>JAOWCC010000853.1:11897549-13341833 GCA_030867875.1 Actinernus sp. WN-2022 | reverse complement strand
CTTACTCAACACCGCCGTCATCAAACGAAGCCAACTGCTTCGAATTAAACATTTTGCTAAACGGTCAGAAATTGCAGTCAGATACATTAAGTTTTTTCTGTTGAGAACCGATTCTGTGACCGCGATCACCAGTTGATCGCGATCATTTTGCGATGTGATCGCGAGCATATTGCGAGCACGATGCGAGCAGATCGCGAGCAAGGTGCGAGCAGATCGCGAGCAAGGTGCGAGCAGATCGCGAGCAGGGTGCGAGCAGATCGCGAGCAGGGTGCGAGCAGATCGCGAGCAGATCACACTAAGTGATCGCGATCTGCTCGCGAGCAAATCGCGATAAATGTACATATGTTTCTTGGCGGTACTGTATGTGCCGCCATGGGGTCCGATCCAGATCCGGTTTTCAGAGAAAGTATAGCTCCAAAACCCGATTTTCCAAGTTATTGTGAAAACGAACCCGCATTTATGTTTTATTATTCCGAGTCGTCTATAACCTGTCTTTTTGTGAAAAACACGTACCCGGAAATCATAACCGCCACACAGTCCTCCTCCCACGGGCTCCATGGATTGTACAATCGGCAGGATAGAACTATAGATCGGTTTCCATATGTAGATCGTTACGATCGCTATCTATGATCGCTGCGATCACTGCGATCGTAACGATCCTATGGTAAACCGGGCTTTATAAAGTATGACTCGTTATCTCTCTAGCAATTCCAAACCTGCCCACTCCTCCCTCACCCCTCCCCTCCCCCCCCTCCCCCTCCCCCCCCCCCCCTCCCCCCCCCCCCCCCCCCCCCCCCCCATTTGTGGAGCATTTGACTTTTGGGAATCAGAGCTTTGCAAATACCTAACCGTGGGGCTTAGGAACGAGTGCAAATCTCTAATAAATATTGATGTAAAATCCGCAACCTTGACTCTCTTTCACCAATACACCACTTTCAATATATGCTCCACTCGTCACACACAAAGGTTTCAGTATAATGATGCTCCAGGGTAATTAAATTAATTTTATTATTTGTTCAAATAATATAATATATTTAATTTACCCCGGAGACACATGTTGAAACCTTTGTGCGTGATAAGTGAAACATATATCGAACGTGGGCTATTCACCACCCCAACTATTATTTGCTGGTAAAATGCCCCACCCTGGGACAGACTGCGCGGCCAAATGCTACACGTATACCGGGGGGGGGGCAGATTTGGAATTGATAGATACATTAACTTCTCTTGTTTGGTCAACCTACATGGCCATGGCTGCAACACCATTAATCATAAAATTACGCTTGTGATAGGCAAGCGAAAAGTAAACTCACGGAAACCGAACCATAAATAACGCGGTTGCATTCACGTTTTTTTCACTCGGTGGCCATATTGGATCCAATGCGAGGTTTTGCTTGGCTAAACTCGTTCTAATATCCCTCAGTGCGAGGTTATAGCGTTACAACAAAAACACAACGATTTTCTCGCATTCGATCCAAGATGGCCACTGGGTGAAAAGATTGAATATACGTAATTGCCATTTTAGAACTCCCGAGAGATTATTATGCGGCCGGCGTCAGCTTCGGAACCTGACCAGGTGTGCGGAAAGTAGCTATGAAACACTTTTTTCCAAAATTTTGAGAAAAAAAGTCTAACGGATTGCTACATTTTTGCTTCAGAACCGTACTTGGGTTGCGAATTATAATAATCGGTCGGGCTCGCCAACTGGTCATACCAAAAGAGTCAAGAGACATAACATAAGTACTCCTGTCTCCCCCCTAAGGGAGATAAGGTTACGTGAAGCTTTGATTTCAATTGGCGACCAAACTCAAAGACAAAAAATAAATCCAGTGATACTGAGATTCTACATAAAATATAACTAGTTTCCCGGATCGGAACGTAAACCAAAAGTCCATATATAGTTATATTACGCGTTCATATTTCCTGATAAAGCGGGCTTCCTGTGTGTAACGCAATCTCAGCTGTTGACAGTTGAACTACGGCAGTCTTGCATTTGACAACCTCTAGTTATACTACCGATTCTCTACAAAACCACATGAAAGGTACATATTAAGCCATTACAATTACTTTTTAACATTCCTAACAGTGAATAGTTCAACTGTAGATCATTCGGATTGACTTAGAAGTCTCATAAAGGTAGTCTATCAATTGAAAGTTGTCAGCGTTCCGGCATGAGTAAAGATTCAACAATATGTCATCGCAAAAATACCGCTAAAAGCCACTGATTTTGTACATAATTGGTAGAAACCGATATATAATCTATCTGAAAGTACTCAGGCTTCTTTAGTGTTAAATTTAACCTGATAGAAGTTGATATAATATTTTGTTTCCTCTGTTCATCTTAGATTCTGTGCATTCGAACGCTGTGAGAAAAGAGAGTATTCTTACGTCAGTGCCACTTGCGTTTGGTGCCCTGAAAATTCGTAGTTTTAATTGCCCAAAAATTTTATTGCATCTATTTGAAGAAGAAACATTGCTCTTTCGCTAGGTTATACTCTAATATCGCCAGGTCATGTATCATTGGAGATTTTGGCTTCTCAATTTGGTCATTATTTTGCGTACCAAAAATGTCTAAAATTAACACAATAATTAAAAATTGATAAAATATTTAATTTGTAATAAACAACCCATGAAAAGAGAAATCATTATCTTTTCTTTGTATTTAGCTGCACAGTATTGCTATAAATTTCTATTTTCATTTTTAGGCGAGCCGTTATCGATGTGTGGTATCGATCTCCTAAAAACCGGTCTAAGAGCCGTAAAACCGATTTTGTCGCCGTTTGGCGAAAATAAAAATCAGATTCAACTAAAAGTTATATTTATATGCCTCACTCACCCAGGCCATTATTCTGAGAAAGTTTGAGGAATTTCATTTTTTTTCATCCTAAACACTTTAGGCGATATTTACAGACGGCCGCTCTTAATACGTTGCGAAGAGAACTCGCAAAACCGTTGAAGTATATTTATCACGCTGTCAAATGATTTTACATCGTTTAACACAAAGGTGGTATCGTCAGCAAATAATACAATGTTCTTATATTCGTTACCTAGATGTATTCCTTCTATTTCCTTATAACTACGAGTCGTTTCAGCCATAATCTCAATAACTAAAATAAATAAATAGGGTGAAATGGGGTCACCCTGCTTTGTTCCCCTTTCCAACTTAAAAACATTAGTAGCGTGCCCATTGTTAGAGACACAACTATCATTATCCGCCAAAAGGGTCTTTATCCAGTTAATGAAAGAGTCGCCAAATCCAAAATGCTTTAAAACTGCAAAAATAAAACCATGCTCAATTGAGTCGAATGCCTTCTCAAAATCGACTGCTAACAGTAAACACGATACATCACCAGCTTTGTCAAATACATCTTGAATAAACCTAATAGGGTCCTCTATAACTCGCCCTTTACCAAAAGCTGCCTGGTCACAATGAATTAATGAAGGCAAATAATCAATCATGCTATTACCTAACATCAACATATAAAACTCTTTCGATAATCCATCACTACCCGGGGTTTTTGACTTCCCCATTTGATTTAGAGCTCTGTAACATTCATTTAGTGTTATCTCACCTTCACAGGCGTCTCTATCTTCAACTGACAATTTGGGAATATCAACCGTAGAAAGAAACTCTAGGCATTCGGATTCAGACTTATTTGATTTGGATTTATATATATTACTGAAATACTTGTAAATTTTCCCCCGAACACATTTAGGGTTTGTGTATTCTACATTATCTTGATCAAATAACTTTTTTAATTGTGTTTTAGCTTTATTACGCTTCTCTAAAGAAAGAAAAAACCTTGTACTCTTTTCACCCATCTCATGCCAACGTGCCCTAGATCTTATAATAATACCTTCAGTAATATAATTACTTCTTTCTTCTAATTCTTTGTACAACCTATCGTGTTCTTCAATTAGTTTCTCATTTCTCTCCCAGTCTATGATATTTTCTATTTCCTTTATAGCGTCCTCTATATCTTTATATTTATTTCTACGATCTTTAGCTAACCGTTTCGAAAATAATATAGTAAACTTACGTATCTCATATTTAATCAGTTCCCATCTCATTTGAGAATTATGAACACCATCACTTGTTAATGTACAATTAAATTCAGAGATATGAGACTTAATACTTGATATGTAATCTTCATTCTCACACAAAGAATTGTTAAATTTCCAAAAAGATGGGCCTTTGTTCTCTTCATTAAAAGATTTAACATGAATGGTAATACAGGAATGGTCTGTAGCTGGAGCAGGAATAATGTCACATGAACTAATATACGGTTGAAGCTCATCTGTAATAAAGAAGAAATCCAACCTCCGTTGAAGACTCTTTTTTAAACTACTCTTTTTCCCTTGTGCCGATCCTCGCCAAGTAAAGCGCCTTGTGGAGGGATTTCTCAACCGCCATATGTCACAAAGATCCAATTCTGACAAAATAGCTTCCATAGTTTCTATTGATTTAACCTTAAGGGTTGGATTTCCATCCTTCTCTACCTCTAACTCTTTACTAAACACGAAGTTAACGTAACCAGCCCAAATTATTTGTGAATCTAATGGGTAATCCATGGTAAGAATTTTGTTAGATATTTCCTTCAATAAAGAAACTTGCCCTTTTCATGGTTTGGCGCATATGAATTTACTAATAAAAAATTACTACTCTGTATTTGGCATAGTACTATAACATATCGTCCTCCTTTGTCAACAACTTGATCAACAATCCTCAAGTCTAACGATTCACCAAATTAATATTGCCGTTCCTTTACTAAGTGCCGTCCCATGGGACATAATTACTTGTCCTCTAAACCCCTGTGTTAATTCTGTCTCATTATCTTCAGTTGTGTGAGTTTTTTGTAAAAAAGTAATACCTCGGTTACCATTATGTTTAACGATCCAGTTTAAATTTTTCGGCATTTTTTGTAGTGTCTTAAACCTCAGACATTGATGGAGAGTACCTCAAAATCCAAACTACTCATAATAACAATGGTTTCCAATATCTATGGGATGGAAAAGGCACAGGGCACTCGATAGAAACAAACACACGATAAAAGACAAAACATCAATAAACAAAGAATATGTAAAACTAGTTGGTTGGTATTAATAATTAAAGAAGTGTACTCTTGCAAAAAATTATAGCAGTACAAAGCTTCTGAGAGCTAAATAACTAAATAATATTTAAATAATATTAAAAGCCGTATTTAACTAGGGTCGTATAATAAATTAAATCAAGGAAAAGAACGGTCTAATAGTAATACTAATAATTTGAACCTTTCGACGAAAAACAGCTAAATATATATATAAACTACTTCACTGATTTAATCCTATTGACAAATAAATGCGTTTACATCAAAAACACGTTTCAAATAATTACCATTCTAGTAAATCAGACTTGAAATATTACTACTTTGAAATAAAGAGTTTAGTCCAGTAACATTAAATTAAATCATACTAGTCAAACCTTTGGTAATGAGGCAAATTATCCACCGTATAAGAAACATTGCCAATATGAAGCCTATTTACTCTCAATTTACACGAACCAGGAGTGTTCCTTTCTCTTGCGGTTTTGAGGGCATAACGTAGTATTTTCCTTTTCTTTGCCGACTCCGGCGACAAATCCTCATCCAAATAGATATCGTTTAACTCTGAGTCCTTGAGTTTGGACCCGTTGTAACATAGTAGGTTGCGGTCTTCTCTGCAGACGAACCGTGCTATTATAGGCATTGGTCGCGAGCGCTCGCTCCAGTTGGCCCTTGTAAGCCTTTCGAGCCTTTCGAGCCTTTCAAGCCTTTGAACTGCATGATACTTCATATCACTCTATGCCAACCGCTGCTACCAGCTTATTAACAATATCCGTACAGTTCTCATCTTCGCATTCAGGGACATTATACACACACTCTCTTCGAGTAGTCCTCTAGTTTAATGCATCGCTCCTTTTGCTCGCAGGTCTGTTTCTTCAAGCTGTCGTTCTCGTCCACAATTCTTTCAAGCTCCTTCTTCATCTCTCCGTACCTCTCCTTGAAATCTTCAATCTCTGCACAAGCGCCCTCTAGCGACATCCTTAACTGGATTACTTCACTTTTAAGCTCAGAGATGGTATTATTCATGTCTTGTCTCATACCAGTTAACTCCTCTAGAACCCCGGAAAATCTATCGTCCATATTTGTTTGTATCTGCTCGAGTTTATCCAGCAATTGCTGGCTAAACTCTTCCATAACTTTAGAATGTTCACTATCCGAGCTAGAAGTTCTTACACGTTTGTTGGGGTTATTATCTACCGGCATAACGGCTTAAAACTTAACGCTCTCGAAGATTTTTAGCGGAGCTCAAAAATGAACGTCCACCATGTTAGCCACGCACTGCTATCTCTCCAAACCACTTCTCTTATTCGAGGGAGAGAGGGACCATCACCTCCCGATTCATGACCACTCTTTGCGCTTAATGGGTGCATTTAAAGCTTTTGGGAAGATAATAGGTCATTCCATTCTTCATGGTGGCCCTGGACGTATTGGTGTATCACCAGCAGCAAAGCACTACCTCAGCACAGATATAGATATTCAACAGCCACCACCCCTTGCCCCTTGCCCTTGAGGACATTGCTGATTTAGAACTCAGACAGTTGATATCAGAGGTAGAGTTCCATTTTATTCTCAAAATTAACACAAAAGCAGGTTCTCTTTATAGCTCATGACAACCCTCTATTACTCTAACAGGCACAGTGCCGGGGGTTAATTTATTAACAGAAACAGTTTTGTATAGAGAGGTTCCATCCAAGGATTCAAACCCTTAGGGCCCTGAAAATGTATCTGACATTTGATGAAGCCTGCATAATTGTGCATGCCCAGTTATCGATCATGTACAGTAGTTTGCAAAATGTTGAATGTTCTATAATCTTGTATTACTACTTCATACAAGATCATATACCATTGTACAAGATTGTGCACCGTTCAACATTTTGTATGATTGATAGCTACATATGCATAGTTATACAAGATTTATGTTTACGGGGCCCTTGACCGGGCTTCTGCATGATTTTGCATAATTGGCCTAAAATTGCATCCGATCACATAATTTGTTATTCCCACACAATTCGTGAGAAATGGCAAATACTCACACTAAATAAAAAACAATTCCACCTAATTTGACATGCAATTTCCATGTAATTTTCGCTTTTTTCCACATGGTATCAGAAGCCCTGCCTTGACCTTTCACATACAATGTACAGTACCAAATTTGTGTATAATGATGATGTTAACACTGTATAATATTACACCTAATTCAAAACAAGGTTGCTTTCATGAGTTATTGTTTTTGTTTTATTCTTCAATTTTGAATAGAATTGGTTGTGTACCAAGTTAGGAATCAGTTCAGTTTACAAATTGGTACTAATTAAACTGTATTGATACATGCACTTATTGTTTGTTTTGACCAAATTGTGCCTATTTAAAGTACACTTTGTAAAAAATGGTTTTGTGAGTAAGAGACTTGTTATTTTAAAATATATGATGGTTGAAGGATGATTTTTGCCTCCCCCTTACTTCAAGTATTACTGAATATTTAATGTTTACAGTTGGATTTGTTGACCAAGGATGAACACCCCAGCACCCAGATGAGATATGCATTAGAGCCTCACCTATATGAAGCAGGACTGGACCCAGATAATCTTAGTGGAAATGTAAAGATAATTGTGAATGGATTGATGCTGTACCACATCATTGACAAGAGACGTCTGGAACTTGATAATGTTGCAAAAGGCAATTCAACTATCCATTTGCATGTTTTGTTAATTAAGGAATGGTCTTGAAATGCTTAACATGCGTAAATCGATTTCTGGATGAACGCGAATAGTCGGGAGAGCATGATGGTAGCGTAAGAGTTTCTCGAGGCACAGCCTCGAGTTTTGTATCACCTACATTCAATTACTGCAAACATAACCCTCATTACTCGGGCCAGGCCTTTGGCCGGCACGAGTCTTAAATCGCAAATGTTTTTTTTTTCCGGCGTCGAACTTTTTCGCCGTTAACCAATCAGATAGCACCTTCTTTGGAAGTTCTTTTCGCCACCGTACCAATGAGATTGCACTGTGCTGGTCACGTGAACAGTGGACAACATTCCAGGTTTTTCAAGATGGCGGCGAATGGGAGTTTTGACTTAGCAAAACCTTTATATCAGCTGTTTTTTTCTGTAAACCAAAGGTTTCTTCAAGTGCAATACCAAGATTTTTGTCTTTTCTAAAGCTGAAAGGTGTTTTAGGGGCTTTGGACGGGAATTTATCACATATTATGGGACACGCTTTAAGATACACTCGTGAAGACAACAGCTTGTAAATGTACAGTAAGTAGCCGCTAATCTGAACATGATAACCTTTATACCAATTGACTGTCGTTGTGTTGTTATTTATTGTTATTAACCTCTCGAAAGTATAGTAGAAATGACCCGATTCCTCAGTTCTCTGACTGACAAGGGCCTTTTAAAATATTATATGCACATGTATTAAAATGTTTATAAATTCGGGAACGAAAATCTAGCATGCAGTGAGTGAGTATAAACTGAGTAAGCAATCCGAAATGAAGATTTTTTCAAACGAACGATAAATGACTGTGATGTGGAAATCGCATATTTATCTGTGGCGTGTTATTGACACTGGTAAAAACCAATCTTTCCTAAACACAAGACCAAGGGACAGTTACCACCTAACACAATTATTGACTTTCTATTTTGTTCTATTTCCTGGGTCTATTTACATCTGGCCTGTACCTCTTTGTATTTGATTATCATCTCTTGGTTCAGGCATTCTACAGTGTATTTAATGTTTTTTTAGAACTGACATAATGATATTATGCATAGAGTAGTGTATTTATCATTATTGCAAGTTTATAAAATAAACTAAATTTGGTCCAGAACTGAGAGAGTATATACTTAAATGCAAGTAGCACTCTTTCTTTGGTACCACTCTTTCTTTTGGTACCATTATATATCCATGCAAGCTAGATCTTGTTTCAGTGTTTTCCATCTGATGTGATCCTGGCTTAAGATAACCCTAAGGTTACCTTAAGGACCTACTTTCTCATCATTGCCTTTACTCATATACATTTCCATCATCTTATGAGAAAATAAATGTAATTGTTGTTGTTGTTCCTCAGTTCTTGGCATCACCATCGCCACTTTCACTCGGTCATGATCAGGAGTATGAGTACTTTTAAGAATTACTTGGGAATGAAAATTAATCTTGCTGTGACCCCAATGATAGAAAAAAATGAGTGGACATTGCATGTTTCTTTGTGGCCTGCCATTATAAGTTTCAGTCTCCTTCAAGGTGTAGAAAATTAGCACTAGCACAGTGGCAGCTCACTAATACTAGAAAATGGTGTTCTGTAGTTTACAACCTCAATTGAAAATATTGTATTGAGAATTTAGCCTAAATTTCAGCCATCCCACTGGTTTGTTATTGAGAATTACAGATACAAATGTAGATGACTTTATTTCACATGTACATGTAGAACGACATTACCTAACTATTCACAATGAATAGCCACATTATGTGGAATTTGTTCTAAATTGCTTGATTTCTAATAGTCGTACTGCACCTGATATAATTACACTGGATCAAATTTGAGTGACTCAATATCGTGCAGACTACTCAAATAACCATTGCACTTCAATCAACAACACCCATACCAATTTTGTTTTATAATTCTAACGACCCTCAAGGAACAATAATATTGAAAAGAAAGTAATATTAAACTACAGAATTGAAGAAAATTGTGGCTGAAATGTACATGCACAGCATGTATGTATGTGTGTGTTGTGTGTGTATTATGGCTCTATCATTTGCAACACCCCCCCCCCCCCCCCCCTGGCATACCATAACCCTAAACCCTAACCCCCCCCCCAAGAATACATGGGGCATTTGCACATTGACATTTGGCAGACAAGAGCATCAGTCAAGAGCATCAGTAGAGAACCAATTATCTGGCTACTCTAGCACAAACCATGTTGACACAAAATTATGCTAGAACTCCATGCAGTACATGCTATAGATGGCCCGAGTTAAGGCCACTCAGGGCCTCTTGTTTAACTATAAAACAGGAAAGGTCCTTTGTGTGAACATATTGCCAGGTTTCTTTAATAAAATTCTGAACTTAAAGTTCCTATGAACAATATCGTTTTTATATATCAATTCTACATCAAGTGAAAGTAGAATGGTACAATATATACTGGTTTGAATGCTGTGCCAATGACTTATAGAGGTTTTAATTTCCTAAATGCTAATTACATGACGTCAAGGGAGGCATCAATTATTATACAAAAATGTTACAATTAAACAATTTTTCAAATTATCAGTGTTATACCCATGGTTGAAATAAAATATGTTAGAAATTTGTTTTCCTATATCAGCAGAAATGCCCATTCACAACCACTAAGAAATTATTGCAAATACCTTCCCTGACGTCATGTAATTAGCATTTTGGATATTAAAAACCTCCTTAACTCAGCGGCACAGCATTCAAATCAACATATATTTTATCATTCTACTATTCACTTGATTTAGAATTGATATCTAAAATAAATAAAAAAAGATTCATGGGCATTTTATGGTCAAGCCTTTGACAGAAAGAGAGCTTTCACAACCAATTGATGCAATGATATGTAATCCTCAGTTGGGATTTTATTTGCATAGGTAAATAAAATCACAGAGGTGTCACTACATTCCTTTTTGCTGAAATGCCCATCTGCAGTGCTAATAACTGAAGCCGAGAGGGTAATTCCTGGAGGGGAAGTAAAACAATGTTTTTCAATTGAAAAGGATAGCAGTCCTGATAACAAAAGAACTGCAGACGTCTTTACTGCATACATTGATGAACTAGATAACAGAAGAGAAGGCAAGGAAATAATGTTTATATTTAGAGTGGTAATACATGTATAATGTTAATGGTATGAATTCATAAAATTGTGTTCATATATCATGTCAGAAATAATCTATACCAGATTGTAATTGGTTAATTCTACATCAGCCAATCATTAATTTTTCAACCAATTTCACAATTAAAATTATCTGGCAAGTAATGTTTTTGAAAATAAGTCATAATTATAGGCCTGCCAACTACAATGTAACCAAAAAATATATTATAATAACTTTTACTTATATACTGCAAATGTTTCATTCATATATGGTCGCATATGCATAACAAATATGATATTAGATTATGGGTTCTCCCTTCATGAGGCAGACATGAATTACTACCCAATTGTATTGTGTATTCTATTGTATTGTGTATTTCGTTCTATTGTTTTGTATTGTGTTAATTGTATTGTATTTTGATAGTAATTCATGTGTTACCTACATGAAGGGGCCACCAGATTCTGTGTACCAGGCCCCATGCCAAGTACTGTATAGTACTGTAGGTGAGGAATGCCTGATTGTTTTAGTGTGGCAGTGAAGAAAACATGGAGTTGAGTTAAATATGTGTTTGTGGTTAAACCCAGTTGCATCGAGTGTCCATGTTTAGGCAAAACACCTCTAACAAAGAAAGCAAGTAAATAATTGGGAAGTTAGCTATATACATGTAGTACAATGGATAGCTGGATTTGCATGTAAGAAGTTCTCTTTTTTATTCTGTTTTACTGTAGATGGTGCTGAGATGGTGGACCTTATATCTTTCTGGACTGGAGAGAGTTCTCTACAGTCTGTGAATGGGCAACTGCGGGTTAGATTTGATGGTGGTGCACATGACTTGCCACTCTCCGAAACCTGTTTCAGAAATATAATTTTGCCAACAAGACATACATCCTATGACATTTTCAGATCCAAGATGGATGTTGCTTTGAAATATGGCTCAAAAGGATTTAGTTTTAGGTATATTCAAATTTGTCACTCAGCACCATTGGACCTACGTGACTACACAAAGTTGGAGCACTAATCCATAGGCGAGACATGGTGTGGTGTACCACAGCCTACATTTTCAATCTACGTATCAGTTACCAGCAAAGCTCTATAATATGTTCATAAAGAAATAGTTACCTGTATATTGTCGAAAAGGAAATATGTGTTGGTGCATTTGCTAGAAACAATGCAATGCAAAAACAATTTGCTGATAGAGTTAATACAGTAGTTTATCTAATAGTTCACATTTGTTTAAAGTATTTGCACCATGAGGAAACCCGAGGAAATCAAATGCGTACAGAGAGAACACAATGAAGACAGTTACGTGAGTTTCTCGAACGAATATGTTAAGGAGAGGTACCGTCACTTCGTGCCTTTAAGAATAAGTTACTTCGTGCCTTTAAGAATAAGTTAAAAGATCAGATGATAAAGGCATTTTTATGCAGTACGGCTTAGAACCATTATCTAATTAGTTTTTAGGTCTTAACAGTAAGTAAGATTAACATTTTATTACATTTACATAAGTTATATATTGTTTACTACTTTTTAAATATCATTTTAAATATATTCTTAAACCATGTAATTATATGTTGAAAAGCCCTTCTGGGAGCATATAATAAAGTATGTATGTATGTTTTTAACGAGCGGCTGTTTGAAAGTGAGCGATATCCCCTTCATGGTAAAGAACATCGAGAGCTTAGTAAAGTTTGTGAAGCTGATGTACATGCCACACGAAGTCCAAGACGAGACGGTAAGAGCCATCCTCAAGCCATATGGTCTTGTTCTTTGTCTTCGCCGAGACAAGTACTCTGGAACCCCAACGAGACCGGTACTCGCACTGCACAAATGCAAATTACCAAACCACTACCCTCGTACCTGTACGTAGGAGACCATCAGGTAGTAATGTTTTACCAGGCCAGGGACAGATCAAGACATGCAGAAAGTGTTGTGTAGCGGGCCATTTAGCTAGCGAATGCGGGGTAAAGCTCTGCTACAACTGCCGAGAGTTTGGCCACCATAGCAAAGAGTGCCCACACGGGCTAGCCTGCAAATTGTGTGGAAGTATGGCCCACATTGCACGGGATTGCACAGGCACATGGGCTAACATAGTGCGGTTCCCAGAATACAGAAGATGACAGAGAGAAGAACTCGAGGACTCTGCCCGTACTGGATGGGAAAATCCCGAGGAAGAAGAAGAAATAGAACAAACGGACCAGACAAACAAAACCATGGAACAGGAACAGACATCCACTGAGGAACCTGAGAAAAAAAGAAGAGAAAGAAAAAAAGTACACAGAGACCGAGGAACAACCTCAAACCCCCACTGAGCCAGAGAAACTGCCAGGAAACCTAATAAAAGAAGAAAAAGAAAGCAACGACACCCAGTCTGAAGATGCAAGCGGATTCCAATGGGCAAATGTTATCCCTCCCAGCCAAGAACAAGAAAATACCGGACCACCGTGGTAAACAAAAAGCCCAGATTCAAACCACCGAAAAATCTTATCACCCCTGAAGGCTTCCTGGCCGGAGGTATCGCAAACCAACACGGCCGGTCCTCCCAACTGGTCACAGAAGCCGAAGCAGAATGAAGAAGTCTACTGCAAACTCGTCCAACAAAGACACATGGATGCTGAAAGTAATAACAAAAGGGTCCGCGATTTTGACAGCCCTTTTAACGAGCTAAACGCAACTAAAAGTTCGAAGGACCGAGTTTAACCTTTAACTTAGACAAAGTTCATTCTACCTTCTGTGACTACGATCAATGTTAGGGGGGTAGGAAGCAAACAAAAACGTGAAATAGCTAACTGTCAGAGCGATATCCTGTTATTAGAGGAAACACAAAGACCGGAAGAAAAAGGCGATTGCTTTTGAAAATTAATGGCAAGGCAATTGTTACTGGAGTTTTGGGACAGAAAAAAGCACAGGAAACTTTTAGAGATTCCCATTGATGTATTATTGGGTAATTATTGGGAAGCTGACATATTGCAAAAAAATCCTGCATGGAAAAAAAATTGGAATTTCAATTACAATATTAAGAGCTGGGAATTCAATGGAAAACATTTTTTTTTTTTTTCAGTTAACTCTGAGCGATTCCCAATTGGGATTATATTGAGGGTAATTTCCGAATCCTGTGGAAATGATGGGACCAGACGTAAAAACGCCATTGTTGGAGTTTTATATAGACCTCCGAATCAAAATGTCAATGAATTCGTAAAAAATGTCAACTCCTTGATGGCAAAAGGTCTCTAAAGAAAACATAATGGGTGACTGTAATCTAAACCTAATGAACTACCATTGTCATCAAGAGACTAGTGAATTTTTGGACATTATGTCCTCCAATATGGTTTCCCTTTAATAACACGTCCTACCAGAATAACTTCAAACATTGTAACCCCTATAGATAACATTTTTACCAACAATCTTGACAATACTTCGTTTAGTGGTCTATTGTTTACTGATATTTCGGATCACCTGCCCGTTTTTTGTATTCTTTATGCACAGGGTGTTGAAGCAGACAAAGATTCTTATTTTATTTTCCGCGATAAAAGTAAAACAAATATAGCTAAATTTCATGACCGCCTAAGAAATACAAATTGGTCTGAGTTATCCGGGTATAATGATCCCAACAATACATATGGTAGTTTTTTTGGATAAATTTACAAACATTTATACCTCTTGTTTCTCACTCAAAAAGGCAAAAGTTGCACTCGTAAACTATTGTTATCAAAGGGTCTTCTGAAGTCCGTAAGGAGAGAAAAAATACATTATATAAGAAATACCTCGTTTCCTCTAGCCCTGCGCAGTCACTGCGCATTGCAAAACGCCGCTGTTATGAGCAGAAATTGGAAGACGCTAAATCAAACATGAAAAGTACTTGGAACATTTTAAATGAAGTCATAAACAGGAAAAAACGCATTAGTAAATTACCTTCAGTTTTTACTATTGACAATGAAAATATTTCCAAGCCTGTGGAAATTGCTAATAGATTCTGTGACTATTTTACTAATGTTGGTCCAAACCTGGCTAAGAAAATTCCCACTTCGTTAGATACTCATCGTTCTTTTCTTACCGGTTGTTACGTGGACTCTATATTTCTTGAGTCGGCTTCTCAAACAGAAATAATTTAAATTGTGAATTCTCTTCCTCCAAGGACGGCTGCAGGTTGCGACAAGATTCTGATGTGGTCTGTAAAAGATTATATTGCTTTAATTACTGAACCATTGACTCATATTATTAACTTGTCCATCGAATCTGGTATTGTTCCGGACCAAATGAAAATTGCTCGTGTCATCCCGTTATTCAAATCTGGCGACAATAGATTATTTCCTAATTATATGCCAGTCTCGGTTTTACCAATCTTCTCGAAACTGCTCGAAAGGGTCTTCAATAATCGCTTATTGAAGTATTTAGACAGACATGATATTTTGTTTAATAATCAGTACGGCTTTAGAAAAAAAACATTCAACCTCCCTGGTACTCCTTCATTTATTCAACAAAATTACATCTGCTATTGACCAAAACAAATTCACAGTGGGGACTTTTCTAGACCTTTCCAAGGCATTTCATACGGTCAACCATGAGATTCTGGCATCCGGGGACTGGCCGTTGAATGGATAAAGAATTACTTTTTTTTACATAGATTCCAATACGTTGAATATAATGGCACCTGTTCTTCGTTTAATGGCATTAAGTGTGGTGTTTCTCACAGGGTCAATCCTCGGTCCACTGGTCTTCTTAATATACATCAATGATCTTGGTAACGTCTCTAATGTTTTTGATCTGGTTTTATTTACTGATGACACTAATTTATTTTTTCTCATAATGATTTATCTTATCTGTCGAATGCAGTCAATACAGAAATGGCTAGGCTATCGGATTGGTTTAAGGCTAGCAAGTTATCGGTGAATGTAAAAAAAATCCAACTATATGATTTTTAGACCAAGGCAGAGAAGGCAAACATTTGATCTGGCGATAGAAATAAACAATGTTAGGATTGACAAGGTTAATGAGGTCGTATTCCTGGGTGTGATCTTGGACGAAAATATGTCTTGGAAGTCTCACATTTCCCAGCTTGCCAGTAAAATATCAAAATCAATAGGAATTATATACAAATCAAGTTTTTGCCTTTCCAAGCCAGCATAACGTACTTTTTACTACTCCTTAGTTTATCCATATCTTCAATATTGTATCACGGTCTGGGGCTCTAGCTATCCATCCAACCTTAATCGTATTGTTCTGCTTCAAAAACGCGTAGTGCGAGTTATTAATAATGAGGCATTGGATGCGCATACTGACCCTATATTCCCAAAAATATGATTCTGAAATTTGAAGATATTTACTTATTCAATTTAGGAAAGTTCATGTTCCAGTTCAAAAATAATTTATTACCTATAAGTTTTGACAAATCTTTTCTGCGAATTTATCAAGTTCACAACTATAATACTAGACATTCTAAACTTTTATATATTCCTTTATGTAGAACCAAAATTAGACAATTTTCTGTTTATTATCAGGGTCCAGAATTTTTTAACTCGCTGAACACAGACATTCGTGATGCGATGACCGTTTCCTCGTTTCATTCCAAGCTGAAAAAAATCTCTTCTCCCGTCTTTGAAATCGCTTATTATTTATTCATTCATTTCTTCATATACGTGTAATCTCAATACTGGTATAAATTGTTATCTTAGTGTGATTTTCTCCATTCTGTTATTCTTGTTTTCTTGCCACTCCCACATATATTGTAAAGAGGCAGCCCAATGCCACATAAGCCTTCTGGTTTCCTTTTGGGCTTCCTCGCCATATTGTTAATTATTTTTGTATTCACTTAGTATTGTTTTTGTTGGCAAATAAAACTGTTAAACTGGATTGGTTTGGGAAGTCTTTCAAGGACAAAGTTTTGTTTTTGTTATTTCCCAACATTGGGAAACAATTTTTCTCAATTTAGTGGTTCGAAGAACGTTTAATCACATAATACCCATAGCTGTGAATAAAAATGTAAATGTTTTCCCATGATATCCCCAAAGTTGCGAATAAAAGGAGAATGTTTTCCCATAGTATTCCCAAAGTTGTGTATAAGAGGAGAATGTTATTCCATGATATTACCAAAGTTGTGAATAAAACGAGAATGTTGCCCCATGATATTCCCAAAGTTGTGAATAAAACTCTTAACATTTTCTGTCAATGTAAGATATGCAACGAGGAGTCAGCTGTTTTTACATCTAATTTTGCTGACGATATCTTTGATGGACCAGATTATGGATGTGTTTAAACTGTTTTTTATTATTGGCTGGACATTTGGTGTCATACCTGTACACTGTACTGGACTTTATTAATATGCACATGGTGTTGTACAGTTGAAACATCTGCATCAATATTTTCTATCCAAGAAGTGTTATTGATAGTAATATTATGTTTTGCTTATACATGTATGACAATTATTAGATAGCTCTTAAGATTAATGCTTATTTATGATAAAGCAAGGCTAAGCACAGATGACAAGAAAATAATAACTACAATGTATAAAATAATCAAAGACCAAGTACAAAATGGTTAGCTTTTACAAAAATATTTGAATCACGTTAAATGGTTCATTTTCTCCACTACCACTAGCAGATTCCCTCAAAGCGCTTCTGCAAAAGCAAAAGTTAAATACCAAGAAGCTGCCATTTATTTTGGACTTTGATTCACGCTTAGTCTTGTTTCTGTGCAAACCATAATAAAGATTAAAAAGAGCATTTTATGGCGCCAGCGAGGATATGCTTTTACAGTTAGAAAACAGTTACAGTTACTTGGTAAACAGTTTGGTATTTTTTGGCTAAAAAGAATATTAGTAAATGTATTTGATACATGTATCTTATTTTGGTACTTAACGATTTCATTGTTTAATACTTGATTTCATTTACTTTCACCTAACACGCCAAAAGAAAGGCTTTGTTGCACAATGTAATCATTCATGCCACTTATCATGCAACAGCAGAAACCTGTCTGGAAATGGGTTGGCTAGACAAGTTGCATGAAACATTGCACAGTGTAACATACCGTGCAATGGACAAAATCGTTCCTACAATGGTTGCAAAAATAAACTGGCATTTTTATAAATTGGCATTTATATGCAGCATTTCAGAATTAATTTAATATGTTCTGTTTTATAGCATTCTGATTACCTGATCCATGCTTTGTTAACATTAAAGTGCCTGACCCATGACCATGATTTTTATACACCTGAATTTCTTAATGTTTTCAAGTTTTGGTTTAGAGTGAAAAAACACACTATTTACGTGTTTAAGTCTTCTAGCAGAACCTAGAAAGGGTCTACTATCGGAGACACGAATTCCACTGTTGGTGAATTTTATTTTACTAAGGGTGCATTTTGGGGGGCTTACTCCAATTTTACTCCAAAAGCGGAGTAATCCCTTCGGAGTAAACGGAGTACTCCAATTTACTCCATAGAATGAGTAGATGGAGTAAAACGGAGTAACTCCAGTTCCGCAGTAAGTCGGAATACTCCAAGGAGATTACTCCGATTTCGGAGTAAACCGGAGTAAGCCCATAAAACGTGCCCATAATTCTCTACAAATTATTGTTCAAAGTTGCCAAAAACCTTTCCTGACCCACAACCATGTTAAGCAAGAGCCTGGGTCGATTCCTGCTTTGACATCATCCCAGGAACTCAGCTTTGAAAGACTTTGAAAAATGCATGATTATTACTAAAAACCTTTTTTCTTTACTTACATCCCGTGAATCTGTGTACATGCATATATTCTACAAACTAATGATGCTGTGCTTAAAAGCATAGCAAGGGGAATGTTTTTATGAATTGATATCAAAGCAGGAATTGACCGGACTTGTCTCTCACTTGGCACGGTCATGGGTCAAAACAATTTCTTGTAACTTTCAACAAGTGTAGAACATTCACTATTCACTCTAAACTAAAACAAAAAATTAACAGATGATGTGAGATGTAGTTAAAAGATTCATACATGTAGGTATAATTATATTAAAATGTGAGAAGGGTATATACGCAATTAATTATTCAGAAAATGTTATAGAAAACACATTCAATAAATTAAATATAATTGTGTTCTATTTTTCATTTCTGTTTCTTCATAATTCTACAATATCTCTTACATGTACATGTATATAGCCTCCCTTTAGAGTCTGTTAGTAACAAAGCTCCATCATCCTCTTGAAGTGGATCAATATGTTGCATCAGCTCATCATACTCATATCAGCCAAAGTACATGCAATGTCAGGTATCACAACTTCACTTTCTCCATCTGGTGCAGGTAATTCTCCCTCGCAATCAATACCATATTGATTCCACACCTAGTATTTGACAAACATTGATGATAATCAACAGCAATTTTACTCAAAATCTGTTAGTTACAAAGCTCCATCATCCTCTTGAAGTGGATCAATATGTTGCATCAGCTCATCATACTTATATCAGCCAAAGTACATGCAATGTCAGGTATCACAACTTCACTTTCTCCATCTGGTGCAGGTAATTATCCCTCGCAATCAATACCATATTGATTGCACACCTAGTATTTGACAAACATTGATGATAATCAACAGCAATTTTACTCAAAAGGGAAGTAGCTCAAGGAATTTATATTACTGTGATACTTTTTAAAGTAGTGTTTTGTTATGGATTTTAGGCAACCATAAGATGACAGTGAACAGTTTTGAAAAGACAGTGCTAGTCTGACATTTCTTTTATCAGGTTTAAACACATTTGGCTCCACCTCAGGTCTTTACACCTGATAATTATAAAACACCACTGATTGAGATTAAAAGACAGACATAGTTCAGGCTAAAGTAAACAAGTTGCACCATAAATATGTTGTTGGTAAGTTCAATGTTGGTAAGTGGTCGGTCGGACGTCCACTTACCAACAACATATTTACCATGCAATTTGTTCACTTTAGCCCATCCTTTACCTGTACAGGGCACATGTTATAATGCTTTTTATATATATTAAGTACCAATATATATATTAAGTACCTCCTTGGAGGTTCAAAGTGACATTTTGGAAATATGCTCTTGTTTCATCTCAATTAAAGCCACAAAGATGTATATCTAGATACAGTGGTTTTGTGTTGGAAAATTCACAACAGCTGAACTTTATATTTTTGGTGAAAACAAATAAAATATTTAGTTTTGACAACTCAACGACTTTAAAATTACATATAGCATGTCTTCATGGCTTTAATTGCAACTACACATAAACAAGAGCATGTTTTCGAAATGTCACTTTGAACCTACAGTATATCAAGACCTAAATACGTTTAGGAGCTCCAGTTCAATTTTAAAATACTGGTTACGCTTCATTTGTGTGAACTATTCTGCTAGGTGTCTTTGTAATAGTTTGGTTTCCCATTTCATTCTAGCACTTACCTGTGCTGGTTGTTCTTGTATGTAATAAATATAGTAAGTAATAAATATAGAGGCAACCAGCAAACAAGTCCCGCCAGTATCGTTCAATTCGCTGGTTATGAACACTACATGAGGAGCTTAGGCCTAAAAAAATATTACATGCAGGAGGTCGTCTGAGAATGTGAATAAACGTCAGTCAAAATTGAAGAGGTGCTTTAATAATGTAAAAACGTCAGTCAAAACCATTAACACTTCGCACGTTTATATAACCAATAATCCCAATGACATTTCATTGAGTATGATAAAAAAGGCTGCTAAAATATTTTCGTAACTTCATTTTATGTATGAAAAAAATATTCTAGCTCTCGTATGTCCAGAGTGTGTTTTGGGAGAATAGTATGACCATATGCTTGACCAGTTCAAATTTCGAGCGCAGAGACATCGCATAACAGTCTGTTTTGCTTTCTGGTATACTCTGTCAGAACAACTGCGTTTATTCCCGAAACAGAAATAAGTTTTCTTCAGTATTTTAATTCTTTTTTTCCAAGCAGGTATTTCCGGAGAGTTTTTGGAAAACGGTATCGCAGTATTCTCAAACGCGTATTCGGTGTATTTGAATTTCGCGCACAGCTCTTAGTAGCCAATGGTACTTGAAGCACCAAGTGCGGCAGCACTCGTCTGCTCTAGAAAGACTGTATTTATATCTGAGCCTTCAGGACTTGATAAACCCGGTCTTAATTATTCAATAGACATGCGCATTTTCCTGTCATCATTTGCGATTTGCCAGCTTTGCAACTGACTTCGACTTCGTCTAGTTAAAGCTCACAGTTTGCTCATCATTACTGCAAAAGATAACTCGCAAACCATTCATACTCTACAGCAATGTGTCTGAAGTTGAAAGAAACAGCTTAACCTGCGTGTAATAAATAAAAACAAGGTCCGTATTGAAGGACGAAGAGGATCGCTTTAGGCTTTACAAAAGTGTATGCAACAGCGAGTCCGGCGAGTCCGCCTGTTGTTTGAATCACATTCAACAGTGTAAGTAATAAGCCGGTGGATCCCACACTCTGTTCAGTCCATATTCTAAACTTTCTGATTAATTTATGAAGTAAGATTGAAGTTCACACAGCGAGTAAGTATAAAGGGAATGTAGAAGAGCTTGTTTTTGTCATGGCGGTTCCATTTTAGCGTGTTGGTGTATCACACAAGCTAGGGGGCATCAAATAACATATCCTTTGAACAATGCACATTTATTCGGCCTATTCAGAAAACTAACTAAATTTTCCAGCAAGAAAACAGAAAAGGAATACAGCAGCTATATAATGGTCGAGTACTTAGCTTTGAAACTATATATTTGATATTGGCCGGAGAGCTCATTGTGTGTGCATTTTACCTGAGATCAAACTCAGTGGCTTCAAACGGTTAGGCCGAAACTGTGTCTGTGGTATTTGCAGACCATTTGCGGACCATTTGCCGATCCCTGAATAACCAGTGATATTTCCATTGCACAGTCTGCTTTAGAAATAGACTTAGACGTAGCTAACTCTCAAGGCTGCGAGCAAGAAGACAGCCGACTCGCTAACAGAACTAAAGGCATTTCCGACCTGAATTTGTTTCAAGTGAACTGCATGCAGTAATTTATCTCCGGCTACCTCGAAGTTTTCGCTCACTTGACTGAAGATTTTGAGTCACTGGAACTTTATACCTTGGTTGCAATCATGGATCCACATCAACTCGAATTGTTTTTAAAATATCATGTCTTCTATATTCTATTCGGCTTTTACAGGAAATAGTAGTGTGAAATTCACAGACACCTCTCCATTCATAACGATACCGAACTGTCAACTTGTGGTTTCACGCCGTGACGTAAGGGTAGATTGAATCCACCCTTACGTCATTTTTTGTAAGGCCTAAGCTCCTCATGCCCTGTTATAATGCTTCCACGATATGGACCTCTAGATGGATGAGAGAGCATATACCAAGCAACACCAACATTCTCAGTGCCTTGTTCAGTTCTTACTCTGGATGGGAGACCATTGCTTTTTTAAACAATTCTAAAACAGTATCAGACTTGTTGTTTCCACTGCAGGATACAAACATCACTTTCCTAGAAAAACCATCTATGCCAGCATGAACAACAAATTTCCACCTGAAAAAACAAGTGATTGTACTGTGAAATACATGTGCAGAATTGATCAAACAACAATAAGTAAAAAAGGTGTAGCTTATGAAAATATTAGCTCAGAACTGATGTAATTTTTACTACATTTATTTAGTGCTTTACAAGTACTTTTGCTGCTATTTATCACCAATCTATTACCCTCATTGCACTTTAATCAGTATATTTCCTTGAGATTTGTTATTGCCTGGCTAAAACTTTGAACTTGTCTAGACCTGGTAGATACAATTTGATAACTGCATTAATTTGTAACTGCAGCATCTAATTACACTACTGAAGCTATACGAATAGTTCATCAATTATTATTTTCCACGTGGCTTGCTCAAGCAGTTTTCTTTGTTCTTTTGGGGAATATACATGTATCTCATAACCCTGATTTTCTCTGTTATTTGTGGGGGAATATAAAACCAGTATTCCCTTGCATTTTAATTTATGTTCCCCTTGACTTATTCCCTCACTTTCTTAGCTAGGACCACTTTGTACTGACTTACTTTAGTCTGCTTCTTAGGTTATACATTGTGCTCATGGGACGTATATGTACAGCTTACATGACGTTTAGGAACACGGAACACGTGTGGAAAAAACAGTTGTGTACAGTTTAGTTCTGACGGGAATTATTGTATCCCTAACACTATGTTCAGGGTTCAATAAACGGTTGGAACTCAGAGCAAGTAGATTTATTCCTTAATAATAATACAATATTTAAATAGCGCTGTTTCTACATTGTTCAAGAGCGCTTTACAATGTTTGACTCCACTAGATAAATGAAGATATGAAAACTACAATCTAAAACGACATTAATATTAAAAGTGATCTCTTGGGTACTAGGCTTCTTACCTATTCACTACACTATAAGCTACAATGGTCGAAATGAGAGGAAAAAACACTGATAAGCCATATGAACATTCAGTTCACGTTACATTAAACCAGGAAAACAATGCTTCCCAATGATTACCTGAAGAGAGGTATTGTTAGTGCCACCAACGAGAATAAGCATTTTATCGGTCTTCCACTTAGTGGAACCCTCGGCGAATAAATCACATATCCCCTTGCCCCAGGCCGATAACCCTTACAAAGCCTTAGAAGTAAGCTATATTGTACATTTATATGGCTTAAATTACAAGAAGTATCGCTATAGAGACAATCTTTAACAAACTCACCTTATCAGTTTATGATTATCATCTATGTGCCACAATGCCAAATGGCCCCTAACATTGTACATTCTTCGATGGGTGACCCTTAACTGCAACCTCGTTCCCAGGGTCTTCTCGGTCAGATCCAAGATGGCGGCCAGCCGAGAGAACACCCTGGTAAAGGCTGAACTGTCACGTATTCTGATTGGCTCTTCGATTATGACGCAAGGGTTGTTCAAAAAATGCTTTTTATTGGTCAAACGGCCTGAGTCTAGAGAGGTGAACTTGTATGTAAATTCGATTGCTCAAATATTATCTATAAAACGATTTTAAATAACCTTAAAACACGTTGTATAGGTAGAACAATAGTTGAAGTGCATTACTGGGTAGTTTTTTGGTAAGTTTAATCAGTGGGAAAGACAGGAGAAGCCGTTAAACATGAACATGTGCTATTGATCGCTAGCTTAGATACATCATGGTAGCTTCGTGATACCTTTCCACCGTTTCTTTATACAAGTAAACTCCATTTCGAGCCATTTAGTAGACCTGATTTCACTGCATCATTCGCCGCGTGGAAATACCGTTAATCGCTTCTCTTACACCGGATTGGGATACCTATGGTTCCCATATTTAGCTTGGCCGCCATCTTCGATCGCCAAATCACGTGACAAAATAATCCCAAAATCTGGGAGTATTTGATCACGTGATACAGCATTTACCAGGGTCTTCTCTTGGAGTAGCCGCCATCTTGGATCTGACCGAGAAGACCCTGGGGACGAGGTTGCCTTAACTGAAGGGCTCTAATAACAGCGCCTTCTGGATCCAACACATCCTCCCCGTTGAATTCACAACTATCCTTAAATGGGAAACACGCTTGAAATAACGATAATCGTAATTCTAATGACATTCTGAAAACCAGTCAAGGATAAAGATAAACATTTGTTACCTTCGGAATGGCGGTAGGCCGGCTTAGTGTAGTAGTGATGACGTCTGCACTACACTGCAATACACGCAAAGGGCTACGAGTTCGAATCCGAGTAGGAGCGCTCAAAACATATTTTTCCACTCCTTGTTTACCTGTGAACCCTAGCTCTAGGTGAGTGAAAACCCGTCGTTTACCCGTGAACTCGTCCGATGGTTAGGGTTTGGTTTGTGGTTCGGGTTAGGATTTGTCGTAGAATTAACGATTATTATTGTTCCAAGCGTGTTTGCCATTTCAGGATAATTGTTAATTCAACGGGTAGAATGGGTTGCTGGATCTGCCCTCCTCATTGCTTCTCGCACTCTGCTCTCCTGCACTTTAATTCCTCTTGAAAAAAGGTGGCCACGCATAACCTTGTAACCGAAATTTGGAAAGTCTTGACGAATTATCACTGTCACTTAAATCACAATAGGTGCTTTTTACTGAGAGACCATATTCTTCCAGTCTCCTGTGTATGGTTTTAACATTAACACACAACATTGACGCAATGTCAGTCACATTTAAACCGTAATCCATATATAGTTCAAGCTGCTCACGTGAAATGCTAAACCTTGGTCTTCCCTTTCGGTTTGCAGTTACGATAGAGGGCAGTGTTGTGTTACTCGAACAAATGTCGTTCTCAAGACAAGCGAGGATTGATAGTGCAGTTTGCAAATGCTCAACCACAACTGCTTCCTTTTCGTAATTTTGACCGAATCGCGTAAACAGAGACGTCAACCAGTCTAATCGATACCTGGAATAGTCTATATTTACGTCGTTGTTACCGTGGGCCTCTAAGTGACGGAGACCATCTAGAAGAACTTCTCTTGCATTAAATACAAGTAACTCCTGCGGGGTCTGATGTTGACCTTCTTGTAAAAAAGCCATTTTGTCAGAAACCAACCTTTCAGTGAACAGCAGCTGACGTTTCAACAAATCTCAATAATGAGCATCGCGTTACGAAATTAGAATAGCTGACCCAATTGAATTACGGATACGAAATAATAGCATCGCGTTATGAAATAATAGCATCTCTGTTACGAAATATAGCAGCGATACGAAATATAGCAGCGATACGACATGTCACAGTACAAAATAATAGCATCTCGGTTACGAAATATAGCAGCGATACGACATGTCGCAGTACGAAATAATAGCATCTCGGTTACGAAATATGCACTGATACATACACATGTCGCAGTACGAAATAATAGCATCGCGTTACGAAATAATAGCATCGTTACGAAATAGGTACGATCTCATATCGTTTGTCCAGTTTGCCCCTCCATAACCTAGAGAGAACATTCGGTGAGTTTCGTCGCAATAGATAGTTTTGGGGGAGTTTTTTCCGCATTGGGCCACCACAGGGATCCCGGTTCCACACCACAAGGTACCCATTTTTGATTTTTTTTTCAAAATTTGATAAATGGTTGGTCAGCTCAAGCAACCTCTTTCGGTGAGGTTAAACACGACAGAAGGCCTGCCAGGAGAGAATGTTGAATCCTCAGAGATACAAGAAGCATTGAACGATATTGGAATTGTAGACATTGAGGTACAGTGCATTCAGAAAGTGTACCCTTCAAAAGACTTTGTAATTACATTTTCAAATTTTCTGGCAAAGGAACAATTAGTTAATAGCCGTGTACTGGACGTGAGAAAGAAACAGATAGCCGTAATTGATCTAGATAACAAGGAAAAGTATCTCAGAATTAAGAACTGTCCATTCGAAGTTCCGGAGACCGTGATAGATTTGCTATTAGCGAGATACGGCACAATAAAATCCAGAATGAGGAACAGGTACCCCGAAAGAAATATCTGCAACGGCGATCGTACATACGTCGTAGAACTAACGTCTCCCGTGCCGTCCTATATTTATATGGGACACATCCCGATCTTTATTGTGTATGAGGGACAAGACAAGACCTGCCGAAAATGCGGAGAAGCGGGTCATATTGGTACCGAGTGCAGACATGTTTTCTGCAGCAACTGCCGAAGAGAGGGCCATGGAAGCCGAGACTGCCCTCATCCAAAGTGCTGCTCTCTGTGTGGATGCCTGGGACACGTTAGGGCCGTATGCAAGGGATCTTGGGCGGACGTATTACGCTTCCCTGGTCTACAGCCAAGAGAAGAAGAGCCAGCAGACTCGGAAACTGAGCATGAAGAACAATAACGTCCGAAACCTAGCCAAGAACATGAGCCGGAACAGTCGGAACCCGAGCAGCTTCATGCACCTGAAAAGCCCGAATCCCAGCCCGAAATAACAGCCACAGAAGAACCGGTAGTCACGGATGAAGAGGCTCTAGAGGAAATCATTGCAGCCGTAACGACAACCGAGACCAAAAACTTGGAAAAGACAACAAATGGGGCAATTGCCACTCTCCAGCAGTTTTGGAACCAACAGTGCACTGGCAACACCATCACCCAGAAGCCGCAGTTTAACAGCAAACCGGTGATCGCGCCGAAGCCGATTGCAAAATCTATCTGGCTGACAAAGCCATTGGAAAATCAGGTGTGAGAAAACCAGCCCCAATAACCAGCTTTGCTCTTACGACAACGGCGACGAAACCGACTATAGTTACACAGAAACCGACGGAATCGCAGCCACCCCAAGAACTACCGGCCACACCAGAGCTGTTCACTGAAGACGACGACGACATTGAAACCGCTTCGGTAACCTCGAAACGCAGTCATCAAGGGTCTTCCATGTCGGTGAACAGTGATGCCGACACAACTGAATCCGGAAAATCAGCTCCCTCTACACCACAGAAGGTAATCCCACAGAAAGTAACCCCCAAGATCCTTCCAAAACAGAACCCCAAACAACAACGTTCACCATCCAGAAAAACAAACAAAAAGTATGCTGACTAAACAGCCAAGAGAGAAAGCCATGAGAGGATCGAAGGGAAATTACTGTCAAGGATGTACCCCCAACACCACCAGGTATTTATAAAGCAAAAAAACAACGGTATTTTGCTATACTGTTACATGTTTGTACAAGCTGTATTTTCTTCAGTTCCACCTTTATCCAAGCAATGGTGTTTGTACATGTAGGTGAGAAGTATAATAATATGTTTATGAATTGTCACATGAAACCACATGTCGAGTCTGAAAGTGGTCATAACCTGGATGCAGTGATAACAATTGCATAGGAACTCTATTTCTGATTTTCATGATGCCAATTATTATTTTCAGTTGGTGATATCCCAGAAGCAACACCCAGACAGAAACAAATTGCCAAGGCCAAACCTCACTGCTCTTCATGCCACAAACCCATGAAATAAAGGTCATAAAATTGTGCCCAAGGAATCAAGGAATCAAGGAAAAATCGTTTTCATTCCAACTAGTTTTCTAACACGAAATCAAGAATCTGATTGCCTAAGCTACTCACTCTCTCCTTCTGTGCTGGGGCAGAGCGATCCAGGTTCTGCGAGAGGGTAATGTAAAGGGTTTCATGGTTGTAGTGGGGTATGATGGGTGTTTCAAGATTATTTTGCAACTTTATATCTGTCTACTTCAAGTGAGCAAGAGTGTTTTTTTCCCAGCCCTGTGGATTAGCCACAGCTGTGATAGGTATTGGTCAAATTATGAAATACTTCTCTTTTCCAGGGATACGTGTACTTGGTTTCTAATTAAACAATTGCCCTATGCACTGCGGTTGGTTGTCTCATTTCCTTTTGCTTTCTTGCCATCGTGGTCCCCTTCATTGGAGGTACTGCGGTTGGTTTATCCATTCTTATTAAAATGAATGGTTTGGTTTCAGTTAACGTTTTCATGTCGTATGAAGTTATTCATCTGGTATCCTGTTTAATGTTCCCAATTTTTTCTCTGGTCCACTATCGTGGGCTCAATATTTTCTTGCCATTAGGAGAGGCTTGGTTCGATTGCTCTTGCGAAGTTGGCGTCTGGTGACCCTCTCCTGGCTCGACACCATGCTGATGCGCTGCACTACAGTGTCACTGGTGGTACAGCAAACACACAAAAACTTGCCTGACGCGGGAGGCAACTGTGATCATGAAGGAAGTCCTCTCAGGGCGAGGCCCTTTCATTGCACGTCGATTGGTTTAACCCCTGCGATTACCCCAAATGTGGGAACTCGATAATATAATATCTGGTAGTGGGGACCTGCGGTCGCGCTCGTCCCCGAACAATTAACTTATATTCAATTCTCTTCTGTTTTCTAGTGCCCGTCACTGAATAATACGATCGTAGTAATAGAATACGGATGTAGAACTATAATGCCTATAATACTTTAATGTTAAAATTTCGTGCATTGTACAAATTCTAAGCATGTGATTGGCTAATGAGCGTGCATTATTGGTGACCACAGCACTCGACCAAGACCCTCTCTTACCTGATACAGTGACTGAGTGAGCATTCGCTTAGTTACGTGTTTGGACGGCTTGCAAAACCTCATTACAATCGCCTATTTAACAGTGAAAATGTAGACAATTACTAGAAAGGTAACGGTAGGATTGAACTCTATTTCCTGTGTGACAGAATATATATATTTTGAGGCGAATATTTGCATAATCGCCCGTTGGAAATGGCTGATTTGCGAGTGCTGGAAGTACAACTCAACAAGTCAACATGTGTCCGAGTGAATACAAGTTTATGCTACACTCTAGCTAGCCTGATTTTCAGACTGTCGAGGTCGTCCGCTCACTTCCTCCCACCTCCCAGTCTGATGGACTTCGGCAGAAACCGTGTTCTGGCCATTGTTTCATTTCGACCACTCAGAGCAAAGGTTTTAGTTTTAGAGAACTGAGGTATGCGTGGAATGTCTAGTGCAGCCTGCATGAAGGTGAAGCCCAATGGCGGACGATACAAACGGACTTGATATGGCTTTGGAGAAAGCGGGCGAAACTTTCGGCATTTCTGAATTATTTCCCGAACAGAGAAAGGCAATATTATACTTCGTTTCCCGGAAGGACCTTTGCTACCACAGCTGCATCTATAAGGCGACAACCAGGTCGAGAATCGAGAGAAGAGAAATTATGTAGCCTTCTACAACTTCTACAGATCGCCAGAATCACGGCTCTTTCATGCACTGCAGAATATGTTCTACAGCTTCAAACTTATGGAAACAGAACGTGGAGAAACATGTCCTCAGACGTGTACCGGGAAAATCTGATAGGAAGCGCTATCGATATCGCGATCGATGTTTATGAATCTACTAGCTACGGGCTTTGGAAAATCATTAATCTTCCTCGACCGCTTTGTATGCCGTATTAAAATGTAATGTCTCCTAGAATGTTGGCATTTAGAAGACCAAATATTTCATGGAATGTACTGATTTTTTTACAGCAGTGAACACACATACTGAGTATGTCATGGTAATAGTTTCACGACATTTGGGCAATTATTTATGTTTGCAGAATTTTTAACACACTTTATTTTGACAATTTTGCTGACCTAAAAGCTGAAATATCTTAGCTCTTTCGCCTTAAGAAGACTAAATCTTTCATGGAATGGCCAAGGTCCTTCCGGGAAACGAGGGGTAAATTGCTTCTCGCTGTTCGGGAAATAATTCAGAAATGTCGAAAGTTTCGCACGCTTTCTCCAAAGCCATATCAAGTCCATTTGTATCTTCCGCGATTGGGCTTGTCCTTCATGCAGGCTTCACTGGACATACGCATACCTCAGTTCTCTAAAAATAAAACCTTCGCTCTGATTGGTCGAAATTAAAGGACGTCAGGAACACGGTTTATGCCGAAGTCCATCAGACTGGGAGGTGGGAGGAAGTGAGCGGACGACCTCGACAGTCTGAAAATCAGGCTACACTCTAGCAGTCTTACTGAAGAAATGGATTTTATTTCTGAGACCTTACTCTGTCAATAAGAGGAGAACATTAAGCGAGAATTCAGTGGATGGTTCGAAAACCCATGATTTTTTATTTGGAAAATGTTTGCATCGGAGCCAAGCACATGGAATGAAGCTGGTTTCAAGTCAAGATTTCACTTCACTGCCGCACTGGAATCTGCAGGTTAGTTACTTACGAATGAAAGAAACCATAAAAGAAATAAACTATCTAGGAGTTAAGCCGGCTAAATAATTGATATTTGAATACATGGCTCCAAGAGAAACGTTTTCGAGTTAAATGAACATATTCGCCTCACAATATATCTTGAGGGAAACATTTGCAGAGGAAACTACTCCACTATCATGACGTGAGTGTTGTAATGAGTGAATCGTTATCGCTAGCTCGGGCCTCGTTCTGAAACGCTGTTTATTGCTTTTCTTTTTCTAGATTAATAAAAGTAATAGCGCCCCCCAAATAACGGGGATGGGGGATATAATAGAAGCGAATACGCCGAAAGCAAGCAGCAGCAAGCAGAGCAAAAATTAAATGCCTACAGCACGAGGTATTCCCAGGCGGTCACCCATCCAAGTACTAACCTTGCCCGATCAGGCATAACTTCAGTGATCGGACGAAAACCGGTGTTTATCCGATGGTATGGCGGTAGACAGAAGTTGGATGTCACTAGAATCTAGGGGAGCTTCTTGGAATGGTTGCGTCGTCGTTTCACGGTTCGGGGCATTCGGGGGAGAGGAGAGCTGGGCAAGTTGGAAAACATGCCAAAAACGTGGTTGTCAGGCAGCATTCACTGACTGACAGTGCATGACCGGTCCTTGCCGCACGGCCGTGCTGGATTGCCGTAGCGTGCCGGAGTGCACACGTAGATTTCTCGTTGTTTTGTGCTGTCGCTCCCACATGACCAGTGCGCATTTAGGCGACGGCGTCCTCCATTCTGGAGAAGGAAGGGCATCGCTTCTCAGCCTTTTGGCCATACTCGAGGAAATTTATCTCCAGTACTTAGTTGTTTTTTTCTCTTTTGTTTCATAGATGGCAGAGTCTTTGAATATTGCTGACAGTGAGATGATTGTTCGTGAGATGATTGTTCAAGAGATGCAGATGAGGACTGAGGACCACCATGGAGGTGATTATGCTAAATCAGTTAAAATTAAATCTAAACCGGTAATCCCGCAATTACCGCAAGAGAAAGTTGGATCCAAACCTAAATCTGATGCCCATGTACGGCATTCCTAACTGTCCCTGAAGTCCGTCTAGATTATAATGATTATCTAATAGATTTAGCAGAAAACACAAATATGGCCGAGGCTTTTTCCTGTGTTCACCGACTGACAAACGGTCAAATGGTCTTAACGTTTCGTTCGAGGGCACACAAGGAGAAATTTCTTGGTGACGGAGTCTACCAAATAAATGGTGAAACGATGATGGCTCAGGACTGTGATTACCTGGCTGACAATATTTGATGTTCAGTACGAGTTACCAGATGAAGCGATTCTTGCTCGGTTGTGCAAGTATGGGCAAGTTGTTCATTACAAGACAGGGTATTTTTCTAAATATCCTACCATAGTTTATCTTGGGGCGACGAGACCTCAGATTTAAAAGAAACGGAAAGTGTGCATACGGGAGCAAAAGTGGCGTAGCCTTGAAAATTACCCTCCCCGGTCGATAAGGTGATCACAACAACCCAGAGCTTTATGGCACCTATTGATCCCAATTTTGTTTTCAAACAATTATATTATTATTATTATTCCTTGGTTCTTTCAAGTTCTAGGGGACCTGTGCTCTTCCTTGAAGAATATATATTTCGTATCCTTACTTATATCCTTTGTTTTTGTATATATAATTAATTAATTAATACTTATACTTTGTTTTTTTACCCAACGTTTGCCCCGTTGGGTAATTGTCGGGGAAACGTTCATTTAGTCACCTTACGTGCTTTTGTACGTTCCTTGTACAACCTCTTGGATTTTGTCCAAGTCAGATTCTCTTTTCTTCAGTATGGTGTCCGATGTGTACGAGGTTCGACGTCGTAACACTCTCCTCTCAAAGTCCCCGTAAAGGTTGGCGAGTTATCCCGCCAGGCTGTACGCGAGAAAGTCATTTCTGTCATTAAAAATAAGGATCATCTTAAATGCGAATCACCTTTAAACACCAATTCGCTGCTTCTCGTAATTTACTCCTCCAGTCCGGTCTGTATTTTGATGGTATGTTTTGTTCTCTCTTCGAAGTCGACTCTACCTTCACTTCAGTCTGCATTTCAAACATTCCTTCCGAAGTTTCCGACGCGATCATTGAAGAGTATTACTCTCAATTCGGTCGCGTAGTCAATCTTCGTACTCCGGGCGATGTCTCTATTGTTTTATCATCCCATATTCCTCACTGTACAAAGATTGGCACTTGTTATGTAATTAACCATTATCGTGGTCAGCCCCAAAGCTGTTTTAACTGTAATAAATGGGGTGATTCAATCTCAAACTGCCCGTTTAAAGGAAATTGTTCTCGCTGCGGGGAATCCGGTCACCGTGCAAACACATGCCTTGGATTCTTCCATCTGCCTGCCCCACTATGAATTCTTCTTTCATTCCTCCTACGACTACACCTCCGTTTGCTCCTCGTCGTCCTCCTCCACCTTCCAATCCTACTCCTTCTGTTGCTGTTGTAGACCCGCCTTCTTCTGGAATACAAGATTCCATTCCTCCACCTTCCAATCCTACTCCTCCTTCTCCTCGGGCTGGCGCTTGCCCTAAACCTTTGACGCTTCCAGCCGCCCAACTCACCTTGGATCCCAATGCTCCTGCCCTTGTCACTGCTCCGCCTCCTGTCATTGTTCCTGCTTCGGTTTCCGCTCCTGATACTGTTCCTGTATCTGTTCGCACTCCGGATCGCACTGTTTCCTTACCCCCTGGTATAAATGCGGCGTCTTCGAAAACGTTGGAGTCTTCCTTGCTTTTTGAGGACGGAGCATCTGATGCTGCCCTGATTTCTTGTGTTGTTACTGAATCTTCGACTCAGATTACCACACGTGATTCATCACATTCTCCATCGCCTTCCATTATCCACCTTCTGCTCCGATGGATCTCAGTGGAAATGATCCTGAACCTGTCATTTCTTCCCAAGAACTCTTCCCTGATTCTCAGATAGATGCTCCTCATCCCAAAAGTCCTCCGACTTTGCTGTCACAATATTTTAAACCCAGTGTGTTGACTGCTAAGATCTCTAACCTTAATGCCAGGGCTAAATCAAAGACCAACATGTCCTCTTCGGCATCCAAAGCCAATAATCGTATTCCGTCTACTCCCCCTCCACAGCGGGGACAGCGTGGTGGTAAACTTCCCCCTCCTCCTAATCCACATTCCTTCTCGCCGTCTCCATTGAATCTACATCTTACTCCACTGTCAAGATCGCATTCCTTTTCGAAATTTTCAAGCCGTTAACTTTGTTTTTACTTGCTTCCCGTTATTTTTTCTGAATTTCCTACCCCTTTGGCCTGCAACATTTTTTGTCGCATTCCTATTTAATTTCCTTGTTCTTTTGGGTATACCAGCCGGTCATATTAAACTAAATGTTATAAATCTGTGTTGTAGTTTATATAAAAAAGGTGCCGTAAAAATATGTTGTATCGTGAAATTAATAATTATTATTATAATGGTAGTGATTATTTCTTTAAATATAAATGGTATCCGTGATGTAAATAAACGTTCATGTCTAATTAATTGGCTAAATACCCGTTATCCATCGCTCGATATTGTTTGTCTTCAAGAGACCCACTGTAATAATTTATTTACCGTCGGTAACGCAGGAAGTGGTTGCCCAATCTCCCGAGCCAGGGGCTCATGATATAAGCGCTCGACAAATTAATAGTAACAAAATATGGGATTTGTAGTAGGGCAATAAAGCTAGGGCATGACATTATAACGCGAATGGAAGCTAAGATAACTCTAGTTTCAACTATTTACATATATATAGTAGTATTGTTAGTACATAACAATATGGATAAAGGCTAAGAGAACTCTAGTTCAAACTATTTACATATATACAATAATAAGTAAGCAAGTCTAGCTATACTAATACCATACAATATATATACAAACTCTAAGTTAAAGGTGCCAAAATTTAAAGATATCAATGTAAACTAAGTAGATCGATTATATAGGTGCATGTGTGCAGGAGCTAGTTAGAGGCAGTTTTTACACTGTACATCTGAGGTCGAACTGGATACCTGGTTCTCCTCTTCTGGGTTTACATCAGCTGGCTCTTTCGGCTCGAATAAGTCGTGTTGGTGTAGCTATTCTTTTTGGTTCTTCTCTTTCCTGCATAAATCAGTGGCAAGATAATAATGGCCGATTTCTCCAAATTCATTTTTCTTTTCAATCCTCCTTTTTCAGGGTTGCATGTGTTTATGCTCCTAATCGTAATCCGACCAGGAATCTCTTTTTTGATGACATATCCTCTATCCTTGATCCTTCTGTCCACACCATTTACTGTTCTATGTGGCGATTTGACAGTACTGTTGATCGGCGAGGTGGCCCTGCCTCATGTCCCTATCGTAATAGCTCTGATAATTTGGCACAACTTTTTAGTGATGCCAATTGTGTTGATGTTTGGAGACATTTTCATCCTCTCTCCTCTTCTTTTACGAGGACTAAGTCCGATGGTTCCTTGGCTACTAGAATTAATCTTCTGGGTATCCCACATAGTTGGGTTCCCTGTACTTCCTCATGCGAAATATGTCCTTCCCCCTATTCTGATCATGATGCCCTCCTATTCCGGATGCTCCTGAAACTGGGCCCGGCTTTTGGAAATTAAATACTAGCATTCTTTCTTATCTGGAATATAAAAATAAAATCAATCAATTCTGGAATTCTTGGCAGACGCGCATCCCCCTCTATAATTCTCTTGAAAACTGGTGGGATGTTGGTAAACTCAAAATCAAAGAAATATATATCCAACACTGTTCTGCAAAAAAAAAAGCGAAGCAATGTCTGCGAGAATTATTGGAACTTAAATCATTGGAACTTAAAGCATCGCAACTTAAGATTCTGGTCATGTTTCCTCTCTTAATGAATATAAACGAATATTAAATGAAATTTCTCTTTTGGATCTGGGACAAGTCAAAGCTGCCCAAGTTAGATCACGTATACAGTGGGCTGAAGAGGGTGAATGTTCTTTCGTCTCATTAAAAAACGGGCTGCTAATAAATTAATCGATTGTATCAAACTTGATGACGGATCATACGTTAATAAAAAAAAGATGACCTTATCCGTGTCTGGTCCGACTACTATAGAAATCTTTTTTTCTGCTGAAGATACTGAGTATGACACTCAAACCCTCCTGTCGAGTCATCTTGAATACATTCTTTCTGCCGATGAATCAGAATCATGTCAAGGGAAACTGACAACTGATGAGTGATTGGAAATAAGACTCATGGTATTGATGGTCTCCCATTGGAGTTCTATCTTGAATTCTGGGATCTCCTTGGTAAATATTTAGTTAATGTTTTAAATCACTCTCATTCCGTTGGCCTTTTATCTGTTTCACAGAGGAGGTTTGATTTCTCTTTTATTTAAAAAAGGTTTCCATTTTTCCGTAAAAAACTGGCGTCCCATTACATTGTTAACTGTAGTTTATAAACTTGCTTCTCGTACTGTCGCTGGCAGACTCCTTAAAGTAATGCACCTTCTTGTTTCACCCGATCAAACTTGTTCTGTTCCTGGGCGCTTTATCAAGGAAAATGTTGCCCTACTAAGATATATATGTATCTATGCCACTGAAAGTAACCTTCCTATCGCTTTAATATCTCTTGATCAGGAGAAAGCCTTTGACCGTGTGGACTGGCAATTTCTCCCACGTACCCTTGAAAAAATGGGCTTTGGTCCCTCTTTTATTTCTTGGGTCCGTCTCTTTTATTTCTTGGGTCCGTCTCTTTTATACTGCGATTGAATTGTCAGTAATAGTTAATGGCTTCCTTTCTCCCTTTTTCAATCCATCTCAGGGCTGTCCTCTGTCACCTTTATTATATGTACTTATATCCGAGGTCTTGGCTTGTAATATCCGTGCCTCACCTCACATAATGGGTATTTCTCTTCCACATTCTTTAAATCAGTCAGCAACAATTTCACAATAGGCTGATGATACAACCCTGATGGTTTCTTCTGATCAAGAGATTATTCATTGCTTTAAAGTATATAGTTCTTTTGAAAAGGCATCTCACTCTAAACTTAATGTAAGTAAAAGTAAGGGTTTGTGGCTGGGTGCATGGTCTGGTCGCACTGATCCCCCTGTAAAGCTTCTATGGTCTTCTGTGGTCTTCCCTGTCTTGGCACTGTTCGTGGCCCTGGTGATCTCTCTGAGGAAAATTGGAATGACTGCCTCCAATCCTTAGATAATGTGCTTTCTTCCTGGTGCCAAAGAAATCTCTCTTTTCAAGGTAAATCCTTGGTTCTGAATGCCGTTGCCCTTTCAGGCTTGTGGTATACTGCTACTGTGATTCACATGTCGGAATGCGTACTTAAATCTATTAATCAATCCGTATACAAATTCTTCTGGTCCAATAAAAAAGAACTGGTTTCTCGCAATGCAATCATGCAGCTTAAACTGAAAGGTGGATTCAATGTAGATGTATTACTAAAAGTTCGTTTTTTTGCAGATTCAGTGGGTGAAACGATTTATTATATCTCCCACTAAGTGGTCTTTCTTTTTTACCTACTGGGTCCAGAAACATTTCCTTGACGATCCTTTTCAAGTTTTGTCTACTCCTGCGTTTTATCCTTTTCACTTATTACCACCATTTTATGCATCTATGCTTGAGGCTTGGGCTTTAATTGGTAGAAATTGTGACCCTATTAGTGGCACTCTCTCTATTTCTCCTGATTCCGATGGTAATTCACGTCCTGTATCCTCTATTACGACCAAACTTTGTTATACTTCCTTGGTCGAAAGTTTTGCCAAACCTCCTCACTGTATCGACCACTTTTTGCCGGACTTTGGAGTTCTCTACGGGCTAAAAACTTGGGCCCAAGTCTCTATCCTTCTCTTGATAGGCATACAACTGACGTCGATTGGAAAATTGCACATGCTGTTCTTTATACTGCGGATAGGCTCGTTTCCTTTGGAATGAATGTTGAACCCTCCTGTTTTTGCGGTCATCCCAATGAAAACCTGTCTCATCTTTTCTCTCTGTATCCTTTTGCACAAAGTATGTTGGCCCCGATTGAGTCCGCCTTCATTCTGGCTGTACCTCTTGCTCCCAAATTATGTTCCCGTCATATCCTATTTGGCTATAATCCTGATGAACGGAAAATTGTTCCTCCTGTTTTCTCCTACATCCTCAATCTCTGTAAATTCTCTATCTGGCATGCGAGGAATGACTTTCGGTTTCATGACATCCGTCCGGTTGTGGCCGAGGTCGTTGCTTCCGTCCAAGCTCGCCTTTATTTATTTTCTTCCCTTGTATGGCCAAGCGTTTCAAATCGACTAAACGAATTCGTGTCTTTCTTGGAACGTTTTTGGTAAATTTGCACCTAATATTTAATTTGCCTTTTCCCTCGTCTCCATTCCTTCCTCTGTGTTTAAATATGCTATTTTTATTGTATCTTCCACGTATCCATTTTTGACTTCCATTTTATCTTGCCATCGCGGTCCCCTTAATTGGAAATACTGCGATTGGTTCCTTCCCTTTTATAAAAACGAATACATATGTCTGTTTGTGTTAATGTGTTCATGTCGTATGAAGTTATTTATCTGGTATCCTGTTTAATGTTCCCAATTTTTCTCTGATCCACTATCGCGGATTCAATATTTTCTCGCTATCAGGAGAGCCTGGGTTCGATTCCTCTGGCGAAGTTGGCGTCTGGTGACCCTCACCTGGCTCAACACCATGCTGATGCGTTGCACTACAGTGTCACTGGTGGTACAGCAAACACACAAAAAATATTACCTGACGCGGGAGGCAACTGTGAGCATGAAGGCAGTCCTCTCAGGGCGAGGCCCTTTCATTGCACTTCGATTGGGTTGACCCCTGCGATTACCCCAAATGTGGGTAACTCGAGCGTATAATTTCTGGTAGTGGGGACCTGCGTTCGCGCTCGTCCCCGAACAACTAACTCTCTTGTCTTTCCTAGTGCGCGTCAGTGAATAATACGTTCGTAGTACAACAATACGAATGTAGTACTAAGAATGCCTAGAATACTAGAATGACTCACTCGTGCTTGACGTGGCTAGACTACTACTACGCACGAACTAGCGAGAGTAGTTAGAACGATGTCGACTACAAACCGAATCGTTTTACTCATTCACGGCTCAACGATGCTTTCGTACTTACTAACATATTTTATTTATTCTCTCCCCGACAGCATGCTTTTCACACAACAACACAGCGAACACTGTGCTCAAAACAAGCCGATTAGTGTCAGAGCGTCGTGCATACAGAGGAAACTACTGCGCTATCATGACGTGAGTGTTATAATGAGTGAATCGTTATCGCTTGCTCGACCGGGCCTCATTTTGAAATGCTGTTTATTGGTTTTCTTTTTCTAGATTAAAAACAAATAGCGGGGAGGGGGGATAGAAGCGAAGACGCCGAAAGCAAGCCGAAAGCAAGCAGCAAGCAGCAGCAAGCAGCAAGCAGCAAGCAGCAGCAAGCAGCAAGCAGCAAGCAGCAGCAAGCAGCAGCAAGCAGAGCCAAAATGAAATGCCTACAGCACGAGGTATTCCCAGGCGGTCACCCATCCAAGTACTAACCTCGCCCGATCGGGCTTAACTTCGGTGATCGGACGAGAACCGGTGTTTTCCCGATGGTATGGATCGCTTCTCGGCCTTTTGGCCAAACTCGAGGTCAACTCTAGTGTTTTTTAGAAGAGGTTTTCTATTTTCTTTTTTGATGGATGTGCAAGAAATGGCTTGCAGTAATGTAAAAGAGAATCGTGAAAACACGGATAAATACAAAGGAAACTATGCCAAGTCGGTGCAGTCTAAACCAAAATTACCTGATCTGCCACAGGAGAAATTAGGATCAAGACCTAAAGGTGATAATGTCTTGCCTGGTCGACCCTGTACTGCTTTTTTGAATGCCCCAGAAGTTAGATTGAATCACGATGATTACTTACAAGTCCTAGAAGAACAAGGAGATATCGCAGATGCCGTATCATGTGTGCATAGATTGACGAATGGACAAATGGTCCTCACATTTAGATCAAGAGGGAGAAAGGAAAGGTTTCTCGGAAATGGAGTGTACCAAATTAATGGTCAAACGATGTGACAGTCCAATTACGTGGCTAACCATTTTTGATGCGCCTTTTGAGCTGCCGGATGAAGCAATTATTGCTCCGTTATCGTATTATGGAAAGGTCGTAAGCCATAAGCGAGGATATTACACGAAGTACCCGACGATCGCGAACGGTCTTCGCCATTACAGAGTTCGGTTAGAAAAGAATGTACCAAACTACCTAAGGTTTGGCTACTTACAAATTATGATCTCTTATACTGGTCAACCACGTACATGTATGTAGAAAATGCAATAGTGCTGAGCATTTGGTCAAAGACTGTGTGAATACTTGTTGCTATAATTGTGACGCAACCGACCACCTCTCGAGTGAATGCCCACTACCAGTAAATGTGTAAAATATGTAGAAATAATAATCATTTAGCGATATCATGCCCATTTTCTTGGTTTCAAGAAGAGGAAGAAGTAGAAGAAGAAGAGGTGAAAAAAGAAGAAGAAGAAGATGGAAGCACTGAAAAAGAACAGAAAGAAGAAACTAGTAGTTAAGAAAGTACATGCAGTCCCTGACAAAAGTTTTTTTACACCGTACGAACCACATACGTTAGCATGTGCCACATGTGTTTACCACATACAGTAAAATGTATTTCACTACTTACGGTAAAAGCCATCCAGTGAATCACCATACGGTAAAGTACATGCGGTGCCTAAACTACATACGGTAAAAGCTATGTGGTGCCTCAACTACATACGGTAAAAGCCATGTGGTGGCTCAACTACATACGGTAAAAGCCATGTGGTGGCTCAACTACATTCGGTAAAAGCCATGTGGTGGCTCAACTACATTCGGTAAAAGCCATGTGGTGCCTCAACTACATACGGTAAAAGCCATGTGGTGGCTCAACTACATACGGTAAAAGCCATGTGGTGCCTCAACTACATACGGTAAAAGCCATGTGGTGGCTCAACTACATTCGGTAAAAGCCATGTGGTGGCTCAACTACATACGGTAAAAGCCATGTGGTGGCTCAACTACATTCGGTAAAAGCCATGTGGTGGCTCAACTACATTCGGTAAAAGCCATGTGGTGCCTCAACTACATACGGTAAAAGCCATGTGGTGGCTCAACTACATACGGTAAAAGCCATGTGGTGGCTCAACTACATTCGGTAAAAGCCATGTGGTGGCCCAACTACATTCGGTAAAAGCCATGTGGTGGCTCAACTACATTCGGTAAAAGCCATGTGGTGGCTCAACTACATTCGGTAAAAAAATGTTTCGTTTTAATCAAACCAAATTCGAACTTCGAAGTAAAACAATTCAAACATGATACCAAAGGAAGAGTCATAAGTATTTTAGTCCAGAAATAATAATGTCTTTAATAATAATAATAATGTCTTTATTTCTCAACCGGTAAAATACGTACCGAGTCTTACAGTCATAATAATACAAGAAATATTAGTAATACAATAAGTCATAAGTATAGTAAATATAAATGTAACAATTGTCTATAATTAAAGGGCCAAGTTATATCTAAAGATTAATCTATTTAACAAACTAGTTCTTGAAGCGAGAGGTGTTTATTTTAGGCCAAAGGGAGGATTGTTTTCTGAGGTTCCTGGAAGAAGGTTTAATTTTAGGCATAAGCTGAGTCAGAGGGTGATTAGAATTATTACGGACTTTACTGAAAATCTGTCTGTCACACCTCTGGAGTAATTCTCTGATTCGTAAGTGACTAGTAGTGTATTTTCTCTTAAAACATCTGTCTAGAAAACACTAATAGATAAGTCAGGCTCAGAAGAGCCGTATACAGGTAGGCCATAAGTTATCTTAGGTACTATTATAGATTTTAAAAAGTGGTCGATTTCTGACTGGTTCAATCCTTCTTTTCTTAGGGATCTAAGGATAAAAAGACATTTGTTCGCCTCTGTAAGTTTCTTTTTTACATGAGCAGAGAATTTACAGTCCTGCTGGAAAGTAACACCTAGGATTTTAAGTTCAGTGCATTGCGGAATATTTCCAACTCCGAAATATTGTTTAACATGTCCTTTCTTGCGAAATATGAGCTCTTTACATTTAGATGGGTTACACGACATGGCATTATCATTTGACACAGTCACCTGTAATATCAGTAGCGTCTTTCCAAACTGGTACAATTATAGTAGAGTCGTCTGCGTATTTGACTAAAGCGGAGTCTACGCCAGGTTTACAGCAGAGGTCATTAAGAAATACAATAAATAGGTCCCAGGGGCCACTGACGCTCCCTTGTACAGTCCCTTTATTAACATCAATCCAATCGCAATTCAGGCCATTTGAGACAACTCTTTGTTTCCTGTTACTAAGGAAGCTCAGATACCAATTTATTATATACGGGTTCAGTGGTAGGAGTTTTAGTTTGTCAGAAAGTAAATTATGCTTGACGGAATCAAAGGCTTTACTAAAGTCCATAGCAAAAAGTCTGACTGCATCGCAGTTAGGGTGGTCTAGGTCCCCAAGGAGTTTGTGTTGTAGACATAGGAGGGCATCCGTGCAGTTCCCGCCAATTCTGTATGCAAACTGTGATACAGATAGGTGCTGTTCCAGGGTGTCTCTCACAAAGGCCCGGTAGACGACCCTTTCGAAGGCTCTTGCGATCACTGTAGTAGCATTAATGGAAGGAGCTGTCAAAATAAATATTGTCAACATCTATGCTCTCACCGGAATGCAAGAACGCAAACTTTTTTTAACAAATTTGGATACGTATTTCTATCTTCGCGCCAAAGTCATTATTGGGGGTGATTACAATTGTGTTGAAATTGGCCTTGACCACTTTGGGCATTCGACCGAAGCTTGTTTGGCCGGTAAAGAAGAATTGAAAACAATGAAAACCTCTTAACTTAATTGATGCTTGGCGCCAGAAACATCCAAATGAAAAAGGGTATACTTGGTTTAAGAAAGATTTGACAACAGGCTCACGACTGGACAAATTTATTATTAACCGTAGCCTAAAAAATGTTGTGAGAAATTGAGCCGTGTATTCTATCTGATCATGAATATTTATCCATTACCCTGAATGTTAGTAAAATTAAAGCCACAAAAAATGTTCGGAAAATTAACACGTCGGTTCTCTGCGATGATAAATATGTGGCGCACATACTTTACGTAATTTGGTAGAGAAAAACGCTCAATTTCGCCCTCTTGGGGAATGGTGGGATGCAATTAAAATGACCGTGAGAAAAGAGACCCGGGTATACTGTATACAACAGAGAAAAAAAGGAAACAGAGACTAGAAATAAGTTAACCTGGGAAATAATTAAATTAAAACGAAACCTCCAACCGGATAATACTTTGTTGACCCAACGTATTAAGGATTTAGAATCTTTTTTTATTTTATTTTAATAGTTTTTATTGATTTATATAAACGTATTACAAAGTTTTCATACATTATAATACAACATTAAAACATTTACAAAATACAAAACCAAAAATTATAATTAAATAGAGGGAATTAAAGGTAGAAATTATTTCCCTTAGTAATATTTCCCAAAACTAAAACCAAGAGGCATCTTTCAAAAATAGGCACATATAGCGATTATTACAATTCATTAGATGCAAGGACAGGAATTAATTTGTCCCATTTTTTTAAATGGAATCCCATTTTATTTTTCTCTCTTGCTATAAACGTTTCCGTTAAATGTTGTTTTCAATTTTTGTAAAAGGAATTTCCACGATAATATTTGCTTGTTTTGAATTTTTGAATAATAAATGAATTGTTTCGCCAGCAAAATTATATGATTTACTAGGTTTAATGTTTTATTACTTGGCTCAACTATGCAACTTGAAAAGGCAAAGAATAGACAGCTCCCATTCAATACAATCGTTAAAATGGTTAATGTATCTCTATTTTGCTGTTGGTTCATCTCTCTTTTCTATAACAAATACTTCATATAAAACTTTCGATGATATCTTATCTATAGATTTATCATCGCCTCGGATGTTTACAGTAAAAGTTAGAGGTTCAAAGGAGGTAATGGAAGTTTGTAACAATTTATAATTCTCTTTTAGTATTTTTCTCCATTCTTGAGGTATAGCATTAAAAATTGCTGATGATAGAAAAATTTCTATAGGCGACAATACAGTTTGATATACACTGAGCTTCAACTTTAATGCGCCCTTTTCGTCAAAAAAATCACCAATTTTGTAAAAACCAAGTTCGACAAATATTTTTATAAACACTGATCTTTTGTCAATACATATTACTTTGTTGTTCCAAATAATTTCATTTACAATTTCTTCGAATGTCAGTGGAGGATTAGAATTTAATGATGACCATACTTCATTGCTCATAAAATTTTGGTGACAGGCAGTTTCAAAGCTTGAAAGGTGCAGTGAAACAAAAAGGTTCTACCCACTTTCACAAGGTAATGATCTAAAAACAAGTGCCATGAACTCGAACTATTTGTCAAGTACTTCTTAATGCAGATTATCCTCTGTGCATTGATCATTGATTCTATATCTGGCATCTCTAAACCCCCATGCCCTATGTTTTGTATAAGTACGCATCGTTTTATCTTATCTTTGCCTTTCCACACAAATTTAAAAAGCTTTCTGTTTACTCTTTGTCTGTTGCGAGTATTGTTGAAGTATAAAGAATCTTAGGTACAACGAAGGTCTTAATAATTTGGAGTGTCAACCCTCTCCAGTTCCAACTATTAAAAGTTTCACTAATTGACTTAATCAGTAATTCACAGTTATTGTTTTTCGATTAAAAAGGATCATAAGTAAATAGTAGGCCGATAATTTTAACCTCGGTACTAATCTTCTTTACATTTAATTATTTCTTTGTAGCTACCATTGCACCGAGGCACATCACTTCCGTCTTTTCTTCATTAATTTTTTCATTAATTTCAATCCACCTGATTAAATTGTCGCCAAAATTAAATGCTCGAAGTGTGCTCATCAGAAACTGTCTATTTACGGAATCAAATGCTTTTTCAAAAGCTATTGCTGTTAATAGACATTCCTTATTTTGTTCTTTGGTAAAGTACAGCATATCATCGATAGTTCTAGCTGCATCAAATATTGTTCTCCCTTTAACAAAAGACATTGATTATAATGAACAATAGCAGGGAGAATTGTTTCCATCCTTTTAGCTATAGCTTTTGAGCCTATTTTAGCATCCACGTTTATTAAAGATCTGTCTTCATTTTTTTTGTGTCTCCTATCTTTCCCTTTTTTTTCTATCAACACAATTATAGCTTGTTTCTGTGAAGTTGATAATTCACCATATTGAAAACCGTAATTTAGAGCATCTACTAATAGATGACCAACTACAGGCCAGAATACTTCATAAAACTCAACCGATAAACCGTCATTGCTGGTGTTTTATTGTTATCGAAGAAAGATAACGACTTATGACATTCAACGAGTGTTAATATTCCTTTGCAAATATTTCGTTCCAGTTGAGAAAGTCTGGGAAAGCTGGGATGGTCTAAGAAAAAACAGCCAGGACTCTCGTAGTCTTCATTTTCATTTTGACTATAAAGTTTTTGATAAAAACAATCAATTTCATTCATTATCGTTTTCGGGTTAGTAGTCACTTGCTCATCTATCAGGGTCCTTTTTTTCTTTTTCGAATTTTCCAAACCAAGAAAATAGTTACCATTTTTCTCACCTTTTTCGTACCACTTTGCACAAAACCTTGTAATTAGTCCCCTAACAAAGTAATCATATTCTCTTTCATATTTTTCTTTAGCACAGTCAAATGCCTCTAGATTTTCTTGTGTTTGACTATTTGCATACTCATTTTCACAATTCTTTATTTCAGATTCAATAGTTTCTAACCTATTTCGCCTTTTACGAGCTCTATCTTTAGTGTATTTAATTGTTTCTTGTCTAATCTTGAATTTTACAAAATCACACTTTATTCTATGGTCATTTTGGTTTCGTACCTCTTCTGTCCATTCTTTTATTCTTTTGTTAATAAGATCAACATATACTGGATCCTCTAGCATGCTATTGTTTAACTTCCAAAAGGTAGGACCCCTATCATTTTTTGAAGGGCTTTGAATATTTAATGTAATAGCAGAGTGATCTGTTTTGATAGAGGTTAAGATGTGGACACTCTCTATTTCATCCTGAAGATCGTCAATAAGCAGCCAAAAGTCTAACCTCCTATGGATAAGCGGATTTTTCTGTCTCCATGTAAAACGTTTAAAGTATCTGTACTGGCTATTTTTTGGTCCTTAAAAATCCCTCATTCTTGGCTCTATGATAGCTTTTTTGGTCTATGATAGCTATTTTTTGGTCCTTAAAAATCCCTCATTCTTGGCTCTATGATAGCTTTTTGCTCCTAAAATCGTTTATAATAGTTTTTTCTCCTCTATTGCTAGCCTGAAATTTACAAAACGCTTCCGAAAATCAACGATTTCACCGGAAGTTCACGATTTGGACGAGTTGGAGACTGGGTCTGTTGCTACGGAAGGCTGAATGAGTAAACGAAACTCTTGTCAGCGGAAACTCTTGAAGATGGCGGCAGGTTTGGGAGCTGTCCAGAAAGAAGCTGCCTTCGCATCGTTTGACGCAGAGTTTAGCCGCAATGGGTAACTATTATTGAGTTTCACTTTCAGGTCATTTCATTACCTTTGTATTAAACTAGTTTTATATCTATTACAGGTTCGGTCAAGCCCCAGAAGGGCTCTTGAGACTCTTGAGGGACTTTTCCCTCAAGAGTGGCGAGTCGGGCGAAGACGGCAGGACCCATCTATACAAGCGCCTTTGGTGCCTCCTTTGGGTAAGCTATTTCTTCCAAAGATTATTCTAGCTCGTGAGAAAATGTATGAAATATATCAATCATTTGGCTGGCTTTCTACAAGCTTTCTTTAATCTGGCTCGACCACACGGTTTGTTTATAGCCTAAAGTTGAAATATGTGACACCTATATGTATCCGGAAACTGTATCCGATCATGGCTCTTGGCAGAGTTCGGATATGTGAAAGGCTCAATACTAGCTCTACAGATTGTTCGGGCTTATCTTTGTTTTCTTCCTTCTAAATAGATTCATTGCGGTATAACCAAAATATCGAAAACATTGCTGAAATTAAGGAAATTATCACCTATACTCAAATATTTGTTGCAATGGTGTATTTTTGAGTAAATATTCAGGAGTGAGTGATGTTTAACGTTTTTTTATTTTTTAAATATTTAGTTTGGCAGCGAAAAGACACTGGGGGCTACGGGCAGAAGCTGGCCCACATATGTTTATCCTGCTACCCTAAAGGAGGTAGTGAGGCCGGTAGTGCCCGGGAATGTGGCGGATTACGACACAGTAAGTGTCATACTATGAATATTTGTGTGGTTTTACTTTTAGTGGTAATCAAAGTTACTAACAAAAATCAAAAACAATTATGTTGAACTCCTTATTTTTTTAATCTAAAATGTTAGTTAGGTTGTAGACTGATGGTATATCCCATACCGACCCAACATTTTATTGCCCTAAAACTGCATACAAACTCATTAAAACTTTGGATCTGACAGCTTGAAATCCTATCCCATCTTTAAAAAAACGAATGGGCATCTGAAGGGCCATGAAAAGTTATTTTTCCTTCTAACTACACTGAAAGGCCAGTGACTTTACACTTATTCAACCAGTACATTACTGCAAAATTAGGTACATGTATATTACTATTTTCTGCTTCCCATCAATGACAAAAACTTGAATAAATCTTTATTTTCAGTAAGACAAAGAAGCAAACTTACATACATTTCCCCTTTTTTCTTTTAGGTATATCATGTCAACATTGGGGATTTGTAAAATGCCAGATGGCTAGCAGCAAAGAGGCAGAGATAATCTGGCTTCTTCTTTTAACCAAGGTCACTTCAATTGATCCGAGAGATTTTTGCAATATCAAAATACATGTAATACTGTGCTTTTCGGTTGAGTTTGGAATGGCAAAAGTTCTCTTGTGAGGTTTCGTCCGACATTCAAACAATCAGTTTTCGTAATTATGACGGCATAGTCAGAACATTATTAGGGGGAAAAGCATGTGCCCAATAGCTTTGTGTCAAGGACGGGCTTCTGATTGGTTCAAGTTCAAGTTCAAGTTCAATTTTATTACACACTTGTTTATACATGTAGGTTTTACATTTTTGACAAAATAGATTCAAAACGAATTAATGATATACATACAGAATAAATAGAGAGATACCTGTACGGTTGCCAAAGTAGCATTAAGCTTCCGAGTTGGTCACCGTTTACATTTGAGTAAATAAAGTTAATAACTGAGCATGTTGTGTTATAAGTATTTTATATATAATGCGTACGTCGTCAATTAAATGAACTTGGAAAGGGGAAAAAAAGGGGGAGAGAGAACAAAACAAAGGCAAAAACAATAAAAAGAGTATGTTTAAGTTAGTTCTATAATTCAATGGGAGTTCTAGAAATCCTATATTTGATTCACTATTAAATTAGCTTTATAATACTCTTTTAAATTATTTGTTGTTGCTAATGCTTTCATACTACCAGGTATGGTTTCCCATAGAACAGAAGCTGAATACCTAAATGTAAATTTACCAGAATTAGTTCTGATTTTTGGTCGATAAAAGTTGTGTCTAGCTGCATGTCTAGTGTTATAGCTATGGACATTAATTACAGGTAATAAAAAATTGTGGAATAAGGAGGGAACACTAGTTGGGTTATTATATAGTTTATATGTTAATGTGCAAATTTTAAACTTGACAATATTATCAAGTTTTAGAATATTCTGAAGTTGATAGAAGGGAAGGGCAGATTCTCTATTATTGGCAAAAAAGATACTGCGAATACAATTGTTTTGTTTAGTGTTTAATTTTGTTAAGTTTACTTGGATAAGTATTTCCCCAGCTTATTGATCCATAGTTAAGTACGGAAAGACAAGAGTATAGTAGAGTTGTTTTAACATTTTAATATTTAGATGGTTACGTAGTTTATAGAAGATACCTAAGTTCTTAGCTATTTTATTATTTTTATGAGTTATTTGGCTTTTCCAATTTAAGTGCTCATCAGATAAAACCTGTTTAGGAAAACATTGGATACTGTGAATTTCAGAGCAGTCAAGTTGGGTACTCTGAATTTCAGAGCAGGCAAGTTGGATACTCTGAATTTCAAAGCAGGCAAGTTGGGTACTCTGAATTTCAGAGCATGCATGCAAGTTGGGTACTCTGAATTTCAGAGCAGGCAAGTTGGGTACTCTGAATTTCAGAGCAGGCAAGTTGGGTACTCTGAATTTCAGAGCAGACGGAACGGCTAACCAGGGAGAACCGAAATCAGCACCAGCAACGGAACCGAAAACACAACCGGAACCAGAACCTGAATCGAAACAAATGCCCCCCCCCCTCCCAACCACAACAGCCAAACCACTGACAGCTGACTGGGCCACAATAGTAGCTGAAGAAACGGAGTTGGACTCCAGAGGTAAAACGGCAGTTACAACCTTGAAGAACTTCTGGGCGAAGCAAACAAAACTCATCCCAGCTCAGGTCCATGCCCAACGAGAGTCGGGAAGAAAACCGGCGTTAATCAACAATACAAATAAAGCTCCAGGCAGACAGCAAACTCAGCCATCCTTTGTTCTACCAGCACCGAAACCGACAGAGCCGGAAAAAACACCAATTGGCAGACGACCCGCAGAACACGCCAGAACTATTCCTAAACGATTGCAAGATGGAAACGACCTCGCTTGCCTATGGGTCCTCGTAATCAACACCGAGAAACTCCGAAGATGTGGATGATGAGGCAGAAACCCTGAAACCAACTGCACAAAGTCGATCAGCCGTGAAACAGAAGCCGAAACCTAAACCGAAGCATAACTCACACAGTCATCGTGGTAAACAACGTCAACAGGACTGGTAATCTAGCAACGTCTAACCGTTATACCTTATTTTGCGTCTTCCTACAGCTCTCGTCGATTAAAATAAGGGGGTTGGGAGATGAAAACAAACGGGATAGGATAATTACGGATCTAAAATCGCGCAAGGACGACTTTGTTTTTCTGCAGGAAACTTTGGTTAACTTAAAAATAAGGCAGTTAGGGTAGATAAAGTTTGGGGCAATAACGGTTTCTGGTCTTTGGGAACCGAACGATCAGCAGGGGTAGGGATATTGACGAGAGCTGAATCTCGCTATCGTGTGAAATAGTTTAAACACGATACCGAGGGAAGAGTGATAAGTCTGCTTGTCGATTGCAGCCAAATAAGCATTAATCTTGTTAACATCTATGCACCGACAAGCTTACTGGAGCGCAAAATATTTTTTTAACAAACTGCATCAATTCTTCTATCCCGGGGTTAAGTTATTGATTAGTGGTGATTTCAATTGCGTTGAAAAGGACAAAGATCATTTCGGCCACTCCTCTGGAGCAGTTTTAGCCGGGAAAATTGAGTTACAGACTTTGAAGGCAACCTTTAATGTAATTGATGTTTGGAGATCAAAACACCGAAATAACAGGGAATACACCTGGTATAGAAAAGACTTGAGTGCAGCCTCACGGTTAGACAAATTGCTGTTGGACAAACATTTAACACAAACAGACAAGTGTACAATAGAACCTTGTGTACATTCTGATCACGAATATGTGATCCTCAGACTAAACCTTGGCGGAGTGAAGCCCCTAAAGAGGCAAGTTTGGAAAATGAATACGTCCGTATTACAGGACGATAATTACGTCAAGACAATGGAAGAAACTTTAAAGACATGTAATGAATAACAAGGATCGGTTTCACAACTTAAGCAACTGGTGGAATTCACTAAAAGTAACCGTAAGGAAGGAAACACAACAATTTCGCACCCAAAAACGGAAAAAGAAAACGAACAAAGAAACATGATAACGCGTGCAATAATAAGAGCGAAGAAATTAAACGGTTAGAAGCATATATCCCTGAAAGCCCCGACTGCTAGACAATTTGAAGGCTCTGAAATAAGGAGCAAAGCCCAGTGGTTAGAGCAAGGGAAAAACACACAAAATATTTCCTTAATTTAGAAAAGAAAAAAGCGACAAATAACAGATTGAATTTAGAAAAGAAAAAAGCGACAAATAACAGATTGAATTCAGTTTTCAATAAGGACGGGATAGAAATGTACGAGGAAAGTGAAATCAAGGAAGTTGTACACGATGTTTATCAAGATCTCTAGACAAAGGAAATAGTTGACGAGAAGGAACAAGACATTCTACTACAAAACATAAGTAGAAAGTTAGACCACGAAACGAAGGAAATGGGTGAAGGAGGCATCACCGAAGCGGAAGCAATCGAAGCGGAAGCAATCGAAGCTCTCCAGGCACTCAACAACGGCAAATCGCCTGGCAAAGACGGTATTCCGGTTGAGTTCTACAAACAATTATGGACTCTACTAAAGACAGAATTAGTGGCGGTTTTAAACGAGGCATATGGTGTAGGTGAGCTAACATGTTCACAACAAGAGAGCTTGGTACGCTTACTATATAAGAAAGACATACGTGCGCTACTAAAGAACTGGAGACCGATATGTCTCCTTAACGCAGACTACAAAATAGCGGCTAACGTCTTAGCCAACAGACTCGGCAAAATTCTAGACATAATTGTTGAAACTGAACAGACAGATCTATTCGCCGTGCCGAATAGATCAATATGTAACAATTTAAATCGAATACGCGATGTTCTAGACTATATCGAAATAACAAATGATTTCGGCATATTGATAAGTCTAGACCAGGAGAAAGCTTTCGACAGAGTTATTGATCGCTTCTAGATGAAGTACTAATCCGCTATGGCTTTGGACCTTCATTTCGCCGGTGGATACAAGTTCTGTACGCTCAAGCACGCGCTCAGGTCCTCTGTAACGGGGACCTAACTCACCCAATTAGCTTAGAAAGGGGAGTTCGCCAGGGCTTTCCACTCTCGCCCCTACTGTATATCTTAGCAGCTGAAGTACTAGGGGCTAACATCAAACGAAACCCAGACATACGAGGCTTTTTGCCAAAGGGCAGCAATTTAAAATTGCTCAGTATGCGGATGATTCACTAGATATGAAAAAGCATCAGGGGCAAGATTGAACAAAACCAAAACGGAAGCCATGTGGCTAGGAGCATGGAAAAATAGGACAGATAAGCTCCATGGACTAAAGTGGGTAGACAAGATGAGGATTTTAGGTCACGGAGACGTCGAGAAAGACAATTGGGGGCCTAAATTAAAGAAACTAAGTAATAGCCTTGATCTCTGGAAAACAAGGGAGTTATCGTACGTAGGTAAGGCCCTCATAATTAATATTATTGGGGCCAGCAGATTCTGGTGTGCAGCCCGAGTGCTACCACTACCTAGTTGGGTTATAGTCGAATACAACAAACTAGTTTGGGCTTTTGTCTGGAACAGCAAAATGCAACCCGTGGCAAGGTCGACTTTAATTAATGTCGTTAATAAAGGGGGACTAGGTCTAGTGAAGTTAGAAACCAAATGCAAAGCACCGAGAGCAGTAAATGTCACTCACGAAGCTAACGTAGGACAAGGCTCCAAGTGGTTTTACATGCTAAAGTATTTTCTGGGTAACCAATTGGCATACATGAGATTGCAAGTATCTACGCGATAACACTACTCTCAGTGCCGAGCAACCTACAGAATTTTTGAAATCCTGTTTAACAGCAGTCTGAAACTCTAACATTACCAGGTAAAGTAACGACCACATTAGTGTATAAGACTCTGGTTAGCAAACAATGCACAGAACCAGACATCATAAGGTACTGGGGAATTAGAAATAAGTGCAATTGGAAAATTATCTGGGGAAATGTTCGACAGAGCACAACAGAAAATAAGAAATATGACCTCCTCTGGTTAATTTTAACCAGGGGGAGTTAAAGTCAGAGAAACGCTGTATCACTGGCATGTCACGCAAACCAAACGGTGTGCGAGCTGTAAAGAAACAGAAAGCATCAAACATTGTTTTTTAGAATGCCAGAGAATTCAAGAAGTCTGGAAATACTTCGGTCCTAAGATCGAAATACTTGTTGGCTCTTTCCAACCCGAGGAACAGAGTTTTTCTACTTGAAATAGATCATAAAGATAAGCGCCTTTGCATCCAGGCGGCACACATAATAAAGACAGTGCTGTACTGGATATGGATAACACGCAATCATGCAACGTTCAGCAACTTACACGAAACAAAAGGACACAATCATTGATTATATTGTAGCAGGCCTCCGCTTGCGATTGAAAATCAGTGACTATGGCCTAGAGGACATCAAATCTTTGAACTTTTGAACATTGCAATATGAACAACTATGTATGAACACTGAACATTTTGAACAAAGCCCACCCAGAGAACAACATGAGTCACAGACACAGGAAACCTTGTAAAGTAGACGAAGAGTTGAGAAAATCAATAAACCGGGGGCAACACCACTATGATAAAAAAAATATGTTCTTATTAGCTTAATATCTGATATGCTGCTCATTGAGTAGTTCATATATTCAACTGATTTTTGGAATTAGGCTGTGGAAAAGAGGCTTGCCTCGTCCCAGCCACGGGTCGTCTCGGTATTGCACTACCTCCGAGTATGGCCCCCTTCCCTTTGGGAAGAACCCAACATCCCTACTAACTGGGCGAACAAATCCTTTTCCTTTACAGATAGATGACAAACCACGTATAGGGTGGTACAAGTATGTGGCACGGAAGGGGGAGAGGCACGGACGGGTCGGCGTCGCGCTCCCACATGGAATACGACCGTCACGCACGCGAGGTAATTTTACCGTGCGTTAGGCAAGTCATACCTACCTGACGCGGGAGGCAACTGTGATCACAGCTCTGGCCTCTCACGAGTTCACTTTCATAATTTTATTTTTGAGCGGAAGGTTTATCTAAAAACCACTCAAACAGCGAAGAAAATCAACACCCTAGTAAATGTTTCAACATGGAATACAGCCAAGCGGTCAGAGCAGGTCCGAGTTCGAGTTCGGCAATCTCAACCAACGCTTCGAGTGAGAAACAACAACAGCCGCCGAGCATAACTCGCAGATGTTCCGTTCAATTCAGGTTTACTATCCTGCCAGAAAAGACGGAGTTTATCCAAGCCCTTTGCCAAAGCCTTCCGAGGGAAGCAGTGAAATGAATCCAGACGATGAATGGAAACAGAGTGGACGTCACCCTGCCGAACGAGCAACTGGTTACTTCGTTACTACACGAAGGCATTCAATTTGAAGGCATCCAGCTAAAACCTCAGCCGCTAGGATTCACAACTACCTATGTTTATTTACACCACCTTCCCTCTGAGGTGGCGCCGGCCCAATTGTCTCCGCAATGGAACCATACGGCAAGATTACTGAAGTCAAGCGCCAACTGTACGACGACACTACGATTGCGACCGGTACGCGCATCGTGGTAATGGAGATAACTAAAGCAATCCCGTCCTTCATCCGGATAGGCTCCTACCGATCTAAAGCCTGGCACCGCGGTCAGATACAACCCTGTGGCTACTGTGGAGCCGCAGGCCACTTCGTCCGCGACTGTGCAAAGAAAAACCCCTTCCCTGCCGAGAAACAACAAGCAACCACAGCCAACAAGAAACACCTTCGCCACCCGCAGAGCCCAAAGTCACACTTCACACAGACAAAATCATCCAGCCCACCTCAGTAGAACTGCCACCATCTCCCGTCAAACCCGTCAAACCCGCCAAACCCGCCACAGAAATACAACACCAGGACTCAGATACCAGATCAGAGCTGGCTACCCCGCTTGAAAGCGACATAATTTCACCAACGCCAGTACAAACGAACGCCAAAAAACCTGACAACGCCAGCTGGTCCGGTGAAGAAAGCGAACAGATGGACGCCACCGCCGCCTCAACAAAGCGCCGGTTCGCCGAACTGTTCAACCAATTCAACCCGCTTTCTTCATCAACATCACCAAGCACCTCCCCAGTCCGTAGAAAGAAAAAAGGAAGCCAACGGAAAAACAAGTAATTAATCTTAGTGCCTTTAATTTACCACACCATTCATTATTTTCACTTCACACACGTTTCACTTAAATTATTATTTTGGGCACTTGTCGTTTCTGTTAATCTTCACTTCACGCCAGATAATGTAACTTCACTTGGCATAATTAGTATCAACATCCGAGGCTTACGCGACCCAATCAAGCGCAGCGGCGTTTTTGATGCACTTTTGGCCTACGACATTATTTATCTGCAAGAAATTTACGGAGAAGCCTCGGACATTGATACGTGGGGAAGGGAATGGGGTGGGAAATTTAACTTTAGTATGTTCTCTACAAGAGAGGCTGGAGTAGCTATATTATTACGACCCTCTCTTGATCCCGGCGTGCCTAATCGAACTTTCGGTAATCGAACACAATCGAACCCTAATCGTTCGATGGAGTTCGATTAATCTTGTAATCGAACGTAATCGAACTCACCCAAAAATCGGGTAATCGAACTTAATCGAACTCAGTTCATTTCCATCGAACCTTATCGAACTCTGAAATTGGAAATCCAGTCAAACCAGTTTACATTTCCGGGGTACAGAATTTGAATGAATCTCAATTCAAAGCAGTCAAGAGTTGAGCGCGCGGTTGTTATCCATTGCGGATCCTAGTTTGCCCGTTGAGGTGCATTGTGGCATGGCTAGTGCAATTTCGTTTACATGTCCCGTGAAAGGCTATCATAGATAGATAGACACCTTTATTTCAACAGGGTAATTCTTTCAGTTACAAAATGTTACTGTTATCAATAGGAGCCCTGTTTTAAAATATTGAAATGGTAGATAAAACTAATGTTAATACTAAGATATAAATACAAACTATTAACTACTCATATATGCTAATTGATCAGTAAATTGACTATATAAAACTAACATATCTAAAAATCATTTAAATCGTCAAAATCTATTAAAAATTAAGATCGAAATCCATTATAAACTATACATCCATGATAATAAAAACTGCGCTTCGCGATTTCTGTTCTTACTCTAGGCAAATGCAAGAGATGGCTTTGTCTAGTTTCGCGCTGTGAAACACTGCTATTAAATGTAAAATAATTCATAAAAAATTGCGGACAGCGACCACTTATACATTTCTTTACTAGGTTGAAAATGTGATGCTCACGCCTACGGGAAAGAGTTCCCCACTTCAAGGAGTCCATTGCACTGTCACTATCAAAACATTTACAGACTATGCGTGCCGCGCGTCTTTGTAGCCTTTCTAGATATTGACTATTCATCTCTCCACAACAATGGTATACGGTGTCGCAATAATCCAGACTAGGACGAATAAATGCTATATAAGCAATATTTGAACAATGCGCTGTGAAGTTATGCCTAATACGCCCTAACATTCCTACCCTTTTTCCAGCCTTAGCCAGTATATACTTTACATGGGCATTCCAGCTAACATGTTGATCGAATACGACACCTAAATATCTAAATTCAAAACACGCTTAATGGTATGCCCATTGATTTGAATATCAAAATTATTTACATTGTTCAGTTTTGCATAAGTTCCAAATAGCATAGTCTCAGTCTTGGTAACATTCAGGAAAAGGCCATTTTCCCTTAGCCAAGAGTCGATGACCTCCATTTCATCATTAAGCTTCTTCACAATTGTTAAAACATCTGAATCAGAGAAAAACAATACAGTGTCATCTGCATAAAGCAGAATGTTACAATGATGGATTACATCTGGGAGGTCATTAACATGCAGTACAAATAGCAGCGGGCCCAGGATTGACCTCTAAGGAACGCCGACAGTCACGTGTTCATTGTGTGAGAGAGTACCATGAAAGCTTACAACCTGGGACCGACCAGATAAATAGTCATCAAACCAATTGTTCTCGTGACCAGTGACACCAAGGGCTGATAGCTTGTTGAGCAGGATCGAATGATCAACCGTGTCGAACGCCTTTCGTAAATCCACAAATACCGCACCTGTTAATTGGCCCTGGTCAATGTTGCGGCGGATAGTATCAGCAAAGGAAACGGCGGCAAACTCGGTGGAATGTCCTTTTCTGAAACCACACTGATACGGACTCAGCAGGCTGCGTTCTTGCAGATAATGAACCAACTGAATATGAACCACCCTTTCAAGTAGTTTGGAGACTGTAGGTAAAATCGAGATGGGGCGATAGTTGTCCATATCACTAGCATTGCCTTTCTTAAACAAGGGAATGACACGCGCTGCTTTCCAGTCCGCTGGGAATTTGGCCTGGGATAAGGAAGCATTAATGATATTTGTTAAAGGCCTTGCCAAAATATCAGCTGTATCTTTAGGTAGTCGCGGCGGGATATCATCTAGTCCAACTGCTTTACCAGCTTTCAGACAGCGTAATTGAGAGAGAATAGAGCCTTCCGCTACTTGCTTAAACTTAAAAGGTGGACGTTGGCTACGCTGGCCAAAAGCGTTATCCTGATTGTCGCTAAACACTGTAGATACAGTTCTACCAAGAGAGTTCATAAGTCTAATTGCAGCACCGGCAAAAAAACCATTGAATGCATTAGCAATAGTGTTCTTCTCAGAAGTAAGCTTTCCTTCAATTCTAATGTTCTGAGGCGCCTCCTTGCTTTCTCCAGGTAGAATTCGTTTCACTGTTTTCCAGAACGCCTTCTGATCAGTGCTGTTCGATTCAAGCAAGCGTCTGTTATAAGTGCCCTTTGCAGCCTTTATTTTATTAGTCACACGGTTCCTCATACATCGGTAGCTTGCCCAGTCTTCCGATCGATTAGATTTTCTTGCTTTCTTTAACAGATAATCACGCTGACGAATGCTGACTTTAATGTCTCTATTGAGCCAAGGACAACAATCCATTCCGCGGACGCGCTTGTGTATTTTAGGTGCGTGACGATTAGCAACCGTAACGAAGGCCGACTTAAATGTGTCCCACAGTTCATTAACACAAGTAGTGTCTCTACTGGGAATCAATTCAACACTTCTCAGATCATCACAAAACCTTGCCGGTCATAATTAGCATAGTTCCTGAATTCTTTAATTTGAGAGGGAGCTTTCTTCCAGTTAATTTTCCGCACACAAAAAACCATATCATGATCGCTCAAATTAGCTGATACGACTCCAGAATCACAAATATTCTGAGAGCAGTTAGTAGCTACTATATCTAGTAGCGTACTGGAGTTAGGAGCTATCCTGGTCGGCTTGTCAATTACTTGCTTAAAGTGTAAATATTTCAACAGTGACTTAAATTGTTTACATTCGGGTATAGTGGGTTTTCTTGTCAGCAGATCTGCATTCAAGTCACCAGTAAATAAAACCTCCTTCCCTTGAGCAGTAGCAGTATCCAGAATGGTCTCCAATTTGCGCATAAAATCCTTGTCGTAATATTTAGATGAATTTGGCGGTCTATAAAACGTTCCAACCAGAAATCCCCGAGATTTTGGCAAGGATATTTCAAGCCAAAGACCTTCAACAGTAGCCATCTCCAGATCTTCTCTTCTGGCTACGGAGATATCACTCTTGACATAAACTGCAATTCCACCGCCATCTATACCCCGGCCCCTCCTAAATAGGCTATACCCAGGCATATAAAGCTCACTATCCAGCACATCAGTTTTAGTCCAAGTTTCAGTTAGAGCAATAAGATGTATATTCGAGTTTACCTCATTTAGTATAATTCGAAGTTCATCGATTTTACATTTAAGACTTTGAATGTTTTGATGAAGGATCTTAAATCCTCGTTTCTTTACAATTTCCTTCAATCTGGCGGGAAGAAACAGTTCTTCAGATGTAGAGGCAGAGCTCATATCAGCTGGCTGAGAACTACACAGTTGACAGTAACCAGATAGGTCATAGTCAGCTCCGAGACATTTTAAATGGTGATTCAGCTCACACGAAGCACACTTCTACTTTTCCGTCTTTGAGTCCTAAGTCTGGAGTCCTAGGTCCTATGATAGCTGCCATTAAACAGCGAACAAAAAAAAATCCTCTAGTAACGACTAAATTGAGTTCTCCTATGAAACCGAAATGTTCCGTCAACACTTCTTCTGCAAGAAAAGGTGAAAGATCTCCTCGAACCCCTGCTCCCATTCCTGCTACCGCTCTTGACTCTCCATCTCCAATGGACATTAACCTTACTCCCTTAAAGAGGCACGGCAGTGACCTGAGCAGTACCTCTTCACGTTCCAGACGTTGAGTAGCCTTTTACAACATACTCACACTCTTTCCTACTTCCTTTTTTCTCGCTCATATAACCCTTTTTTTTTCTCTCATCCATATCAACTTAAAAATTATCATTATTATTTATCTAAATGAAATTATTATTATTATTTATGGTACTCTACCTAAAAAAGTGCCGTACAACTAAAAATACTATGTTTATATATTACACAATTCATACACACTCTTTTCTGTCTTCCTTCTTTCCATCATCCACCTAAAAATTATGGTATTTAACCTAAATGTGAATAAGTGCCGTACAAAACAAAAATTAAATGTTGGTAGTGTATCGTTCCTGTCATATGTTATAATGGTAGTAATTATTTCTATAAACATAAATGGTATCCGTAATGATAATAAAAGGCCATGTTTTATAAATTGGTTAAATACCCTCTCCTCAACTCCTGACATTGTCTGTGTCCAGGAGACCCACTGCTCTGATGAGACTGAGTTAAATACCTGGTTTTCTTCTTCTGGCTTTACACCAGTTGGTTCCTTCGGGACGAACAAGTCTGCCGGTGTGGCAATTCTTTTTCGGTCCTCTTTTGAAGTTAAAAATTTATGGAAAGATAATGATGGTCGTCTTTTACAAATTCAATTTTCAAATAAATCTCTTTCTTTTAGGGTTGCATGTACTTATGCCCCTAATCGAAACCCTGCAAGAAACCTCTTTTTTGAAGATTTTTCTGCTGTGCTGGACCCTTCAGTCCACACAATTCTATGTGGAGATTTTAACGCGGTCTTCGATCGTACCTTAGATCGGCGTGGAGGCGTTTCTTCTTATGTTTATAGAGATAGTTCAGATCATCTATCTCGTTTATTCTCAGACGCAAATTGTATAGACATTTGGCGTCACCTCCACCCCCACATTTCTTCTTTTTCCTGGACAAAACCCGATGCTTCCTGTGCGTCCAGGATACCTGGCACTTGTTCTTGCGAGATTTTTTCTTGTCCCTATTCTGACCATGATGGCATTTCATTAACAACTACCATCCCAAATGCCCCTGAAATCGGACCTGGGTTTTGGAAAATGAACACTAGTGTCCTTTCCGATATTACATATAAAAATAAAATAATTAATTTCTGGAGGACCTGGTAATCCCGTCTACCTCTCTACAATTCCCTTGAAAATTGGTGGGACATAGGAAAACTTAAAATTAAAGAAATTACTATCAATCATTGTTCCGAAATTAATAAAACCAAACGATCTATACGCACTTCTCTTGAAATGGAAGCTGCATGCTTAAAAACACTTATTGACCAAGGTCACGTCTCCTCCTTACATGACTACAAACGTATCCTTAATAAAATTACCGGTCTTGACCTTGAACAAACTAAAGCTGCCCAAATACGATCTCGAGTCCGTTGGGCAGAAGAGGGTGAATCTTCTTCCTCCTTCTTTTTCCGATTAATTAAAAAACGTGCAGCCGATAGCCTCATCGACTGTATCCAACTGGATAATGGTTCCTATGTCTCCCCAAAAAACGATCTCATTTCTGCCTGGTCTGAGTACTACCAAATCCCTTTTTTCAGCTCAAGACACTGACTATGATATCCAGACCTCTCTTTTAAATAACTTAGAAAGAAAGTTTTCTATTTCTGATGCTGAATCCTGCGAGGGCAAAATGTCCCTCAACGAATGTCTGGATGCCCTCAAAGGCATGACACATAATAAAACCCCTGGTATCGATGGGTTACCAATGGCATTTTACCTTGAATTCTGGGATTGCCTCGGTCAAGACCTTGTTAATGTCTTGAATCATTGCCACTCCACCGGGCTTCTCTCAGTCTCTCAGAGGAGAGGATTAATTTCCATATTATTTAAAAAAGGGTCTAATTTTTTACGTAAAAACTGGCGGCCAATAACATTATTAACCGTAGATTATAAATTAGCTCCCCGTACTATTGCGGGCCGTCTATTAAAAATAATGTATCTTCTTGTTTCCCCTGACCAAACATGTTCTGTTCCTGGACGTTTTATTGGAGAAAATGTAGCTCTTTTGAGGGATATTTGCCTTTACTCTACTGAACTAAACTTAAAAGTAGCATTGATATCTCTTGATCAGGAGAAAGCCTTTGATCGTGTGGACTGGGCTTTTCTCCTTCGTACTTTGGAAACCATGGGTTTCGGCCCTTCCTTCATGTCTTGGGTTCGTTTGTTTTATACAGCAATCGAATCCTCAGTCATAGTTAACGGTTTCTTTTCCCCTTTTTTCATTCGTCTCGAGGCGTCCGGTAGGGCTGTCCTCTATCTCCTCTTTTATGTGTCTTAATCTCTGAGGTACTAGCCTGTATCATCCGTGCTAGTCCTCTGATTATCGGCCTTCCACTTCCTTCCTCAAATGAACACGCCTTAATTTCGCAATATGCAGATGACACCACTTTAATTTTAACTTCTGATCACGAGATTCTTCAATGCTTCCAAATTACTCCGATTATGAAAAAGCCTCTGGTTCAAAACTTAATACAACTAAAAGTAAAGGTCTATGGCTGGGGGCTTGGTCTGGTCGAGATGATCCTCCAGTCCAACTCCTATGGTCTTCTACCAAACTTCCTTGTCTCGGTACTTTCGTGGGCCCTGGCGACCTCTCCGATGATAACTGGAGTGGTCGCCTCACATCCCTAAACAACGTTCTTTCCTCTTGGGCTCAAATAAATCTCTCCTTTCAAGGCAAATCCCTCACCCTCAATTCCTTGGCCCTCTCTGGCTTATGGTACACGGCCACAGTCATTCCTATGCCAGAGTGGGTCTCTTCCTCCATTAAAACGTCCAGTTATAAATATTTCTGGTCCAATAAAAAAGAACTAGTCTCTCGGAACGCCATCATGCAACCCCGCTCCCAGGGTTCAATGTCATCACTCTTAAAGTACGTGCTCTCCAGATCCAGTGGGTAAAGAGATTTGTGACATCTCCATGAAAATGGTCCTTCTTCTTCTCCCACTGGACCCGCCAACATTTCCTTGATTAGCCACTTACTGTACTTTCCACCCCAGCTTACTATCCTACTGATTCCCTACCTCCCTTCTATGCCTCCTTGCTTGAGTCTTGGACTCTTGCAGGGGGTCAGTGGGATCCATCCACACATTCTCTTTCCATACCTTCCGATGACATTGACCACCCTTGCTCTATCACATCCATATCCACAAAATTGTGCTACACCTCCCTCGTGAATTTTTTTCTAATCCTCCCCACTGTATCACACATTTCACTCCACAATATGGACCACTCTACTGGCCTGAGACTTGGTCTCAGGTCTCCATTCTTCCTCTTGACCGTCACACTATCGATGTTAATTGGAAAATTGCACACGAAATTCTTTACGTTTCCGAGAGACTAGTTTCTTTTGGTATGGCTGTCGACCCTGCCTGTTTCTGTGGTACTTCCCTAGAAACTCTGCCACACCTTTTCTTTTTTTGTCCCCTCGCACAAAGCATTCTAGCTCCTATACATTCCGCTTTTACCCAGGTCGTTCCACTCTCTCCGATCCTATCTCCACGTCATCTTCTCAAGAAAGAAAACTTGTCCCTCCTGTCTTTTCTTATGTCCTCAACCTGTCTAACTTTTTTATCTGGCAAGCTAGAAATAACTTTCGCTTTCGAGGATCTCGACCAGAAGTGGCCGAGATCCTAGCTTCTATCTACGCCAGACTTCACTTCTACATCCCTCTGTATTCTAAACGCTTTCAATCTAAATCAAAACAACGCTTCTTTCAAAGATCTTGGAACGTCCTGGGTAAATTTACCCCCAATATTTAATCCTCTATCTCCCTCCCTCGTGGTTTCTTACCATTGTGAGTACCACGAGGGTCCTCCCTTTTTCTTAAATATATATATGTACTGAGATTTACTCCAAAATAAATTGTCAAATAAAAATCGCGCGGCGAAATCAACACAAACACCACAAAAAGTTGCGAACGCTTTTATTTCGAGCAAACTGAATGTAAAACAATTCCTATCAACATTAAAGTTTTTTTCAATAACTCGGAAGAAAGTGAAACAAAATTTACTTTTAAACAATCAGTCTTTAAATGAAGAAATGATAATAATTTTTTTAGCTTTAAATGGGGCCGTTCAAAACCGTAGTTTGAAAAGTTCAGTTGACTGTTTTGCGAATTTCTAATCAGAGTCAGAATCTAGTACTTTTAGTCTTTTGTACCTCTTTGGAGAAGACTCCACTTCAGCTTCTTGGATTGCCAACTTCGGGGATTGATTGAGGCTGTTAATAGAAATGCTGAATTGACCTCCATGAATAACAGCGCCCGTGAAAAGCGACATCGCTTGCTGGTTATGTTGATAATCTGCTGCCGCGCTAGCTGAATGAATTTCAGTCCAGCATTCTGCAACTTGAGATGACCTGCGTTCGCGCTCGTCCCCGAACAACCAACTTGTATCCAATTCTCTTGTCTTTTCTAATGCGCGTTAGTGAATAATACGATCGTAGTACAACAATACGAATGTAGTACTAAGAATGCCTAGAATACTAGAATGACACGCTCGTGCTTGACGTGGCTAGACTACTACTACGCACGAACTAGCGAGAGTAGTTAGAACGATGTCGACTACAAACCGAATCGTTTAACCCATTCAAGGCTCAACGCTGGCTGGAGTTCACGCACTCCCGAGGAGGACGCACAATGTGTATCGCGTTGTTCGTCCAGTACATCATGCTTTCGTACTGACTAACATATTTTATTCTCTCCCCGACAGCATGCTTTTCACACAGCAACACAGCAAACACTCTGCTCTTCTCAAGCAGATTAGTGTCAGAGCGTCGTGCATGCAGAGGAAACTACTGCGCTATCATGACGTGAGTGTTGTAATGAGTGAATCGTTATCGCTTGCTCGATCGGGCCTCGTTCTGAAACGCTGTTTATTGGTTTTCTTTTTCTAGATTAAAAACAAAAAAGTAGTAGCGCCCCCCAAATAGCGGGGAGGGGGAGATTAGAAGCGAAGACGCCGAAAGCAAGCAGCAGCAAGCAGCAGCAAGCAGCAGCAAGCAGCAGCAAGCAGAGCAAAAATGAAATGCCTACAGCACGAGGTATTCCCAGGCGGTCACCCATCCAAGTACTAACCTCGCCCGATCGGGCTTAACTTCGGTGATCGGACGAGAACCGGTGTTTTCCCGATGGTATGGCCGTAGACAGAAGTTGGAGGTCACTAGAATCTATTTTATAGGGGAGCTTCGTAGAATGGTTGCGTTGTCGTTGAACGGGTTCGGGACATTTCGGGGCATTCGGGGGAGAGTGGGGCAAGTTGGAAAACATGCCAAAAACGTGGTTGTCAGGCAGCACTGACTGACAGTGCATCACTAGTGCTTGCCGCACGGCGCGGCCTTGCTCGAGTGCATAGTGCACACGCAAATTTGTCGTCGTTTTGTGCTCTCGCTCCCACATGACCAGTGCGCCTTTTGGCGACGGTGTCCCCCATTCTGGAGAAAGAAGGGCATCGCTTCTCGGCCATTTGGCCAAACTAGAGTTCAACTGCGGTGTTTGTGAGAAGAGGGTCTGCTATTTTCTTAAATGGCTAGCCGTAGTGATAAAGAGTGTCGTGATAAAACGGATAAATTCAAAGGGAGTTATGCCAAGTCAGTGAAATCTAAACCCAAATTACCTGATCTGCCGCAGGAGAAGTTAGGATCGAAACCTAAAAGCGATAATGTATTGCCCAGTCGACCTTGTACAGCCTTTTTGAGTGCCCCAGAAGTGAGATTAAACCATGATGATTATCTACAAGTTTTAGAAGAACAAGGAGAAATTGCAGAAGCAGTATCATGTGTACATAGACTGACGAATGGACAAATGGTCCTTACATTCAGATCAAGAGGAAGAAAGGAGAGTTTTCTTGGGAATGGGGTATACCAAATTAACGGACAAACGATGCTAGCACAAGATTGTGATAGTCCGATTACTTGGCTTACTATATTTGATGCTCCTTTTGAGCTGCCGGACGAAGCTATTATTGCTCGGTTATGCCATTATGGAAATGTCGTAAGCTATAAGCGAGGATTACTACACGAAATATCCGACGATTGCGAACGGTCTTCGCCACTACAGAATTCGATTAGAAAGGAATGTTCCAAGCTACATTCGATATGGCTATCAACAAATAAGAATTTCGTACACCGGTCAGCCACGTACATGTAGAAAATGTAATAGTACCGAGCATTTCGTCCACCTCTCGCGTGAATGCCCACTACCAGTTATGTGCACCATATGTAGAAACATTGATCACTTAGCGATTTCATGCCCATTCTCTTGGTTTCAGGAAGAGGAAGGAGAAAAAGGTGAAGAAAAAGAAGAAGAAGTAGAAGAAGATGGAAGCACAGAGAAAGAAGAGAAAGATGAAACTAGCAGCGAAGATAGTATGAACTGGGGTGATGCAATGGAAATTAAGGAAAGTGATATCCAATTAGGAGAAGAAGCGACAACTACTAAACCTACTGCTAAGGAAATTAGATTCATGACAAACCCGCCACTGAAACCTTACGTAGTTCCTTCAACCTTCTTACAGCCATCTAAACCGAATAAATTTCAAACTGCACTAAAAAAACATCTACAACCGATGAGGATCTGGCCGACAACCTGCTAAACTGTTCACAACACTAACTCCACCGACTCGTAAATCTACCACTCCAACCATCCACACTTCTAAACCTCCCCTGATCTCTGGCGCTTTCACTTTTAAATCTACTATACCAACTGATATTCCTGCCGATCCACACCTCTTCCAAGACCTCCAGAATACACTACACAAATCATCTGATGAAAATGCTGACCCCAAAACCACTTCTATGGCTTCTATGGCTTCAAAGCGAAGCTTAACCGCTGCGAGACAACGTAAAAGTGCTCCCCCAAACAAGAAGCCGAATATATAAATTAGCATCACAAGGTAATGTTTGTCCAGTTGTGAGCTATTTCCCTAATACTTATAACTCTTCCTTCGGATTTTAACGATTAATACCAGGGGCTTGAATGATAAGGTGAAGAGAGAGAAATTTGTTTTAAATCTTAAAAGCCGCAACGATGATTTTATACTTTTGCAAGAAACATTTATAAATTGTAAAGGGAAAGCTGAAAAGATCGATAAATTATGGGGATCTAAGGGTATTTGGGCTTTTGGAGGGGAAAAGTCCGCGGGAGTAGGAGTTTTAATGAAACCAAATTCTAATTTCGAAGTAAAACAATTCAAACATGATACCGAAGGAAGAGTCATAAGTATTTTAGTCCAGAAGGGAGCTGTCAAATTTAATCTTGTAAACATCTATGCTCCCACCGGAATTCAAGAACGCAAACTTTAAATTTGCATACGTATTTCTATCCTGGCGCCAAAGTCATTATTGGGGGTGATTATAATTGTGTTGAAATTGGCCTTGACCACTATGGGCATTCGACCGAAGCTTGTTTGGCCGGTAAAGACGAATTGAAAACAATGAAAACCTCTTTTAATTTAATTGATGCTTGGCGCCAAAAACATCCAAACGAAAAAGGGTATACTTGGTTTAAAGGGAATCTCGGCTATAAAATACTATTGCTCTTAAATAAAACATGAATGGTTACCTTAATCCACTTTGAGGGTTTAAAATTGACAAGTCTGTCGATTTTACGAATGCCAAGCGATTTATTTTGGTTGTTTTGCGATTCAAGCTTCCCGGGGGCCGCCATTTTGTTTGGCGCACGGAATGCTGGGAGATTGTGACGTCAAAGTGTTGCACAGCTTTACAAGATGGCGGACGTTTTGTTGCTGTGAAGACGTGTGAAGCTTGCCGCGGAGACTGAGAGATATATAGGCTTGTAAATTTGTCCCCATCCTTCATTAAACTCGAAAGAAAAATGCCTCACTGTTCTGTTTTCGGATGTTCCAATCAATCGAAGGTACTAAAAGGTTCGAAGCTTTATAGTTTTCACACATTGCCCGGAAAGAATCGTAAAACAATTCGTAATCAATGGGTAGTGGCAATCGGCCGCCCTTTGAAAAACCTTCCAAAGAATGTGTGTGTGTGTGGAGCTCATTTCGAGCAAAGCTGTTTCACTGATTCTTCTGAGCTACAAAATAGGTTAGTTGGCGCCCCAAAGAGAAAGCGAAATTTAAAACCAGATGCGGTGCCAACAATATTCCTTCATAAACCTCGCCAGAAGATCAGAGTCGCCAGCCGCTCGAGGTCAGAGAAACGAAAGCATGAAGAGGTGGGTAAGATTTCTGATTTCTATTAAAAATATTTCCACTGAGGACGATAGAAAGATCCTGTGAAACGTAGGGTAAAATTAAAGAAGTTTTAAAAATCGGTCGTTGGCAAGTCTGTCAATTTCTCGTTTGTACACATCTAGCTATTATAAAGTACAGTGTAAGTTATTAATGCAAGCTCCTATTGGGAAATATATTTTAATTTTTATTTGATTAAAGCTATTAAATTTCAAGACTAAAACCATTCAAAGTGATCCTTTCTCCTCAAAAATATGTACAATAATTAAATAACAAATAAAATGATGATAATAATAATACTAATGATAATACTACCACTAATAATAATTAAATGAGTTACAAGGAAACCATTAAATTCAACAGACTATTGATGAAATACTGAATAGCAGTTCTATGGGCAACAAGAAAAGTGTTCCTACCTCAGAAGATAAGAACACTGAAGGTCCTGAAGAGCAAGACAATTTATCGGATCCTATTGTACATAAAAAAACATAAAAATGAAAGTGAAATAGGAGTGGAAAACCATACAGAAGTATTGGAAAGTCTTGAGGTTCAAGATGCAAATAAGGATTCACCTGATGTGTTACATGCAATTAAACACATGCAAAACCATTCCTTACCAGCAATGGTAGATACCATTATGCAATTTCCGCTGGACATAAATGAAGATGTTTTGAATGAACACTCATACTTTTCTTTGGGCCTTAATTGATCCTCATGAACATTCATGCTCAGAATCAGATTCAAGTAGTGCCTACAGTGATGATGACAATGATTCCCAATATGAATTGTTGTCCAATTCAGATTTTGAAGTGGAATATAGTGAAGCTGATCAGTTTAATTCATCTCCATTAACTTTCCCAATGCTTCCTGTACAACATATCAATGACAATGAGTATCTACCCTCATCACAATCTTCACAGTCCACTGAACAGAGTGAAATCATTGAAAACCAAAAGTTCCCAACTAGGCACAGGATTTTGTTAGTATATGAAGAGAATCTGCAACAGCTGCTGAAGTTTTGCCCCAAATGTGGATCCCCTATAAGTCAAGATGATAAATTAGAAGTACAAAATGAAGGCTCCCAGTATTCTGTTCGGTTAAGTTGCTTAAGTGGATGTGATTTTACCTGGCATTCTCAGCCCTGCATTCCAGATGTTAAAGGTGAAGGAAATATAGTGTTAACAGCTGGATTATATTTTAGTGGCATACAGTGTTCAAAATTTGAACAGTTTGCAACTGCTGTCAATCTCAAATCAATCAAAGAAGATACTTTCTACACTTTAAGAGAAAAGTATGTTTTCCCTGTAATTGATAGACACTGGGAAAAGGAACAAAACAAAGTAATTGAGGAGTTGAAAGGGAGAGGTAAGCCTGTCACACTAGCAGGGAATGGTCGCTGTGACTCTCCTGGTCACTGTGCTAAGTATGGGACCTACAGCATGTTAGATGTTGAAACTAAGAAGATAGTAGACTTCAAGGTAGTTTCAGTTTGTGAGGTTAAGAATTCTAATGCCATGGAGAAGAAGGGGTTTATAGAAACATTAGATAATATTGAAGGAAAAGGGGTTCCAGTAGCAGGTGTTTCAACTGATTCACATCCTCAAATTAGGAAGTACATGAGAGGAAAAGAAAAACAAAAAGCATCACATAGATCCATGGCATACATCTAAGAATGTGACAAAAACGTTGAGCGCAACTTCAAAGAAGAAAGGGTGTAACAAGCTTGGGCCTTGGATTCCATCAATATCAAACCACTTTTGGTGGAGTGTAGAAACATGTGGAGAGGATGCAGGAGTTTTGAAAGAGAAATGGACATCCATTACAAACCATGTGGCAAACAGGCATACCTTTCCTGGCAATCAACAGTTCAAAGAATGTAGCCATGGAGAGCTTGATGCTGAGGAGTTGCGACGCAAAAAGTGGCTAGAACCTGGTTCCCCACCGCACAACGACCTGGTTAAAATAATACATGCAACAAGGTTGTTGAACACCCTTCCGCAGTTAACTGAATGTGTACATACTACTGCACTTGAGACGTACCACTCACTTTACCTGAAGTACCTTCCAAAGCACACACACTATTCGCACAAGACATGGTGGAAGGAACCAAATTTGTTGTGTTGGACCACAATCACAATGTTGCGAGGGAACAGGTTTGTTCACTATAATACCATGTTTTTGTACATATGTATAATTTTATGTATATGCCAGAGATACTACATATATATAATTTGCCAGAGATATTATCAACTGTTGAATGTTAACTAGATGATGTTTAAATCTTAATTGGTTGTTTTCCTTTGCTGTTTTGTACTATAATCATGTAATTCAGATATACATGTATAAACGTTTTAGAGAATTTTTATACAATATACCAATATTTCAGGCAACAATTCAGACTGCAGAGAGACAAGGGGAACTAAGGTACAGATTGGCCTGGAATAAAATCACCAAACGCTATGATGCTGAGCCAGTATATGTCAAGAAGACATACCAGTACCTTCAGCACATGATTACAGATACTATCCAGGATGCTAAGGAGGGAAATACATTGCCTAAAGAACCCCAGGGGTTTCGGCATGTCATGGCCCCAGCAGTAAGACCCCCTAAGCATGATATCATTCAACAAAGACTCCATCTGTCAAGATTCAAGGACAAAAAGGATGACAGCATCACTTTAAAATCTAATTAATGCATGTGCTTTGAATAAGAGTTCTATATCAGGGGTCGGTCATTACTTATAGGGTGGTAGGGGGTGGATGATTTTCTAATTTTAAACTTCAAAATACATGTGACATTACCTCCTCTGAACTGTTTTTTTTTATCATAACCCCTCCTTCAGATGTTTCCAAAAATTGGAAGCCTAATTAATTCACAACGTCTTCTGCTAATATCACATATACAGAACCCCCCCCCCCCCCCCCCCCCCTTCAGCAGTCCTCAAAATTTCTTAACCCCTTCTTAAACTCACCCACCCCCTACCACCCTATAAATAATGACCGACAACAACCCATTGACTAATGTTGAGTATTAAACAATTACCACAATTTAACATAAACCTAAGGGATCTCAACAGAATTGCATCTTAAACTATGATGAAGTAGTCTATCAATTCCAATCCTGCTCATCCCCTCCATGCATATATTTATGGGGCATTTGGCATTTTGAAATCAGAGCATTGAAAATGCCCTACCGTGGGGTCCGCTCAGCTAAACAGCTGCAAATCTCTTATAAACATTGATGTAAGAGTAGCTAAGTTTGACTCTATTTGACAAATACTCCACCCCATAGACTGAAACGTTGTCAAATCTTCCACAAATGCCGGGGGCAGCAGGCAAGGAATTAAAAGAGACAATTTTGAAGCCCGCAGAGTTCTAAAATCAGACTAGTCACCCATTTGTACTTTCTAATATCTGAATTTTGGTATGTGGAATAGCAGTTAATGAAGCATTCTTCAGCATATTCAGAAAAATTCAGTTGTCCAACTGAATAAGTTCCTTTATGATTCTGGTATGTTCTGAATGCTTGAGAACTTAAATCCAGTATATATCCCATCTTCAGCTGGAAATGTACAGCGAATGTGGTGGACAACACATGCAGGAACAACCTTCCTAGCTTGTTATGAATCCAATAGGTAAACTGGGTATACGCCAACCATCGATTCGTTCTACAACATTTAACAAAGTTTAATAACAGAAAACTTTAGCACAATAAAGACTTTTGTTCTGAAATTTAATGTCTGAGATTTATTGTTTTACTACAACAATTATCGTTTAACTGCTTTAGCGAAAAAGGGTGTGACTGGTGATTAATTAAGCTAATGTTTTGTACTTTCCTACTTACCATCTATTTCCGTTCGGTAAATTTAGAAAAGATAATAGCCATTACAAGGCAAACAGCTCATGTGCAACTGTAAATCTTATTTGATGTTCATAAAGCAACAAACAATGGATACTTGTTTGGCAGCTCACGTGGTAAATTGTTAAAGTTATCCCGTCCCTGAACTGCATGTTTCAGTCGTAGAAGTGCGGTCCTCAGTACCGCTTTGGACAAACAAACTTCTGAAAAATCAGTGTTCAGTGATGCACTTTATGGGTGCCTGATCATCCAATCCTATAAGAGATGCAGCTGTAGGAATCTCCATACAACATAAACATTCCGTTGGAGAAGTTAGCTATAGTGTTGTTGTATTACATTTTCCACATTTACACCATTGAAGGTTCCCTAAGCGTCCAATATCTTCTGTTTCATTGTTGGACTCTGCAGATTCATCATAATCGGTGCTGTCATCGCTCTGGGAATACTCGGGCTCAAAACTATAACTATAAGGAGTCACTGCTTCCATGTCAATACCGTTCGCCATCTTGGAAAGCATGTGCAACACTTTGACGTCACAATCTCCCAGCATTCCGTGCGCCAAACAAAATGGCGGCCCCCGGGAAGCTTGAATCGCAAAACAACCAAAATAAATCGCTTGGCATTCGTAAAATCGACAGACTTGTCAATTTTAAACCCTCAAAGTGGATTAAGGTAACATTCATGTTTTATTTAAGAGCAATAGTATTTTATAGCCGAGATTCCCTTTAAGAAAGATTTGACAGCTGGCTCACGACTGGATAAATTTATTATTAATCGTAGTCTAACTAATATTGAAGAGTGCGAAATTGAGCCGTGTATTTTATCTGATCATGAATATTTATCCCTCACCCTAAATGTCGGGAATATTAAAGCCACACAACATATTTGGAAAATGAACACGTCGGTTTTGTCTGATGATAAATATGTGGCGCACTTAGAAGGTATTTTGCGTAATTTAATAGAGAAAAAGGCTCAATTTCGCACTCTTGGGGAATGGTGGGATTCGCTTAAAAAGACCGTGAGACAGGAGACCCGGTATACAACAGAGAAAAAAGGAAACGGAGACTAGAAATAAGTTAACCCGGGAAATAATTAAATTAAAACGAAACCTTGAACCGGATAATACTTTGTTGATCCAACGTATTAAAGATTTAGAATCTGAATTTAAGGCTCTCACGCAAAAACAGTTTAATGGCGTTAAAATGAGAAGTAGGGCACAGTGGATAGAAGAAGGGGAGAAACCTACGAAACATTTTTTGGGATTAGAAACAAAGAGAGGCAATTGAAATGCTATAAATTCTTTAGTTAATAAAGATGAGGTAGAAATCTTTGAAGACGATGAAATTCAAAAAGTCGTTGAAGACTTTTATAAAGATTTATATACTGCCGAACCTACGGATGAAAATTTGCAACAAAACCTCCTGGATAACATTACGCTACAACTGTCCGATGACGATAAAGAATTGTGTGAAGGGAAAATTAACCGAGCAAGAAATTCTGAGTGCTATACAATCCCTTCAGAATAATAAATCACCCGGATATGATGGTTTACCTGTTGAATTTTACAAGACATTTTGGCCTATACTAAAGACAATTTTAGTTGATGTTTTGAACGAAGCTTATGATTTTGAATGTTTAACTAAATCTCAACAGGAGAGCCTTATCCCTTTGCTTTATAAGAACGATTGCCGAAAATACCTTAAAAATTGGAGGCCAATATCTCTATTGAATGTTGACTACAAAATTGTGGCAAAAGTTCTAGCTAACAGATTCCGGGAGGTTTTAGACTCAATAATTTGAATATTGTACGTGATATGTTGGATCGCATAGAACTAACCGTAGAGGTGGGAATTCTAATTAGTATAGACCAAGAAAAAGCTTTTGACAGAGTGGATAGTGGGTTTGTTTTGAAAATATTAAATCATTATGGGTTTGGGCCTTCATTTCAAATATGGATAAAAACGTTGTATACAGGGGCTCGATCCCGTGTGATATTTAATGGAGGCTTGACCGACCAAATACCGCTAGCCCGAGGAGTAAGACAGGGTTGCCCTTTGTCGCCCTTATTATATATTCTTGTGGCGGAAGTTTTGGGAGTAAACATTAAATGCAATCCCAACATAGAAGGTTATCCTCTCCCAGGGGCAGGTGGAAAACAATTCAAGATAGTCCAATATCCTGATGATTCTACCGTTTTTGTTAAAACTGATAATCATTAGCAGAATTGCTAAAGGAGATAGCTAGATATGAAAAGGCCTCGGGGGCCAAATTAAATAAGACTAAGACGGAGGCAATGTGGTTAGGGAAATGGCTAAATCGAAAATAAAAACTGCATGGTTTAAAATGGGTCACCAAAATGAGAATTTTGGGCATTGTGTTTAGTTGTGAAGACGTGGAAAAAGATAATTCGGGGCCCAAGCTAAAGAAACTTGAAAATAGTTTATTGATGTGGCAAACTCGAGAGCTTTCATATGTTGGGAAAGCAATGATAATCAATGTGCTTGGGGCTAGCCGTTTTTGGTATGCTGCTCGTGTTTTGCCACTCCCTGAATGGGTAATTAGTAAATTTAACAACTTGGTGTGGCCATTTTTCTGGAGAGGTAAAATGCAGCAGGTAGCCCGAACTGTTTTGTACAACTCCCCTGTTAAAGGAGGTGTTGGGATGGTAAATTTAGAGGTGAAATGTAAAGCACTGAGAGTGACAAATATTCTGAATGGCATTGAAAATGGCCCTTGTACCAAATGGTATTATTTGTTAAAATACTTCCTGGGTACCCGGTTGGCGCCACTCAGACAAGAGTGGGTACATTTGAGAGATAATGCCAACCCCAGTGCTTTGCATCCGACAGCTTTTTTGCAGTCTTGCCTTGAAGATTTGAAAAAAACTAAAAACGAGTGTTGAAACATTATCCACTAAGAAAGTTTACGATGAATTTATGGAAGGAGTAAAAACGCAACCGGATGTCACCAGGTACTGGGGCATCCGACGAACATGTAATTGGGGGGCCCTATGGAATAGGGTTAGAGAGCAAATTACAGAAGGGAAGAAGAATGATATCCTATGGTTGATCTTAACAAAAGGAATTAAGGTTCGAGACTCTTTGTGCGATTGGCACATTATATCTAACAAGCAGTGCGCAATGTGTAGAAAACCTGAAACCATCGAACACTGTTTTTTTGGAATGTAAAAGAGTCAGAAATGTATGGAAACGATTTACCCTTATTTTGAATACCTTAGTGGATGATTTCCAACCAACAGTTAAGAAAGTTTTCCTTTTGGAATTCGATACCTCAGACAAAGAAATATTAACCCCAACGTTTTATCTTATCTGGATAACCCGAAATCATGGCACCTTTATGAACATTCATGAAACTTCTGATGAAATTGGTAATATCATTGTAGATGACATCAAAGGGAGGCTAAAAACGTCAGACTGAAACCTAAATGAATTACATAAAATTACCTTTTGATTCCTGCTCCAATATAAAATGGTAAATTATTAAGTGTGATACGAATTTATTGTTTATCAGAGTGTTAGATATTGAATTAGGAAGTTAGGTAATTAGTGTGATCCAGTGAATCTGAACATTTAACAAGCGCACTGGAATGTAAATATTGTACATTAGAACCAAACTTGTAAGGGGAATTTTTTTAATTTAACTTTTTAATAAACCGGGGGCAACCACACTGTCATAAAACAAAACAAATCTGTTCTTATCAGCTTAATATCTGATACGCTGCTCATTGAGTAGCTCCTATATTAAACTGATTTTTGGAATTAGGCTGTGGAAAAGAGGCTTGCCTCGTCCCAGCGACGGGTCGTCTCGGTATTGCACTACCTCCGAGTATGGCCCCCTTCCCTTTGGGAAGAACTCAACATCCCTACTAACTGGACGAACAAATCCATTTCCTTTACAGATAGATCACGTACAGGGTGGTACAAGTATGTGGCACGGAAGGGGGAGAGGCACGGACGAGTCGTCGTCGCGCTCCCACATGGAATACGACCGTCACGGACGCGAGGTAATTTTACCGTGCGTTAGGCAAGTCATACTTACCTGACGCTAGGAACTCAGAAATGAGTTTCTGTGCGGATTTTCCGGCCGCTATAGGCGTTGCGTAGGTGTCCCTGTTTTCTCTTCTGCGGCTGTCAAGACTCTGTGACGTCACAAGACCCAGTCAAGTGTTCTAGAGTGGTTTTCTGCTGTTCTGTGGCCCGTCCCTGACGAAATTCAAGACCTCTGTTGGCGTGGCGTGGCTCTAGTCGAGGACTCCCAAGACAAAAGCGACGTCCTCGACTTCTGCACTAATAGTGCTGTATCTTTTATTAATCAGTGTAGTTCGTTCGTTAAAAGTATTGTGTGTTTATCTGTGTTTAGATTTAATTTAGATTAGTTTAACCTAAGCCCAACTCTTACCCCATTGGATAATTGTTGGGACTTCTTTTTCCCAAACTTTTTAGTACCTTTGGTACTTTTTCTTGGTTTTCAACCGAGTCTTCCTTTATCTCCATCATGGTTCTATCTACATATGAAGTTCGTCGCTCAAATACTTTACTTCTCAAAATTCCTATTAAAGTCGGTTTAATCTCTCGCGAACAAGTCCGTGCTGCTGTCATTATTGTCGTTAAAGAAGCGTCCCAGATTAAATGTATTCAGCCTACAAACAAATTTACCTTTCGCATCACTTTCAAGACCCCTTACCAATGCTCTCGAAATTTATTACTACAGAAAGGCCTCTATTTTGAAGGTATGTACTGCCCTCTTTATGATGTTGATTCCAATATCATGTCCGTCTGTCTCTCCAATCTACCGACCGAAGTTCCCGACTCCATTGTTACAGATTTCTTTGGCTCTTTTGGTAAAGTGATCAATATAAATACTCCTGTGGATGAGCTTGGTATTGAAACTGGCGACCGTTTTCTTCAAGTAATCCTTAAAGCTCACATCCCTCATTGCGTCAAGATCGGCACCTATTACGTTATTATTCACTACCGTGGTCAACCTCAATCGTGCTTCCACTGTAACAAGTGGGGGCACTCGATATCCAACTGTCCTTTTAAAGGTAATTGCTCGCGTTGAGGTGAGCCTGGGCACAGGGCCGGTTCTTGCACCACACCTTGGAACCTTCCCATCGTTCGTCCTCTCATTATTCCTTCACCCGAACCCTTTTCATCCAACCTTTCTTCCTTCCCGCAATCTTCCAGACCTGTGGCTTCCACCTCCACTGCTCCAGAGCAGTCTGCACCCGTAGAGGTTCCTCTTTCCTCCTCCACTTCGAAATCATCTCCTCCTGATACAGCAACGGAGTCAACTTCTGAGTTGATTCCTCCTAAAGACACCTCCTCCTCCTCTACGACGGATATTGATTCTGAGTCCATCCTTGTTAATCTCCTAGTCGATGATGAGATGACCCCGGCCGAGTCCATTACAGAAAGGCAACTCCTTCAAGATGCGCAACAGCCTCTTTCCTCTGAACCTCTTTTGGCCGAGTCCATTACAGACTCTCAACTCCTCCAAGACGCGCAACAGCCTCTTTCCTCCGAACCTCTTTTGAAGTCCACCAAGCCAACTCCAAAAACACCTCCGTCTTCTACTTTTCCGTCTTTGTTGAATGCTTTTAAACGACAAACAAAAAAACCTCTAGTATCGACTAAATTGAGTTCGCCTATGAAACAGAGATTTTCCGTCAACTCCGCTGCCAGAAAAGGCACAAGATCTCCTCGATACCCTGCTCCCATTCCTACTACCGCTCTTGAGTCTCCATCTCCGATGGAGATTAACCTTACTACTTTGAAGAGGAATGCCAGTGACCTGAGCAGTTCCTCTTCACGTTCCAGACGTTGAGTAACCTTTTTCCTATTTCCTTTTTTCTCGCCCATATATCCCTTTTTCTCTCATCGATATCAACTTAAAAAATTATCATTAGTATTTACCTAAATGAAGTTGGTTCCTTCGGGATGAACAAGTCTGCCGGTGTGGTGTGGCAATTCTTTTTCGGTCCTGTTTTGAAGTTACAAATTTATGGAAAGATAAGGATGGTCGCCTCTTACAAATTCATTTTTTAAATAAATCTCTTTCTTTTAGGGTTGCATGTATTTATGGCCCTAATCGAAACCCTGCAAGAAACCTCTTTTTTGAAGATATTGCTTCTGTGCTGGACCCTTCAGTCCACACAATTCTATGTGGAGATTTTAATGCGGTCTTCGATCGTTCCTTAGACAGGCGTGGAGGCGTTTCCTCTTATGTTTATAGAGATAGCTCAGAAAATTTATCTCGTTTATTCTCAGACGCAAATTGTATAGACATTTGGCGTCACCTCCACCCCCACAATTGTTCCTTTTCCTGGACAAAACCCGATGCTTCCTGTGCGTCCAGGATAGATCTTATTGGTATCCACCATAGCTGGATACCTGGCACTTTTCTTGTGATATTTTTTCTTGCCCCTATTCTGATCATGATGGCATTTCATTAATAACTACCATCCCAAATGCCCCTGAAATCGGACCTGGGTTTTGGAAAATGAACACCAGTGTCCTTTCCGATATCATATATAAAAATAAAATAATTAATTTCTGGAAGACCTGGCAATCCCGTCTACCTCTCTACAATTCCCTTGAAAATTGGTGGGACATAGGAAAACTTAAAATTAAACAAATTACTATCCAACACTGTTCCGAAATTAAAAAAACCAAACGATCTAACCGCACTTCTCTTGAAATGGAAGCCGCACGCTTGAAAACACTCATTGACCAAGGTCACGCCTCTTCCTTACATGATTACAAACGTGTCCTCAATAAAATTACTACTCTTGACCTTGAACAAACTAAAGCTGCCCAAATAAGATCTCGAGTCCGTTGGGCAGAAGAGGGTGAATCTTCTTCCTCCTTCTTTTTCCGATTAATTAAAAAACGATCTTATCTCTGCCTGGTCTGAGTACTACCAATCTCTTTTTTTCAGCTCAAGACACTGACTATGATATACAGACCTCTCTTTTAAATAACTTAGAAAGAAAGTAATCTCTTTCTCAGGCTGAATCCTGCGAGGGCAAAATGTCCCTCAACGAATGTCTGTATGCCCTCAAAGGCATGACACATAATAAAACCCGTGGTATCGATGGGTTACTAATGGCATTTTACGTTGAATTCTGGGATTGCCTCGGTCAAGACCTTGTTAATGTCTTGAACCATTGCCACTCCACCGGGCTTCTCTCAGTCTCTCAGAGGAGAGGGTTAATTTCTACATCATTTAAAAAAGGGTTTACTTTTTTACGTAAAAACTGGCGACCAATAACATTATTAACCGTAGATTATAAATTAGCTTCCCGTACTATTGCGGGCCGTCTATTAAAAATAATGTATCTTCTTGTTTCCCCCGACCAAACATGTTCTGTTCCTGGACGTTTTATTGGAGAAAATGTAGCTCTTCTGAGGGATATTTGCCTTTACTCTACTGAAATAAATTTAAAAGTAGCATTGATATCTCTTGATCAGGAGAAAGCCTTTGATCGTGTGGACTGGGCTTTCCTCCTTCGTACTTTGGAAACCATGGGTTTCGGCCCCTCCTTCATCTCTTGGGTTCGTTTGTTTTATACAGCAATCGAATCTTCAGTCATAGTTAACGGTTTTTTCCCCCCGTTTTTTCATCCATCTCGAGGCGTCCGCCAGGGCTGTCCTCTATCTCCTCTTTTATTTGTCTTAATCTCTGAGGTACTAGCCTGTAACATCCGTGCTAGTCCTCTGATTATCGGCCTTCCACTTCCTTCCTCCAATGAACACGCCTTAATTTCGCAATATGCAGATGACACCACTTTAATTTTAACTTCTGATCAAGAGATTCATCAATGCTTCCAAATCTACTCCGATTATGAAAAAGCCTCAGGTTCAAAACTAAACACAACTAAAAGTAAAGGTCTATGGCTGGGGGCTTGGTCTGGTCGAGATGATCCTCCAGTCCAACTCCTATGGTCTTCTACTAAACTTCCTTGTCTCGGTACTTTTGTGGGCCCTGGCGACCTCTCCGATGAAAACTGGAGTGGTCGCCTCACATCTCTAAACAACGTTATTTCCTCTTGCGCTCAAAGAAACCTTTCCTTTCAAGGCAAATCCCTCATCCTCAATTCATTGGCCCTCTCTGGCTTATGGTATACGGCCACAGTCATTCCTATGCCAGAGTGCGTCTCTTCCTCCATTAAAACGTCCACTTATAAAATTTTCTGGTCCAATAAAAAAGAACTAGTCTCTCGGAACGCCATCATGCAACCCCGCTCCCAGGGTGGGTTCAATGTCATCGACATCATTCTTAAAGTACGTGCTCTCCAGATCCAGTGGGTGAAGAGATTTGTGACATCTCCATCAAAATGGTCCTTCTTCTTCTCCCACTGGATCCGCCAACATTTCCTTGATCAACCACTTACTGTACTTTCCACTCCTACTTTTTATCCTACTGATCCCCTGCCTCCCTTTTATGCCTCCTTGCTTGAGTCTTGGACTCTTGCAGGGAGTCAGTGGGATCCATTCACACATTCTCTTGCCATATCTTCCGATGACATTGACCACCCTTACTCTATCACATCCATATCCACCAAATTATGCTACACCTCCCTCGTGAATTTTTTTTCTAATCCTCCCCACTGTATTACACATTTCATTCCACAATACGGACCACTCTACTGGCCTGAGACTTGGTCTCAGGTCTCCATTCTTCCTCTTGACCGTCACACTATCGATGTTAATTGGAAAATTGCTCACGGAATTCTTTACGTTGCCGAGAGACTAGTTTCTTTTGGTATGGCTGTCGACCCTGCCTGTTTCTGTGGTACTTCCCTAGAAACTCTGCCACACCTTTTCTTTTTTTGTCCCCTCGCACAAAGCATTCTAGCTCCTATACATTCCGCTTTTACCCAGGTCGTTCCACTCTCTCCGATCCTATCTCCACGTCATCTTCTCTTCGGATTTAACTCTGAAGAAAGAAAAATTGTCCCTCCTGTATTTTCTTATGTCCTCAACCTGACTAACTTTTTCATCTGGCAACCTAGAAATAACTTTCGCTTTCGAGGATCTCGACCAGAAGTGGCCGAGATCCTAGCTTCTATCAACGCCAGACTTCACTTCTACCTCCCTCTGTATTCTAAACGCTTTCAATCTAAATCAAAACAACACTTCTTCAAAAGATCATGGAACGTCCTGGGTAAATTTACCCCCAATATTTAATCCTCTATCTCCCTCCCTCGTGGTTTCTTACCATTGTGAGTACCACGAGGGTCCTCCTTTTCTCTTAAATTTATTAACTTCTTATATGGTTTCCGTTAATTGTTAATAATGTATCTTCTCCCTTCGTGGTTAGCTTACTTTCGTGAGCGCCATGAAGGTTCCTAAATTTTTAAATTATATACATTCATATTATCCAATCGTATCCACACTTCCATCGCGGTCCACTTAATTGTGAGTACTGCGAGTGGTTAAGATCTTACTCTATCATTTGGTATCGTCCTGTAATCAGTTAAATATTACACAGTACATCCATATTCCCACTGATACATCCACCATATCCATTCATACTCACCTCCTTCCATCGCGGTCCACTTAATTGTGAGTACTGCGATTGGTTTATTGCTTACGCTTTCCACTTAAAACCACACTTTAACATCTCTAATAATTTCTAAAACCAGGTGAGGCCCGGTTCGGCGCGTTTGTCGAGGGGATTTAGGATTTAGGAGCTTAGAAAAGACGTTTAGAGAACGCGAAATGATTAGAGCTTAAAGGAAGGAAGGAAGTAGGGCTCCCCCCGGGGTGGGGCGAGACAATTTTGAAGAACAAGGGGGAGGGGTTTTTCAGAGGATTCTTAGATCCAAGGCGTTGAAGTCGAACCAAAAGCGGATCGAATTCCACCACTCACGAGCCGTGCTTCTTCTAGGGGAACCAATCACAGACCGAGAAAAAGGCACCAATCAGAGAACAGTGAAAAAAATATATAAGGAAGTGATGAATTTTGATTTGGGTTAGTGTTAGCACGATGGACTCTTGGAATTATCTGGATGAAGAAGGCAACCCAGTCATCATTACCCTCGAAGAAGAAACACGGTGGGCACAAACGACCATAAAAACGGCATGAGTTATATATTTTAAAAAGGTTTCAACGCAGACAATTGAATTTTGGTAGGTTGGTATAGAATCGTAAAAGGAATATAACCTGATAATTTAAGCTATGTTAGTACTATTATGACGTCACAATGACGTCATTTGCTCATTTGTAATACGTTTCTAAAAACGGAATGTCGTATATTGTTAAAATCTCCTCGTGATGAGAATGAAGGAAACGAAAACCCGATCTCGATTGGTTAAGGAAATCAAAAGTTATGAAAGTTTGAATTTTGCTAATTTTCCCGCCAAAATATGGCGGGAAATAAACAACACAAAAGCATTTATGAAAATATCGCTTCATTCATCTTTCAGAGTTTTAAATACTGTTGCATGACATTTTGTCCAGCCATAAAATACGTTGGTGGCTAAATTCGTATGTTTTTAGAATTTTGATTTTTTTTTTTGTCCATAACCGGCTTAAAATGGTAGTCATATTTTCGACAACGTCATTATGGCGTCATATTATTTTATACATGCCCTTAGAAAAAAAGCCTTTGAGTGATTTTCGAGTTTTAATGATGAAATGTACTAGTCTGGGAAACAAGTCACATTGTTTTCTTTTCTTGATTTTTTAACAATAGGCTGCCTTATTTAGGTACGACTCCTGACGTCACTAAATGTGACGTCACAACAACAGTCATTCCTCTATAACTTTGGCTATAATCGTCGTAGAATTTTTAAATTTTCACCAAATGAATGTGTGTAATGAAGGCCTTTTGATGGAATAGTCTGTTTGTAACGTTTACTAAAGGGGGAATTTCACCAAAAAAGGAGGCATCGCTTATGACGTCACAACGACGTCATCATACAAACATAAAACACCTAAAATATGTAGTTTCATCTTGTTACCAAGTCACCAACATTTCTTCAAATTTAAACTATAAGTAAAGAAATGGTGCTAATTTCAATTATTTGGTCACGTTTATTGATGCCGTTTTTGACGTTCTTTGTGCCCGCCGTGAAAACGAGGACTATGCCGTAGCCCAGCAGGCCCCGCCGCCTAATCCCTCCCCGGGGGAGAGCCAGAGGACGAGCCCACGTACGAAGAAATAAATCCTTACAACGCGGATGATTTGTACGCCTTCCTGGAGGATGTGGATTTCCCCCCGGGGGTGGACTACCCTTTCTCCTCGCAAGAACCGTTTACACTCCCCAAGATGGAGACTCTAGAGGACGACATCACCGAGGAGGAAGTAGAAAGAATCGTCGCCGCGCTGAACCTCCCCGCCGTGCTTCTAGAAGTGACGGACCAAGACCTGGAAAGCTTATTTTTACGCGTGGACACTCGAAACCCTTACCACCTCAACCTCTTGTGGGGAAAATTGGGGTCCAATTCCCCACAGACAGAGAACGAGAACCACGAAGAGGACAACGAGGACGATTTTGATCCGGAGGGATGTCTCCACGCATTGTTTCCTGACGCCAAACGAGGGAGTGAGCAACAGGGAGGTGGGAAAAAGAAGAAAACCACCGCCGCCGCCGCTGCCGTGGAGGAGGAGGAGGAAGAGGAGTAAGTCTTTGAACTCCTACAAACCCGGTCCAGACCGTGCAAAAAATTCAAGACGACATGTAAGGACTACGAACTAAGAATAAGGACGCGATTCCGCGCGACTCTGCCTGAGGTAAGGGTTGACTACAAGCCCACAGGGTTCGAGTCCCAGTGAGGAAATCCAAATTTTTCTTTTTTTCTTTTTCTTCTTTATCTCCTCTAGCTACAGAGTGCCCCACTTTTTTATTTCTTATTTTAAATTTTTTAAATTTAAATTTTTGTAATTTTTTAATACTTTATTTATATTTATTTTTATTTTAATTCTTATTTTTAATTTATTTATGTATTATTTATTTTATGTATTTTTTTTATGGACAGGCCCTTCAAGACGTCACGGTCGATATAGAGAGGGTCCTGGAGACCACCCTAGGGGAACCTGAGCCGCAAGACAGAGTACGCCTGACCCTAGACGCTCCGCATCGGAACTACCCATTGGCTTTTCCATACCTGATGAGGTCCACCCTCACACCCGCCCTGATCATGGCCAGAATTGGGGAGATCACACAATCGAATCAAGAATTCATTATGAGGGGCCGCTTCCACATCCATGTGTTTCACGTGAAAATACCCAGCGCAGGAGGAGGGCCGTGTGGCCCGTTGCTGTACGACCGACTTGGAAAAATAAAATAAAATAAAACGAAGCCTTGTGAGGATACGAAATCTAGATGAATTGTGCATGGCCAGAGGATTGGTCACGGCCCTGGCCCGGGAGCAGCAACATCCTCAGTACCACCAAATAAGACGAGGGAGACCCCGACAACGGACTCTAGCCTTGGAGCTCCACCACCAGGCAGGCGTCCCTATTCATCCGTGTGGGATCCCGGAGCTCAAGCGATTCCAAGCGTACTTGGCAGGCCAAGGGGTAGAAGTGAATCTGGTCTCCCGAGAGCATATGAACAGCATTATTTACTCCGGCCACCTCCCTGAGGCCCGCTACTACGTGTACCTCTATCAAACCGAGAACCACCACTATGACGTCATCAACAACATGAGAGGTCTCCTGAACGCCAAATACTTCTGCCCCCTCTGTCAGAAAACCTACAAAGACCCTAGACGACACGCTTGTGACACGACCTGTGTCTGTTGTGGGGTCAAGGACTGCTCTCCCCTCCCCCATGGTGAGAGATGGGCTTGGAGAAAATGCGACCATTGCCGTCGGTGGTTCAAGAGTGGGGCCTGCTTCGACAACCACCGCCGTCACCAACCCCACCGGACGGGGCAAGGGAATCTCTACAGCAGAACATGGAGTTCGTGCGAACGGTACACACGTTGTGTCCAGTGTGGGGTGACGGTGGACCATCTGGCTCGGGGCCGGGACGGAGTCCACGTGTGCGGAGAATACCGTTGCCGAAGCTGCAAAGCTATTGTCCCCCAGGACCACTTGTGCTACATGCAAGTGGAGGACCAGAAAATCCCGCGCCTAGCCCCAGAAGGGGGAGGGGGAGAAGAAGAAGAAGAAGAAGATGCCTACGCGGCCCTCCTGGCGGAAGAAGAGGAGACAGAGAGAGCCGCCGCGGAAGACGAGGGGCACGAGGACAAGTTCCGGTACCTCTTTTTTGACTTCGAAGCCATGCCCCTGGAAGCGCAGCACAGCACGTGGTCAACTTTGCAGGGGTCTCGAAAGTGTGCGATGTCTGTGTGTCCACAGACTGGACCACCTGCACTCAATGCGGCCCACGGAAAGTAGAGTTCCGAGGCCCCACGCCCCTCCCCCAATTCTGCGACTGGCTCTTCTCGGGGGATCACAAAAACTACGTGTGCCTGGCCCACAACGCCATGGGGTACGACTCCTACCCTATTCTGGAATACCTCTTCAAGAATGCCATCAAACCGAAAGTGCTCTTCCGCGGCGGCAAGGCGATGGTGGTGACCATCCCCGAGTACAAGTTGGTTATCAAAGACTCGTTGCTCTTCATCCCTCTGGCCCTCACACAATTTCCCGTCACGTTCGGTTTCCAAGCCGAAAACCTCAACAAGCTGGATTTTCCCATCTTTTTTAACAAGCCAGAACATCAACAGTACGTGGGGCCACTACCAGACCTTCATTATTACGAACCGGATTCGCTGAGTCGGCAAGGCAAAGAAGAACTGGTGGCCTGGCATGCGGCCGAACGGGCCCGCGGTGGGGTCTTCGACTTCCAGAAAGAGTTGGCCCTCTATTGCCATCGGGATGTGGCCATCTTGCAACGGGCCTGTTTGGCATTCCGGCTATTATTATGAAAGCGGCGGGGATAGACCCCTTTACCAGGACTGTGATCCTCGCCTCCCTATGCAACCTAGTGTTCCGCAAGAAATTCCTCAGACCTAACACCATTGCGGTCTTGCCACGGCTCGGCTACCGGCCCAAGGATACGCAGTCGGCGTTGGCGCTCCAATGGTTGGCCCACGTGGAGCGGCGGGACGGAATTCAGATCCAGCACGCGGGCAATTTCGGAAAGAAGCACGTGGGCCCCTACAAACTGGACGGGTACCACGCCGCCACCCACACGGCGTACGAAATAAACGGCTGTTTCTGGCATGGCTGGGACCGTTGCACCCCTCAAGAGAGAGTGCATCCCTTACTGCACTGCACGATGAAAACGTTGGCTGACCGGACCCGAGACAAAATGTTGTACCTGAAACAGCAAGGGTACCGCGTCGTCCAGATCAGGGAGTGCGAAATTCGTGCGGCCATGGCCTTGGATCCGACCATCGTCGCCTTAGCGCCCATCCCTCAAGCCCAGCTTCCCCTCAACCCCAAGAAAGCGTTCTTTGGGGGGCGGACCAACGGGATCAAGACTTACTGGGAAGCGACCGATGGAGAATGGAAGAGAGAATGGATAGAGGCGCTGGATGTGTGTTCCCTGTACCCCTGGGTGCAAAAAACGGCAAAAAACGGTTCCCGCTGGGCCATCCAGAAATCCTTACCGAGAACTTAGACCCTCCCCTCCCGTACGAGGGTTTGATTCACCTGAAGATTTTACCGCCACACCGGCTGTTTTTCCCGGTCCTCCCAACGCATGTGGGGGAGTAACTGCTGTTTACTCTTTGTCGGACCTGCGCCGAAGACAAGAACCAGGCCCCCTGCCGCCACAACAACGAGGCCCGGGCTTTGACAGGCACTTGGGTGAGCCCACGAACTCCACGCGTCCCTGCGCCAAGGGTACCGGGTCCTGGAAATGTACCGGGTATGGCATTATTCCGAGTCGGAACAGTACGATCCCGCCACCGGGACCCAGGGGTTGTTCACGGCCTACGTGAACACTTTCTTCAAGATGAAACAAGAGGCGAGCGGGTGGCCGCCCGAGTGTAACACCGACGCCGAGAAAGCCTCTTTTATAGAGTTACCGGGGGGCCACGGGGATTTTACTGGAGGAGGACAAGATTGCGTTCAACTCGGGGATGCGGGCCCTGGCGAAATGGATTCTCAACACTTTGTGGGGCAAGTTCGGCCAGAAGCAGAACCCTCGGCAGACGGAGTACGTCACCGAGTTGGACCGCTACTTCGAGCTCACGATGAGCGACGAGAAAGAAGTCCAGGACATTCTGTTTGTCCACGAAGACATGGTGCAAGTGCATTACCACGCCACCCCTCATCACATTGACTCCAACCCCCACACCAACGTTGTGTTTGCCGCCTACACCACAGCCCATGCACGCCTGAAACTCTATTCTTACCTCCACCTCTTGAAGGACCGCATCGTCTACCACGATACGGACAGCATCTATTTCACGCAGAAAGTACGCCAAGTGGCGCCCCCGGTCGGTCGATTTCTAGGCGACATGACGAATGAGTTGAAAGAAGGCGAACATATTGTCCGTTTTGCCTGTACCGGGCCCAAGAGTTACGGGTACGAAACGAGTAAAGGCCGCACAGTCTGCAAAGTGAAAGGACTACGCCTCAACGTGAGAAATCGGGCGATCGTGAACCTCGAGACCATGGTGGCCATGGTGCAAGGCCAAGGGGAGCCCACACGGACGGTGGTAACGCCGCACGCCATCCACCGCAACACCCAAGACCGGACGTTGCACACCCGCCCAGAGACCAAGACCTTCAAGGTGGTCTACGATAAGAGGGTGCTCCACGGATACCAGAGCTACCCTTACGGCTACTAAGAAAACAAAGAGACTCGACTCTAGAGGAATTTTTTTTATTGTAATAAATGGTTCAGTTCCTTTGAGCTGTAATACCAAAGTCTCAGTCTTTTATTTAGAGGAACTCCATCTTGTAAGGCTTGATACTTGTATGCTTGCGCAGGAATCCTTCCCAAATACAAATATCATAGACCAACTCCACATAGAACCCATAATATGTTCCTTCGCAGTCGCTCACCACATACTGCTTCCTTTCGCCTTCGCTCAGGTAATCTTCCATCCAGTTACCAAACGTAGAATAGCACATGTGGCACTCGCCAACAATGACATCGCCGCCTTCATCAGCTCCATAGAAAGTAATATCTAGACCCATGACGTTCACAGCTTGAAGAGCAACGAGTAATGATAGAGAATTGTGGCTGTGGAAGTCCTTTTTCTTTAAGTCTTTTTCTTCAGGTGTTTGACGTTCCACCGGCTGATACTCTTGCCTTTGCGCTTGCCCGAAGTGGTCGTCGTTCGGATCGTTGTTTCGGTACGGCCGTCTTTCGATTTGCGACTCGTGATCTTGCGGACCGTTTGCGTCCCCCCTGTCTGGGATTTATTTTTATTTTGCTGCTGCGCCTTATACTTTTTCTGTATTTGCTTTGCCAACCGGGCGGTCCTGCTGGGTTTTTTACCCGTCACGGTCCGGCGGGCAATACGCGTCCGGTTCACTTGAGGGATTCGTCGGTTCCAGAGCGCTTGTCCCAATCCCGAGGGTCTCGTTAGGGTTCGTGCCATGGCGTTAATGAAGGGGGATTAAAAAGGTTGCCAATTTAAAGGCGGTTTTTCGGCGGGACCTCTGCCAAAAGAGAGGCGGCGGCTGCCCCCACGGGGGAAGGCTTTGTAGGGGGCCCTGGAGAATAGTGTTTCCTCTCGGCGGGGCGGGAGATCTTTGTAGGGCTGGGGCGCGAGATCCTCTTGATACGCGGTAGTTCGTTTAGGCCGGGGCGTGTACTTTCTTCTTGGAGATCAGATCCCGGGGGTGACGGACGAGATCTTTAGAATGTTTTTCTTCCGCTAGAAATTGCATGAAATCACGGTAGCCGGGCGACGTGCGGGTGGAAGGATGCACAGCCTCTTTAATCAGATCGGCGATTTGGCTGCCCGGTAGGGTTTGACCATAGAGTTTCACTTCCCCTTGCGTATTCCAGGAAATTTTCTGTCCCCCTTTCAACTTCAACAGATTGACCAACACCGACGCTAAAGGTTTGCTGGAGGGGGGTACGCGTCGCAAAGCGCCCCTTTGGCTCTGGGTTAACACTTTTGCCGCCACGGCCGTGAAGGGGCTAGGTTCAATGGTTTCGCAACGTCGGACCTATTTTTGTAGTAAATCTTGAAACTGGTAGGCGCTTGTCGGTTTCTCTGGGGTTTCTAGGACCTGCGCCATGGCCGTTTGGTACTGACTGAGCACTTTAAATTATTTGGTCATGTCCACACGAAGCTGTTGTTCCAGCCACCGCATAGACTCTTCCGGCACCAAGACCATGCGCATGGGGTTATTCCCTGTGGCGGAGGCTGTGGCCTCTTTCATCGCTTTTTTCGTTTGCCCGGGTGTCGTTGCACTTCCCATCGCGTCACGGAAATTCCCACTGGGGCTGGGGGATGGTGTGGGGTCCGCTTCCTTTTCCCTGTCTGGGATTTCTTCTTCTGCGTCCGCGTCTTATACTTTCTTTGGATTTGCTTCGCCGCTCGGACGGTCCTGCTGACTTTTTTACCCGGCAGCGTTTGGCGTTGTCTTTTTCGAAGGTGGGCTAAAAACAACTGCCACCGGGCCGGGTCAGTACCCGCAGGCGCCGGTAAGTTGCGGATTTTTTGGACCATAAGACCTAAGCTGCGTCCAGAGCTTTCTTGGCTGCGTAAGCCACGCCTCCACTGATAGCTCCGGCGGCGGCCGCTTTGGCAGCAAAAACGGCGGTGGCAATGAGGGCGGCGGTAGTGAAAATGAAGCCCCCTCGCTGGCCCACTGCCTTTTTAAGCTTGGCTTTCTGCACCGCTGTCGAGGAGGAGAGCAAATTCCTTTTCCTCACGGCCGGCGGCAGGGCTTTGTTGGCTTTGTTGGCGCGGGCCCCTATCTGAAAAGTACCACACAAGGCGTTGTGCACCACTTCGCTGACGGCGTTGATTTGAGTGTGACTCGCCGCACGGATGAGTTTCTTTTTCTGACCGAGATCCGCTTTGGCAGATTGTCGGATGAACACCGCGTGACGTTGAAGCAAGGGGGAGGCCATCACCACAACTGAACGGTTTCCCTGGGGGGCTTAGCCTATAAAGTTAATCCAACCCACTTTGTTCGGGACGTTTTTCGACACGGAAAAGGGGGATGGAAGGTTTGTTTTGTTGGGTCTCTTCCACACCGCCCCACGAAGCTCTCGACCCCCTGGTTTACTCGCTCTTTGTACCGAGGGGACCTTCTTCTTTTTCTTAGTACCCCGTCGTTGCTCTCTTAGTTGCAGTTGCTTTCCTACGAGGTGCGTTTGTAGTTTGTAGTAGAGCTTGTTGTAGGACAAACCAGGCATCACAACCTTGGGTGTTTTGGCTAGGAGTTTCAACAGGTCCAACGCAGTGCCCACCCCCTTTTGATCCTCCTCCAGCACGTAGTCGCGATGCTGTTGTCCCTCCTCGGAGAAAATGTTGGTGCGCAACCGGATTTGGGGAGGGGTTCGGGGGTGCAGGTCGAAGAGGAGGTAGCCAAAGGGGCGTTGGGTCGCATCCTGGTAGGCCCGCATCACCGCCGGCACTTACCCCGGAAAGGCCTGCTCGGCCAATTTCCGGACTTGCAACGAATCCCGAGCGTTTATAAAAGCGACCAGGTAGTGCGCGTTGATGGAAATGGTGCGCGCGTACTTGCCTGGGGGAAAAATGTTCTGGGTCAGGTACAGCACGGAAATGTTGTGGTGGTGCGAGCCTTTGGTGAACAGGTCCACCACCCGCTCGTCCTTGGAACCTTCTTTCATCAAATCGTCCAGGATCAAGAGGCCTGGCTTGCCGCGAAAGGGGGCGTACCGGTCGTCGGGAAGTCCCTCCACAAATTTCACCCCCAATTGCATGGCTGTGAAACGGGGTTGCCAGGCGCTGCCATAGCAGTACACGATCGCGAGGGGTGGGTGGGTAAAATGGGACTTCACATGCTGCAGAAGCCTTTCGGTGAACACCGTTTTTCCCGATTGACTCTGACCCGTGATCAAGATATTGCAGGGTGCTTGGAAACGGACATCCATTGCGCCTCACACCCTGCCCAAGAATAACAAGACATTGAGGTGGGGTACTTCCTTTTTTTTTTTTTTTTTTCTCTCAAACTGATAACACATTGATCGTGAAGGGAACTGCCTTGCTGCTGCCACCACACTCCGGCGCTGGTACTGGCGCTGCCAGGCTTTGAGGGCCCTGTCCCTGGTTGTCTTGGTCTTCCACTGCTGGAGGTTCTGCAGGACCTCCGCCATGGGCCGTCCGTGGGCTCGGTGCAGGAGGTAGTACAGGCAATAACTGCCGCACACGTTGGACTGGTTCCCTTGCAACATCACGTTGTTTTCCCTATGCTGGGCGTTCCCGACGCACGTACTCTTGCAACCCGTAATAAGAGGCGGGAAAGCCATAACTGTCGAAGAATTCATTCAGGCTTTGCCGCGGAAAATAAAAGGCCAACCAATGGGTGCCTGGTCCGTCGGCGTTGTCGGTATTGAGAATGAACGAGGCGGGGCGGGTCACGCGGCGGGGCCGTAGGTCCATGGGAAACAATCGTGGGGGGCCAAGACCGTCAATTGCGACGTGTAGGTGGTCATCCCCCACGGCTTACAACTTTTTCACTTCTCGGCTGCTGCTGATTTCGTACGCGGCGTCAAACTCGCAGTTCACGTACACCGATAAGGTCTGGGCGACCCCTGCTGCAAACTGAAGGCGGATGCCCACCGTCCCGTACTGTTGTATGTTCATGTGCGCAGCGTTGCCACTACCGTCCGGGGTGAAGTCAAAACACAGGATGACGTAGCCCTTGTCCCAATCGGTCCGGGTAATGTCAATCCCATGGTTGGCGTTCATGGCGCCTTGGGCCAGGAACAGGGTATTGTAACCGTCCAGGGTTTTTCCCGTCGCAAATTCGACGCGGGAGAAAGGAGTTGGGGTGCCGTCGACCGTGACCGTCGCACGGGTCATACCAAACCTTTGGAAATGGAAAGGGTTCTTTTTCAGCGGTCCCAAACTGCTCCCACTCTCCACCAAGGCAATACGCATGCGTCGGGGGATGCGACCTGTAACAAGTGGGGGCACTCGATATCCAACTGTCCTTTTAAAAGGTAATTGCTCGCACTGCGGTGACCCTGGGCACAGGGCCGGTTCTTGTACTACACCTTGGAACCTTCCCAATGCTCGTCCTCTCATTCTTCCTTCACCCGAACCTTTTTCATCCAACCTTCCTCCCTTCCCTAAATCTTCCGGACCTGTGGCTTCCACCTCCACTGCTCCAGAACAGTCTGCACCCGCAGAGATTCCTCCTTCCTCCTCCACTTCCAAGTCACCTCCTCCTGTCACAGCGACGGAGTCAACTTCTGAGTTGATTCCTCCTAAAGACACCTCCTCCTAGTCGATGATGAGATGACCCAGGCCGAGTCCATTTCAGACTCGCAACTCCTTCAAGATGCGCAACAGCCTCTTTCCTCCGAATCTCTTTTGGCCGATTCCATTACAGACTCGCAACTCCTCCAAGACGCGCAACAGATTCTTTCCTCCGAACCTCTTTTGGAGTCCACCAAGTCAACTCCAAAAACACCTCCGTATTCTACTCTTCCGTCTTTGAGCGCTAAGACTGGAGTCCTAGGTCCTATGATTGCTGCCATTGGACGGCGAACAAAAAAATATCCTCTAGTAACAACTAAATTGAGTTCTCCTATGAAACTGAAATGTTCCGTTAACACTTCTTCTCCAAGAAAAGGTTTAAGATCTCCTCGAACCCCTGCTCCCATTCCTGCTACTGCTCTTGAGTCTCCATCTCCAATGGAGATTAACCTTACTACCTTGAAGAGGACTGGCAGTGACCTGAGCAGTTCCTCTTCACGTTCCAGACGTTGAGTAGCCTTTTACAACGTACTCACACTCTTTCCTATTTTCTCGCCCATATAACCCTTTTTTTTCTCTCATCCATATCAACTTAAAAAATTATCATTATCATTATCATTATTTATGGTACTCTACCTAAAAAAGTGCCGTACAACTAAAAATACTATGTTTATATATTACACAATTCATACACACTCTTTTCTGTCTTCCTTTTTTCCATCATCTACCTAAGAATTATGGTATTTAACCTAAATGTGAATAAGTGCCGTGCAAAACAAAAATTAAATGTTGGTAGTGTATCGTTCTTGTTATATGTTATAATGGTAGTAATTATTTCTATAAACATAAATGGTATCCGTAATGATAATAAAAGGCCATGTTTTATAAATTGGTTAAATACCCTCTCCTCCCCTCCTGACATTGTCTGTGTCCAGGAGACCCACTGCTCTGATGAGACTTAGTTAAATACCTGGTTTTCTTCTTCTGGTTTTACACCAGTTGGTTCCTTCGGGACGAACAAGTCTGCCGGTGTGGCAATTTTTTTCGGTCCTCTTTTGAAGTTAAAAATTTATGGAAAGATAAGGATGGTCGTCTTTTACAAATTCAATTTTCAAATAAGTCTCTTTCTTTTAGGGTTGCATGTATTTATGCCCCTAAATCGAAACCCTGCAAGAAACCTCTTTTGTGAAGATATTTCTTCTGTGCTGGACCCTTCAGTCCACACAATTCTATGTGGAGAGTTTAACGCGGTCTTCGATCGTTCCTTAGATCGGCGTGGAGGCGTTTCTTCTTATGTTTATAGAGATAGTTCAGAAAATCGATCTCGTTTATTCTCAGACGCAAATTGTATTGACATTTGGCGTCACCTCCACCCCCACAATTCTTCTTTTTCCTGGACAAAACCCGATGCTTCCTGTGCGTCCAGGATATATCTTATTGGTATCCACCATAGCTGGATACCTGGCACTTCTTCTTGCGAGATTTTTTCTTGTCCCTATTCAGACCATGTTGGCATTTCAATATCGACTACCATCCCAAATGCCCCTGAAATTGGACCTGGGTTTTGGAAACTGAACACCAGTGTCCTGTCCGACAATATATACAAAAATAAAATAATTAATTTCTGGAGGACCTGGCAATCCCGTCTACCTCTCTACAATTCCGTTGAAAATTGGTGGGACATAGGAAAACTTAAAATTAAACAAATTACTATCCAACACTGTTCTGAAATTAATAAACCAAACGATCCAACCGTACTTCTCTTGAAATGGAAGATGCACGCTTAAAAACACTTATTGACCAAGGTCACGCCTCTTCTTTACATGACTACAAACGTGTCCTTAATAAAATTACCGTTCTTGACTTTGAACAAACTAAGGCTGCCCAAATAAGATCTCGAGTCCGTTGGGCAGAAGAAGGTGAATCTTCTTCCTCCTTCTTTTTCCGATTAATTAAAAAACGTGCAGCCGATAGCCTCATCGACTGTATCCAACTTGACGATGGTTCCTATGTCTCCCAAAAAACGATCTCATCTCTGCTTGGTCTGGGTACTACCAATCCCTCTCTTTGAAATAACTTAGAAAGAAAGTAATCTCTTTCTCAGGCTGAATCCTGCGAGGGCAAAATGTTCCTCAACGAATGTCTGTATGCCCTCAAAGGCATGACACATAATAAAACCCCTGGTATCGATGGGTTACTAATGGCATTTTACCTTGAATTCTGGGATTGCCTCGGTCAAGACCTTGTTAATGTCTTGAATCATTGCCACTCCACCGGGCTTCTCTCAGTCTCTCAGAGGAGAGGGTTAATTTCTACATCATTTAAAAAAGGGTTTAAATTTTTACGTAAAAACTGGCGACCAATAACATTATTAAACGTAGATTATAAATTAGCTTCCCGTACTATTGCGGGCCGTCTATTAAAAATAATGTATCTTCTTGTTTCCCCCGACCAAACATGTTCTGTTCCTGGACGTTTTATTGGAGAAAATGTAGCTCTTCTGAGGGGTATTTGCCTTTACTCTACTGAACTAAATTTAAAAGTAGCATTGATATCTCTTGATCAGGAGAAAGCCTTTGATCGTGTGGACTGGGCTTTCCTCCTTCGTACTTTGGAAACCATGGGTTTCGGCCCCTCCTTCATCTCTTGGGTTCGTTTGTTTTATACAGCAATGGAATCCTCTGTCATAGTTAACGGTTTCCCCCCCCTTTTTTTCATCCATCTCGAGGCGTCCGCCAGGGCTGTCCTCTATCTCCTCTTTTATATGTCTTAATCTCGAGAGGTACTAGCCTGTAGCATCCGTGCTAGTCCTCTGATTATCGGCCTTCCACTTCCTTCCTCCAACGAACACGCCTTAATTTCGCAATATGCAGATGACACCACTTTCATTTTAACTTCTGATCAAGAGATTCATCAATGCTTCCAAATCTACTCCGATTATGAAAAAGCCTCTGGTTCAAAACTCAATACAACTAAAAGTAAAGGTCTATGGCTTGGGGCTTGGTCTGGTCGAGATGATCCTCCAGTCTAACTCCTATGGTCTTCCACCAAACTTCCTTGTCTCGGTACTTTCGTGGGCCCTGGCGACCTCTCCGATGAAAACTGGAGTGGTCGCCTCACATCTCTAAATAACGTATTTCCTCTTGGGCTCAAAGAAACCTTTCCTTTCAAGGCAAATCCCTCATCCTCAATTCATTGGCCCTCTCTGGCTTATGGTATACGGCCACAGTCATTCCTATGCCAGAGTGGGTCTCTTCCTCCATTAAAGCGTCCACCTATATTTTTTTCTGGTCCAATAAAAAAGAACTAGTCTCTCGGAACGCCATCATGCAACCCCGCTCCCAGGGTGGTTTTAATGTCATCGACATCATTCTTAAAGTACGTGCTCTCCAGATCCAGTGGGTGAAGAGATTTGTGACATCTCCATCAAAATGGTCCTTCTTCTTCTCCCACTGGATCCGCCAACATTTCCTTGATCAACCACTTACTGTACTTTCCACTCCTGCTTTTTATCCTACTGATCCCCTACCTTCCTTTTATGCCTCCTTGCTTGAGTCTTGGACTCTTGCAGGGGGCAAATGGGATCCATCCACACATTCTCTTGCCATATCTTCCGATGACATTGACCACCCTTGCTCTATCACATCCATATCCACCAAATTGTGCTACACCTCCCTTGTGAAATTTTTTTCTAATCCTCCCCACTGTATCACACATTTCATTCCACAATATGGACCACTCTACTGGCCTCCGAGACTTGGTCTCAGGTCTCCATTCTTCCTCTTGACCGTCACACTATCGATGTTAATTGGAAAATTGCACACGGAATTATTTACGTTGCCGAGAGACTAGTTTCTTTTGGTATGGCTGTCGACCTGTCGAAAACACCGGTTCTCGTCCTCCAAGAAAATCACACGGCCGTAGGGGCCATCCGAGCCCAAACTAGTGAGAAATCGAAACCTAACAGTATAGACTCTCATAACTTAAGAAAATTTAAGCGATCGGGAGAAATTTCGAAAGCCAGGGAGAAATCCAAATTTCACGGCTCACGGCACGCCGCCATGGCGAACCGCAAGAGCAAAACAGTGATCTTTCAGACCCCAACCAAACTGCCACTGAGAGATATAAAGAGTAAAATCGAAGAAGAATTCGGGGAAGGAGCCCTGGCGGTAGTGCAAGAGCTAAGAGCTGGGGAATACCTAATAGAATTGAAAGAGGAAGAACAAGCAGAGAGTATACTTGAATCGGGCTTCGACACCGCTAACCTACACGTAGTATGCCAAGCGCCACAAGGATATTACACAAATGTCTCAATCATGGGCCTCAGAGCCTATGTTGAGGACGATGAAGTCATCAACACACTAAGCAAATACGGGGATATAAAATCTGAAATCATACGGGTAAAATACAAGAAAGATCATGAGCTGGCGGGGCTCGAAAACGGCAATCGCTTGGTGAAGATGATATTACACTCGCCAAGCATTCCGTACTCGCTAAAAATCAACAACGAGTGGTGCAAGGTCATTCACTCGAATCAGAAGCCGATCTGCCGGATCTGTATGGAAGAGGGCCACTCTTCCCGAGCCTGCCCCAACATTATCTGCAGAAAGTGTGACAAGCCAGGCCACATTGTAAGAAAATGCCCAGCGAACGAACCCGAACAACAACAAGACGAACACACGGCCGAACAGGAGAACGAAACCGAACACCACTCAACTGAACCCGCAACAGCAGAAACAGAAACCGAACAACAGACCCGAGGGAAAGAAGAAACCGAGAACACACCACAGCCCCCACAACCAGAAGATAATACGGACTCAAACGACCAAGAAATGAAGACACAAGAATACGAGATAAACCGTAAACGAGGTCACGGCCCAACAACCTCCAGCACAGATGAAGACGAATTCACACTAGTCACACACCGACGAGGAAAAATCAGACCACAGCCAAATCTCCCCACAGAACCACGTAAGCATACCAAACCTAACACTGCAGAACATTCATAATATATCAGAACTTTAAACGAACTCCGTACTTTAGCTCCAAACCACGTTTCACCAGAATATTTCCTTTTACATTCACAACTTGCTATATTTAATTTTCTTCACTTTAATCAGCATAAATGCCCAAGGGCTCCGCTCAACAGACCGACGAACCACTACTTTTAGCTTACTGAAACGCAACAGATACGATATTATCTTCCTACAAGAAACTCACTGGACAACTGACTTACAAGATGACATAAAACGAGACTGGGATGGGGAGGTATTATTTAGTAACGGGACTGAGACAGCACGCGGGGTCGCAATTTTACTGCACCCGCGCTTGGAATGTAACATACGACAAACACAACATGATACCACAGGCAATGTAATAAACACCCTACTGGACATCGACTATAACACGATAAACTTAGTGAACATTTACGCACCGCGAACTGATAGTGAAAGACGAAAATTACATTTAGACCTAGAAAAGTACATATCGACGGAACATAACAACATAATTGGAGGCGACTTCAACAGCATAACAAACATACGACTCGACAAGCTCGGGGGAAACCCCCAAGCTAGACAGACTGCCACAACAATACTGAATACGATAACTGACAAACACGACCTAACAGACATATGGAGAGACCGAAACCCGACAAACGAAACTACACTTGGACAGGACGAAACACGACAAACAATACTCTGATCAGAACTCGTATTGACAAGTTCCTTGTCAGCCGGACTCTCAATCACAACATTACGAAAACAACAATACAACCATACGCGCACTCAGACCACGACTGTATAACGCTGTCAGTAGACTTTGCCAAGCAACAGCGAGGCGAAGGATACTGGCATTTCAACAACTCATTACTGACTGACATATTACTAGACGAAGAAATCAAGGACTTTTGGACGTACTGGCTAACACAGAAAGACAATTACGACAATCCACTAATCTGGTGGGACAAAGCGAAACACCGCTTTAAACAAATAGCAATTAAACGTAGCACGATACGACGGAAAATACAAAGACACGAACGAGCCCAACTAGAACGGAACTTACAAAGACTAAAACAAAAGGCAGCAACAGGAACAACGGACGACATTGAACAATACTTACTGACAAACCAGAAACTAAAACAGTTTGACTTAGACGACCTCGAAGCACTGAAAATACGAACCAAAACACAATTTACTGAAGAGGGGGAAAAAAGTACTCGCTACTTCTACTCGCTCGGAAAACGAAGACAAGCCGACCAAACGATAAAAACACTGACAAAAGACAACATGGATACCGTTACCGAAACGCAAGACTTAATTAACGAGACTTATAACTTTTACCAATACCTTTACACAGCGGAACCAATAGACAAACAAGCACAACAAGACATATTAAACATTGACGCACCGAAACTGACAGATGAAGCTCGCAAAGCGTGCGAAGGACTGATAACTGAAAACTGCACTGACAGCAATGGAAAACAACAAATCACCCGGAATAGACGGACTGACTACGAACTTCTACAAACACTTTTGGAACATAATCGGACCGGAACTAACTAAAGTTTACAATTATGCATTTCAACACGGACTGCTGACAATAACACAAAGACGGGGAGTCATCACACTACTATTTAAGAAAGACGACCGAACTAGACTAAAAAAACTGGAGACCGATAACCTTACTGACGACAGACTACAAAATACTGACCAGAGCACTAGCAAACAGACTTAAAAAAGTACTACCGATGATTATCAACACAGACCAGACCGCATGTATTGTAGGACGAACGATCAACGACAACACAAGTTTAATTAGAGACGCAATAACTTACGCGAACAAGACAAACAAACCACTGGCACTAATTACTGTTGACCAACTCAAGGCATTTGACCGCGTTTCACACGACTTTCTGTTTAAGACACTGGATAAATTCGGTTTCGGGCCGCAATTCATCCAGTAGATTAAACTGCTTTATAACTCGGTAGCCAGTTCCGTTAAAACCAACGGCTGGCTAACCGCATTTATAAAGCTAGAACGTGGGCTGAGGCAGGGCTGTGCTCTGTCGATGCCCCTATACGTACTGACCGCCGAAATAATGGCACTACATATACGAGCAAACAACAACATTCACGGACTCCGACCGCCAAACTCACTGACCGAGGTAAAATTATCACAATACGCTGACGACACCACCCTATTGTTAACAGATGACAACTCAATTACTGAGACTTTTAAGACTTTTAACTTGTACGAACGCGCTTCCGGCGCAAAAATAAACACGGACAAATGCAATGGACTATGGTCTGGAGCTTTGGACACAGAACCGACCAACTCCACGGCTTTGACTGGTACAATGACTACATACCCGACAAAATACTTGGGACTATATTTCGGCAACATTGACTGCACGCGACGAAACCTAGCACCAAAGATACAGAAACTGAAAAACACTATAGACGCATGGCGACACCGAGACCTGAGCTACAAGGGCAAAGCACTTATCATAAACGGACTGTTGACATCGACACTATGGTATCACGCGACGGCAATCTGTATGCCAGCCTGGGCAATCTTTGAGATTGAACAGGCGGTGTACAGATTTTTCTGGAACAACAACCACCCACTAACCAACCGAGACGTTTTAGCGCTCCCGCTCGCGGAAGGAGGCTTCAACATACACAGAATACAGACGAAAATACACGCACTGAGACTTAATACACTACACCGATTACTGACTGCCGACCTGGCACACTGGAAACACTTTACAGCTTACTTTCTCCGGGTCTCCAACATGGAACTCGGGAAACTAACGCTAGTACTGGACTATACGCTACAACAAATAGACAGGAACATCCCGACTTATCACAAAGAACTACTGACCGCCTGGCACAGACACAAAGAACACAGAACACGGAATTACACACCAGTAATTCTGACGGACATACTAAACGAACCCATATTCCGCAACACACTTATTACAAAGAACGAAAAGCCACTATTCCACGCAGCTTGGGTAGCGGCAGGACTGACACAAACTAAGGACTTGTGCTATATCGCAATAACGGGCTTCATGCCCACTAGAGCGATACACGAAATACTGACACAACAAGACTGTCAACAAACCCAAACGCTACAGCAAACTGCACGAGAACTAAATGAAATCTTACAGGCAATACCACAAAAATGGACCCGACAGAGAACAAGCACCACAACGACAGACATTACAGCCGTGCTTTGCTATCAATACGCATGTACCGGAGAATCCCCCGGTAGACATGCTGAGATACAAAACACACAACTTCCACTACCAACTGGCGAAAGACAAACAAACTACAATACCAGCACTAGACCACTGGCGACGAATACTAGCACCGGAACCAGTGTTTAACTATAAACACTGGAAAACACTATACAAACAAGGCAACATCGACTGGAAAATCTCACACAGAGTACTACCGACCGCACTGTCTCTGCACCGCATGACTGTTTACAACACTGTGAACTGTCACCGGTGTGGAGCGACCGAGACAATAGAACACCTATTACTACACTGCCACAAAAACGATGACTTTTGGGAACAAATACAGGGCTACTTAGACAAATTGACAGATAACAAACTGAAATTGACGAACAAACTAATACTCCTGGGACGAATAAGAAACAAAGACGACGAACTCGATGAACGAACAAATAACTTAGTGAATTATATACAAATACACAATATACAAATCATTTTCCTTTACAGATAACGTACAGGGTGGTACAAGTATATGGCATTTTACCTTGAATTCTGGGATTGCCTCGGTCAAGACCTTGTTAATGTCTTGAATCATTGCCACTCCACCGGGCTTCTCTCAGTCTCTCAGGGGAGAGGGTTAATTTCTATATTATTTAAAAAAGGGTTTAAATTTTTACGTAAAAACTGGCGACCAATAACATTATTAACCGTAGATTATAAATTAGCTTCCCGTACTATTGCGGGCCGTCTATTAAAAATAATGTATCTTCTTGTTTCCCCCGACCAAACATGTTCTGCTCCTGGACGTTTTATTGGAGAAAATGTAGCTCTTCTGAGGGATATTTGCCTTTACTCTACTGAACTAAATTTAAAAGTAGCATTGATATCTCTTGATCAGGAGAAAGCCTTTGATCGTGTGGACTGCGCTTTCCTCCTTCGTACTTTGGAAACCATGGGTTTCGTTTGTTTTATACAGCAATGGAATCCTCTGTCATAGTTAACGGTTTTCCCCCCCTTTTTTTCATCCATCTCGAGCCGTCCGCCAGGGCTGTCCTCTATCTCCTCTTTTATATGTCTTAATCTCGAGAGGTACTAGCCTGTAGCATCCGTGCTAGTCCTCTGATTATCGGCCTTCCACTTCCTTCCTCCAATGAACACGCCTTAATTTCGCAATATGCAGATGACACCACTTTAATTTTAACTTCTGATCAAGAGATTCATCAATGCTTCCAAATCTACTCCGATTATGAAAAAGCCTCTGGTTCAAAACTCAATACAACTAAAAGTAAAGGTCTATGGCTGGGGCTTGGTCTGGTCGAGATGATCCTCCAGTCCAACTCCTATGGTCTTCCACCAAACTTCCTTGTCTCGGTACTTTCGTGGGCCCTGGCGACCTCTCCGATGAAAACTGGAGTGGTCGCCTCACATCTCTTAATAACGTATTTCCTCTTGGGCTCAAAGAAACCTTTCCTTTCAAGGCAAATCCCTCATCCTCAATTCCTTGGCCCTCTCTAGCTTATGGTACACGGCCACAGTCATTCCTATGCCAGAGTGGGTCTCTTCCTCCATTAAAGCGTCCACCTATATTTTTTTCTGGTCCAATAAAAAAGAACTAGTCTCTCGGAATGCCATCGTGCAACCCCGCTCCCAGGGTGGGTTCAATGTCATCGACATCATTCTTAAAGTACGTGCTCTCCAGATCCAGTGGGTGAAGAGATTTGTGACATCTCCATCAAAATGGTCCTTCTTCTTCTCCCACTGGATCCGCCAACATTTCCTTGATGATCCACTTACTGTACTTTCCACTCCTGATTTTTTATCCTACTGATCCCCTGCCTTCCTTTTATGCCTCCTTTCTTGAGTCTTGGACTCTTGCAGGGGGTCAGTGGGATCCATCCACACATTCTCTTTCCATATCTACCGATGACATTGACCACCCTTGCTCTATCACATCCATATCCACAAAATTGTGCTACACCTCCCTCGTGAATTTTTTTTCTAATCCTTCCCACTGTATCACACATTTCACTCCACAATATGGACCACTCTACTGGCCTGAGACTTGGTCTCAGGTCTCCATTCTTCCTCTTGACCGTCACACTATCGACGTTAATTGGAAAATTGCAAACGGAATTCTTTACGTTGCCGAGAGACTAGTTTCTTTTGGTATGGCTGTCGACCCTGCCTGTTTCTGTGGTACTTCCCTAGAAACTCTACCACACGATTTTCTTTGTTTGTCCCCTCGCACAAAGCATTCTAGCTCCTATACACTCCGCTTTTACCCAGGTCGTTCCACTCTCTCCACGTCATCTTCTCTTCGGATTTAACTCTGAAGAAAGAAAACTTGTCCCTCCTGTCTTTTCTTATGTCCTCAACCTGTCTAACTTTTTTATCTGGCAAGCTAGAAATAACTTTCGCTTTCGAGGATCTCCACCAGAAGTGGCCGAGATCCTAGCTTCTATCTACGCCAGACTTCACTTCTACCTCCTTCTACCTCCCTCTACCTCCCTCCGCTTTCAATCTAAATCAAAACAACGCTTCTTTAAAAGATATTGGAACGTCCTGGGTAAATTTACACCCAATAATTAATCCTCTATCTCCCTCCCTCGTGGTTTCTTACCATTGTGAGTACCACGAGGGTCCTCCTTTTTTCTTAAATTTATTAACTTTTTATATGGTTTCCGTTAATTGTTTTAAAAAAATGTTCTGCCTTCGTCGTTAGCTTACTTTCGTGAGCGCCACGAAGGTTCCTAAATTTGTAAATTATATACATTCATATTATCCAATCGTATCCACACTTCCATCGCGGTCCACTTAATTGTGAGTACTGCGAGTGGTTAAGATCTTACTCTATCATTTGGTATCGTCCTGTAATCAGTTAAATATTACACAGTACATCCATATTCACACTGATACATCCATCATATCCATTCATACTCACCTCCTTCCATCGCGGTCCACTTAATTGTGAGTACTGCGATTGGTCTATTGCTTACGCTTTCCACTTAAAACTACACTTTAACATCTCTAATAATTTCTAAAACCAGGTGAGGCCCGGTTCGATTCCGCGGGTGACGTTGGCGTCTGGTGGCCCTCTCCTGGCTTAACACCATGCTAGTGCGTTGCACTACTGCACTGCTGGTGGAGAGCAAATACAAAAAAAAAATACCTGACGCGGGAGGCAACTGTGATCATGAAGGCAGTCCTCTCAGGGCGAGGCCCTTTCATTGCACTTCGAATGGGTTGACCCCTGCGATTACCCCAAATGTGGGTAACTCGAGCGTATAATTTCTGGTAGTGGGGACCTGCGTTCGCGCTCGTCCCCGAACAATCAACTTGTATCCAATTCTCTTGTCTTTTCTAGTGCGCGTTAGTGAATAATACGATCGTAGTACAACAATACGAATGTAGTAGTAAGAATGCCTAGAATACTAGAATGACTCGCTCGTGCTTGACGTGGCTAGACTACTACTACGCACGAACTAGCGAGAGTAGTTAGAACGATGTCGACTACAAACCGAATCGTTTAACCCATTCACGGCTCAACGCGGTTCTCGCGCACGCACTCCTGAGGAGGACGCACAATGTGTATCGCGTTGTTCGTCCAAGTAGTATGTAAAGTGGCGGTTCTGGGCCACTTTTGTTTTGTTGTACAACGATAGGATGCCATGGAGGTCTTCGTTCGTTGTTTTCTGCGAAAACGAACGAAGACCCCCACAACATCCTATCGTTGCACAACAAAAAAAAGTGGCCCAGAACCCGCCACTTTACATACTACTATAACGTAGTGTTGCTCAAAATTGTCCCTAGGCATCCTTGCACCTAAAATCCAAAAGTGCGAACCTATTAGAGATACGATTAGCATATAGTTATATCGACACCGATCGTGCGTTCTTCGCCCAATATGGAACACCTCACATTTGAGAGAACCCATCGGGCCATAGGTAAGTATCTACGTGGGTGGCAGATGGATGTTCCCGTGGACCACGAACTAGGTGTTGACCCAAGGGCCTTCCTAGAAGGCACGCGCCACGATATTCATCAGAAATTGGTGGAAGAAGTCGATGACCTACGTGGCGTGAAGTTTCAACTCGCCCTGAAGGTGATGTTCAGGAAGGACCATCCGGACGGTAGAAATGAGTCTACTAACCCTACGATGCGCCATAACCAGGAGGTTGTCATGCAGACCGACGAGATTCATGAGGCCTTAGACAGAGCCATCCCAACGATTCTAGAGCATCTCGAGAAGTGGACGAATAGAGGCTCTGGATGGGTTGTCGACCACATCATCCTGCTCTGGCTAAACATCGCTCTCTACCAACCTCTGAGAGGTGGATCCTTCATCGAACTACCTCCGGAAGTTGCAAATAAGAAAGCCGTGGTGAACGTTCAAAATAAGGATGATGACTGCCTACGATGGGCTCTTCGGTCATCGTTATTTCCAGTTCTTCACGGAGGACATGCATACAGACCGTCCAAGTATCCTATAGACGACGGCCTAGACTTTACAGGAGTCGATGCGCCAACACCCGTGTCGCAGATTCGCAAGGTTGAGAAGCAAAACGACCTCGCAATCAATGTCTTCGGCTGGGAGAAAGGTGTGGTGGTAGTCGAGCAATGTGGGGACATCCACCGCATCAACGTTCTGCTCATAGAGAAGTCCGGAAAGTACCACTATACCTGGATCAAGGACTTGAACCGCCTCCTTTACAGCCATAGCAAGCACGAACATCGAAAGCACTTTTGTGAGCGATGCTTACATGGGTACTCTCGAAAGGACCTCCTTGAAGCCCACAAGCCCGAGTGTCAAGGTATAGGGGGAACCGCCGTGAGAGTGGAAATGCCTAAAGAGGGTGAAAACAAGCTCTCCTTCCAAAACCACCACAAACAGCTACCAGCTCCGTACGTTATCTACGCTGACTTTGAGGCTTTGACCACTAAGATCGCAGGACCAGAGTTGGATCCCACAAAGAGCAACACTCAGAACACGCAACATCATGTGGCTTGTGGCTTTGGCTACGTCGTGGTGCGATGCGATGGTCATAAAGAGCCTCCAGTCGTTTACAGAGGTCGGGATGCCCCAAAACGGTTCCTGGAGGCAATGCAGCGAGAAGAATCGAGAATCAAGGTAGTTTTGGAAAATCCAAAAGCAATACGGATGACCCCAGAGAATGAGTTTGCCTACAATACAGCCACAATCTGCCATGTGTGTGAGAAGCCACTCTACTGTGACTCAGTTCGCGACCATTGCCACATCACAGGCAAGTACAGAGGCGCAGCCCACAATGCTTGTAACCTCAAGCTGCGGTTGAACCCCAAAACCACTACCATACCAGTCGTATTCCACAACTTGCGGGGTTACGACGCGCATCTAATGATGCAGGCCAATTCCAAGACGAAGGGGCAGATCACGTGCATCCCTAACAACACGGAGAAGTACATATCGTTCTCCCTAGGCCAACTGCGATTCATCGACAGTGCTCAATTCCTCTTGGCATCCCTAGACAAGCTGGTGTCAGCCAACCAGCCAGAAGCTTTTCAGATTACTGCTCTGTATGAGCCTAGCGTAGAGCGGCAACGCCTACTTTTGCGAAAAGGCATCTACCCGTATGAGTATTTGGATACCTGGAATCGGTTCGCAGATCCACTCCCACCACAAGCCGAATTCTACAGCAAGCTATCGGCTGAAGACATTTCCGAGGAGGACTACGAACACGCTCTGGGGGTCTGGAGTGCCTTCGACTGTAAGAATATGGGAGACTACCACGACCTATATCTCCGAACCGATGTGCTTCTTCTGGCAGATGTCTTTGAGACCTTTCGGGAAACGTGTCTACATCAGTATGGCTTGGATCCTGCACACTACTACACCAGCCCCGGTCTCTCTTGGGATGCTCTCTTGAAAACTACGGGTGTGGAGCTCGAGCTGCTCGTGGACTATGACCAGCATCTCTTCGTAGAGAAAGGTCTTCGCGGAGGCATATCTATGGTATCCAAGAGACATGCCAAGGCCAACAATCCTCTGGTTGAGTGCTATGACCAATCCAAGCCCACAACGTACATCCAGTACCTCGATGCCAACAACCTATATGGATGGGCGATGAGTCAGCCACTACCAACAGGAGGCTTTGAGTGGGTAGAGGACCTTCAAGAACTCACCAATACCATAGTGGACTGTCCATCTGACAGCCCCAAGGGCTACATACTAGAAGTGGATCTCGAATACCCACAAGAACTCCACAACACACACAACGCCTATCCGCTAGCACCAGAGCGCATGAAGATCCCAAGGGAGTGGATGTCCGAATACCAACGTAAACTCAAAGGGACATCAATAAAGGTTGAAAAGTTGGTGCCAAATCTCCGTGATAAAGAGCGATACGTACTCCACTACCGCAATCTACAGCTTTACCTATCCCTAGGCATGCATCTCGAGAAGATTCACAGAGCACTACGATTTGACCAAAGTCCATGGATGGAGCCTTATATCCGAAAGAACACTGAGCTCCGGAAGAATGCGACTAGTGACTTCGAAAAGGACCTGTACAAGTTGATGAACAACAGCGTCTTCGGTAAGACCATGGAGAACTTACGCAAGCGCGTAAATGTCGATCTAGTGCGTGCCAGCGAAGAGGATAAACTTAGACGCCTGATTGCCAGCCCAACCTTCGCACGGGCAAACATCTTTGATGACGATCTGGCAGCCCTGCATATGCATAAGAGTCGACTGACTTTGAACCGCCCAGTCTACGTGGGGATGAGCATTCTTGACCTCTCAAAGCATCTGATGTACGACTTCTACTACAACCAACTGCTTGGACAGTATGGAGACCGATGCCAACTGATGTATACAGACACAGACAGTTTACTCCTTAAGATCCAGACAGACGACGTGTATGCCGACATGGCTACCCACAAAGATCTCTACGACACATCTGACTACCCTAAGGAGCATCCACTACATAGCACAGCGAACAACAAAGTCCTTGGAAAGATGAAGGACGAGTGTGCCGGGCGCCCAATCGCTGAGTACGTAGGCCTTCGACCGAAGATGTATTCTATCCTAGAGGCCGGTGGGAAAAACGTAAAGAAGGCTAAAGGCATCCGCAAGGTAGTTGTAAAGAAGCACATCCGCCACGAGCAGTACAAAGAGTCGCTATTTGATAAGAAAACCTTCCGGCATGGGATGGATGTACTACGCTCGGAAGGCCACCACATCTATGGGCAGCACATTAATAAGATATCCCTTTCACCATTCGACTCCAAGCGTTGGATTCATAGTGATGGAATCGATACATTAGCCTATGGACACAAAAACTTAGACATGGATGACTTTATTTACGAGCTGCTACACTAGGCACGAACAGAATACCTCTTGGTGGTAGTTCCGTATCTGGTGGAACGACTTGTAGCTCTTCACGAACGAATCCACGTTTGGGTGAGTCCTTCTCCCCTTCTCGCTTCGCAAGGTAGTACAGCACAGGCTGCCCCGAAGATACTACGCTTCGCGAAACACCATATGTCTGCAAACTCCACACAGGATCAGTAGCTCTACGTTTTTCACCCCCTTCCGATTCTCCTGGTGCGTAGAGATATCGAACTAAGACGTCGAATGGTAGGCGCTCTTCTCTCAATCCAACGGTGCGCGAATACGTAGGAGTCTTTAGATCTACTTGTTGCGTCACTACAGAATTCGAAGGCTCTTTTCCCGTAAGTCGAGTCACCTCACTGTTCAGGGCTTTGATAACCATTGGTAAACGAACTACCCACTCTCTACTACGCGCATCCGATCCTTCTGAAGAAAGTACCATCTCTTGTGCATATTGATATCCAAACAATCTCTCAGCTAATGTTCTATTCGCTTGTTCGACGAAGCCTTGCGCTCTATGATTACCAGCCTCACCTCGTTGAACTTTCGTACCGTGTAGTTCTAGCGTTTCGGACATACGCCCCATGAATTCTCTACCAGGGTCTACTTGCAACGTCTTTGGCCATTCGAGTGGACTACGTTTGTAGATTCGTTCGAATGCCGCAGCAACTTCACCACTATCTTTCGAAGCTAAGGGTTCGGCTTCTTTATATCTAGAAGCTACGTCGATTACCACCAATGCGTACTTATATAACTTTCGTCCCCGCCCAGGTCGATCGTGTGGTAGGAATATCAAATCAGCTTGGTGGACTTCGTTTGGTTTCGATACGGTCCAATGCGGACGTGGAATGTGTTTTGGTGGTGGTAGATATACTTGCCACATAGATTGCTTTTTCAACCAACTCCTAGCTACGTCTTCCGATGCATTCGCTGCTACCGATAGCTTGTCAATTGCAGCGTGACCTTTCCAATAGCCCATAGGACCATAGAAGGTATTCGCAAGTTTAGCATCCATCATACATCTATGCATTCTAACCTTCAACAGATGAAAAAAAAGAATAAGAACCTATCCACCCAGTCCTCATTCCTTTCTTTTTTCTTTTTTCTTTTCGTATTTCTTAATAGTGACCTAGTAGTATCTAGTAGCCTAGTAGTTGCATAGTAGTAGTACCTAGTACGTTCCTAGTACGTTTCTAGTACGTTTCTAGTACGCACCTAGTAGTTGCCTAGTAGTTGCCTAGTAGTTGCCTAGTAGTTGCCTAGTAGCCGCCTAGTAGCCGCCTAGTAGTAGTACCTAGTACGTTCCTAGTAGTGCCTAGTACGTTTCTAGTACGTATCTAGTTGCCTAGTAGTTGCCTAGTAGTTGCCTAGTACGTTTCTAGTAGCGTCTATAGCCATCTACTAATAGCGTATCCGGCGCCTAGCATTCCACCACCAACGTAGAGCAACTCACCAGTTTTCTGATTGTTTGAGGGTCGATAGTAGTCAGATAAGCGGGATTCTTTCATTCCTTCGAGCCGTTTAAGCGCCTTACGTAACTTATCGGATTGCACGAAGGCTTTGTTGGTATCTCTTTGAACGTTGTATGCGTCGCGTTCAAGACCTTCCTGATTTTGTGCAAAGTCGTATAATCTTTGACGTTCAATTCTATATGCTGTCATTTCAGATTCTTGTCTTTCGATGGCCCTATCGTGTCTCTCTCGTTCTGTATCTATATCACCCTTTCCAATCATTCTAGCTAGTATGCCGCCACCAGTAAATGCCGTCGCATTCAAAACAGCTCCGAAAAAACTGTCATAGCAATTGCTGCCGCCATTATGGTATGATCTTTTGTTTCTCAAAATATTGTTTTGCGTACAAGCTACCAACTATCACGGCAGTCCACTTTGCGTAATTTACTAGGGAAGAAGAAGGATCACTAAGCATAGATTCCTTGGTAGTCTTTTTTACAATTCACCCAATACCAGCATTGAGTCCTACAATCGTGGCTGCATCGGTTGCCGTCTTCATCAATTCTTTATCCATCTCGATATATAGTATGGTCTCTAGTCTTTAAGTGTTACTCCATGTCTGGTACCGCAGTCTTTACCGGAGCTGCAGGTCGTATAGTGCTAACGGCGGCGACACGCTTATTGTCGTCTACGTATTTTTTGTATGCATAGTACGTGCCAACCAACGTAGCGCCCGTACCGATGACTGCGAGGATAGCCAGGTTTTCGAACCGACCTTTCTCTACGTCGACTTCTTTGCATGATTCGCTTTCGCGCGTCAACTCTCTCTTCTGAGCTTCTCTAGCAAGTTTGTTGCTTAGCGCTAGTGCCCTTCCGGCTGCAACGCGCTTTGGGTCTTTTACCTTAGTTGGTGCAGTCTTCGGAGGATTCGCAGTTATCTGGTCCGCTTCTTCCATCTTGATTCGGTATAGTAAGTACTAGTGAAGGTTCAACAGTTGTACCAGGAATGACTACGTGGCCAGATACGTGAAATAGGACGCTAGCTAGTGCTACGAGGCGACCTGCTTTGAGCGATAGTAGGCCAGTCGCAGCACTGATCTCGTTGCGGACTAGGGGGTCTTCTTGTAGATCCTTGATCAGTGCTTCTTGAGAATCTATTGGTACTAGATAGGCAACTAGGCGGGTAGCTAGACGCGTCACGCCGTCGACTAAGCCTTTCGTTACTTGCTGGGCTAGGACGGCCTGGTACCTCCTATACAACTTGTCTACTTCTCTCTCAGGAAGTCTAGAGATGTCTCCTAGGGAGAAGTTCTTACCTAAGTATTCTTTCGTTACGCCTGTTGCGGCTAAGATCGAAAGCGATTCACGATTGTCCGTTACGACGTCTAGGTCGGTTGGTGGTGGGCCTGTTACGTCCTCGCCGAATATCTCGAGTATTTCTTTATCAGTCATAATATGTTGTAGGTGCTGGGAGCTCTAACACTACCTCGAAAGGATGGCGTAGACAGAAGCACATGCGAGCGAACTTTTGGGATCCAAGTATCGTTCGTAACTCTTTGCATTCTTGCGAGCCTCCATAATCCTCAAATATCCTTTTGCCATCTACGGCCGATGCTGTATGGAATGCTACTACGATAGCTACGTTCTCGCGGAAGGGTTTACATATGCTCGTCAATTGTTGGGACAGCACCCAAATAGAAAGCCCTATATGTCGTGCAGAAAATGCTAAGTTTACTAGCTTGTCAGTTCGTTTCTTGACGTCCTTCGATGCGGCGCAATCATCGAGAATCAATAGCGTATTGGTACCTGACCAAAGGGTCACGCAAATACTTAACGTAGCATCGATGGCATCCTGCTGTGGTGATGTGACGAAGAAACGAGGATCTCGATTTGCGAATCCGCGATAGGTTTTATTGTGGGCATATGTAGGACAAATCAGTACTATGTAATCGAACTTGCCACGAAATGATCCACGAAGTTGTTCTATGAGGAACGCAGTCTTTCCACAATTCGTTGGACCGACTATGAGTGCGTTGAACGGCACGTGCTCTACAAGAGAATCCATCAGTATGTTATACTACGTAAATATTTGTTCAATATCATGAGCTGAGCATCTGCGAGAACGTAGATGTGCATGTTCACGTTTCCACTTCCTCCTGCAGTTCTATGTATGCGAATGTCGATATCTTTTCCACCGCCAGTTTGTGCCAATCCATCACCATGAACTGTGGAATCCTTTGCCGTGCGACAATCGACTAGAATGGCGAACCTATTGTTGTAAAACTTCGTTGGAGTCATGGAAGTATTGGACGTAGCAAACCATCCTTTCGCAGCCTCCCAGAAATCTGGGTGAAGCATACCGCTTGGAAAGAATCTGTTGGGAATCCCGTTGACATCTACTTCTATCTTCAAAATATCAGGATTCGAGAATGCTTCGCTATCTCGCGTACCAGCAGTGTGTGGATCTACGAATAGTAGAAGTAGTCCAGCAAAGGATCGTCGTGGAACGTTGACGTTTTGAGATATCAAAGCATCGGATGCTTTAGCGATAGGTACCGTCTTGAAGTGAACGGCGTGGTCGTATAGGAATGCAGTACCTGTTTCGTACTTGTGAAGCGCACTACTAGCCAGAGTTTCATCCTTGATTGCTTCGTATTCTAGTTGGATGTTGGTAAGTTGGTACGTACCTATCTTTGTCGTATCCAATCCAACTACGACATCGATGGCATGCGCTAGAGTCAACTCGAATGAAATAGTATCTTCTAGGGCATGTGGATATAGAACCCCATGTTGTGTCAGAATGTCGACGTCTAATGGAATCCTATATTTGGAACCGTGTGCAGCTAGGAGCGCGTTATCTGCAGCGACCGAAGTACTCTTATCGCCAGCCTTAGATCGTAGCTTGTTTACGTTCTCTGATTGGATGCCTTGTTGTATTCTCGATTCTCTCTCTTGCGTGGATAGATATACGTCGGAATACGTTTGTAGGAGATCCGACCTGGCAAGGTCTTCTACTTCTTCTACTTCTACGCTAAGCTACCAGGTACTAGTACTATGCCTTCACCTAGCGTTGGAGCTTTTACGTATAGAGTCTCACCTGGATTGGCAGATGATGGAGTGAAAGTTTTCCTATACAAGGTTCGTTGAGCTTTGAGTGCAAGAGGCTCTCTTTGCGCCTTCGTAGGAATCAACTTTGACGATATCATGTTGAACATACATAGATATACGGTTATGTTTAACATGGACTTTGATGCCACAGAGGAAAGACCTGGTGGAGCTGAAAGAGGAAAAGATTACGATGATGACGATGCTATCGATGTGGAGGAGGAGTGGAAAGCGACGTTTCCAGACTCAACGAATGTGGAGCCTAGAGAATCGCTCAACATGAAAACCATACGCGACTACACTAGAGAAGGTGCTAGACCAAAGAATCGGGAAACCTCGTTTTCTGTAGACGATGAATTGATGGATGAACTCGTCGGGCCGGAAGTCTCGAACGATCAAAGAATCCTGGAGAAGCTGAAGGAAGAGAAAGTCCCAAAATATACCGATCGAGGTGTAGTCTTCAAACAGGGTTTATCGGAAAATGCGAAACAGAATATGTTCGAGACTGTCTGGGAAAAATACCACGACGTGGGAATTCGAGGCACGCTTGAGATTGCAACCCTGTCTGATGGTAGAGTCGCTATCCACGAGTATGGAAGTAAAGAAAAAGCGATTCCTTTGACCACCACGAAGGGTGGGTTATATGTGAAGATGGGAAAAGGTCTCAAGGTAGTCCTAGGACCTTCGAGGGAAGGAATGGTAGAAGAAGTCATAGAGGCCGAAGACCAATTGCGTGAGAGGATCCAACGAAATGTAGAAATACTCAAAGACCCTAAGTCTACCGAAACTCAGAAAGAAAACGCTACTAATGAAATAAGAACCGATCAGGAGGAACAAGCAGTCCTAGAACAAATAGAAGAAGCCCTGGCAGAACGTATGCCACTTAGGGATCGCATAAGAATCATCTTCAAGAAGTATGGAGTCTGTATAATTAGCGTGGTAGCTGCGGTAAGTACGGTGATCGGCGTAATAGTTTCCAATCTGACAAAGGCAGTTCCCGAGATAGTATCGGGAGTTGGAGATGCTGCCAAAGCAGTCGCTAAAACAACTGCCAAAGCCTTAAAAGCAATGAGTAAGAAGTTAGAGGAGATTCTACCTAAGATGATTGGGCCAATTGCGAGTTTCGTATTCAGTATGGCTGCCGACGTTGTTGGAGTCTTAGCAAACAACATTTGGTTGTTAATCGTAGCAGCAGTGGTCTTCGTAGTGGAGCAATACAAACGACGTTAACGAAACAACGTCCTTGCAATTCCAGCTGCGGCAATAGATGTCACTACGAGATTAATCTCATGTTGTGGGATAGGCTTTGGTACAGGAACTCGGTTCTTGTGCGTCTCATGAGGCGGCACCAATTTCTTATCTGGTGGTCCTTCCATAGGAGGCGGACGTCCTTTGACTTCTGCATTGATATCGTTAGTGCCTAACATCATATCTTTCGTAGCTTTCGGGGTGGGATTCCTATAGCCATCTTTCTTACCAAGATAGTACACTAGATTGCTTGGCAATAATCGCACGCCTATAGCTATTGCTAGATCGAGCCTCTTATGCGTTGCCATTATAGCAGTAAGATAGTTTTTGTAGCTCACCACTAAATCGTTTTCGAGAATAGCGCCTTCGACTAAGCTCTTGAACTTTTCTTTGACGTTGAAGCTATCTACGATGGATTCGTTAAGATCGTTTTGAGCGCCTAGAATACAGTATCCAAAGGCCTCAACAGATCGATTCAATCTACCTAACCCAGCATTCGTCAAACCTCTACCGATTGGTGGCGTAAACCAATTGTATTGTTTACCGTTGTTATTGCTAATGTACGATAAAGGAAACTGATAGTCCGTACGACTCTCCTCAGGAAACTTGAAGTCACCACCAGGCCACTTCGCAGAGTACGAAGTATTATGTGCGTACTTCTCTGTATAGTTCACCATTCTTCCATGAGAGTTTAAGTAGACGTCTCCTAAGCCATCCCACCGAAAGTCTGGCGTTCGAGATATACCGAATTCGATGCACAATTTCTCAAGGACTGATTTGCTATAGAGATTGTTGAGTTGCTTGAAAGCACGGTTACCAGGTAGAGGAGCTCCAAGTTCGTGTAGAATTCTTCGTATCGTGAAATATACGTGGAATCGTAGGAACCCTTTGACAACTGGTGGATATGTTTTGAAAGTGGGGTCAAACAACGACACTCCGCATCCAGAAGTTGCACACCACGTTGCAAAATTAAGTTGTTGAGGCCAGTACTTGAAATCCGGACCTGATAACCATCTACGAGACTCATTCGCTGTCGTATGCTTTACAACGATCTCCTTGAATATATTTGGAACGCCTGCTTCGAACTTCTTCGTAGGTGTGACGTATATCCATAACTTGGTGAGATCTATATCTTGTGCCGGTTCGGTAAAAGGAACTGCTCGAATAGGATATTTCACACTCTTATCTAGTGTCAACGTAGATGGGAAACCATCGACCATTCCCTGCAATGCGTCATCGATGCGTTTTCGAATGGTAGAAGGTAGCTTGGAGACATCATCACCATAGACCACATAGCCAGAATCCCCATCTCGAAACCAAATACTCGTCGAATATTTGCCTGGACCGTTCACTTCTGTAGAGGCATAGAACTTGTGAAGATCTGTATGTGGGTATCGTTTCTTGAACTTCGCTAATAGATCCGCATTCAATGTTGCGATCTTATCGTTTTCTTCTATCCAATCGTGTTTCCGCGCGAATAGTACGCTCTCGTAAACTGACTTACCACCAAGTGCTATATCGAGAGCCTTACCAGTGCGACCAAGCCACCCCATCAATTTACCACCTCCCGTCTTAGTAGGAGGACCTTTCTCCGTGAACACGCGATGAGACATTCCTCGATCGATGAAATTAACATTATCGGAAGTAGATTCGAACCAACTAAGTACGGCATTAGGAAATAGATACTTGAACTGTTGCCATGCATCTGCCATGTTGAAGATATACGTATATATGGTTATACCTTCAACATATAAGATGGTTCTCTTATATATCACCACAACATTGGCCGACCATACTGTCTACTTCGACAACCCTATTCTTATACAGAATATTTCACTAGTCGAGGTCACTATTGAGAATAGTTGGTGGAACCTAGCAGAGAATGCTACCTTCTGGTGGTCTACCGAAGGCATAGGGTTCCCGTACGACGTTCCTAAGGGAAACCACACTATGGCGAGCCTTCGACAATTCCTCGCGCCTGCAGTTAGTGCTGACATCATAAAAATCGAGAAACCCCACCATAGGAGGGCTTGGAACCTAGAAGTCAAGCAATCGATTCTACTTAGTGGAAATCTCTGCAAACTGATGGGTATTAATGAAGATGGGACCGGCACGCGACTAAAAGTAGGTATGCACGAAGTGTCCATCCAAGATGAAATCGACATAGCGTACATCTGCTGCGATGTGGTGGATTCCAGATTCTCGATTCAAGATGGAAAGCAATCTAAAGTCCTAAGTAGAATACATATCCGAGGCGATAGATTTATGAAAACGACGTATGCCTCACTACAACCTCTAGCTGTCAAAGCTCTAGGGACAACGCGAAGCAGTCTTCGTCTGACAGTTCGCGATGAGAAAGGCAATCCGATAGACTTCCAGGGTCGACCCATACTGTATGTGTTGAAGCTTGAGTAAGTTATATGTATAACGTTACAATGGAAGGCGATTCTATTCAACCGTTTCCCTCAGCACCAAATATCTATCCACCGATTGCTAGTGACACTGGAAAGAACTTTAGACTGCAAACGATCCGAGACACGCTTTCGGACCTCGAAGTTCAAGAAAGACACTACGAAGGTGTGCGCAAGAAATATGCACGTTCTCAAGGAATAGTTCATGGTATCGCAGTGGCAACTGGAGGTCTATCTGTGATCTTGTCTGGATCTGGATTGGGCGTAGCGTTGACTGGGGTTGGAATAGCGATTGGTCTACCCCTTGGAGTTGTTGGTGGGCTATGTGGATTGATTTCAGCATCTACTACCATCGGAGCCAAGAAGTTAGGAATGAAGGTTTCTAAACATGAAAGGACGACCATGTTGGCAAAGGCGAAAATCAATACGATTCGTGATCTAGTATCGAAGGCCCTACGCGATGAAAGTATATCCGACTCCGAATACGGTCTCATCCTGGACGAAGCAAATAAGTATGAGATCATGAGGTCTGCAATTCGTCACGAAGGTGAAAAAAGTCCGGATCGGGTTCGAGCCAAACTCAAGCAAGAAGTGCAAAAGGAAATGCGAGAAAAACTTGGCAGCTTAGTGGGGTAAGAATCGACGTTTCCTATGAAAGAAACGAACGTGGCTCTCACTTCCACTTCGCTAAGTCCTATCGCTTGTTAGCCCATGCTTAGTGTAGATTGGTTCGAAGTGGGAATGATAAGAAGACAACTCCTTGACAAAACGCTTGACTGATTTTCCAAATACGTCACATCGCCCAATGACCTCGTTAAGAGACATAGACGATCCTGTAGCACCTCGTAACTTGCTCCAACAACTTTCGTCTTAATTACCGATCTGCCTATATTGCTTTCCATCGCTGTAGTAACAACCTCGTAGACTATTTGTTGAACATCCATAGGTACTCCTTGAGGATCGAGTTTAAGGAAAGTCGTTGCGATGTGAGGAACTATGTGCTCAACATCCAAGTCTACGTCGATCTTATCGTCGTCACGCAGAGAACGCATAAAGCTATAGATTCTATAGATTCTTCCGTTGGGTAGTTGCATAAAGCGAGCAACCTCGCCTTTAGATCGTACAAACCCGCATTGCATGCATGCATGCCTGGTAGAGTAGAGAAGCTAAAATAGTTATTTTAGTGTAGCTATGGATGTGACAGACTTTCTTTACTTGGATAAATGCGTCGGCTACGATTCCTAACGTGTTCGTAGGGAACGAGAGGTCATAATTTTGTTCATAAATAGTGTTGTATGCTCGTAGTTCTCGAAGGATCGTTCGTCGTTGCAGTTCTGTGTCATCGCTTTGCTTTGGTTTTGCGCGGTCTAGATCATTTTGATACTGAAATCTATCCGGACCTACCATATGCAGTCGGGTAGTAGTAATATCGATCTTCGTTTCTTCACATGGTTCGACCTCGGAAACAAGACCACATGTGGGACATACGAATTCCGTTCCTTGTATTTCCAAGGGGCAGAGACAATCGGAACATGTTTCACTGGCGTTGATTCGCAATTGTGGTTTGATATGCAGGCTCCTACGAATTCCAGGACCAAACGATCTGACTAGCTCGTCCATGATACACTATAGATGTCATCTGTTTAATAGAAAAAAAAAAAGAATGAAGAGGGGTCACGCAACGACTTTCTTCATTTTTTTTTTTTTTTTTTTTTTTTTCTTACGTGGCGGTTCCTAATCGTCCTTCTCGCTCCTCAAGGCAGCCAACACCTTGTATGACACATGAATGGTAGCCTCTGGTTTCTCGCTCCTCAAGACAGTCAACACCTCGTCTAACGCATGAATGATAGCCTCTGGTTCCTCGCTCCTCAAGGCAGTCAACGCCTCGTCTAACGCATGAATGAGACATTCCTCTGATTCCTCACTCCTCAAGGCAGCCAACGCCTCGTCGAACGCATGAATGAGAGCCTTGTTGAGACCTTCCCCTGGTTCCTCGCTCCTCAAGGCAGTCAACACCTCGTCTAATGCATGAATGAGACCTTCCTCTGGTTTCTCACTCCTCAAGGCAGTCAACACCTCGTCGAACGCACGGCCGAGAGCCCCGTCCAAACCTTCCTCTGGTTCCATCGCTCTTGGTTCCGCGGTCAATTCTACCGTAAGGGCCTCGTCGAAACCTTCCTCTGGTTTCACCTTTCTTGGATACGAGTCATGGATGGGCCCCGGCTTGTTGGCAGTCCTAATCAACTCGTTCCTGAGGTCTTCCTCTAGCATCTTGTCGAACTCCCTAGCGCGTCTCATATCGGCCGCATTCGGCTCTTCCTCCGGTTCCACCACGTTTGGGTCTGCAAGTTTCTCCTGCTCCTTAGCGCGTTTTATGTCGAGGTTCTTCTTATTGAGGATGAGACGACGTTGAGGTGCTCCGCATACTGAGCAAAGCTCGAAACTCGTGCGACATCCTTTGCCGCACTTCGAGCACGGCACGAATGGGGTGCAGCCTTTCAAGATCTGAAAGTTGTGCTGGGCACAGTACTTTGTTGACTTCGAATTAAAGGCATCCAACCTAAAATTATTGTCGATTGTGGACATTATTCTTCGCTCAATGAATATAAGCGTATTTTAAATGAAATATCTTTCCTGGATCTTGAGCAAGCTAAAGCAAGCAAGCGGTTCGCAAAACTCAAGTCAGCAGGCAGCAGAGACCGCAGAGAAAGGGAATCAAGAGGAGAGCGAGGCTATTAGAATAAACGTAGAGGACAGAGAGGAAAAAGATCTACTCATGGAATCCAATGCGCCCTCCAATCACACAATGGTTGAGGTTGCAAGTGGTTCGCAAAACCAAATTGACCACCGGCAGCAGAGAAAGAGAGCATGGAAGAGAAAAGAACCGGCGCTTTACATGATAGCGGGATAAAAGAACTGGACACAGAAAACATTGTAAAGCTGCGTAAATGCCTGGGAGCTGGTACATTTGGGATGTGCCATTTGGCCCTGTACCGAGGTATAACTGTTGCTGTTAAAGAGTTTATTATTCAAAGCCACATCGACGTCGAAACATCGAAACAAGAAGTTATAAACGAGGCCAAAATCATGTCTTGTCTTGGCGACCACTCAGGACTGCCTCTTCTTTTCGGTGTATAAACTACAAAATTGTTATGCAGTTTCATGGTGAAAAGGACAAGAGCCTCACACTCTCGAAAGCCGCCTGAACAAAGAAGCTGAGCAACAATGAATGGCTGCACATTGTCGATTCGACAGGGAGAGCCCTTGACCACGTGCATTCAAGAGGATTTTTGCACAACGACTTAAAGGCTAAAAACATTGTGCTAAAAAAGAGGGGTACGTTCTACAACCCTATTATGATAGATTTCGGCAAGAGTACGAGAATTGACTCGAAAGGGCCGCGTAAGTTACTCTCTCTTGAAGATCAAAACAGGTATTCAGTTAAATACCCGCACATCGCACCAGAGATTGTTAACGGAACAGGCCCAAGAAGTATCAGAAGTGACGTTTTTTTCCTTTGCTATGCTGATAAAGTTTCGCTATGATACTGTTTATCTTAATTTAATCAGTTTTGACTGCGTGTGGGTGAAGTGTCGCGCTCTTCACAGCAACCCCCCAAAAAGACCAACTCTAAAAGCACTTCTTAGGGCGCTTTCCATTTAGCCGTTTAATTTCGACTGGGTGGACTGGCTCATGTCAAACCTTGAAAAGGTACGCTCTTTTAAAACTCAGCGTTTTTTTTTTTTGCAGATAACAGCCAAATATTGTTCACGACTTGGCATGCATTTTAATTCACGTGCATTTATTGTATTTTGTCACTAGATTACGACTTTATGCCGTTGTGGTTTCTAGGTCCCTAATTTTGTACCAGTTCTCCTCGCTGAGTTGGGTGGCGTTACATTTGAGAACTGGTCGCTTCGCCTTTTATTTCATAAGTCGTTTATATACCAACCGTTAGAGTTTGACAAAAGAGAAAGATTATATGAGTTTATTAAGCTTTCTTATTCTTGAAAGCCGATTTTAAATTACACTTAAGGAAATACATGACATTCATTTTGGGAACCGGTAGGCCTGCGGGCCGATAATTTGGGGACCGGCACTCTTGATTTACACAACAAATATCAGGAGTGCCGATAATTTAATGCACGGCACTCTGCATTTACATGGCAAAAGAGTGCCGGTCCCAAACTTATCCCCCCGCGGGCCAAAATTTAAGGGTGCCTTGCTCAAAATGCCGGTTTGCCGTGTAAATCGGGTAGTGTGATTTGGTCGACTTTGATTTCGGCGAGATGGGAACTGTTTATAGGGTTTTCGGGTTTTCCGATGCGCTCATATTATGAGAACAAGGCTGTGTGTATCCGGTCAACGAAATAACATTGTACTTCTTAATTCCAGTATTTATACCAATATTAGTGTTTAAAGTTTGACAAACGAGAAAGATAGTAACACGTTTATAAAGATTTATTGTTCTTGACTCAAGCCGAATTAAACTTATACTGATACCGAATACATCATTTGGTTGACTTTGATTTTCACCTTTAGGCGGCTAGGTTTCATGGGCCCAAGGCAGAATTAGGTCCTAACAGATTTCCTAACCCTGATGAAAGAATATGTTATATACACATGTATGAAATACACACTCTGACGATTCTATTAAACATTTTTATTAAACAATTTTATCATAACATTGGCCGTTTTTATACTAGAGACGTCTAAGTGGTCTGGAGACCGCTTAGACGTCTCAGACGTCTAAGACGTCTAGTGTAAAAACGGGAAATAAGACAGACGGAGTTAAATTTATCTTCGTCTGCTAAGTGCGACCGAACGACGCACTTAGCAGACGTCTAAGCCGTCGAAGACGTCTAAGCTGTGTAGTATAAAAACGAGACACACTAAACTTGGACGCACTTAGCCAGTCAGGGCTTATTGGAAATCGATTTATGAAAGCGGTAACCATTTCTCCACCATCACTTGTTCATCTGGGTTTCCTTCTTGCCCTGCGTTTTGGCTTACGGGCACAACACACAAGACTAAAGAGTTTTCGCCAGTTCCATATCCTCATCCATATTCTCTAGGAGACATTTTTTTATTTATTTTTCTCTCAGTTCTCGTCGACGGCTGAAAAAGGCTTCCAAAACAGCAGTGATGGCTCCGCCATTATCAGTGACATTCACGATCATTCATTATTTTTTCGCGCCAGTCGTCCGGTAGTCAGTCCAGTCTCTTCCGAGAATAGTACCCAGTTTCTTTTTAAGAAAATCATGGTATTTTATGTGTCGCAGTCCAAACTTATGCGTCCCGTTTTTATATCAGTCGCACTTAACGGTCAGACGTTTAATGCGTCTAGACGTCTTAGACGTCTGTAGTATAAAAACGGTCATTATCATAATCTTAATTAAAATAATTTCCATATATAGAATAATTTATATATAATTTATAAAGACTAATTTACGCAATTAATTAATAGTTGTTAATAGTTGTTATATTAATCTTAAATTAATAGTAACTACAGTACCGCCTGGAACTATAGGTACATTTATCGCGAGCAAATCGCGGTGAGATCGCGATCAATGACCGCGGTCTGCTCGCACCTTGCTCGCACCTTGCTCGCACCTTGCTCGCGATCTGAACGCATCTTGCTCGCGATCTGAACGCACCTTGCTCGCGATCTGAACGCACCTTGCTCGCGATCTGAACGCACCTTGCTCGCGATCTGCTCGCACCTTGCTCGCGATCTGCTCGCACCTTGCTCGCGATCTGACCGCAATCAACTGTGTTCGAGATGGAAATGATCGCAGTTACATTCATTGGACATTCGATTTTACGTATACATTTACCCGAGCCCTTGCAAAACGTTTTACATTTTCTTCCCTTGACAAAAACAACGCATTAAGGTAAAAACGAAAAGCTCAATATTACAATTTATATGAAGAAATACTTGAGAGTAAACTGTCGCTGGTTAGAATGGATCATAAAAGTTGACAACCATTCCTATGTTTTGGTTGATCGAGGACGCATCACATATTTGAAAACAAACACGAGCACTGAGACTGAGAACTTGTTTCACATCTGACATCAGACCAATCGCTGCAGACGGGTCTCACGGCAATTATTAACCGCAATGCCAATCACAAACTGACGAAGTGGCGAAGTAAAAAAGCTGAAATGGAAACTCCAGAAGATTTGGTGCAATCTCAAGGCAAATTAACCAATAACGAATTAAAATATCCAAAATGTATTCACCTGGGTGTTTTTATTTGACAGAATAGACTCAAACCAGTTTTCGTATTAGGTGAAAACTGTCCAGACCGTAAATAAAATACAAACTTCCAAAGCATTTGATTCGGTAGGAAGATAATTTTTGGTGTGATCTCAAAGCAAAACAAACACTGATGTCACACTTCTGTTCGTGCAATTTGAGACTCGGACCTCATCGACTTTCAATTCAAAATGACGGATCCCACATAAAATAAAAAGAATTCCAGAATATTGTATTTGGTAGACGTTTATCACTTGCCAGTATTAAAAGTTGAGAAACTTTCCCGCAGTATTTAACTCTGCATTCTGCAATAAAATCACATGTCCCGCGAAGTTCGCGGCACTCTTGTTGTGTCAAAAACCAGACAATCAGTCTCCACGGCTGAAAGCACAAGTAAACATCGAACAGCTGGCTTCTTGAATTTGTTGAATTGAAAATATACAGCGTACGCAACGACTTTTAAAGAATCGTGAAGGGATTGACGGATATATTAAAGTATGAAAGTACAGAAGTCTGTAAATTTTATCAGGGCCCGGTTGTTCAAAGCCCGATTAGTGCTAATCCAGGGTTAATTTCCATGACAACCAAAAGGTTATGTGCAGAGTTAATCCAGGCCCAGATGAATAAAAACGCCGAAATAACGATCGGACGGTATTTAGTAATGCAATCCCACGCAACCTTTATTTTGGTGACCCTTCGATATTTATATTTCTAACGGGACTTGAAACAACCATGTATGTGGCTGATCAAATAAACTGCAGATCGAATTGGAATTTAGCGTGTTGGCTTTTGTGGAGGGAGGAAAACAAGAGGACCTTGGAACAAGGACGAGATTACAACAAACTCAACTCACATGTGGCTCCGCGTGTGATAGAATATGTTGGCTAACCGTCAGAGAGTTGGTCAAGACCATCGTATGGTAACCTCTCTATCTCGAATTAATACTTGTTCCCCTGCATTGGGTTTAGGATCCTGGATTTACACTCACTAATAAAAAGTTTAGCCCGTGTTCAAGTGGAACGTACACGTAAATGTTATAGACCCCAAGAGGTTTGTGGAAATGTTCATAAGCAGGCATTTTGTTTCCCGATCATCAGAGTGATCGCAGTCAGATCGCGAGCAAGGTGCGAGCAGATCGAGGTCAGTACACGCGATTTGATCACGACTCGATCGCGATCAAATGTACCTATAGTTCCAGGCGGTACTGTATATTTAATCTTAATAATTATAGTAATTTTATCTTAATAATAATTATTGTAATAACAAATTATTATTGTAATAACTTATAATCCTTCTATCAACAATCACCTTTCTTATAGAAAATTTTATTTAATTTTTTTTAAATCATTTTTCTCAATGACTTTTCTTATAAACCATGACAACATTTTCAATCGTCTTAGAAAGCATGGAAACCGTAAACATTCTAAGTCAAGAGGACAAGAAGGATGACAAACCTTAGTGCCACCTCAATCACTAGCCCTCACCCTAACCCAAAACTTCTGCATACCCCAGACACAAAAACCAACACAACCCGAGACGCAAAAATAAGCACTCCTACTAGAAAACGACCGTGGATTAATAGGATGATGGCACTATGTGCACAGAATAAAAAATATATACATTTTCTGAAAAAAGTACATCTGAAAGATGCTTTTGAGCCCAAATGTGTTTTTCACTCGGGTATCCCTTTAAATGATGTTGATGTTAATTCCCCCCCAACATTTTTTTATATTATAGTGTCCATAGTTTCCATAATAATCTTGAAATATCTAATGCTAAGGATAGTTTTTCAGCTATACACTGTAATATCCGTAGTCTCCAGGCAAACCATGATAATCTGTGTAATATGTTAACTGAATTATCGCATAACTTTTCAATTGTTTATAGGGCTATCAGAAACCAAATTTACAAAAGTAAAGGATATTTTATTTAATACATCCATACCAGGATATTCATTTCTCTCCCAGCCAAGCAACTCACAAGCTGGTGGTGTTGGTATGTTTATTAGAAATAATATGGATTTTACTATTAGGGATGCTTTAGGATCTTGTACGAATGAATTTGAGTCAATTTGGAAAAACATCCTGTATGCAGTATACTACAGACATGCTAATACCAATCTCCAATCATGACCGAACTAGTAGAGAACAGAAGTTTTGTCTGATTTTGGGGGATTATAATATTAATTTGATTAACTAGCAGTCATATCCTCTTACTGACGAATACCTCAACACACATAACTCTTATTCCTTCCTACCTCTAATTACCCACCCAACAAGAATCGCTCACCACTCAGCTACTCTAATTGATATCTTTTAATTCACCTGATCACTACACAATTAGTGGCAATATTATGTATGATCTTACTGATCATTTGCCAAATTTTATGATAATAAATGTTACTAAAAAAATTTACAAAGGAGACTTTTCAAAATTAAATAGCAATGATTTGATTGAGGACATCAGAATAATTGACTGGCAAGAACTCTTTATTAATGAGAGTAATTTGAATGACATTTTTCAAAACAATTATACTAAAACTGCTGAGATTGTTGATAAGCATGTTCCTTTGACACAATGATCTCACAAAGAGATAACATTTAATTCCAAGCCATGGATAACCAAAGCTTTAAAAACCTCTATTAATATAAAGAATAAACTTTACAGCAAGTTTATTCAAACCAATCAACATTTTTATCATACTAAGTTTGAAATTTATAGGAACAAGTTGAAATCACTTATCTTCCAAAGGAAAAAAAACTATTATAATGCCTATTTCACTCAGCATATAAATAACGTAAAGCACATATGGGAAGGGATTAAGTCGCTTGTCTCCAGTAAATCATATTCCTCATTTATACCATCTAAAATCATTCTTCACAATAAGGAAGTGTTAAGTGATCCCCAATGCATAGCTACAGCCTTTAATAATTATTTTGGTGAGAATCGTGCAAAGTCTATCCCTTCAACTCAAAAATCCCCTTTGGGTTATCTTAAAGCTTCTTTACCCAACATTTGTTTTTCTTTTTTCCTTGCACTACTGATGAGATCTGAAATCAATAAATTATCTTTAAACAAGGCAGTTGGACCCTATATTATCCCTGTTACAGTTTTGAAAATACTGAAAGTAGTCATCTCTAAACCATTAGAAATCATATTTAATCTTTACTTTGCCTTGGACGAAGTGCTATCCTGGCTTAAAATTGCTCGTGTAATTCCTGTATTTAAGAAAGGATCTAAAACTCTACTGACTCTAATTATAGACCTATTTCCCTTCCCCTCCTCTGTCTTCAATAAGATTCTTGAAAAGCTTATGTATAATCGGGTCATCTCCTTCTTGAATAAATACAGCATAATCTCTGACTGCCAATTGGGCTTTCCAGCCAAACATTCTACATTCCATGCTATATTGCTTATAATTGATAAAATTCAAAAGGCAATTGAAAGCAGACCTGTGGAATTTTCCTAGACTTTAGTAAGGTGTTCGATACTGTTAATCATGAAATCCTCCTATGTCATTTTTCATGCCACTAACAAAAGAAAGCATGCTATTAAGCTAATTGTAAGCAATAAGAAGCTGGAGTGCAATAATTGCATCAACTATCTTGGTATGGTTATTGATGCTAAGTTATCTTGGAAACGCAGAAGTTTCTAAGAAGGTCTCACGAGGAATTGGAATCATTTCTAAAATGCGTCACTTTGTTCCCATAACTATACTTATTATGCTATATTATGCTATATTATTCTATAATATACCCCTTTTTAACCTATGGCCTGGTTGCCTTGGGCAACACCTATCAATCAACCACAAATACTCTAACAATTATGCAAAAGAAGTCTGTGCGTATTATGACATTTTCTGCTTTTGACGCACACACAAGCCCTATTTAAGGAACTATTTTAAAATTATGTGACTTTGTTTACCTCTATACTGCCTTATTCATGTTTGATTTTCACAATTGTAGCCTTCCAGCTATGTTAAATGGTTTTTTCATCCCTGTTTCTCAGATATATAATTACGATATAAGACAAGTTTCAAACAAATCTCTATATAATTCTAAAATTCGTACAAATTATGGTAAGTTCGGCGTAAGATATTGTGGCTCCAGGCTCTGGAATTCGTTAGACGATGCTTTTACATCAAATATTTCTAGGATTTTTTTTCTCTCTGAAACACAAACTCCTTAATAGTTATTAGTCGCATCACCATTAGTTTCATTATTAAGATTATAGTAGGGTCTTTTGTTCTCCTTTCTTTTTTTCTTTCCATAATATTGAAATTGTGGCTAAATGTAATTTAGGCATAGTTAACCTCGAGACAATGCTGACCAGCGGTCGTCCCCATACGAGACAGGGTTGGGGTGGCCCAGGGGTTTGCTAGTGTCACAAGTACATTGCTTGTTGTGGCATTCTTAGCATTTCGCTGATCGTCGCGGATCTCTGCTTGTTTGCTTGCTTTGCTTGTTGCTGATTTTTGCGGATCAGTGCTCTATTAGCCGTTAGTGTCATGGCAAGACGAACGAGAAATAGTTTGGACAGCAGCATGTTTACAGCATCATCCACGGAATCGTCAGTGCCCACTACTTCGGCGACCACGTGCTCGTCAGCGTCGAACACGGACAACTCTCCTTCGCCGGAATTTCTCGCCAAGGTCGTCCAGGCTGTAAAAGCGGCATTGATGGATGAGGGTACTCCAACCACGGTCACGGGAATCTCACAAGCGGCAGTTGGTACTCTGGCAGAGGGAAATCAACAAAACGTGGTAGTGGCTCAGGGCACGGATCAGCTTAGCTCGAGGGCGGCGGGCCTTTCATCGTCAGGCATTGGTTTCGCAACGTCCTCCTGCCAAACAGGTATGTCTTCAGTTGTTGTACCATCGTTCGTGAACACGTTTTCGGCCCCGCTGCCCTCGATCGCCTCTTGTAATCCAAGCGCTTCGCTGGTGAATTGCGTGCCGAAGGGCAACATTGCAGACATGCCGGACATTCCAACACCAACTCTACAACAGTCCTTTGTGGTCGGGCCTGGATTTTCGCCCGTCCCCGCAAAACTTGTAGCGCAAATTACGGCCGGGAAGTATGTTGATTTGAGCGATCTTTTGGCCGCTAATCTGATCGTATATGAGCCAGAGCCTCAGCTCTTGTTTGACGGGCGCCTGATGTTAACGTCGACTCCAAAGAGAAACCGCCGCCGTATTGACGATATCGTCAGTTGGATGGAAGCTTTTTCCGTATTTACTCTAGTGTTGACATCCTACTTTCCTCATCGTGCACGCGATCTGCTACAATACCAGTTGCTTATCCTTCGCACTCACCGCCAGTTTAGTGGCCGAGCCTGGATGGCGTACGATATAGCTTTTCGCGAACATGCTGCCGCTGCCATGATCACTGACTGGTCGGTCATGAACGTAGAGTTGTTTAATTTTCATTCCGCTGGCGCGTCAGTACGTAGTCAACCTGGAGAAACTTCTTTAGATTCTGGCATTGAAGCAAAGGGTTCTAGTGCTTCCCAGGTGGTTTGTAGATCGTGGAACAGAGGCCGCTGTTCCTCTCCGTACGCAAAATGCCGTTTCGCCCACAGATGCAGCAATTGTTCTGGCTCTCACCGGGCCCAAGAGTGTTCCATTCATTCGGAAAGCAGTCCTCAGTACGGGCGTAGGCACAAGTCCAGTTCCCCAAGGCCTGAGAGCAATAAACGCAGGAAGCAATAAGAACTTGGCTGTTGCTGTGTATTCACTAACGTGTGCATGACTTTATTAATTGTTGTTGTTGTTATTATTCGGCATTGGGACAGAAACGATGTTATATTAGGGCAAACTATTCTTAGCTCACATGGCTCAGGTCAGATATCCTGATTTTAATATGATAGACATATTGTATAGGCTACGCTATTACAGGCATCTAGCATTCATGCTTTTACCTTGATCACGTTGAATAAGAGTGTTATACTATGCTACATGTCATTTAGTGGTTGTTTTTTTCTTTATTGTTAAATATCTCCCTTTCAGCCACACCTGTCCTCCCCCCAGTTGACCAGATCTCTCCATTAAATGTGGATGGCTTCATACGGGAGCTGACTAACCACCCTGATCAGCAGCAAGTGTCCTTTGTAGTTGAAGGCCTGCGGCATGGTTTTAAATTGGGCTTTCATCAGTCTCTCAAACTCCGGTCAGCTAAGAAGAACAAACCGTCGGCCTATCATCATGCCAAAGTGATTGACGTTTATCTGGCAAATGAAGTAGCTAGGCATAGGATAGCGGGCCCTCTCCCTGCCCGCCCCGATTCACAATTTGCACATAAGCAGTTTTGGTGTTATCCCTAAAAAGGGTCAACCGGGTAAATGGCGGTTAATTCTAGATTTATCCTCTCCCAGGGGGGAAAGCGTGAATGATGGGATTGATCCTGATGAATTTTCCCTGCAGTACATTACGGTGGATCAAATCATTAGCATGGTTAGCCAATATGGCCAAGGGGCCTTCTTGGCAAAGTTTGATGTAGAGGCTGCCTATCGCAACATTGCTGTGCATCCTACAGACCGTTATTTACTAGGCATGAAATGGCGAAGCCAGTATTATGTGGATCTAACTCTACCTTTCGGTCTACGTTCTGCTCCATACATATTCAATTCAGTAGCTGCTATGGTAGAATGGATTTTGGTGCACAATTATAATGTATCAGATCTGGTGCATTATTTAGATGACTTCATTTTGGCGGGACCTCCCAATTCCTTGCTATGCCACCATAACCTGAGCATTTCGTTAGATCTGTGCAAAAGGTTGGGTCTTCCACTCCATCCCAACAAATGTGTGGGCCCCTGCACCACCCTAGTGGTGTTGGGCATTGAACTGGACTCAATAAATCTCATAGCTCGTCTCCCCTCTGAGAAACTGTTCTCCTTACGGCAGCTTATAAACTCGTGGGTGTCTCGTCGTTGGTGCAATAGGCAGCAATTAGAATCTCTGATTGGCCATTTACATCACGCAGCAAAAGTTGTGTGGCCTGGAAGAACATTTGTGCGCCGCATGATAAATTTACTCTGTTGTTTCCAAAAAAAGAGACCATCCAATCCGCCTAAACAAGGAATTTCAGTTGGATCTTCAGTGGTGGAATCAGTTTTTATCGTGTTGGCATGGGGTCAGTTTTTGGCTGTTTCCGGGAATGTCTGCAGCAACTGACTTGGAAGTGACTTCAGATGCGGCTGGAGCAGTCGGCTTTGGTGCATACTACAATGGGGAGTGGTTCAATGGCAGATGGTCCCCATGCCAAATGCAGCTCTCCATAGCCTACAAGGAACTTTTTCCAGTGGTGATAGCTGCTCATGTTTGGGGTAGTAACTGGACCAGGAAGCACATCTTATTCCGCTCTGATAATGAGGCAGTAGTGTTTATTTTGAAGTCTAGGACATCTAAGATTCCTTGCATCATGCGACTTGTTCGCAGTCTTATGATGTCAGCAGCGCTTTTCAATTTCACCTTTACTGCTCAACACATCCCAGGTGTACAAAATAAGGTTGCTGATGCTCTTTCCCGTTTCCATTGGCAGGAATTTTGGCAGTTGGTACCCAAGGCCAAGTCCACTCCAGTGCTAATTCCACAGCAATTCCTGGAGGACCTAATCTCTCCCAATTAGAACGTCGTTGCAGGAACTTTCTATCTGAGGGTCTTGCCTTGTCTACTCGCAATACATATGCTTCCGCTCAAAATAGGTTTGTGAATTTTTGCCATCAGCTTGGGAAAGTTCACCCAAATGGTTCACCTTGTCCAGCAGAGGAATGGACTCTATGCCTCTTTGCTACGTTTTTGTCAGATTCCGTCCAACATTCAAGCATTAAAGTATACCTCTCTGCCATTAGATCTCTTCACATTGAACAGAGCCTCCCAGACCCCTTAATTAATTGTTTGCAACTTCAGAGGGTGGTGCGTGGCATTAAACGCAGGCAAGGTTGTTCGTCATCCCAACGCTTACCAATCACTGATGACATCATGATGGTCATCTTTGGATCCTTGGATTTGAGTCTACCAGATCATTGTATGTTTTTGGGAGCCTGCACTCTTGCATACTTTGGCTTCCTCAGATCAGCCGAATTTACAGTTCCAAGTTTGGCCAGTTTTTCTCAAGCTATCCACCTGTGTTTTGGAGACGTAGCAGTGGACTCTGGTGTAGCTCCATCCTGCATGCGAATAAAGATTAAGGCCTCTAAAACAGACCCGTTCCGCAAAGGGTGTTTTATCCACATTGGGTTGGGAAAGTCTCCCCTGTGTGCAGTGCATGCAATGATGGCATATTTGTCAATCAGAGGCAATGGATGTGGTCCTCTCTTCCTGCTGCAAGGTGGCCAGCCATTGACACGAACTCTCCTCACTAGTTGGGTAAGGCAAATTTTGGTGGCAGCAGGAGTTCCTGGCAACTATTCGAGTCATAGTTTTCGCATCGGAGCAGCGACTGTGGCAGCTCGCAGTGGTATCCCTGATCGTCTTATTCAAGCAATGGGCCGATGGAAAAGCAATGCCTATCAGCTTTACATCAGAACACCTACTGAAGCATTGGCGCATCTGTCACACCAGCTGGTCTAAAGGCAAGCTTGTGGACTTGGGGTATGTACGTCTTGCTAGTTCTCTGTGACTTTGCATAATTATGCGGGGGGAATGGTGCTTGGGGGATTGTTTGGAGTCGGAGGTTCCATGTTACCCTTTCACAGGCCCCTCCGTTCTCCAAGCACCTTGGAGTATGGATATTGGTGGTGGGCTGTGATTCGGTTGCCATGGTAACCTCCTTGCGTCGTCGGTAGGTTGAATCGTTTGTGCATCCCCACCCTGGAAAGGCACCTACCTCCAAGCTCATCTATTGGTGATGAGTTTAAATTGTGGCTAAATGTAATTTAGGCATAGTTAACCTCGAGACAATGCTGACCAGCGGTCGTCCCCATACGAGACAGGGTTGGGGTGGCCCAGGGGTTTGCTAGTGTCACAAGTACATTGCTTGTTGTGGCATTCTTAGCATTTCGCTGATCGTCGCGGATCTCTGCTTGTTTGCTTGCTTTGCTTGTTGCTGATTTTTGCGGATCAGTGCTCCCTCCCTCCCTCCCTAATGGTAAGTATAGGATTAGGTAAGTATTCCACTGAATCTTCAGTGTGACGGGTGCCATGTGGTGGGCTGTGATTCGGTTGCCATGGTAACCTCCTTGCGTCGTCGGTAGGTTGAATCGTTTGTGCATCCCCACCCTGGAAAGGCACCTACCTCCAAGCTCATCTATTGGTGATGAGTTTAAATCTGTTTAAATCTGAAATCTGTGTTTTTTTGCGTATGTTACATGATGTAGAGTATGTTTTGATTAGTTTGTATTGTACTTTTTATGTTTTAGTTATCAAATACATTTTTTGAAAGTCCATCAGTTGCAGGTACCTGGCTCGATTGGTTTCTTAACTATTCCAGTATCCTGACACACTTTTTTTAACCTATTATTTATGTAACGTGCTTTTTTTAACCTATTATTTATGTAACGTGCTATCTATGAGTGTAAATAAAAACATTGTTGTTGTTGAGCACTCCCAACTTTACGGAGGGTGACTCGGTCCAGGCCAACGCACTCGTAGCACCACAGGGTTCCCAAGATGGCCTGAAACAAGCCGAATTGCGTAAAATTACTAACGGCAGATGATTTTCCGGGGGAAACCGTTCTGTCACCCGTCATTTTTGCTGCTTCAGAGGAAAATGGTATTATAGAAGAAGAATTAGAGTGTGTTCAAATGGAAACCAACACAAAGCATTATATAGAGGTTATTGACCAAGCTTGTTCGGTCCGGATGGGAGGATATTGGGCTTGGTCCATATACATACACACAAAAAAGAACGAGATCAATATCCCTCCATCTGGACCGAACAAGCTTGGTCAATAAATGTTTTATTATATGAATTTTGCTGAACAAAGCTGTGCTTCGGTTCTTGTTTTTCCCAGAAATACATGTACCACTGCAATGGTTTCTTTCGCAAGCTACAGTAGCATTGTGTCTGATTGGTCAGCTCAATGAGAAGTCATTTCTGGTTGGCTGAGGGTAAGATTTAAACCATTTCAATATTACGTATATTTGGTGTAAGAAAGTGAAATTCAGTTACGAGAGTTCACGTCGATTTATAAAAAAAAAACAGCAAAGACAATCCGGCTAAATGTGTACCAAAACTCTTCAACTTGTCAAATGTAATACTAGGGATTGTTTACTTGTCATCGTCATCGCTTAGGATAATCTGGCGCCATTTCTTGTGAAGATCTTCAACACTTTACGAAACATGGTTTTGGTCCCGTGTTGACTTGAATGCCGTACTGAACGGAAAGCTCCCATCGTTTCGAGTTCTAAAGACTTCTAAAGCCTCCTTTCATGCTATTTGTTGTGAAGCCCTGGTTCGACTTAACTATAGAAGTGGTCGGAACGGGTACTAGGGGTTCACCTATGTGGTGACTAAACACGCAAGCACTGTCAGTCAATGAATACGTAGACATGCTGACTGACACTATAACCAAATGCCGTAAACAAAAACATCAGTTTAACACCTTGGCAGAATAAGGCTAAAATAAAGGTATACTGTGCTGAAAAGAAATGCACGATAACGGCGAGATAAAAGAAGTAATAACAGCCTTTTACGCAGACTTATACAAGCCAGACCCATTGAAATGGAGGCTGACAGTGACCTCCTCAAAAACATTAAACAGAGACTAAATGATATAGAAACGGAAACGTGCGAAGTCCAGTTTACCTTATAAGAACGAAAAGATGCCTTAGAGGCAATCAACAAAGGAAAATCACTTGGATGGGTTACCGGTAGAATTCTATCAGAAATTCTGGAATCTAATCGGCCACGATTTAGTAGAGGTTTTAAATGAAGCAGGAAACTAAACAGCATACCAGCAATACAGTATTATTCGTTTTCTTTCTTTTTTTAAGATGAGAAGGCTTCTGAAGAACTGGAGACCAATCTTCTTATTAAATGCTGATTATAATATAGCGGCCAAAACATTAGCTAACCGGCTACGAAATAGTGGAATGCAATCAGAGCTGTGCAGTTCCAGGCCGCTCGATCTCACCTACTAATTTCACCTTGGAATTTGGCTGTTTTGAGGCTGCTGACAGCCAAAAATCGATTTTCTCAAAATTTGGGCGGTTTTTTGAAAAACAAACTCCAGCACGTTTATTTATTTGGTAATACCTATCTGTAGACCTAATATGAGCGATTTTTTTTCGAGTTTGGCCAGCAGTTGGTCGATATTTACAGGCATTTGCTCTTAAAAGCCTATATGCACATAGAAAATACTAAATGAACTGGGGAAGTGGCATAGAGCAGATAAAGAAACTCTGCTAGCCGGGAAACAGTGTTCTAGCTAGGAATTCTCTTCAATTATGTGTCAAATAACCATATATAATTTTCTCGTGTCAATTTGGTCATGGAATTGTTAAGGAACCCTAGCTGTTTGGGATAGACATATGCAGCCCATGGTTACACATATTTTGTGATAATGGTCACTTCTGAATCTGTTGTGTCAATGGTACAAGGTGCAGCCCTAGCAACAACCTGGTCATGCAGTGCTCCAACTTAACGGTCGTTCACTCGTCCAAAACGAGAAGAGAAAAAAACACGAAAAATTAGTACCATTTTTTTACAATTTGTCCTCTGGACGACCAAACTGTCTTCTTCCCTAAATGATATTCTGTTTGAGTTCGCAAAAGTATAAGATAATTAAAGAATGACAACATCGGATCCTCGAGGCGAATTGCAATCACGAACGAAAAACGCTAGGCATTTTTGCTTATGGCTAGAGGCCTGGGTTCAACTTGTTACACAATGCACCATGGGATTGCAATATGGTGGTTAGGAGCAAGTTCCGAAACAGAAGAAACTGCTGAATATCAGCCAAACTGGGAGTTAGCAAAGGGAAGACTAAGCAACCATCATGGAAAGCAACATATAAATGGTTAGAGTATGATGACACTCTGCAGTGCTGTTTCTGCTGTATTAACGTGTAATAATGGACAGTGATATAGCTATTGTAGGTATGTAAATAAACCTGTTGTGTTACAAATGTTGTTCATCTTCATTTATTTATTTGTCTAAAAGAATAGCAGTCTTCAGACAAATAGATAGACAAAAATAGACAAAATAAATGGACAAGTAAACTTCAAAACCTACTGGTCCCATGGACTATCCAGTCTCAAAAAGTGAATTTCGAGCACTGTCATGCAAAATTCGTTGGCTTCAATCTTACGTTATCATTGAAAAAGATTAAATGGTTTACTTGCAGTACAGAATTACTTATAAACACAAAAGGGATACATGTAAATTCAAATGTTTCACAGTATATGTATATCAAGTAAAACAAAAACATTGAGTGAAACAATGCAGTACTTGCATTTCCGGGGCCATGCAAGAATACATGTATGTGCACCAAGTAACTTATGGCCGACTGTTATAACAATTAAGTCATTTTGGATAAAACAATGGTTTTGGCCCCGGTCGCCTCACACTGGTGGGTTTCACAACGAGTTTACCAGACAAAAAGAAAGATTTTTATTCTCCTGGGAGTTAATTAACATGGCCGAAGCATGATAAAAGCCAATGTATGAATAGCGACCCCAAACAGCGGCGAGGGGATAAAAGCGAAGACGCCGAAAGCAAGCAGCATTTGGGAGAGATTTGGGAAAGTTGGAAAACATGCCAAAAACGTGGTTGTCAGGCAACACTGACAGTGCATGACTAGTGCGAGGGTCCACAATAGGTTTGGCGGGATGGGGCTTATTTCGAGGGTGGGATTCGGGATGCGAGCTAAAAACAGGAGTGGGACGCGGGATTTCAGGTACGAGCGGGAAGCGGGATTTCATGTTTTTGAGGGGGCGGGAAGCGGGAATCACGAGGGCTCATGTTTTGATGTAATGCAGATTAACTCTTCAAAACGAACAATCTTCGTCTTCCATATGTCAACAGCATGTCGCGTACCGTTTGTGTGACTTTGCGTGTTCGTCCAAGGGTCAGAAACATCATCAAATCGTGTTTAGTCTGTTTACTTGGCAGCTATCCCGATTTTAATGAAGGTGGGTATTTCATGTTATCGTTATTATAATAATTAACGCAGAAAAAAAATTGTAGTTAAAAAAATAAGGGTGGGATCGGGATTTCAACGTAAAGAAGTCTAAAGAAGGGTGGGATGGTGGGATTAAGAGAAAAAATGAGGTGGGAAAGCGGGATCTGAGGACCCTATTGTGGACCCTCTAGTGCTTGCCACACAATTTTAGGTCCTCTACTATTTCTAATATACATTAATGATTTGCGAAACTGTTTAACCACCGCCTCCCCCAGAATGTATGCAGACGAGACTAGTATAAATGTCGCAGCAGCCACTAATGAGGAACTTCAGAACCTTATAAATAACGTATTAGACAAAATCAGTTTGGCTTAGAGCAAATAAACAGCTTAATTGTCACAAAAACTGAATTCATGATAATTGATTCCTGGCTACGATTGCCCGCAAAGGGGCTTCCCACAGAATAATAACACGACCGAAACCAGCACAGAACAAGACGTCGAAAACACCGAAGACACGAAAGAAACCACCGAAGACACGAAAGAAACCCCCACTGAAGACACGACAGAAAACAAAATGCCCGATGACACTCAAGACACACAAGACAATGAAACAGAGCATTCTGTATCTTTATTTACGGATCCCAACATAGAGGAAGAAATGGAAGTAAATCACACAAGCACCAAACGCCAACACACCACAGACTCATCAGACTCAGACAACAATCAACGTACACAAAGACGACCCCGGCTCAATCCTGTGCCCAACACAAAGGCAGGCCGGCCCAAAGGACCAAAGAAGATTACACAAGACTCCGCACCTACGATAAAACAGACATAATGGATACGAACGATACTAAACATTATCCCTCTAGTTCAAGAACGTATCTTTTATTTACTTTATTATTAGGCTCAGTAATGTGTAGCTTTTTAAGTATTTCATACAACAGTTGGTTTAAAAAAAAAATGTAATAATGCAGGGTTGTGTGTGGTGAGAAGTGCATTATTAATATTGAAACGAAATATGAAAATATGGTTGAGAGTACAATAACACTGATATAAGATAATAATGTTTTAATGGCTATTCAAATTCGTTTATATTACAATTTACTTGACCTGTCTTTACTAAGCATAATGCATTTTTATTAGAGTGGTTTTCATTAACCTATAAAATACAATTACCAGAAAGTTTAAATTACACTTTCATGCCATCTAGTTTTTATTTCTTTACTATTACTGTTTAATGTTCAAATTTCGTGCATTGTACAAAATCCAAGCATGTGATTGGCTAATGAGCGTGCATTATTGGTGACCACAGCACTCGACCCAGATGCTCTCTTACCTGGGGAAAGGGAGACCTGATACAGTGACTGAGTGAGCATTCGCTTAGTTACGTGTTTGGACGGTTTGCAAAAACTCATTACAATCGCCTATTTAACAGTGAAAATGTAAACAAATATTACTAGAAAGGTAACGACAGGATTGAACTCTGTTTCCTGTGTGGAAGATATATATTTTGAGGCGAACATTTCTATAATCGCTCGTTGGAAATGGCTGATTTGCGAGTGCTGGAAGTACAACTCAACAAGTCAACATGTGTCCGAGTGAATGAAAGTTTCTACTACACTCCAGCAGTCTTACTGAAGAAATGGATTTTATTTCCGAGACCTTATTCTGTCAATTAAGAGGAGAACATTAAGCGAGAATTCAGTGGATGGTTCGAAAACCCAGGATTTTTGATTTGGAAAATGTTTGCATCGGAGCCGAGCACATGGAATGAAGCTGGTTTCAAGTCAAGATTTCACTCCACTGCCCCACTGGAATCTGCAGGTTAGTTATTTACGAATGAAAGAAACTATTAAAGAAAGTAAACTATCTAGGAGTTAAGCCGGCTAAATAATTGATATTTGAATACATGGTTCCAAGTGAAACGTTTTCGAGTTAAATGTACAATAATAATATTCGCCTCACATTATATTTTGAGGCAAACATTTGCATAATCGTTCGTTACACTGCAAAAAATGCATTTTTAGAATTGAGTAAGTCTTACTCTTTTTTTGAGTAAAGTAGTTATTTTACTCAATATTTTGAGTAGACTTACTCATGATATGAGTAAAAAAAATTATCCCAAATACTGAGTAGAAACAACTCTTTATTTTGAGTAAGTTGATGTGCGAGTAATATTACTCTTATATTCGAGTAATCATTAAAATTGTCCCTCTCCAATAAATGCCCTTCATAGAAGTTCAGTTTTTAATAAATGCCTGGGAGTTTATTCGAGTATTAAAATACAGTATGTATTTATTATAGATATATGAAATTAAAGGGAAAATAGTTTTTCCAATGCATGCAAAAAGACTATATAATATTTCATTGCTATATAATATCTGTTTTAATTATTTGTTAAAGAAGAATTATAAGGAACTATATGAGGAAGTTAGCATGTACATGCACATTGCTTATGCATTAATACATGAAAAATAATTCAAAAGTACGAAATAATATTATGAAAATAGTCTAGAAGAGTCGCACCGGCAGTTGTTCCGCGAGTACAACCGTGTCTCCTGGTGCACAAGTAGAGACTGGTAACTACAGTACTGCAAATTTGTCAGCGGCAACGCTCATGAGTATATCAGGTTTTGATTTCGGCGGTACTTCAACGGTCACGATCAACGAAGCAGTTTCTGGTTTTGGGCGGTCTTGTCCTACAACTTCAATGGATTTACAGAAGGTTAGCTAGTTTAAGAGTTTTGGAACCAAGCTAAGAACTTATCAAGACGTCGTTTGGACCGTGAATGGCTATTTATGGGCTGGTATCCTTGGAGGAAAACGAAACACTAAAGACAGTTCGAAGATGATAGATGGTAAGTTCTTGCATCATGATCAGTTTTAAAGTAATTCCTAATTTACCTACAAGTAGATATGTTGATCAGTAGGTTCCTTAATAATACTAACAAAAAGTAAATGAGTATTTCATGGACGAACTAACTGTGCAAAAACAGGATGAGCCGGGGTGGCGCAGTGGTTAAGCGCTTCTCCTCTCACCTCTGGATCTGTGGGAAATAGCAAGATGTCGAGGTCTTTTTTAGCAATCTAGCTTTGTAGGGCCCAGGTTCGATCACCAAAGCGGCGCTATACTGCATGCGAGTTTAGTTTGTTGGTATCTTATATATTACCCTTGCTTCGAGGGTTTTTCTCCCGGTTATCAGGTTTTCCTACCTCTATAAAAACCAACACGCTAAATTCAAATTAGCCAGGTCCTGGCTAAGATCAGCCCCGTGGTGCCATTGCAAATTCAAGGTTATTATTATCTGTCAACATGCATCTCTGTAGGTTTTCGCATGTTTTTTTTTTTGGATGAACAGGTAAATATTGAAGACCTAATTTTGTAGGCAGGACTCCTTTGAGGACTTAGGTTGGCAAGCATTGATTACAAAATAAATATTATTGGCTTCATGTTCAGTCCTGATATGTAATAGCTACATGTACAGTATATACATGTAGTGTCTATGTTGGCTTAATATTACCTGCTTGTTTACATTTGTCAATAGGTTGTCTGTCAGTAATTCTTTATTTATTTATAAAAAGGTTTATCATTTTCATTACAAAGAAACCATAGAGTAATCCTTAAAATTTTGGTTTTTGGGCTTGATTGCAGAATCCCCCCCCACTCAAGTACATTAGGTGTTGATGCCAACATGTCAATGCGTTGACATCATACATGTTGCTTTGTTCTACTACTGTGAACGGAGAGACTCACTCACATCCAGACATCTCTTTCTAACGCGTTGACTTATTAACATCATACATGTTGCTTCGTTCTATGAGACTCGTTCAAATCCAGACATATCTCTGTAGAGATAACCATATATGGACTAACGCATTGACATGTTGTCGTCTCCACCTAACATACTTGAGCGGGGGTATTCTGTAATTGCTTTGATTTTAGTTTTAATTTCTTAAAGGGAACCTCGGCTGAAAAACAATGTTTGTTCTCAAGTGTTTGCTATGCATGCCTAAGTCTGTTTCTGTGTTTGACTCCAGTATATTGTACATTAGATGTCATTTATGCACCGATATTCCTGTCGATAAAACTCATTTGAATTCCCTGCGCGCCGCCATCTTGGATTTTATGACGTCAAAGTGTTGCCCTATTGTCAGAAAACAATAGCTCTTTTGTTGTGTAACAATAGGGGCAACACTGTGACGTCATAAGATCCAAGATGGCGGCGCGCAGGAAATTCAAATGAGTTTTATCAATAGGAAAATCGGAGCATAAAAGACATCTAGTGTACAATTTACTGGAGACAAACACAGAAACAGACTTAGGCATGCATAGCAAACACTTGAGAACAAACATTGTTTTTCAGCCGAGGTTCCCTTCAATTAAAATAACATTAGATACTTTCATTGTTAGTGGGGCTTCTAATGGGCACACAGACAACTTGAAAATCAAAAACAATGACTTTAATTCCCCAAATAATGTAAATTAAGTGGCTAGAACACTGCGAACAGTAATGTTGTACATGTACTCTTCCTTTTTTTTCAGCAAACGTGTATGCCAGAAAAGCAAAGATACAATGTACTGTAGAACAGGAGTGGCAGGCATACATGTACAATATGGAAAGCAACAAGACTGCTGGTTGGCTGAATACACATGGAAGAAGACCACAGATAAGACTTATAAAAGCATAAACAGGGCTATTTTAGGATAGTTACTCATGTTTAAAAAATACCTGTCCAGTTACGGTATTTCTCAAAATTATGTTTACAACATTTTCTGCAATATTTTCCCCCTCTATATTTTGGTTTAAACTCATCATTTGCCTATAAATCCTTGGCCAGTGTCAACTCGTTGTTTACCTGTGAACCCTAGCTCTATGTGGGTGAGACCTCGTTGTTTACCTGGGAACTTATTTATTGACGGTTAGGGTTAGGTTTATGTTACGGGTTAGGGTTTAGTATTCTTGCGTGTGAACTCTACTTAATTTGTGAGGCTGAAAGTTTCAAAATGGCTGATTAAACGAGTGGGACTCAAAAAGATTCATGGCCACTTTCCTACGCCATTTTGCAAAACTCACGGTCAATCGAAAGCTAGGATGAGTCTCCGGTATGTACATCATTGACCTCCCTCACATACTTTAGTGACCCTCTACATATACATGTCAAAAATGTTTGCCCTCTATGTTATTAACAAGTACATGTAATCGCATACTCTGGTCCTCGTAAAATAAATTATTAAAGGGAAACTTAGCTGAAAACAATGTTTGTTCTCAAGTATTTGTTTATACTGTACATGTAGATGCCTATTGTAAATACATTGCTGTGTTCGTCTCCAGTCAAGTGTACACTACGTGTAGATGCAGGTTCTCCCGACACGCAATTAGTTGGGGGAGAAAAAAATTGAGTACCTTGGGGGAATATATTTCAAATCCAGGCTTCTACTGTTAAAGTGCCAATAACCCCCAAAAAAATATTTTTGACGTCTATTCTGTATAGCGCCCTGACAAAGAATTCGAAAAAATATAAGTGAAAAAACTAAACTTCGACGATTTTACTGGTGTCAAAGTTAGCGAAAACACCCGTTTTGGGCTTCCTGTTTCCAGTTGGAAGTCAGCGCGAATCTTGGTGAGAGCCTGGAATTATGACGTCAATCGGGCGCATCGTACTACAACTACCAGAATCCTTTGCACGGTTTCTTTTGTTCCTTTAATTTAGACTATTGTCTTGGTATTCTCAAAGGAGTTGGAAAATCTGAATAAGAAAAAGAATTCAAAAAGGAAAAACGTCCTATTATAGTCTAATCAATAGGAAATAAACTCCATCACAAGAAAGAGCACAACGAAATTAGTAAATTTACCAAGTTTGGTGATATTTCATTGGATATTTATCATGTGGTGAGCTTGCAAGAGTCGCAGAAATAAGAGACGTTTGTAAAGGATTGAACGAACGCCTGACTACATACACGTCACAGGCCACTGGTCTCCAGGCTCCCAAAGGGAATTGAAAACTGACGGCCACATGTTCTGGTTCTCAACTTTGAAACGCCGTAAAAAAAATACTGTTGAGTTTTAGCCTCCTATTTTTGCCTTAAGTTCTAAATAATGGTTTAAAGTTTCAATTCAAAAAAAATAATTTTTGGGGTTATAGGCACTTTAAGAGTGGTAAGTAAAAAGAAAACTTGTAGCTGATGTGGTCAAGTTGAGTACACTGGGGAAATCGGCGGTTGCCTAGATGCTTTGGGAGAACTCTATACAATGTAGATGTCATTTATGCACTGATTTTCCTGACAATAATTTTCTGTAATTTTCTGTGCATCGGCATCTTGGATCACTTGTGCTATTGTTTTCTGACAGTAGGGGCAACACTGTGATGTCATGAGATCAAGATGGTGGCACACAGGAAATTCAAATGAGCCCTATCGATTGGAAAATTGGTGCATATAAATTAAATTACATCTACTGTACAATTTACTGGAGACAAATGCAGAAACAGACATGCATTTAATAATCATTTGAGAGCAAACATTGTTCACTTTTTATGATCAGATTTGTAAAACAAATTGGAGTTATTAAGGGATAACTAGCAAAATAATACTGGGATAAGGGATAACAAACCAGGATTCAAAACAGTAGGGATAAGGGATAACCAAAGTCCATTGGGATAAGAGATAATCAATAACAGACATCTGCATCTCAGGGATAAGGGATAATTATCCTGAAAAACATAGGGATAAACTGCACCACCTCTCCTAACCGGGCCTCTAAATTGAATTATGTATATAAGCCTCTGTTATTTACTGTATTTATATGTTCTATTGACAATTTAATACTTTAAGAAATACAGTAGACTCTGTTCTATTGACAATTTATAATTTCATACTGTTCTGTTATTTATTTGAATATTATATTGATAATTTCAAATGTAAAAGAAAGCTATTTATACAATTAAATATAAATAATTACAAAGCTTACCAACTTTGTTATCTTAATTTGTAAATTTCAGTCTGGGGTGAAATACAACTGACACTGATGTGAATCATTTCTGAATTCAAAAAAGTGCATTAAATATATCCATTTTGTTTGGGTCCAATCAGCCTTTATCATATGCTAGGTCCAAAATAGCTCCTCAAATGGGTACCAAAATAGCTAATTTGTGAGGCTATATGTATTTCAGCCCCCCGAATAATCAAATTAACCCCCGTTTTTCCAAATTAGCACTTTAGGGTTCTTCGCTCTTCGCTTGGTTGACAAGTTGTTTATGAAAGAAACGTTTGATGCTCCTCTTGACCCAAATATAACAGCTTAGTGTAACAATGTAACAATGTAACAATGCATAAATCCAGAACAAAATTTAACACACAGTATTGATGTTCATAACTACAGCAAGTTGATTTCTGTATAAACGTTGGCTAAAGGAAAACACTTGCCCACAGGTAGCAAGAGCTAGTAGAAGCACGGGAAACTATCTGTTCACTGAAAGAACACAGTGTAAGAACGGTGATTCGCTGTTGCTTCGACTTATCTGCATATCCTATTTTTCCTTTCCAGCTGAAGTGGCCAGATCGTTCTCTTACCAGTGCCGAAATAGCGATGAAGCAAGCCGAGTGTGGGATAGCTGCAAAGTCAGCATAGGCAAAAGATACCACAATTTGCGGTAAACTGAGAGACAGAATCGTTTTGATTAGTTTAAGCTAAACTTTTATTGTATTTAAGTATGATATTAACACAATCCTCTAGATTAGTACAAGATTATCATGCAAAGTCAGCATAGGCAAAATATGCCAGAATTGAATGCAGAAACAATTAGGGACAGAATCGTTTAGATTAGTTAAGCTTAACTTTTATAGTATTTAAGTATGCTATTAACACAATCGTCTAGATTAGTATTACAAAACGTAGCTTATCATGTAATCAAAATCGATTTAAATTTATTGTATTTGAGTAACATGTACAACATGTTAGTTCTTGTTCTTATTAATTATTGTTGTGTTGACAGCGGCAAATGAATAATATAAATGTGAATAGTTTCCTCATTGGCTATTACGTTGTTTTCTTCTCATGATACTAAAAACCTTTAATCCAACATTTGTACATAGGATGAAATATAATAATAGTATGTTTTATATTTTATATTTTGGTGATGACCCTTAAAGTGCCAATAACCCCCCAAAAAATATTTTTGACGTCTATTCTGTATAGCGCCCTGACAAAGAATTCGAAAAAATAAAAGTGAAAAAACTAAACTTCGACGATTTTACTGGTGTCAAAGTTAGCGCGAGTCTTGGTGAGGGCCTGGAATTATGACGTCAATCGGGCGCATTTTACTACAACTACCAGAATCCTTTGCACGGTTTCTTATGTTCCTTTAATTTAGACTATTGTCTTGGTATTCTCAAAGGAGTTGGGAAATCTGAATAAGAAAAAGAATTCAAAAAGGAAAAACGTCCTATTATAGTCTAATCAATAGGAAATAAACTCCATCACAAGAAAGAGCACAACAAAATTAGTAAATTTACCAAGTTTGGTGATATTTCATTGGATGAACGAACGCCTGACTACATACACGCCACAGGCCACTGGTCTCCAGGCTCCCAAAGGGAATTGAAAACTGACGGCCAAATAATGGTTTTAAAGTTTCAATTCAAAAAAAATAATGTTTGGGGTTATAGGCACTTTAAGATAGAACTTTCCATGTTTGGAGTAAACTTTAAGAAAATGAACTACATGTAGTTCGATCTAGGTAAATTTGCTTTTGTCTCCTTTTGCCTTGGCTCGAATTTTTTAATGAAAGCGAAAGCGTTTACTGAAAATTTATACAACAGTTTTAATGAACCAGGGCGACTTTATTATTCCACTGGTAAACGAGACACGTGACAATCGACCTTTTTTTCGACGCATATTTAAATTACGAAAATCCATGTTACATTGGTAAAACCACGTTAATAAACGTTAGTTATAATTTCGATTTGTTTGTCATGAATTCGATATTATCAGGACATATTATATTTTGTCACACATTAAATCTAGTGCCGCGAATTTTCGTGCTAACCTGTTGCAGAACACTGCGACATTTCACAAATTAAACAGTAGACAACGAATTTTCGTTGAAATACGCTAAAATTAGAATGCCAAGGCGAAATATCGCCAACCCCTGCGAGCGATGTTTCAACAATATTTCCCATATTGTCAAATGAAAATTCGGAACAGTTATCGAAATATCGTGAGCTGTAAAATTTTGCCAAGCCTACAATGTCAGATAACATATTCTGGTTTGGGTTGATTGTAATTCTTGTGTGAATACACGATCTATTAAAACAAAACGGAAAACAAATTTATACTATCAGTAACCAGTAGTTCGTGTGTTTCAACTGACTATTAATAAGACAGTGCTTCAGAAAAATTAAACATCGAAACAGCCACCTTTCACACTGGTAGGAGTTGTCAGCGGTCACTTAAGACGGCAGGCATTTTCTAGCTCCCACCAAAGTTTGAGGATTTTTCTTTTTTTTCATACTTTAATCATATATTTGTATCAGTCTGTACTTTAGTCCTTAATAGTCATGGGAGACGAGCACATAACCAATAAGATGATGGAGGAGCTATTGGATCGCAAACTCACACTAATTCGAACTAAGATCGATGAGATGTGTGTGTCGATGTCTTTTATCAACAACAAGTTTGAAGAGCTCAAAACTGCCAATGTGATGCTTTCTAAAGACCTGGAACAAATGAGAATAGAAAACAAGGCACTGAAGAGCGAAGTACTCAACTTAACTAATGGTTTCACCAGCAGCAGAAAGCTCTTAATGACCTGGAACAATACTCGAGGCGAGACAGTGTGGAAATCCGAAGAATACCCGAGAATCCGCATTATGCCGAACATACAAACGACATTATACTACAGGTCAGGGTTCGAAATTCGCACAAGCAAACTGGCAAAATGCGAGTTGATTTACCGATTTGAAGGTAGAAAATAAATGAACTGGCATTTTTCCCTTTGGAGTTTTACCCTTAGTACTTGTGATAATTTCCTGTCATCGAACTGTTTGTTGCCCCAAAAATAATCGCTCACGGAAGTATTTTACTCACGAAATCACAAGCAAACACAGATCGCAATGGGCGCCATCTTCAAAATTACCCAGAAGACTCTGGTGACGATGATACGGTGCATGGCTGTGAGGACTGTAGACGAGTATTCATCCAGGAACGCCTTGTAATGTTCGCTCGCCCGCCCGCCAGCAGTTTGTCAAGATCTGTCATCGATTATGGCGGGCTTGTAACGAAGTTTTTGATTGAAAATGATACTGAAACAGGTGAGACAGCACAAAAGAAAAGTAAAGTAGCTAAACAAATGACGGCATATGTCAAAACTTGCAATAAATGGCAAAAGGATTTCAACATTGAGTTCGAGTATGAGCAGGATGACGATGTTGTCACCAAAATGTGGTGTGTTACGTGCTGTGAATTCGCTAAGGATAAATCATCATCGGGTAGAAAACACAAACCTTTGCTAGTGAATTTAAGTTGTGCACCATAATCGGTTTACGTGAATGTATAAGTTGTGTTTTTCTTTCAGTTCGTGACTGGCTGTACACGAATAAAACGGGAGGCTGTCGCTCATCACGTTAAATCTGTTTCACTTAAGAAATGAAACAGATCTTCCGTGTTTGTACAGGTTCATGCAAACCGAGGTACGTTTGGGAGAATTCGAGAGCAGAACAAACACGAGACCGCAGGTCGAGTGTTTGTACCTGCTCGAGAATTCTCCCAAACTTACCGAGGTTTGCATGAACCTGTGCAAACACGGAAAATCTGTTTCATTTCTTTTATAAAATATTTATTTTGATAAAAGTAGCACTTACGGTGCTTGTCTTACGGTGTGACGTCATTTCCATGTTTGCACAGGCTAATGAAAACATGGCTATCAGCCAATCAGAACGCGCGTACTATCTAAATTATTTTATAAATAACAATGCAGTAAAAGCAAAAATTGCCAAGAAACGGCAAAGCAGGAATCAACCAAGTGATATCGAAAAAGGATTTCTCAATGCCAATGAAGAAAATGTTGAAAAATGATCAAGCTGTTTCGCTCAGCGTATTTCCTTGTGAAAAAAGAACGCCCATTTTCTGACTTCCCTGATGTTGTAGAGCTGCAAGAGTTGAATAGGTTAAACATAAGGCAAGCATAGGCCAAGGAATTCATAAATAGCATTGCAGGAATGTTCAGTGAAGTGCTGAAAGAAATGCTGAGTAAAGCAGACTCAACTGATAAAACTGAGAGTGAAAAGGAAATTATCATGGTTAAACTGTTGAAGGGCTTTTTTTCCAGAGATCATTTTTCTGAAACTGGAGGAACCACCTAATACAAAAGCTCAAGGCATACTCGAAGCCATAGACAATGCTTTCCGAGAGTTTGGATTGCCAGATTACAAGCAAAAACTAATAGGCTTTTGCTCTGATGGTGCCAGTGTCATGATGGGTGAGAGGAGGGGAGTGATAACTCTGCTTAAGCAGCAAGGAAATGTCAACTGGGTTCTTAGTGTGTGGTGTTTTGCCCACAGGTTAGAACTGGCTGTGAAAGAGTTTTAAAGGTACGTACATGGACAAAGTTGTTGATGTCCTGACCATCATCTATTACTTTTACAAGGGATCGGCCAAGAGGATCAAAGAAGCTACTGACATAGCAGAGCTAATGGAAGAGCATTTTCTCAAACCATCCAAAGCAAATGGCACCCGATGGGTTGAGCACAATTTACTTGCTATTACCAAGCTCATTGCCAACTGGAAAGTTATTGTAATACATTTGATTAACTATGCTGAGGACAACACAAACAGGGCAGAGGACCGTGCCAACGCAAGGGGCAACACCAACCAGTCGGCCCAACACAAGTTCATCTGGTATTTGTATTTTATTAAAGATGTGCTGTTTGAAGTTACAAGGGTCAGCTTGTTATTCCAGCGGAATGACAAATGTGGCTAGTGCTGTAACAATTCTTCAAGTCACCCAAATTGCTTTTCAGAACATGGCCCACAATCCTGGACCTCAACTTCAAGAGTTTCAGAATGATGCTAATGGTGATCAGTACAAAGAACACACATTGAAGAATGTCATCCCTCTGGACACGCTGAACCAGCAGAAGCGAGTTATTGTACAGGAAATTATGCAGTGCATTGAAACACGATTCCAAAGCCTACATGATGAGCCCATCTACTTATCGTGTAATGTATTTGATCACAAGAACTGGCCGGACACAAATGGTAAGCAGGGTGTTTTTATTGATTCCTGATTTATATTTATACTCAATCACTTGCAAAGTATCTGAAAATGTAATAACTTATTTGCAGATGCACTCACACAATATGGTGCGGAAGAGGTTCGCATCATCTGTCAACATTTTCATACATTACTAGCATCTGCCAAATGTGATGCCATTGCAGCTGTAAGGGAATGGCTCCAACTGAAACTTCATGTTGCAAGCAACTGTCACTTCCGGGAGGTACATCCACTTGGTGTTTGGGAACGTATAAGTGTGGAGGATGTCAACCTCGGTCACTATACCAACATCTTGAAGGTCATCCATCTGACCAGCCTCTACCCACTCTCAAATACATCTTGTGAAAGGGGGTTCTCCACTATGAAGAGTATAAAAAACGACTGGAGGTGCCGGCTTTCCAATGATACCTTGAATCTGCTCATGCGAATCGACCTCGAAGGGCCAAAACTTGCTGAATTTGATCCTAGGCCAGCATTTAAAAGATGGTACATCTCAGGTCCAGCGGCTCGTCGGCCCAATACAGTACCATATGAACTACATCATTAGTGAAGAACAAGTCTGCAAGCTTAACACATTGTCGGTGATTTTAAAGTATCTGCACTGGCAAAATTTGACCAACTTAGAAACATTTTATATTTAACAGAATATTAGAATGTGTCCTAATTTTGAGAAATAGCTTTTCCCCCCGAGTTTTCCTTTTTCAAAGCAGCGTAATAGTGGGTTAAAAATCGCTGGTTTAACCGGAACCGGATATAACTGGCTACATTTCGTTTCCAAGGAAGTCTGAAATTTGAGAACCACGTTATCTTCACATCTGTATGGTGTATAACATGACATGTATCTAAAAATTACAAATATACGGCCAACTACAAAGTCAATACGTTAGGAACCAAGCCCGGTTACAAATTAAAATTATAGTGTCTTTTGGTTTAGATTGAGAGTTACTTGTGACAATTCCTAACAAGTAACATGCTGTGAAACAGGAAACGGCGTGTAACAAACAGTGAATACTGGCCGTTTAGAATTATCATAATAATTATGAATGAAACATCTCACTTTAGAATCAACCATTACAACCAGGCATAGAGCACTTAGAAGTGGCATTTATTTGCTGAACGAAGTCGACCAGTTTGTCAAGACTCGCACACAAACATATTATGCTCAATTTCCAGGGCTCCTTGCATTTGTTTATCGACTTCATCGACTGTAGCGACTTCAGCGACTTTACATCACAATCAGACTCATAAGTTAGACTAAAATTAGGGTCTTCATCCGTGTTGTCTTCTGCTGAACTAGCTGAGTGATCAGGAAAGCAGTCTGAGAGGTTATTTGACACAACCTTTCTTTCTACGGTAAACTCAAACTGTCTTCCCTAGGCCTAGGCTTACAAATCTCTCTTTGGTCTAGGCTCTTCTGTCTGGCGTGCAGGAAGGACGAATCTCTTTCTTCCACAAACCCCTATGCCTATAGACTTCAAACTTTTTTCCCCTTTTGCTTTAGCTAGGTTTTTTCTCTCTTCGGCATCCAGTTTCTCTTAGCAATCGGCGGCATATTTACATGTACGAACCTATAAATAAACGGCAGCAAAGTCGGCGCATGCGCATGGCTATTGTCACAAGGGCACACCTACAAAATGTAGCAACTGGTAAACAGAATGAACCTGGCCGGGGTAGGGAGCGTACAAATATGTATTTTCTTGTCTACTGTCGTTTCGTACAGCGGCAAACAAAACAAAATGGCGGATATCAATGTAAACTTCACCTCAGGAGTCAATTTTTGACATTTTGACTCGTTTTGAGTGAATCTTGAGATGTTTTTACAGCAAATGTCACTTTACCCTATCGACAAGGTGTAATAAATGTGCTTTTCTTTGAAAAGTAGGCATTGCTTCTCTATGAAACTTGGCACAAGGTACGACTAGATGATAACGAAGAAATCTGTGTTTAAGTAACAAGAACTAATCAGTAACTAATCTGTGACGTTTAAGCAATGTAAACAAATATTTCAACTGCTGTAACTTGGAAAGTATTTAAAATCCAGTTTTACTTAAGCACAAATTTATTCATCAAGTCAATAAAAAACAGATTCAGTTATATTTTTTAGCATAACTTGAACAGTTTAGCTATAAAGATGAAATAAATCTCAAAATTGTATGTCAATAATTTAATTCGATTAACACCTTATATTGGGAAAATGGGAAAATTGGGTGTGTCATAGCATTTCCTGAACATGGTAGATTAAACCGGAGTGTAAATATACTGATTTGGTCTATGGAGATCACAATTTTTTTTCAAAAACGACACATTTTTGCCAGTGCAGATACCTTAAGGGCAAATTACTCTTGCTTGTATTAGGCACCACTCCAGGCACATTAAAACATGTTTCAGTTTTTATCTTGTTGATGTTTGGTTTTGCCTGTAGGTTTCAAACCCACAAGAAACTTATTGCTTGTTCCTTTGAAAATGAATTTCGAACACTGCAGGTTGCATCATTGATGGCTGTTAAAGTCAATGAAGATGATATCTCAATAAGCCACTGCCTAACACAACGAAGGACTCTAATATGCCACCAACAATTATAGCTAAGTTTGTCCGAAGAGACAAGAGAGATTAATTTTATGCTGCAAGACAAAACCACCAAGGATATTGATGTAGCCTGCGTTGCGGCTCTGGAGTATCAGAGCGCAGCGACAGGAGATTAGGGGGATTAGGGTGAGGAAAGAAAGGGGGAGGTGGAGATGGGGAGGGGAGGAAGAGAGAGCCTGCCGGCAAGCCATGGTTATTTTTATAACTCTCGGCCTCAGAAGGCCACGTATTGCTATTGGCTAAAATGTGTGATTGACAGAAATCATTAAATTTTATTTATGTGATAAGAGCAGAAACCAATTAATATGGCAACAAACATACCGAAAATTTCCTCAGCGATGAATTTAAAGAAAGAACAGTAGCACAGCTATTAGGATCTTTTGCCTGGAAGAGATGTTCTAGCTGTAATCCCAACTGGGTTTGGAAAAAGTAGGATAATTTATTCCAGGCATTCACTAGTGTTATTAAAACCTGAGGAACTACAGAAGTGCAACTTCAAGTTGCTGTAGTGTTTAGTACTGCTGAAGAAGTAATGATAGAGCGAATTTCGCGATGAGCTGAAGAACCCAGCATCGGAACTCCACAAGTGTCTTGGTTGTATTGTCATCGACGACGACTTGTACACGGTTGAAACATGGACCGGTGTGTTCAAGAAACAGGCTTGTGCTTCCGAAAATACGAGCTGCTTTGATGATTTCATAACGCTGTATGGATGTTTTTTAGCGTTTATTTTCGCAGAACTTCGTTCCAGTGTTTATTGTGGTCGGCAGTGTTCTTTTCTGATTTGGTGGCGACTTTATATTCAGCGGCAACAAGTTCTCTTTATCTTAGTTATCTTTATCCTGCAAACTTTCTCGAACAAAGGTGTAGTTCTCTACTGCATTTCGAATCTCCCTTCCTCAGGAACGACAGATTCGCTCTGATAGAGCAGCCGATTTCGGACTATGAAGACCAATACTTTTGCAGGCACCAGCTAGAAATTATTAAGCCTCGACTCTCCTTTCTTTCTGAAGGCTTGAACAGATTCTCACCATATAAATATTTGAATTTCCAAACGTTACCTTAAAACATAGATTACATATCCTGCAAAAGTCGTTGACATTTACAGGTTTGGGTTTTGGCCCTGTCTTCACATGTTTTTTCGTTGTTTCAGCTGACATTCTCCAAGTTCGTATATTTTTTGTTTTCAATATTACACTCGAGTTGAGATTCTTTGAGATTCCACGCGTGAGTTTGACAGATATTAAACAGGTTTTCACTTCCGCCGCCTGATGATTGGATGAATCGGTGGAATGACTTTCTATTTTTATGCATTTTAATTAGTGGGTGGATACCAAAATAATCATGGCTTGCCAGCAGGCTCTCTTCCTCTCCTCACCACCCCCTCCCCTCTTTTTTTCTCGCCCCAATCCCCCGTAATCTCCGCTCGCTGCGCTCCGATACTCTAGAGCCGCAACGCAGGCTAATATTGATGCTACCATGACATCTCACAATAGAATCTTTATATCTGAGAGTTTTAAGGCTGGTTCTCATATGATCGCTGACGATCGCTGACAATCGCCGGATCGTCCAAAATTTGACCAGCGAGCGTCAGCGATCATATGTGAACATAGTCTCCCTCGCAGCCTCTTTTAGTGTCGGGCTCCCTGTGCTCCCTCCCCATAAGAGGCTGCTTACTTGAGCGCTACATTCCATTCCCTTTGTCTGGCCAATCACAGCTCTAGTACAGAAATCGAGAACTAACTCGCGCCAAAACACTAGTTTATAGTCAACATGGCGGACATCGAGAAAGCGTTTACCAAAGTGGCGCAAAGCGACTGAAGGTCAAACTTTATCAGATCTTCCCTTCCACATTTTCTTAAAATAGATGGCTCGTGCCTTGAACACAGGCTATTGACCTCTTGTGATATGATCATAAGCACTTTCTTTATTACTTCCTTGCGAACGCATTTCATGATAGCTGTTGCTATACGTGAAGGAGGACCCTAAAATAACGCTTTTCCCAATGCTTCATAAGTGTTGTCAAGGCTCTTGTTGACAGTTTTACTGGGATGGTGTATAGTTATCTTTACTTTCCAGTTGTTTTTCTAGTAGACGTAGACGGAACAGGAGTTGATGTAATGCCGCCAAAAGATTTCCCAGGTAGGATCACAGGTAGTTTAACCTGTTCAAGTGACCGTTCAAATACTGCATAATTGCTACTTTCAGGTAAGTCTACAGAGAAACACTGTTCAACAGATGAGTCTAAGTTTCTTGAAGAAGTACAAGTGGTAGTTGGCCCGTAAAAATTCAGAGATTTGGCTGCACCGGCATTCTCGTTAGGTGAAATACGCTGCTTCGATGACTGTTGAGTTGAATTATCTTTCTCTCGACGTAACCTTTTCGTTCGGACCTGACCTTCACTGTCATATTTTTCTTCGATCTTCTCCTTGATGTGTTCGTATTTTTCCAAACAATTTTTAAGCTGTAATAGAAGCTTATGGCATATGTTCTTAAAACGAATAAGTTCTCACTTTGTGAGAAATTGCTCAAATCTACGTCGATAGCAGAGCTTAGAAGACTCGAGATATTTAAGCCGCTTTTTCCAAAAATAAATACTCTGTTATTTTTCAGACAAGAGAGTGAGCAGAGATAACACTTTCCGTCACCTTTTTTTGAGAATCATTCATAGTTATCCATCGCAATGTTTTACATTTTTGTATTTCGCATAGCGCGGGAAATCAACGTCATAGCGATTGCTGATTGGTTTTGGCCAAACAAAGGGAATGGAATGTAGCGCTCGAGTAAGCAGCCTCTTATGGGAGGGAGCACAGGGAGCCCGACACTAAAAGAGGCTGCGAGGGAGACTAATGTGAACACATATGTGAGAAAGGTTCTACTTCAGCGATCGTTGACAATTATGAGAACACTTCTCAGCGATCGAGCGATCCTGTGGCATCCCACAATGCAATGTTTCCTAAATCCAAACTTCGATGCCATGGCAATGGTTTGACGTTGTGTTGTTGTCGCTCGTGTATTCACTTGTTCACTCAGCTACGGAAGAGTTTATGGAAGAGCTGCACAAATACGAATGCCTTTATAACAAATACAGCAGAGAATATAAAGACAAGTACAAGAAGTTGAATGTGTGGACGAAAATCAGTGAAAAGTTTAACATTACACCAGCTGCTGTAGAGGAAAACATCAGGACTGCGTATGGAAGATACCTCAAACGGAGAAAGAACATTCCGTTGGGTTCAGGAAGAGATTCTGTTCCCATGCCAGTCGAGTTTATGAATCTAGACTGGCTTTCTGTGCACATAGAGTACAAAGAGTCAGTTTGAAATCTGCGGTCGAGATGCGAGGAGATCCGACGGCTTCTAAAACATACGATTTGGCTGCAGTTTTTGTCTAACTCGACCAGGAAAGCAGTGTGATGAACTGGATGGCAGTTTTGGAGGTATATAGAGTGTTTTGGAGTTGTAAATTGGCTGTCAGCTACGTAATTTCGGCAAAGACTTCTCACAGGTGAGAATTCATGGCTACGAAAGGCATTGAAATCATGTTAGACCTGTTTGAAACCTTTCTTATTGGCCCAAGAACATGTCTCGACATATCATTGAGAACATATCTGGGGGATAGAATTGTTTTCTTGGACAGGGCAAGCATTTTACGCCACAAGGTGAATGAAATGTGACCTTGTGCGAATTTATAATTTATGCATAATCATTGTTTTGGTGTTGCTAAGACTTCTGCTTTAGTATAAATGAATCTATGCATTATATATTATGTTATGTATACTTTTGAGAGTTGATACTTTGCCTTTTGAGTTTTTATATCTGAAAATATTATTTTACTTAGGTAGTTTACTTACTAATAATAAGTGACCTTTATACATTTTTTATAATTATGCAAATTATCTGTTGACCTTTGTTCACAACTAGAAATCACTTAAATTTGGTCAATCTGTTGTGCTATGAGAGTAAAGTAAAAGAGTTCAATGTGGTATTCCTTTTATGGTGAATATTTATTATTTATTCTATTATTTTCCGAATTTTCCTATATTATGACATTTTTGGGTAGTATGCACGTGACCGTAAATATAATTGTTTCAATCTCTGTCGTCCTACTTCAGCCAGATGTGTTAGAGATGTTGCCAATACATCAATGTAACTTTTTGCTTCCAACTTTTTAATATACTACACATTTTGTGGAATCCAGTTCAGTTTTTGTCAAATGTTGTAGTAATTTCTCAATAATTTATGCTAATTTGTGTGAACATATGGTAATAAAATTATGTCACATTCGAAAAGTGAAGCCCAATTTTGAAAGTCTATTCACCAGGCTTCATAACGACATATAGCTTTCCATATTATTGTGAATATGTATTACATAACAAAATTAAATCCAAAACAACCCATTTTTTTCCAATTTTTAAGAAGACCCGAATGAGTTATAAAAATAAATGTTATACTGACAAGGCTAGTATCTGCCATCAACTAAATACACATTTCACAAACATTGGTCTTGGCTTGGCTGAAAAACCTCCCCAAACAGAAGATAATCCAACAAAATATATCAACATACCGAGTGTGGTCTTGAGTCATTGTACTGAACAATCAAACAAATTACTCATACCCAGTGTCGTCTTAGGTCATAATTCTACTGAACAATCAAACAAATGACTCATACCCAGTGTGGTCTTCAGTCATTGTACCCAACAATCAAACAAATGACTTGTACCCAGTGTAGTCAACAAAAAATCAATACCACCCAGTGTGGTCAACAAACAATCAAACTCATCCAAATGTTGTCTCAGCTTGTTCATGAAACTACCCCAGTGAAAGCAAATGGACTCTTATTAATAATTAGCCAAACGGCTGTGAAACCACTGCTGACAGTGCCATTGTTACCTGTTGATGTTCATGTAAGTTCAGCACAAGACAATGCAACGTCTTGCCTTTGTGGCAAACTGTCTAATAGAGCTAACTACAATCTTGTATTGGGTTTACAGGGGTGTCCATGTGATTAGATTGGTTAGCACCCCTATCAATTATTAACGAATATTATAAATGGCCATAAAATTCATTTAAAGCAAAATATCTAAATTCGTCTATACTGTTTTGAAGACCATGGTCTTCTTTATGTTTTGTGCGAAGTTTCAGGTGGATATGTTATATTCGCGTGTACAATTAATTCAAATATCTGAAATAAACGTATCTGAATATAAATTTCCACAACTTGTGTTACAATTGCAACAGATAAAAAAATTAACAGACAATTTTTCAGTGATCATTTTGGTACATACATGTAGGGTTGCCCATGCACAGCTCTTAATTTGTTCAATACACAATAACCCTCTATCTGTACCATGAAGGTATATGATAACCATAATATTGTTACTGTAATTGTTACTTTTATTGTTACCCCTTTCCAAGACAGAATTTTGTTATTTCCATTTTTCCATAATTTCACCATTAAAATTACAAAAGTTGTTCGTTTCATATTTTATTGCTTCTATTTATCCAACTTAGCATTATTTTTAGTTGCATGATTAGACAAGTGTAGTATGAACAGCTACTTTTACAAGTCATAACAAGGTTTAACTTTAAATTACTATAGCAAAGTGATAAATTGTTGGAATCATACTTTCCAATTATATACATCATTCTCTTTTTTTTAAAAAATGATAGGTCACATTACCTTTTCGAGTCCTAGGAAAATGGTTTGGCCAAGTGTGAAGACTATTTGGGCAAATCAGGGCTGGACAAATCCACTATCCCAATGCCCGGCCCAAAGAAAATTTATCATCGGGCTAGCAAAATAATATCATTCAAGCCCGATGTGCCAGACTAGCCACAACAAAACACCAATCTATGCTTTCTGAAGATTAACAAGGAAATATTTTGAAATTTTACTATGAATCTGAAATGTTGGTTTACCTATTTCGAAAGTAAAAATATGGTGGTTGTCTTTTACTAAGTGTGAAAACCAAGTTTTACGAACTCTGTGTGGATAAATAATGTTCAAGGTATCGCACAGTAGGCAGACTGGGGAGACTGGTAATGTGTTTGGTCATGCAGGAATGTATGCATCTGTTTTTCCAGTCATGAGTCTCTTGAATTTTGGATTCACACGAACATAGGAAAATAAAGTTGCAGGTCAAACAGAATCAGAAGAGCAGAAAGCAACAAAATGGAGTGCTGATGGCAGAGTGGGTGCCTATCAAATACAACAGAACAAGAAATATGACGACACTGCAGATACCTTCATTCCTTCCTTAATGGAAAACAAAATGGTCATGGGTAAGTACATTGTATGAAAGCTCGAAGGATGCAATGTTCTGTCAAACTTGTTGCAAGTACCCAGATTTAGCAAAGCAGGTTGTTAATTACTAGTATGCAAAATTTCCGAGTTCATCCTCTGAAGAGCTACACATGTACATGTACATGTATGAACGTTCAAGAGAGCATGAGGGTTGTAAGAAGCGGATCACATGCAAGTCCAAGAAATCTAAAAAATATTTGCAGGATACAGCCACAGGAAAAGAACTGTCAAAAATCAACGAAATGCAAAAGAAAAGGTTGTGGCTGTTCAACACAGCATATGCATTAGCTACAAGAGAAAAGCCCTTCAGTGACTTCGAGTACATCTGCGAGCTTCAGATTAAAAATGATTTGGATCTGGGTGAGAACTACATTGCACCTCAATCACCATGCCTGCCAGAAGTTTATTTTGTCAGTGGCAAGTTTACTTTAGAAATAAATAAAAAGTAAGTACAAATAGGGTTGAGAGTGTTTTGTCAAATGGCAACATAGATTATGTTATTGTTGAGCAAGAACTGATTTATTCACGTTTTATTGGTGAGGATTTCTAGCATATTACTTCCACCAACAGCGGCAGGCCCCAGCTTTAAGTTTGGAACGTTTGGATGGGGCTTCCTGTTATGCTTGTTCAAATGGGAGGCGTCATTAGCAAAATCAAGGAGGTTATCATGTACACTGTAGTTGTATTGTATTTGCATTTTGTCTTTGAAAAGCCTTTTTAAGGAAATATGAATAAAGTATGAAGTATCCCAACAGCTCTTGGGATTCACTGTTTTGTCCATTGCCCATATTTACTTACTACCACTACTTTCCTAAAGGCAATGTGAATTCACAGAAATTAGCAATCTTTTTCAAACCGAACTTGCACATTTTAGTGGAGTCAAACAAGTTAGATGGATGGCAAGCAAAGAATGTGCTGTTTCTGCTCTGAAGAAAAATCTAACAACAGTTGTTTTGCACCTTGAACATCAGCACACTGAACAAACAAGGGCACAATATTCCAATTGAGCCAAAGACTATCACAAAGAGATCACCAAGATCACCTTCATCAAAATGTTGTATTTCTTACTTGATGTGATTCAAAGAACTGTGATTGAGCTGTCTGCCATGAAACTTCAGCCAGGAAAAACATGAAAGAATTTCAGGTAAAACTCAATCTTGGAGAAAAAATTGCAGATATAAAGTTGACTGACAATCAGGAAACTTTTTTAAGTTATTCTGACAACACAATTTCCTACCTCAAATCCAGGTTCAGGAACTTGACAGAGAAGCCATTGTCCCTTATGGCACTATTTGACTTTAACAAATGGCTCACAAGAACTTAGAAATAGTGAAGTGCAAGAGCTTGTTTGCAAATACCTTGATCGTTTCTTTACTCAGGAGTCAAGGTTAGCAATTCCTGCACAGTGGATTTGGCTTAAACTTTTTGTATGTCCTCTGTGCAGAAATCTTTTAGTTGAAGTCTATTCACTTTATTGCCCAAAAGAATGCAGAGTAATATTCATTAAGTCTTGATTAACATTGTTGTTTGAAGGTTGGGGATGTGTTTTTACACAGGAGTATACAGGGAAGTATATAGTTCTGCTATGTTTCTCATCCTCTCCCACTCCCAATAATATAGTGGTTCATACCAAGCTTAACTATAAATTACATTTATTAATCGATCCTAAAGTTTATACTGTGTTTTTTTTGCTTTAGACAGTTCTGTCTTTAATGATGGAACTGAACTGGCTAAAATCCCTATTCAGATATTAAAATCCCTTATCAAATATTCACCTTAAACCATGATTATGTTAGTTCATGAGGGCAACAAACGAAGTAACTTCAATGACTAATGCATGTCTTCCAAGCCCAAACCTGATCGAATTTACATTCAACAAGAGTGCAAGTTGAAATATCAGTGACTTTGCTGAGCCTGTTGGAAGGCTCACAAACACATCTTTCCCACAAATCAAGTTCATTAAAACTTTAAGCTGTTCACATTTGAGAGACAGGACTCCAATTTGAGAGACGTTTCCTCTGCAATGGACTTTACACTTCAAAATCTAATTTCAATCTCTCCCAGGTCTCCGCCATCTTGTAAATAAATTATGCTAATTACCAAAAATTTAGAAGTGACATCACAGACATGGTTTTAGGCTCTGAGTCACAGTGACCCTTCTTGGGGAGAAACAGAAACAATGAAATCACCAGTCTCCCATGAAGAGGAGGTTGCTGTTTGTAGACTATCGTTCGAGGAACATTGTATCATTTCTGATGATAATTTTTTCCTTCAGGTGAAGCTTAATCAAATAAAATAAATTAAGCATTGTGAAGTTGTTGGAATACTACCTCATTATATCATCACGCACAATTAGCTGTGAGCAAGGCTTTTCAAAGATGTTTTCAAGACCAAGCACAGAACAGCATTAACCCTTTAACGCAACCTGCATATCATTATCGATTGCCCACGATCGATGACATATTTTGCTGTTTTTTTTTATCAACAAAGATATTCATTAACAGCCAATAGTGTATTCTTTTAGAATAAAATCTCGGCTATTGTTTCAGCCATAAAAGAGGCAATTTCTTTGGCTAAATTGACTAGCAGCTCTTTCGGTCACACTCGAAGTGTAAGTCTTTGGGCGCCATCTTAATTTTACCCTTGTATTATTCAAAGAGCTTCACATTATTTACAATTACTTTGTTGATCGTATATCACAGTATTACAATGCCACCTGAGCCTAAAGTAAAGACTTTTCAGCCGATGAAGTGCTTGAAGCTGTTCTAGATGATGATGGTAGTGAATAAGTTACTTTCAATGAAGGTCAGGACTAGGACTGTCTGTAATTGTCTGTAATCTGGCTGAACCCATACACAGTTTGAGGTAAAACAGTATGCTACATGTAAGACTTCGGTGAGGCTTATTAATTTGTCCCGATGTCAATAAAGCAGTGTTCATTGCATCCATATTACCAATAAAACGTACAATAACACTCCTCTTAGAGTACTTCCAAAGACGTCTGAGTTTGTCGAAATAATGTTAGTGCCAGGATGCCATAATATAGGATTACATTTTCTAATCTGATGAGAAAGGAGAGAAACATCACCATATTGCTTTCTGTCCACCATCTTGTTTTGTTAACCTAAATCCTGCAATGTTTGCTGGGATATAAACTGGGTTTCAGGCCTTTCTCCTCTAAATAATTACCGCCAAGCAGCTGGAATTGGACAGACAAATGCAGGAGAGATGACAAATCCTAAAAAATGGCTTTTTAATCACTATGGTTATGTTTAAGCTAATATAACTCTTCCGCTTCTCTATATTCTTATTTCATCACAGAAAGTGTTGGTTTTCTTTGCATTGGAAGGTCTATAAAGAACCTAGTCTCACTCACTATAAGCAGTCATTTTGAATTGGCTAAAAGGGTGCCCGCAGTACCTTTCTGCTGATGTCCATAATTTCTGCCAATGTTCTGTTTTACACAGTTATTTTATAGTGAAGACATTCAAGAACAGCCAGAGACAGTGATAGAAGCGAGTTTGGTGAAGTAACAAAGCCAAAAAGGAAAAGAAAGAGGGATTCAACTGGTGCCAAGGAAAACACACAACTGGTTGCCATGGCAACGGATTCTTGGAAACCCAAAATGATGATGATCTGGCCCCTCCAAGAAGACGATTCAGCCCAAATCATCAAGAAGGATTTCAGTTGTCAAAGACAGGCCAAACTTGGCATTCATCAGACATATTCCTTCTATTTTTCTCAATGCAAAGTCTTGAAATCATTGTTCTCAATACCAATGCCTATGGTGACATGTGAAAGACTAAAAAAGTCATTCAAGTGGTATCCTCTGACTATCAAAGTGATTTTGGCATTCTTTTCTCTAATTTTCTTTCTGAGTGGAAGTGGTGGAAGTGCCTGTGCTAAGGGATTACTGGAATATTGACAATTTCTTTGGACAAGACTTTATCAGGAACTCTGGTATGTCCAGACATCACTTCTTGAACATTTTACAATAGCTGCTCTTCATGTATCTGACCCAAAGGAGAACATAGAAAATAAATGCAAAAAGAAAGCTGGACAGGAGTATGATCCTCTACTGAAACCCTTTATTGAAGAGCTACAGTTAGCTTGCAGAACATACTATGTTCCAGGACAAAATGTTTCCATTGATGAACGAATGGTTGGATCTAAAGTTAGATTTTGTATGAAGCAGTTTATCAAAGACAAACCTACCAGGTGGGGTTTCAAATTGTGGGTTTTAGCTTGTCCTCGCACTGGCTACACATAGAGATTTGAAATTTATACTGGAAAAAGACTAACCAAATCCACCAATGGACTAGGGTATGATGTGGTGATGAATTTAATGGAAGGTACATTGTACGTTACTACAAGGGTACCATTTGTTTGTAGATAATTTCTACAGTTGCCCACAACTGTTCAATGCCCTCCTTGAAAAGGGTTGCATGGCCACAGGCACTGTCCGAGGGAATAGGAAGGGGTTTCCTAAAGACTTATCCAATGCCATGACCAAAAAAGCTGAGAGGGACTATACGGTGGTTTCATAAGGGAAATTTAGTATTTGTAAAGTGGCAAGACACCAAAGGATGTTAGTGCACTTTCCACATGCCATGCTGCAACTGGAGATGACAGTTGATAAAAAAAAGGTCAATGGATGGGAAATTTGAGAAGGTTAATGTTGCCATTTCTCCAGTTATAAAGTATTACAACAAAGGCATGGAAGGAGTGGACCTGTCAGACCAACTTCTCCAGTGCTACCAAGTGGTGAGAAGGACATGGAAGTGATGGAAGACATTACTTTATGGTACACTATAATCGTTTTTTCTTTGTTTTGGTATGATTTATAATCATACATGTAGATACTGATTCTTACTGTAATATATGAGTTATGTAAATATTGCAAACTTTTCAGCCGACATAGGGCTTGAGACAATCTGCTATATTTCTGCAGCAAGGTACCCTGTTCCAGACTAGAAACAACGAAAACATACATGTACCCTATTCCCTCCCCTGAGTTAATTTTTGCATTTTTGGTTGCATAGCATTAAGCTTATACATTGCACAGGTGCAATGGTCACCTAAAAATAAAGTCTACTTGTTACAGACAAACTTTTGCAATATTTTTGACATTTGATAAAGTGATAATAATAATTTAATAGCTTATATTCTGCAGGTTTCATGTGAATATCATCACCTACAATTGTATGAATTACATTATACACTAGTGGTTCGATATTGGAAGTGAAGTGCTGCCACATGTTGAGATTGCTATCATAAATTCCAATGGTAATTGGACTTGAAGTCACAAAGCCTCAATTTGGGTTCCCTGTGGTTCTGGTGTTAAAACCTGTGAAATATATATTTAACAAATAGCACTAAATAGCATGAGTGCTAAATGGCATTGGGCGAGCACTAGAAAATTGCATACCGCTTACTGCATGCAAGATATTAAAAGCATGTACATGTAGATGAATTGCTTTAAAACAAAACAAATTTAGTACTTGGAAAATTTTACATATCAAAGCTTAAGAACTTGAACTTGCTTCACAGTACAAGAAGTCGCCATCTTGTTGCTTGAGCCTGAAGTCAAATGACACAAAACCATGGGCTTTGACTGGTTTCACACCACAGCAAAAGGATATTATGCTCTGCTGGCCAAAAGAGCAAAGACTCGAGTTCAAATAAAGTTTTAGAGGTCTTAAACTTTTTTAGTAAATAATCTTATAACTTAGTAAACTCACATTAAATTAAGAAAACTTCACCCTGCTAGCTTTTAAGTAGTTTTCTTGTTTTTCACAAACCATTTCATGTAAATATGCATACAGTACATACTTAAAATTAGTTGTATATTGTATGAGAGAGTACATGTACATGGTGATTTGCCTGAGTACATGAATGAGTTCTTAATAGTCAGAAACTGTGATATTCAAAGGCGTTCGACAAGGTATAATGAACTTTCAGTGTCCACGTTATAACAGAGAGAACTTTCTCTGTAAATGTGGTTAAGGACTGGAATAACAAGGAAATTGCCATCATTAAAGACTTTCTTTTTAATGATATCTTGAAGAGGCAAACAGAGTTAACCATTTTTAACATTACATGCACCTTGCAAGTAAACTACCGTATTCACTCACAGCTAGGGCGCACTTGCAGATAAGCCGCACCCTGAGTTTAGAAGCTTGATTTTGGGAAAAGTTTCTTTGGAAGAATATCAAATGTACATTGTAACTTTCACTGGAGAAAACACTGGAGAAAATTTGTACCTGTAATTTCAGCTCTGAAATAGTATAAAATTCATGTCTACATGTACATAGTTAGATGTATGATTTATCTTTCCATAGGATCTGTTCATTCAGGTCACCTTTTATAGGTCAACGAAGCCAACAAAGTTCTCACGTTAGTCTGTACCCTCGTAACCAGGCACCTGTTGGAAGAGAGAGAACTGGACACTAGAAGTTTTGTTTTCGCTGAACGAAGTCAAAACAACATGGAGTAGTTTGCTTTTTCATCAGCTCTCTGTAGCTATCATGTCTAAAAGGATATCAAGAAGCCATCTACATGTATTGGAGAAAAACTTGTTACCCAAAGAGAGGTGGAATATCTGTTTGACTAATTTGCTGTTAAGTGCTAAACTGCAAAGAAATGTTGGGCCATTTAGCATGGTACAATGTATTTAGTCGCTTGCGGAGTAACAAATATTCACAACATAAAGGCTGGTTTCCATATGATCGCTCACAATCGCCTGATCGCTTGAATCATTCAACTGAGCGATTGCTAGCATTTGTTTCCATATGATAGTCAAGAGCCCACTCACAAATTAGTCAACAGGTAAGCAGACAACACTTAAGACATTGCCATGGTGCCAAAAAAGAACATTGCATTGTGGGATACTGTTCGGTCGCTCGTTCACCAGAATGTGTTTCCATATGATCGCCGCCGATTGATGGAAATCGCTATGGATCGCTGAGATAGAACAGTTTCTATCCCAGCGATTGTGAGCGATTGGATCGTTCACGACCACTCGCAATTGCTCAAAAGTGTTTCCATATGATCACTCACGATCGCCGGCTTCATTTCGGGTGATCGTGGAAACAAGGCTTAAATTGATCTGTTAGGAGCCACCAAACTTGCAAAAGCAATTGCCAGTGCTTATTTTCTTTGGGATAGTGTAGTATTCATAAGTATACATTTGTAGCTCAGTATTTCTTTTAAATGTTAATTTATGGAAATTTCCAGAACCTTACTTGTATGTACGGTAGATGTTCTCACAGATAAGCTGCACCCCCAATTTAAAACGAAGATTCTGGGTAAAAAGACCTGTGCAGTTTATCTGTGAGTGAATACAGTATTTAAATATTTTTATCCTTTTACATGTACATGTAGATTTAACTTTAGTAGTGTTTTCATTAAAAAAAATTGCTACATGTGTAAATATATTTCAATGTATTTTATACGTATATATTTTGAAAGTTTTAATGAGGACAACAAGGTTGTCAGTTTTCACTGTTATGTGTTACCCTCTTGAAATAAAGTCTTATTATTATCAATGAGCTTCGTGGATTTGCGATCATTGCAGCAATTTATAAATATGTTTATCTCTTGATTAACCTCTGGTTTCCAGAACAGGGATATTGAACTATGCTGATGATTTAACAGAGCAATTTTACCATACTTCACCTCTCATGATACGGCTGAACCAAATTTTTATGTTTTTGTCTTTGCATTAATTTTAAGCAGCTGAAATTTTTAAATGAAAGAGGAAAAACAAATTAATATCTGCCATTTTGCTTGGAGGCTTCCAAGCTTTGTCAGTTTGTGTAAGTTGTGAATGCCATTACTTCCTCACAACATATTTATTAATACAAATTCATAAAACCAGTATTGAAATAATGTTAAGACAATCAAAACAACAAAAGAAACTATTTTATTCATTTGCAGTACTCTAATATAATTTATCTTTCTTTAGTAATTTTGTTAATATCACTCAGGAATAAAGGTGTTAAATAGTGGAAATCATACCTTCCAATACTCCAGTTTTGTATTCGAAAATTACCGCTGAATGCAATGACTACAGACGCATGTACATGTACGCAGGGTTAGCCTCATTCTGAAGTTAAACTTTCATATATACCAGCGAGAAGGTGGGCTATTCACAACACTGTGTATTGTTGTAGTTTCATGCTTTGCACCTTCTCGCTAGTATTTAAGAATGTTTAACTTCAGAATGAGGCTAACCCTGTGTACATGCGTCTGTAGTCATTGTATTCAGCGGTAATTTTCGAATACGAAACTGGAGTATTAGGCATCATTCATTTCAGGTAGGGGAATCTGCATTTTTTATGGGTAGGATCATGATGCAGCTTATAAGTGAGACTTTTCCAAAACATTTTCAGACTTCAAATTTGAGTTAGTGATGTTGTCCAAGTTAGGGGTGTGGCTTATAAGTCATCAACTATGGTAATATTTACTGGTAGAATGAAAATTAGACTACTGAATGTAACTGATGCAATGTGGAGTGTTGTGCTCAAAATGTATTACATTGCAAATAAGATGGGCAGCACAGGGCTCAAAATAGCGACCTGACAATAGCCAAATTGGGAATGACAGTTCAAAAATAGATATGTCGGGTTATAATTTATAATAATGAAAGACGAAACATTAAAATGTCAGGTCATATTTTCTTCTACATGTACATGTATTTCGAGCCGTGCAACAGCATTTTATGAAGCACATTGTCTGTTTTTTTTGGGTAATGCACTAGCCAGTAGGAAGCCATGCACACCTACCCAGAGAATAGCAGGGCATTAGATTCAAGTTGTTTACTAAATAATGCTAATTGCCAGTTTGCACTATTACGTCAGCTGGATACAACTACCAGATTCCTTTTCAAATTCGTTTTCTTATTCAAATTCTTTAACTCCTCTGAGAATACCAAGACTAAATTGAAGGGCTGCGTGCAAAAAGGGCATAAGTGTTTCCTGATCAGATTCTAAATTCTCCTTTAATTTCTTTGTTTTCTAAGGGAGAATTTAGAATGTGATCAAGAGTCACTTACGCCCTTTTTGCACACAGCCCTTCAATTAGAAATTAGAAGAACAAAAGAATCAGCACAAAGGATTCTGGTAGTTGTATTCAACTGACACAATAGTGCAAGCCACCTATTCCCAGCTATGTGTTTTCTAACCTCACTTCTGTTCCCAGACCCAGGGAAACAATATGGCCAAATGCTGTACAATATTATATAAGATTGTACAAAGCAGACGTAAAAAAAAGTTTACTGAGAACAGAGCCCATACAATAATTAGGATTTAAGTAATGGTTCGCCAAAAAACAGGAGAAAAGGACAATACGGTGCGGCAATGAGCAATTCCCAACAACACCTTAAGTGCTGTCTGAGATGTCCCTAGTCAAAGTTATATCTGAAAATAAAAGAAACTGTTTTCTTGGTCATTAAATTTTTTTTGGCTGTAAAAACTGAAAGAAATCTCCATCCAGCCAATTGGAAAGGGAGAAGACAAAACATATTAATTTTTAATCACAAATTTGATCACTTTTCCCAATAAAGATATTCTTTGTAATCAGATCACATGTACAATGTAGTTTGATCAAAAACTAAATTGAAACATCACATTATCTAATGAAAATATATTGCCTCGCTCGTTTTCTATTGAATGTACATGTATGAGTATTATAAAATTAACACCTTTACATTTCTTGACATTCGGTGCTCCTCTTCTTAGCCAGAGCATTACTTAATGTACATCACTTACCTTTGTCTGAGTGGCAGCCATTTTGAATGTGGTGAATCCACATCCAAGCCCTGTTTATGTTCCCTGTAATAGATAAGTTCATGGTTAATTCCGACATTTTGAAAGGGGTGCAAACATGGTGCAAAATACAGTGTTTGTATGGGAATCAGATGCCAAATAATTTCCGTAAAATAGACTTTCCTAAATATTCATTATCTGCAAACTTACATGTACATTGTACACGTGAGGTTACAGGTTACCTTCAAAACGAAAAAGATGGGGAACATTTTTTTCACACAGGATTGTTGTTTTAGTAGTAGTGTCCTGTATACCAAAACCTCTGTTCAAAACAAAATAATATTGATGGAGAAATACCAAAAGGAAGTTTTAAACCGGAAGTAAAAGGTTCTGTTGATTTACAGCAGATCAATAAACACATGACAAGTGCTTACTCTCCTGTAACGACGGTGTAGGGAAAGCTAATGCATATTAAATGCATGTTTATTGAGAAAAGTTTTTCCAAACACGATTCCATAATTCCATCGGTTCTTGGCCTTATGTCTTCCAAAAAGCAACCAGAGGCCCTTAGCTTGGAAAACAAAGAAAAAAGAAAAGCAAAACAAGGCCAAACAATTCATACGACGACAAGCCAAATAGATAAATAAATAGAAGTCCTCGCAAAACCTGACAAGGGTTTGTATTTTCACTTTCAGACAGATTGCCAAGTGGTCCACATCTAAACATAAAGAAGAATTGATAGGAGCCAGCCGAGAGAATATTTGTTTCCAAGAAACCCGGGCCAAGAAAGCTTAGATGGAAATGTAAAGTCTGATGGCGACTCTGAATCACTTGAAACAATCTCGCTATTGCCATGCTGTTTCAGATGCCTGCAAATCGCTGTCTCCTCTACTACGTTGTAACTACCTGTATGCTGGCATTCAAGGCATCTCTAGGTGTTCACCTTGGCTTTGTCCTTCAATGCCTCTTTGTCTTTCCCATTTTTCAAGTCACACAAGAGAACTAGAACAACCGGCTATATTAACATTTTCTCGATGTGGCACGTACACGTAGCTTTGATAGCAAATCAACATTAGCGGGAAATCTTGACAGGTACTGTAGTTGAACTGTGATGAGAAATGATTGGCCAAGAGCTTGCTAATTGTTGGAGAGGTGGGGCTTCAGATTCATGCACGACAGATGGCTACTTGTAGATTTTTTTTAAGTGCTATTTTCTACGCTTTCGATTTTCAACCAAAATAGAGTATTAAAAAAGTTCCCACTCAAGAGGAATTTATTTGATGTGTGAAATTGAAAAAGGGTGCAAAAGGGTGTTGGGGAATTGGGAAATTGTAAAAATAGAGCTCTTTCTCACATATCTACTCGGACTATGTTTTCGCCTTTTCACAAAGAACATAACTTTAACTAATTCCCAGACACCGTTTTGTAATACGATTCCTCTGAAATGCGACTAAGCAAACAGATTTTAAAACTTTAAAATATTTTCGGATCTCACTAGATTGGAGAAACGTGATCATGCGAAGGCCGCTACCGGCGATAAACCGCTGGTTACTTTGCTTCTTACCGCCGGCTACTTCACATGATCGTGTTGAGTAAAGTTTACTAGGTAAACACCGCCTCTAACAACAGGACTGCCAGTTGCCTAAAAAGTTAGAAATGCCTGTATCTGGGTCATTCCACGGTATTATGTATGTTGCGGAGGGGACATTCAGAAGCAGTTTTCGTGCCATAGCTTGATATAAAATAATTAGAGCTGATCAATTTTGCCTTTATATTGTGGATATCCATTATATCTATGTATTATAATGTTGTTATTCTCTCTGCATAGTACTGATGGCAGATTGTAATAAGATAAGTTACTGTTGCGGATGGGACTCAGAGAATTTGCTATTCTTCATTTACCAGGTTTAAGTGAAATTTTCTCTGATTCTGCAATGAATTTTAAATGTACATGTACAGTACAGCCTGGATGTATGTTAACATTTACACGCATGTACAAAATTAATTTATTACACGCATTTGCACTACACTCGTGTATTACACGCAAAATGCGTGTAGTTTTATTTTGTCATACAGTTATTGTCAAAAGTCAATTCGGCATGAAATTGTTTGTAACCTGTAACTCCAGATCTTCGAGCGGTTTCAATTACCAACGGTTTCCGCCAAAACGTAATAAATTATGCTGAAGGAAACTTTCGATTGTTTGCTCCGCATTCACTCTGCAATTCACGTAATACTTTCTCTAACTACTCTTGTGGACAACCTAATCGTTGCTGCTCGCAACAGAAACATGAAGTTCCTTTCGCTTTGACGGCCATTTTGACTTTTCATCAGTGTCGATCGTGAGCATTTTCATGTTCTAGTTCTTACATGAAAGAAACAGCTAATACAGTATTGTGCAAAAGTCTTGCAAATACCTTATACTCTTACCAGAAAACTTCTACTGGGAAAGTGCAATTCCTTTTGAATTAAAAGAACTTTAATGCATCGGATCAGATCAGTCAGAACGCGTAAATGGAAATTAATTGCGCCCCCACGGTATTTGTGTCAGAAATTAGACACGCGTCTGGCTGACAGTTCACGATTGACGGGGACTTTTATTATATAAGAATCTTGACTTTTTGGCGCCTCTGGCACGCAGCGTATTTACCAAAACCATCTTACTGTACGTTTGTAAAACTGTTTGTCATGAATTCGAATTTGTCACACGTTAATCAAGCTCAAAGTTTGGTTGCGAAGTTGCGTATCCCAGTCATGAATGGTGGCACGTTTCCAAGTTTGGGAGACAGCTAGATCACGTGACTGCATAAGGGTGCGTTAAAGTCGTGTAATAGGCCTTCTGCATCAATTGATCACGTGACGATTTTCCCATAGCAACGTCTTGTGTGGAAGGCAAGCGCACCATTCTAACATTCCTTGACAACAGAGAGAACGTGGGAGACGCGAACGTGAAACCTCAATACTAAAAGTTCTGCCGGTTCCTTTGTTATTCGTTTTCAGCTCAAATTTATCATAACTATTTAGCTTTAAATCTTAAAGTTCAGTGTTAGAGGATTTTAAGAGCCGTAAGACGATCAGTAATAGCTTTCTGAAGCCAAAACCGAACCGGACTCTGCGAGCTACTCGCAACATGGTGCCAGTAAGAAGTTGACTTCGGGAATGTACTTTCTCCTAGCATCTCCTCGGCTATGGTAGAGTATTAAATAGATGCATCTCCTGTCATCAGATAATTTTTCTAGAACATAAAAACGATTTAAAGCGTGGAAGAAAAGTACATTCCCGAAGTCAGCTTCTTACCGGCGCCAGCGGTTGTCTCATCTTTCTTGGGGATTCAGCAATTCTTTGAATAAAAAATTGCTGTTATTCTTTGGGCTTGGAAAAAACGTTTAAGCTTATTTTTAGGAAGCAAAGCACTCAACAAAGTGCCGAGAGAATGATCAAGATTTCGCCATCGGAACCATGCTACAGTTATCGTCGAAGTGCGTCCCTGGAAGTTTAATTGACTGTTTACAACATCCCAGTTTCGAAAAGGAGACTCGAAACTTCCAGGGTCGCACTTCAATGATAGTAACTAGAACTTATAGTAATCTTGCGAAAAGCTACTAGAAAAAACAGTGCGAACTACGTCTAGAGCAGAGCTAGAGAGAACGAATAATATAAAACAGGAAACATTTTGTACATCTTTTTTTTTAATAATAGAAAGATATCAATACACTAAAACTTACAATTTTAAGCATTAATGATAAATAGTTTAAGATGGCTCGAAATTGATACTCCATACGCAGTGAACGTTTAACTGGGCGTCGGATGTACTCATCCATTGCCTTGCGGCACATACTCCAAGCTGATTCTTTGGAAAAAGGCGGTGTTGGATACATATTGAAAACGTACTTTCTAATTAGAGCTATTCTGAGCGGGTCTACTGCTTCCTTGTTTCGCACACCGGCAATGTTTTTTCCTTTCAGTTCTGCTTCTGAAAAGAACTCTCTCAAACAAATAACAGCAAAATTCTTCATAGAAAAACTCTTAAGCCGATAAAGCTTTGTTGGCGTCAAACCTATAGTGAGATTATGCGCAGCAGGTAGCGACGGCGTGGCAGAGACACGTACAGTCGGTGTATCTGTCGCTGTTGACGTGGCAGTATCAGTTGGCATGGCAGTATCAGTCGGCGTGGGAATTGCTGTCTGCATGGTAGTTGCTGTCGGTGTGTCTGTTACTGTCGGCGTGGCAGATGCACTACGCGAAGCGGGACTAGGCAATGCGGTAAATAAAGGCGTCGTATTAGCATTTCTAAAATAAAATAACAATTCCTTATTCTGTTCGATTATAACTTGTTGATTTGCTAACAACGTAAGTTGTTTAGCTTGCATCTCACCCAGCATGTCCTTTAATCCTTGGTCGGCACCAAATTCTGAAGGGAAATCTGGTACGTCGTAGTCGATGTCCACTTCGGTTTCAATCGTCATTGCAGGTGAGGTCCTTCCAGGCTGTTCAGGGGAAAGAAGTTCAGTAATGGAACCAGTGATGTGTTGCGTTTCAGCGGGAAGGTGGGAAGTTGTGGCTACATGTACGTGATGAATGAAGACGGCAGCTGGTGCAGGCGGGTCAATTAGTTCCAGGTCTGCTGGCTGTCTAATCGGGGGTGCTGCTGGCTTAAACCTTTTCACCACAAATGCCTGCATATAACCAAATAACAAAATGACATTAATTCCAATTCTATAGATCACTTTTCCTACCAGAGTGCATGTCGTGCTAGTACGAAGCATTTAAGGCAAAACATTACTAATCGTATTCCTGACTGAGCACAATATATAAGTATAAGAAATGTACCTCCTCTGACTTCTTTGCTTTTGCATCACAGCTTTTTGGTTGTTTCTGTTTTCGCCGTTTCTTTGGCTTTTAATGTTTTAATAACTCGTCTTCCTTCCTTCTTAGAACTGTTGGATCATCTGCGAAAAAGGAATCAAAACTCATAAGTCAACTTATTTTGATTACTCAGCATATACACTGTATCTAAAAAGTTTCAATGATCACTTATTGCAAGAATTGAACTTACCATCCAAAGCCATAACTTCAGCCTCCAATATTTCATTGCCATAGTTTACAGTGACAGCACTCCCAATCTGGAATTTTGATCCAGTAATTGCTTTGATGATTCTCTTTGATGGGACGATGCAAAGTGTCTGATCACAATCAAACAGTACAAGAGGGTTTCTTGGTTCCTTCGTCAGTTGCCTAAGACTTATGATCAAATGTTGCGTTTGACTAAGCTTTTCGGAGAAGTTGCGTATTCGATTATCTGGGCAGATATGACTCAATGAACCCGAGAACCACTATTTATAGCATGGGTTGGATTTAAAACAGAATACTTAATGAGATCTTTTCATTGCGCAACTGCTCTCAGGCGTTCACCGGCTTGAACAAAAAGCGGATTGAACAAAAAGTGGCTCACAATCAAATTACGACAACCATGCCTCAAACTTCCGAATACGTCAAGATGCGAATCATCGCCTTGGGAAACACTGGCCTTACAATAACTAAGGTTGTTGAACAATTGCATAAAGAAGAGATCTCAATTACAAGACAAACCGTCAGCAAAATGTTAAAAAATTACCGCGAAAATCAATCGCTCCAAGACAAGACAGCCAGCGGGCGGCCTGCTATACTCGGCATGGAGCACTACAACTTCGTTGATGCTCAAATGTACAGAGACGATGAATTGTCAGCCCCAGGTAAAGTAATGCTTTGCCATTATATCGAACCGTATCACAGATGTACATGTATGCCTGCCATCAATGCATTTCTTTATCAATTTATCAATTTACACTTTAACGTCGTTATAATTACTTCAGATTTACTGAAACTACTGTATCAAGAGTTTGGCGTGAGCTGCAGCATAAGCGTGGTCAAAGCGGTACGTCGAAGGCTCCAGTGGGTGAAAACGGGGACCTCGTTACTGCCAACTAGTGAAAGAGAAGAACTGGATAGAGAGGCTTGCCTTCGCAGAGCGTTGCATCGAAAATGGGGAACAGTTCCATGACATCATCGCAACTGACGAGAGCAGCATCTGGATGGAGCGACATGGGCGACTGTGTTTCCGCAAAAAAGGAGAGCCTGCGAAGCTCAAGCCAACCGCGAAACACCCCTATAAAGTACATGTGTGGGCTGGCATTTCAAAGCGGGGAGCCACGGAGATCCTAGTCTTTACCGGAATTATGAAGGAGTTTTATGTGGAGGAGATCTTAAAAAACACACTACTTCCATTCATACGTGATATTTGGCCCGATGGTCATCGGTTCCAACAGGACAACGACCCCAAACACAAAACATCGCCAGAAAAACGCGACACGGCCGATTGTGCAATATCAATTTCGGCTCAGAGGTCAGCAAGCACAGTTCGTATAAAATTACAAGCAAACTATGGGGGGAAAACGCTTAATCTCGATTTCTCACTTTCCTGTGTACGATTTAAAAAATGTCTAACCAGGATCTCAATCTACAATATGAATTAAATAGTTCTACCTACATTTCTATAATCAGCTCGTGAATTTTAGGTGTCGTATTTTTTCAAACATAAACGAGTGTCTTGACTCAAATTATTACAGAGCTAGAGTGAGAATTGGCGAGAAAAGAGCTTACTTACTGTTTATAACTTGGATTCTGAGGTGGAATATACTGTATTTTGCAAAATGTCTATAGCAGGCCTTCTGAACGAAGGGTTCATCGTCGTCACTAAGTGCCATTAGAGCAGCTGTGGATTCCTTTGCGGTTTCGTTTTTGCAGTTGAATATTTCGATAATGGATAAACCGGCAGAATCCGCCATCTTTGTACGCTAAATCCTGTAAATTTGGCTGTCTTGAGACCATCATATCTCTGGCCACGAGCGTCTAAAACACCACGAACACATACCAATGGACAACTTGTTCTCTCCTTATGAAACTGCAGTGTATTTGTAACTGACCAGCAGTTATTCAAATGAATTGTCCCTTTTTAAAAATAGGCCCTAGCCGGACCTATAGAGAAGAGTCTGCGATACTAATTGTGGTCAGCGATATCTCCCATTCGTGCCCGTTTTGAGGCTTGAGAGACAGTAAACAACAATATTTTAGTATGGAAGGCGGCTCTAATAGCTTAAAAATAGAGGAAAAGCTTAAATAAAACTGAGAAAGGAGAAAAAGAAGTAAAAAAAAAAATTTTCGTGTCCCGTGTAGGAGTCGAACTCCGTTCACGGGATTTTAAGGCCGACGCTCTAACCACTCGACTACATGTATAGAGCCGACCTACTTGTAACGCCGCTGACAATTGCTAAATGTCGCTTATTTCTGGCTATGAGTAAGAGCAATATAACATTAAAAATTGCATTAAGAACGTTAACATTAAAAATATTTGTTTTGCTTTCAATTAGGTAAGCACTCCATAGAGTTCATGGAAAACAATGACATTAACTATTGGCCAACACCAGCAGAGTCACCAGACTTAAACCCCATTGAGATGATGTGGAATGAGCTTAAGACGTTCCTTTGCCGACGAGTAAAACCCTCCACCAAAGAGGAACTTGTGGATGGTATTTACCGCTTCTGGGACCGAGTAACTCCAGAGAAATGTCAGAAGTACAATGTACATGGGCTACCTGCAGAAGGTTCTGCCGGACGTCGTGGAAAGACAGGGATGAGCATCAGGCCATTAAGTTACCACCACTGAAAATATATATATACTATAGAGTAGCTAGAATTACTGGTGAAATAAAAATTGTTTGATGTAAAATCATGTTTGCGTTTATTATAGCCTGCGTGCAGACGTTTGCAGGGAGAGAGAATGTCTGCACGCAGGCTACGTTTATTACAATGTATGGGTCTGGGATTCAAAAACATGGGTGAAAAATAGCGAAGCACAATGTTTGGGGTGTCGATAATTTACAGTAACATTAGGCCATTCCACTTTATATGCACCCCCCCCCCCCCCCCCCTATTGAGGATGTCACTTCTATACTCCTTTGGATATTTTACTCGTCCCTATATGGATGTTTGTCAGTTTTACCCCCTCCCCTCCCCTCCCCCCAAGGATATCCAAGTTCCTCAATAGGGGGGTGAGAAGTTAAAGCTTTTTCGTAAATGGCGGTGTAGCGTGCTGATTTGAAGACATACTGTTTTAGAGTGTCAAACAACGGCGCCGTTCAAGTGTAAACCAGACGAAGATTTTAGCTGATGTTCTACACTTTAGTCCAATGCTAATATGGCTAAGTGTCGAAAATGTTCATTTGCGAACCGGTTATTGTTGAGCTACGTATTCTTCAGACGTTATTCTCTGGAGTTCAACGAGTTAATGAGGCACTGACATGCGTGTAGTTCCGTGCGTGTAGTTCTGTGCGTGTAGTACACTTAAAGTGCGTGTTATTACACTCAGTTCGTGTAATTACACTCAGTTGAGTGTAGTACACGTGCGGAATTGCGCACGTGTTACATGCAAAATGTGTTAACATACATCCAGGCTATACTGTATATATTTTTTGTGCCAAAGAGTACTTTATCTACTTTAGATTAATGGTAAAAAAGTGCAGCTGCATTTGCTATATTCTTATCAAAACTGGTTTCATTTAGACTGTGACCTGTTGCGGAGGGGACGTTGCAGAGGGGACATTTTGTCCACACTTATACATTATTATATTATTACTCGGGCCAGGCCTACGGCTGGCGCGAGTCAGAAATCGCAAGTGTTTATCTTTTATTTTTATTTTTATTTTTTATTTGTGTCGAGATTTTGCGCCGTTGACCAATCAGATTGCGCCAGTACTGTGAACAGTGCTGGCGCAATGTTGTCCCAGTGAACAGTGCTGACGCAATGCTGGAAATGTTGTCCAGGTTTTTCAAGATGGCGGCGAGTGAGAGTTTTGACTTGGCAAAACCTTTAATATCAGCTGTTTTTTTGTGTAAACCAAAGGTTCCTTCAAGTGCAATACCAAGATTTTTGTCTTTTCTAAAGCTGAGAGGTGTTTCACGGGCTTTGGCCGGGAATTTATCACATATTATGCGACATGCTTTAAGACACACTCGTGAGACGTGACAGTGCTCTGCATGCGAACAACACTGACTATATATAAAGACAACAGCTTGTAAATGTAAGTAGCCGCTAATCTGAACATGATAACCTTTATACCAATTGACTGTCGTGGTGTTGTTATTTATTGGGCTAAATTGCAGAATACAGTGGCACTCTTGAAGCTATTTAGAAATATCTGGCTCCGTAGTTGCCCGCGCAGTCGTTTTAAGGAACTGAAATAGTACTTAACTGTATTAGCGATTGAAAGTCATTTTGAAGTTAATCTTAGGCAAAGGGGTTAGGATTAACTAAGTCTTAGTGTACAACCTCCATTTTGAATTTATTATCATCACAAAGTAGGAAAGCAAAGGTCATGGCTCCGCAGCTCCGTGGATGAACAAAACACACAGGAATCCCATGATATAGTGTTGACATAATACATGTTGCTTCGTTCTACTACAGTAGGGTATAGACAGGTATCGTGTTTGGAATCTATAATTGTATTACTACGGAGCCGCGGAGCCACTTCAAATATAACCTTGCATTGGTAGGGTATAGACAGGTATCGTGTTTGGAATCTATAACGACTTTTAAAATAATATAATAGGCTAAGTCTTGTGTTAGTGTTACTGTTAAAGCTGGTTTAACTTAAGTTTAAGTGTTACTCAGTGTCGTTTTAGCTTGCTATGGTCTGCGGAACTGCGGAGCTTTTTTTTGGGGGGAGACCTTGAAAATTGATGTTGTATTCTGCAATCGCTCCATTCATTGTTATTATATATAACCTCTCGAAAGTATAGACAATAGTAGAAATGACCCGATTTCTCAGTTCTCTGACTGCATGACAGTGGCCTTTTAAAATATTATATGCACATGTATTTAAATGTTTATAACTTCGGGAACGAAAATCTAGAATGCAGTGAGTGAGTATAAACTGAATAAGTAATCCGAAATGAAGATTTTTTCAAACGAACTATAAATGACTGATGAGTGATGTGGAAATCGCATATTTACATGTATCTGTGGCATGTTATTGACACTGGTAAAAACCTGTTCCGGCTTAGTTGCAGATCAATACCCCCACATTCTCCACTTTAGTTCAGGTCAGTGTATTTAGACTCGTTCTATGAATGATTTTGGGTCTAAATGGTTAGGTTTTTTTATTATTTCAGGGTTAGGTTTTTAGAAGGTTTGTATGAAAAAGTTGAGAAATGAGGAGGGGGTATTTTGCAATTACTCCCAGTGTATTTCATGTTTTTTTTTAAACTGACATACTTCATAGATATGATATTATGTATAGAGTAGTGTATTTATCATTATTGCAAGATGAAGTTTATAAAATAAACTAAATTTGGTCCAGAACTGAGAGAGTATACTTACATGTAAGTGGCCATTATATATCTATACAAGCTAGATCTTGTTTCCTCTTAAAGTTTAAATGGCTTCTAATAGACTAGAAAATGGGCTCCAGAAATTGGCCCAATTTATCAGTTCTTTCGGTAAAATAGGAATACGGATCCACTTCTAAACAAGCGGGAAGATCTACAACTACAATTAATTATTTGGTGTGAAGACAGATGACTCCAATAATCCAAAAACCGAGTGGAAATCGCATGTTTATTTCTGAAATGGACTCATGCAGTCTATAATTTATTTGAGAACTAATAATTTATTCTAAATTTCAAAGTTACATCATCTATATGTATTTATAATTTCATTACAATTGGATCAATTTTATCTGAACTAAGTTTGGGCCTACATGTATAACAGAAAGATGGTAGCCTCCAGTTTGCTTTAACTGCATTCCAGTAAGCTCAGTGGTTAAGTGTCAGTCTATTGTGCAGGAGGTGGTGGGTTCAAATCCTGGTTGGACCTTCAAATAAGTGGGAGAACTGGTACTGCCTTTGCTCTGACATCTGCAAATGGCTAGACCTTCATGTCTTCTTGGATCAGAATGTTAAATTGTAGGCCGACACTGAGAATGCAACCAAATCTCTGGTAGTGACCACCCTCAAGTGTAGTGGATATAGTTGTATACATAGAGTAAATGAGTTTGTCCCCAATTAGCAATACCATGATGCTAAATACATTGACATTCTCCTCTGTTAGTAGTAGTACGTAGTACTAGTTCCCTTGTTGCCATGTACGTTTTATATATTAATATACAGGCTAAATCTAGTAGATTACATACATAATCATGACTGCTGCCTTAAATTATTATGTTGTTGTACTAAATGGATGGGTAAATAATGCATGTATTAGCAGCTTCCCCCTGGGGTGGATCCATGGGAACCTGTCAGAATTAATTGTTTGTTGCCCATCGGTGAGGGGGAAAAGCTCACTTTGGTTCATAGATCAGGAACCTTGTATGAATTTTTACTAATTGCTGTGCCCCATACCAGCTAGGGGATATGATACAACAAGTTTGATTGGGTATTATTGTGCAAATCCCCAGGGTACATGGGGGTTGATCCCTGGTGTAGTAGCTGCCAGTAAATATGCAAAGCTACTGATACAGTGCAAAACTGAATGCTAAATCACTGGAAGGAAGTTCAAAGGAACATTGCATGTGTTATTTTAAAGAGTTGTTGTTGAGGTTTTACTTGGCCTCTTGTATAGGCAAATCCTCGTTTACGTTTTTTCCTTATTAGCATACATCAAACTTCAAGCAACGTACATATAAACAAACATAGTTGATAAATCGAAAGAGATTGACACACTTGATAATCACCGAAAATTTTAGAATGGTAAAATAAATTTATTGAGGAAAAGTATTTAAAAATAGCAAAATTTACAAAGAATGTATGGCTGACAGCAACTTTTGCCCCCCAGCCCATTTTACAGTTTTGAAAAGTCAATTTCTCTGTAAATATTTAACATATCAATCTTACATTTTCGGTGATTACTAAGTTTAAAATTCTCTTTCAACTGATGTACTCTGTTTGTTTGAAGCTTGAAGTTTAATTTACGCTAATGAGGCAAAAATGTAAACAATGACGTCAGCAAGGATTCGCCTATTCTTCCCTGAAAACCATGTGAAATCAAACTTGTTTGATAAAGAGTTGTAAGTCTCAGCAGAGCAGGTCAGAATTAACCATTAGTGTTCACTATATTATAACTGGTCTTGTGTTGCTACATGTATATTGTCTCAAACATATGTAGCTACTGTTATAAACATGGCTGCAATTTGCTTTCTGTTTTCCATGGCAGTTATCATCCCAGGCACTCTAAAATAGGATAATTTTTACATAACTAATATAATATTTTTATTATATGGCTTCTCTGGAGACAGAATCACAATTCTTCTTAAATATAATTTATATATGTAACTCTTATAAAAAGAATTCACAATTTTTTTTTATTCTCCCAAAGGCTAAAACAATTGTAAGTGTAAAAATACTTTTTTAATCAAACCTGCAAAGAATACCAACTATTCCTTGTTGAAATTCCATATGGCCCGAGTAAAGGCTGATACAGCCTCTTGTTTAATTTAATTCTACTCCTTTCTGTATTAGAGGACATACAGTACATGTACTAATTCACCAACAAAGCAAGGAACATCAAAATAACCCTACAGAGAAGCCATATTAAATCAGAGCAGATGTCATTGTAATTACCCACAATTCATTGCTTCCTACTGCACATACTCAGTACAGGATTTACCAGCATTCTTTGCAAGTATATTAAGTACTGTTAAATTATGTACAAGTTAAAATAAATGACAGGAAATTACTTTAATTATGCAAAGCCATATAAATCATATTGTAAAAAAGCTGTCAGCAGATGTTTTAGCAGAGAGGAGAAAAGCAACAGCAAATGGGAAAAAGAGAAAAGCAACAGCAAATGGGAAAAAGAGAAAAGTGACAGCAAATGGGAAAAATGGATTAAAAATCTCCAAAATGATGGTGAAAAGTACCATACATATAAAAAAAAAATTCAGTTGAGTTGCTGTAATTTATATTTAGCACAAGCAGACTCATACAAATTAAACTGTAATGTATATACATTGTAGTTACAATGTAGGACTACCTGTGGTTTTACTAGAATTTAAATGAAAGGCCCGATTTATTGTTAACTTTTAAATGTGTCTTGGGTTACTTACTATAATTAGACATGAATACAGAAACACTATAATATCTTGTTTTAATTGTACTATTTTACTTACACATTTTAAAATATAATTTAAAAATAGAACATGTCCCCTCCGCAACAGAAATGTCCCCTCCGTAACATAAAATAGAACTTATTTAAATCTTTAAATGGAGAGCCCAGGAACTTTACAATACAGCACAATATACCTCCAGGTATAAATCAGAAGTTATCATACTGTGTACCTAATATGACTATTTGACCACTAATAACATAAACTTTAAGGTGTGAAAATGTTGCGGATGGGACATTTACCAAATGGACAATGTCTACCGTGTGACTCTGACCAAAGAGTCAGCATGTAACAACTGCTTTTTAAAAGGAACAAGGAATAGTTTATGTCCTGATAAGTTTTGAAAGTTTTCAGTTTTTTGTTTAATTTATAAATAAGTGATTGATTTGTCTCCTCCGCAACGGCCATTTTGGCTTTTATTGTAATTGATTATAATTTATGCATCAATGTCGACCTGCAACCAAAAAAGTCATATTTTAAAATAAACTATCGTCATTTAGCTACAATTCTATGAACACTTTAGGTCTGTTGGAAAACATTTTAAAAACTGGTTTTCATGTCCAAATACTGTGGAATGACCCATCCACAGCCCTGCCGGAAATTATAGGGACATTTACCGCGTCCGTACCTCGTGCAATGACCGCGGTTTTTCCTCGGTAAACCTCGGTCATTTTTGCGGCCGTTTTGAAAACGCCGCAGTCATTCTTGGATGCGGCGCTAACCGAGGTTCGGGATACAGTGTACATGTGTCAACTTGAACAAGTGAGATTGTGGCGAACTAGTCAGTGCCGTGAAGTGCTTTATTTGAAAGTTACACACACAAACAAAAAACGACAGTACATCGAACTGTTAGCTTTATGGGAATAACTGGCGAATTAGTCAGCGCCGTGGAGTGCTTTATTTGAAGTTAAACATACAAACACAAACAAAAAACGACAGCACATCGAACTGTGAGCTTTACGGGAATAAACTGTGACGAACTACAGTATTGTGCAAAAGTCATGCAAACGTATTTCGACGAATTTCGCTCTTTGTTCGTACGAATGTCTTTCGGGCAATTTTTCGTTCGAAATTTCGACGAAGAATTGATGAGATACTCGAAAATTTGGATGCCAAGGCGAAATATCGCCAACCTGCGAGCGACATTTCGACAATATTTTATTTCGTTTATTGTCAAACGAAAATTCGAACCAGGTTATCGAAATATTGTGATCCGAAATTTCGGCAAGCGTACGTGTTCATTGCACAATTTTGTATTTTAACATTTCTTTCACCAGGATTAACGCGTGACAAATTCGAATTCATGACAAACAGTTTTACAAACGTACAGTAAGATGGTTTTGGTAAATACACTGCGTGCCAGAGGCGTCAAAAAGTCAAGATTCTTATATAATAAAAGTCCCCGTCAATCGTGAACTGTCAGCCAGACGCGTGTCTCATTTCTGACACAAATACCGCGGGGCGCAAATTATTTACATTTACGCGAACGGACTGGTGTTCCGATGCATTGAAGCTCTTTTAATTCAGAAGGAATTGCAATTTCCCAGTAGAAGTTTTCTGATAAGAGTAAATAAGTTTTTGCACGTTTTCAATATGACAAACGTTGCTTTAAAACTCTGTTGATGTTCTGTAAAAAATCAGACTGACACATTCACGCCTGACTGATTGCACGTGGAAATTAAGAGTTGAGATTTTAATACCTAACGCAAGCATTTACAATGATTTCTGCCGAAACCTTTTAATACTAGTAACAAGACAAGGATCTGCCGTAAATGTGAAACTACACTGAAGCAAAAGTTTATTTGGTGTTATGCTTTGCGCTCAGCGAGTGAGTCAAGCTTTGAAGCGGGCCACGCACCGCCGGTCTGGGAACTAAGCGAGCAGCCGTTGTTTTTTTTATTTTACGGCTCACAATATGGGCCGAATTTATTTGAAAACTTTATACAATGACTTTTACAAAGATCTTGGAGGCTGACGTGGAAATTTCCCTTCATTTTCGCCGTAAAGCCCCGAAATACGCCGTTTAGCGTGCCGACTTTGAAGAAGTTTGTTTTAGAGTGACAAACAACGGCGCCGTTGAAGTCGTGAACCAGACGAAGAATAAAATGTTGATGTGTATTAGCGAGCAGAGTCCGAGAAGTTAAAGCTTCTTTTAATGACGGTTTAGCGTGCCGACTTTGAAGAAGTTTGTTTTAGAGTGACAAACAACGGCGCCGTTGAAGTCGTGAACCAGACGAAGAATAAAATGTTGATGTGTCTTAGCGAGCGAAGTCCGAGAAGTTAAAGCTTTTTTTAATGGCGGTTTAGCATGCCGAGTTTGAAGAAGTTTGTTTCCAAACAACGGCGCCGTTGAAATCGTGAACCAGACGAAGAATAAAATGTTCATGTGTATTAATGATGTGTATAAATATTGAGAAGTTTTTAAACAGTGTCTGCCGAGTTTCAAGATACTTCTTTTACAGTAATCAAAAGTGGTGCTACTTTTTTGTCGTTCTACTTCTCTAGAAGGAAAATATCACTTGTGAAATATCACTTCACCAAAAGTGAAATTTCACTTTCCAAAAGAATTTTTATTTCGGCAAGCGCCTCGGTTGATGACCTCAATATGCAAACCGCGGCGTTTTCAAAAACGCCGTGGTCATTTAAGCAATGACCTCGGCAGAAAACCGCGGCGCCCCGTCCCATGACCTAGGTTTTTCCGCGGTCGGATGTCCCTATAATTCCCGGCGGGGCTGTACATGTACACATGTACCATGTTTCCTAGAGGTACATGTACATGTACATGTAATTTAGACTGAAAACGCACCCTGAAGGTATCCGGTAACCTTAAGATACCAGGTAAAAGATAAACTGATCAAAATTTGAGGGATGTAGCTGTGCTGGAAAGAGTGCAATTGTGTTTTCAGTTTGCCATACATTTGTCTGTAAATTTTCCTGTGTGACTTTGACTCGTTATTGCAGACAAATGTATGGCAAACCAAAAACACGATCACACGCTTCCCAGCACAGCTACATCCCTCAAATTTTGATCAGTTAAATAACCTTTTACCTGGTACATGTACATGTATCTTAAGTTTACAGACAGTGAATATTTCAGAAATTTGACTTTACAGAAATGATTTGGCATCGTATTCCCATAGAAACACTGTATTTCAGGCCATGTTTGCACCCCTATCAAAATGTTGGAATTAAACATGTACTGGGCTATCCCCCAGCAAATGCCCCACTATTTCCCAGGTAAGGGGTGTGGTGGTCTCCATAACAGAGCACACCCAAAGCCCCAGTCTTAATACTACAGTTAATTATATTGGTTTGCCTGTATTTTATGAATGAGATGTTTATCACTGCATTCATGTACAATGTATATCAATGTTATGTTGTTGAATTTTTCATGTATAAATAAAGTTCTGATTGACTTTAGAGGAAAACAAAATTCACAAGGGATCTCTCCTGTTTGCATAAACGAGCAAACTAATTAAATACAACAGTTGTTTCTCTCCATTGTTCTGGATGTTTCCATTACGTTATGTCCCCATGTTGAATGAAATTTGGAGTCTCATTAAAACAAAACTGACTGTTTCCCTCAGGTCAGTGAACATTAACTGCTACTAGTAGTAGTACAATGTACATGTAGCTCAATAAGTGCTTACCTGAAATGCGAGAAGTTGAAAAACCAGCGTGTCCATCAACAGTGAATTGTTTGTCGACCAGACCAGATGGTGGTGTAGCTTTGCCACAAATCCTGTCTTCGCTTCCTTTCTTATCCGCTGAAAAGAAAAGGTTCACATTAACGGTAAAGTTTAAACTTAGTTGCCACCTCATTTTATACTTTTTAATCCGACTCAACCTGTTTCCAGTTCACAATTCCCGCAAATCTGAACCTAGAGTCATAGAGTAGAGTCTAGACGTACAGTCACGTAGACAAAACGACAGCTCTCATTTTACCCAAAATTAAGCATAACATTGAAAGCAACCTTGTTACCTTAAACATAAACAGTAAAACCTTTATGCATAAGATAAGAGTATTGGTATAAAAACTATGCAGAAACAGAGAAAACTTGATTCATTTCGACGACACGTGAACTACAAACGTGCAGTAAACTGACCAACTGATAACCAGGCCTAAACATGTGACCATAAACATACGACCACAGGGAGACCAATAGTAACCTGCAATTATGTTTATGTTTTTATCGAAGTCAAGAATAACAATGTAAAGGAGATTGAAGCACCACAGAATATAAATATTTAAGGAATTCGCCTTCAACATAATTATTTTAAAGAATAATGAACAATAATACACTTGATTTATATAATGAAAGCTTCAACTGCAGAAGTAGAAGACATGGGTTCCCTGTGGCTAAGTTGGTCAAGTGGTTAGAGGAGTCCATGTTATTCACTGTATTGTACAACTTTATTATTATGAACAGTATTTACCTCGATACTGCAAACTTTTAGAACTAGAACTGAGCAATTGTCATGAATTAAAGAAGAATTTTCTAGTTCGGAATTAAAATCTCTTATTCAGGATATTTACATAACATTCTTCAGTAGACACAAACAGTTTAGAGTACATGTACCTTTTCTAGAGTTCAGGAAAGCTTAGAGTGTTTATGTTTTGAACTTTTTGACTCAAAGACAGTTTGTACACACTCAGACACAAAAAACTATCTTAAATTAGTTAAATTTTTAGGTTCTTTTTGAGTTTTTCATATTCAAGTACTCAATAGACCAGTTCGCGGTTCATTCCAACATTTTGAAAGGGGTGCAAACATGGTGTGAAATACCGGAAGTGCAGGTTGACAGGTGAGCAAAAAAAAAATGTAAACACAAACAAATAATGGATTGATGTGTCAATCAACATATGTCATCAGTCAAGGTCACGTGATTCAATAAAAAATAGTCAATATTACTCTTTAGTTTATTCGTAGAGCAACGAAAATTGCACACAACAACTTTGTAACTCAAAACAAACAAGATGTGCCAGTCAGAATATGTGACATCATTGGTCACGTTATTCATTAATTTTTCCTTAAAGCACTGAATCCACTTGAAAAAATACATGTTGTGGTACAATTTTAACTCCTGGTGCATTTGTTTTTGCGCCGGTGCAATTTTTTGCAATTATCAAGATTCTAAAAAGGGATTTTTTGGGGGGGGGGGGTAGGGGGGGTTTGGTTGAACAAATGAATTCACCCATCCACCACTCCCCACCAAAAGTTCTAAGCCACCAATGGCGAGCCACCAAAAGTTCTGAGCCACCAACGGCTAGCCACCAAATCGTTGAGCCACCAATGTTTCAAGAAGTTTATATTGAAGCCTTTTGTTACTTCATTGTGTGTTGTGCTGAATTTTTTTTTTGGTATAAAATTTTTAAACCAGGTCAAAATTTTCACACCAGTTGATTTTTTTTAACTGGTTTATTTTTGCAAGATTCTAAGAAGGGAACCTAATTGTTTACTGAGGTTAGGTAAAGTTATTTCAATATTGGCTTAGGGTTTGGATTATATGATTATTGTAGTTCACAGGATTATTATTGTTGTTCAGTGATCTACATTTTGTAGCCCTAAAAAGCCTAATTTAGTGACTATAGCTTAAAGACCCTAAATCAGTGAACACCTGTTCACGGTTAGGGTTTTTTTTTATGTAGGGGTAGAGTTTGGATTAGCTCGCATGACCATTGAAGCACTAGTTTTTGTTGTTCAGTGATCTAGCCCTGTAGTTCTAAAAACCCTAAATAAGTGAGCACCTGTTGTTGATGGTTAGGGTTTTTTTTAATGGAGGGGTAGGGTCTGGTTAGCACACATGACCATTGAAGAAGTATTATTTTTGCGTGTTGTTCATTTAGTGACTAGCTCTAAAAACCCTAAATTAGTTAGCACTTGGGTTTACCAAGGTTAATGTTTTAAATGTTGGGTTTATATAGGGCTTGGAATGTGTTAGGAATGAGTTTGCTTGGAATGGAGTGTTAACTGGCTTTAATAAATCTGCTTTTTATTGGCCTTTGCAAACTCCGCACGGAAACAGCAAAGTGAAATAGAAATGTTGTATTTGTTTGCATTATTTCTGTGTAGTTCTCAATCATTTATCCATTTGTATGTCTTTTTACATCCTCTTTGGGTGATTGTTTGATGACAGAACAAGAGAATAGTTCCAGCATAAATATATAAATTATTGATTAGTTTGCTTTCGTAAACTATTGTTGTGGGCTTCCTGTCGTCTTTTTGGGTGGGAAAATCCAAGCTTTTGTAAAGGTAAGTCAAGTCTCAATTTCTCCAAGTGTGTCTTTTGACTACACTTTGAATTACATGTAGGTAATAAAGCAACAGAAGCATTTTCTCGCAAAGTAGGGTATGTGAAATGTTGATTTTTGGCAAATATGAAACTCTAAAGATTACCTCAGTTCTGACAGGAAAATTAGTCTGAACGGTTTCAAATTACGGAGTGCAACTTCAATTGAAAGTCTGCCTGTATTTTCGTTTGACGTGCCTAATTCCGGCATGGTTTCTAATTTTGGAGCCCATACAGTACTAAACTGTAAACAAGCATTTTTACAACAACCGCCAATTTTCTCACAATGTGATTGGCTAATTTTCATATGCAATATTTTAACAGACGCGCGGCCGGCTTTCGAAGCGGGCTTTGCAGAGATTTGTGAATTCAGGTTGTGTACACATCTGTTCCAAAAATCAAGAAAATGAGGATTTTAAAAGCATTTTATCACTGGGAAAAGTTAATTGGTGAGTCAAACTTCTTTCTGTGGTGGCATTTGTCAAAATTTGAGCTTTCTCTCAAGTCGAACAAAGCATTTTCGGCTAATCGACTTTGTGACAACTTCTACCGATCTTTTAGAACTAGAACTGAGAAATTGTCTTGACTTAAATACATAATCTTCTAGTTCGTGATTAAAATCTCTTATTCAGGATATTTACATAACGTTCTTAAGTAGAAACAAACAGTTTAGAGTAGATTATGTATTTTTATAGAGTTCGGGAAAGCAGAAAGATGTGTTTACGTTTTGGACTTTTCGACTCGAAAGGCAGTTTGTACACACTCGTTTGAAGCTAAAAGTGTTTTGTTGTTGTAAAAAACAAATTGAAGTTAGTTTTTTATGTGTCTGTCCTAATATTGACAATGATTTTCGTCATAACATGGTCAAAATAGCTGTGGATCCACGAGGCGAAGAACACATAAAAAACTAACTTCAATTTGTTAATTTTATCGTGTTTATTGCCATACTCTCATTACACCGAGGGTCATAGAAACAGGTGGACATATCTGAAATTCATGATAGCCCTTCACTACCGCATTCAAAATGCAAAACATTTTGCAATATCCAAAGATGAGCGATTGAGCTAACAAGTCAGCAGTTGTCATTGTGGGCACAGTTGTTGTAATACAGGGATCCTGGTTCATATTTTTTCATCTCAAATACCTTGACAAGCAGCCACAAGAGTTTCTAGTTGAAATAAGCCGAGAAAATATTACCAAATCTTCAAGTACACATCTTTTTTCTTATCGGCCGGAATTAGGGCAACCCAATCGGAATTGGGGCAAACAATTTGAATAATATTTTTAGAAATAACTTGGTTAAATCATGAAGAAAAACTAATCAAAACTTTACAATAGGGTTAATGAAGGAATAAGCTAATCTCATGAGATCCTCTTTTCAAAATGCTAGACATTCTTTCATTTCCTGATCTAATCTCCTATACATGTAGTATAGCATTATTTGTGTATGATTATTACACTAATAGATTACCTAGGGCTTTCCTTGATTTTTTTTGAGAAAATTTGTAATAGACATGACCATGATGCTACATGTAGATTGGCTGCTAGAGAGTCATACAGTCTTCCATCAATTAGAACAAATTATGGCCAAATAGTCTTTGCTTTACTGGAGCTAAAATCTGGAATTCACTTAATGAACAGTACAAGTTGTTGTCCAAATAGTCCTTTAAAAAAGCAATTAAGCTAGAGCTTATGATTCTCTATTGATGCTAAATTTCTTTTAAATATTTTTTTTTCGTATTCAGTTTGTAAATTTTGTTGTAGCTATTTTGTAGTTCTTGTTTGTATCCTGGTTTTTCCTAGTCCGACCCTCAAAATGTTTTTTTATTAACTAGTGGCTGTCTGACTTGATTAGTTTTATACTATTTTCAGATTGCCAGTTTTTTTATCCCATTTTTTCTTTCTACTTATTTCATTGACAAATTGTAAGCATTAGATACAAATAAACTATTGTTATTGTTGTTGTGAGAAATTTCCTGATCAATGCTTTTATTCTAAGGTAAGTTATAATAAACCGGCCGGAATTAGGGCAACATACTGTACTGGTCTATCGCCCAGGGGGTGCGATGGTTACCATAACAGAACACACCCAAAGCCCCAGTCTCAATACTATAAACTAATTGAGATTTTGAGACGCGATACCGAATTATATTGCCGGCCAGTTGGGAGAAAATATATTCCGTATTGGGCGGAGTCGCGCAGCGACGAAGCCCAATACGAAGAATATATTTTCTTCCAACGCCGGCAATATAATTCGGTATCGCGTCTCAAAATCTCAATTAGTTTTGTATCGCGATTCAACAGTTAAGTCGGGAATTGTTAAAAGAAAGAAGAGAATGAAGTACCAAACTTATTCTGATCGTAATTTCAATTCTCAAAAGGCGCCTAGTATATCTATGGCAACGGTTTCACGGCTTGAGTGGCGAAAACTTTCGCGACGTGTTTTGAAATCTCTTCAAAAATTATGAAAATTGTACTTTTAGCGAATAAGAGTGTTAGATTTCTGACGGAAACTACAATGCCAACCTTACCTTTAGGATTGAATGATGCTTATCTTGTAATTTACAGTGTTTTGAAGGTGAAATTGTAGAAATCTTGCTGTTGAACAAACGACTTTTGACCTTGACCTGGAACCCATGTAACTGCAAGGGCTCGCGCAAGAGCCAATCAGAGGCTGGTATTCTGAGACGCAATACCATGTTATATTGGCGTCTCAAAAGTAAACAAAGTGATCAGTGAATCGTGATACAGTTAATTATATTGGTTTGCATGTAAATCAATGTTACATGTTGTTGAATTTTCCATGTATAAATAAAGTTCTCATTGACTTTAGAGGAAAACAAAATGGCTTGCCAACCGTTCACGGCAAACGATTTCCCCCGGGCGTAGAGAAAGGTTGAGTTCGCGAGTTTTTCTTGAGAACCCTAGCTCTAGGTGGGTAAGATCTTGTTTACTGACCGGTTAGTTTTTTTTTATGGTTCAAGGTAGGGTTTTAGTTAGTTTAAAATTCCCAGCATAATGTTCTGTGTACCTGCGAACTCAACCTCCCTCTACGCCCGGGGGAAATCGTCTCCCACCGTTCACGAGGGAACTCTCCTGTTTGCATAAACGAGCAAACTAATTAGATACAACAGTTGTTTCTCTCCGTCGTTCTGGACGTTTCCGTTACGTTATGTCCCCATGTTGAATGAAATTCGGGGTCTCATAGAAACAAAACTGACTATTTCCCTCAGGTCAGTGAACATTAAGTGCTAGCTAGTACAAAATGTAGCTTATAAAATAAGTGCTTACCTGAAATGCGAGAAGTTAAAAAACCAGCGTGTCCACCAACAGTGAATTGTTTGACGACCGGATGCTTCGCCACGAAACCTGTCTTCGTTTCCTTTCTTCTCCTCTGAAAAGAAAAGGTTCACGTTAACGGTTAAAGGCCACCTAGTTTTATACTTTTAACCTGTTTCCAGTTCGCAATTTACCGCAAATCTGAAACTAGGGACTAGAGTAGAGTCTAGAGAGTCGAGTACGACAGCTCTCATTTTAACCAAAATTAAGCATAAAATTGAAAGCAACCTCGTTACCTTGAACATAAACAGAAGAGACTTACCTTTATGCATAAGATAAGAGTATTGGTATAAAAACGATGCAGAAACAGAGAAACCTTGAGGCATTTCGACGACACGTGAACTACAAACGTGCAGTAAACTGACCAACTGGTGACCAGGCCTAAACATGTGACCATAAACATACGACCACAGGGAGACCAATAGTAACATGCGATTATGTTTATGTTTTTATCGAAGTCAAGAATAACAATGTAAAAGAGATTGAAGCGCCACAGAATATAAATATTTAAGGGATTAGCCTTCAACATGATTATTTTAAAGAATAATGAACAATAATGCACTTGATTTATATAATGAAAGCTTCAACTGCAGAAGTAGAAGACATGGGTTCCCTGTGGCTAATTTGGTCAAGTGGTTAGAGGGAGACCAACAGTAACCTCCAATTTTATGAGTCACGCCACAGAATATAATTCTTTAAGGAATTAGCATTCAACATGATTTTTCAAAGAATAATGAACAATAATACGGATGGTCGTAAAACATGGACGGGGACGCGGGGACGTGGGGACGTGGGGACGTGACCTTAGAAACACAGTATTTTTGACTGCTAAAATAAAAAGCGAGTAATTATGTGTTTTATCACTAGCTGGTCATTTAGGTTAGAAAACACGTAATCAACATTTTTTTTCCTCACGAACCGACGCCATCTTGGAAAAGCCTCTTTTCCACGCTCCTTTAGTGAGATTAAGGAGCCTGGGAAGGACCGAACCGCCATAGAGCTTCATCAAGCGACATAATATGCGGCATACTCCGCCCTAGATATGAAGAAAATTACAAGATTTTTCAAACTGCAAACAGTCAGTTTATGAAAATCTGATAGCCCGGCCCAGTTTAAAGGGAGTCACGAAGTGAGCGCAAAGAAGTCGGCGGTTTTCGGAAGCTAAGGGGGTGTTTACACGAAGGAGGGGGGAGGGGGGTTTGACCCTAGTGCTAGCACTATGCTCAAAGATAGCCCGGGTTTACAAGGATTCAGGTCGCCCGGGTCAACTAAACATGATGTGGCCGCCAAAATCATTCAAGCATAGAGGACACGAGTAGAGATTTGACGGGTCATTTGTGAATTAACGTCGATTAATTTTTTTGTTGTGTCCTTTATTTCTGATGTCTAGTGTCCTATAGCGCTGGTATGTGACCTACATTGTACTAATTGCTAGACAACTCCAGCAACTTGCAATGTGAAATTCGGCTCTAGAACAGCGCTGTCCCGGGTAGGCGAGTTCTCCCTAGCGAACTCTTTACAAGAAGTAACGCGTGCAAAAGTTGAACTAGCCGCTAGGCTGATCCTACTTCTCAGGTACCCGAGACAAAACTGACCATTTACATGTGAACAGAACACAGAATACAATGGCGGTAGAATGACTCTACTACTAGGATGACCCTAATACAAGGGTTACCCTCTTATCATGTAAACAACCCCTATTAGTTTTAGTGACTATCTTTTTTTTTCACCCGGGTTGCTTCACATGCTCATTTCCTCACTCGGGGCGCATGGAAACGAGGCCTTTCTAAGATCGCGTTGGTTTGTGAGGTCAAACGGCTTTTGATTACGTTTTTTCTAACCTAAATGACGAGTTAGTGTTAAAACAATGCATTGAATACACACATAATCACTCGAATTTTATTTTAGCGGCCAAAAATACTGTTTCTAAGGTCACGTCCCTACGTCCCCGTCCATGTTTTACGACCATCCCAATAATACACTTGATTTATATAATGAAAGCGCCAACTGCGGAAAGGAAGACATGGTTGGTCACGTGGTTAGGCCTTCACTGCCCTGCATGTGTACAACTTTATTATTATGAACAGTATTTACCTCGATACTGCTATCTTTTAGAACTAGAACTGAGAAATGGTCTTGAATTAAATAAGACTTACATAATGTAGAGTTTGGGAAAGCTTAAGAGCGCGTTTAACAATTATTTTGGGCCATTGCTAAGTAAAATTTAAAACGCCATAAAACTCAAACAATTTGAGTAAAATAATTAATAAATCACTCAGGAACTACTGTATGACGGACTTTTATATTTTGAATAAGGCAGAAAAATTCAATCATTTTGGGATACTGCTATCATATTTGCATATATCATTGGTCTGGGTTAGCCACAAAAGGTGTAGCATGCGTTTTCCGATATACCTAAAAAAAAATTTCAGGCAATTTTAACAGTTAGATAATCATAACTTCCGTGTGTTTTTTTTCATCTAACCCCATGCTTGGCTCTATGCAATGCGACTTCGGGGTAAGTTTTATGTGTAAAAGGATCGACTTTTATTCATTTTAATTTTTTGTGAAACCAGAAGTATAATCTTGTTACCAGGGTCCAGGCTTTTTACGGGGCGCGGCCGCGTTTGGGTGGTTACAAAGCATTTTTTTCACATTCGGTAAAAATTGGATTTGGCGCCCGGATTTGGCGCCCCCTTTCCAATAAGCCCCTCCCTCACCCTCCCCCTCGATTCCAATAAGCGCCCTTTCAAAATACAATTGCTGGGGCATCTATTAATATGGTACATGTAGGTATATCTTTACTCTTGATTCATCTGCCATGCATTCTACAGAAAACCGGGTCTTCTTCTTAAGGCGAATAGTGAAATGTCCATATGCGAGCACAGTTCTTTCAAATGTAACATTTCTTGTTCAAATTTCTTGGCAATGTCCTGGCTTGAAGTTCTTGCTATCAATAAGCGCCCCTCTCCAATAAGCGCCCATTCTTTAGCTCCAAAAATTAAATAAAAACCTAACCCTGAAATAAAAAAAACACAACCATTTTCGGCTCCAAATCATTCATAGAACGACCCTACATACACTTGCACTATAATGGAGAATTTAGCATAGTTTAGCATAGTTTTCAAGTGATCTTTCGAAGTGGCCGGGTATTCTATAGTTTAGCCGACCGAGCACACTTAGCTCATCAGTTTCAATTCACGTTCTTACATTTTGTGGAGTCAGCCGATTTTATAGGTCGCGTCGTGGACATCAAACTCAAACTCAATCAGATCGGAGGTAATTTCCCAGCGTTTGTACCGGTCAGTTGAAATTATAAAGTGCACCATGCTCTGATCTCTGCAAAAGTTCTCTTATTTTTTTAAACTTGTGAACGAGAGTCGAATATGCGATGCCTATGGCTATGTGGTATATGTATACATGTGTGTTTCATATGGTTATGGCATTCATTTGAGTTTGTAGCACATTTTGCTGTGTGGTATACGTTCTAGTGATATATAGGCACCGTTGTACATGTATATATAGGCACCCTAAAGCGAACCTTGAACTATTCAACGATCAGTTAGAGGAGTTGCTTAAACATTTAAATCAATGTAAATACCAAGTCTATATCCTAGGAGACATAAATATTGATTTCTTTAAATATGTCAACCATCAACCGACCGAAAAATATTTGGATATGCTATACACAAATAACGTTATTCTAATTATAACAAAACCAACACGAGTTACTGACCATACTAAGACATTAATTGATCACATATATACAAATACACCTATAACTCAAACTACCTCTGGAATTGCGCTATATGATATTACTGATCACCTACCAGTATTCTGCATAATAATAATACTGTAAAAAGAACTAAAGAAAAAAAGTTGTACAGAGAATTTAAAAAATTCAATCAAGAAGCTTATTTAAATGACATAAATGTTATAAACTGGAGCAAGCTATTATACGAGAATAATGATCTTAATGAAGCAACTTCAAATGTGATTAATGCCATAAATGAAATAACAAATAAGCATGCTCCATACAAAGTAGTCCCACGAAGTAAATTACAACAATTAACTAAACCCTGGATAACCAACGGCATTTTAAAATCAATTAAGACTAAGTAGAAAATGTATCGCACACATTTTCTTTCTCAATGATATGGAAAAGGTAAATACATATAAGAAATTCTCCAACAAACTGAATCGAATAAAAACACAGAGTAAAACACAGTACTACTATAAACAATTTGATATATGCAAAAATAACTTAAAAAACACCTGGAAATTGATTGGAACACTAATTAAAAGAAAAACCAAAGGTCAACTATACCCAACTAGACTTATAAGAAATAACAAGATATATACTAATAAATTAGACATAGCGAATCAATTTAACCAGCATTTTGTTAATGTTGGCCGCAGTCTCGCTAACTTAATTAAACCCTCAAATGAGAAACCGACTGACTATATTCATAATTCACCAACTTCAAGTTTCGTTATGTCTCCCGTTACTGAACAACAAGTCTACAAACGTTCGTTTTCTAGGCTTAAAGGATAATAAGGCCTCTATAGATATTCCTAATAAATTAATTAAAATAATAAATAAAACTATTTCACCGCATTTTACCTATATCTACAATGAATCTATTAAAGCAGATGTTGTGCCTGATATACTGAAAACATCTGCAGTTACTCCAATTTATAAAAGTGATATAGTTACTGATCCTTATAACTATAGACCGATATCAACATTATCACCTTTTGCAAAAATATTAGAGAGACTTGTATACGATCAGTTAATATCATTTTTGGAAAAAAGGTATCCTATTTGATCATCAGTTTGGTTTTAGAAAAGGGTATACTCCACAGAACAAGCAATACTTGAATTAACGGTCAGTTAAAAACTGCTATTGCCAATGTAGCAAGTGTAAATCCGGATAAATAAATAACAACGTGGTCTGTAATGTAAACCAATTGACACACCTTGTATGACTGTAATGTAAACCAATTGACACACCTTGTATGACTGTAATGTAAACCAATTGACACACCTTGTATGACTGTAATGTAAACCAATTGACACACCTTGTATGACTGTAATGTAAACCAATTGACACACCTTGTATGACTGTAATGTAAACCAATTGACACACCTTGTATGACTGTAATGTAAACCAATTGACACACCTTGTATGACTGTAATGTAAACCAATTGACACACCTTGTATGACTGTAATGTAAACCAATTGACACACCTTGTATGACTGTAATGTAAACCAATTGACACACCTTGTATGACTGTAATGTAAACCAATTGACACACCTTGTATGACTGTAATGTAAACCAATTGACACACCTTGTATGACTGTAATGTAAACCAATTGACACACCTTGTATGACTGTAATGTAAACCAATTGACACACCTTGTATGACTGTAATGTAAACCAATTGACACACCTTGTATGACTGTAATGTAAACCAATTGACACACCTTGTATGACTGTAATGTAAACCAATTGACACACCTTGTATGACTGTAATGTAAACCAATTGACACACCTTGTATGACTGTAATGTAAACCAATTGACACACCTTGTATGACTGTAATGTAAACCAATTGACACACCTTGTATGACTGTAATGTAAACCAATTGACACACCTTGTATGACTGTAATGTAAACCAATTGACACACCTTGTATGACTAATGCCCTAGCTATGAACTTCCTCCTATGTTACTCTAGCATTGATTATAGATTACAACGTGAATCGAAATAAAGTTAGTTCTTTCTGGCAGTCTCGCAGTGTACTTGATTCTCGGCACGTTACAAATCTGGTGGCAGCGGTGAAATGTCTACAGCGATTTTTCCGCCAAAGTTCGACAATGGTGATTTCGCGGCGTGGCTTCGCCAGTTCGATGCCTGCAGTACGGCGAATGGCTGGGTCGTTACAGAAGAAAAGGACGACAAACTACTAAAGTTACCCGAGTTTTTGACTGGACGAGCGGCAAGTCATTTTTACGCCATCCCAGAGGCTAAGCGGACAAGCTACCAAAGTGCCATAAGCGAGCTTCGGACAGCCCTGTGCCCGGCAGCGAGCCGTGAAAACGTTTATACGGAGTTTGAGGCACGATTATTACGCCCGGGTGAGGACCCATCCGTTTACCGTTGGGAGTTGGAAAACCTGCTAACGAAAGCGGAGCCGACACTCTCTGCAGATGCGCAATCGGCCCTTGTCACCTGACAGTTCATGCGAGGGCTGCCCACCTCCATAAAAATTAAACTACTGGAACATGACCCTACTCCGGACTTAAACAAAATGGTCAACTTTGCACAACGCTACCAAGCTGTGGAGGGCTACTTTAGACCGGGAACACACACAACTACCAGTGCTGCGACTTCAGCCCCGGAGACACCGCCAGTACCGGAACAGCAGCTCGCACAACTTATGTCCATGGTCGCCACAATCGCGGAGAAACAGGAGGCGTTAGACAAGCGCCTGAAGCAGGCGGCGAGCAACCCATCCCCTATCCCATCAGCTCGAAGACCGAGTCGCGGTGTTTGTTTCCAGTGTGGTCTCCCTGGACATTATCAACGCCAGTGCCTTAACCGGGAGCGCCAACAAGGGCAGATGCAGGGCTCTACACCGCCACCACAGGGACAAAGATCACGTTTGCAGTGTTTCAAATGTTCAGGATATGGACATATGGCCAGGGGTTGCGCCAATAATTTACCTTTAAACTACTAAGGGATGGTCCGGCTTGGGGGGGACGTGATCATCCCGTTGTAAGTAACAATCATAGTAGTAGTGTTAGTAGTAATTTTTGTGCCCACCCATTTGTAGATTGTTTTATCGAAGGGGTTCGTGTTCGAGCACTATTAGACACGGGCTTGATGAAATCCTTTTTTTAATACGCACGTTCATAATATCCTTGACTTCAACCACAAATCAATAGATAAGTCACAAACGCACAAGTGTGTTTCAATAACAGGAGACAATTTAGATATCATAGGTAGTATTAATGCGAAAGTCAATTTTATTCATCGCAAATCTTCTTATCAAGGGGACTTTTTAGTCAGCAGTAACATCCCTTATGATTGTGTGTTAGGTTGGGATTTTATCACTAGTAACCAATTGTCCCTTGATAAAGAAGCTCGAAGGGGTTATGTTTTATGTGGGCGTAATGGGTCAACCCCTGTTTATGATAACAAGGAGGATCTTACGTCAATACGGGCGGGTGTTATTCAGGCACGCGCCAAACCTGATACGGATAGAATTCTTTGCCAATCTGCATTTAGTAGTTGCGCAGGGGTTATATTAACTAATTCTATCATACTACCTCCCCGATCGGAAATGATCTTAGAGGGTAAAGTAAAGAAAAGTTCAAACAGTCATATTGGTATGATAGCGCCACGCAATAATCCAGATCAAGAATCGAGGGAAGGGTTTCACGTTGCACATGCAGTTGTCACGCCGGATGTTAATAACGCTGTGCCTCTAAGAGCCATGAATATGTCCGATAGCCAAATTGAATTAACAGAGTTTTGTCCTTTGGTTGAGTCTTGTACTAAAAACTCCGAAATGACTCCGGCAGTCTCAGCGGGTATTCGTCAAGAAACATTCGACACCTTCGCTAAAAAAGTCGAAACAGTCCTCGACTCCTCTCTAGATCCGAACGATAGAGATCATGTATCAAAACTTTTGTACAAGTTTTCCGACGTATTTGACTAAAGTTTAGGTCACACCACAACGTATTCCCACAGAATCGATACCGGTAATAGCGCGCCGATTAAGCAGCGACCACGGCGATTACCATATTCGCATAGAGACGAAGCACAACGGCAAATTACGGATATGTTAGAGCAGGGTATTATTCGACCTAGTACTAGCGCTTGGTCGAGTCCGATTGTACTCGTGACTAAGAAATGCGGCGAGCTTCGTTTCTGTATTGATTTCCGGAAATTGAATGCTGTCACTGTCGGTCACGCTCACCCTTTACCTAGAACTGATAATAATAATAATAATATACAGTTCTTATATAGCGCCATTTCCATCTCTGTCCAATGGCGCTTTACAATAGGTTTAAATACACATATCTAATATTAAAAGAACGAAAATATCATAGCGAATAAATATGTATATGATAAAAAGCATTAAGAGAAATTAAAACTATCCTTAAATCTGATCTAAAAATATGTGATAAAAAGTACTACGAAAAATTAAAAATGTCCTGAATAAGCCTTCCTGAAAAGGTAAGTTTTTACTTTACTCTTAAATTCATTTATTGTTAAACAATTTCTAATGTCTTGTGGAAGGCCGTTCCATAGGGCAGGTGCAGCAGTTGAAAATGCCCTACAACCATATGAACTTAATTTATATGGCACCTGAACCAGCCTATCGCTGATGATATTTTTGATTCATTAGGAAACTCAAAGTATTTTTCAACTCTCGATTTGCGCCAAGGTTACTGGCAACTGGACGTTTGCGAAGAAGATAGGCATAAGACAGCATTTGTTACACACAATGGATTGTACGAATTTAACCGCATGCCGGTCGGGCTTTCCACAGCTCCTGCCACTTTCCAGAAAACCATGGAAATTGTGTTATCAGGTTTAACGTATGCGACGTGTTTGTGTTATCTTGATGACGTAATAGTATTCGGTCACGACCTTAGTGAGCATTGCGAAAGGCTTGAGTCCGTACTTACTAGACTCAGAGACCATAATCTTCGCGTGAAATTAACAAAATGCAAGTTTGTTGCTCGCGAAGTCCATTACCTCGGTCACGTTATATCACAGTCAGGAATTCGACCCGACCCAAGTAAGATATCCGCGGTGAACGATTTACTGCCACCGCAAAGCGTAAAATGCGTTCGGAGTTTTCTAGGCCTCGCGGGTTACTATCGAAAGTTTATCCCAGGATTTGCAACAATCTCGGCGCCTCTCGTTCGCCTCACTGAAAAGAACGCACAGTTTAATTGGACGGATGAATGCGAAAACGCTTTCAGGACACTACAATCTTTGTTGTGCTCGGCTCCCGTACTTTGTTATCCTAGGTGGGACCGCCCATTCATATTGCAAACGGACGCGTCGGATTTTGGCGTCGGTGCCATTCTATCCCAGATTGATGAAAACGGCTTGGAGAAAGAGGTTTCTTATGCATCTAAGGTACTTTCACCGAGGCAGCGGAAGTTGTCGACCACTGAAAAAGAGGCCTATGCAATAGTGTTCGGTACACAACACTTCAGAGTATACTTATTAGGACGTCACTTCCGAATTGTGACAGATCATAACGCGTTGCGATGGTTACACAGTATGGAGCCTAAAGGCAGGCTCGCACGCTGGATAATGGATCTGCAGGAATTCCAATTTACTGTAGAGCACCGCGCCGGTCGTCTCCACAGCAATGTGGACGCGTTATCTAGGTTAATGCTTTCTGAAGAAAATAATTCCTGCAACACGAGCTCATGTAAAAGTACTTCAGACAAAGCCGTGCAATCTTCTAACGACAACAACGAGGTGGCGATTAGAAAGATACGAATAAAGTTGTCCAGTGGCCGTCAAGCTATTATCACCCTTGAGAGTTCGATCCGACAACCAGATAGCACAGTTAATGACATCCACATTAAACCAGAACCGGAAAACGGAAATGCTACCGGCGCCGCGGCAACAAGCAATGCAGAAAACGAATCATGCGCTATCATGGTTAATCCTACGTTTAACCTTAAAGACGCTCAGCAAAACGACCCACAGTTGTCTAAAATAATTGATTTGAAACTTCGCGGTATAGACAAACCCAATTTATCAGAATTCGTAAACGGAAGCAAAGCTTTACTCAGGCATTATGACCGGCTTTTTGTCCGCGACGGACTACTCGTAAGATCTATTGGAGGTCGACAGCCGCATCCAAATTATGTCATCGTTATTCCCGAAAACCTGATAGAAGAAGTGCTCAACGCGCTACATAGTAGCCCTTTCGCCGGCCATCTAGGCATAAGTCGCAGGAAAGGAAAGGATTCGGAAGAGATTCTATTGGCCGGGAATTCGAAACGCTGTTGAAACCTTCGTAAAGAAATGCACCCAGTGTTCACAGAACACCCCCCGGGCCGTCAAAATCGTGCGCCACAAGGAACCATTAGTGTCGGTGAACCGTTCACATTCTGGGCCATGGATTACATGGGCCCTTTGCCGGAAACTAGTCGAGGTAACAAGAATCTCCTTGTTGTCGTTGATCACCTCACGAAGTGGTGCGAAGCATTCCCTACTAAGGATCAGAAAGCGAGCACGGTCGCGCCACTGTTGATGAACAGAATATTTTCCCGGTTCGGACCTCCCGTCGTATTACACTCCGATCAAGGAAGAAATTTTGAGAGCACACTCATGCATGAGAGTTGCGATGCCATGGGAATAGCTAAGACGCGAACAACAGCCTACCACCCGCAATGCGATGGTCAAGCAGAGCGTCAGAATAGAACGCTTCAGAAAATGCTCTCCTCGTTTGTATCCAGTCGTAGAGACGATTGGGATTTGTGGATCGACAGCGTGGTTTATGCTTATAACACAAGTCGGCACGAGTCATTAGGACTCTCACCATACGAAGTAGTATTTGGACGTCCGCCTCGTTTACCATTCGAGCTAGAAGTAGGTATGCCACTCTCCAATCCGGCAACTCATAGTGAGTACTTACAGTCGGTCCGATCAGTATTTCGAGACATTCGGAAAATCACTAAAGACAACCTCGAGAAAGTCACGGATCAGAGAACGAAACAAAGCCAAGCCGACCAAAGGGCAAACCCGTGGAAGCCATTTTGCACAGGACAATCAGTCATGCTCAAGAGGCCCAAGGGTTGGAAGTTCGGCAGTAAATGGGTGGGACCCTTTGAGGTTATCAACCGTATGGGAGTTAACTATAAGATTAGATCGAAGACGGGCAAGCAAACTGTCGTGCATCATGACCACCTTAAACTAAGCTACATTCCTTTTCGACAGGGAGAGACAGTATGCCCTGCAAGGGAAGTTGACGATTTTCAGTTTGTCGATTGCGCTCCGGACTCAGAGCCCGCTGTCAATGTCCCGAGGGCAAGGCCACTAGGTCTCAGACAAAACGTTCGTCCGCCAGTCCGATACGGTTATGACTAGTAGTCTCAGTTCTAACGTCTTAGAGTTTATTTAGATACTTTATGTTCTCGGGACGAGAACACTAAGGGGGCGGGGGGGGGGGGGGGAATAGTGTAGCAAGTGTAAATCCGGATAAATAACTAACAACGTGGTCTGTAATGTAAACCAATTGACACACCTTGTATGACTAATGCCCTAGCTATGAACTTCCTCCTATGTTACTCTAGCATTGATTATAGATTACAACGTGAATCGAAATAAAGTTAGTTCTATCTGGCAGTCTCGGAGTGTACTTGATTCTCGGCACGTTACACCAATAAACAATTAACATGTGGATTATTGTTAGACTTCTCGAAAGCGTTTGATACAGTTAATCATCAAATTCTGCTTTCTAAACTAAAGAAATATGGAATTCGGGGCTTACCCTTGTCATGGTTTAGCAATTATTGAAATAATCGTCAACAGTATGTAAAAATAGATGACGTTAAATCCATTATGCTACAGATGACTTGTGGAGTACATCAGATCTCAACACTTGGGCCACTACTTTTTTTACTATAAATAAATGATATGCCAAATTGCTCTAACAAACTTTCCTTTCGTATATTTGCTGATGACACCAATGTATTCTATTCAAGTAATAATATAAACGACCTAGAAACTGTAATGAATCAAGAGTTCAAATGAATTCTCCGTTATTGTGAAATAAATAAACTCTCTGTTAATATGAAAAAAAACTAACTTCATGATTATAGCCTCAACATAGAAAAAAAACACTAAAATTAACATCACTAATATTGAACAAAAAAGCTATATAAAATACTTAGGAATTTATATAGATGAACACATTAAATGGGAGCAACAAATTAAACATGTAAATAGTAAAATCGCTAAAAACACTGGAATTATAAATAAACTCCGGTACTACCTTGATCTTAATACATTGAAGCAACTCTACTATACACTCCTATACCCATATTTAAACTATGGCCTCGTGAGCTGGGGTAACACATATACAACCAAGTTATCAAAAATACGCACCTGCCAAAATAAATGCTTACGAAACATCATTTTTGCTCATAGCAGAGAAAATGCAACGCCATATTTTAATATCCTTAGACTTCTAAAACTTGATAATATCTTCAAATTAAGAATTGCAGCATTCACTTACAAAATTATCAATGAGAAAACACAAATGCCATCCGTCTTTTCTAATTACATTACACTTGCCAAAAAAAAACACTCCTATAATACAAGATTTGTCGCCAAACTAAATTTTAGTACACCAAAAACACAAACAAACTACGGAATGCATACTTTTAAGTACATCTCATCGAAAATCTGGTGAAAAAATCGGCTTTGAATTGAAATGTGCTTGCTCTATTAGTATATTTAAAAACAAATATAAAACTACTCTTTATTATGAATATTCAGCTGTGCCTAAATGAATCTAGTATCTACAATCGTAGGCAGTATCCAACTCGGAAGCTACGCCACTTTGGTCACTGCGCACGATCTCAATATAGAATATGTACATTTTTTTATTTTCATTTAAATGCATTGTTAATGTAACTGTAACTGTAGTCATTGTAAATAGTACAGAGTGTAGAATAAACTTGAACTTGAACTTGTAAAGTAATAATTGGCGTTAGTGTAGAACACAATCAACCCTATTAGCTAGCTACGGCTATTCAGATGTGTATAAACTGCATTTCAGTTCCTAGCATTCACAATACTAAGTACACTCCAGTGTCAAACAACAACAACAACAACAACAACAACAAACAACAAAACAGAATATAAACTATATATACATTGTGTATAAACTACACCCAAGTCAGCAAAAAAAATCCTCACAAACTCTGTTAAATTAAGCTAAATTATAGAGTTTTCAAAAAATTGCCATTCCTTCAGTTTTAAAGATATGAACCTTAAACTTGGGCTTCTTACTAATTTTAGCTTGCTCTTTGACAGGCTAAAAAGGCCACGTGATCAGATCCCGCAAAGGGCCTATTTAGGAACTCTTTCTTTGTTAAAACTATCCTTGAGTCGTATCCGGGGGGGAGAGGGGGAGGGGGGTACTTGACCCATGTTTGGGTATAGTGGTGCTACTGAAGTGAACGTTTGCAACCCTGACCCTGTTTAGGACAGAAAAACTCTAAATACCTACCCTGTGTAAGACAACACCCTCTAGTTTAGGACCCTGTTTAGGACAAATGACAAAATACAGACTGTCTTGTTTTACACAATTTTCAAGTGTTTTATTGGCAATTGCAATGATTGGATGAAACGAAACGAAATATACTAAGCGTCATCCAAAAGTAACAAAAACGTACCAAACGAGTCTGTAGCCACGCCATTCTCTATTACATCTAGCGAAATTACAACGCATTCGGTCTTCTTTCCCAAAATAGCAATTTTCGAACATTACTTTTTTGCGAAATAAAATCCGAAAGTCAACTTGCCGAGGCTGAACCCTTTTGAAAGTAACACAACGCGTTCCGTTCATACCTATCACCTTCTCGCTACTATTAAATGCCATTAAGAGCGCGATTTAAGTAATATCAGTGCTCTTTCTCAAAATAGTAATTCTGGTTAATTGCTATTTTGCGAAATTAACTCCCAAAGCCAACTTTTCGAGGCTGAACCCTTTCGAAAGTAACATAACGCGTTCCGTTCAGAGATATAACATTTCATAAGATGAAATGGTAAAGGCTAATATCTACTCTGTGGGAGAATATCGCCTCGCAGATGAGTACCGTCATCTTGCAGATGACCCAGTGCAGTGGCACTGGCAGATGACGCACGACCAGAGAGATGCACGCACAGAACATGTATTTGGTGTGGCTCTTCCAAGCAGCCGTCCAGACGATGTTATTACCGACAAGTTGTCAGTCGCCCTAACCGATTGTCAGCTGCAAGTCAGTTTTCAGAGCAGAAATCATTTTATCAAATTATACCGTTTGATAATATGAACACTGGGAACATCCTTAGAACGCGCGATTTCATTGGATGCTAAGCGTGCACCATATTTTATGGTGCACGCCTAGCTACCAATCAAATTTTAATTTTTTTGTGGTGCACGGCTGGAAAAATCAAAACAAACCCACAGCCTTTTCCTTTTTCCGATTTTTGTGCCGCTGTAACATGCACAAAATCATGGAAACCTGTAAAGAAACTGAAGTTTTCGAAGAAACCCCCGAAGTTTTTGAAGAAAACTCCGATTGTCCTGTTGTCGAACCCGCAAAAAGCCGTTTTGCGAAATTAGACGAACTATAATTAAACAAATTTGTATCAAATTCATACGCGAAGTCGACGAAATCAAAGGCTAAATAGGTTGTAGAGACTTTTGAAGGTAAGAAAGCCAACGCCAGTTTAATCGGGGAAAAGGTATTTTCTTTCATGAATTATTAGAAAGATAAATAAAACCAAAGGCAAAGTATGTCCGATTGTCCTGTTGTCCGACCCGCAAAATACCGTTTTACGAAATTAGACGAACAAGAATTAAACAAACTTGTATCAAATTCGTACGTGAAGTCGACGGAATCAAAGGCTAAATGGGCTGTAAAGACTTTTGAAGGTAAGAAAGCCAACGCTTTAACCGGGAAAAAGGTATTTTCTCTCCTGAATGGCCGTTTTTATACTACAGACGTCTAAGACGTCTAGACGCATTAAACGTCTGACCGTTAAGTGCGACTGATATAAAAACGGGACGCATAAGTTTGGACTGCGACACATAAAATACCACGATTTTCTTAAAAGGAAACTGGGTACTATTCTCGGAAGAGACTGGATACTACCGGACGACTGACGCGAAAAAATAATGAATGATCGTGAATATCACTGATAATGGCGGAACCATCACTGCAGTTTTGGAAGTCTTTTTCACAGAGTCGACGAGAACTGAGAGAAAAAAAATGAATGAAAAAAATGTCTTCTAGAGAATATGGACAAGGATATGGAACTGGCAAAATCTCTTTTGTCTTGTGTGATGTGGCCGAAAGCAAAAACGCATGACAAAAAGGAAACCCAGATGAACAAGTGATGGTGGAGAAATGGTTACTGCTTTCATAAATCGTTTCCCAATAAGCCCTGACTGGCTAAGTGCGTCCAAGTTTAGTGCGTCTCGTTTTTATACTACACGGCTTAGACGTCTTAGACGGCGTGGACGTCTGCTAAGTGCGTCGTTCGGTCGCACTTAGCAGACGAAGATAAATTTAACTCCGTCTGTCTTATTTCCCGTTTTTATACTAGACGTCCGAGACGTCTAAACGGGCTCCAGACGACTTAAACGTCTCTAGTATAAAAACGGCCAATTATTAGAAAGACAAATAAAACCAAAGGCAAAGTACGTTTTCTTATATGACATTTTGCATTAAAATGGCTTCCCTGAAACTCGGCTGAGGTCATTTGTTTACCTTTTTATCTTTTTTTATTTCAAAACGAAAAAAAGAGGGACGAAAGGCGACAAAAGGGATGAAAGGAGATAAAAGGGACGATCAAGTAGATTTGTGCTATTTGATACTAACTTTCAACGAGTGAACATGGAAAACCGGACTTTGAAAAACTGCCCTTTACCTAATTGTGGATCAAAGTATCTTGTTAAATTATCCAACCACTTGGCACAAGAAGAACTGAGAAATAAGAAAGTTATCAACTCCGCGACTATAAGGAAAACGAACTGTAAATTGGTGTTTTTGAGATTGAATAAACTTTGTTTAATTTATCTGGTGGTTTGTTTTTATTCGTATGGTAATTATAGTTCGGTTTTAGAGAAGAATTTGCATCTCAAGAGTTTTCCTCAAAACAATAGGCCCTTCAGTTATCGCTAATCCCTAAGAACAATAGCAGAGTTGATCTAATGAATCATACCGGATTTTGTATACAATTATCTTATTAGTTATTAACTGTAAAGGAAAATAGAGCCTATGACGAGTAGTTTGTTCTTAATATTTACGCTACAAAGGGGTTTAGATATTGCGAGTCTGAGAAATAAGAAAGTTATCAACTCCGCGACTATAAGGAAAACGAACTGTAAATTGGTGTTTTTGAGATTGAATAAACTTTATTTAATTTATCTGGTGGTTTGTTTTTATCCGTATGGTAATTATAGTTCAGTTTTAGAGAAGAATTTTCTATTTTCAATGACATACATCTTGCCGTGGAAAATGTTAGCGCTGGTATGATAACCTCGATATCCTAGCGTGTAGATCACTTCCATCTTGTTGTTGCTCAATTTCGAATGGTTTTGGAGCGATCGGTTCTAGCTTTATAGCGCCTCCAAACAATAGGCTTTCCCAAAAATAGAACCATGACCTCATCCAAAGGAACAATAGATAATGAGAAACCACTTCATTTAATGAGATTCCACTTCAATTTCAATTTCCACTTCATTTTATTCATGAGCTTGAAACAATAGATAATGTAATCCACTTCATTTAATGAGATTCCACTTAAATTTCCACTTCATTTTATTCATGAGTCCAAGACAATAGAACCGTGACGTCATTGAATTAATGAGAGCGCCTTAAAAATTAGCATAACACCTTAAAAAAGGGGGCTAATTCGGTGCCTCCTATACTACTGAGGGTTCTACGACGTGTTCAGAAATCACTTTCAACTTTGCCTAGATTATTTAGAAGTTCACTGGGTTTTTTACGAGATGTTAAAATTGATGTCGGAAAAGCAAGTAAGCCAGACGACAGAGTAAATCGAACTTTCTATCCTGATAAAATAACTGCACTCAGAAAAAGGAGTATACAGCTTCATCAAAGACTTCTCTCAGTTCACAAAACATGTTTAAGCTTAAAATTCGTTAATACAAAACTGGTTGCGAAACTGTATGAGTTTCTATGTAGACTGGAACGCTATGTGAAAAAAGAACCTGTGGTTACTGACTTTCGCCAACCATGATTCTCAAGAGCATATCAATATAGTCCTCTTCATTCATACCTTTCTTTATAAAATATTTGGGTAAGAATATGAAACCTCCATTGCTGTTTGACTAATTTCAAGGAAATGAAAGTGGTGTCATTCTCTTTTTATTTTCGCTTTATTTTCTAATTACTTAATTACGTTTTTAAAGCAACCATTTATATTTTTAGTCACTGCGCTATTTTGCTTATGTAACTGCTTGTTTACTTTATGTGTTGAACCGTATGGTACTTCTGTGAATATTTAAGAGAGCATCCATGTGAAAACCATGCACCCTGAAAATATGAGTCTACATGGTACATCTCAGATTTTGTTCATATTTTGCACATATGTTACTATTGGCCTGGCATTAGACTTGGTAGAATATTTTGGAAAAATTCCAAAAACTGTAAGATATATGGGGGTCAGTACGAACTGCCTCGGTTTGAGGGGTATTTCCACTATGTATTTTTAGTCATGTTTACAGAATATTTTTGAACAAACCATATAAGCTATATACACAAAACGTTTCTACAGCATAAACACGACCAATTGCAATTTAATTATGATATAAGTGCCAACAAATATTCAGTATTCAAGGAGTAAGGCTTTCATGTACAAGTGACTTCCGAAATTATTTTTCAAAAAGTCAAATTTTAGGGTAAAATGACATTCGAATACTATCGATGCGGCGAAATTGTAGAAGATGAGAGAGTTATTATTTTGTAGATCAGTCATTTGGAAATACAACTGGGGACTAAAAAGTTTGTAAAGTTTATTCAGCTTAGGAGCAGTGAGGCCAAAGTAACATACTCCCAACGCCCGGGTCCAACGTAAATAAACAATCAACGCCAGATGCAATCTGTATCGTGTGCAGAATAACGGGACAAATAACGGACAGGAATGAGAAACATAGCCCTAAAATAACTGGGTGATAAATTTATTTGTCACTTATGCCTATGGTTTTGCAATAAACAACAACTAATTAACAATCAACTTCAAAATAAGAGAAATTAGTAATACGAAGGATGAATCAGCGATAAATGCATACCTGATTCTAGCCTTATTTGTGCTCTCCTCCCCAGCTCTGTCATGGTCTCGAAGCCACAACTTACGATAATTATCTTCTTGTCGATTTTACACCGAAAGAACATTTACCCATTATAGTTTATACAGATGGCTTTGTAGCATCCGCCATTTTATTTAGGACTAGAACCCAGTCTGCTGTTGTTCACCACAGGTAGCCCGAACACATATGTGTACATTCCATGTGGAATCTTGGAAGAAAAAACTCTCTACCGTTGAATCAGCCTTTCCTTTCTTGTCTATTTATATGTATATATTGCTGATCAGATCCCTACACGCTAGGAGATCCGGTGTTTTATCATTTCGTCTGTGGTGCCCAACATATATACCAGAGTGGGTAATTTATATTGAAATATTTATGAATCTCATGAAACAGAACTGAAAATAATCATAATGCACTACTTAATACATCTACATAATTTTGTTTGCAAAACTTTATTTTTTTCAAGCTGATTATAGGTTAAAATTACCCATGATGCACCTGATATATGTAACTGTTATGGGGTCAAATGTTTGCATACATTCATACACAAGGTCACAACAATGAATTATAAATTATTTCTAACATCCCGTGCATATATCCTGTATATTCACACGACCCACATACGGCCATCCCAATAAAATGTTCCGTTTCCAATCGCCAGACCGACCCAATTTTTTTTGGAAAAGTTAACAAAAATACAAAGCTTGACATTGACCCAATTTTAGGGAAAAGTTAAAAAAATTTTTTTTGAAGAACATACTTTCATACTACACCTCTTTTCCTAGCTCTCTACGAATTTGCATTTTATTGGGATGGCCTAATCAGCTGTGTCGGTGCCGAACTGGAGCGCAGTGCCATCCTAGAAAGCGAAGTTCAGAAATGTCTGACGTATGTTGCTATTGCTACAAACTATCTTAGAAAAGGGTTCAGAAAACATCTGGGTGAACGATGAAACATATTGTGTGGATCGTGACAGACTTTATCCAGACCTGAATTACGCTGGATTTACATATACATGTATGTGCGGGGCGCTTGTTCAGACACACGGTAAGCCACGCAGTTTACAAGCATGAGTAGTTATGTTAGTTATCTTCCCATTAATGCGGCTGACCAACAAGCACTGAGGGTGGTCACTGCCAGATATTTGTTTAATGTCCAAAGTGGTTCCTTAGCGTCCTGTGATACACAGCTGCTGATGAATACGAGCGTCGTGAGATGCAATCTCGTTCCCAGAGCCCGCGATCATTTGACCAGCGCCAAGATACTGGCCAAAAGATCGCGGGTTATGAGAACGAGATTGCGTGAGACGGGACCGCCATTTTACGTGATCATCCGATCGAGGCACGAGGGTTCGAAAAGGCGTAGGCGCGAACACTGCGCTTCTCTGTTTCTCTTAATGTTGCCTGGGTGGCTAATTGAACGAGCAGGAAGCATACAAATATTTTGCTGCACGGGTGGATATACGAGGAAACGTTGTTGCCGAAAAAAAACTAACGAATGCGCACTGTGTCAAATTGTCTTGCCGGTGGGGTCTGGGTTTGTGTTGCTAAGAAACACATATGCTGTGTGTCACTGGAGCCTAGTAAACATTGTTTTCCTCAAAAGCCAACGTGAAAACATTGTTGCGGAAGCAAATTTTGCCTCATCGAAACAAAAAAATGTCTTTGAAATGCTTCAGAAAAATGTTTTCATTCCTGGAAGATTGATTTTTTTTGCGCAAATTTTCCCGCGGACTTTGACTCGTTTTTACAGACAAATGTATGGAAAACTAAATCCACGATTGCATGCTTCCCAGCACAGCTACATCCCTCAAATTTCGATCAATTAATCTTTTACCTGGTATCTTAAGTTTGTATCTGAAGAATATTTCAGAAATTCGAATTTACGGATGTTATTTGTCATCGGATTCCCATACAAACACTGTATTTCGCGCCATGTTTACACCCCTTTCAAAATGTCGGAATTATAATAAACCGCGAACTGGTCTATTACCTTAAAACTGTAAAGAAATACGAGGTTTGTAGTTTCTCAGCTGTAGGATGTCCGGTGTCCGCGGGGAACAGGATATCAGGACACGTGACTTGTCCCTTCGTGTGTACCGACCTTTACGTCTGCGAGCGGGCGAGGCGCGCGGCGTTATTTTTTTTCACTTGTGTGGGTTGTTCTTTTATCTTTTGTTTTCCATATTGATTTTCTTTGTTTTTTTTTATGCAACGAGCTCCGCTATAAAGAGATACGAGGACGACAGTAACAAATCGCATACAAGTGTATCACAGGCAGCTTTAAGCAGAGAGTGAGCCATTATGCACTAGTCTATATCAACCCCAACCCCACCCCCCCTCCCCCTCCCACCCTGTCCCGGGTTGGGGGAGGAGGGGGGGGGGGTTACTTTGACTAGTGCATTACCTAAAATCAAAAATGAAAAAAATACCCTGTCTAGACAGTACAGTACAGGTGAAAATATTTATAGATTTTATGATAATTTTACTTGACACGCGCCATCAACAACATCCGCGCCAAGTGCCAAGGCATTTCATACAATTCTTAGTAAGGGGGTCGGGACATGCCTTCAACGGTAATATAGTTGTTTTTCCCTTGTAACGCCGAGAAGATATGCCACATTCCCTCGTTGAATATACACAAAATGAGCACTTGATCAAGTCCAAATCCATCTCGTGGATAGGGCGGGAAATACACGTGCAGACGTTACACGCAGTTCCTGTCACGCAATTCTTGAGATATCATTATATCACTGAAGTGATTTCATCTATTTCGGTGATACCACATTTGATTTCATGGATTATACACAAATTTGGTATTTCAACGGAACGAACAGAATATTATGCACAAGATTGAAACAAATTGAGTCCGTAACAAGGTAGTAACGACATCAGAATGGCTTCCCGTTGCTGAATCTAAACGGTTCTAACTTGGCCAACTATTCGATGAGCATATAATAAAGCCGGGGCTTCCAAGAAAACGAAACCATTAGGGTTTTTTTTATTATGAAAAGAAAACATCGTTTCTTTACAGAATAAAAACTAAAAACTTGAATAGAGAATCGGCTGAAGAACCTAAATACGACTGTACGTGCATTTCTACTTGTCACTCATTCACCCCGCTACAGAGGCTCGCAAAATTCAGAGTGACTCGCCGGATTAGAAGCTGTATTTAAAGCGTAGCGTAGTTTGAAATCCTCTATATATCATATTCAAAGAAAATTCATTGTCTTTGATCCAATCAAACAATTTTAAACGAAGATACTGCCATAAACTATGAGTACCTATTTTTCAGCTTTGACTCCGTCAAACTCGACAATAATTCAGTCACTTTAGACATCTGCATATCGGGTGATGGACTTGGTCACCCTTCAAAACTAAAATAATATTGAAAATGAATGTGCATTCGAATTCTTAAAGCAATTATTGTCAGAAAATCTGTGAAGTTCATCGAATTTTCGATTTTAATCGAAAAAAAATCGCCGTGTCGCCATATCGTCGTTTGTTTAATAACTGAACATTGCGGATTTTGAGAGTGCGTAATCTCTAACCCAGCATTAACTTTACAGAGATTTTTTTTACCAGATGCAAAGATCTATTGTAAGTCAATCTAGGAATATTTCTAAATTCAAAGAAAAGAAGGCCGCAACTCTGCAAACGGCCATTGCCAGACAGCATTTATCGGGTTTTAAAAAGACCTATTAAAGTAGCGTTAAATAAAAATTCGACAGAAGCGACAAAATATAAATAAAATTAGTTGATTTTGGTTTTAATATGCTGACGGGACTTAGTACTAAAGCAGGTAAAAATATTATCTTTCTACTTAAAATCATTTGCGATTGCGACATGTTACAACATAAGGTATATTTTGCTCTGATTTTGAGCATTTCAGGGGGTCAAACAGTTTGATTGTCATATCTCAAAGGCCTTTTACATTTCAGCCAAACTATTTCACATGGGACATTAGCTAGTTAAGATATAAATGTGTGCCAAGTTTAAAGGAAATCGGAGAGATGCACTGTAGACTCGTCTGCATGGTTTTCACATGGACCCTCTCTTAAAGGGGCTCTGTCATGAGATGCGCATGAACAGGTTTCAAGCAATTTAATGATATGCATAACACTTGAAAATCAGTTCCTTGCGATCGCGATACAACGGCAGTTATATTATAATACAAACTGGCTCTTGCTCGAAGGCATTCAGTTAGAAAAACATCTTTGTATTGTTATCACTGCTGCAATGGAGTTTCAGGCTGAAGAGAAACACATTCTGTTGAGTTTCAGTGACCGGTTGTCGAATTTACCGTATTTTATCGTAAACTACATTTCTAGGTATTCGAGTTGTGCTTTCTCGATGAGAACCTACAAAATGTACTCATCTATTCTCTCTACAACTTTCAGGGAGATAAAGTTACTTACAAATGCAAGAGTTATTGTAGTCAGAAACGTATTAAAGGGGACAAATGCAAGCAGGAATGAACAACCGAAGCGTAAATTATTTCACTGGCCGCCGAAACCCGGGCACTGTAAACACGAAACTCGCATCTCAAAAGCGGTGTTTGAAATCGTTTCAGGCTTCGTAAATGTTCCAGACAAGGACTATACTCTTGTGGGATTTCCTGACACGTTCTCCAGTGTTCTTTCAGGCTCTTCAAAATCTTTCTGCGGCCAGATTTGTTTTCTTCGTCCATCACCGGGAGTTGAGCCGCCATTGAAGCTCGAAGTTCTTGTCGATGCCATCCCAAAATCTTATTACAACTACATCTGAATACGAACATTTCTGGTAAATATAAAACTTGAACAACTAAATATGAAAGATAAACTACTATATACTAAAATGAGAGATGGCTGCGATGTAGACGGATTGAATCAATGTTGTGAGCTCCTCGGTATATATTTGCTTTTCAAACTTGAAAGCGTTGGCGAACGATTTCAAGTTTTGGGCGGCTTAGTAACCATGCCTGTTATTCATGACAGAGCCCCTTTAAGTAACCAATTGTATATATGCGAGCCTGTGGACTTCATGATGGTTACGTAGATTTTACAGTTTATCGACAGGGTTAGTCAGTCTACGGTCATAGAAGTAAGTGACTCTACTCTGTAATTTACTCGTTTATCGTGCATGTTTTTGTTTCTTAGTCTAATTGATATTTCGATCTTGTTCTAGTTTTGTACCGTATTCTATACAATGGCCAAGAGCCCATTAACTGTAATCTATCGACCATGGTACCACCACAGAAAGTGAATGCTGGTAGTCTTATTGCCGAGTCGGTGAGTTGAACGGATTTGATTTTAGCGGTTCCAGTTGAAATGATAACACGACCCAATTGTATGTCGAGTCGAGTCGGTGAGTTGAATGGATTTGATATTCCTTCCAGTTGAAATGACAACACGACCTCATTGTATGTTTGTGCAAAGGAAGTTGCAGAACTGCTTATGGTTTTGAGTTGATTCGTTTCATGCCACCGCCTTAATAGGAAAATGAACTTGTCGTAAACATCTGACTGCCATAAAACGGATCCCGAGATAAATGGATTTATTACAAGAGACAAATGAAAAGTTAATTGGGGTCACTTCGAATTTGAATTCCTTTATGGAATAACACGCATAATCACATACGTTCTGGTTATTTTATTAATCCATGAGGACTTATGCAATCGAACACGTTCCTCCTCAAGTATCTCGTATTTCATTCAAACAAAAGTTCCATGCATGTAGTACTTAGAACAGTAACTTCGTTCCTAACATACATTATTTTTCAACTTTTTCACTTAGGTCTCGTTACACAATTTCAGTATTCAGTTGAAAACGGTGTCGGCTTCTATAGGGTAAATATTGGTTCTCTTTTGTTAACTATGTCGTACAAGATTATTAACTTCGGCTGGATTAACCGAGACTCTGCCGTTTCCCTCACCGTTCCCTTAATTATAGTTCAGTACTGTTCCATAGTTTCTTTAGAGGTATTTAACATTGGTATATCACGAACGTAGGTTCGGCTGTACTTTACCAAGGGTACCCAACGAAGTTTTCGGTTAAAAAGCTGTTCGGGAGAGTAAGTTAGCCTAAAACGTTCGGATTTGAAAAAGTTTTCCATAGAAAATTGTTTTCTGAAATACTGCCTAGAAAATTTGTTTTCAATCCCTAGAAAATTATAGAAGAAAAGGGAGACTAAAAGGTTTCCCCTAAAATATTCGTACGTCCCAATTCGTCTGGTCAATAGAGTCAGAACAACACATTTTCATTCCCTAACAATTGCCTAAAGGAAAAAAGAATCCCTAAAAAAATCGTACCTCCACAAAACTTTGCAACATGCAAACTTGGGCTAGAAAATTCTTGTTTCTGTTCTAGACTACTAACAAATTCGTAGGCCGGGAATATTTTGCCATAGTATTTTCGGTTGACGCGATTTCCACCTAGAAAATCCGAACAGCTAATAGCTTTCTAGAATACGTCAAAAGACATAGTAGGCGCCTTAAAATGGCTAGATAAGCTGCAGACAACTGGTTTCAAACGAATTTCAAAAAGTACTCGTTGGGTGCCCTTGCTTTACCGTCGAGTTTATTTAGTCCACACATACAAATAGTTAAACTCAAATTGGCGCTAAATACGTTCCCGAGTTCTGCCGCAAAGATCTCTTGGGGGAAGCCGAGAAGCAAAGCAAAGCAAACACTTTGAACAACTTTTTGATAACTTTTTTGACCAGGGTTTTAATCGCTTCTCCACAGTAAGTTTCACAATGACTAAGCGACCCTTTATACTGACTTATCAGGGCATGATAACATGTAGAATTAATGATATCATGAGCAACTATTGCGTGATCAAATCAGTTCTTGAAAAGAATTCCGAATGCTAATATAAAGCTATGTCGTATTCGTAACTAAATAAATAAACCCACACCGGGATAATTGATTAGGAACGGTGTTAATTCTGGTCACAAAAATCTCGTACTTCCCTCAACCAAAAGCGTCGTTCACCAAGAAAGCATCACGTCGGGCATAAAGAACGTCAAAATCGGCATCAGTGAGCGTGGACAAATAATTAAAATTAACACCATTTCTTTACTTAAGAGTCCTGAGCGAAAAGGCAAGAGGGAATCTACGTGCATGAAACTCTAGTGCATCGCCTACTCGTTATAGAATATAAATATTGGTTCCCTTTTGAACACGTTACATATCGAAATGTTTTCACCACGACTCTGAAATGAAGGCAAATCGGTAGACGTTTGCGCTACCTTAAAATAATAATAATAATTACCTTTATATAGCGCTTTTACCTATAAGACCAAAAGCGCTTTACACCTAATTAAAAAACTACATCTAATTTAAAAGTTACAAATACAGTAATCTTAAAAAATCCTAAGTTAATTAAGCTAATAACAATGATTAAAAATTACAATAAATTGTCGATATCCGAAAAAATCAATAAAAAACTTTCTTAAAAAGGTATGTCTTAAGACTCTTCTTAAATAGCTCTATTGAAGGACTAGATTTAATAATGTTAAAAGGCAATGAGTTCCATAGCTTTGGCGCACATACAGAAAAGGCTCTATAGCCGTATGATTTAAGATTAAAAGTTGGCGCCTGTAACATTAACTTCGATGCAGATCTCAGGCTGCGTTGTGGAGCATAAGGCTCCATCACACAAGTACTGAGGAGCAGTAGCATTCACCACCTTGTAAGTAAACAGTAATACCTTAAATTCTATTCGCTGATCAATAGGCAGCCAGTGCAATTCTATAAGAAGTGGTATAACGTGGTCTGACTTGCGAGACAAGGTAACAAGCCTAGCCGCTTAATTTTGGACATATTGCAGGCGCAGTGACAATTTCTTAGGAATACCGTAGAACAAAGAATTACAATTGTCAAGCTTTGACGTGACAAATAATAATAATGGCCATATTTATATAGCGCCATATTAACCACAGTTTCATGGCGCTTTACATATGACTGACATATCCCGTCAGTGAATTATTTCGGACTGCTTCACGGCGCGAATAGCTGCCACGCAGTTTACAATGTTGAGTGTGGTTAGTGCAATGGCCAGGCTGTTCTACCGGGTGACAATCCCCTGCTCTTTTTCGAGTAGTACAACAGGTTCTTTCACGTCCCCTTCAAATACCGATTAGAAGTAGAAGGAGACAACGCCAACGGCTTATAAACGTCCCTGCCCAAGGACGCGGCCGGGATTAGAACTCCCAACCTCCCGCACTCGAGACCGTGCTCTACCAACTGAGCTAACTAGTGACAAATGCGTGAACTAAAATCTTGGCTATATCTACACTTCGAAACTTTCTAATGCCATCACTTCCGGCAAAGAGCGGATAGATGCATAAATGAAAGGCTAACTGGTCTAACATTCACTATTGAATTGCACGTTCATACCTCATATCTGATAATAATTCAACCAGGAAAGCTACCGGTTGGGTACAATAGAGAGGCTCGCTGTATTTGGACCGCTTCATCAGTCAATGAACTTAGACCACAGCGTCTCAGGGCGGTCCAAAGAATCACAACTATAAATGCGCTACCAAATTTCTGATGGAAGGATACGTACCTTAATACGATCGATGCTCCATATACGCACAGGTATCGTTGTTCGTGTGTTTTGGAATGCAAACTCATAGAAGCGGCAGTGTTGACAATCTACGACAAGTTTCTGAACTTTAATTTCTTATCAAAAACTCAATGATACTGTCTAACTATTGTGACGTCATAATCTGCGCGCGCTACGTCGTTTCCCTTTTCTTTAGAACAGCCCATGGCATATTCATTTGATGAAATATCGTAGAATTATTTAGATACATAGATAAATGCATAGACAGACAGACAGAAGCTTGCTCCAGTTTATAACATTTATGTCGTTTAAATAAGCTTCTTGAATGAATGTTTTAAATTCCCTGTACAACCTTTTTTCTTTAGTTCTTTTTACAGTAGTATTAATTATGCAGAATACTGGTAGGTGATCAGAAATATCATATAGCGCAATTCCAGAGGTAGTTTAAGTTATAGGTGTATTTGTATATATGTGATCAATTAATGTCTTAGTATGATCAGTAATTCGTGTTGGTTTTGTTATAATTGGAATAAAGTTATCTGTGTATAGCATATCCAAATATTTTTCTGTCGGTTGATGGTTGACATATTTAAAGAAATCAATATTTATGTCTCCTAGGATATAGACTTGGTATCTACATTGATTTAAATGTTTAAGCAATTCCTCTAACTGATCGTTGAATAGTTCGAGGTTCGCTTTAGGGTGCCTATATATACAACCAATTATCAGATGATTTTTAGCATTGCCCGGATCTATTTCAACCCAGCAAGATTCCACAAGATTAAGATTAAATTCAGATGTAATATCCGATCTGGCTATCGTTATCAAATCATTAGCTATATATAAACGAGCTCCACCAGCCGCTGTTGCTGAATCTGTGTGAATTTTTTTTTAGCCTACTATATCGATATTAGTTACTGAATTTTTGTTTAGTCTAGTTTCAGTTACGGCCATCACATCGGGTTTTTTGAGAGAGTAAATAAAAGGTCATGTAATAGCGTTAGATTCTTATCCAAGCTTCTCACGTTACAGTGGTAAAAAGAAAGGGCTTTCGGCCTGGCTCTTTCTAGGACAGTATTTATTTTTGTAGCTGAATAATAATCAGAAACTATTGTACTTAACATAAGGTCAGGATCATTTTCATCAAGTTTATCAGGATTAGGAAGCATTTTGTACAGATCAATGTCAATATGTAAATCTAAATATTGTAAAGAGTCACACTTACTTTGTAAGTCGAATTCGATTAAAATTGACATATATTGATGTTTGTTTAACTAACCCAGCGATTCCTTGAAGTCATCGAATTCTTCGTTTCTTCTAAATCCAAAGACCTTCGAGTTGTCTGATTTTCGTAGGAGTATTTTCCCGTTGACTGTCCATATGTGTTTGTATTGATGCTCTTTCTTGAAAGTATTGATACGTCCAAAGAGTCTTTTGAGGTAGGAAGTGAGAGATTCATTGATGAATATTTTTCCTTGCTTCATAATACTTGTTCCAAATTCCTCCGCAATTAGCGGGAGGTCTTTTGTTGATTTTCCAACAAGATTGCTTCTTCTACTATAAAATTCATCCTTCATTTCGCGATGTACGAATTTGATAATCATTCTGTCTTGGGTAGTTTTTGTTGGCGGTAAACGATGTGCTGTGGATATATGGTGTTCAGTTATCTCCACACCTATTAACGCACCTAACTCTACAGCTAACTTTTTTACGTTATCCGTCGGTGGGGTTGGTATTCCAGTCACTTCAATGCAGTCACGCCTGAGATACTGCTGCATGTTGTCAATGATGGCTTCAGTTTCAGGCACATTTTCCTCTGCAGCAGTCAGTCTTTTCTCGTGTTGTTTGACGTTTGCCGCTACTTCTGTTAGTTGCTTCTTTGTGGTTTGCAGACTTTGTATGAGGTTGTCATAATCATTTGCTAAGAACTTTTGAGATTATTAAATTTCATCACATTTGTTCGTTAGAACTTTGATATCTATTTCGGCTTTAAGTTCTTTTTGAATGCTTGGCAGTAGTTCCTTCTTCCATAGCTCCTTAAAAGATTCGATTGTGAGGTTTTCTTTAACCATCTTAGATCAATTTAGGGTGAATTTCAGCTAAGCCTAAAATTTCACGTCCGTCCGCTCCGCATGACTTCACTTCACTCCTTCGGTTACATGAGTGCAGAAACTGGTTTGATAATATCATGAAAAAACAGGTTGCATGAGTGCAGAAACTGGTTTGATAATATCATGAAAAACAGCAGGAATTTTGGCTTTGTTGTTAATTATTTGAAAAGCAAAGGTGGCCATTTTAAACTTAAAGATATTGTCCAATTTTAGAATTCCGAGTAACTGATAAAATGGAATAGCACTTTCTCTTTGATTAGCGAACAAGATATTACGTATACATTTGTTTTGTTTAGTGGTTGTTTTAGATAGTTTAGTCCTATAAGTATTACCCCAACTCATTAATCCATAGTTTAGATAAGGTAAATCATAGTATAGTAAATTTGTTTAATTGTTTTTAGGTCTACATAATGTTTTTAGGTCTAAATAATTCCAATATTTTTAGAACTTTTATTATTAATATGTTTAATTTGAGTATTCCAATTTAAATGGTCACAATGTATACACCAAGATACTTAATGTAGCTTTTCTGTTCCATTTTAAGTGTGGTCATGCTAATTTTTGCAGTAGTCCTAGGTGAGGTAATGAGCATATAGTTAGTCTTTTTAAGATTAAGTGATAATTTATTAATAACACAATAATTAAGTACATATTTCAATTCACTATTTATGACAGATTCCAGTTCCTTTTGGTTATTGCAAGTATAGAATATGTTGGTGTCATCAGCAAATATTTGAAATGAGAGTTTCTTTTCAGAATTCGTCATATCATTTATATAAAGTAGGAAGAGTACTGAAGATAGTTGGAGAACCAGTCATGTGCATATTTGTAAAGTTTAGCTAGCAGAATTTCATGATTAACAGTATCGAAAGCTTTGGTCAAGAAAAAAATGCTACACGTAATACGTTTATTGTCAATCCCAAATTTTAGACCATCAGTGATTTCCAAAAGTGCTTGTTCAGTAGAAAAACCTTTTCTAAAGCCAAATTGAAAGAAATTAGATATAAGTTGATTGTAAATAATTATTTCTAAAGTTCTACAAAAGTGGGATAGCAAGGCTATGGGCCTATACATGTAGTTACCTGGGTTAGGGTTAGATTCAAGCCATAAAGTCGAGCGCACATTTCGTATTACAAGTTTGATAAGTATTAGATATAAATACAGGGTATAATGTTTATGTAGCTGCTGTATAATTGTCCAAAAATTATTCAAAAGCCTCGTGAGTGGAAAAGTTAAATGTTCTAGATACTTCCGATTCACGAAGAAAAATCTTACCATTGTGTGTCCACACGAATTTGAACTTGTAGTCCGACTTGAAAGAGCGAATGCGAGTAAGGAGCTTATTCCGATAGACTGTGAGACTTTCGTTTATGAAGATCCTCTTTGGAATACTGGATTCGGATAGACTAGAACCAACTTCCTTGTGGATTGTAGGGAGACTTTTTGTGGTTTTGTCGTTTAGGTGACTTCGTCTCTGATACAGCTCGTTTCGCTTGTCACCCTGTGTGAACTTTACAATGATTCTGTGTTGAACTTTCTTGGTACTAGGAAGCCTAGAAGCGAAGTTAATTGGTCTTTCTCATGTGGTAAGAGATCTGACTTAGATAAATCGACTACAATATCATTAGTGGTATGTCCTGTGGTTGGCGAGCAACCAGTATTACTAGTGTGTGGTGCAGTAGTGTTACCAAGCGCAGCAGCGACTACCGGGTCGGTTCAAGTGAAAACCGGCCTAAGGTTGTACGTTTATAGATCGTAACCGGTGCATTTGTGGGATTGTGTATTGCCAACTGTCAGGAGTGTATTGCAAACTGTCATGGCGGCAAGCCGCGTGTTCGAATAAGCTCCGCCAAATAGGCCTATCTTCTATCTTCTTCCTTACACACACCGGAATTCAAATTTACTTGAGAAGATCCAACGAAGAGCTGCGCGTTTTGTACACCGGGATTACTCCAGAGAGTCCAGTGTTGGTGCTATGCTCAAAAATCTAGAATATCCCTTACTTTCAGTGCGTCGCGAATGTCTCCGCTTGAACTTTATGTATAAGGCTTCTCATGGTTTTAACGCAACTGACCTTAACGAATATCTCACACTTGCATCAAAGTCAGTCACACGCCGTAAACACAACTTAAAATACAAACATATTTCGACTCGGACCGATGTTTTTAAATTCTCTTTCTTTCCCAGGACTGTTCCCATCTGGAATGCTCTTCCAGAGGATTTAGTTATGTCCCCTAACATAGATACATTTTCTAAAAAACTATGGCTTTCCTAAACAACATGCATAAAAATGACTAGTAATACCTACTTATGTCTGACTTAATCATATATATCATTATTATTTATCATCGACTGAATTTATATGTAAGTCTTAATTAGACACTGTAATTTTGTAATATATGTAAAGGCATTGTCTGCCACTATCGGTTTTGTAATGCAACAAGCTATACCGATTAAACATACATATACAGATACAGATGAGCTCTTAGATTAGAAAAAATAACTTATGCCTAGTGTACAATCATTTTGAACATCTAAATGTTGAGTTTCAGAAGAAAACGTGATGACTTGAGTAGCAGTTCAAGCAATGAATCCCCAGAGCACAAGAAGCAACCGCCGAAAAACATGGCGGACGAAGAAGAAGACGACACGAACTTTAGTATACCATCTAATAAGAAGATATGGGAGGTCCTCCTCGACATTCAGACTAACACCAACAGAATTTTGAAAGACAACGCAGCGATTCATAAAACTGTTGAATCGCTAAAGGAATCAGTGGAGTTTAATGCTAATAACATTCGTGATCTTGAAGAGGACAAGAAGTCTCTGTCGGCGAGAGTTAAAGAGCTGGAGAAGAAGGTTACCGAAGCAAATAAAAGAATTGGTGACGCCGAAAAAGCGACTCAAACAGCCGAAGTAATCCACGATGACTTAGAACAATATACGAGAAAAGTCAATCTCGAAATCTTAGAGATTCCTGAAACTGTGCAGGAAAACGTGGAGGCGACAGTGTTAAAACTCGCTAACGTCCTAGAAGTAGATATTCAACAAAAAGACATTGACATCGCTCACCGACTCAACATCATAAGGCGAGGGGAAGATGGCGAAAGATTACCAAGACCCATTATAGTACGTTTCACGTCGTACAAAGCCAAGGAGAAGCTTTTTAAAGCGAAGAGATACCTGAGAAATACTGATCACTCTGATGCTTTTGGACCAAATACGTCTGCTGTATTTATTAATGAGAACTTAACCATACGACGAAGGAAACTGCTTGGAAAAGCGCGCAGTCTTATTACTGAGAAAGGTTGGCAGAATGTGTGGACTTATGATGGGAAGATTTTCGTCAAGAAGAATGAAGATTCACGTCCTGTTATGGTACGAATCGCTGAAGATTTAGAGCGAATATAAAGGGTTAAAAGTGACTCTAAGTTTTAGAGAGTTCTTCTCACTGCTGATTAACTTTTCTAATCACTGCAAGGTATAGCCTTTATGTATTTGTTTTCTGTTACCTTGCTTATGTTCTAGTGTGTCTCAGTCTTATTATTTATATAATAGCACTGAATCTCAATCAGAAGTTTCCGGTGACTTTTCATTTGTCTGATTGAATAATTGTATATTAGACATAAATAATGTACCAACTTAAATAACTTTCGCAGTTTAAGAGAGTATCCAAGAAGAAAGACCGATAGACCCTTGACAGCTTCTCTTTCTAAATCTAAATTATGTGCCCTGTGTTTTATGTTTCTAAGTTCTATGTTTTTATTTACTTCAAAACTAGAAAACTTTAGTTCCTCAATTCACTAATAGCAAAAAATGCTTGGCATTTGGCTCCGGTAATCTGCAAACTTATACTAAATGGATAATGGGTTCAACTTCAACTGCGTTTCTTTGAATGCGCGTGGTTTGAATAATACTGTAAAAAGGCGTAAGATTGTTAGGTAGCTACATATGCAAAAAGCTCAAATATGTTTCCTTCAACAAACTTATAGTAAGCAAAGTTTGGAAAGGATTTGGTCAGCGGAATGGGGTAGCCAAATCATTTATTGTCATGGCTCAAATCACAGTAGAGGCGTAATGATTGCTTTCGACCGTAAAATTGATGTTAACATAAAAAAGACGATTACGGATCCAGGAGGGCGTTTTATAATTGCGGAATGCACTATAAACGGCGCAGTGTTTATTTTAGTGAATGTTTACATGCCAAATGAAGCAAGTGCAAAAAAGCTTCTTGTTCATCAAATTAATGATATGCTTAAACCGTCCATAAATGAAACCATTGTGTTTGGCGGAGACCTGAATTGCGCCTTGGAATCTATTGATAAAGTAGGGGGTCAGTCTATAGAAGTAAAAAAAACAGTCATTAACGTCATTCACGAATTTATGAAAGCTTTTGATTTAATAGATGTGTGGCGTACACAAAATCGCCATGAGATTAAATACACATGGCATGATCCCGCTTTTAAAATTCAGTGTCGTCTTGACTATTGGCTATGCTCTAAATCAATAGAAAATACAATTACAAAGACAAATATTATCGGTGTTCCCTTTTCAGATCATTCAGCAATTTGCATTACAATAACGTCTGAAGACTACAGGAAAATAGGACAAGGCTTTTGGAAGCTAAACCTTTCAACGCTTGAAGACCTGCCTTTTATAAAAGAGATGGAGGAGTGTATTTTGCGAAGTAAGGAAAAATACCGAGAGATACAAAATCTGTCATTGAAATGGGATCTCATAAAGGCAGACATAGGCCGCACTGCACGAAGATATTCAAAAGAAAAGGCAAAAAAGAGGAAAGCTACGGAAAAGGATCTTCTAATAAAATTTGAGAAAGCAAGATCGGAACTCTCTAAGAATCTCTCTAAAGAAAAGACTGAAAATTATTACACCTTAAAGCATCAATTGGAAGAGATTTCCAATTTTAGAACTAGAGGATCAATGATAAGAAGCAGGGCTCGATGGGCTGAATATGGAGAAAGAAGTTCCAAATATTGTTTCAATTTAGAAAAACGTAATAGCAGGAGAAATTTCATCTCAAAGCTTAAATTAGCTAGTGGGGCCGAAATAACAGACCAGTCTGATATCTTGAACGAAGAAAAGAACTTCTATGAAACTCTATATACGTCGACTTCCACTGAGCCAGAAAATAACTGTTTTAAGGAATTCTTCAGTAGTCCATCTATACCAAAATTAAACGACCAACAATCAGAAACATGCGAAGGTCAATTATCCGAAGACGAATGTTTTGCTGCATTGAAGTCTTTTAAGAAAAATAAAACACCCGGAATCGATGGTCTTCAGGCTGAGTTTTATTTGCGATTTTGGAAATTGTTAGGCGAACCTTTGAATGATAGTTTTAACTACAGCTTAATGAAGGGTGAATTGTCTATATCTCAGAGACAAGGGGTTATATCACTAATCCAAAAAAAGAAGAAAGAATTACAATTTTTACAAAACTGGCGGCCAATCTCTCTTCTTAATGTAGATTACAAAATTGCCACTAAAGCTATTGCAAAGAGAATAGAAAAAGTTATTCCTAATATTATTCATAATGATGCAAACGGGCTTCGTCAAAGGAAGGTTTATAGGACAAAACATCAGGCTGATTTCAGACATTTTGACCTATACTAAAAAAAAGATATAGAAGGGATAGCTATGTTCCTAGACTTGAAGAAAGCCTTCGATTCTATTGAATGGAATTATATTTACAAATCACTTGAAACTTTCAATTTTGGTCCGCAACTTAAAGAATGGGTGAAAGTCTTTTATACTCGACCATCGAGTTGCGTTTTAAACAATGGTTTGGCCTCAAACTTCTTTGAATTAACACGTGGGTTACGTCAAGGATGCCCACTGTCTGGTGCTTTGTTTACCATCTGTGTTGAAATTCTAGCGTGCGCAATACGGGATAGTGCAGAGATCAAGGGCATTCCCGTGGAGAAAAGTAGCATTGTATTATCACAATATGCTGATAATACCACTGTGTTTCTGAATGATGTTAACTCCGGTAATGCATTGTTTACACTTCTTGAGCGTTTCGAAAGGTGCTCTGGCTTAGCAATTAACAAAGAAAAAACGGAGGGTCTATGGCTGGGATCCTGGCGAAATAGATTAGATAAACCCTTCCCAATTCGCTGGTCACGTGATCCGATCTATTGTTTAGGCGTTCACTTTTCGTATGATGACAAGGCGTGTGAAAAGAAGAATTTTTGGGACAAATTGGACATCCTACATAAAACTTTAAATATCTGGAAGTCCAGAGATCTGACAACTTGGGGGAGAATTGTTATTGTGAAAACACTTGGTCTTTCTAAGCTTATATATAATAGCTCAGTATTAGTTGTTCCTCTAAAATTCGTTCAGGAAGAAAATAAGGAAATTCGTAATTTTGTGTGGAATAATAAGCCTCCTAAAGTAAAAACTTCTACTATGATCGGAGATTATAAGGCTGGAGGAATGCGATTGCCAGATTTCGCTTTAATCGAAAAAGCGATAAAAATTGCTTGGATTAAACGATTAGTAACAAAAAAATGCGCCCCAGACGGAACACCAGATAACTGGAAAAAGATCCCTCAACTGTAACTAAAAAGGTTTGGAGGCAATCTATTATTTAACTGTAATTTCGATACGAAGAAATTAGCCTTGGGAACACTAGATTTTTATGATAAAATCATTGAATACTGGCAGTGCTTTCGTCAAACCTGTCCTAGTACTAAAGAAGAGATCCTTGAACAAATAATTTGGAATAATCGCTTTATAATGAAAGAAAAGAAATCTTTGTATTTTTCGAATTGCAATAATGCTGGAATTTGTAAGATAGGCGACTTGTTCGACGAGAATGGTAATTTAATGCAATTTGTTTCTCTGCAGAAAAGATTTAACAGTACATTTAACTTTTTGGAAATTTTAGCGTATTGAAAGCCATCCCTCATAAATGGAAAGTATTACTTCGGGAAAATTTCAGTAATAAGGAAACTCCCATTAGCTTAAATGGTAACTTATTACATGAAAATACCCAAGAATTTGATAAACTAACATGTTCTCGGATAACTAAACTATTAGTAGAGGTAAATTATAAGCCACCTACCGCTGAAAAAAGGTTATTAAATTATGGAATTCTTGCTGAAAAACTACCATATCATTATAGGCTTGCCATTAATGTCTGCCGAGAAACAAAGCTTAGAGTCTTCCAGTTTAAAATTATCCACAATATCCTACCCACTAAATCTTATCTCTATAGAATGAAAATAGTTCAAGATGATAAGTGTTTTATCTGCCATGAGTCACAAACAGTTGAACATCTATTTTGGAATTGCCGAGCTTCTGTTGCATTTTGGGAAGATTTGTTTGGATGGGCGAAACCAATCTTCGTATTCAAAGAAATGCTATCTTTATCAAATATTTTATTTGTTTATCAACCGCAAGTAAGAGGATTCAATACCTTTAACGAAATTATTATCATCGCCAAGCATTATATTTATGGTAGCTGTCTTGAGGAACAGGAGTTTTCTTTTAGGAATTTTCAACAACGGCTTACTAATAAGATTCATATCGAACGATGTATATATGTTGCTAAAAATAAGTTTGATGAATTTCTCTCTAAATGGAAGGATATTTTTGATACAATTTAGTTACTACGATTGCCGTTTCTCTTACTTTCTCTTACTCCGTTTCTTTTACGTATACTGTCTTTCTTCTTCTCGTCATTTCTACCTTATGATTTACAACTAATTAACTTATAAATATTGTGAAATGTCTGAATTGTACTTAAATCTGTAATACTGAGGAAAATAAAAAAAAAAAATGAAAAAAATATATATGTGGGATTCAATAGGCGTACCGGAACGGTGCTAGTTCCCGATATTGTAACTAGAATCGAAGCACCACATATATTGTATCGTTCGTTTTCGTTCAATTAATTCTGTATTCCCCGAGGGAAATTGTTGTGATAAGTTAGCAATAACAAGGGCTTCTGTGCGCGGCGGTAACACAAACGTTTCTAACGCGTGGACAGTACATTGTTCTACCTGGCTAGGATTAATTGGATTGTGTATCTTAGCGGGTGGTATATCAAGAGTATGGTTCTTTAAGTCAATTATCGCCTGATAATGTTCGAAAAAATCTTTTCCGAGAATGACATCGTATAAGACTTTGTCAGCTACATACATGTAGACTAAGAAAGAATATAATCTGTTATCAATAGTGAATGGAACTAAAATGTGTCCTAAAACAGGAATATATTGTCCACTGACCGACCGGAGCATATTCAAAGTTGAAACTTTCGGTAGGTGTTTACTTTGTTCGGGAATTTTCTGCCATGTGTCTTTACCAATAACTGTAACAACTGCACCTGTATCTACCAAGAAAATTAATTGAAAATCACCTATCGAACCTGATATTGTGAGAGTGCTTATTGTATTCTGAAAACCTATTGTACTTATGTGTCCCTTCTTATCTGTAATCTGGGGCTTCTGATCACCCGTATTATTTGTAAATTCATGTCCCTGAATAATATCATCATCATGCGTAATGTTACTGAACTCTGAATTTTCACTAATGTAATTGGCCTTAAAAGCTATCATTTCTTGTGGACTATCTATAGTTGTAAAATTTGTGTCTTCATATATAATGTTATTGGCCTCGACTGGCAACTTACAAGAGTATTCGTTCTGTATTTATGCCATTTAAAAACAATGGTCGCTGTGGTGGACAAAAATAAGATATGCCAAAGGTAAAACTAGAGATCAAATATCATAGTTTGAGCGTAAAACATTATATGAGTCTTTAGATATTTTCCGTAGAAATCCAACTTGAAGCTAGTAACTAAATTGCGTCGACGGAAAGTCCAATGGCTTTGGTACCTTTCAAGGTACGGAACTGTAATTAGAAATACTCAAATCTTATTGGCTTGTTGTAGGGATCGCTTGGTATCAATAGCTTAAGATATAATCAATACTCAATTAGTTCCCTGTAATAAACACAGGTTATTGGAAAATATGTTCTGATCAATGTTGTCAATGGATCGAAAATGACCTTAGTAAATACAGGCTCGTGTTCCAAACCAATTTAACAAAATAACGTTTTAATTAAAGTAACTCAAATTTGCGTGGGCTACACTAGAACTTGTTAATTTATTATGTTTCTCCTAAAGTTGAATTTTGCCTAAAATCGTAAGATCGCTTTTCTTAACAAGTGTATGGAGATAATATTATTGTAGTGTAGTGTTGTAAAAAATGACAAAAATGTATCTTGTAAATGTTTGTCAAATTGTATAATTGTTAAAATGTTGAAAATAAAAAGATTATGAATTAAAAAAATTGACCAACTGTTCTTGTCAACTAAACCATCGACTAAACGTTAAAAAAACGCAGCAAAATGTCTCCAAGAGAGTGTTATTTCACTTGCCGGCCGTCGAGTAGCCAATCAGATGACGAGTTTACCAATGCAATTGTCTTGTTTATGCTAATGGCTGATGCCAGCTGGATCCGCCCGGATCGCGCAACATATTATTTGTCAAAGGCAACACTTGCTATAGAGTAATTTAGTATACCATAGATAATACCATAGATCATTAAAGGCGAAAGTAACTTATTATCCTATTGTTCCTTCTCTCAAAGTAGAAAATACGAGCAATTTCCTCTTAAAACCTTTTTTCCAAGGTTCCCTTCACCGCCATATATCTCTTTGGGGCAAAAAAAAAATATTAACAACACACGTCCCCTTTGATGAACATCTTGTCGATTCAGGACGCAGCTTTCAATTAAGAATTGACACCACTGTGATTATATAAGTGCAGACACATACTCACAAACACACCCATCGTGTACCTGATATATCTGATATAAACTTACTGGTTTTACTAATTACTCAGGTAAGAATATTCTCACTATTACATGGAATATAACTTTTATCACTTTGTTGTTGTGAATCTTTTATGTGCCATTATTGTTAAAGTTAAATACCTGTTAGTAATTTCCGATGTGAGATAAGGTCTTGGCTATATTGTTTGGAAAACATCTGTTGAGATATATGCTGACCAGTGCTTGGATATGCATTTTTATTTTGTAATTTACGAACCGTTTGTTATCATGGAGTACCGGATTGCTTTCCCTTTTTCACCAGTTACTTCATGTTAGCCTTGCTATTTAACTGATACGTGGCCCCAAAATTTAGAAACTAGTACTGACGTATTTTATACGAAAAGAAAGTTTAATATCTGTTTTTGAAGTCTCATGACGCCTTTCACCGTCAATCCCATGTTCGGTTTTCTACGGTTTCCTATTTTCACTTTATGGTATACAGATTAGAGACAGCACATCAAACCCGTCATACCACACCAGTAGTCTAGTAGAGGCTAGTACTCGTAATGCAGCAAAATAAAGCAAGGGAAGTTTGGTTCAATACTTAACGTCCATTAGTTCACTAACGGAGTGCGTGTGTTAATTAATCTAGTAATATCGCTAACAAATGAGGTGAGTAATCTTCCACATAGCCCTTACTAGATCCTAATTTGTCTCCAGCATAAACACCCTCTGACATGGTATATTACACTGACTACATTCAAACACAGAGGGTAAAAGGCTTTCGAAAGATACCAACATATTGTTAGGGAGATGTATGAAGCTAATAGATGACAATGAGGCGTGAAACTGGACTTAATAAAATTGATATGAAAAGAGGCAAACTTTTAAAACCTTCATCTGTAAGACTGTTAGAAAACATGTCATGCATCAGAACTGTCCTTTTTGTAGGCCTTTTTTGTGGATCATTATATGTATATATATATATATTATTCTTAGTTCTGTAGCCGTAGTTTGCGTCCTGTTTTTACTGTTTTCAGTCATTTAGCTTCTCTGTGTAAATATTACATGAATTAAATCAGCAAATCCACGAAGCCCCAGCTTTTCCGTTCAAAATCACACATTTTTGCTGGAGTTGTGTTTGTCGATTCCTCGGATTAGAGTCGGTTTCTTCTTGTTCAGTGGAGCGCCAAAACATATCATTTCTCGTGAAAAATGGAATAAAATATATATGACTACTGTTAAAACTTTGTGAATATCCTGGTTTGAAATTTTAGCATGATTTTTCTCTGTTCGCGATAATAAAAATAAACAAAATATTTCCGCGCGTACATTGTTGAATACAGCTTTTCAAACCATTGAATACAGCTCCCAAACCATTGTATTCCACAAAATATTAAACGCTTCGTTAGCCAATCAGCGCGCGAGTTTGAATCGTGTTATGGGATTCTAGTGTATTGTGTTCTATTGTATTGTGTATTTCGTTCTATTGTTTTGTATTGTGTTAATAATATTGTATTTTGATAGCAATTCATGTGTTGCCTACATAAAGGTTTCCTTTTAGTCTTTTGTAGAAACGTACTAACGACACATGGTTTCATTCTCAATAAGAAACTGGTTTGAAGAAATGAAAGAGGTTGTTCATTCACTATCTTGATAAAGTGGGATTCAGTATTAAAACAACGAACCCCAGGCTGTGACAGAGCCCTTTGAAAATTGGCGTCCAATTGATGGGGTGCACGTACGTCATCGCCGCCAACTTGGTTGCCTTTTTCAAATGATTTCTCGTTAGCTTCTCATGTTAGTTCATCCAACATGGCGACCACGTCTTTGTTATTTGAATCTCTGGGGATGAGTTGCACCCCACCAATTTAGAAATAAATCGTCCTGAACGCGTGTACACGTGTATGTGAGGTTTGTCAGTCCTAAACAATGGACTTTTATTACGCCGAAAACGTTTTTTTTTATTAAAGATGGCCGCCATGTGAATAAGTTTGATATGCTTCACTTGTCACGCACAAAGGTATCAATGCGAGGCTCCAGGATAAATAACTAAGCAAGTTGCATGGCACTACCCAACACACGCTACCACGTAGCTAGCCGTCCAACACGCATGCTCACATCTTATTGCTAAATAACTAAATTCTATTCTCTGAGAAAATAATAAATGTAGTTTACCCCGGAGCCTCGGTGAAAACTGTTGACAAGTGAAGCATATATCGAATGTGGGATATTGAACGCCATTTTATTGAGTAGTCATCCCCAGAGATCACGGCACGGACCTCGTGATCGTTTATATCTTACGATACGGACCTCGTGCCGTTAATGACGTAAGATACGGACCTCGTACTCGTTAACAACTTATAGTACGAACGTCGCCCTCGTTAATAAATTACGGTACGGAACTCGTGATCGTTAATAGGGACCTTAAGCAACCACGACGGCAACGTCTAGGACGACGGCATAAAACAATAGCCTTAATTACAAAATACAATAACTGCATGTGAAAATGCACGCAGTCACCTACATTTCAACCGTTGTCTGCAAAAACACAACGTGAAAAACCCAAATTGTACGTTTTAAAGACAACGCGAACGTTGAAAGTAAATCAAATCATTTTTCGTTCGGCGTGATCGGAACTTTATAGTCATTATATTTTCCGAAAATCTGGTTGTGAAAAACAATTGAAGGAGAACAAGGGAAATAATAAACACCAAATTTCGAGAGAAAGTTTTTTCTACGTCCCGTCGTCACTGCCGTCGCCGTCCTGGTTGCTTAAGGTCCCTAATAACTTACTGTACGGACCTCGTTCTCGTTAATAATTTATGGTACGGACCTCGTGATCATTAATAACTTATAGTACGGACCTCGTGATCGTTAATAACTTACGGTACGGACCTCGTGCTCGTTAATAACTTACGGTACGGTCCTCATGCTCGTTCATAACTTATGGTACGGACCTCGTGATCGTTAACAACTTACGGTACGGACCTCGTGCTCGTTAATAACTTACGATACTGACCTCGTGCTCGATAATAACTTACGGTACGGACCTTATTCTCGTTAATAACTTATGGTACGAAACTCGTGCTCGTTAATAACTTACGGTACGCACCCCGTGCTCGTTAATAAGATGTATGCATGCATATATATTAGTTCACTGCCTTTACCTTTCAAATATTTCCCTTCAGACATCCTACCCAATCCTAGTTCAGAATTTTATATTTCCACACGTTTTATTACCTGTCATTGTCAGAAATTCATTCTACGCGTGCGCATTAAATTTCATCAATAAACAGATCCGGCGTTGCTCAGAAATTTACAGTAGTTTGTATGGAAGTTTATTTGGGGGATACATTGGGAGATGGTATTATAGCGAAGCTCATTTGTTCCGATCTTAGCAATTTCTAAATCATATTGCCTTCCGTAAAATTGTATTCTCTCAAGTTATAACGAATAATTATGGCTGCGAAAAGAATCTGAAATGAGTTAACTGACCTCCATGTTATTACTGGCTCCATGTTGACAGCCGTTATGATGGTTCCTCTGATCAACTTTACAATATAAAACTTGGCTGGTTATTGTTTTGTCCCGATTCAGCCGAGTAGTTTAAAAGACGTTATATTGTCCAGATAGATCCAAATATAACTTCACATTATCCTCTAGCTGCGAATTGCGAACAAATATGAGTAATTTTAAGGTTTATCGACGGCCACAGCAGGGAAGACTCCCGTAAACACGTAAGTCCTTTGCACATCTCTTGCCTCTCTCTTCGAAACGCTTTGTCCGCCATTTATCTCTCGGTTTGCCTGTACAAGCCTGGAAACTGGTATATTCTTAACTGTTCTTTCATTGGTTCTATTATAACTTTCATATATAAGAGCTTGTCTGATTGGACTAAAAAATAACGCGGCATTGAAATAAAATATGCTCTCCAACTCTCCAACTCTCAAAAACAAGCAATTATTAAAATTATTGAAAAAAAGATAAAGATAGACGTGACTTGGAAAATTGGAGGCCTATATCGTTAATTAATGTTGATGCAAAGATTGGCACAAAAGCTCTTGCCCTTCGTCTTCAAAAAGTGTTACCGCATATTATTCATCAGGATCAGCACGCTTCCTTATATGTGAAAAGCCGATGAATTTACGACGCTGTAAGATAGAATATTCCGGGCCTTTTGGTAGCAATTGATTTTCAAAAAGCCTTTGATTCGTTAAACAGAAATTACTTGATTAAAGCTCTAAAGCATTTTAATTTTGGCCCTTCCTTCATTCGTTGGATTGAGGTTTTAAATACTAATTTATCTAGCTGTGTGATGAACAATGGTACTTGTACTGTTTTTTTTCAAAGTGGAAAGCGGTGTCCGACAAGGAAATCCGTTAAGTCCCTATCTTTTCATTATTGCCTTAGAGACTTTGGCTTCCCACATAAGAAACAATGAAAAAATAAACGGACTTCAACTTTCAGACCAGGAGGCCAAGCTAATCATTTTTGCGGATAACCTGACAGTTTTTCTATGTGACAAAAAGGCATACAATCATTGTTACAATTTGAACAAATATATGTCTTAAAGGTTAATAAAGAAAAAACGGAGGCCATGTGGTTAGGCCAAAGCCGTCATGGTCCGAAGGAGGACCTCATGCTTATGAAAGTAGACGAACCCATGAAAATATTAGGAGTTTCTTTTACTTACGATTACAATAAAAGGAAGGAGTTAAATTTTGATTCGGTTATTAAATCAGTAAAAGAAGTGTTAAATCTTTGGAGATGGATAAATTTAACAGTGTACGGAAAAGTTCAAATCCTTAAAACCTTTGTTATATTAACAAAATTAACATATATACCGAGCTACAATTGTTTATTTTGATAAAGATATCTGCAAGGAAGTCAACACTATTATGCATGAATTTCTTTGGAATGGAAAAGACAAAGTAAAACGATTAGCAATAATTAATGAGTATAACGAGGGAGGTATCAGAATGCCACACTTAGAAACGCTAATACGATGTCAAAGGATGCTTTTTTTAAACTATTACACGGAAGATTACCCATGTTTCTGGAAAACTATTCTACGTCATTATCTAAAGAAAAGTGGGGCCGTTTTTATTGAATTGCAATTATTCTCAGAAAATATTACCAGCCAGACTCCCTAAATTATATAGAGAGTGTTTTAACGCTTGGACTCTCTTTAAACAAAGTCAAATAGAAACCTACGAACAAGTAATGGAGCAAGTACTATGGAATAATAGATATATTGCAATAATGAAAAAATCAGTTTACAGAGTGGATCTTGTTATAATGGGGATTATAAAACTCAAAACTATAACTGATCAATATGGAAAGATTTGTCAATATAACAATCTCAAAAGTAGGTTTTCCGAGCTAACTCCCTCGGACTAGTTGGAAAACAATTTTAAGAAAAGGTAGGCCTACTGATTGTTTTATTCTCCTTGATGATGAACCAGGAACTAAAACTTTTATGATAGGAGATCAGTGCATCACATTTAATAACATGAAAGCTAAGAAAGTGTATGATATTTTTATAAGCGGAATTGCTATTAGTTCAACTGCAAAGCTCAAATATCAACATGAATACGAGAACCATGAATTTAATTGGAAAGAGATATATATCCTTCCTTTAAAAACAACAATCGATACGAAACTTAGAGAGTTTCAGTGGAAAATTACCAATCGAACATTATATTGCAATAAGATACTGTACAAAATGAAATTAGTACAGTCTCCCTTATGTACTTTTTGCGCAGGGGATTATTTGATAAAGGCAACACTTGCTATTGAGTAATTTAGTATACCATAGATCATTAAAGGCGAAAGTAACTTGAAAGTAACTTATTATCCTATTGTTCCTTCTCTCAAAGTAGAAAATACGAGCAATTTCCCCTTAAAACTTTTTCCCAAGGTTCCCTTCACCGCCATATATCTCTTTGGGGTAAAAAAGACTTATATTAACAACACACGTCACCTTTGATGAACATCTTGTCGATTGCGTCATTACAGGAAACAGCTGTCAATCAAGAATTGACACAACTCTGAGATAATATAAGCGCAGAACCATAATCACAAACACACCCATCGTGTACCCGATATATTTGAAACTTGACTGGTTCTACTAATTACTCAGGTAAGAATATTCTCACTACTAGCAGGGACCCGCGGAACTTACATGAAATCAACAAATATGATATAGTGACATAGTCTAGCCGGCTGACCGACTCCTGACACAATGCAATGGCGCCAGATTGTGTACTGGAGGTTTTTAGGGTGTTGATGTTTGCAAAGTTGTATTTTGATATATCTTACGGATCTCAGTTAATTTCTCAAACCGATGAACACAGTTTTTAATATACCTATTGTTGAAAAAGTGCCAAAACTGACGGTCACAAGCAGCTCGAGTCATGAATTCGTGTGACGAAAACAAATATGGTCGCCGAAAGAGCATTGATCGAAGTAGGAAAACGGAATAAAAACCATAATCAAAAGCCAAGTTATTTGAATGTCTAGTTGTAGTGAGTGGCTGAAAGCAAACAAGTTGAGTCTGAATGCTACAAAACAGAGTTTTTATTAGTAGGCTCTCGCCAGAGATTATCTCATGTGGCATGTCCTAATCTTGTAATTGGAGGCGAAAGCATCCCTAAAATAGCGTTCGTTAAGTACTTAGGGGTGCACATAGATGAAACATTGACATGGTCAAAACACATTGAGAAGATCTCTATGCAATTATCATCTTCTATTGGAGCTCTCAAGCGCGTACGGCCCTACGTGCCCATGTCCTCCCTCAAGACTATGTACCACTCATTTATACAACCTAAATTTGATTATTGCAGCATAGTTTGGGAGAGCCTGGGTACTGAACTCGCAAATAAACTCCAAAAACTCCAAAATAGGGCTGCTAGAATAATAACACAGTCTAGTTTCTATCTATCTATCTATCTATCTAGTGTGTTTATGGTCTGAAGAGCCTACGATAGTTGGGCGAGGAAACAGTTGTTTTTTATATCTAAGAAAACAGGAAACTACAGTGAACAGACATGGACAAAATATCTTGCTCTTAGACACACCATAGAGTTGTAAGATAAAAGAATTAACAGCATTTTCAACGGACAGCATTTTTAACTGTGTTTCAATAACTGGTCTTACCTCGTTCGGTCGTTTGACTTCGGCCGCTTCGCCTGGCGATAGATTTTTCCTAAAACATTCCCGTAAACTCGATAGCTTGCTCGCCCAGGTTTTCCCTAAAATAGATTCCCCTAAACTCGATGGCTTGCTCGCCCAGGTTTTCCTAAAACAGATTCCCTTAAACTCGATGGCTTTCATCAAATGCAACCAAGAATACTTTTCACATGATTCGTCGTCTTCGTTGGGATACCTGTGGCTGTCACTTTTTGGCGCCATTTTCAGACGCGCGTCCCACATATTAGGATATCGAGGAGCCTGGGAAAGAGCGTTACACACACACACACACACTTAGCGTATTATTATATAAGATTACATGGAATATAACTTTTATCACTTTGTTGTTGTGAATCCTTTATGTGCCATTATGGTTAAAGTTAAATACCTGTTAGTAATTTCCGATGCGAGATAGGGTCTTGGCTATATTGTTTGGAAAACATCTGTTGAGATATATGCTGACCAGTGCTTGCATATGCATTTTTATTTTGTAATTTACGAACCGTTTGTTATCATGGAGTATCGGATTGATGTCCCTTTTTCACCAGTTACTTCATGTTAAAATATTTCTAAACTATGCCTTGCTATCTAATTGATACATGGCCCAAAAATTTAGAAACTAGTAGTGACCTATTTTATACAAAATGAAAGTTTAATATCTGTTTTTAAAGTCTCATGACGCCTTTCACCGTCAATCCCATGTTCCGTTTTCTACGGTATACTATGGTATACAGATTAGAGACAGCACATCAAACCCGTAACACCATACCAGTAGTCTAGTAATGCAGAAAAAGAAAGCAAGGGGAATTTTGTTCAATACTTAACGTCTATTAGTTCACAAACGCAGTGCCTGTGTTAATTAATCTAGTAATATCGCTAACAAATGAGGTGAGTAATCTTCCACATAGCCCTAACTAGATCATAATTTGTCTCCAGCATAAACACCCTCTGACATGGTATCTTACAGTGAGTAATGCGAGAGGGATGGAATTATCCTGTTTTTTAGGTCATACGCCTCATTTTTAGGGCGTATGCATTAATTCGGATGACGTCACAGTCCTATTGTCCATTGAATTAATTAAGGAATGCGCTGCAGCTCATTATTATTCCGCTGCAAGGGGGGGGGGGGGGGGGGGGTGTCTATTCGTTGAATTAATGAAGGGATTAACGATCTATTGAAACCGCTTCGTGTCTCACTACTTCAAGCACTTGATCAATGATAGAAGCATATTTAGAAGGTACACTGTGGTCCAGGGTAACTTGTAAAGTTCAGATAGATAAACGTTCCATGAGCGATGAATTTCAATGTTCAACATTTTTTAGGAAAAGACGATTATATTGGTTCTTCACAGAGTGCAGCATGCACCAAATATATAATACTTGATATCCTGTGAAATGCTCTGTTTCTTTCGACGTGTTCTACTTCATCCACGGTGATCGTTTTTCCTTGAATGCCTTCCATGTCAGAGTTGAATAAAAATACGCGAGCTATCAAAGATGCACTGAACAGAGTCTGAACAGATGATCAAATAAAGATAGCACCCACACGAAGCGGTTTCAATAGATCTTTAATCCCTTAATTAATTCAATGAATGGACACACCCCCTTGCAGCGGAATAATAATGAGCTGCAGCGCATTCCTTAATTAATTCAATGGACAATAGGATTGTGACGTCATCCGAATTAATGCATACGCCCTAAAAATGAGACGTACGCCCTAAAAAATAGCATAGCTCCCTAAAAAAACAGGATAATTCCATCGCTCTCCCACTACTGCAGTGAGTACATTCAATACACAGAGGGTAAAAGGCTTTCGAAAGACAAAAACATATTGTTACGGAGGTGTATGAAGCTAACAGATGGCAATAAGGCGTGAAACTGGACTTAATAAAATTGATATGAAAAGAGGCAAATATTTAAAACCTTCATCTGTAAGACTGTTAGAAAACATGTCATGCCTCAGAACTGTCCTTTTTGTAGGCCTTTTTCGTGGACTCATTATATTTGCTTTGTTTGTTTATAAAATTCTTAGAGAACGCGTTAAAATATAAAACTATATGTAGTTATGATATAAAATCATGTTTGCCGCGTAGCACTAGTAAGTGTAAAGAATGTGATGTAAAGTGGTAAGTTGTAGTGCTAACTGTGCACGCCCTACGGGGGAAAGAGAAACAATCTCTGACCTAAGTGTGACTCGAACCCAACGACCTCCAGGTTACATGTCTGGCGCTCTACCAACTGAGCTATCAAGTCAGATGAGAGCAATCGTGGATATTGGTGCGTTTTATGGGGTCACGGCGATTATATTTATATATGAATAATATATACTACTCTAGCTAACACTGAATGATTATAGAGAGCCAGGTAACGCGATATTCTCAGTTTTCTTTGAAAAACGTTAACGAAATGAGATATTCATTGTAGATTCTCGTTCAGTCAGACACCCAGTAATTTAGTTGAGTAAATACGTTTTAATGTTCTGTCGATTCTCTAGGGGATTATCTCCCGACACAACATCCAGGTATTCAGAGGTCTAGAGGTACTAACAATCACTCATGAGTGTAAACTGCACGGCAGCACATTGCACCACAATTGCAGTCCGTATCACAAAAATAACCTTGTGAAGCGCATTTCAATATATTCATTTATAAAATAACCCAAAGAAAACGCGCGCTCTGATTGGTTGAAAGCCGTGTTTGCATGAGGCTATGTAAACATGGGAATGACGTCATACATTGTAGTTTTTGCTTTTTTTTCTGCAAAAAATGGCGAAAATAACTGACTAACTTAAAACACATGTAACTAGTTTTCTAAAGGAAGGTTGTTCAGAAGAACCTACGGAGAAAAAAAGCTAAATTGGACAGAATTTTCACAAGATTGAGTCAGTCGGAGCTCAACTGTCTCATTAGCAAACTCGATGAAATACGCACAAAATACACTACTTCTGTCAACGTTTAAGTTTAAATATTTACTTCAGATACTATAGAAAAACAATTATAATAAAATACATGTACTAGAAACATTCAGAAAATGTACAAAGTGCTAATAATCAAGTACACAAAGTCAGAGTGGGAAGGTCAATTGTTGTTTATTCAAGTACGTTTTTTTCAAACGCCGGTGACAAAAACTACAGACACTGCAACTTTATAAGATATCATATATCACATTGAATCAGTAGAACAAAAAAATTGCCGTTTTGGTTCGATTCAGTCTATGAAATCTTTTTTTCATTCAGAGTGGGATGCTGGCAAGAAAATGTGACTAAAAAGAAATACACAAGCGAGAAGCTACAGAACTCTGAAGCTCTAATCTCGCACGGCTCAAAAATTGCATTGAAAGATACCCAAACAGCCATCTCCACATCAAAGTAATATACTAGATTATATTAAGCTCTAATTCGACATTCTCTGGCTTTCAAATAGTCGAGTATGATGCCTGACGATGGGAAATAAAGATCTGAAACAATACAAAGGCACAAACCTGCTAATTGAAGTTGTCAGTTCGAGCCGAGCAATTCCAAGCCATGAACTACAAGTACTGGCTCCAAATATCCAGCAAGAGATTCCTCAGTCCCAGAATATCATGGCCGAAACAGGAACACTTTTTCCAGGCAGGACAAATTATCTTTTCTGTAATGCTTAATGCTTTTCGGCTGTCCAGTTCGTCTTTGAATTCGCAGCAGTTTTGTTTAAAGTGGTTTTCGTGTCGATTTTCGTAATCCAGGACGATTTTCGTTGCATGTCTAGCCCGATATGGATCAATACTTTGAGGTTTTCCTATTATTTTGCATTTTTGTCTTTTAAAAAGCTAGTTTTGGGGGCATAAAATCACACTAGTACTTTCTCTCGCCTCTTGAGTCTTGTTCCATGCCGATTCGTACGCAGAGCAAACACGGCCAACTTCACAAGCGAATATGATTGACATTTTACAATGTGTGGAGAATTTCGCGTTTGACATTTACGAAAAAGTTTTTAAAAATCGTTTCGCGCTCGATCTTCGGTCTCGGGTTTACACAACAACTTGAGAATTCTCCCAAACTTTCCCTCGTGTTTGCATCAGGCTATGTAAGCACGGTAAACGTTTTCTATTTCTTAAATATAATTTGCACTATATAAACGAAGTCCTTTTACTTACTTTACTTTCGACTAGAGGAATCGTATCAATAAATTCCACTTTGGCAACCAATGCATTTTTGTATGGTGAATTATCAAACCTATCGTTCAGAGTAATTTCAACCAATTACTTAACGACGGATCGAAAGCCGAAGCTTAAAGCCTACTATGGGAACAACATTTGGTTCTTTTGTTGAATGTTAAACTTTGAAGTTCTATTTCTCGCCTTCCTTTTACCCAATTTAAGTATTTTTTTAATTAGAACAAATATTAACTTTCATGACTGTTTGTTGTTGATTAAGAAAAAGAAAATCTGTCTGTATTAATTTAAATATATATGTTTTTATAATATATTTTTTATCTATATATTTACTTCTATAGACACTTCTTTTTTCTACACTGGGTTTTCCCTTATTCCAATTTATTCCATTTGTGCTTTTTCATTATTTTTCATATATATATTTTCCCATTACATTTGTATTTCCATATCAATCAGTTTTTCTCTTCCCTTTTTATTCTATTTTTTCTTTGGTTAGTCCATTTCTCAACACATTTCATCCCCTCACCTCATCTTCATTTTCACATTTATTTCTATATTTACTTTTTATCATCATTCTACATTTATTTATTTATCTATTTATTTACTTATTTATTGATTGAGTTATATATATACATATATTTATTTGTTTACGTATTTCTTTATTTACGTATTCATTTATATATTTATCTATTAATGAATGAATTAATTAGTTTACTTATTTATTTATTGAATTTATTTACGTATTTCCTTAATTTCACTTTATTTTAAATTTTCCAAAAGTGCCCCGCATACTCTACCCTTGCTCTATTTTCCCATCTCCCCTTTCCTTCCTCCTACCCACAATTGACTACCACAAGTTGATTTGTCTTCTCTCTTCCTCCCTCCCCTCCCACTCCAAACAACTGAGTCCGAATACCCGAACAACATATAAAAACTTATATTTTAGACGCAGATGATCCAGACCTTAAGTGCACGTGCACTAACAAAGAAACCTATTTTTAATAAAAACATTCTGAGAATGTACGAATTTCAAATAATCGAGTTAAATTAGCTATAAGTATATAGAAAAGATATTCTTTATTTTGAATTGCTATGTTTGTCTTCCACGTGTCACACCTGCTATCTGCTATTTCAAACATTAAGGCCTGGGAGGAACCAGATGAATATAAATTTATCGTACAACATTGCGTTCGAGTCTCCGTTTTCTGGAAAATAGAAGAACGATGTTCATATAATATAAATACGGCAGTCTGTGCAAATGAAACAGGGTTATTGTTTCTAAAATTTACATAAATCATACTCTTGACTTTGTTGCAAGGTTAGTAAGGTCAAGGTTAGTAAGTCGAACATATCTAGTCTATAGTACTACTATCTGACAGAAATCCTAAATTTTCATGCCATCAGGTATTCTAAATTAATTATTTAATGTGAACGCCTGCAGGGAATAATCATCATTTTCATAATGTTGTGAATATTTTATAGAAAGGCCATGGAAAAAAAGCCATTTTAAGAAAAAATGTATGTGTCCCTCAATATGAAAAAAATACACTTATTTCGTTGCGTAGGATCATGATCTGAATGGCCAAACCAACATCACATGTTTATTATCATTACGTGCTGTTAAAGTTGTTATTCCAAAGTAACAATGCGTGTAATATAAACTAGGCAAAATTATATTGTTCAGCGGCAATAGGCTTTTGGCACATTTTACTGTTTTTCATATTGAGCACACGAAATGAGCACAAAATATTCTGAAATCAAATCCACTGAAAAACGTGTTTTAAAAAGACTTTCCTTTTGTGTGAAAACATTTCGTCCAATCAGAAACGTCCAAAACAATAACCAAAAATACCTTCACTTTTAAAATGTTTCCCTCATTGAAGTTTCGTCATATTTAAAGTTCTAACTGATTTCACTAGGTGCAACTCAATCTGTTTAAAAATGAGAGAAAATAATATTCTCAAGTACAAAGAGTAAATAGTAAGTAAATAGTTTTGTTTAGTGTAAATAATTTTCCTCAAATGTAAATAATTTTATCAAGTGCAAATAATTTTCTCTAGTGTAAATTTTTTTTTCTCAAGTGTCAATATAAATGTTCTCGTGTCATTAATTTTCTGAAGTGTAAATATTTTCGGCTCTTGTTTAAAGTGCCACTACGACGAAATTTGACTATTTCTTTTGCCACTTTTTTGTATTCCATAAGGACAAACAGTGGCAGAAATATCCAAATCAGTGAAAAAAGGTTTGCAATGGGGCCAATTAGATCACACATTTTAAAGAGAGTTTACCGTCAAAATCACGTCCGCCATTACGAGAAACCGTTCCCGTGAGCGAGGAATGCCTAGTCATTTTTAGCGTATGTGACGTCATACACTTAACGCATCGTTCTCAAGTTGCTTCGAACCCAACATTTCTTCTTATATTGGCTACAAACTCACACTGCGAATTTTGCTGTGGTTTAGTAAATAACGACTTAAAATCTGCATCAGATTCTTGAGAACATAGTAATGTGTCTTTCTGTTTAAATTTATTGCCGGATGTAGATGATTTAGAGGAAATAGAGCCGCTGGCGACCGAGTTGAAAGCTGGACGAATAGTCGCTAAAATCGCTTGGGAAGTGGCCTGCTAGTAAGTAGTGCTAGCTAGCAGAAGTTTCTTATCTTTTTGGGTAATTTTTTTCCCAGGGTATTTTCCCTGAGTAGTGGGAGAGGCACCGAATTAGCCGTTTTTTTAGGGCGTACGCCCTATCTTTAGGGCGTATGCATTAATTAGGATGACGTCACAATCCTATTGTCCATTGAATTAATTAAGGAATTAATTTTTAAGGCGCTATGCTAATTTTTAAGGCGCGCTCATTAATTCAATGACGTCACAGTCTTATTGTCTTAGGTCATGCATAAATTAATTAGGGCGTACGGCCCTTTTTTAAGGCGCTATGCTAATTTTTAGGGTGTTCTATTGTCTTAGACTCATGAATAAAGTGGTGAGCTCATGAATAAAGTGGTGAGCTCATGAATAAAATACGGCGCGCTCATGAATAACTATTGTTCCTTTGGATGAGGTCATCGATCTATTCGGGCATGTTTGGGAAAAGCCTATTGTTTGAGGTCGTCTCTAAAACCACGAGCCAGCGGCCCTGGATCCATTCAAGAAATTGAGTAGCAACAAGATCGATCGATTCTACACCTATTCGAAATTGTATGTCGCCGAGTCAGTACAACCCAAAGTATAAAACCAGAAGACTCCAACTACAAGATGGCAAGGAAACCTATATCAGAAGATACTATTTGCATCGATGACGTTGAAGTTGTCGAAAGAAACAGAGCATTTCACAGGATATCAAGTACAATACATTTGGTGTATGCTGCACGTGCACTCTGTGAAAAACCAATCTATGCCGAGAAAGAAAGACAATGTGAAACAAATCACCCAAGCCAAAGACAGCACGATTGCTTGATGTTATCCGAAGAGGAAGCGTGGAATTTGTTCTACAACAATGCAAAAGACGAAGTCAAACCAGAGAGAGTGTGGGAGATTGTGAACGCTGTTTGCTACATGTTGAACATTGAAATTCATCGCTCATGGAAAGTTTATCTATCTGAACTTTACAAGTTACCCTGGACCACAGTGTATCTCTTACATCATCAGTTCAGTAACAACGGATCTTCTATCATTGATCAAGTGCTTGAAGTAGCGAGACGTGAAATACATCCACTGAATGACATTGAACAACACGGCTTTGCCTCAAGATATTCTGTGTCTGTCCCAGAACATTTTTTTAGAAAAGATTAAGAGTTTATAGAGATTGATTGACTTTGTAATTACTTTAACTTTTAAATCAATAAAGTTCACTTGTTTAGTTGAATAGGTTTGGGCAAGTCTTTGTTATGAATAACAATACACTATTGTTTCGGTAATCTGCTCTGTAGTAACCCAACGATACTGATTTTTTATATCATTCACAACTCACTCGTAACGTAATTCTGAGATCAGATTATTCGTAAACCTTTACAGTAAATCCACTGTGACTCATTAGATCAACTCTGCTATTGTTCTTAGGGATTGGCCATAACTGAAGAGCCTATTGTTTTGAGGAAAACTCTTGTGATGCAAATTCTTCTCTAAAACTAAACTAGAATTACCATACGAATATAATATACCGTGTTACAAGATTACACTGATTTATGTTTCATTGATTTTTTTCTTGTTGACAAATGCTGCTTAACTTGGATAAAACTTATTTCTAAAAGGTACATATGTATTGTTCATTACGGGAACACTCTGTTCCGAAATAGGTTGTTTTTGGAATTGTTTATTCAACAAGAATTTTCGGTGGTGAATTGCAGCCTCGGTTGCTTCTTGCCATCCATAATCTTCCGTGTTCATCAAGTTTTGCTTCGTTTCCAAGATTTTTCGGAAATCAGGATCTTTTCTTAAGCTGTGAATCCATTTCATATCTTCGAACAACACTTCTCTTAGGTCTTTTCTATAGGTAGGAACCAAAGCGTTACTGGCTTTGATTTCAGCAACTTCATGACTATCCCCATCGTGTTCATACTTTTGAACCAACGCTTCCCATTCTTCCTGGTGCCGTTCTTTAGCTTCGTTTCGAATTCTTTCCCAAACATCCGCTTCTCCGTCATAACTATCATCAGTGGAGTCCGTACTCTCCTGAGATTCAGAGCTTTGATAAGAATCTTCAGTCATTTCATCATCTGAGTTGGAACGATTAGCAGCCATCGTTTATATCTTTACTCTTCAAGGATCGGGAGTATAATGTCAGACCCTTAAAAGTTTCCAACTTTATAGAAAACAAATTGGTGTGGTCACTAAGTTTAACAATTGTCGATTAGCTGATTTAGCTACGGTCTCTCAGTTAGACCAACATTGTAAGCAGGATTCCTAACCAACATATTTTCCATTATCAACAACTGGATTTACAGTCCTCGACAAAAACTTTCTTTTTTGAAGTTTCGCTTCTTGTAAATATGGTTTACGTTCTTGAGTTGATAACCTATGGACTTGTGCCAAGTGGTTGGATAATTTAACAAGATACGTTGATCCACAATTAGGTACAGGGCAGTTTTTCAAAGTCCGATTTTCCATGTTCACTCGTTGAAAGTTAGTATCAAATAGCACAAATCTACTTGATCGTCCCTTTTATCTCCTTTCATCCCTTTTGTCGCCTCTTGTCCCGCTTTTTTCCGTTTTGAAATAAAAAAAGAGGGATAATAAACGGAAAAAGGCGGGACAAGAGGCGACAAAAGGGATGAAAAGGACGAACGGAGATAGCTATATCCGAATGTGAACACGTCTCTTGTCAGTAAACCCTTTCATCCCTTTTGTCGCCGTTCGTCCCGCCTTTTTTCGTTTTGAAATTGAAAAAAGAGGGATAAAACGAAAAAAAAAAAGGGATGAAAGGGCGACAAAAGGGATGAAAGGGCCTACTGACAAGAGACGTGTTCACATTCGGATATAGCTATCTCCGTTCGTCCTTTTCATCCCTTTTGTCGCCTCTTGTCCCGCCTTTTTCCGTTTATTATCCCTCTTTTTTTATTTCAAAACGGAAAAAAGCGGGACAAGAGGCGACAAAAGGGATGAAAGGAGATAAAAGGGACGATCAAGTAGATTTGTGCTATTTGATACTAACTTTCAACGAGTGAACATGGAAAATCGGACTTTGAAAAACTGCCCTGTACCTAATTGTGGATCAAAGTATCTTGTTAAATTATCCAACCACTTGGCACAAGTCCATAGGTTATCAACTCAAGAACGTAAACCATATTTACAAGAAGCGAAACTTCAAAAAAGAAAGTTTTTGTCGAGGACTGTAAATCCAGTTGTTGATAATGGAAAATATGTTGGTTAGGAATCCTGCTTACAATGTTGGTCTAACTGAGAGACCGTAGCTAAATCAGCTAATCGACAATTGTTAAACTTAGTGACCACACCAATTTGTTTTCTATAAAGTTGGAAACTTTTAAGGGTCTGACATTATACTCCCGATCCTTGAAGAGTAAAGATATAAACGATGGCTGCTAATCGTTCCAACTCAGATGATGAAATGACTGAAGATTCTTATCAAAGCTCTGAATCTCAGGAGAGCACGGACTCCACTGATGATAGTTATGACGGAGAAGCGGATGTTTGGGAAAGAATTCGAAACGAAGCTAAAGAACGGCACCAGGAAGAATGGGAAGCGTTGGTTCAAAAGTATGAACACGATGGGAATAGTCATGAAGTTGCTGAAATCAAAGCCAGTAACGCTTTGGTTCCTACCTATAGAAAAGACCTAAGAGAAGTGTTGTTCGAAGATATGAAATGGATTCACAGCTTAAGAAAAGATCCTGATTTCCGAAAAATCTTGGAAACGAAGCAAAACGTGATGAACACGGAAGATTATGGATGGCAAGAAGCAACCGAGGCTGCAATTCACCACCGAAAATTCTTGTTGAATAAACAATTCCAAAAACAACCTATTCCGGAACAGAGTGTTCCCGTAATGAACAATACATATGTACCTTTTAGAAATAAGTTTTATCCAAGTTAAGCAGCATTTGTCAACAAGAAAAAAATCAATGAAACATAAATCAGTGTAATCTTGTAACACGGTACATTATATCAACCCAAGAACTGAGAAATAAGAAAGTTATCAACTCCGCGACGATAAGGAACACGAACTGTAAATTGGTGTTTTGGATCAATAAAATCCTGTTCCGAGTAGTTTGTTTTTATTCGTATGGTAATTCTAGTTTAGTTTTAGAGAAGAATTTGCATCACAAGAGTTTTCCTCAAAACAATAGGCTCTTCAGTTATCGCCAATCCCTAAGAACAATAGCAGAGTTGATCTAATGAGTCACAGTGGATTTACTGTAAAGGTTTACGAATAATCTGATCTCAGAATTACGTTACGAGTGAGTTGTGAATGATATAAAAAATCAGTATCGTTGGGTTACTACAGAGCAGATTACCGAAACAATAGTGTATTGTTATTCATAACAAAGACTTGCCCAAACCTATTCAACTAAACAAGTGAACTTTATTGATTTAAAAGTTAAAGTAATTACAAAGTCAATCAATCTCTATAAACTCTTAATCTTTTCTAAAAAAATGTTCTGGGACAGACACAGAATATCTTGAGGCAAAGCCGTGTTGTTCAATGTCATTCAGTGGATGTATTTCACGTCTCGCTACTTCAAGCACTTGATCAATGATAGAAGATCCGTTGTTACTGAACTGATGATGTAAGAGATACACTGTGGTCCAGGGTAACTTGTAAAGTTCAGATAGATAAACTTTCCATGAGCGATGAATTTCAATGTTCAACATGTAGCAAACAGCGTTCACAATCTCCCACACTCTCTCTGGTTTGACTTCGTCTTTTGCATTGTTGTAGAACAAATTCCACGCTTCCTCTTCGGATAACATCAAGCAATCGTGCTGTCTTTGGCTTGGGTGATTTGTTTCACATTGTCTTTCTTTCTCGGCATAGATTGGTTTTTCACAGAGTGCACGTGCAGCATACACCAAATGTATTGTACTTGATATCCTGTGAAATGCTCTGTTTCTTTCGACAACTTCAACTTCATCGATGCAAATAGTATCTTCTGATATAGGTTTCCTTGCCATCTTGTAGTTGGAGTCTTCTGGTTTTATACTTTGGGTTGTACTGACTCGGCGACATACAATTTCGAATAGGTGTAGAATCGATCGATCTTGTTGCTACTCAATTTCTTGAATGGATCCAGGGCCGCTGGCTCGTGGTTTTAGAGACGACCTCAAACAATAGGCTTTTCCCAAACATGCCCGAATAGATCGATGACCTCATCCAAAGGAACAATAGTTATTCATGAGCGCGCCGTATTTTATTCATGAGCTCACCACTTTATTCATGAGCTCACCACTTTATTCATGAGTCTAAGACAATAGAACACCCTAAAAATTAGCATAGCGCCTTAAAAAAGGGCCGTACGCCCTAATTAATTTATGCATGACCTAAGACAATAAGACTGTGACGTCATTGAATTAATGAGCGCGCCTTAAAAATTAGCATAGCGCCTTAAAAATTAATTCCTTAATTAATTCAATGGACAATAGGATTGTGACGTCATCCTAATTAATGCATACGCCCTAAAGATAGGGCGTACGCCCTAAAAAAACGGCTAATTCGGTGCCTCTCCCACTACTTCCCTGGTTCGGCTTTCAGGTTGTTCTGTTACTGGATCCGGGCTACAGGGAAAATTCAGCGAAGAAATCACTAAGGTAATGATCAGCAGTTTATAAGTCCTAAGTTTGTTCATTGTTTATAGTGAAACCCGGATTGATAGTTCGTAAATGAGAGAGATCGAAAATTATCTGTGTCCCGGCAATTGATTTTCCGGCGAATGTACGTTCTAAAATACAGTGTAATTGCTATAAAATTAAATCGCTCTCTTGTCTAACATGAAATCGTGAGTGATGAGAATTTTAATACTAGAGACTAAAAAAATGTATTGAACTGCTTTTACAGTGACGATCACAGAACCAAACTTCGCGCGCCCCCGTTTCTGTTTGACATACAAACAACTGAAACAAGGTTCTTCATGAAATAATGTTGGTGGTTTCTTCTGTGGTTTATTGTCTTGAAAATAAAATTAGCAGTAAATTAAAAGGCATACTACATCGATAGGTTTATCTGTTTATAGGAAACAGCAATATGAGTTATTTATGACAAACTATGTTCTCAGCAAACGTAGCCGCTTATTTTTCGGTTAATCTATACTATTAGTAGTCTGAGTAGTACATTCTGTCAGTTGGTTCGGCTGTTTTGGCCTTCTTCTGAACCGTTATATTGGACTCTGGCACGATCTTACCGGCTATTCCATGTGATACGAACAATTATGGAGAAGCTTCTGTCCTCAAAACGTACACAAACCACCTTGCATGAGGCTTGAAGATATCTTGGTACTCAACTAGAAGGCTTGAATCCCGAGGGGGGGGGGGGGGGTACTTACATGAAAAATGGGTATGTATGTGAAGCCAAGAGGCTCAAACCCTGACCCTGTTTGACCCAATCCGAGCTCCAAAACCCTGATTGCCCCTTCTTTAAATTGTTTTCAAAACACGGTCGGATATATGCCTCGGCCGGTATACCGCGTACCGGGATTGCATGCAAAATACGGAACATTTCAAGTCGGGACGTGTCATTGGGTAAACAAATCAGCAGATGAAGTACATAGATAAGTACTGAAGTACGAATTAGCGGCGTCACAATGTATGGGAACCTCAGTGCTTGCATGTGGGTAGGCGATCAAAATGCGGCAACAGAATGTCTTTTTTGACATAGTAGCTAAAAAAAGACTGAACCCTAACTGCCTAAAAAATACTGAACCCCGACCCTGACTGCACACAAATTATACTCAAATCCTGACCCTGATCTCCCCAAATCAGGTCAAAACCCTGACCCTACCTGCCCAAACCGAGCACAAAACCCGTCAAAAAATACGTCACAAACAGGAGTACCACCCCCCCCCCCCGGGGGCTTGAATGTAGCGAAATGCCAGCTTTGTGGTTCGTTAAATTGCTACGGTCCTGTACAATGCACAAACTTGAAGGATTATTTCTATTCAAAACGTTTTGTTTGCTTTTCAAAGCGGTAAAATGGTACACTTTCTTGCTACATATGTTAGTTCGCGTGAAGATTTGTATGGGAAAAGTTAGCCACACGTGTTGTTGTGTTAAGTGTATGACGTCACGTAAGCTAAAAAATGACAAGGCATTCCTCGCCCACATGAACGGGTTCGCGTAATGCGGACGTAAAATTCAAGATTCGGAGTCCAAAAAATAAGACTTCCCGTCGTCGCATTGAAAAACGGTTTGAACTGGTAATAATATAGCAACTCTGCTTTATGAATATGAGAAACAAATGATATGTCAAAATTTGATCGTAGGGGCACTTTAAATAATTTTCTCAAGTTTAAATAATTTCTCTATTTTTTTCTCTAGAGTAAATTATTTCTCAGCTGTGATTAAATAATTTTCTAAAATTTAAAAATAAAATTTAAAAAACAATTTTCTCAAGTGTAAATAATTTTATGAAGTGCAAATAATTTTAGGCAGTTTAAATAGTTTTGACAAATGTAAATAATTTTATCAAGTGTGAATAATTTTCTCAACTGTAATTAAATAGTTTTCTCCAATTTAAATACTTTTCTCAAGTGTAGATAATTTTATGAAGTGCAAATAATTTCATATGCATGCCAAAAGGCACAAACGAAAGCATATGACAAACATATATGTCTGACACATATGACAAACATGAAAAGAAAGGCTAGCAAATATCATATGTTTGGAATATATGATTTTGTCAATTTCAGATGTTTTGAAAGCATGACTGAATTGGTCATATGTTCAAACCATATGACAACTGATATGGTGTTATGTGGGGAACATATGACAAACATGAAAACAGAGAAATTAAAGACTGAGAACATACATTAAAAAATCACTTCTTTATCTTGATAACAACAACAGCGGATTACAAGCGTACGGTCAAAACTAGAACGAATAAACAAAGACATAAATTCAATGAATTATAAACTGAAATTGTGCCCAAAACTGACTCCTGGAGTAAATGAACGTCTTAGCTTGCAATTCTGCGCGGCTGGGCGAGACAATGGTAGAACCAAAGGGATTTTCGTAGCCCAAACTGGCTCTGCAATGTTTGTATTCAAGAATCTCAGACCATGTGGCGTGAGTCACGTGACTTTCGGCCACAGGCAGCCCGCGCGCAATGTCAAACGAAAACAGTAATTAAATTTCTAAACAGTTCGGCCGGAACAGGCCCAAACAATCTCATTGGAATAATAAATAATAATAATAATAATAACAGTTCTTATACGCATTATGCATGCCTCAATGCGTTTACAAGTTTGAATGTAGTATAACTAATAATATATATGTCAAATTTACAATGTCAAGTATATATATGATATAAAAAGATGTAATGTACATACACGAAATTAAACTATTCTATAAATGTACATACACGAAATTAAACTATTCTATAAGAATTAAAAAGGTGGAACTTAAGAAGATATATATATATATATAATGTACATACACGAAATTAAACTATTCTATAAGAGTTAAAAAGGTGGGTCTTAAGGAGCGCCTTAAAATGATATAATGACTCTGGATTTCTTATCTTAACTGGTAGTGCATTCCAGAGACTTGGTCCAGCAACGGAAAAGGCGCGGTCCCCGTGAGTAGCTGAAAAGGACTTGGGGACTGACAGCAAACCAAGGGTAGAGGAGCGCAGGTTCCGACTAGGAACACAAGGCTCGATAAGATCCGTAATATATGAAGGCGCGCAAGAATGAATCGACTTAAAAACTAACAGACATATTTTAAAAATACTACGCTCTCTAATAGGTAGCTATAGCCAGTGCAAATCGCACAAAATAGGAGTAATATGGTCTCTCTGCTTAGCACGGATTACTAACCTTGCTGCTGCGTTTTGTACACGCTGAAGTTTGGAGATTTCCGTGGCAGGTAAACCATATAAAAGTGAATTACAATAATCAAGCTTGGTCGTAATAAATGCGTGTACTAGGCGTTCAGTACTGGACTTGCATAAATACTTCCTTATTCTACCTATATGCTTGAGCGAGTGTAAAGCAGATCGACATACTTTGTTAACATGACGAGACATAGTCAAATGACGATCGAAAATGACGCCGAGGTTACGAGCCTCATTTGCAGGTACTAGACTATGTTTACCAAGTATGATGCTAGAGATAGGCTTAAGCTTACTGGGGAAAGTACCACATTCTTCAGTTTCACCTGTCTGCTTTATTGTTCTACAAAATACAAATGTATATTATATAGATTACCAACCAGGCATGATCATGAGGTCAAGTTATTCATAAATAGGAGCTGTTATTTTTGGCCTGTTTGGATATGCATCTACATGCACATAGTTATACTACTACTTATGTTATTTACAAGCTGTAGCAGTTTCCCCACAAATATTGTAAATTACTAAAATAATCTCAGATTATGTGTGTGGTACTTTCCCAAAAAAATAAACTAAAGAAAAAAGTGAACTGGTCAAAGTTAGGGGTGTGGCTTAAATATAAGTGGTAAACTATGGCATAGACCCTATGCATAAAGCTGGACCCTAATTAACATAAATTAAGAATTTTAACATTTGAAGAAAAATTGACACTATAACCTGAAAGAGCAAGTACAAGTTATTGATCAATTGCAATTTAATAGTTTTAATGCTCAGGAAAACCATGAAAGCGAGGCTGGTAGGGCCTGGCTGACTATTTTCATACAAATCTCTCTTATTTCAAAAGTTTATTAATCTGAAGCAATGTAACTTATGAAACTCAAATTTCACAGGATTACTTATATTTGCATGTTGTTTTACATGACAATGTTGGTTTTCACAAATATTCATTGCTGACTGGAGAAATCCAGTTGTAATCAAAATGCATAGGTGTATGATGTGCATTCATTCCAAGCCAAAGCTTGGATTCATATTTCCAAAGATTAAGAAAATATTGAGACCACCTATGCTTTGGAAACAACTGCACTTAACCTACAAATATCAGAATACCCCATTTACACTTATGGACCACATAAGAAATATATGCATGTACAGTATAGATACATACTGGTATACCAACTTGAGTAAGAAAAAGCAGCATCTCTTTGGCACTAGTATTCAACATATTCAACATTTTCTTCGCATACATGACTTGCATATCAATTGAAATTGGGTAAGTGGGGATTTGGTGGTGATTGACACCCGTTTTTGTGGCCCCAGGGAGCCGGGGATTTTACTCGATTTGTTTCAAGTACATGGACTTTCAAAGTTCGTGGGAGGGGTGGGGGTTTGACTGGAGCCCAGTTCATCTGTGGTGGTGATTGTCAGTTAAGTGTTTAGAAGTTTTTTTTCGGGTTTCTTTTCGTTTCTATACAAAAATGGCATATACCATCAAAGTTCCAGCGTGACTTGTTCAAAACTTCCATGGCCAGCTGTACTGTTTGTGCTGGACATCAGATGAAGTATTAAAGTGCAATGACTGCATGTGGCAATCCAGGATGCAAATTAGAGTTGTTCCAGCCACTTTCAGTATGTTGGACTTAACCCATATGGAATGATAAAACTATGCTAACGAGCTCTGTCGGTCTGCGTAGGAGTTCCATTTGCTATTGCACCTCGACATTTAATGAAAATGTTTGTCAGGTTTACAGCCTAAAAAGTTGAAAATCGTGATTTATCACCTAAAGATAGCCAGTGTATATGAGATATGAGGTTTTTCAATTAGGGAAAGGAAATTGAATACTATTGCCTTTGGAGCGAAATTACTTTAGAGAATAAGCACCAATTTCCTCGATACGTCTATTATATGTTCTCGGCTTAAACATATCATGTGATCACGGGATGTCATATTTCAAAACAGCAAGTTAATACATGAACATTCGCTTCGAAATACAGAAAGAGATCAACGGCTCTGAATGTATTTGATCGAGAAGAGACAAACGCAGCTATCAACACTTGGAAGGCCTTTTTGCTGTCGGATACATAGTAAGTTTTGTTCGTTTTGTATTCCAGTAGAAAATATTTTAAAAACAAAAATACAGAGGAAAAGAACACCAGGTGCTCTTGATACTTCTCCCGTAACGCAACATTCAAGCACCAACACGGTTCGCACAAATGACTCTCAAATCGATCACGTCGCTATATTTTCAAACGTTTCTACTGAAGTAGAAGTTTGATTTTATGTGGGAGGATTAAGACGGGTTACCAAATCAAAATCCGATGATTTGCACTACCGTAGATATGAATGACGTCATAATTACGTCATGTATCCATTTATAATAGTTTCTCATTGTTACCATTTTTGCCATTTTTTTACTTCACACTATTTACAGGATATCTTTACAAAGCACGTTTTCAATCACCTTTAACATCAGTTAATTTTATATTTTCGATTTCCCATCACCCGAGTTTGATTGGTTAAGAGGGAGATAGTTATTAAGTTGTGAATTTTGGTAATTTGGCGGGAAACATACAATATAGAACCATTTACAAAATAGCTTCTTCATCCATCTTTTAGAGTTTAATATATTTGTTCATGACAATCTAGCAATTTAAAGATTAAATCGGTACCCACGAACACATGTTTTTAGAATTTTCAATTTTTGAGAGCAAATAATTTTAAATTCGCATCGAAATAGAGGAACGTCATTATGACGTCATATATGTTTGAAAACGTCTTTTAAAAATAAATATTTGAGTATTTTTCGGGTTTTAACGAGGAAAATATAATTTAATTCACTTATGGTGAAATAAATTGTTTTATGCAACTAGGATTGTTAAGTTGAATTATTGTTACTTCCGGTGTTGGCAACTTCCGGTTATTACGAGGGGTGGTCACCTTTGGGCACATGGACGGTCATCACGTGACCTGATGCCACTTTCTCGCCTCCATCCTGGATACGAACGTGTTGCTGTGATAACATGCTTTATTTCAAACATATAGGTAACGGAGAATTTGACCTTAAAAGGAGTCGTTCATTATGACGTCACAGTGATGTCAATATAAAAACCTGATTGATCTGAAGACGTTATTTCATTTTAATATTAACACACGGAAATGTCGTGAAATTTGACATCAAATTAAATAAAATGTGCTAGTTTTTTATGCCATGCGTGAACGACAACGGAAGCCATTTCTCTGACTCCTTTTACGCGCATGCACTAAAATCACGTGATCGATGACGTCATGATTGCGACATTACCACTAAGTGATATATGGGGACCCAATACCATGTATATCAAAGCATAAGCCACCTGGCATTAGAAATGAGGGAGACATGGGCATGTACTAAAAAGCACGTGACCGATGACGTCATCATTGCGACATCACCACTAAGTGATGGGGACCCAATACCATGTCTGTGAAGGTTTGATCCGCCTGCAATTAGAAATGAGGAAGATATGGGCATGGACTTAAAATCACGTGACCGATGACGTCATAGTTACGACAGTAGGGACTTAAGCACCCACGATGACAAAGTCTAGGATGACGGCATAAAACAATAGCCTTAATTACAAATACAATAACTGCACGTGAAAATGCTCGCAGTCACCTACATGTTTACCGTTCTCTCAAAAAAACAGAACGTGAAAACAACAAATTTTACGTTCAAAGGAGAACGCGAACGTAAGAACGTAGATTACACCGTTAATCGTCCGGCCTGAACGGAACTCTGTCCTGAACACATTTTTCGAAAATATTGTTATAATAGGCATCTAGAGGCAAATAAAGGAAATAGTAAACACCAGATTTCTGGAGAAAGCACTTTTCTTCATTCCGCCGTCACAGCCGTCGGCGTCTCCTGGTTGCTTAAAGGAGAACTAAACCCTAAAATCAACCCAACGTCTTTACGAAGATGTATTCTAAAGAAATAAGTTCTAATATTTTATTTTTCTGTGTTGCGCGTCTATGAGGAGAAAATTAGTCTTCAAGTTCGATTTTCCGCTTAAAAATCTATATTGTGTGGCGGCTCAATTCAGTGCAAATTTCCCCATAACGTACGTCACACATACCAAGGAAGAACGATCACACCTCTAGCACAAAGAAAGCACAATGGTCCGCAATTAGAAGCCATTAGGCCTGCTATTCAATGTAGGGGACGGCATGGCAAAACTAATTTATTCCCCGTATACTACGTCACAAATTACAAGACTTGAGCCGTCTGTACATACTGGAGGCTGTGAGGAAGGTTTTCGGATTTTCTCTTGCTAGACGCGCAACACAGAAAAATTAAATAGCAGAACCTATTTTTTTCGAATACATGTTTGTATAGACATTGGGTTGATTTTAGGGTTGAGTTCCCCTTTAAGGTTTCTATTACCACTAAGTGATTGATGGGGATCCAGTACCATGTCCGTCAAAGTTTGAGCCATCTGCCATTAATATTGAGCGAGTTATGCATGGAAATGTACAAGGATTTACGTCACTATCGGCGTGACCCAAATGAGCATGCCTACTGGTTTATCGCTCGAACACACAAATCTCCCACATGGTAAAATATTTGGGCGCTCAAGTATATAAGTACCCTAACGCTCACTTTATGGTTACAGTGGAACCCCGATATAACGAAGTGCCAAGGGACTGGGGAAATGTGTTCGTTATATCCGGGGTTCGTCATAAACGAATTTGTGGGAAAACGACCAAAGTCTTTGTTATATCGGGGTATGGTTTATAATTATTTTGCCTTAAAATTAAACAGTGTTACGTTGCACCACCCAGCATTTGGTTTTATCTTGCAATAGGCGAATCCTTGTTTACGTTTTTTCCTCATTAGCATACATCAAACTTCAAGCGACGTACATACAAACAAACAGAGTCCATAAATCGAAAGAGATTGTCACACTTGATAATCACCGAAAATTTGAGAGTGATATGATAAATATATTTTGAGGAATGAGCGTTTAAAAAGCTCAAAATTTACAATGAATGTATGGCTGTCAGCAACTCTTTTCCCCCAGCCCATTTTATAGTTTTGAAAAGTCAATTTCTCCGTAAATATTTAACATATCAATCTCAAATTTTCGGTGGTTACTCAGTTTAAAATTCTCTTTCAACTGATATAGTCTGTTTGTTTGTAGCTTGAAGTTTAATTTATGCTAATGAGGCAAAAATGTAAACAATGACGTCAGCAAGGATTCGCCTATTACTATCTGGATTGAATGATTAAATAACATTCGTGATTTAATGTATGCATACGGCTACATAGCTAAATATCGTACTAGTACTACGGCACTGAAAATACTGTACTGAACAAGTCACGCTTTTCCTGGAGCACCATACACTTCTCATATTAATGATAGTTCAGTGTTCCTCAGTACACAGTGCTGTGCATATAACAAAACTTAAACAATTGAAAAGTAACAAAGACATGAAAACTAACAAAGACAATGCTATTAGCTGTCAAAGTTAGAATCCCTGAAGTTCAATTGCGTTACTGAAAGAATTCATCCAATTTTATACCTTTCAACACAAGAAGCTATCAAAAGTGAAGAAGTTGATCGAACTGATAAAATACAAAGATGATAAATCGGATTAGATGTCACAATCGTGCTCTCTGGCAGCATATAATGAGCTGTTGACAGAAAACGTACAGACTTTTACAATGGAATATCATAGGATTAAAGGCTTTCCATCTCGCATTGCCATATTCAGGCGCGTGATGATATTTATTCGTTTTCAAATCAAATCCCCACCTAGTCACGGGGTTCAATTGATAAGTGCATTAAGCATTTTATGAAACCAGACCGATGACGTGTAACCCAACGACACTTTTCTTATCCACAAAATACAAGATGACTGTACGATAAAATTCATGTAGTGAAAACATTCATGATGATGCGTCAAGTAAATAATAAGATGCATGTTAACTGAGAGTGTAACAGCGTTCGAAAAAGAGAAAGGAACTAAAATTCCAACGAGTAATTGCTGGATATCTTGGGAAGGCATTTTATGTTTCTTTCCCGATATCAATCGAGTAATGTTGAATGTTTAGATACTGCTTCTCTTCCTGGTATAAAAATAAAACGAATTCAATCAATGTTTCCTATATTCATAGAACCTGCTCAAAAACATGAGGTGGCGTAACTGGTTCATCACGACACTATATTTGGTGTTGACGACAACCGTGATAGCACAGAAGGATCGTTCAAGTAAGTTGTTATGACATCCGAATAAACAGAGTAAACAGGAACTACTGTAAATGCTTGCATAGCGCCATAACATGCCATCGATCTCATAGATTCAATGGAGAAAACATGGACTATGTCACATTATTTCGCCTTTTGAGATTGTCGGGAATTAAGTTACTTTACCAATGAACTATCGGCAATGTGACAGTAACTGCGCTGATTGGCTAATGCAGACATAAAGTGCGAGAGCAGATGGTTATGGAAAACTATTATTCCGCACGGTTATTACATCACGACCGGAGTAAAGCTTTGTGAGGCTTCTGATTGAGTGCAAACGTCGGGCATAAAGAACGTCAAAATCGGCATCAGTGAGAGTGGCCAAATAAATAAAATTAACACAGTAGTATAGCCGGGAGTAAAATGATACCACCTATTATTTTTCCACTCGAATCGTTTGATGGCCCCCTCCCCCAACACCTTTTTTGGACCCTGTTGAATTTGTGACCACAATGTGTGTTTCTTGTACGAAATCCCAACTTATTATCTAACTAATACCTTAGATGTTGTGATTGGGTACAATAAACACACATATTGTGGTCAAAATTTCAACAAAGTCCAAAAAAGATATTGGGGTCGGGGGCCATCACACGGTTCTCCTGTGGAGTGGAAAAATACTAGGCGGTATCATTTTATCTCCCGGCTATACTACTAGGTTTCTACCCGAAAATAACGACCCTACTGTTCAATTAGAGAAGGGCTTCGTATACGTATTACCAAAGAAAATGCCGACCAAAGCAGAATTAAGTATGCAAGCAAAGCAGTTTGGTATTCCAGGTTTTGGAAAGCTCAACAAAGCCAGGCTCTCCCAGGCAATAGCCGAGGTTCGTGCCCTGGAATGGCAGAAAAGACTCAAACGAACTGAACAAACAGATAGGTTCCCAGCTCTTCGAGGGGATTCTGAAAATCCCCACAAGCGTGTCCAACGTGCACGTGAAACCAAACAGTTGGGGGAGGAGGTAACAGCAAGTCTGAGGGCAAACGGTGCTGCGGAATGGATTAGGCCCAATCCTCTATCCCGGAGGCAATATGCGAAACGAGCCAACCTGCGGGTCCAGCAAAATCCTCGTAGTGAGCCACTACCACGGCGTATAGCTAGAGAGGCAGACACTATTATCAATGAGAGAGATGGTATTCTCGAGGGGGAGGAGAAAGGTAGGCGTACCATTCAGTGGCGCTTCTTCCAAGGTGTGGCAGGCGATCTCACAACTAGGATCATGGGAAAGTTGACTATGAATGTAGCAACGAGCTTCTACCTGCGCTACAGCTACAGCTATCGCATTCCCAATGTCAACAACGGTCGTGTGATGCTCTTCTCCAAGACAGTCCCAGGTTCTCCATGGGTGAATATTCTAGGCGACGCAGAGGAGTGGATTGCCAACAAGGAGCTTGCTCGCCTCAATCCCGACAACATTGATCGTCCCAATACCCAGTGGGCATTCGTGTGTTGGATCCACGTCGATGTCAAAGTCGTACTCGATCGTCAGCCACTGTTGGAGACAGGCCCACTTCCCAATTGGCATCGTCAAAAAAATGGAATGTTTGCCCTTGATCGATACGGTGACAACCTATGTTTGTGGCGCTGCCTTGCTGTTCACAAAGGAGCACGCGTAGACAGGTGTTGCATCGCAGCTCGAAAACTCGCCCAGGACTTCTACAACTTGGTAATACCTTTACCAGACGTCCCCAAGACTTCGCTAGACGAGCTTGAGAAGATTGAGTTACACTTTGGGATTGGCATTCGGGCGTATGAACCTACAGAGGATGGTGCTTGGCATCTGATGCGGCATGCGGCCCACTACTCGCAGATGATGGTGATAGGGATATACGACGGGCATGCCTTCTATATCAAGAACGCTAGCAAGCTCGGGGAAAACTACGTATGTAACGATTGTAAGCAACGGTTCACGCAGGCTGGCCACCTCCAACGCCATGCAGATCGTTGTAGTCGCGGCGAAACGAAGATCGTCTGCAAAGGAGAAGCAATCAAAGCTCCCCAGTCCGCATACGAAAAAGCATTCTGGCCAGAGGACAACGCTAGTAAATTAGCTCTACGATGGTTGAAACGAGAATCGGAAGCACTCCAGCAGCATATCCATCACGCAGCTTGTGGGCACGGTGGAGAGCGTTGGATAGAAGGAGCCCCTGTGGATGGCTACGAACCCCTTTCGAAAACCATCTTCCAATTCCACGGGTGTTACTACCACGGCTGTCCAAAATGTTACCCCCAGCGTAGAGACCTGTATCGCAAAACCTGCGAAAGAACAGAAAGTCTACGCAAGGCAGGCTATATCGTGGTCGAGGCCTGGAGCTGTTCTTCAAAGCGGACCAATGAACCCGTACCAACACCAACTCAAACGGCCTATCCACATGCTATAGTCTATGATTTCGAAGCCTACCTCGATAGTACGCAGGGAAGACAACCAACAGATCGTTTGACCATCAACAATATTCATGTTCCCGTATCTGTCTCCATAGCTGACACATACAATCGTACCCCAATCCACATCTGCGATCGTGATCCAAAGGCTCTCGTAGCTGCCTTCGTAGAAGAACTCCAGAAGAGGGCAAAGGCAATCCGAGAAGTTGTTGTCGAACGGTTCTGCCCTAGGACCACCGCTTTTGCTTTCGATACGCTATCGAAGGAACAAAAGAGCCGAATCGATGAATGGGCCAACCAGGTTCCTGTGCTAGGGTTTAACTCGGGGAAGTATGATCTCAATTTGATCCGAAACCACTTCATCGAAACTATTGCTGACACATGTCAGAAGATCAAAGTGGCAAAGAAGGCCAACACCACTATGTTTCTCTTGACCTCAGAATTCCGATTCCTCGACGTGATGAACTATCTTGGTCCCGGCACTTCCTACGCGCGTTGGGTTGCCGCCTATGGATGTGAGTTGCAGAAAAGCTTCTTCCCCTACGATTGGTTTTATTCTCCCGACAAGCTAGACCATATCGGCCTGCCGGACTATCCAGAGTGGCAGTCGAAATTGAAAGGCGGATATCTGTTGACTCTACCAGAGTTCCAAGATTGCCAGCACGTCTTCCAGGAAAAAAATATGGTCTACTTTCGAGACTGGCTGCAGTACTACAACAATTTGGATGTGGCGCCTTTCCTTGCGGCTCTAGAAAAGATGCGTGGCTTCTACCACGAAAAAGGAGTAGACATTTTGAAGGATGCTGTGTCCATTCCCGAAGTTTCACTACAGTCTCTTCTTCGAGGTAGTGTAGAGCGTGGAGCCGGGCTGTATGCCCCAAAAGAGGAGGCCTATCACATGCTGAAGAGTGCCGTCGTGGGAGGTCCAAGCATAGTGTTCACTCGATACCACGAAGCAGGAGTGTCCAAGATCCGCAGCCATCTGCTACCACAGCCCAAACTTTGCCGCAAGATCCTAGGCTACGATGCCAATGCGCTATACCTCTCTACTATGGCCCGCGAAATGCCCTGCGGCAAGGAAACAGTTGTGCACTATGCAGAGCCCGGACCAGAAGCCGAAGGACTCGCCCAATGTCTACGAAATGGAACGTGGTTCGGATATGCAGAGGTCGACATTGAGATACCCAAAGCATTGTGGAAGAAATTTGAGGAGATGCCGCCCTTCTTCTACAACAAGAAAATCCCGAAGGAAGCAATCTCTCCAGACATGCTAGACTATCTTGAGAAGACGGGTAGAAAGTGCGGCGACGAAAAGAAGCTAGTTGGAAGTCTCTCTGGGAAACGGATTCTACTCTATGCTCCTCTTCTACTTTGGTATCTAGATCATGGAGCGGTGATGACTGCTGTCTATCGCATAATAGACTATGAACTGAAAAAAGTCTTCGAGTGGTTTGTGGATCAAGTTACTGAAGCGCGAAGGACAGGAGATGTGGACAAAAGCAAAGCCTTGCTAGCGGATGTGTTCAAGCTACTCGGCAACAGTGCCTATGGGAAGTTGATAGAGGCTCTGGAGCGCCAGACCATTGTCGCCTACACCAAAGACGAGCGAGTTGTGGACAAAGCCCTGCGCAGTGTCTGGTTTGCAGACCTGGAGGAGATCGGTGATGCGTATGAGCTCGAGAGTCGAAAAAACAATATCCAGATACAACGTCCGTTCCAAGTAGGTATCGCTGTGTACCAGCTTGCCAAGCTTCGTATGCTTGAGTTCTACTACGACTTCCTAGACAAGTACATTTCCCGACAGGATTTTGAATACATACAGATGGATACGGACAGCGCGTACGTCGCTATATCGGGCAACAGCATCGACGAAGTGGTACGACCAGAACTGCGCGAGGATTTCGCGGCCTGCCGAAAGGATTGGTTAGCTTGGGACAAGTGGAGCAGTCGCACACCAGGGCTCTTCAAACTAGAGTTCGAAGGACAGCGCGCCATTGCCCTCTGCTCCATGTCGATTTAGGTGGCAGTCGGAAATATTCCACCAAAGGTATGTCGAAGCAGCACAACGATGTTTCGTGGGATCGTTTCAAAGCAGCACTACATGGTAGCATCGACCTAGCAACGAACCGTGGCTTCCGCTTGCTGCCAGAAGGTATAGCAACCTACGAACAGCAGAAGCTTGGGCTTTCAGCTTACTACGACAAAAGACGGGTTCTGTCAGATGGCATCCACACCTGGCCCATAGAGTTCGCCATAGAGCACGCTCGAATAACTTCGTTAGATGCAGCGCATAGCGCAACGACATCCACACAGAGCCTATCGAATACAGTCTAACGGCGGGGTATATTAGATGCGTCTAATCGACATAAATACATGGAAATATAACCCATAGATGATCCTTATGGCCTGCTTGGTGACCTTAAGATGCCTAGTGGTTTCGTGTTCGACCTTCCCATACGTCCACAACCAGATCGAAATCCTTGGGAAACGTGCCCCGAATGTCTCTGTCCAATGGAAGTGCGAGGAATGGAGTTCGTATGTTAGACCTGTAGTCGTGTTTCTGAGGGCCCTCTAGAGATTGAATCGAGTGCCTGTATGCGCGAAGTAGTCTTGCCGCCCCACGGTTGCGTATCGTAGGTCCAAATAGCTATTGGTACCAACGTGATCTAGATCGTACAAGCACAGTAGTCAACAACCAGGAATCGCAACGACGCACAATCATGCAGGAACTACTGGCATACAACACCGCTTATAGGCAAAAGTAGAACCTATCATTTCCCACAAACGTATTGGAGGTCGTGACTGAAGGATACAACCAAGTGCAGAAAGTTTGCTTTAAGCGTAGTCGCATGAAGCAGACTATTTTGGCTGCGCTACTTTACTACGCATGTATACGACTCAAGTTCATTCGCTCCAAGAGCGAGGTTGCTCGTTTCATGCAACTCAACATCCCGGATATTGCTTGCGGCGACGACTTTCTGCACTCGCTACATGCTGACGATAAAATCGACATCGACTTGAATGCCGATCGAATAGCTCCTCATACCGCAACACTTTTGCAAAACTCGACCTCGCCTCAGTACCAGCCAGATTGCTACACAAAAATCACACTACCACTTGGCTTCAAAAGATAGTCTACGAGGTTGTTAGTACAGCAATCAACGACCATATCGGTACCCACTCCGTGATACGCAGCAAAGTCGTGGGAGCAAGTTACGAGGTGCTACGTCGTGCCGGAGCACGAATCACTCTCGACGACTTCGTCAAACGATGTGGTATTAAGAAAAGAGCGATTGTATGCTTTATTTACGAGTTGCTTGCTCACCATTCCCATTTCGAGCCCATCTATAAGAAACATGGGCTAGCGGCTGGGCACGACTAGGATCCCCTTCGGTGGCAGTTCTGTATCCCTAGGCACCACTTGTAGCTCTTCACGGACAAACCCACGCGTAGGTGCCTTTTCTCCTCCTTGTAAAGCAAGGTAGTACAGCACTGGCTGTCCCGAAGATACTACACTTCGCGAGATACCATACGTCTGGAGACTCCACACAGGATCAGTCGCCCGCCGGGCTCCACCTTCCAACTCACCTGGTGCATACAGATATCGAACAAGAGCATCGAATGGCAGGCGCTTTTCATCGAATCCAACGGCCCGCGAATACGTAGGGGCTTTTACGTCCACTTGCTGTGCCACCACTGTATCCGAAGGCTCCTTTCCTGTCAGTCGAGTCACTTCACTATTCATGGCCTTGATGACTGCAGGAAGCCTTTGAACCCACTCTCTGGATCTAGCATCTGACCCTTCCGAAACAAGAACCAACTCTTGGGCATATTGATATCCAAACAATCTCTCAGCCAGCGTCCTGTTTGCTCGCTCAACGAAGCCTTGCGCCCTGTGGTTGCCTATCTCACCTCGTTGGACCTTCGTACCATGGCGCTCCAAGGTTCCAGACATACGTGCCATGAACTCCCTCCCAGGATCGACCTGTAACAGTTTTGGCCATGTCAATGGACCACGCTCGTAGATTCGTTGAAAGGCCGCAGCCACTTCGCCACTATCTTTCGAGGTCAAAGGTTCTGCTTCTTTGTAGCAGCTTGCCAAATCGATCACAACGAGTGCATATTTGTATAGCTTCCGTCGGACCCGATCATGTGGTAGAAAAAGCAGGTCGGCCTGGTGCACCTCGTTTGGCTTTGAGACCGTCCAGTGGGGTCTTGGAATTTCCTGTGGACTAGGTAGAAACATTTGCCATAGGGCCTGCTTTTCCAGCCAAACCTTCGCGATAGCCTCTGACACTCCCACAGCAGTTGCTAGCTTACCCACAGCAGCATGACCTTTCCAGTATCCCTCAGGACCATAGTAGGTATTCGCAAGTCGAATAGATAGCTTAGCCTCCATTATATCGACGCTATACGCCAAGCTTCAAAACGCCTCAGAAAAAAAGGTTTTTAAAAAAGCAAAGCTATAACCAGCGACTAGCAGCATATCCAATAGCAAGCATTCCACCACCCACGTAGACCAACTCACCTGTCTTCTGTGCACTTGATGGACGATAGTAGTCGGAGAAACTAGGTTCGTGCAGTGCTGGTATGCGGTGTATCCCAACGTTTACAGTATTGTATAGCACAAGAGCACGGTTTGTATTGTTGAGATCCTCAGAAGCATGATGCTGCAGACGTTCCTGTTCTTGGACCCAGTCAGCTAACTTTTCACGATGCTCTTGGAAAACAGCCCAGTCTGCCTGGTACTACTCGAGAGCCTTGTCGTGTCTTTTTCGCTCTATGGCAAGCACATCAGGACCTTTACCAGAGATTGCCCGGGCGAGGTAGCTTCCACCTACAAAGGCCGTTGCGTTGAGTACGGCTCCACCAATAATCATAGCTATGGTAGCCATCTACTCACTCCGTGGGATTACCTTTTGGTCCTCGAGATATTTCTTGGAGGCAATGCTACCAGCCAATACAGCCGTCCACTTCACGTAATTCAAGACGGAAGCCGAAGGATCGCTAAGCATGTACTCCTTGACCAACTTTTTTGCAATGAACCCAATGCCAGCAGCGAGTCCAGATAATATAGCAGCGTCTGTTACTGTTTGCATCAACTTGTTCTCTACCATTACTGTATATCGTTGCTATACTTATAGTTCTAGGCTTTAAATGGTTACTCCATGTCCGGCAACACGCGCGCTGGGCATTCATCGGGAGCACGTGGTGTTGTACTACCCTGTCCGGAGGACAATTTGCTACAACAGTTCTGGAGGCGTTGCTCGTTCTTATTATATTGATAGTACAGCCCCACCAGTGTTCCGCCTACGCCAATGGCAGCAAGTTTGGTGTTGACAGACATGTTCTCATACAACCTGCTGGTCAAGCTTCTGTCGTCCCGACGCTTGGTGCCATCTACCGTCTCCATAGCTTCCAGTTTTTGCTTTTGTCTTTGCTCCTCCTCCTTTTCGCGCTCCTTTTCGCGTTTGAGGGCCTCTCTAGCAAGGCGGTTGCTTTCTGCCAGTGCTTTTCCAGCAGCGACATGCTTTGGATCTTTTACCTTTTGTTTTTTCTCAGGCGCAGTCTTCGGGGGGTCTGCAGTGATCCGATCCATCTGTTCCTCCATCTTGTATATCTTTGCTACTAGGAACTGTTCGAGCTATAGCAGTTGACTGTAGGTCTTTAATAGGTTGATCGCTTGATGTACTAGGAACGACTACGTGGGTAGCTAGATGGAACAAAGCACTAGCTAGGGCCACTAAGCGACCTGCTTTAAGAGACAACAAGCCAGCCACAGCAGATATCTCGTTGCGGACTAGGTGGTCTTCTTGTAGGTCCTTGAGAAGTGCTTGCCTGGCGAGAGTTTCATTCTCAATGACCTCATACTCCAGCTGGATGTTGTTGAGCTTGTACGTACCTAGCTTGGTGGAATCTGACCCTACGACTACATCAGTAGCAGATGCTAAAGTCAACTCGAACGAAAGAGTGTCGCGTTGGGCGTGGGGATACGAAGCTCCATGTTGTGTCAGAATGTCGACGTCTAACGGAATTCTATACTTTGAACCATATGCGGCCAGGAGCGCACTGTCTGCAGCAATCGATGTGTCCTTATCACCAGCCCCAGAGCGAAGTTTATTCACGTTCTCTGATTGAATACCTTGTTGCGTCCGAGTTTCACGCTCTGGAGTAGGAAGATAGAGATCGGAATATGTCTGTAGTAGATCTGGTCGGGCAATGTCTTCCAGCACCTCGGCTCCCATTTTGCAAACTCGACGCGAGACCAGACAGCGTCCAACGTTGGCCACCACTCGGTTGTTGGCGTGTCCACCAGACAATGCAAGGTCAGCCAAGAGTGCAAGGCTACCTGGGACGAGGACGATGTTTTCTCCTAGTGTTGGGACATAAACATAGAGTGTCTCTACTGGGTTGGCAGACGATGGTGTGAAAGTGCGTCTATATAGAATGCGTCGAGCTTTGAGCCCAAGAGGCTCTCTGCGTGCTTGTCTTGGGTCTAACTTCGACGATATCATAACGAAGTTATATTGAATATAGCGAAGCTATGGTGTATTGAATAAGCCTTCAATATAAAGTTACGATGGGCACAACTGAAGAAGAGACTCCACTACTCGAAGACAATGGTAGTGACGATGATGGTGGTGGCGGTGACAATGGTAATGACGATGATGACGACGTCCTCAACGAAATCATTGGCGACCCTAACCCATTTCCACCCAACCCGGACGGAGGTGGGGATGCAGGCGGAAATATGAAAATGTACCCGACGAAGAAGGAAAGAAAAAAGGGGAAGGAAAAGATGGCAAACCAACATCACACTCAGCTGAGACCTCGTTCGGTGGTGGGATCTCAAGGGAAGAAATACTAGAAAACTTGGTCCCTGGCGACCCCACAGCGCATACCAACAACCCATACAACGGGCGTCCCACCACAGTCTCGCTTATGCGAAAGGGGTGGCTGCAAGTTCTTCAACGCTTTTCCGAGGCAGACTTAGGCAAACTCGAGGTTGGAATTGGTAAAAAGGGAAATACGTTGATCCGGCAGGTGGGTTGAAACTGGCGCCCCCTCCTCACAAAGGCAAATGAAGTGCCGAAGAATCTCTCCAAAGATCTCCTCTATGTACTTGACCCAAACAAGGAGGCTCGAGAGGTCGAAAAAAGGCTCCAGGCCCTGGTCCGAGAAAAGAAGGAGTTGTCAGATAACGTCAACCGAAACGAGGCTCGAATACGAGACCCCACTATACCCGAGGCTGATCGGAAAAAACTGCGCTTGAAGATTTCGTAGGATCAGGAACGTCTGACTGAAAACGAGCAAGAAGCTGAGGCCCTCCAAGAGAGTCTGCCACTCCGTGATAGGGTGAAGGCTATTTTCAAAAAGTATGGATTCACAGTGCTTGGGGTACTGGCTGCAACAAGCACCGTGATTGGCGTCATAGTTTCCATGCTACAGCAAGGGCTCCACGGTGTCGCCAAAGGTGTTGACAATGGGCTGAAGGCGATTGGAAAAAAGCTGGGGCAGATTCTACCTGGGATGGTTGGGGCAATTGCAAGCTTTCTATTCCGGACTGCGGGTGAAGTTGTGGGATTCTTGGCAAAGAATGCCTGGCTATTAATCGTGGCTGTAGTTGTGTTCATAGTGGAGCAATATAAGAAGAAGAGCTAATGGAAGAACCACCATGCGGCTCCAGTTGCAGCAATCGACGCCATTGCCAGATTGGTCTCGTGTCATTGTTGCTCGTAGAGCAGGCTTTGCAACATGTGGAGCCAGTGCCTTTGGCACGTTAGCAACACGTGGAGCCAGTGTCTTTGGTACGTGCACTACTGCAGCAATATGTGGCAAGTGTTTATTTGGGTGAGGTCCTGGCATAGGTGGTGGAGGTGATTTCTTGTACTCCGTATTTACATCGTCGTTTGCACCCAACCGCATATCTTTTGTGGCCTTCTGGAGATCGTTATTATAACCTACGACGCTGTGAATGTTGATCACCAGATCGCTTGGCAATAACCACACCCCTATAGCTACGGCTAGATTGAGCCTCTTTTTCGTTTCTTGAATAGCCAACTGATAATTCGCTACGCTGTTTGTGAGGTCATTTTCAAGGACTGATTCTTCGAGCAGGTTTCGGAACTCGAGTTGAGTGTTCATAGCACCTCCGCTCGCAGCAGTGCTGCTTATTATGGATGAGCGCATGTTGGCTTGGGCACCTAGAACGCAATATACGAAAGCCTCGACTGAGCGATTTAACCTACCCAACCCAGTCTTTGTCAGACCTCTCCCGATTTGGGGTGCGAACCAGTTGAATTGTTTCCCTTCGGATGCGTCGTTCCGAATAAAAGATACCAGATTTCCCATGTCCACCTTGCCTCCCTCATCTGCAAACAAATTATTGTGATCGGGCCACGTATCTGCTTCTTTGTCGTAGCCTCGGATTACGTGGACGTTTCTGTAGCCATCACCGGAGTAGTAAAGAAATACATCTCCTAATCCGTGATTCCAACCTCCTTTCCATCGAAAATCAGGTGTGCGAGACAAATCAAACTCGATGCACAAGGCCTCCAGAGCCGCTTTGCTGTAGTAGTTATCACGTTGCTTGAAAGCGGAGTCACCAGGGAGAGGCACTCCATGGCAGCCACCAAGTTCATGCAGAATTCGTCGTATTGTGAAATACGTGTGAAATCGTAGGAACCCTTGAACGACAGGCGGATATGTTTTGAAAGCAGGGTCGAACAACGACACTCCACAGCCAGCAGTTGCACACCATGTTGCTAGGTTGAGTTGTTGAGGCCAATAGCTGAATGATGGAGCTGCCAGCCATTTCCTAGACTCCATTGATGTTTTATGCGTCACAACGGTCTCCTTAAATATATCCCTGACACCTGCTTCGAATGATTCTACAGGTGTGGCGTATATCCGCAAAGTCTTGAGATCAATACCTTGTGCTGCTTCGGTAAAGGAGATTGCTGGAACGGGGTATTTCACACCTTGGGCCCACACCAGGGTACGTGGAAAATTACCCAACGTATCTATCCCGTGGAGAGCGTTATCAATGCGTTTTTGAATGGCAGCAGGTTTACTGTAATGTGGTTCATCACCATAAACTAAATATCCATCATTTCCGTCTTGAAATATGATGTTTGTTGAGTATTGTCCCGGACCATCTATATCCGTTACCACATGGAACCAAGTAGGGTCAGCATGGGGATAGTGCTTATTGAACTTCGCCCACAAAGCAGCATTTAACTGCTCGACTTTTTCTTGGCTCATTGTTTCTCCGAAACGACTATTGAAGCTGTAGTTGATACCTTTAATACTATCCAAAAATTGTGGTTTTGAATGTCACCTGTACCTCGGCTGACCATACGGTCTACTTCGATCAACCTCTTCCCATCCAGTGCATTTCGCTAATCGAGGCTACACTTGAGAACAGCTGGTGGAACCTAGGAGAGATGGCTTCGTACTGGTGGGATGTCGAAGGTGTGGGGTTTCCATACGCTAGTGCCGTAGGGCACCATGATATGGCAAGCATTCAACAATATTTCAAACATGCAATTGATAATGGCTTCGTGAAATTCAAGCAAACCCTACCGAGGAAGACTTGGATCCTTGAGGTCAAGAAAAAACCAATCTGGTTCAGTAAAAATCTCTGCGCACTATTGGGTGTCAAAGGTAATGAAGAGGAGAAGGGTGTATCACTCAAAGCAGGTAACCACGATCTGGTGCTCCAAGATATCCATACAGCGAATGTCCACTGCGATGTGGTGGATTCCAGCTTCTCACTTCTCGAGGGAAAACCATCGAAAGTCCTGGCTAACTTAGAGATCCGAGGCGAAAGGTTTGCAAAAACAACATATTCTCCACCAAACCCACTAACCGTCCGAACCCTAGGGACAATGCGAAGCAGCCTTCACCTGACAGTTCGCGATGAGAAAGGCAACATCATAGACTTCCGTGGTCGACCCATACGCTACCTATTGAAGATTGAGTAAGCTATAGCATAGTTGGTATGATGGCAAGCGACTCAATTCAAACCATTCCGACTGCACCACCGATTTATCCCTCACTCTCTGGAGAGAGCTTTCGCCTGCAAAAGGTGTGTCAGACGCTTGCGGGCATTGAAGCTCAAGAAAAACACTACGAGGGTGTGCGTAAAAAGTATGCCCGTGCGCGGGAAATCGTCCACGGTATAGCTGTGGCCACAGGTAGCCTGAGTGTGCTTAGCAGTTGCTCTCTTCGGCTTTGGTGCTATAATTGGCCTCCCACTCGGTGTTATTGTCGGGCTATATGGGGTAATTTCAGCCTCTACAGCTTTTGGGGCTAAAAAGCTTGGAATCAAAGTTTCGAAGCATGAGAAAACCGCTATGTTGGCGAAAGCGAAAGTGAATACACTTCGTGATCTCGTGTCAAAAGCCTTGCGTGATGAGAGTGTGTCTGACCCTGAGTTCACTCTCATCCTTGCCGAAGCAGATAAATATGAGGCGCTGGGCTCAAGAGAAAGGGAAGCCTCTTGAGCTTAGGGTTCGAGTCTGGCGGGGGACATGTGGTAGACCGGTTTGTGTGGAGTAAAAAGCCTCCCGCTCCACACAAATCGTAGCGCGTCTGTCGATGTGGCAGAGCAAAGCGAATAATAAAAGTAATACCAAACCTGGGTCGGGTACTTGGGTAGAGCTCTTCGGGAGTGCTGGTTGTACCTCAACCAGTTAGGGTAGGATCCAAAGGAAACAATACAGTAGAAAAAAAGCCGGGCCCGGCAAACAAAAGCAAAAAACCCCTCTAGAGATCGAAAAGAGAAGGAAGGAAAAAGGTGAAAGTGGTCTCTAGAGGGGTTCTGGTGGCCACCAGATTTTCTTTTTTTTTCTTTTTATTCTTATTCTTCTTACATTTTTTTTTCTAAAATTCGTACTCAGTGGTGTTCTCCCTAATTGGAACGTAGGGTCGTTATTTTTTCAATTCAGCTAACACCTTTGCAAAGCGCTCCTTAGTACGGCGTTGTAACGCACGGAAGCGATGGCGCTGTGTTTGTCCGCACTTCGAGCAAAGACCGCAACTCGTAAGACAGCCACGACCACACTTCGAACATGGAGTGGGTGATGTGCTCCCACCTCGTATCTGGAAATTATGCTGGGCGCAGTACTCGTCTTCGAACGACCTAGACTCCTTACACACCTCGTATCCTTCTCAAACATCAACCAGCTACAAGTGCCTTTCTCCATCATTCGATATATACCATATACATTCCATTCTCTAATTCGCAATTTTCTATCTGTGTCGTGACCCCTAGTAGTATAGCAGGGAGATAAAATGATACCGCCTAGTATTTTTCCACAGGAGAACCGTTTGATGGCCCCCGACCCCAATATCGTTTTTGGACTTTGTTGAAATTTTTGACCACAATATGTGTGTTTATTGTACCCAATCCCAACATCTAAGGTATTCGTTAGATAATAAGTTGGGATTTGGTACAATAAACACACATTGTGGTCAAAAATTCAACAGGGTCCAAAAAAGGTGTTGGGGGAGGGGGCCATCAAACGATTCGAGTGGAAAAATAATAGGTGGTATCATTTTACTCCCGGCTATACTACTAACACCATTTCTTTACTTATAGTCTCAATTTGGAGAAATGTTGGTAAGTTGTTAACAAAATGAAACTACATATTTTAGGTGTTTTATGTTAGTATGATGACGTTGTTGTGACGTCATAAGTGATGCATCCTTTTTTGGTGAAATTTCCCCTTTTATAAACTACACCATCAAAGGGCCTTCGTGACACATTCATTCGGCGCAAATTTGAACGTTTTACGACTACTACAGCAAAAGTTGTAGAGGAATGACTGTTGCTATGACGTCATATTTAGTGACGTCAGGAGTCGTACCTAAATAAGGCTGCCTATTGTTAAAAAATCAAGAAAAGAAAATAATGTCACTTTTGAGTGCCAGACTAGCGCATTTCATCATTAAAACTCGAAAATCACTCAAAGGATTTTTTCGCTAGGGGCATGTATATAGAGGTTATTGACCAAGCGTGAGGTCCGGATGGGGGATCTGATTGGTCGAGTTCTTTTTTCGTGTGTTTATATGGTCACACACGAAAAAAGAACGAGACCAATATCCCCCCATCCGAACCGAACAAGCTTGGTCAATAAGGTGTTTATTATATGGCATTTATCAAAATAAAATTTTATTGGAGAAACCATTACAATGCAAAGTTAGCAGTCAGATGTCAGTGGCTCTTATTTTGATTGGTTCTTATTTTGACACACATGACAAAGCACAACCAAACCGAAAGAAATTTTGATCGACATCACTTCGGATAACTAAGGTTTACTTCCTTTCAAAGTTAAGGATATAAAGTTCAGTGTTCTTAGTGAAAAATGTCACAAGATAATTCCAAAACCAAAGGGAAATGTTTATTGATCTTCATCGTCGCTCAAGATAACTTATCGGCACCTCTTTTCGAGCGGACCATCGAACTCCGTTGGATTACTCGTCTCGACAGTTGAAGCTCCATTCTGTCCACTGCCACTGGAACCGTTGATCTGTTAAAAGTGCAGTGCTGAAATGACCCAATATTTGCTCCAGCAAACAGAGCTGAGCCAAGATGCCTATTATCTGTGTTGATATTCTGGCCGCTGTTGGAGTAACTGGCTGTTTGGGCTACAGGTCTTGGGTCTTGAGTCTCATCAGAACAGACAGAAGGCGATTCGGAGCGGCTTAGAGCAATGGACATTCGTCGCTGATGCTTCAATGATGCTATTTTATAAGCATCAAGACTCTTGAGATCACGGTGTCCACTGAGCTGGGCTACAAAGTTGGTGAAGACGTCTGCATCCAGAAGGCGCGAGATGAAAGTCTTGCGGACGGAATGATTTGTGACGCGTCCCTGAAGGCCAGCGCTGTTTGCCGCTTTTGTCATAAACTTTCCAATTTCATTCTTTCCAAGGGGCCCTTTCATGTACCAGACTTGGGCGTTCTCTTTTTTTGGTGTTTCACTGCTAAGAAAAATGGAGAACCTGACTCGTTCATTTGTACTGGTCTGTGACTAGCGAATGCTTTGTAGTACTTCACTGGGCACCGGTCGTTTCCCGTGGCATGAGTTTTTGAGCCACGTTCCGCATGCCACACAAGGATTTCGTTATTTGTGTATCGATCTTTCTCCAACGATATGTCTCCCCACTTCAGCCGCCGGCTTTCATCTCGAGCATGAAAGCCAAAATGCAGAGCAAGAAGCAACCAAACCGTTTGCTGTAAAATGTGATAGTTGGTGTCTCCAAACTCACCGTTTTCAAAGAGAAAATCTTCCTCAGCCTCAGTCAGTTCACGTGAAACCTTGGGGCGGTTTCCTTTACCATGAGTAACCACAAATTGGCGACGCTTGGAGCTCAGAAACTCTGGGGAGAGTTTAAAGTTGTCACCTTTGATGATGTTTACATTTGAGCCATTTTCATTCAAGTAGCGCTGGTACTTCTTTGAAACGACGTGAGTGTGACAGGCTCGTACTCTTCGCCGTCATGTCTCCCTGACTTCCTTAAAAAAACAAGCAAAGGAGGATATTAAGCTCTTTCTCAGGTATGGCTTTGAGTTCTCTTGTTTCTTTTTCTCCTTCTCAAAACCGTCTCCAAACGTTGAAGTCGTACTTGTTTTTTTGTTTTGTATTTTGAGGTTGTTGCGCCGAGGTAAAATCGTAAAACTCATTCTCCTTGTCATTTGATTTTTCTCCTGAATCTGAAGTCGCAAGATCCATAGTTTTGGGCCGCTTTCCCTTGTTAATATATTGTAATTCAATTTTAATGTCGTCTTGAAAAAAATTCACGAGAAGTCCGGATGAATTCACGAGAGGTCCAGATGAAAAAATCTGGACCTCTGAGCAACCAATCAGATTGCAAGAATGGACTTCTTCTGGACCTCTCACCGGAATGCCATATAATAAAAAAAAATATGACTTCAATTTTAAGCCGGTCATGGAAAAAAATATATTCTAAAAACATACGATTTTAGCCACCAACATGGTGGCAAAAACGGCAAAAATGGAAAAAATGTCATGCAACAGTATTTACAACTCTAAAAGATGAATGAAGCGATATTTTCATAACTGATTTTGTGTTGTTTATTTCCCGCCAAATTTTGGCGGGAAAATGGACAAAATTCAAACTTTCATAACATTTGAACTTTCCTCTCGGTAAAAAAAACAAAACTGCGTGTAGCAAGAACAAAAAAACATTTAATGAAACTAATCGTAAAGCACCGTAATCCTGGAACACGGCACAGATATCAACCCAAGAATTGAGAAGGAAGAAATTTATCAACTCCGCGAGGATAAGGAAAACGAACTGTAAATAGGTGTTTTTAAGATTGAATAAACTTTGTTTAATTTATCTAGTGGATTAGATTTTATTCGTATGTTAATTATAGTTCAGTTTGAGAGAAGAATTTGCATCTCAAGAACAATAGGGCTATTGTTTCTGACATACCGTAATGATTGCTCTTCAGTTATCGCTAATCCCTAAGGACAACAGCAAAGTTGCTCTAATGAGTCATAGTGGATTTACTGTAAAGTTTATAAATATTCTGAACTCAGAATTACGTTACGAGTGTTAGCGGAGGTAACAGCTGTAAAGAAATAATAAAGACATTTTAGGGGTTCTGCTGTTCAGCTGAAATAGTCTATGCCGTCATTAATAAAATCCTCTGCATTTGATGCATTCCTCCGCATTTCATTTATTCCTACGCAAATTAATGAGAATCCTCCGGGGAAAAACGGCTAATTCCATTCACCGTATACTACTTGTAGTCTTCACTAAGAACCGGCCTTTGAAAAGAGCAAATGAAAACTAACAGAAACGCATAAAAAGCGATCGCGAATCATACTGGATTTACTCAAAAACACATACGACTTGTGGGTGTGGCTCGCTCTCAAGCTGAGAAAATAATCGTTTATTATGCCTACTCCTACAGGCAAAATCATATACCACGATGCAGGGGCGTAGCCAGGAGTTCCGCAAGGGGGGAGTTCCGAGGGGTTCCGAATCTGGCGATCCATCATCTTTTTACACTTTGGAAATTACAAAGCGGGGGTTCCGGAACCCCTAGAACCTCCCTTGGCTACGCCACTGTGATGTACTCAACAATGGGATATATATACAAAATATTGGATATATGTATAGATATAAATCTGCGGATAACGCACAGGACAGAATGGGGATAGTGGAATAACATCCGGGTAAAAAACCTCCCCGTACGTCCACTTGCTCCTAGGAGGAAAACCCCAGGCCAGCTGTACCCCACATTCTAGACCTCCCGGGCTGGCTCATGAAAATGTCTAGATTCTTAGAGCCTAGGTAACGGATAAGCGAGAACTAATAGAAACTTCAACACACCGTGTCATTTGAACAACCAATCTGTAACACCTGCATGCATTGGCTACAACAGAAGCTATCGGTTACAATACTTGAAAAAGCTTCAATAACCAACTCCCTTAGCCTTGTGTGACTTAATCCTTTAAGTCTAGGCTTATAACCATATTTTGGTTTTCTGTAACTGGCAAAAAGAAAAGGACTATGAAGACTAAGAGAGCCCTATCGAAATATCTATAGTCATAATAGAAACAGGGCATGTGGACTTACCAGAAGTAACTTAAAGAACACAAGCTCCGTCTCTAAACTTATCTATAAACTTATGATCTGACCAGTACAGCTAATTTGTCAAATCTAATTAAGAAAAGCGAAAAAGGCTAACAAACAAATAGCCACAGAGCGAATGTCATATAACGAAGCTGAGGAACCAGCTTTGTTAAAAACGAGCTGTTCTAGTTGCGTAACTGTAATATAGGCTCTTTCTTGGACGTCTGGTGAAGCAGCTTACGCTTCGCACCAGTTAGCACTTCCTTCACTAACGGGTGGTCTGTAGTCGACTGTTCTCCTGCAATGAGATGCATCCAGGCGAGGCTGTGAAGAGCAGATTCGATGGGGGAAACTGTATTAGTATCACACATCAAGAAACCGAGGTAGAGGGCTACATGGTAAAGAGATGCCGGAAAGACCGTCATAAGATGGAGGGTGGCCCATGAATTCCGTCTGGAGTACTAAGAAAAGTACTTCTTGGAAGTGTTGGCTGCCCTGCAGACCAGAACAACATCTGGGAGGTACTTCGCAAGAGAAGATAAGGACTCCTACCCTGGATTATGGCTGAACGTATTCCCTGTCACATAATCGAGTTGAAAACATCTGAAAACATAACACTGAGATTAAAGGTTGCATACATATTATTTCCCCGAGATCAGGCCAGGATCTCGATAAACTCGTTTCTGCAAGCATACTGATCGACAAAATAAGCTGTACGTTGCTTGAGAATGCGAGACCGAGATGGAAGACCCTGTTATTTCAGACGTATAAATACTGCTGCCACTCCGTGGCATTCCAACGCACATTCCTTAATTATCAAAAACACTTCAAGAATAGAGACTTGGGATTTCCGGAACTATTGATTGGATGTTTCCGAAGTTGAACAAACGTACGTATACACCAAATCTCAATATGCATATATAAACACAGGGAAACCAAGCGGGAAGTACACTCAATCAGAAGCGTCACGAAGTTCGGCGCTTCGCGTCTGATCGTGGGACAATCAGTTACAGAAGGGACTATGATATAAACTCTGGCGACGGGTCGATCTAACACGGAAGCTCAAAACTTATTAACACTTTTACATAAACTGCATGACTATAGCCCCGATAGTAGGATTAGCGTTAGGTTTACATTTGGTAGATTTAACCTACCCTTTTCCTCCTTCGTGAAGTAATTATAGTTTAAATTACGCAGTCGGAAAGATCTCGGAATTATGCGGTCCATTGTCTCATTATAAAAGGCTTTAGTTTCAAACAGATCTTATAAGGATTGAAAATTAATCACACGATTTCGAAATAAGCATTATTTTCCAAAATGGAAACCTCTTCTATTGTTAGATGAGAGTGATATAGCGAGACCTCACTTTATCGTATCTAGTGACCACTTCTCGTTCATTTATGACCACTGTATTCATCTGACGTCATTGTGTTCTTTCTTTCGTAGAGTTTTCATGCAACTTTGATCGGGATACCTGTGGATTCATTCAGCTGAAATCCGACAAATTTGATTGGACCAGGCATCGTGGAGACACTTCGTCGTGGTATACTGGACCTAGTGGTGACCACACCGGAAATGGTAAACTTAATACTTTAAAAACCGATGGATATTGAGAGGGAGTGGATACTGAAATGGGGATGGTTAGGTACTTTGCTATTATAGGAACTTTGCATACGAACCAGACAGTCGTTCTTTGACTACGTGTAAATAAACTCCTCGCTGGCTTCGTTCGAAATAAATATCGATTTTTACTCCACCAAGCTCCCTAGCGTTGCCCTCATTTCGCGTCACAACTCCGAATTTGTTCTGTGTTTTTTGGGCACCATCTAGTCGAATTTCGAGCTGTAAACTCTCGTATTTTTTGGTCTCAGACAGAATCAAAGCGAACTCTTCGGCAGAAATAGTTCCATCGCGTAGAGCTTTCGAGACAAGGTCGCTAATAGTATTCACTTTCGTCTTCCCCAACATCTAGGATTTTTCGTGTTTAGAAACGTGTAGGCCTAGCTTCTTAGCGGCAATAGCAGTAAGGGCAGAGACTATACCGAATAGACCCCCAACGGCCCCAAGTGGAAGTCCGACGATAACACCAAGGCCTGAAAGCGAGGTCGCCAGATCGCTGGCCAACAACACAACGCTCAGGCTTCCTGTGGCCACAGCGACCCCGTGAACAATACCTCCGGCCCGGGCGTATTTATTACGAACTCCTTCGTAGTGTTTGACTTGGCCCTCAAGCACCGCGAGTGTGTCACGAACTTTTTGTAGTCGAAAGCTATCTCCAGCTCCGGCTTCGGCGCCAGAGAGTGAGGGGTAAATACTGTCGCTTCTCATAGCGGCGCCGATGCCCTTTATACCTCAAGCTTCAACACGAAGCATAGAGGTCGATTTCGGAGGTCTGCGATGTTGCCTTTCTCGTCGCGAACTGTGAGGCGAAGGCTGCTCCACATTGTCCCCCCTAGGGCTCGGACGGTTAGAGGGTTCGATGGGGAATACGTCGCTTTTGCAAACCTCTCGCCTCGGATCTCTAAGCTAGCCAGGATGGTCGAAGGCTTTCCCGCAAGAAGTAAGAAGGGGGGGTCGACGATATCGCAGTGGATAAACACTGTGTGTATGTCCTTAAGCACCAGTTCGTGGTTACCCACTTTGAGTGAGAAACCCCTCCCCACTCTCCCTTACCCTTAACGCATAAAAATGTGCAGAGATCCTTATCGAACCGGATCGGTTTTTTGACGTCTAGGGTCCAGGCCCCCCTCACGATGCCAGCATCGATCGCGGGATTGAAGTATGTCTGAATGCTCACTAGATCATGGTGACCTGTCGCGATAGTGTGTTCTTTTCTCACGCCAGGTTCGTTACCTCCACCCTCCGTAAACCACCAGAACGAAGCGTTTTCGGTCAGATTCCACCAACTGTTCTCCTGGGTATCCTCGATCAGGGTAACGCTCTGGAGAAGAGGAGGTTTGTCAAAGTGGACCGTATGGTCCGCCGTAGGCCAGGTAACGTTGATGATCACCATGGTGGATTTAAAGGAAGACCCCTACTTCAATACAGCTGTGATGCCTCTCGTTGTGCCAGACAAAATTGGTATGATAATCTGTCCACCAAGGACAAAAGGGAAATTGCCAAGGGCGGCCCAAGGCTTTCGAAAGCTGAGCAGACCGCACTCCTCACCGAGGAAAATAGAAGCTCGCGGCTGGCAGGGCAGCAGTCTTAAAAGCCTTTCGGAAGAAGTACCCCCAGCTGATCTTACCCAGTTCTACCCGAAAATAACCTTAGACGACGACGGTAGCGGGACTTCACATCTGATGTCGTATTTCGGGCGAATAACGACACAGGTTACTGGTTCTACGGCCCGGATGCCCACTACGAGAAGCCAGCCAATATACAAAAGCGTATCGATGCCGCACTACGCGGCATTAGAGGGGGCTTCTCAAGCTCATTACTCCTCAGCGCAAGCGCAGCCCAACTGTCCCCACCACCCCCAACCCAAAACACGTGGGGGAACGCTAAAATGCAGACTTCCGCTTTCACAAGGACCGTTTACGGGGGTTGGGGATGTCTCAGACGTGGAATGACGAAAGGATGAAGTCACACTGAAGGCTTACGATAAAGGAGAGCCCGATGATGAACTCGATAAGGGGAATGCGAGAATAGAGAACAGTGAGGCTGGGGACCAGTGGAAGCTCTTCATCCCTTCGACCGCGGCACCTGCTGAGCGAGGACTAACGATCATGGGGCGGGGGTGCTTAAACCAGAGCGTTGAAGCTTACGTCTATACCGTGCTATGGGCTCAAGCTAAAGCCCGTGGGTCAATCCTTGGTTCCATGGGGGTTGTGGTCAGGCTCACCCGATCTTCCTTCGGCTCTTGGAGGACGCTATTGTCCAGCCAGACATTGCTAAGAATATTTCTCGATACCAAAGGGTGATTACGAACGCGAAATCTCTTCTCGACTACGCCATTGCCCCTGGGGTGTGGCTGATGCCGTCCAACATGGTTCTAGAGTTTGGGAGGGTCGTGGGGTACAACGACAACCTAAAAAAGGCCACGGGTGCAATGGTACTTGGTGTTAACGGAGTTAACGTAGAGCTCTTTTATAGGCTCTTTTATCACCTTTTTTGCTATCCAACCTGACGCCCGTACAGCCTATGGAAGGCCCGGCTACGAGGAAGCACCTACCGCACGCGAGTCCGAGTCCCCCGGCAGCAACGCATAAAAAGGAGGTTCATTCCACTTCAGCGAAGCCAACGGTCTCCACGCACGAGACCAACCTGGCAGTGGTAACCATCGCAGCAGCTGGGACTGCCTGGTGGATATACCGCTAGCGGCGCTTGTATTGCTCCACCAGGAAGACTACTACACCCACCATCAGGAGCTAGGCATTCTTAGCTAAGAAGCCCACGACCTCTCCCGCATGCGAAAGACAAAGGTGGCAATGGCACCAATCATCCCAGGGAGTATCTGCCGCAGCTTTTTTTCCAACACCTTCAACCCATTACCAACCCCCTTGAGGACATTAGAAAGCCCTCGCTGCATCATGGAAACCACAACGTCAATTACGGTGCCCACCGCAGTCAACACCCCCAACACCGTGAAACCGTATTTTTTGAAGATATCCTTAACCCTATCCCGCAGTGAATTTTGCTTTTCGAGAGCTTCATTCTTCTGTTCCAACCGCCGGATCTCTCCTTCGCGCTGTGAAATGCGCTTCTCTGCGGCCTCTCGCAACTCCTGCGAAGTGGTGGTGTCCCTAGCGGTGTCTTCATCCTGGGTGTTAGCACGCTGAAGTTCTTCGCTCTTAGCCTCATTCGCTTCTTGCACCTTTGCGGCCGGAGGGCCTAGATTGTCCGTTATGATCTTTGGCAGCTTACCGTTAAGGTTGCCATTAAGGTCAAAGAGGAAGTGAAGTATACCATTCCCCCTATTGAGCCTCACTTTTACCCTGTTGTGCGCGTCGACGGTAGCTGTGAACTTATCGTGATTGGCTATCAGGGAACCTAGCATGTATCTCTTCCCACGCCTTGTTTGTCTGTTTTTCCCTAAGCGTAAGCGTGTCGCCTTCTATGAATGATGTGGGAGGTGCTGACTGTGGGAGGTGCTGACCTTATCACTGCTATACTCGTAAACATACATCTCCATGCCCTCGGTACTCTCACCTGTATCTTCTACGCCCGTTGGGAATGGGTTGGTCGTATCTTCATCATCATCATAATCATTGCCCCTACCTTGTGGAATGAGTGGAGTCTCTTCAGTGGTATCGACATCCATATTAAAGCTTATCCCTCAATGGTATTAACTCCAGCATAGCCTACATATCGTCAAAGCTGAGTCCAATTCACACCACCGGTATCTGCATTTAATATGGCCTACGTTTCAAAGAATCTCGACCCATGTTCAACCCCGCGGGAGCCTCACGGGCTCAAGGTCAAGCACATGCTCTATCGCAAAACTTTCAAGCCCTCGAGCGCCGGCCCCGGCGAAACCCTGTATGTAAGGGTCCCAACCTTGGGGGTCAAAATGGTCCTAGTTCCCGATAGTCTAGCACTTCGGGTTGACCTATCCCTCTCGGGTGGCTATGCCAACAACCGCGTGGTGTCTAACGCTGAGCGCTGCCTAGTCTAGCCCCAGGTTACCAAGATGGGCGCCGAGGCGCTGGGAGACACCGCCCGGCCTGACCTTCCGCAAGAATCCCTGGTGGGACAGGGGCTTCAATCTCTCAACCAGGACAAACTACGCTCAGGGGCCAGCGATAAGGTCACCTCGAATGCGGGGGACAACGCGATGCTGACCGCGTTATGGAGCAAGTACCGCATCCGCCTAGATTTCGCCATTGTCACAACCAACCGTGTCCTGTATCCACATGGACTGCGCGAGAGCATAGACTTCGAACTCACCTTGGCGCCAGCTACAGACGTCGTGGTGGGGTCCGATTCCACCAAAGTTGGACATATAAGCTCACAAACATCCAGCTCGAGTACAAAGTCATCGAGGACCCCGAGCTCGCGGCACGGGCCATGTCTGCCTATACCGCTGGCACTGCCTTCCTGTACAACCATGCAGTGCACTACAAGGCCGTTACGATCAACTGGGCAAGCGCCACGCTGGTGTCCGAGACTGTGAATGCTCCACGCAGATCGTTGACCGGGCTCCTGCTTATGTTTGTAGAGTGCCATGCCGCGGGCGCCCGGGACAGCGAGCTATTCATGAATCCAGGCATCTCCGAGAGGGCAAGTTTGCACGCATATGCTTCTGTATGCGTCACCCCTTCGCTACTGTATTGGAGTTACCTGCACCCGATGCATACATAGCCCATCATAAACGATAAAGAATTCGATGAGCTGATGGCGGGGCTCGACACCGCGGAAGCTACCGAGCCGGAACCGGTCAATGAGCAACGGGAGTCTCTATTGGTATTAGCCGCATTGGAGACTTCCGAGGAATACCTCGGAAAGGGCCTCTCCCAAGGGCGTAGCCCGGTTTTCGGAGAAGGATGTAAAGAAACACTACAGCAAGTATCAAGCCATCGTGGCCCAAGTGGCTGACGGCTTGATTGGCAGAGTCCTCCGTTTTACGACTCGAGTCATCGCGGCTATACTTCCCATCGATGACCAGCAGGCACTGATTGAGGACGTGGCCATACGTGGGGAGTTGGACTATGCAGTGGGGATAATGATATTACACACCGGCCGGCTCTCTGCCTTAGCGTCAGGTGCAATGCATATTGCAAACCATAAAGTCTTCCCCACTATTGAAGCCCCACAACCCAATAGCAACATACAAGATGCCGGAGCTGAACGTGGAACCGAAAGTGGAGCCGAAAGGTGAGGACAAACCCCCTTCGCTATTGTTCGAGTTTATAGGTGTGGGAATGGGACTGATTAATCTATATTTTCAGTACAGGAAAAACCACGGCTGATCCAAGCTTACCCTATTTACCTCAAGGCTTACCATAATTACCTCAAGGCTTACCCTATTTACCGCAATTTAGAGGGATGAATGTAAGACGCTATAACCATGGAAGAGCCAGATTCCGTAAAACAACTGGACGACCGCATCACGGCGGATCCTCCAAAGACTCGGCCGGCTAAGAAACCCAACCGGATTGCCGCGGGGGAAAAGATAGCCGAAGCCAACAGACTGGGGAAAGAAGCTCTTGCACTGCAGACCACTGTGGCTAAAGCTGCCGAGACTGCGCCGCCCCAGGCCATATCGGTAAATACCGCACTTGCGATTGTTGGGCTTGGTATGGGGCTCGTGGAGATATACTGGCAGAACGGCCGACTGGCACATCTTAGAAGCTGCTGCAGCCCCGCTGCACCGCCAGTAGCACCCCCGCCTGCACAGCAGGTCTCTATTACCGTGTTGTCCATGCAATATCAAAGTACAATTAAAGCCCGGCACATGCGACACATTAAGGATGGGCGAGAACAAGATTATGCAAACAGTGGTTGACGCTGCATGTTTGGTTGGAATTGCTGCAGGCATTGGTTGGATAGCAAAAAAGGTGATAAAAGAGCCTATGACTGGAGACCCCTCGACAAGTATTCTGAACTACGCGAAGTGAACCGCAGTCTTAGCTGGGAGCCTAGCCATCAAGGGATATATCGAAGACCAAAAAATCCTACCCAAGACTCTATAGATGGCCTCCATTGCAATAATGATCGGTGGGGCCATTCTCAATGCTACAGCGTTCGTTGGTGGAAGCTATCCAGCTAGAGTACTCTCTAGTGGAGGGCCCGATGCAATCGCTACAGAACGCAAAAGGCACGATAAGGCCCTGGAGAATTACCAAGCCGACTGGGCTGCTTTCCAAGAGAACCGCGAAAAGCTAGCCGACTGGGTGCAAGAGCAGGAGAGCCTGTGGCGTTATGCCGAAGCCGATCTCGACAACACGGACCGCGCTCTAGCCCTCTACAACCAGGCGCATGTGGGATTGCGCCGCATACCCCATCTCAAGGAGCCGCCGTTTGATAACTACTATCGACCCAGTAGTGCACAGAAGACGGGCGAGTTGGCGTTTGTGGGTGGTGGTATGCTTGCCATCGGATATTTGGTCAGCCGGTGGTTATAAAAAAAACCTTTCTTTCCTGTTGGAGGCTGATTTTGCTGGAATATATCGCTAATGGTGCTAAGCTGAGCTTGCAGTACTACAGCCCTAATGGGTACTGGAAGGGCTTCGTCGCTGTGGGAAAAGTCGCAACAGCTGCACACGTTTCTGAAGAGGCGGATAGGGGTTGGTTGGAGAAACAGGCTCTGTGGCAGATTTACTTATCACCGCCTCGCTATGTCTCAAGACCGCACTATGCTGTCTCCATGCCGAATGAAGTTCATCAGGCTGACTTACTCTTTCTATCGCATGATACCTATAAACGCGGAATGTATAAATATGCTTTGGTCGTGGTAGATGTTGCTAGCCGTTTCAAAGACGCTGAACCCCTTCGAAGCAAGGACAGTGGAGAAGTTGCTGCTCCATTTAACCGCATTTACAATCGAAATTTGTCTTGGCCGAAGCTCCTCGAAGTGGATCCAGGGCGTGAGTTCATGGGTCAGGTATCTGCCCTTGTTGCGAGGCATTATGCGGAAATTTACCGTAGTGAGGATGGAAACCACAGGGCGCAAAGCATTGTTGAACGAGCCAACCGCACTCTGGCTGAAAGGTTGTTTGGTCACCAGTACGCACAGGAGATGGTGCTGGGAGCCGAATCGGAACGTTCGAGGGAATGGGTCAATAGGCTACCTGCTGTGCTCCAAGCTATGAACAGCGAGGTGACACGGTTAATCGGAAAAGCCCCTACCAAAAATCGTAGGGGAGGCTTCCGTTGAGATTTCACCTTCATCGTACCAAAGGCCTGTGGGCTGCGCCGAAGAGCGGCTGCCGTTCGATGCGTTGGTTCGGTATCTGTATGCCCCTGGCGAGTTAGAAGGTGGTGAAAGGCGCAGTGCTACTGACCCTATATGGAGTCTGAAGATGTATAACATTTCGCGGGCCGTGATCTCAATTGACCAACCAGTGCTGTACTATTTGGACTCCGTGGGTGCGCCAAAGCGTGGGTTCGCCCGCTACTTGTGGTGCCTCCCGATACGGAGCTACCGTCTAAGGGGGTCCTAGGAGTTCGTCGATGAATTTACCTCCTCTGGAAGGGTCTCTTTGTGCCCATAGGCTAGGGTGTTAATCCCGTTTTCCGCGATCCAGCGCTTAGTGTCGAATGGTGAGAGAGAGTGCCCTTCGCTTCGAAGCATATCCATCCCGTTGTGTAACACTTTTTTGTCTAGCAGGCACTCTTTGTACTGCTCATGACGGATGTAGTGTTTCACAACGGGTTTGCGCACCCCTTTGGCTTTCCGGATCTCCTTGTCATCTGCTTTCAAGATTGAGTATAGCTTCGACCTGAGCCGGACGTATTCAGCAATGGTGGTTCCCCCGTACTCGTCTTTCATCTTGCTAAGTACTTTATTGTTCTCTGTGCTATGCAGTGGGGTAGTTGCTTGTATCGTAGAGATGTTTGCGGGCACCAATATCTACATAGACATCCTCCGTCTCGATGTGTAGCAGGAGACTGTCAGTGTCTGTGTAGAGTAGGTTATACTGCTACTGGAGCTCACCATAGTAGAAATCATACATCAAATGCTTCGAGAGGTAGAGAATCGACATCCCAACGTATACCGGGCGGTTAAGCAGCAGTCTGCTTTTGTAGTTGTGCACGGCACCATGTCGCTGTCGAAGATCGTGGAGCGAGCATAGCTGGATTTGTTCAAGAGGCGCTGCAGTCTGACCTCTTCCGAAGAGCGCACCAGTTGACGTCTACACGCTTGCGCAGGTTCTCCATTGTCTTGCCGAAGACAGAATTGGTGATTAACTTGTAGAGTTCCTGATCGAATGTGCTCTTTGCCTGTTTTCGTAACTCCGTTTTCAATCGGATGTATGGCTCCATCCATGGGCTTTGATCAAAGCGAATTGCCCTGTGGATCTTTTTGAAACCCATGCCCAGAGAGAGGTATAGCTGTAGGTTGCGGTAGTGAAGCACGTAGCGCTCTTTATCGCGAAGGTTGGGCATAAGCTTCTCCGCTTTCAAGGATCCATTACCCTTGTAGAGCTTCTCGAAGAGGTTCGTTTGATACTCTGAGAGCCAGGCTTTGTCTGCCTGCATTCTCTCGGGAGCAAAGGGATAGCTGTTGTGCGCTTCATGAAGTTCGCGAGGATACTAGAGGTCGACCTCAAAAATGTAACCTTTATCCGCATCACCTACGAGGTTGAATTGGCGATCTGTTGTTCTGTTGGTGTACACCACTCGAACCCTCCTGTTGGTAGGTGTCGGCTCATGGCCCAGCCATAAAGGTTGTTGGCGTCGAGGTAGAGTATGTGACTCGTTGGCTCTCTTGGGTTGAACCCGAGTACGTTGGGGTTGTTTGCTTTGGCATACCGCTGGGACACCATTGATATTCCACCACTAGGCCCTTCTCAAAGAAGAGGTGCATGTCGTAGTCGGTTAGTAGCTCGAGCTCCACAGCTGTATTCTTTAACAGCGCATCCCATGAAAGCCCGGTGCTCGTATAGTAGTGAGCTGGTTCCAAGCCATATTTTTCATACATGTTGCACGAAAGCTCTCAAACACATCTGCGAGGGGAAGCACATCAGTTCGGAGGTAAAGGTCGTGGTAGTCCCCCAACGTCTTGCAGCCGAATATCCTCCAAACCTCTTGTGCGTGCTTGTAATCGCCATTGGATATGTCCTCTAGGGATAGCTTGCTATAGAATACATCTTTCGGTGGAAGAGACGTTTCTGCGAACTTCTCCCAAGCGTCCATGTACTCGTATGGATAGATGCCTTTGCGCATTAGCAGTTCGTTCTTGTCTGGGATGGGCTCGTGCTTCATCGTCTGCTGGAAGGTTTCTGAGGTTTTACTGGCCAACACCTTGTCTAAGGATGATAACAGGAATTGCACGCTATCAATGAATCGAAGGTTGCCAAGTGAGAACGAAATGTATTTCTCCATATTGTTAGGGATGCAGGTGATCTTGCCCTCTGTCCTGGATATAGATTGCATCAATAGGTGGGAGTCATATCCGCGTAGGTTGTGAAATACAACTGGGATTGTAGGGAAGAGACGCAATTTGAGATTGCACACTTTATGTGCGGCGTCTCGAAACTCACCTGTTATACGAATGGTCCCGTACCCGGTCTCTATCACCTTTGGCTTCTGCCAAATGTGACAATGAGCTGCTGTGTTGAAAGCCCCCAGTTTTCCCTCGACATATGTAGCGGCTTAGCATTTTGGGCTCTGATTTTTGTCTCCTCCTCTTGGATGTGTTGTAGGAAGCATTCGATTGTATCCGTACCTTGGCGGCTCGCTGTGACCGTCGCAGCGTACAACGATGTAGGAGAATCCGCAGGGAATGTGCTCGTCTGTCTTCTGCGTGTTGCTCTTTTCGGGGTCTAGGGCGGGCTCCTCGATCTTGGTGGTCAAATCCTCGAGGTCGGCGTAAATAACGTAGGGAACTTTGAGCTGCTTGTGGAAGTTCTAGAAGGAGTGTTTGTTGTTCTCCTCGGTAGGCTTATCGATGCGAATGGCCCGACCGTTGACGCTACTACACTCTGGAATGTGCCTCTCGAGGAGAGCCTCGATGGTGTACCCATGCAGGCACTGCTCGCAGAAGTGTTTTCTCTCGTTGTGGTTCGTTTGCGTGTAGAGGAGGCGGTTGAAGTCCTTGATCCAGCAGTAGTGTAGCAGACCGCTTTTCGGGCACTCTACAAGTAAGAGGCTAACACGCGCTGAGAAGGTCTCCTTTGATATGTGGTGCAGAGCCAAGCACCGTTCCTTCGGATCCCAGCCATATACGCTGATAGAGATTCTGTTCTGCCTCTCCACGCGTGGTATTTCAGAGATAGGCGTTGGTGAGGTTATCTCATCGAAGTTCAACCCATCATCTTCTCGGTACTTCGATGTCCTCTGGGGGTCCTTTGCGACTGGTAGCAATGCTGCGCGCAGTGACCAACGTAGACAGTGGTCGTCTTTGTTTTTCACATTGATCACGGCTTTCTTCCTTGCGACTTCTGTAGGTAGTGGTATGTATGAACCCCTACGGAATTGTTGGTAGCGAGCAATACAATGTTGACTCTATCCACAACCCAGCCCCGACTGATCCACTTCTCGATGCTGTTGTGGATCTGTGTATGTGCTTCTACTAGTGCCCCTCGGATCTCGGCGCTGTTGGTTAAGACGGCTTGCGAGCTCCGGAACGTGACTGTCTCATATACTGGACCCTCGGGTTTGTCAAGCCGGAGAGTGATGTTCAAAGCTAGCTGAAACTTAATAACATCGAGGTCTTGGAGCTCTTCCTTCAGCTTTTCGACGGTCTGCTTCAGCACACCGGCGAGGAAGGCTGCTGGGTCTGCCTCTAGAGAATTACTTTCCCGGACGTCCATCTTCCATCCGCGTAGGTAGTCCCCAATGGCCCAGGGCGCTCGATTGAATGTAAGACTCTTTGGCTCCTCGTGGTCTAACATCTCTAAGACCTCCTTCTGGTAATCCTTGACAGTTCTGACTTTCTTAGGAGGTATAGAGTCGAACCGCTCAAGGATAGCTTTCCGGTTCTTACGAGGTGAGGGCTTTGGCCTTGGCTTGTAATTTTTTGGGAGCAGGGGCTGTATAGTAAGCGCCTCTTTACGGCTTCCGAGATATATCAATTCAAATGTCTTACTTTGAGAAACCTCGACGATGGCCATAATATTTCTAATAGAATCCTTGCAGTCAGCCATATTTTTACTTTGGTGAATATAAATGTAGGATCTAGTGACGTCACGCATGTAGTCTGGTTTTTGCAATTATGCCTGACTTCGATACGAAATAAATTTATGTTAGCGCTCTCCAAATTGATTTTTAATTGCACAAAATGTCTAAGGTAAGCCTAGAATTTAATAAAATAAAATATAAACGGGCTCGATTTTTAACTCGTGGATGCGCGCAAGCGCAGAACACGAGTTATTAGGGTTAGTGGGTCGAGCTAATTTATTCATCGTTTTATAGTGTGTACTTTGTTTTTTTCTGTGTACATCGGGGACTCTCCGTTGGATGTCCGAATAGTGTTCGATATTCCGAAGATATATTTACGGATGTTCATGGTACGCGTCCAAGAATTGAAAGATTTGGTCATGCAGGAGAAAATGTATTGACGGTGCCATCCTAATGCCAGACACTGGACCGACATGGTACTGGGTCGCCATAAATCACTTAGTGGTGATGCCGTAATGATGACGTCATCTCTCACGTGATTTTAAGTACATGCCCATATCTCCCTCATTGCTAATGGCAGCACGCTCAAACCTGACAGACATGGTAGTAGGTCCCTATCAAGCACCTAGTGGTGATGACGTAAAGATGACGTCAACGGTCACGTGATTTTAAGTACATGCCCATATCTCCCTCGTTTTTAATGCCAGCCCGCTCAAACCTGGACAGACATGGTTATGGATCCCTATCAATCACTTAGAGGTGATGACGTCATCGGTCACGTGATATTAAGTATATGCCGATATCTCCCTCATTTCTAATGCTGGCCGGCTCAAACCTGGGCAGATATGGTAGTGGGTCCCTATCAAGAACCTAGTGGTAATGACGTAACGGAGACGTCATCGGTCACGTGATTTTAAATACATGCCCATATATCGCTCATATCTAATGGCAGCCAGCTCAAACATGGACAGACATGGTAGTGGGTTGCTATCAATCACCTAGTGGTGATGACGTAACGATGACGTCATCGGTTAGGTGATGTTAACTTCATGCCCATATCTCCCTCATTTCTATTGCCAGACAGTTTAAAGGTATTGTTTCCCCAAGATTCACTTAGTGGTGATGACGTAACGATGACGTCATCGGTCACGTGATTTTTAGTATAACAAAATAATTTGCTTTTTGATTTGCAAAGAGAGTTGTCTTCATAAGCAACTCGTGTGGAAGCCAACGCCAAGACTTTTCATAAACATGAATGGGCGCATTGTCTACAGCACGATGTTCATCCTCCTCAGCTTCAATCTCTTCTACATCATTTAAAAACTCTTCATCGCTTTGAGTAGCATGATCTTCCTCTAGGCTGCGAATTTCATCGTCAAATATAGTTGAAGGGAAGAATATTTCTTCATCAGTTCAAGATATTTCTATTCTGCTCAAAGAACAGCGACACCTCTGGCATGAATGGTTTTACATTCACAGTCATTTTAAATAAGTTTTCCTTTTTCTTCAGAACAAGACAGAATGGAGTTTAATATATCGAAATGTGACTTAGTATTTAGCGAAATTTTGACATTAATTATTTCACTTTCTCGAACTGAACTGAAATAACGTAATATTTCACATAGGTTCCATCCTAAAAAAAACTGTGATTTCTTTGATCTTGCAGCCAGTTGACCTCCGAGTCATGCACTGTTTATGTTTGATAAAACGTTTGCAAGTTACATTTGGCTAGCGTTAGATTCCCAAAAACTCAATTCTGCGCCGATGTGGACCGCATAAAAACTCGTTTTAACCTCTTCGATATGTGATTTCAAAGTTCAGCGGGGCATTTTGATTTAAAGATCAATTCGATTTAACTACACTAAATAATAACTTTTTCACACAATCCCTTGTTCAGATTGGAAGGTTCCAGAACTACTTCATAGACTGCATGCGTGAACACAATTAGCCATTATTAAGCGAAGGTTCTATGCGTAATCAAGCTATGAATAGGTCGATCGTTTATTCCATACACAATAGTAATTTAACTCGTGGATGCACGAATGTGCTAAACGAGTTATTGGGTTCAGGTGGATACGAGATAATTTATTCGTCGTTTCTTTATGTGACTCACGACACGCTGTTGACTTTTCGAATGACCGTCCAAGGTTTCGAAAAGATTTGGTCATGCTGGAGAAAATGTATTGACGATGCCAATCTAATGCCAGACGGCTTCAAACCTGGACAGACATGATAGTGGGTCCATATCAATCACTTAGTGGTGATGACATAACGATGACGTCATCGGTCACGTGATTTTAAGTGAATGCCCATATCTTCCTCATATATAATGGCAGACAGTTCAAACCTGGACATACATGGTAGTGGATTGCTATCAATCACTTAGTGGCGTTGACGTGACGCAGCGATGACGTCACCGATTACCTGTTTTAAGTACATGCCCATATCTCCCTAATTTCTAATTCCAGACATTTCAAACTTGGACAGGCATGGTATTAGGTTCCCACAAATCACTTAGTGGTGATGACGTAACGATGACGTCATCGGTCACGTGATTTTAAGTCCATGCCCATCTCTCCCTCATTTCTAATGCCAGACAGTTCAAACTTGGACAGGCATGGTATTATTTTCCCACGATTCACTTAGTGGTGATTACATAACGATGACGTCATCGGTCACGCGATTTTTAGTATATACCAAAATAGCTCACCGACCATCCACGAGTTGCCATTAGGGGCCCTATGTTTTCATGTCATTGGCACTTTGACGTCGGTAACTCGTGATAGTCTAATGAGACCAATAAACTTTAGAACATGTGGCCTTGATAACTCGGTGAAGTTCCAACCAAAACATGTCCATTAAAAATGTTCCACTAATTACTGTCTGCATAAACATCCTCACGTAGCCTATGACTAAAATAGACATCAGCCATGTAGCTAAATAACCACTTCAAAAATATGCATTAGATGTCTTAAAATTAGATAAAAAATACTTTCGATCCATGGACTTTTACAACTGGCTAAACTCAATTCAAAGCTCTTTTCAGTGCAATTTCAACTGCGCAGTAGCTCGCCTATAAAAAAATATGTCAATTTCTAGGTTAGGGCTCAGTAATGAGTTTGTGTAGAATGGCTTTTGTTTCAGATACAGTTCAACACTGAACTGAAATCCAAACAGATAAGAACAAACGCAGTAGTATGTCTAATATTCAAAGGCATCACATATGCATTTTGTGACGAGTGCTCCTCAACAAACGTGTTTGATAGTGTAGTTTCATTGTTTTCTTGCTATTTGGAACCCCTGATAAGACGCTTGAATTTGTGTTTGAAATAGTTCTTTCGAAGTTGAAAACAGATTTGAAAAAATACTCTAGAACTCACATCGTGAGGTAATCCACAAAGATTTTAGTCGATTCTGTGCAAATCCAGCACTCTGAAATAGAATTAATAATTAGCAATCAATATTAATTATTATTACTTATTGATCAATTATCGATTATTGATTTTCAATGATAGAATGTTTATTAATCGTAAGCATTCATGTTGTTTTAATCTTCAAAGCCGTAATTGTTACCAAAATATATATAAGCCTCCTCTTTTGCGTTATTTAATATGATTTCTTCTGTAGCAAGTATCGATAATCATCGCAATTGTGTGGAAGCCATTTTTCGAGTAAATCAGTCATGGAAATTAAAGAAATTCGAACCTCCCTAATAAATACATCTTAGCTCTACTATCATTATCACGTGTTGACCTATTTACGTATTAATGTATTTACTCGCATCTGTAGGAAATAGAAAGGACTAAGTCCAGTAGAGGCTAGATTATTGTTATTATTATGATCATCATCATTTATTACATTTTGAGTTTTTCGTATTTTTGTCACTACAGGCTACTACATGTACATCGAGACATCGAGTCCAAGGCAACCAGGAGACAATGCCAAGATTGAGAAAGGCCGGCTTAGATTTGATGAAAACACCTGCATAACGTACGTGTACTTGTTCGTGTTCGTGTACGAGAACGTGTTCGTGTACGTGAACGTGTTCATATCAAACTTCCGTTTAACAAAAGGTCACTAGACGTGAGTCACGCTCACGCCCCCTCCGGGAGTTCACTCAACTGTTCGCCAAAATTACGCAATTTTCTTGCAATTTGTTAATTTTATGCCTCGTAAATAAAGAACTAAAAAAACCTACGAACGGAATACAAAAAAATAACGTCTTTTCTCTGTAGTTTTAATAGTTTAAACCCCATAGTCGCTTGTTTTCGCGGTCAATTTGCAATTGTTTTCGACCGGTTGAGTCAAAATATACAAGTCGTTCTTGGTATATGCCAGGAAAGTCTGGGCTATTAAAGGCTGGGAAGAGAACCAATCAAAAACCTACAACCCAATTCAATTAGTCTATTGAATTTCCCGCGTTTTGATGTATAGTTTGCCCACATTCGTAAAGAATAAGCGTGGTCAAAATGACAACGAAAATCTTGCATCTGCTTACAATACTTGTTCTTCCTGTCCTCGAAGCGCTCGGGGAGCAACATACTGAAAATGCTGGCTCACAACGCGCTGAATGTCCATCTTTTATGCACGAAATTAAGAAGTAAGTACAGTTTTACTATAAATATTGGAGTGATTCAGCACAAGTTTATTTTACACTGTGGCTAGATACTCGGTAGCCGGGAACGGTTTTCAAAATACTAGATACCCGGCAGTCTAATTCAAACTATTCTATCTTTGTTTAGAAGTAAATAGTCCCTAAGATGGATGTCTGAGATTTCGATAATACTGTAGCACGGAAACATTTCGTGACACTAATAATATTAAGCAAACATTGATAAGCAAACACTGGTGTTATGAGTCGAATGTAGGACTTATATTTACACCATTTTTATTTAATTGCTGATAGACATGCAGTCTTAGTTTCTTTCTGTAAAGTATTTTGCTGTCGACGTTGTGAGTCCTCCCTCGAACCGCCTCGAACATATCCTGTTCAACACAAACCTCTACCCGCAACAGCTTGATCGTCCCGGCGCTTTCGATCGTCTCAGAATATAATTTTCTCTTAACTTCTCGATATATTCCCGCAAAATAAGACTGACTGGTTTGTCAGGGAAACTCTGAACTGTCTGAAGGAATACTAAGGTCTTTCAATGCGAATACTTATAATAAGAGCGGGCTATATATAGTTTCATCACCGAATGGTATCCACTTATCATACATAGATACGCTGTTCACTGTACCCCGTATGTATTTTTACTTGCTCCCTCATCGTAAAGTTTATTATCCTTTTTGCCTTTTTCCTCATTATTGGTGACGAATTCGAAGAAATCTCTTCGATACATTTTTTATTGCATAGAGGTTTTGGATTCACGTTTGACCTCTGTGTTGACAGTCGTCTGCTTTATTTCTTTCAACGACTACATTACGCATGCGGAATAAGGAAATAAGCTATCCGCACTGGCCTGAACACTAGCAAGAGCAAATGTTCTCGCTTGCATAGGATAAGTTTCATATGGTGTACGTATACGTGCACTTGTATGTACAATACACTGACTATCAAAATGTTATTCTCTCTGTAAAAAATACAGGTCGGCAAACAGGACAACGTTCTAAAACAATTCTTTGTAACGCCAGGGCCCAGTTAGAAGCCCGATTAGCGCTAATCCTGGATTAAGTCTTAACCCATGGTTTTGGTTCTCTCGGTAGAAGGTATTTGTTTCCAAATCGAGCAAGACGAGTAGAAACGTACTTTTCATTTCTCCTCTTGTAATAAGTTTTTAACGTCAAATATGTAGTTCACAAGTTAGCAATTCGAACTAAAAATTTCCCTTAATCCTGGATTAGCTTAATCGGGCTTCGAAGAACCTAAAGCCCTAGTCAACTGTTTCAACATCGGTACAAAATCGGCACAACTTTTGTTGAAACCGATCTGGAAACCGTTTGAAATGACCTTTAAACGAAGTCAAACTCTCTCCAACATGCTTTCGATATCTTTCAACATCTTTCAACAATGTTTCAGGCCATTTCAAATAGTTTCAAGCTCGGCTTCAATATATGTTGTACCTATCTATACATATACTTCATGGTTGGTGAGCGCGCATCATTTTTATTTACGAGTTCTGAAGAATCACAAACGGCGGAACAAGCAAGTCTAAAAGTTACTGAGATATTGCATTTTCTTCCCTTCGAAACGGTTAAGGAGGACTTATTCAACGTTGCGAAGGCTTGTTTATAATTCATGGATGTTGCGTAGCAACCCGTGAGTTATTGGTATCGGGGAAATCGTGTCACTCACTCGCTCACTCACTAAGGTGTTAGCAAATCGATATTCTCATCTGATGCCTCATTATTCAATTGATATTTCCCAAGTTCACGAGCCTAAAATATTCGTGCCTAGATCTTCGTCGCCGGTTCTTTATTACTACCTCTACTACCGTCGGTATATATAAGCGAATTTAATATATGTGGACTACGGACGCGACTAAGGTTAGACGTGTCTAACGGTCAACTAGAGCGCTGGGCCGAGTACGCAACAAATGGCTTGAAAATTTCAGCATTCGGGCGAGACTGAGCTACAGCCATAGCGTACAAAAGCTACGCCAAGAAACGCTGTAAACTCGAACAGCAAAGAATTTTGTCGCATAATTTAAAGTGCATATAAGCCCAATTTTGCTATCATTAAAATCGATTCTACATCAAGTAAATAGGTGAATAGTAAAATATTTATTGGTTTGAGTGTTGCGTCCATAAGTTTTAAAGATTTCTACTTTCAATATGCTAATGATGTGATGTCATAGTAGACCTCATTTATTATACAAAAACGTGCCAGCAGAGATAAATAATTGTTTTTACACAAACATGTTATATTTGGTCCTTATATCAGTGATTTTAACAAATATTTTGTATAAATCAGAAATAGTTTCATTCACAAGGAATGACTTTTTGCTGGCCTACTATGACACACATAATTAGCATATCGGAAATAGAAACCTCTATAACTCATAGACTCAACACTTAAATCAATAAATATTTTACTATTCACGTATTTACTTGATGTACAATCGATTTTAATGATAAAAAAATAGGGTTATAGGCCCTTCAAAGGTTAGTCATTGAAATATGAAAATTAGTGATGAATTTCTTACGTTAAATATGACTATCGTACTCTGTTGTGGCGACTACGAAAAACACGCTGACTGCTCAGCGTCGTGGACTCGTTACGGTGGGATAAAACCAAGAGTGTCTAATTATAGTCCTTTATTGGTGCGCGTCCGTAGTTGCTGCCGCAGCGAGCGAGCCTGAAGCGAGTCAGCAAGGCAGCAGTACTAATTTATATAGTGGGACCGATTTTTTGACGTATTGCCAGCACATTGCATGTGGTTATGCGCAAGGGCACAACAAAATAATGCAATCTGAGCGTTTACTACAGCGAGTGTAAATAAATTGTGGTTGTCTTCGTTTGTATTTTTACCACAATTCTTTCAGTGCTCCTTATTAGTCTTGTGATTTTTATGAGAAGTTTACTAACCCGAAAAATATGTTTTGTAACATGATGATCATGCGAAGTTGACGACTCCACACGTTACTGAAGTCGTTTAGTCGGACTCAGTGTGAGCGTATAGTTTGATAGTTTGGGGCAGATATAATGACTATATTCCAAAGAGCAATATCTCACCTTTTACCAACACGATTAGCAACAAATAAAGTTCTTTTATTACCTTCCATAAAGTCAATCAACATACTTAGTTACAATTTGAAACGTGATAGCGGGGTTGAAAACACAATTTTTTATATCTCAATTACAGTTGATTTCCGGTATTTACGCTTCGTTGAACTGTACTATTTACATGCCTGTTTTGGGAGAACAGCAGTGTTTTCCGAGCCCATGGTGCTTTGCGCGCCCAAATGATTTTCGTTAGCTTCAAAAACCAGAAATATTAGCGTTCTTATTGTGTGACTGTGGAATCTTTCGAAATCTTTCTCTAGTTTAGGCCATCGTATAATTATTTCCAGATATATATATCTAGGGGTGGCGAATGGTAAATCCGAGACTTTGCGAGACGCCGAGACCTGCGTTTTCAAAATCCGAGCCCGAGACTTGAAAGCGATTTGAAAATCCGAGCCCGAGACTTTGAGATTTCAAAATCAAAGGTCTCCAAAGGGCTCCAGGTTTAAGAGGTTTCCAAAGCCGTCGAAAATGCGTATTGTTTACGGTGTGTCGATACCATTCACAAAATGTCGCGCTAACTGGATATACATGCAGTTCACACACCGATCTTTCGTGAAGCATTTCGTAAAACAGTACGAGTGGTATTGTTAATTAATAATACCCAAAAACACGATTCTTTGTTAATCATATTTACTTTAAAGCAATTAAGATTACATAAAAAATAAAGGGGAGTAATAATTAATACTTTGGTTTATTCGGTCGCGCGCTGGAACAAATGCAACTTTGAGTTTGAACGCGCGCTCGTTGTTCGAAAATGGTGTGATCAGATTGCGTCAACAGCGCACGCGAACAAACATTGAAAACTTTTCACAAAACTTTTCAAGTAATTGTCTGCATGTTTTCCATTTTTCTTAGGCTTTCATTGTAAAATATTTGTCAGAAAGACAGGGAAGTCAAAGCTAATGTATTAAAACTTACGTCAAGATCTCAGGGTAAACTTTGGTTTTGAGATGCTTTCTGAAAATTTGTGCTGCTGAGGTCTGAATGAATTGCTCACGTGACCGGGAAAATTGATAATAGTTGCTACGCAAAGAATTATGGGAATACATTCTAACCTCCTTGGAATTCACCATTAGGCTAGTATCAATATACGCGGCCAAATAGAAAAAAAACGCGCTCTGCGGGCGGCAAATGACTTTCAGCGAGCTGCTAATGCATTACCAGCTAGATTGGTTATCGGTTCGTCATCTGACGCATTTTAACTAATCAGTTGTAAACGCGGGAAAACCATTCAAGTACAAAACTCTTGAATCAAGTTTTGAACTACAGTTTCTCGTAGAACGAAAGCTCATCGATAAAAACAAAATCAAAGCCTATTTTATTACTTAAAATGGAAGAAATATGCAGTCAAAATTCTGATTTGGGGATAAGAGCTAGAAGCAAAATCTCAGGCGGAAATTACAAAGTGTTAAAAAAAATCAAGAAATGGTGCGAGAAACGAAAGCTCTAAGTTCACTTGAATTCTGTTACTCCGGTAGAGTTTATAAACTGGGAAAGTTCTAAGAAAATTCTGTGCCGATGTTAAATAATTATTTTCAGAGATGTTTCAGCTATTTTTAATTAAACCAGTCACGGAAGTGGTATAGTGGATTCGAAGTTTGTTGAAACCACAGTTAAATATATCTGAAGTAATCTTGGAATTCATTGCACACTTGTACTATTGAAATTCACACATTAAAATGTTTGGATATTATTTGGCCTTGTATATTGATAATAATGATAATAAAATGACTTTTCTAGGGACATATTTTATATTTGCACCCTTGTAGTGCCATTTGCTTCCCTTGCTACGCTCGGGCCGCAAACGGCGCTACGCGGGCGCAAACAAACAATATGCCTTCAAAAAGTCATGTTATTCCTTTATTCAACCAATTAGCTGTCGTTCTCGTACCTTATAAAAAGAGTTTAACTAAATGTCGCATGTCGCATGTCGCGGGTCGGATGTCGCGAGTAAGGGTGGAAGTAGCGGGTCCCGTTTTTTTTTCATTTTCTTCAACTTTTTTTTAGGTTATTTGATTTTAATGGCCAATCTGCATAAAGTTGAGTAGCGTTTTTTATTTCGCCTAAAGTTGGTTTGACTACTCGTGTTACGGAAAAATACAGCTCGTGCTCCATTTTAAACAGCGCATTTCTGCTCCCCCCCCCAAAGAAAACGGCACTAACCATGAACTCATTTCCAGATTGATTGAATTTGGACTGAATTTGGAGAGACGAATTCAAGGACGGATGATGCCAACGTTTATTCAAAAAGTACAGTTGATAATTATAGTGATTTTCATCCACTTGAGAGTATTTACCACAAATACACTTAATATTTTACATATTTTAATGGCTTTCAAAATCGAAAAGCATTTATAATCACAAGAGCATTGCAAGAGATACCACCCGACTTTTGACGCATTTTTTAGAAAATATTCTTATTTCTTGAAAACCTAAAGAAATATTGGCGCTCTTTTGCCGCGGAATAGAATTTGTGTCCCTTACTGCGGTACTCCATATTCTGCGAACTCCTACATTGTAACGCCAACCGCCAATTGGTGTTTTGGCTTCTGCCAATGAAACTCCGAACATCGCCAAACAACCACCGAACAGTTTTCGTGAGCCCGCCTACAACACGAGCAGACTTTACTCCTTGAAAACATGGCGGCGGAATAGCTATCAAAGTGCTCGGCTCAACACGAGAAAGTTCAAAAATTCTTATCAAATATATCATCAATTGATTTGTATGTACCTATCACATTGAAACTTTATGTAATCACACAATGTAATCCTCAAAATAAAACTGATGTTTCTGTTGGTTTTCGAGAAACTATATTTATTTCTAAAAATGCCAAAAAGTCACGTGATATCTCTTGTAACACTTATAATTAAAAGTCTTCCAATTTGTTCAGTCCAATTAAGAAGTCGTTTTTATCAAAGGAGGCTAAGTTAGTAAAAATGTTATTGAAGAATGGTTTTGCGCATCGGTAAATAGTTCTGGGTCTCCTTAAAATTTACAAAACAAAACTGTCTATGTTAGCACAATTTGAATATCACTCGATGAAATTTAGTCACTTTGAGCGGAGTCAAAGGACTGATATTGTTCTATTGGAACTTTAACTTTTCCGTCAAAAAAAGGATTTTTACGTCGTACGTGAGCACAATTTAAGTGATAATAAGTATTCTGGAAGTTAACTGAGAAAATAGGCTGTCCCGTTCTCTGATCCCGCCGGATTAATCGACGGTCGCAATGTTTGATTACTACATTATACGGAGACCTCCGGTATTGATTTGTGAAGGACAGCACAACAACCATAGCACACTCTCACGTTATTTGGTAGGATTACTAACTCGTAAGGGTGTGGTGATAGACCCGAATGCCATACAGGAGGCTGTTGGTAATAGCCGAGACCTGGTGGAGGAATTGGCTGTAGTGCGGCAGCCGCACCTGGTGGTTTGGCATAGGATTGTGAAGCAGTAGCTGGCGGATTGGCGTAGGATTGTGGAGCAGTACTTGGCGCATTGGCGTAGGATTGTGGAGCAGTACCTAGCGGATTAGTGAAGGATTGTGGAGCAGTACCTGGCGGATTGACAAAAAGGAAGTAGGGGTAGGGGAGGAGAAGGGAAGGAAACGCCTGCCCGCAACGCCTGTGATTTTGAAAAACGCCTCTAATTAGTTACGCATGTCTGATCTGTCAAAAATTACCAGTACAATTTCCTTGCGGATTGTAGGCCTCAGAAAATGTACATTTCCTCCAAAATTAACGGGATTATCAACCTCTAAATCATCAACGTAACTTCTCTGGTATCAAGCGATTTTAGTTTTTGTAACAAGTTTGCTATAGAAATTTGGCCGCCACCAAGATTTCAATTTGGTAAACAATCTGATGCGATATAACCGCAGTGTTGGGTTCGTTCACATGCAGTATTTGTTTGCACATTATGAGATGGGAATATAACTCGAAAGAGTCACAGCACTTTACTTTCGAAATAAATTCAAAAATAGAATCAGGCACCATCATAGTTCTTACATATGTAACAGGAAGTTCATAGTTTTAATAGAAGTGCTTGAAATAATTTTATTTATGCGCTTGAACTGATGGTCGTTAGTATTTAGGCTTCCGCCACGTATGCCCAGAAAATGTCCGGGGAAAACGTATGTTTTCTCCAAAATCAGTTGGGCTAATATAAAAGTCATAAAGATAACTTCTGTATAATGTCAAGCAATTTGGATTGTTGTTTGTGTTGTAAATCTAGCCTTCGATTCCAATGAAGTCATTTGATTTGAGAGGGAAACAACGGCTTCGTCATCAGTTTCCTTCACACGAACAAAGAGTTGAAAATCAAACTTTTTCACAAAACCCGGGTGCTGAGACTTACTCGCCATTCTTCCAACCGAAAGGCAAGTTGTTGCAAACCTTAATTCTGTTCCAGCCTTCTTTGGAGATTTAGCTTTAGAGCAGAAAAATTAACCCGCTGTATAAAGAAATATTCGAAGTCTGCTTCGCCGAACTACAGTATAAACCTTTCGCTGATTACACTGAAGTTTTCCTCGAAATGCGATATGGATGAACGAATCGCTCCATTCCTACTCGTCTGAAATTCATTCGCGAGCGGAAAACGTCCACGAAAGCGGGGAAAACCACTAAAAACGCCTGTATTGCAGGCTAGATCCTATACAGAGCATCGTCACTGAAAACCCTCACCAAGCCATTCATGTTAGACCGCGCCATATCCGTGCACCATCCCAGAGGATTAAAGACGTCATCTTTGCTCTGTATTGCATTTCTGAAGGCTTCGTTAAACAAGTTCCAAAACCTCTCGATACTTTCCGAGCTTTATCTTTCCGCCTCCATGACTGCTAAAGTTATCTGGCACTTCAGTAATGGATGATATGTACTGGCATTCTTTGAAAGTTGCAAGAGCTTAAAATATTTCTCCCTAGGGGTTAGTTGCCTTCTTTAGTTCTTGCTTTTGATTTGCTATCTACTTTTTGTCCAAGATCTGCGAGGCCTCATCTACGACCTTTTTCCAATCTTCGCCGCTTCTTAATGCTGACAAGACAAACGCTGATTGAATTGGACAGGCTTCAGATCAGGATTATTTTTTAATATATCTTTTATCCGTTCAGTAGGTTTTGAAGGCTTTTCTTGCACCGGGCACCTGTGCGTTCCGTAGTGGAATACTTTTATGTTCCCTTTGCCCAGTTTCAAGTAACGCCGCGCAGGACATTCTACAAATACTGCTGTTTCCTCGCAGACCCCACAAACGTCTATGCCGTCAATCGTTTTCATTTGTGTTCGGTTTATAACTCCATACTGCACCCTAAATGGGCAATCATTGTTCACACATTTTTGTGAACCCCGACAGTCCGCATACTAATTCCGCCGTAGTTCATCCAGCTACTTTCTGAACTTTTCTTCCACTTCCTTCCATCAGTTTGTAATACTTTTACTTTTTTTTTGCAGTGCATTTCACTATCTTATAAGCGCATAGGCCATCAATGTCTGTCGGGAGAGAGGATACCTCCTCTGCAACCACGGCTTCCCACATACTGGGGTCAAACGTTCTTTGTTTTCTCATCCTTCTTGGGTAATAATGTTTGTCTTGATCATCCGTTGACTCCACATCGCTGCTGCTGCTTTGATGTTTTCTTGTTCGCTTTGTCGTGAAAGAGGAGATGTCTTCTGCAACACCGGCCGCCCGTCTATGTGGTTTGAACTTCATTTTTCTGAATTCATATATACTTTGTGTTAACTCCTCATCACTGCTACTACTCTGTAGTTGACATGCTTGACCTAGGGTACTTCTGTTAAAAAAAATGCAATTTACAATGGCTAAGTCAATTGATTGCTAACTGCTGCTTTTTGTTTGTTTGATTAACTTCATAAGCATTTTTATCGCAAACACGCATGTAAAGATATATCCCGAGATTCATCGTATATAAAATTTGTTCAGTTAAGGGGTCATCTTACATCCGTCCGAAGTGTTCATAATAACGGGGGGTCTTCAAGGCGCGAGAGGTCTTTAAGAGATAAGGTACTTTAACATTTAATCTTCGTAATTCTGTACTATTTTGAAAAGCAGAGCTTACCGGAAATCCGCCATCTTGAATTTTTGTTTTGGCCGTAAGTGGCGTCAAACTGACGTCATTGCCTACTAAACTTATACTTGAATATGTAGATTACTGGAAAGACTATGTGATGATTTTTTTTTACATTGTCACAATGTCTTTTTTTTTGGACATTGTCTTTTTGGGTGCATACCCCCTTCCCCCTCCCCCGTTGCACTAATTACAAGCGACAAGAAAAAACATTTTGGAGAAACGACAACGATGTATTTCAAAATCAATACCTCTTTGACTCTGATTGATTAGAAGGTGAGGGCAGGTCAATGATAACTTGCGGTGATGCGTCATTTTTCAATGTCAGGTTCTGTTCGCAATTCTACAGACAAAATCACATGCAATTATATTCAAATGATCCTCTGAGCATGCTCAGCTACAAATGTGTTCGTATGAAATATGAATAAATCATTAGTTTTTTGCAATGCATCACGTGACTTTCTTCAGTTGTCGTTTAAAGCCACAGCGACAACAGTGAATGGGGGCATTGTTGTGCCTTGTATTCACCTTAAATTCGTCACCTTGGTATTTCAGGTCTAGTTTCCTCACCTTGAATACGCCAATACTCGGACAGCAGTTATCGTCCTCTAGATCGATCGTTGGAACAGGATGCGTTCTCTGCGGAAATATGACATGTGATATGGTGACCCTCATTTAAATATTGCACCCCTGAGTTTAGTACGGAACTTAATTAAACCGGCGTATATATGAATAAACCGTTATTGAATCACTATAAAATCTGACTCTGATACACAGAAGCCATATTATCTAGCTCCATTCAAGTAGTTAGAACTTGTAAAGCTATAGCAGGTTGATCTGCTTTGACCAAATGTGACAATACTTTTGGAACATTCTCATCATCGAAGTCGGGGAGAGAATTCCTGCGTACAGAAAGGGTTACGCTCGTCAAATCAACTTCACGAAGGTGACAATATAAGGGAAAGCGAAAAAAAAAAGAAACCTAAAATAGTCGATAGCCAATAACACGGAAATCTGTAAATTAATCGAGGTGAACGTTTATAGGTGAAGGTGTTGTTGGAGGAGGGGTGAGGGGTTAGGAGAATGTGACTTGTGTGTGCATATTTCTGTCTTAGGTTCATTCCTTTTGTAAACGTCTGTGTCTGAGGTTGAATGTAAGTGCAAATAAAGGCGTGTAGGATCTGGGTAGTTTGGACTCCTCTTGATGCCTTCATTGTTTTGCAGATCTACAAGTAACCCCCCCCCCCCCCCCCCCTTTCCTAATAGTTTGTACGCCCTGAAAATGTCTGGACCCTACCATTTTCAACTTAGTTCTTTGGCATCCCTTAGGAATGAAGAACATCCAGATAAAAATTCCACATTTAAAAGGCTTTGTACAAATGGTTCTCTTTTCTACCTTGAATTGTCATTAAATAGATTCTTGGCGTATTTAACATTATTGGACAGACGATGGCCTTGCTTTGTTGGAGTATTCTCTGCAGAGCTAAGGCGGTCAAATGACACCGTCAGATCTGCACTGAAGTATGTTCCTCATTTTCTTCTTTCTACAACATGAAAATGAAGAAATAAATTTCATTTTCAATCCTTTATTTCTTCCTTTCTCTCTCTTTTTCTTTCTATTTTTCTTTCTTCATCGTCCAATTGAAAACCTACCGAGAAAGTGCGTCCGTCGCCTTTTCGTAGATGTCCTCGTAATAGATTTTACAGGGAAAGAATCTTCGTCAGAACCGATGGAAATTATTGGTACATTGCCTCTCGTATCTTTCGTGTTCGTTGTGACTTTGATTGGGCTGTCTTCTTTACGAAACGGCTGAATCTGGTGATAAAATAGCAAATTATTGCGAACTAAAGAATTTTGGCTAACACTTCGTTCTTGGCCCTTTTTCAGAATCGGCCTTTCTGCTCTGATTTATCGAGCTGTAACTTACGGAAATCTTTATTAACCGGCAGACCCAGTAAAACAAGAACATTTATTCAATTTAATCCATGACAAAAAGTACTCCATACCAGCGGCTTTCCCTTCCACAGAGGTACTCCTGGATTGAATTCATCATCGCGCAGAATGGTATTGTTTTCGGCGACATGTACTTACGGCTGTTAGGTTAAAGCGAGGTCGGCATAATTAAGAATAATACAATTAATTATTCAATAAGGCGATTGTGATTGGCTATTGATAATCGGTTTGGGAATACCCTACTCCCACATCACATTAAGCACATGTCAATCACTGTTGTTCGATCTCCGTTATGGGACAATGAACTCACTACGCTCGTTAAAGAGACGTCATTATCCCTCTTCCGCAGTTAACGACTAGTTGGTAATTATCCTAATCTTGTTATATCGATAGATGAAAAGTGTCACAAACTTTGAGAAGCACATACCAGTGAAAATGAGTCCGCACTGGAAAAGTGTGCTGGGACTCTCGATTGAGTTTGTTTTAAAGGCTACGCTAGTTTTCAATTTACTTATAAGTAATTTTGAGTTCGAAGATATAGTGCCTCCTTTCCTTCACACTTCGAATTAATACAGCAACTTGGTAGTTTGACTTCTAGTAGCGAGCGCGGCTCGCGATTCTGAGCCGGTAAAGATGACAACTAGTTTCATAGATGACAACTGGACTTCGACTTCTAGAGCAGACAGAAACACGAGAAAATCTCTTTTTATAGCTCAAGATTAAAATCCTCCGTTTCTTCATTTGGTTTTGACGCGCTTTCACTTTTTATGCTGTTCTTTGAGTTTTTTTTCTTGTTTGAACTCCAAACAGTGCCGCTCTCCTTGTAGTCGGTTGAGAGTTGAGACGACAGTAAGTTTCATTTTTAAGAGCGCGACTTCTAGGAAAAGAAAGAAACACGAGAAATGTCTCATTTTAAAGCTCAGTATTAAAAATATCCGTTTCTTCATTTTGTTTTGACGAGTTATCGCTTTTTATGCTGTTCTTATAGTTTTGTTTTCTTGTTTGAACTCCAAACAGTACCGCAGTCCTTCACACTAAGGATGCGTTCGATTGACCGTATTCCGGAATAAGAATACACAGAATGATAACTACAAATCCCTTATTTCGGGAATTTTTAGTCCATGGAATACAAGATGTATCCTGAATATCATATTTCAGCAAACTTTAGTAGCTTACAGTGCAAAATGTGCCTGAACCAGTGATTTCCAGAGATTATTCCATCTATTATTATTCCGGAATACAGTCAATAGAACGCGCCCTAAGCCGGTTCCGAGTCTGTGATGACGACAACTTTTTATAGAGTTCGACTTCTAGAGCAGACAGAAACACGAGAGAAACGGCTCATTTTAAAGCTCAAGATTTTACAAATTCGTTTCTACATATGTTTGTGATGCGCTTGAAATTTCTGGTCAAAATCGTTTGATAAGTATCCGGTATTTTCTTCTAGTGTAAACGCTTACGAATCCGGAATCATTGTTTTGGATAGCTTGCCTGAAGAAAGTATAGTTTGTATTCTGCAAACTACACTACGCTACAAACCGCGTAAGACAAAGAACGCTTGTGTAGAAAGAGAAATAAACAAATAAAGTCCGTGATCGGTGAAAATATTTTACTTTTATCAGATTGTAATTCTAATTACAACGCTAACACTGATATATAAAATAAAATGCTTGTTTACTTTTTGATGTAGTTCCTTGGCATTTGTTATTGCAGTTTAGTCAAATTCAAAAGCCAGGCGTACCGCTAAAATCCTTTTCCAACTCAATTGACTAACTAGCTTTTCACTGCCGCTCCTTTGTTTCGATGTCTTCTGTTTTAACACAGGAGCCGAAGCATATGTTAGCTTCTGTTCTTCTGTTCCGCGTCTGTGGAAAAAAATGAATCACGCATATGAAATCCGTGAATTTAGGCAATTTAGATTTTATTTTGTGATATAGTTACTAAAATGCTGATGATGACAGTGGTAACGAAAACTGTTACTAACACCAGTTATTTTCATAAACGGATCTAAGATGTTTTCATATAAAACACTAGGCCAACCTTTTCTTTCTCGGAGCATTGTTTATGAACAGCATTTCCGTGAGCCTCATTTGGGGAAGACAGCCCTTCTGTCGAAGGCGTCTTTATCTTCCCAACTACATCAGCATGGGAAGCATGCCAGCGACAACTTTGCTACATCAGCATAGCTACTGCCCTAGAGGATAAAAAAGCTAACATTCAGTACCAATTGACTAAAAATTCAACACGATAACGGATCTCTGGAGCCTTGAACCATTTTTGGTAAAAAAAATTACCTTCTGGATAGGCTTAACCGCAACATAGTGATCTCCACTATGGCCAAAGTAGAGAGTCCCTATTTTGATTCCTGATTAGGGCTCTATCTTTTTAACAAATTCCTCTGTAGCATCCTGAAATAGGAACGAAACAACGTTTGGTATAATGTTGAGTTTTCAAGACAGACTGCGAGACTGAGACATGGAGAGAGCACTCCATTTACCATGTAATAAATGTTTATGTCTCTCTTCCCTAATGTTTTTTTTTATTTTCTCATTTTGTAAGACCTGTTTGTATTGGTCAGTCGTCAGACGAGGTACCGCTAAGAAGGTAAGCTATATGTCCATGCTTGAAAATAACAGCAGTATTGAGCAACAAAAATCTAACCCCGTGTACTGTTACTATTACAAGCTCGTAGTGCATCACATCATCGAACGCTGTTATGACCATGTCTCGATCCAGTCGAGCGGCACTTTCCTGTCTTGAAAATGAACTTCACACAGGAAGCCAAGGCGGTCATACCCAGCATCCTGTCACATTAAAATCATCGATCACGTAACGGAAAAGATGGAAAATGTAATATACCCCTGTGCATAGTTAATAGAGTCAGAAAGTGCTATTAGGGTCTAGTGTAATTTGCGGTGGTCCCCTACGCAGTTGTTCCAAGTGTCGACCCACTGCACACAGGGGTGAGCATCGTGACAGAGAAATATAGCGATATCTCTTGTATTCCCCTAACTCTTCGCAATAGCCTTACCAACTCAAATTATAGAATTTCCGTCGTTTTTTTCTTCTTGTTTCTAATCTTTGAAAGACTATGTAATGCTTAATTAAAGCACTCTCCTTAACTTTCCCTTTTCTTTGTTTACTGTGCTCCGTGTAGATTTATTATTATTATTTAGTTTTCGTGCAATATATTTAGCTACTTTATTTTTCTCATTTTATTTCAAATTTTCTGATGGCTCTGAAGCTCATGTGCCACCGGCTTTGGCTCATATTTTGTAACAAAATCACTACTGTAAATATTGTCAATGTTAATAAACTGTTATGACTTCTCTGTCGAATCTAATGTTCCCGTTACTGCTATTACATCAATCAGAAAACTATATTATGTAGAATACAATTTGTTGAAAAAGGAACATTTACTTGGGCCTTTGCTTCCGCAATACTTCTAAAGCCTAGTTTCCATATAATCGCTACGATCGCTGAAAAATTGGCCCAGCGATCACGGCGATCGTAGCGATCCTAAATCTTTGACCGGTTTCCAGGAGGTCTGGGTCTTGGCGATCTTTGCCCTTCTTTCTGGCGGGAACTTTTCCAAAATGGCGGCTGCGTTGAACCAACGACTAACGATCGAAGCGTACTATTTGATCTTTCTCGCCATCTTAAAGCGAAGAAGACAAAGAAAAGTGAAGGAGAAAAGAAAGCACAGGTTTTGGGTCCGAAAAATCTTTCAACGACGAGAGGAATATGGAGCTTTCCATACACTCGTTCAAGAGCTTCGACTTCATGACAGAGATTTTTTCTACACGTAAGTCACTGCACTGGTAGACGCTCTTTTGCCGAGTGCGAGAAAACCTGGGTGCATCATGGGATGTTTCTGTTGGTGAGCAATGCTTTATGGGATCGATTGGATCGCCACGATCGCTGGAGAGTGGTTTCCATATAATCGTTTCGATCGCCACGCGATCGCTACGATCGCCGAGATAGAATTTGTTCTATCTCGGCGATCGCGATCGCTACGATCGCCGAAAAATTGGTTTCCATATGATCGTTATACGATCGCTGGGCCATGAAAATGCTCACGTGAAAGAGCTCCCTACATTGTTTATCGCTATTGTTAGCTATTAATGCTCTGTTCAGTGTTCTGTTGCGAGAAATGTGACTAGCACCACAGGAGTTGCGTCTTATCCGAATCCCTCATTTCAGAATCTAGCTATATGATTAATTTCTAACGAGAGCTTTATGCAAAATGTTTTGAAGACATTGATATTTCTGAAAGTGGACTGCTTAACTAATCTGGACTAAGTAAACGTTATACCACGTGCTACTTCATTGCTACACTCCTGCCTGAAAGAGTTCTTAGAACTTAGATTTATTACTCCCTTACGTAGTTTACACTAATACTGGGAGGATCATACCCCTTAACTTGTTTTTGTTTTTGCAAATACTAAATAAAACAAGTCGAGTATACTTAAATCAAACAGATGTTTCTCCAGGAATGTGAAGATAAGTTGCTTCACGCTCTCCCTGTCTAGCCCGAACTGAAATGCTGCAGCCGAAAAGAAGCAGTTACCGTCCCCTCGCGGATCACAAGAGACTGCGAAACCTGTGCTTTCCAGTCGCTTGAAGAGTTCGTCCATTTGAACTAAACTTACAAAATGCTAAAATCGCTCGACGAAAACCAAACCAAACAGATAGCTAAAACTGCCTTTGAGGGCACACCCACACGTTTATAATTAAGTGAAATTTTAGAAGGTGCTAAAAGTTTTTCTTCGATGCATGAACTCGTTGCTACGTTTGCCGAGGCGCGCGCGCTCATACGGGATTTTCTGATCAACTTTAGGCGGGAAAACGCACTTCCGGTTTTGGTTCACTTCCGTTAGAAGTTTAAAAATCTCTCATCTTTGTCTGGATTGAATTATTTATGACTTTTTTGATGCTGAAATATTCATGGCAGTGCTTTCCACAAAGTTAAGTATGGGTTTTGTGAAATTATGAAAAAGGCCTAAAATAAGATTTAGAAAACTGCTCTAAAAAAATTTTTTTTTCAACGAACGCTACCCAACTTTATGCAGAATTGGCCATTAAAATCAAATTACCTAAAAAAAGTTGAAGAAAATTTAAATAAAAACGCGACCCGCGACTTCAACCCGTACCCTCACCCGCGACATTCGACCCGTGACCCGCGACACGCGACATTTAGTTAAACTCATGCAGAGGCCGCAAAAAAAAACAATAAAAGCTAATAAAAAGAGTAAAAAGGCGCGAATCTGAGACCCTCTCCAAAAAATATCCGAGACTCCGAGACCGGCAAAGTAAACAAAAATCGAAACTCGAACTATAAAATGCGAGATTTCGAGACCGTCCGTATTTCTTGACACCATTCTCCACCCCTATATCTTTAACTGACTTTCATTTATCTTAAATTTTGTATTTATACCTTTTAAAATGAAAATCTTCGAAATCTAGAGTGGCGAATAGAGGAAGGCCGAAGAAAGACAACAGAGCGAGGCGAAGCGACTCGACAAATAATCCTTCAGCAATCTACCTTTTACTTTCTCTGCGTAAACAAGAGAACGCTTGTGATTCAAAAGGACTATACTACGTGAGATTCCTGGGAATTTGCTGCACTAAGGGTCGGCGGGTTCATTGGAAAGAAAAAGCACCCAAGGGGCCGCGAAAGGTTACATGATTGACAATAGAAATGTGTTCCTCTGTCAAGTATTGTATTTGATTCAAACCTTAACTGGAAATCTCATATTAATCAATTATGTCTAAAGTTATCAAAATCTATCGGTATGCTACCTAATAAGCAATTATTGGATGGGGTTGGGCGTTGATAGCGAAAATCAGTTATCAAGACAGAGGTCTGTGTTATCTGCCGAAGACGAAGGCTGAGGCTGATAACACAGACCGAGGTCTTGATAATGTTCGCTATTATGCGAAAACCGAATTCAATAATTTTTTTATTATACATTTTAAGCTCAAGTTTTCGCAAAAGAGAAAGCTATCGTAAACGAAGCTAAATGAAACTCCGCATAAAATTGGTTTGTTTACGATTGGATTTCTGATTCAAGATGTTTTCTTTCGGCATATTCGAGCTAAAAATTGCATTTATTTTACGAGTTTAGGAGAAAAGAATGACTAGAAACATAGCTGAGCGCAAAGGTGGCTCAAAATAACGAAATAAGTGCCCTGCTTTCTAGCGTAAAAGTGTCCTATTTGCTTACCATCGAGCGCTAAGTATTATCTGCTAGCAGATATCACAAATTATCTGCTAGCAGGTAATGTTTTACGCATGCGCACTTAGTGCTATAGCTAGCTATGGAGAATTCGTTGCGTGTTCTCAGCCAATCAGAATCGAGATGTGAGTAAAATGTATAATAAGGTTGGATATTTGGTCAATATAGATCTTCTTCTTATGTTCTACTATGCTAAGATTAATCTATTTCTTATTAGTTTAATTGTATTTGTATTAGTATAATTTCATCAGTGAATATGGAGATTCCCGTGCTCTGATTGGTCGAGAATTACGTCATACGTCGGTAAGCGCTTGGAGGTGAATATAACATACAAGGCATTTACAACAATGGCCGCTCGCATATTTACTGATGTTTCTCACGAAGAAATTAATAATATGAAGAAATTGATTCTCCAAAACCCACCAAAGAAGCAACTTAACTTGAAGCTTTTTTAAAATCCAAAAACTTAAAGGATTCACAAACAAAGTTTACTTACGAGTTTCGGGTTGAGTTTGAGTTTATTCAGTCCTCATGCATGAATAATAAACTTCAACAAGGAAAGGACGTCTACTTATAGAAATAAATAACACAGCGAGACCTTGTCCTACAAATTTGGGAACCTTCCGTTTCATAAAGAGTGTACAAACTTGAACTATTTTCTTAATAGAAAAACAACAAGTGACAGCAACCGTACCCTGGATGCCAGAAGTTCTACTGCCCTCTCTAAGCCAAAGTTTAGGCTTGAAGCGGCGGGATGGCGGGAGAACCTCTGGGCAACCTAGGCATGCCTTTGTGTCCGCCAATCCAATCAGAGTCCGATTCAGAATTTGACTCTGGCCTTTCATTGTCGTAAAGCGAATTCATTTCTAACGAGTGCTGCGATTGGATCACAGCCGTTTCATTGCAATTGTTTGCGTGTTCCGTATCGCTGAATCCGTCGCTGGAGTTCGCACGATTTCCCTAAACACGTCAGACCATCGAATAATAGGTCGGAGAGGAAAGTTTAAGTTATTTCGGTTATCTGAAACAGTTGGCTTTTCATAAACCGTTGAGAATTGAACCTGTAATGTTGAGCCGACGTGGTCAAAACCGGTTTAGTCAAAAGCACATTTCACTGGTTTCTCATGTGTCAATCAAAATATAATAATAATAATAATAACAACAGTCTTTATTGAAAATACTTCAAACCAACGTTAAAGTTTACAAATATTATAAATAATAATACTAGTAAGATAATTTAATTCTACATTATAATTATTACTTCAAGAACTCATGAATAATTAATGAGCATGTTGTCCAATCAGATGAAGCAAATCAATAACATGCATGCTCCTTTATACCTGATAAAATCTCATTCTAAAAGGCCCGCGGAGGGATTTGAATTCTGTCCCAGAGGGAAACGGGGTTAATGATTGAGACAATGGAATTTCTATTGATGTTTCAGCTTTCTCATTGAATTACTAATTAGGATGAACGTTTTATATAAAGAATACTAATGAACATGAAATTTTATATAAAGTTTCATCCTAATTAAGAATTCACTGATAAAGACCCAAAGGTAGCAAAAAGTACACGGAACATAAGGTACATAGATAATAAATTTTGCACTAAATTTACTAATATCAGCAGACTACCGAGATACACAGATAATATTTTTAAAATGAAGTTATCCAACTACCATTACTTGTTTACCGAGCCACTGTTTAGTTCCAATTATTAAACCAAACTCAAAGCCGTAAAATAATAAAAACGTGCATTAAACTTACATATTTTGTGCCGGAGTCAAACATTTAGAGTCTGCCGTCATGTCAGTCGCATCGCTTTCCAAGTCTTGAACTTTATCGAGGTACACCACGACACCAAATCCTTCACGTGCAGGTTCTTCTTGCATTGCGAAACGCCGCTTCAAACAACATAGTATGATAATTTCTTCATGTCATTACCTTGAGATGTTCGTAATTGCAGGCGGTGATTACTCGAATATTTTGCATGGCGTTGTGAATACAAAGGTTCAATGGTTCATTAAGTAACCATTCCCTTGAGATGTGCGTCTTTCTTTCATTGCATTCTTAAAGCGTTTTTGAAGCCGTTTTTAAAAACACTCACAGCACGTGTTTTATCAAGTCTAAAAATTATCGGGCTTCGCCCTCGAATTTTTAAACTTGGTAAAACACTGCTGTTCGTGTTTTAAACAGTACATAAAATAGGTCAAATTGTAATTTAATACATTCTAGATATTTACGAGTTAAAGAGACATCTATTTATGAAACAATTTTTGAACCTTTCTGTTCTACAATACGTTAGCTGGAAATTATGTTGTCTTTTCCGACCCATTCGGGTTCTCAGTGGTGGGAGGAGACTGTGTAGAGGATTGTTCAGGTTACTGATAACCTTTTTCCACACCTTCAGGTCTTTCTGATGGAGAATTTCCTTAATTGGTGTATAATCTTTTATGTATGCATATCTAAGTGCCCTTCTTTGTAGTTTATCTATCTGACACAAGTATTTGGAATATGAAGCAACACCCCAGACGGTCATGCAGTATGTAAACAAGGACATAATCAAAGTATTGAATAAATATTGTAAGTCCTTGATAGGGTAGCCATTTACTTTACATACCCTGAGAATGTACATTCTCTTGACAGCTTTGCCCATTAAAATATCAAATTGTATGTCCCAATTATTGGGACAATTCTGGAAAGTTACCCCTAGGAATTTCAAAGATGATGCCTGTTTTATGCCACTTACTGGCTCAGGGGGAGGCTTTTTTGTTCGGATCTTGAGCACGAGCCCTTTGGTTTTCTTAAGATTGAGGGTCATAATATTGTCTACTGCCCATTTCTTAATATTTTCAACTTCTAGTGTAGAATTGTCTATTATACTATTAGAGCTTATGGGTATACTACACGTGATGTCGTCTGCGTATTTCACCATTGTAGTGCTGTCTGCAACTGGATTTATATCATTTACCATAATAGTAAAAAGAATAGGCCCGAGTACTGTACTGAGGTACTCCGCGATTAATAGGTACAAAGGGTGATATCATGTTATCAACACAGACCCTCTGTTGTCTGTCTTTCAAGAAGTCAATGACCCAGTTTACTATATAAGGATTAATACCAGGTACGGATTTAAGCTTATTTGTTACTACACTATGAGAAACTTTGTCAAATGCCTTTGAGAAGTCAAAAGAGAGGACTCTGACAAAGTTAGAACTACTATCCAGGCATTTCATCCACATGTGTTGATTAAAAAGCAAAGCGATTTTAGTGCCGCAATTATCTCTATATGCGTACTGATCCTTAGTGATCAATTCATTAACTGCCTTTTTGAGATCATTTGCTAGGACTAAACGTTCAAACAGTCTCATTATAATGTCAGTGGCAGATATAGGTCTAAGTTCATTCAGGGTGGATACATTCGTTTCCTTGGGGACTGGACTAACATTGGCAGACTTCCATAACCTGGGTACTTTCTGTGTAGCAATAGACATGTTCAGTATGCCAGTTATTACAGGCGTGAGTTCAGGTGCATATTCCCGCCAGAACCAATGTGGGATGCTGTCAGGTCCTGCCGCAGTTCTCTTAATATTTGAGATGGCAGTAAAGACTGTAGATTGGTCAAGAACAGGGATCTCACAGGGCTCTGGTATTTCCATTGGCCGGTTTAGGTTCACAGTAGTTTGGATCGGTATTTATTGATTGGTAATGAGTGTTTATATCATTTACTTCGAAAATGGATGAAATATTCTTGCTAGTTTTTGCTCTTCCTGTTAATTTGTCGACCACTCCCCACCACTCTTTACTTCCTTTAAAATGCTTCTTATTACTCACTTGAACCATATTCAGTTGATTCTCTTCAATAAGCTGGGTAATTCTAGGTTGCAAGCATCCCGCTTCGTACGTTAATCCTTCTCATTAGGTTGTTCCTCTTAGCCAATAAAAGCTTGAGCAGCGGGGACATAAATGGGGGGTCCTTGGAAGATGTTCCAACTCTTTTAGTAGGGAAGCATTTCTGGAAATGAAGTTATCAGTAGCCATGTTGACATCTACTGCTTCACGGACAGGCGTCCAATCAATGACTTTTAGCTTACCTAGCATCAATCTCTTATGATGGTCTCGTGCGTCAATGAATTCAGTTGTAGTTCGGATGGAAGGAGATCTACTCTTGGCTTGTACAATGACACTTAAATGATAAGATTTTACCAAACTCTTAGTACAGTAAACCTTGCCAAATACACCAGGTTTATTCGTTAGGAATATATCCAAGATTTTATATTTCCTAGTGGGAGCTTTCACCAGTTGAACAAGGCCACTCTGTTGTGTCAACGATTTCAGGTCAAGTTGGTTTACAAGGCCAGTAGTAAGTGTACACCATACAGATCATATACCCTCTCCTGATTGGTCGAGAGCAAATCTGTGACGTCACAGGTTTTGTGACGTCACAGGCCCCGCCTCCTCGGTTATAGATCATAGGCAGACCGCTGATTGGCTGCCGCTATTATAGATCAAATACGGGCTCAGGATTGGTCGGGATTTATAGATCCAATACGGGGCCGGGATTGGTCGGGATTTATAGATCAAATACGGGCCCGGGATTGGTCGGAAATTTATAGATCCAATAGGGGCTCAGGATTGGGTAGGGATTTATAGATCCAATCCAGGACGGGGATTGACGGACCGGGGAAATACACGGGACGTATAAAAAAGTGACCCTCCCTTGTAAATTTCAGTGTGAGCGACGCCCCCTACTTGCTTTTGTGGGTGTGACGCCAAATTCATAAAAGGATTGGCAGGGACCCCCACACAGGGACCCCACAGGGCCCCCCACCGGGGACACCCCTGGGGATACCCCTAGAGTTTACACAGACACCCCTGATTCCCTACGGACACCCTGTTGGTACAATGACCGTGGGTCCCCCGCCCTCCCCACAGGAACGCCAGAACCCACCCTAGTGACAGCCCGGGACCAGTCCCACGCGGAGCCGAGAAGACCTAGATTTTGGGGACAAGCCCGGCCCCCGGGGATTTTATCCTTGTGGCCTTATATGAAGCAACCACTATGTAATAATACCTTGTGGTCTTATGTGATTCAACCACTATTTAATTGGAGACAATAAAAAGAGACTTTTGTTTTAGTAAAAACAACTTTGTTTTCATTATTTAAAATTAATATACAATGTGGCTTTGATTTACGAAGACAATCCCCAGGCCTATATGGAAACCGGAGTGTTGACCCTTTTGGCTTTATTTGAGTCAGCCAATTATATGTAAGACTATTGAGACAATAAAAGAGACATGTGTTTGGTAAAAACAACTTTGTTTTCAAATAATTCTTAACAATAAACAGAATACAATTTACAAAAATAAAATAATAGTTACATACAAGAGGCCCTATTTCGGGGCCCCATAGAGAGAGAGAAAGTTAACTACTTGATTTTGGGCATCGCCCTATTACGGATAAAAAAGTATTGTTTGGGCCATCGCCCTATTATATTTGAAATTACACGGAGTTGGGCCATCGCCCTATTATATTTGAAAAGTTTGAAAAGTTTTATTGAAATGGGCAAATCGCCCTAATATTTTGAAAATAGAAAAACATAAAAGAGGAAATTGCCATGGAGAAAAAATATCAAATCATGTCATAGTGTTTAGCATAGCATTCTAATAGGGGTAAGGTAATAACCCCAAAAGTATCTAAATGATTAAATACGATAATTGATCCTACCCTTAAAAAAAACGAATGGGTAATTTCAGTTAAACAACAATAACAATTTGGAACTCTGGTGTGTTTAAGGGCACGTATGAGAAATTTTGTAAAACAAGGGGCGCAAAGCGTTTCCCCGCAACACGGTAGTGGCGGTAGTTGATTCCAGTGAACATCTTCACACAAAAGACACTAAAAAATAAAAAAGATTGGCGAGGATAATACATTTTTTCTCCATGGCAATAAATATCCCCTACTACCGAGACTTTCAATGGAAGACATAACTGTGATAATTGTTAAATTTCTTTGTTAAAGGCAAATGAAAACTTGCCAAAGTGGCACAATGCCGAAAAACTACAATGCTACCTGTTCGAATATAAAATTGATGGTTCATTTTTTCCTTACATAGTAAGCATCGAGGGTGTACATCTGACTTTAATGCCCATGCAATTAATTGTATGAAACAAGATTTACAGTAGGTCATCCCACAGCAGGGTATAGGTGGTAAATTAACGCCAGTTATATTGCCATCACACAGCAAACACTAAAAAATAAAATATTACTTGGTATGAAAATAAAGTTTCTTCCATTGGAAGCGCCCCCAACCATCCCAGTCCGCCAGATCGAGATAGACTGGATGGTGGGGGCAACGGTAGTAGACGAGTCCTCGATTGCAGTGAACTCGCACGACGGTCTTATTACTCTTACAATATTTGCACCATATGAAGCCATATTCAGTGATGGGCTCTACGTGGGTTGCCCCATAAACCCCAGTACAATTAGAAAAATCACGACTGAACTGCATCTCCTGCCCCGAGTTTCCCCATGAGTAGTCCCCTTGGATACCTATGGTAACATGTTTTAGAAGGAACATGCTAGGGTCGAAACGCTCCTGGTGCCATGCCTTTCGTCTATCAATTCGTTGTTGATGACATACATACTCTCCTATTCTAATTAAAATCTCTGTAGGGAGACCTGTTGTTCGTAACACCATCGCATGGCTGTAATAATGATTACGTTTGAAGGACTGTTTCGGAAAAAAATAAAAATTAAAATTAAAAAAGAGGTACAACATGAATCATGCTTTAGAGGAATTTGTTTTATGAAGAGGCGCTCTTACCGAGAGCGGGCAGGTCCCGAGAGGACCTCCAAGAAAGCCTATAAAAATTAATCAAATTATTGTTCGTCGGGGAAATTTCGCCAATAAAAATGAACGGTCCTGTTAAGCAGATTCCGAACGCTACACACTGTCTTTTAGGGGGACGGGACGGAGAAGAACTTACAGGATCCATGTTGACATCGTCAACTGCGTAGACATTCTATAAAAAACAAAAAGAAAAAGTTAGTGGTTGTGTCCCAAGATAAAAAACAATTCAGCAGGTACGTACTTCTCTTTCTCTATGTGGCCCGCGGTATGCCATCTCAACTATTTCTTTTCTTTTCTTTAGCTTCTTCTTTAAGCTGTAGAAATAAAAAGGAAACCAAAGGGAAAAAAAGTTTAGTACCAAAGCGTGTTGAATTTCAAGAGCGAATTCCGTGTACACTTACCTTCTTGAGATGTTAGTGGCAAAGGCACCGAACTTCATTCAACCCTATCATTTATAGATCATATACTGTGTCCTGATTGGTGCACTTTCTCGGGTTTTGATTGGTCCGTTTTACGCAACATGCTCTATGAGTGGTGGACGTTCGATCCGGTTTTGACGTTTTTTGCCAAACTTTTTTTCTGAGCTCCTAAGAAGCTCAAATTCTACCCTAAAACATCGAGGAAATTTGCTATCTTTTTCTGGAGGGCTTCTTCCCAATCCCCTCTTAGTTTTCCACGTTTTTTCCCCCTTCATTCGACCCGGGAAAGGTGTTCTTGTAGACCCGAAACCTGTATGACCTTTGGGAAACCAGTTGAAAGTTACCTGATTTTTGATGGACCAATCACAAGGCGTTACGTAGTTTGTTTACGCGCCCTTTTCTTACTCAAGGTCAACCTTGTTTACGTACCTTTTTGTGGGAAGTCCAAGAAGCTCAAATTCATCCTGAAAACATCGGTGAAATTTTCTAAAATTTTCTGCAGGCCTTCTTCTCACAGCCCTCTTAGTTTTCCCCCTTTTTATTTTGTTTTTCCCTTTCACACTTTCCGGGAAAGGGATCCTCAACCGTCTGAAACCCCAACGCATCCCTCGGGAAACCAGTTGAATGTTGGTGCGAACCTAAAAGGAGCCTAAACCCTCCAATCACAAGCCGAGGCTTATACGCAGTCCATATTTGCGCGCCTTTTTCTTACCCCGGGTCAACTTTGTTTACGTTGTTTCGGAGGGGCGGTTTCGGGAAGGCTTTTTCGCTAGTTTCCTTGGCGCGAAAGTGAGGGCGGTTTGAAGAGGACTGTAGAGTGAGGTCTCCCGGGGGAGGGTCCACAAAAATTCAGAAGAATAAGTGGTGGGGCGGGGGTGTTTGGGTGAATTCTTTCACAAAAAATAATAAAGAGAGTTGAGCTAGAACCAAAAACGGATTGAAATCCACCAATCATGAGGGGTATTCATTCTAGGGGAACCAACCACAGGCCGAGAAAAATGCACCAATCAGAGAGAAGTGAAAAAAATATAAAAGCGAGTGACGGTTTTTGGTTTGGATTAGTTTCACCACGATGTCCACCTTAAACTACCTAGATGAGGAAGGTGCGGAAGTATCCATTACAATTGAAGAAGAAAAAGTGGACAATCCCTATGCTTCATCATTACAGACCACACAGCCCCTCTCCCCCGTGGAGTCGGAGGAAATTCTCCCGCCCGCCGCTTTGGTACCCGTGGAGGAAATAGCCGTAGAAGAGAACGAGTGGTCAACGTACGAAGAAGTGAACCCTTGGTACAATGAAGACACTACGTACGCGTTCCTCGAAGACACGGATTTCCCCCCGGACTACTAATAACTAATAACTTTATTTATATAGCGCAAATACAGATACGGATCTAAGCGCTTTACATGGGAATCTATAAATATATAAACAATAATAAAAAATTAAAAAAGTTTAAGAAAGCTGCTAATAGTGATTAAAATCAATAATACTAAAATAAGTCTAACAAAACGGATACACAAAATAATGAATTAATACTTATAAATTGTAAGCTAATTTAAAAAGATAAGTCTTAAGCTTAGATTTAAAAATAGAAATAGTGCCAGAAGTTTTAATATCATAGGGCAAACTGTTCCACAGGATGGGGCTAGCTACGGAAAAGGCACGACAGCCATAAGTTTCTAACTTATAGGTAGGGATAACTAAATTATTGGCAGAAGAAGAGCGTAGCTGTCTAGTAGGAACATAGCGGTGTAATAATTGACTAAGATAGACAGGAGCCAAATCATTGAGGGATTTATACGTGAGCAATAGAATCTTAAATATTACTCGTTTTTCCACAGGTAACCAGTGTAGCTGAATTAAACAAGGCGTAATCGAGTCATATTTGCGAGTACACGTGATAAGACGGGCTGCCGAGTTTTGTACATACTGAATCTTCTGCAACAGATATTTAGGCAAACCATATAAGAGAGCATTGCAGTGATCAAGTTTGGACGTAATAAAAGCGTTAATAAGAATCTCCATATCTCTATAGGAGAGATATTTCCTGATCTTAGCTAAATTTCGAATATGATAAAAACAAACTTTACAAATAGCACTGACATGTGTAGTCATATTAAGCTTGTTATCAAGCAAGACACCAATATTCCTAACAGAGTCAGATTGGGAAATAACTTCATCAACCACTTTAAGAGAATCAAATAACGGGCGACATCCTCTCAAGATACATTTACCATCCCCGAGGGGGAGTCGCTAGAGGGGTGTGGAATATTCGAAGAGGACGTCGAGGAACTAATCGCGGCATGGCCCCTCCCCACCGAGCTACCAGAAATTAGCGACCAAGATCTTGCCGAAGTTTTTCACGGGGACAATCGGATAAAATGGTCCCTAAACCACTCGTGGGGAAAACTTGGTCAAAATCCCCAACAGACTGAGAACATGGACAATGAGGACGACACTACGTTCGATACGGAGGGTTGTCTAAACGAGATGTTTCCCTCCACAAATCGGAAACGCATGGCAGAACAACGAGGTGGCGGTACGAATAAAAAGACAAAAACAATCGCCCCAGAAAGTGAAGAAAGTAAAGAAGATGACGACGACGAAGAAAAATTTGAACTGGTTCAAACAAGTTCGAGAGCCTGTAAAAAATTCAAAACAACGTGTAAGGACTACGAACTGAAAATCAAGACACGGGCCCGCGCGACTCTGGCTGAGGTAAGTCGAAAGCAAGACTACACTAATTTTGATGTGCTGTCATGACCGCGCGCGCGGTGGCGCATGGCTCCAATTCTCCTGTTTGGAACCTCAAAGGAAAGGAGTGGGTTCAAACCCCCGCGCGTAGATTTTTTTTTTCTTTTTTTTTTCATAATTGTTTTTCTTTCTTTCTCGCATCCCTTACTACAGAGAGCCTCAATTTTTTATTCATTTATATAAAAATAAAAATAAAAAAATTATTTTAAATTTATTTATTTATGATTTTTTTTTCTTTCATGTATAGGCTCTTCAAGACGTGACCGCCGTTATAGAGAGGGTCCTGGACACCACTCTTGGGACCGCAAACCCAGAAGATCGGGTTAGGCTTACCCTAGACGCTCCACGCTTGGACTACCCACTTTCCTTTCCTTACCTGATGAGGTCTACCCTCACCCCCGCCCTGGTCATGGCCAGAATTGGAGAGCTCACACAATCCAACCAAGAGTTCATCATGCAGGGCAACTTCCATGTCCACGTGTTTCACGTGGAAATACCGAGGGCGGGAAGGGGTCGTTCGGCCCGCTGTTCTACTACCGACTTGGAGAAATTCAAGAAAATTAAAAGAAGTATTTTGAGGATACGAAATGTAGACGAAATGTGTATGGCCAGAGGATTGGTCACGGCCCTAGCCAAGGCACAACAACATCCACAGTACCAATACATAAGACTGGGGAGGCCCGTGCAACGGAATCTAGCTGTGGAACTCCATCGTCAGGCGGGGGTCCCTATTCAACCGTGCGGGCTACCAGAGCTTAAGCAATTCCAGGAGTTTTTTAGGCCTCAAGGTGTAGAAGTAAATCTGGTCTCCCGTGTACACATGAACAGCATTATCTACTCAGGACACCTCCCCGGGGCACAACACCGCCTTTACCTGTACCAAACAGAGGACCACCACTATGACGTCATCAACAATATGTGTGGGTTGTTGAACGCCAAGTACTTTTGCCCCTACTGTAAGAAGACCTACGATAGTCCTATACATCACGTCTGTGACACGACATGTGTTTGTTGCGGCGTCAAGGATTGTTCCCCCCTCCCCCCTGGAGAGAAATGGGATTGGAAAAAGTGTGACCATTGCCATCGGTGGTTTAAGAGTGAAGGATGCTATGAGAACCACCGCCGTCGCAAACCCCGCCGGTCGGGTCGAGGGTCTCTGTACATAAGAGAATGGAGCTCTTGCGAGCGGTACACCCGTTGTGTCCAGTGTGGGGTGACCGTGGACCATCTGTGCCGGGCCCGTCAACAACCAGGGGTCCACGTGTGTGGGGAATACCGTTGCCGTAGTTGCAACACTATTGTCCCCCCGGACCATCTGTGCTACATGCAAGTGGCTGACCAGAAAGCCCCCAGGATAGAAACAGAAGAAGGAGGAGAAGAAGAAGAAGAAGAAGATGCCTACACGGCACTCCTGGCGGAAGAAGAGGGGACGGAGAGAGCCGCTGCGGAAGACGAGGGGAACGAGGACAAGTTCCGGTACCTCTTCTTCGACTTCGAAGCCATGCCCCTGGAGGCTCAGCACATGGTCAACTTTGCGGGAGTCTCCAAAGTGTGTGAGCTCTGTGTGACGTCAGATTTACCCACCTGCACTCAATGCGGTCCACGGAAAATAGAATTCAAAGGCCCCACGGCCCTAACACAATTCTGCGATTGGCTCTTCTCGGGGGACCATGAAAACTACGTGTGCCTGGCCCACAATGCCATGGGGTACGACTCCTACACTATTCTGGAGTACTTGTTTAAGAATGCTGTCAAGCCTAAAGTGCTCTTCCGCGGCGGTAAGGCTATGGTGGTGACCATCACCGACTACAAGCTCGTCATCAAGGACTCTCTGCTCTTCATCCCGCTAGCCCTCAAACAATTCCCCGTCACATTCGGTTTCCAAGCAGAAAACCTCAACAAGCTGGATTTCCCCATCTTTTTTAACAAACCAGAACACCAGCAGTACGTGGGACCGCTACCAGACCTTCATTATTACGACCCGGATTCACTGAGTCCTCAAGGCAAACAAGAACTAGTGGCCTGGCACGCGACCGAACGGGGCAAGGGGACGGTGTTTGATTTCCAGAAAGAACTGGCCGTATACTGTCACCGGGATGTGGCCATCTTACAACGGGCCTGTTTAGCGTTCCGGGCTATCATGATGAAAGCGGCGGAGATAGATCCCTTTACCAGGACCGTGACGCTCGCCTCTATGTGCAACCTGGTTTTTCGAAAGAAATTCCTACGCCCTAACACCATTGCGGTCTTGCCACGGCTCGGTTACCGCCCCAAGGATGTGCAGTCGGCGCTGGCCCTCCAATGGTTGGCCCACGTGGAGCGGCGGGACGGGATTCAGATCCAGCACGCGGGCAACGAAGGAGAGAAGCGCGTAGGGCCTTACAAACTGGATGGGTACCACGCCGCCACCCACACGGCCTACGAAATAAATGGTTGCTTCTGGCATGGATGTGATCGTTGTAACCACCAAGACAGAGTTCATCCCCTACTTCACTGTACCATGAGAACGTTGACCGACCGCACCCGGGACAAAGTCGCGTACTTGGAACAGCAAGGGTACCGCGTGGTCCAGACCAGAGAGTGCGACATCAGAGTGGCCATGGCCTTGGACCCGACCATCGCAGCCCTCGCGCCCATCCCTCAAACCCAGCTTCCACTCGACCCCAAGAAGGCCTTCTTTGGGGGGCGTACCAACGGGATTAGGACCTACTGGGAAGCCCAGGAGGGAGAATGGATGGAGGCGCTGGATGTGTGCTCCCTGTACCCCTGGGTACAAAAGACGAAACGGTTTCCGCTGGGCCATCCAGAAATCCTCACCGAGAATCTAGACCCCACCCTACCCTACGAGGGGTTAATCCACCTCAAGATTCTACCGCCACGCCGCTTGTTTTTCCCCGTCCTCCCGACGCACGTGGGGGAAAAACTTCTGTTTGCCCTCTGCCGGACCTGCGCAGAAGAAAAGAATCAGGAACCCTGTACGCACGATGACGAGGCCAGGGCTTTGACAGGGACCTGGGTGAGCCACGAACTCCACGCGGCCCTGCGCTACGGCTACCGGGTCCTGGAAGTCTACCGTGTGTGGCATTATTCCGAGTCGGAACAATACGATCCCGCCACCGACACCAAGGGATTGTTCACCGACTACGTGAACACCTTTCTTAAGATGAAGCAAGAGGCGAGCGGATGGCCGCCCGGCTGCAACACCGACGCCGAGAAAGCGGCTTTTATAGAGAATTATCGGGTGGCCACGGGGATCTTGCTGGAGTGGGACAAGATCGAGTTCAACGCGGGGATGCGTGCCCTGGCGAAATGGATCCTAAACACCTTGTGGGGAAAATTTGGCCAGAAACAGAACCCTCGGCAGACGGAGTACGTCACAGAACTAGACCGCTACTTTGAGCTCATGATGAGCGAAGAGAAAGAAGTCCAAGACATTCTGTTCGTCCACGAGGATATGGTGCAGGTTCACTACACCGCGACGCCGCAGCACATCGACTCCAACCCCCACACCAACGTCGTGTTTGCCGCCTACACGACAGCCCACGCCCGCCTGAAATTGTATTCGTACCTCGATCTCTTGAAGGACCGTATCGTGTACCACGATACGGACAGTATCTACTACACGCGGAAAGTGGGTCAAGAGGCGCCCCCGGTCGGTCGATTTCTAGGCGACATGACCAACGAATTGAAAGAAGGCGACCACATTGTCCGTTTTGCTTGTACCGGGCCCAAGAGTTACGGGTATGAAACGAATCAAGGCCGCACCGTCTGCAAAGTGAAAGGACTACGCCTCAATGTGCGAAATCGGGCGATCGTGAACCTCGAGACCATGGTGGCCATGGTGCAAGGCCAAGGGGAGCCCACACGGACGGTGGTAACGCCGCACGCCATCCACCGCAACACCCAAGACCGGACGTTGCACACCCGCCCAGAGACCAAGACCTTCAAGGTGACCTACGACAAGAGGGTTCTCCACGGCTACCAGAGCTACCCTTACGGTTACTAAAGAAAAACAAAGAGACTCTAGAGGAAATATTTTTATTGCAATAAATGGTTCAGTTCCTTTGAGCTGTGATACCAAAGTCTCAGTCTTTATTTTAGAGGAACTCCATCTTGTAAGGCTTGAGGCTTGGATGCTTGCGCAGAAATCCTTCCCAAATACAAATATGATAGACCAACATCACATACAATCCATAATAGGTTCCTTCGCAGTCGCTCACCACATACTGCTTCCTTTCGCCTTCGCTCAGGTATTCTTCCATCCAGTTCCCAAACGTAGAATAGCACAGGTGGCACTCGCCCACAATGACATCGCCGCCGCCCTCAGCTCCATAGAAAGTAATATCTAGACCCATGACGTTCACAGCTTGAAGAGCAACGAGTAATGAGTGAGAATTGTCAAAGTATTTTTTTCTTTAAGTCTTTTTCTTCAGGTGTTTGACGGTCCACCGGCTGATACTCTTGCCTTTGCGCTTGTCCGACGTGGTCGTCGTTCGGGTCGTTGTTTCGGTACGACCGTCTTTCGATTTGCGGCTCGTGATCTTGCGAACCGTTTGCGTGCCTCCTTGCTTGCTCTTTTTCCTTTTCCGGTTTGCTTGGGCAATTCGGCGTTGCCAGAGCGTTTGTCCCAATCCCGCGGGTCTCGTTAGGGTTCGTGCCATGGCGACAATGAAGGGGGGTTTAAAAAGGACGCCAATTTAAAGGCGGTTTTTCAGGGGGTCCTCTGCCAAAAGAGAGGCGGCGGCTACCCCCACGGGGACCCCCACGGGAAAAGGCTTTGTAGGGGGTCCTGGAGAACGGTGTTTCCTCTCGGCGGGGTGGGGGCTCTTTGTAGGGGATATCTTCTGGAAGCGTTACGGTTCGTTTAGGCCGGGGCGTGTACTCTTTCTTCTTGGAGATGAGATCGCGGGGGTGGCGGACGAGATCTTTAGGAATTTTTTCTTCCGCTAGAAATTGCATGAAATCACGGTAGCCGGGCGATGTGCGGGTGGAAGAAGGATGCACGGCTTCTTTAATCAGATCGGAAATTTGACTGCCCGGTAGAGTTTGCCCGTAGAGTTTCACTTCCCCTTGCGCATTCCAGGTAATTTTCTGGGCTCCTTTCAACTTCAACAGATTGACCAGCACCGACGCTAAAGGTTTGCTGGAAGGGGGCACTTTTCGCAAAGCGCCCCTTTGGCTCTGGGTTAACACTTTTGCCGCCACGGCCGTGAAGGGGCTAGGCTCAATGGTTTCACGACGCCGGACGTATTTTTGGAGTAAATCTTGAAACTGGTCGGCGCTTGCCGGTTTCTCTGGGGTTTCTAGGACCTGCGCCATGGCCTTTTGGTACTGACTGAGCACTTTAACCCCTTTGGTCGTGTCCACACGAAGCTGTTGTTCCAACCACCGCATTGACTCTTCCGGCACCAAGACCATGCGCATAGGGTTCTTTCCCGTGGCGGCCGCCTCGGCCTCTTTCATGGCTTTTTTCGTTTGTGTCGCTTCACGGACCATCGCGTCACGGAAATTCCCACTGGGGCTGCTGGAGGATGCTGTGGGGCCCGCTTCCTTTTCCCTGTCTGGGATTTCTTCTTGGGCGGCCGCGTCTTATACTTTCTTTGGATTTTCTTCGCCGCCCGCACGGTCCTGCTAACTTTTTTTCCCGGGACGGTTTGGCGTTCCCTTTTTCGCAGGCGGGCTAGAAACAACTGCCACCGGGCCGGGTCAATGCCCGCGGGCACCGGTAAGTTGCGGATTTCTTTACCCATTCAGGACCAGATATAAGGTTGACTCAGGTATTGGGCGTACTCTTCCGGGGAAGGGTCTATTGGCGCGGGGTAGGCTGTGTCAAAATAACCTCCGGCTTGTTCCAGCTCTTTCTTGACCCTTAAACGTAATCCTCTACGGAACAACGACCCCTCTGGCGCAACGTACCCTCCGGCTTGCTCCAGAGCTTTCTTGACTCCGTAGCCCACACCTCCACTGATGGCGCCAGCGGCCACGGCTTTGCCAGCAAGAACGGCGGCGGCAATGAGGGCGGCGGTCGTGAAAATGAACCCTCCTCGCTGGCCCACGGCCTTTTTAAGCTTGGCTTTCTGCAACGCTGTCGAGGAGGAGAGCAGAATCCTTTTCCTCACGGCCGGCGACAGGGCTTTGTTGGCTATTTTTCGAAGTTTCGCCTTGATGGGGGCAAAAATTTTCTTCGCACGGGCGCCTATCGGAAATGTTCCGAGCAAGGCGTTGTGCACCACTTCGCTGACGGCGTTGATTTGATGTTGGCTCGCGGCCCTGATGAGTTTCTTTTTCTGCCCGAGATCCGCTTTGGCAAATTGACGGAGGAACGTGGCGCTGCGTTGAAGCAAGGGGGAGGCCATCACCACAACTGAACGGATTCCCTGGGGGGCTTAGCCTATAAAGTTAATCCAATCCGCTTTGTTCAGGACCTCTTCGACACGGCTGTTCAGAGACTTCTGGGAGTGCTGTAAAGCACCCCCGCGTTGCCCTGAAAAAGGGGGATGGAAGGTTGTTTTGTTGTTGGGTTTCTTCCACACCGCCCCACGAAGTGATTGGGATGGGACGCGGCCCTTTGTTTTTTTCACTCTTTTGACCGTTTTCTTCTTCTTCCTCTTAGAGCCTCCTTGTTGTTGGCTCTTTCGTAGTTGTTGTTGCATCGTTTTGGCAGTGTTGGCAAAAAAATGGGGTTTTCCTCGTTGGTGGTACATCGCTTTGCCGATGTTACCCATAACGTCAAGGCTAGGTTTTATCATGGGGGTAATTTCCTTCTTCAGTTCCGCCCAAAGTCCCGTCCCCTTTTGATCCTCCTCCAGCACGTAGGCGCCTCCTAGTTGCTCTCCTACGAGGTGCTTGCCTAGTTTATAGTATAACTTCTTGTAGGAGAAACCAGGAATCACAACCTTGGGTACTTTTTTTAAGACCTTAAACAGATCCCCCCAAGCGCCCCCTCCCTTTTGATCCTCCTCCAGCACGTAGGCGTGATGCCGTTCTCCCTCCTCGGAGAAAATGTTGGTGCGCAACCGGATTTGGGGCGGGGTCCGGGGGTGGAGGTCGAAGAGGAGGTAGCCAAAGGGGCGCTGGGTCGCGTCCTGGTAGGCCCTCATCACCGCCGGCACTTGCCCCGGAAAGGCTTGCTCGGCCAATTTCCGGACTTGCAACGAATCCCGAGCGTTTTTAAAAGCCACCAGGTAGTGCGCGTTGATGGAAATGGTGCGCGCATACTTGCCTGGGGGGAAAATGTTCTGGGTCAGGTACAGCACCGTAATGTTGCGGTGGTGCGAGCCTTTGGTGAACAGGTCCACCACCCGCTCGTCCTTGGAGCCTTCTTTCATCAAATCGTCCAGGATCAAGAGGCCCGGCTTGCCGCGAAAGGGGGCGTACGGGTCGTCGGGAAGCCCCTCCACAAATTTCACCCCCAATTGTTTCTGCAGGGCAGTGAACCGGGGTTGCCAAGCGCTGCCATAGCTGTACACGATCGTGAGGGGCTGCTGGGTAAAATGGGATTTCGCGTGGTGCAGAAGTCTTTCGGTGAACACCGTTTTGCCCGATTGACTCTGACCCGTGATCAAGATATTGCAGGGCGTTTGGAAACGGACATCCATCGTGCGTCACCCCTTCCCAAGAATAACAAGACAGAGAGGTGGGTTTCCTGGTTTTATTTATTTTTTTCACTTTGTCTCAAACTGATAACACATTGATCGTGAAGAAAACTGTCTTGCTGCTGCTGCTGCTGCTGCCACCGCGCCACACTCCGGCGCTGGTACTGGCGCTGCCAGGCTTGGAGGGCCCGGTCCCTGGTTGTCTTGGTCTTCCACTGCTGGAGGTTCTGCAGGACCTCCGCCAGGGACCGACCGTGGGCTCGGCGCAGGAGGTAGTACAGGCAATAACTACCGCACACGCTGGACTTGTTCCCTTGCAACATCACATTGTTTTCCTTATGCTGGGCGTTCCCCTGCCGCACGTACTCTTGCAACCCGTAATAAGAGGCGGGAAAGCCATAACTGTCGAAGAATTCATTCAGGCCTTGGCGCGGAAAATAAAAGGCCAACCAATGGGTGCCTGGTCCGTCGGCGTTGTCGGTATTGAGAATGAACGAGGCGGGGTAGGTCACGCGGCGGGGCCGTCGGTCCATGGGAAACACGCCCCGAAACGAGGCGCGGAGCCACCAATCGTGACGGGCCAAGACCGCCAATTGCGATGTGTAGGTGGTCATCGGCTTACAACTTTTTCACTTCTCGGCTGCTGTTGATTTCGTAGGCGGCGTCAAACTCGCAGTTCACGTACACGGATAAGGTCTCGGTGACACCTGCGGCAAACTGAAGTCGGATGCCCACCGTCCCGTACTGTTGTAGGTTCATGTGGGAGGCGTTGCCACTACCGTCTGGAGTGAAGTCAAAAGAAAGGATGGCGTAGCCCTTGTCCCAGTCGTCCCTGGTAACGTCAATCCCGTGGTTGGCGCTCATGGCCCCTTGGGACAGGAACAAGGTATTGTACCCGTCCAGGGTTTGCCCGTCCGCAAATTCGAGGCGGGAGAAGGGGGTGGGCGTGCCGTCGACCGTGATCGTGGCGCGGGTCATACCAAACCTTTGGAAATTGTACGGGTTCTTTTTCAGCGCTCCCAAACTGTTCGCACTCCCCATCAAGGCAAGTCGCATGCGTCGGGGGATGCGACCGCCCAGGAAATCCGTTTTCTCAAAGGTGGTGTCCCCCAGAGAAATGGTGAACATCCGTTCTTACTCACTGTTGTAAGGGTAGAGGACAGGCTGGGACACGAGTTTCATTTCGACGCTCTTCATGAAGTCCTTGTTGCAGACACTGACGCGGCGGAAGAAAGTGACGCGCTTCAGCCTGATTTTAGCGGCGGCCACTTCTGCCGTCGCACTGTTTCCCATGAGGGCAAAGGCGTTGCTGGCGGGGTGAGTCGGAATTCTAGGGGCACTCCGTTGAGGAGCAGTTTGTTGGTGAAGGCCGCGTCAATGTAAAACATTCCCGTCATTTCCACCACGGTACTTTCCTTCACGTAAGCCGCCCGCGTATTCAACCCTATGTTTTCCCCATCGATTGTGAACGCATCCATGGAACCCGCCTTGTCTTTGTAGTACAGTCCCGAGGTCAGGTAAGATTTCTTGGCGTCTGGAGTATAGTTGAGCAGGGTACTGAGGTAGGCTTTGTAGGGGTAAGTTTTAGTGCTCATGGTCATCCATTCCCCGTTCAAGGCCATATCGATTTGCGACCAGAGGGAATGAAACCAATTGTTGACGATCCCCAAGGCCAAATCGGCCGTCAAAGCCTCTCCGTTGGCTTTCACGACGTCGGCCGTTACCTTGAAATAACTTCTAGGCAGCACGGTGTAATAGGGACTGGCCGGCAGGTAAAATTCCACGGGCGACCCGGGTAAGAGGGCCGATTTGGGCGCGTGCTCCGACCAATAACCTCGTTCTTCAACCGCTTGAGCCAATTCCTTGTTGAAAAAATCCAAATGGGTGTTGTAGCCGCCCAACATGTTGGGCAGGGGCGGTTTGCCCATACCGGCGACCGTTGCCATCAATAATCGTCGTCAAAGATATCTCTCGCAACACGTGCACGCTTGACTGCCTTCGAAGGAATGAGAGGGAGAGCCTGTTTTGTCTTTCTTTTATTCTTGTTGGCCCTCGCCGCCCTCGGTTTCTTCGTCTTTTTCTTTTTCGACGCCACCCCAGCTATCTTTTCTAGGCCTTGGATCAACGTTTTACTGGTTTTCTTGCCGAGCACACGGGCCGCCCCTTGCTTCGTGTCCTTCACGATTTGCTTCACCATCCTCTTGCCAAATTTCGATTTCAGTTGAGCGAGTATCTTTTGTCCTCCTTTTTTAGCCACCGCCCCCGCGACGGTCCCGGCCAGTGCTTTGCCCGCCATGACGGCCAAGGGGGCTAGCGCCAAGGGTAAGAGCCCACCCTTTTGATTGGTGACCGGTCCGTAGCCGCCGAGTTCATTCCAACGGATAGGGATGAGTCCCCCGCCTCCTTGCTCTCCGCGGCCCCCCTGGAAGACAGGAATGGAGGTGGGTGTGCGTTGAGGGCTGGAGGCGTGGGCGGGGAGCGCATGGAACACAGGTATCGAAGACCCTCCGCCAACCACGTCCCCCATAGATGGCACTGGTGCCATAGTCCCCGTAGACGCTCCATAATTCATCCTTTCCTTTTCAGAGTGCGCTTCACAAATTCCAATGTCGCCACCACGGTCGCTGCTGAGGTGAATGAGATGCGGTGGCCGGACTCGTCGGTTATAAGGATTTCCAGCGTGTCAAACACCGTTTTGGCGAGCGGAAAGTACCGCATGACCGGAAAGTCTCGTTCCACCACCTTGTTGTACGGGACCTGGGCCGACACGACCCTCAGCAAGGGCGCTTTCACATCCCCCACGATATGCGGCTCAATCAGATCGCAGTACACGTACAAACTGCGTACGGGTTGATGTTTAAAATCGCGGTTGAGCAGGTAGGCTTTGGTCGTCGAGAATTTCAGGCCAGAGTAATAGGTGGACCAACACTCGGGTTGGTAGCCTATCAGAGGTGTTTTCTTTTCCTTCTCGTTCTGCGAAAATATTTGGGGCGTGTAACCGTCGCCAAATCCCAACAGCTTGGCCAGCCAAGGGCTCACAGCAAAATAGCTCCCCTTATCGTTGATTTTAAGGGACAGGTATACTCTCCCATCGACATCTTTGGAGTTCCACAACCAGGACACGGGAGGAATATCGTTCGGGGAAATGGCCACTTCGATAGCTTTGGCATTCCCATAGTTCCCTGGGGGCAACACAATGGTCGAATGGATCTTGTAATGCCCGGGAAACAAGGTGGCGCCTGTTCCCGTGGACGAGGGGCTCAGGTAATACACGGTCCGGTCTTTCTCCGAAATCGACTCGGGGACCACGATGGCTTTGTCTGCGATCAACACCCCGGTATGGACCCCTAAGATACTGGACATCAACGGGGTGTTGGGGCCTGGTTTTTTCAGCAGGCCCGCGGGATGTGAGGTGGATTTTTTGGGATCGTTCTCCAAACCGATCATGTAGGCCAGTGGAGGGGGGAGGGCTAAAATGTACCCGTCCGTCACGGTTTGTTTCAATTCCAGGGCGGTCTTGGCCAATTGTTTATCGGGAGATTTCACCCGGACGGCAAATGTTTTGAGGATCGCTTGGAATCCCCCTTGCACCAAAGCCCAGCGCATAGCATGAACCAGATCTGTGACCGTTTCGAAATGCTGGGAAGCAAAGGTGAGGGTGGTCGAGGTCTCTTCTTCTTGGCGAAGTTTTTCTTGGATCATCGTAAATTGGCGGTCTTGCTCTTTAGGGAACAATTCATCCCAGGCGCGTGGAAATTGCAGGTGGCAGAGGGCCATTTCCCACCGTCGGTCCAAGACCATCATCTCCGGTAGACGGATACGAAAATGGGAGCCCATGTTATTGGGAAAGGCAGTCCGGCTGGCAACGCTAGGCAAGGTCATCCAGATGCGGTCGGGGTCCATGCTTTCCGGAAATGGAGGGTCGCTTCCACCTTAGAGGTTTGTGGAAATGAAACCAGTTTCCCGTGCTCGTCGGTTATAAGGATTTCGAAATCCTCAAACACCGTCTTGGCCAGTTGCCTGTAGAACAGGGGGGCAAAGTTGCGTTGTTGGACCGTGCCGTTTTCGTCGCTGGTCCCTGAAAAAAGGACTCTCAACAAGGGGGCTTTCGTATCCCCCACAATACTGGGTTCCACTAAATCACAGTACATGTAAAGCGTCTTCTTCTTCTGTGGCCTGGGGAAGACCAGAGTCGTGACCGCCATTTCCCAGGCCGAAGACAACTCGTACATTTGCGGGAGATGGATACGGAACCGGGACGGGACATTGGTGTAGACGTTAGTACTCGTCTCGTTGGTGACGGTAATGTAAAATTCCTCACCCTCCTGCATCCTCTCTCTCTCTCTCTCTTTCTCCCCACTCAAACACAAATGAATCAGGCAAGCGGGACAACAAACTCTTTTATTTCTTTTTTTGCCCGTACGTTTGGGTCTGGAGCTGAGTGACCGGGACCCAGCTGTTAAATTTAGCGGGGTACCCTTCCCATTTCACCAAGACTTCTTCCTGGTTCTTCTTCTTACCGGGGCGGCGCTGCAACACCTTTTCGATGATAAAGAGACTTTCTTTTTCCACGGCCACCGGCGTCATCTCGCTTTCGTAAAACGTTCCCCGCAACGCCTCCCCGCTCAAGTCCTCCAACCGGTAGACGGGAGGGGTGCGGTAGTCCAACCGTTTTATCACCGTGAACACTTCCTCCGACCAGTTGGCCAGATAGCTTTTTTCAAAATGACCTTTGGTCTTGCTAATCCGTACCGTGTCGCCGGGACGGTACAACGGTTTCTTCGGTTTCCTCTTTAGCGCCGTCGGCTGCTTTTCCCGGTACAAGATGGCCCGCACCTCGTGGTCGTTGAAGGGCGTGACGGTGATGGGGGCGCGTCGAATGCTACTGTGAACGGCTCGGTTGTACCCGAGCACCAATTGAGGGAGGACTTTCAAATACTCTTTCTTTCCGGTGGCCGTGAAATATTTGTACATGCGTCCCTTGAGCGTCCGGTTGAACCGCTCGGCAATCTGGGCTTTGGTCTCGTTGTACGTGACGAAAAAGGCCACGTCATTCTTTTTTAAAAAGGCCTGGAACTTACGGTTGGTAAATTCTGTCCCAGCATCGGTCTGCAACCGCAATGGTTTCCGTTCGCGGAACACTTGGGTAAAGGCGCGCACCAATTCCTCTCCCGTCTTGTTCTTCAGGGGGACCGCCCACGCGTACTTGGACAACACATCGATGATGGTCAAAATGTGTTTGTAGCCCTTGTTGAAGGCACTTGTGGCTTGCATGTCCACCAGATCCGCCTGCCACTGCTCGTCCAGGGCCAGCACGCGCACGCGCCCTCGCAGAATTTTTTTTCGAAAAGGGCGGTGCAACGTAAAGGTCAATTGTTTTTTCAGCCAGGCTAAAGTGGTGGGGCGGGTCACCCCCACTTCGCTAGCCGCTTTCACCAGACGGGCAGCACCCCCAAAGGCAGCAGGGCTGCTGGGGTCGTAATACAACGCCTCGAGCAGTGCGGAAGGACTCTTTTTCTTCTTCTCCTTCTTTCGCCCCATAATCCTCAAAATGAGAGCCCTGAATAATCACTTTTCCTCCGCAACACGCCAAGAGACAACGGACACGTTTCAAAATACCATGGCACTTGAGGGACGGACCTCCTCCTCCACCGCAAGGCATTCTGCACTCTCCCCGAGTCTAGCGCGCGACACCTCCCTTATACTTTTTCCCCCTAGAAAAGAGACAACAGACACCCCACGTTGTTCCTCTTGAAAGTTTTATTGTTTTTTTTCTAGCTTCGGATATTCTTTCTCATTCTGAAGGCCTACGGTTGGCCTTGTAAATAGGTATATAGTTTTTTTATTTTTTTATTTTTATTTTTTATTTATTTTTTGGTTGAAAGGACACCTATAATTACATAGGGGTTGCTTCCGGTCACCAGGGTAAAATCCCGGGGGCCGGTTTGTCCCCAAAATCTAGGTCTTCTTGGTTCCGCGTGGGCCTGGTCCCGGGATGTCCCTAGGGGGGTGAGCGGGGGACCCTATTTGGATATATTCCAGCGTAGGCTTGTTTCTCGTACTTTTGCAGGTATTGCTTGTGGTTCAAACCTTCCTGCATAGCCTTGAAATCCATTTTACATAGCCTATCATAGTACTTTTCTGTGGTTGGGCTTCTTTCCTTCTCCAGCTTTGCGGCCAACTTATCCATATCCATGAAGTACTCGTCACTTTTCAGGCAATCGTCAAAGTGGATATCCGATGCCCATCTCAGTGCTTGTTCTTCCATTGGAAAGTATCGTCCCAACTAATCCTTGGACGGCTTTGGCGTCACACCCACAAAAGCAAGTAGGGGGCGTCGCTCACACTGAAATTTACAAGGGAGGGTCACTTTTTTATACGTCCCGTGTATTTCCCCGGTCCGTCAATCCCCGTCCTGGATTGGATCTATAAATCCCTACCCAATCCTGAGCCCCTATTGGATCTATAAATTTCCGACCAATCCCGGGCCCGTATTTGATCTATAAATCCCGACCAATCCCGGCCCCGTATTGGATCTATAAATCCCGACCAATCCTGAGCCCGTATTTGATCTATAATAGCGGCAGCCAATCAGCGGCCTGCCTATGATCTATAACCGAGGAGGCGGGGCCTGTGACGTCACAAAACCTGTGACGTCACAGATTTGCTCTCGACCAATCAGGAGAGGGTATATGATCTGTATGGTGTACACTTACTACTAAGGCCTACTCTGGGATCTAAACTCGCCTTAACTCGCCTTAACTGGCAAAGCCAAAAAATGGAAATTTTCCTTAAATCGCCTTAACTCACCCTAAATCGCCTTAACCCCGCCCTAACTCACAAAGCCAGAAAATGGAATTTTTCCTTAAATCGCCTTAATCCAATCTAAATCGCCTTAACTCACCCTAACTCGCAAAGCCCCCCCGCCCCCAGTTTTCCTTTGCTTTCACTGGCAAAGCTAAAAATGATAATCACTAAACATGACTTACAATTTGAGCCCCATTCACTGAAATTCATGTCTACAAAGATGTCAATACATACATGTGATTTGTGTTCACATGTGTCAAAAAGACATTAGTGTAGTCTGTGGCTGAAGTCAATGTACACTTTGTCACATATGTAGTAACACCTCTGTTGTATGATGTACAACTAGTGGATTTATCCAAGTCCAGTATGGCAAAATATTTAAGTAGAGATGGCGAGACAGAAGGTTGAGCCTAATATTACAAGTTTTAAAAGTGTTTTATTACCGGTATAATGCACCAGTCAATGTAAATCCCCACCTTCCCCAGGCTACAGATTAGTGGGACTTGGATTTTGAACCTGGCAAAATATGTTTTAGCTCTTGCCCACCGGCACCGGGGTGTTTATATGAAGAAAATCCCTGCTTTTGCTGTAAAGTGCCTTGAACACATACTATCATACAATTTTGAGCCCCAGTACCAGGGGCAGAGATGATAAAACATAGATGATACTCACAACACCCAGGGTGTTACAATATTGGTCCTAAAGTAGAAACTTGTCCCTCTCAACGTATTCGCTGTGCCCCACTAATCCAAGGCCTGGGAAAGGGAGGTATTTATATTGACTGATGCATAACGAACAAATAATCCTCCAATCAATAAATTACACAATAATATAAACAGCTTGGGGGAACTTTAATTGCTACATGGAAAATATTGGGCTTGCACGTGGCTCTAATACACACATCTGATTGGATGATTATTTGCAAGGACGATAAATATAATACAAATAAATAAATAAAACGTTGGTTATCTTCTCGTGTTAAAATCAACATTTATTTGTGCTCAAGTTTAAGCTTTAATATTGCTACTGACCAACATACTTGTCCAATACTCTGACAAATTGAAAGGTTAGTCAATATACATGTAACAATATAACCTAATCTGCATAAAATAGTAGAAAATAGTAGAGGGAAGAGGGGACACTTAATCTGGGCAACACCAGAACATGCAAAATTATATGTTTTTGTATTGTCCACAAATGTTAAGAATTTTGTTTTACAATTATATACATGGAATTAATACACACTATGCATAACTCGCGCGGTCACAACACGAAAAAGAGGCCAGTAGGTCCTATGGAATGTTGAAGTTGAAATGCTAGCAGGAAGTGTGAAACGTGTTGAACATGATTGTTTAGTTGAAAAATGTTTCTTTATAGTACAACCAGCCAGGCGCATAGCAAATTAACGGCATTGTTTCACTGAACATTCCTTCAGTGCATTTCACAATCTCCCCGGGCGCTTCAATTTCAACATTCCAGAGGACCTACTGGCCTCGTTGACATGCTAGTTACCAGGACTTATGCATAGGGTCTATGATTGTGAGGTTAGTTGAAGTTAATTGGTTAAAAAATGTGAATCACAAGCAGCTGTTATTTTATTTGTTATTTTGCTTTGAAATTACTTAATCTGTTTCATGATTCTAAAGCAAAATCAATACTTATGCTAAATGTTGAAACCAAACCTTGCTGATTTATTTATTATACATGCAGTTGCATGTGTGCTGTCAATGTCAAAGCTATTGTGCTTCTTTATGTTAGCATGTGAGTGATCGAGTTGAGTCACTGATAGTTCTTTAACTGCATGATTAATCATTTTGAATATAAATGTGTGTTAAGTTTATGCATGTATTGTATTCACTCTATTAATGTTGATTATGTGTGTATGTTAATGTTGTATATATGTATGGATTGGTGAAATTGGGTGATTATGGATGGTTGCGTGGATTGAATGATGAACACAGTTATGTATTCACTGAGTATGTGTTATATATTGTTTATTATGTATGCACATAATTATATATTTACTAGCTAGTATCTCAAGATGTATATGCAGGTAGCCATGCAGTGCATGTGTGCAGGTAGGATAGGTGTATGTCTATTAATCAATAATAAATATACATGTGCGTTATTAATATCGATTGACTATTTCAATATTAACCGCTCAATTGCCTGACAGATAAATAACAAGGATATTTTTCTGACTTAACCTTAATTTTATAATTGATATAATAGTTAATATATATATTCATAAATATATATGTAGATATAATATATACATGGGATGAATATTTAACAATTATTCACCGAAGTGGAGTTGAATAGTGGTGGATATTTACTGAGCCGCTTCGGTTAGGTAAATATCCACCACTATTCACCAATACTGAGGTGAATAATTGTTTTAGTTCCGGGTGAATAACCAGCAGCAAATAGTTATTTTATTTTCTTTCAAATGGACAAAAACTCGCACGAGATGATCGCTGCTTTGCTCGGAGGTGAATATGATTTCATATTCACTGTTTGAGTAGCCAATCAGAGCGCGCGAAAAGTGATATTCACTGGGGTGGTATATACTAAAGATGTATGTTTGCAGATGTGTTTTGCAGATGCGTTTGCAGAAATTAGAAAAATGATGGCTAGGTCATATATAATTTCTGTATTAATTCCCTAACACAAATGAATTCTACATGTATGTATTTATTATTTGGAGACCAATATGGCAATGGTGTAAAACAATAGATTGTGTTGGGGAATGCAGAATACAGATTAACCAGACAGCTTTTTTAAATTGATGCTGTATAGGGTATTTAAATTTTACGACTATACTGACTTACCATATAAGTTTAATAATTATTTAATTGGATCTGTATTTCATGTATATATGAATTATTGCAATTTTTATATTATTATGGCAGTGGTGAATTTCTTAAACCTGCCTTAACTCACCTTAGCTCACCACATACACTAAATCTTGTAAGGAGGTTTCCCTAAAAACCCTTAACCCACCTTAAATTAACTTGCCAGATACAAATTTAAGTATATTTCCTTATACTGCCTTAAATCGCCTTAACTCGCCTTAACTCGCCACATACAAATTTAAGTAAAATCAGTCTCTTTGTAGATACTTTGGCCCATAAACACTCATACTGATTGCTATTCATATGTATTTTCTTCAGTTTCCAGTCATTTCTGCATAGTAAAGCGACTCCACCGCCTCTTTTTCCTATTCTGTCCCTTCGGAGAATAGAATACGCATTCGAGGTTACAAGCGAACTGTCTATGTCACCACGTAATCAGAAATTAATTGAATTGCTCGATTCAATTCAATTAGTCTGGATTATTCGGGATTAGTCTGGCATGGAAGTTAGATTCAAACTTGGGGCGCCCAGAGGTCCTCCCGCCTTTTAGTCGCTTCGCTTCTCATTGCCTTAGAGAGGGCAGTAGAACCTCTGGCATCCAGGGTACAACAACAGGCTACTCTGAATGAAACTAGAACGGCTCTTCTCTCGCCGCCCTCCTTGTGTTTACATCAACTGTTATCAAGCCTTTTCTCTGAATTCTCAATTTATTCGTCTCTTGCAATTGATTTACCATTTTCTTTGATTCAGCAATGGCTATAATCTACAAACTAGTTCGTAGTTTCCAGAATATTTGTGCTTTGCCTGTACCGTATGACAACAACACAACAACAACAGCTTTATTACCATAAATATAAGACAGATTAATTTAAACATACAATATGAGTTATACAAGTCTAAGGTAATAGTCACCCAGAATAACTTAGGCCTACGGCAAACGTCGAACTAACCATGAACTTAATTCAGTCGAACGTATTAATTAGGAAATTAATAGGCTCATGGATAGTACGACGTTTGCCGCAATTGAGATCGACCTATTCAATAGGTACGAGTCCAGCATGAGGTTCGAGTAGCCAAGTCGGGAAATACGACTCTGGTGCGACTTTACGGCAAACGTCGTTCTTAACACGCGCCGAACTAAATTCATAAATTATGTAAAATAATAAATAAATCACGCAAATAGTATGGATTGTGCCAAAACCGTGAAAACAACATCTCCCCCATCTCCCAAACACTGGTCACCCCCTGGTGAGCATGCGCTGTACAAAGGCGATTTCGAAGGCGAAATGGCGGCCTATCGGAAGTGATTGCCGCATGACGCTCTGCCGGAAATGTGTAGTTCGTGCCGTTTAACGTCACAAAATACATTTGCCTAAAATGCGAAATGCCCTTTTGTAATAAATGCTCAGTATTCATTCGAAAGTAATGAAGACGTGTCTGGCTGGAATGCCGGCAGAAGCATTGGCTATTGCGAATGTTGCGATATAGCTCGCTTTGAAACACTTCTACCATATGAAGTCAAACCATCCAGAATGTCGTTGAAAACTGCGGCATGATCGACTATTAACAGAGGTTTCAATGTGTGAATCGCAACCGCTAGAAACATGGCTAATAACGCCACTTGCAGTGACAACCATCGTCTCCTATACACGGCACCGAGTGCTGTGTAGAACACCATTCTTCTGTTTCTGTTTTGGACAATCATTTTCCACAGAAAGGCCTTTTTTAAATATATTCGCTGTATTTCGCCATATCACTAACCGCGGACGAAAAGTGAAATGCGCCAGGACATGTTAGTTCCCGTCATTTAATTAGGCGCAAGTGAATTAAGATCGACAAAACGGTTCGACGTTTGCTGCCACGTCGGCCCGAAGTCGATCTTCTACCTAACCTATTTTAAATAGGATCGGCGCGACTTAAGTTCGACGTTTGCCGTAGGCCTTAGAAGTTAATCGATGAGTGAAAACGATTCTCGCCGTGGTAGAACACTTTTCAGTTTTTCCCATTTCCACTCATTTTCGCCGCATTTTTTCTCTTTGTAACATGGTTCGGGGTCTCAAAAGTGAAGACTACTGCTTCAACTTGAATTCTAATGGATTTCGTTAACCGCTGAGGTTTACTGGAATCTTGCCCTTTGCAGTTGTATATAACGAGATAAAATGGCATCATCATGCACCATTCATTTCTAAGGGCCTTTTCTCTGGATATGACTTAGGGATAGAGAATATTTGTGGAGTTATTAATTCACAAAATACTTTAAATGTTCCTCTCCACTCGTATTTTGGCGTAATTTCACGTCGCCGCAGCATAAACAGCAATTTCAAAATAAGTGACTCAAACCTATGCGACCGAGAGGAGCATGGGACTAGAACAGCAGATTTAAATTCTGACATCGTCAAGTGAGGCCCTGTCATTTGTTCTTGCTTGCTTGGTTTAAAATTCATAAATGTATATATTTTTATCATTTGACATTATACTAGATGGCAAAATTGGCCTTCTATAATGCTCCATTTCGGTCTGATCACGTAGGCTTAAGTCACATTCACCGATAACCTTATTTGAAAAAGCTGTATCTCGGTGCTCTTTACGCCACCAAGGCTGAAGTGAATTGTATTGTTGACCCAAACTGTATTCAAAAGTTTCGACGTTTGTAATAATTATTTAAAAACAACAACAATAAATTTATATGTACCATGTGTTACATGTGAAGTTTAAGGTGATAACTTTACATGAATAAAAATACGGGTTCCTAGAATAACTAAAATTAAAAGCTGAAATAGCTAGGGTACCATATATATGTAAAGGTGCGGATAGTACTATATCCCACTTGCTGCCTCATTAACATTAAGATATGGATAGCTCCTCTCTGTCTCATCCTTCCATAGAGTAGCCACTCCACTGAACCTTTCCCACTCTATCATTCCACCTTTAACGTTTGCTGTTCACATCCTATCGGCTCTCCCAATCCTTAAATAACCAATCCCCTCTATCAAGTGTAAGGCTCGATCTGTAGAATACCAAACCTAACCGTGAACAGTTTTCCCGTGTGTCGCCTTAAGAGGTGAGGGAACAGTGGCTGTGGCTGGTGGGTATTCTACCGCCATACCCAATGAGCCATAGAATCAATCTGTTATACCTAAGTCGTATACGTATATAATTGTAGCATATACTACCGTGTATAAGTGTTAGTCGGGACTATAGATTATTCGGATTTCAGGGCAGTTACAATCCAATCATTATTGACTTTGGGAAAAGCCAGCCTTTAACAAAGGGTGAAGCACGGAAAAGGCATGCCAGCTTTGACTACTTAGCGCCAGAAGTACGAAAGGGGTACAGGGAGAGTACCGCCAGTGATATATACTCTTTTGGCAAAATGCTTCAAAACACCGTTTCAAACAGGAGCTTTAGATTATATTTTTGTGACTTAGTAGAACACCTGGTAATCCGCAATCTTTTAAACAGACCGAGCATCGAAATTGTTATCTCAAGATTAACTCAACTTTCAAGAAGCTATATGAATGTGATTTTCCTCCCAAAGAACATTTAAGACTTATCAGTTGATTTCTAGCCTGAGAAAACAGCCGCCTCTCGTCGCAGCTCACAATCAAAATGAGAGGGAAAATAGACATTTCCTTCGCTTAAATGCATTGCCATTAAAGGACTCTACCAGAGACAACAAAACTGTCGATGTTGATCAAACAAATTAGCTAGTTTACAAGCTATTAGAGTCGTCAGTGGCAGACGCGGTAGCTAGACGTTTTTGGCTTGTAGCGTAAGCCCGTTTACAATTTTGCGAGCGAGTGCAGACTGAATACAACATCACATTCAATAGCCTTACATCCATTACCTATTACTCGCCGGCAGGCAGGACAGTCATCAACCATAGCAGCTTACGATATTATGAATGTTAAGACGTATGTTCCCGCTCCTCTTGCTCCGGTCTAGCTGGCCATCTAGCACACCTATCTAGGTCGTCCAGACTTGAGACGACGATAGATGGGCTGTCCTGGTTCTTTCTTATGTAGATTCGTCCCGCGTCCTTCCAGATAAATTTGTATTTGTGGTCTCGCTTGAAGCCAAGGCATGTTTTAAATAATTCTTTGTTACGGGGACTTCAGCTTTCTGAGATAACATTTTTGTTGTTGGAGCGCCTTCCAAGAGCAATATCCGCGACGGTTTTGTCCTTGAGGTTTTCTCTGGATGCAAGAACCGGTGACGTTCCTTCGTGTGAATTTAGACTGTTGGTGTTGGCGTGTTGACATGGACACCAGGTCTTTCCTGGTGCGATCGCGGGTTCGTGTTCGGTTCGGACAGCCTGTAGGAGATTGATATCGCTTCCTTATATAGTTAGTTGTACATTCATCAGGGCGCACATTTTGACCACAATAGTTGTAGTGTTGTCGTCCCTCTACGCCAGGATGCCTTTGATTTCTAGGCAGTCTCTACGCGAGTACTATTTGAGATCATTTAGAGAGGATCATCAAATACGTGAAAGACATACTGAAAAAGTTTGAATACATCTTCACTAAGATCAGCTGAAGCCATTTGTTCAAACTGAACGTCCTTCGTGATGCTAAATTCGTAATTCTTCTTGTTTAAATGTCGCTGAAAGCTATCAAAGATAGCAAGAAGTTTGGTCTACCTTTTTCGGAGTTTAATAATGAATTGCTGGTTTCCAGTCACTCCCCAGAGATTCAAATGTCAAAGACGTGGCGGCCATGTTGGTTGAATCAAACACTAACGAGCAATATTTTTGTTCACGTAAACTAAGATGACGGCGATGACGTCACGCTAAAACGAGTAATTCGTGGTAGGCATTCAATTATTTTGAAGGAATTTCCTTCTAGTTACCTCAGTCGTATCTTCTTTTAACATCAGAAATCACACTAGTAAAGCTACAATTTGATGAGTCTGTTTCTTTGTGTTCTCATTTTCTTGACCTTCGATGAATTATGCTACTGAATCTATCGGAGCGAATCTTGTAGTCATTTTAAGCTACAGCGACAAAGGAAAAAGGCAGTCAGTTTACAATGGCGGGAAAACAGGGGCGATTTTCTGTCGCTAGAACAAAATCATATGATGGTTCTGATTAGTCATATGACATGTTTCACCAGTGAGGAAAAGCATATGACCAATAGGAGTGGTCATAGAAGTGAGGGACGATTTATCCAATCATGCTTAATAATATTATTAATATTATTAAACAACACAAACCATACTAATTGTTACCACAACTGCCCAGTTTCTCGTTTTCTGATTGGATTATTACTGATTGGAAATAAGAGGACATACCACGGTGGAGTTTGTGATCACTCGCGCAAGATTGATTGCGCGATAGCCCGCGCGCAAAAATCACTTTCACCCCCCGCAACTTTCCTTGTCTTGCTGGCCCTGTTCGCTTCACTAGTTTTAGTTTGTTGTTGCAAAAACTCGGCTATCGCGTCGTGAAATACACAACAATTTTAGTCATGCGATGACGCAAACGTGGTAAATAAGATGACCCATACCAGGAGCCATTACTAGGAGCATCCTTATCCCATACTAGGTCTGTGAGTCAGCGTATGACTGGATTGAGCTATATTTAGAATAGATATCACGGGAGTTCTCGTGCCCAGGACAGTGCAGTGTTGGTAAATCACCTGAAAGAACGATAGATCATTCTTAATCTCGATAATTACGTCAAGCGTGCACCGGGATCGCAGTGGAGTCAAAAGGCAGTTTACCAGTAAACATATTCTAAAAATAGCTCAATCCGATCATATGTTACTCACGGATATAATATATATGGACGCTTTTGATAATGGAGCTGCGTTAAGCTATGTTAATGGGAGCTGTGTTGAAGCTGTGTTATAATATATATTATAAAATAACCCAGAGGAAACTCGCGTGCTGATTGGCTGAAAGCCGTGTTTATATGAGAGTCCAAAGACATGGAAATTGTGAATGAAATCCAAATGGCAAACGACGAGGAAGAATGTCTTCACCAAACGTTGGCTTTCAATATGATCGTAATCAGCAAAAGCGACAGATATATTTAACAAAAATACAGCCAATCGACGAAGTTATCAAATTTGCTAACCATCCCGGCCAAGATATTTTTATTCGCGGATCCAACAAACAAAAGTCAAAACCACTTTTCGTTTAACTTATTTATTAACTAAAACACACAAACGGCTAACAAGTCTAGTGTTTAAACAACCTCCTTATAGACGAATAGAGCAAGGAATGGAGCTAGAGACTAGAGTAGATGAGAGGGAAATGCAAGGCAACACTCTTTCAATTTTTTTTCTCTGTCTTTTTTTATCCCAAACTAAAACTAAAACTGGACATATACGTATTTGTCGGCGACGAAGTCCGGCACGAAATAATAAGCCTTCATATAATGCCAATTGTTATCATTCACCCTGTTTGGTTTTAGATAATTCAGTCAGATAAGCTTGTTTTTAGCTTTCTCCTTGCCATGAATTTTGCAAACTCACGTGCGCCAGTTGTGAAGTTGATATTTTGTTGTTTTTGTCACAGAACAAAATGAGTTTTTTCCTCTTACCTTGCACTCTTAGCCTCATCTCATTGGAAGGAAAGTTCCAACAGCTAGATCTTTCCATTGAGTTTGGTGAAAATAAAAGTTCATTCAACTAAAACCTGCTTCAAAGTTCAACAGGGGAATCATGTTTCCTCATGTACATTCAGCGACAAAAACACCCAGTTCAAGTCCTCACTCCTTGAATGCCTTTCGCCTTAAATTTCCGGGAAAGCATGTCTTGAATTCCGAGTTAGTCTTTTCGGGGACTGTTGAAGCAGATGTTTTTAAAATAGAGCCACACACTGACACAGAGCCAGAGGACACAGAGCATTCCTTCGTTTCTCTCAGTTCTGTATCGGGGGATTTCCCTCGCTGTGCAAACTCACCGTCGGTCGATTTCTGACGACTGTTACGGTTAGGAGAATTGATCTACTGATCGTGCGTGCGTACGATTTTCTCTCGTGTTTTTCCTGTTCGTTATTTTATAAAAGCAATATAACACGCTTTCCATGTCTTTGTTCTCTTATATAAACACGCGGGATATGTTGGGAGAACAAAGAAAAACTTGAAAATCACGAGCCGCTAGGCGAGTGATTTTCAAGTTTTTCTGCGTTCTCCCAACATATCCCGCGTGTTTATATAAGAGAACAAAGACATGGAAAGCGTGTTATATTGCTTAATGGACGCTTCTGATAATGGGAGCTGTGTTGAAGCTGTGTTATAATATATATGGACGCTTCTGATAGTGGGAGCTGTGTTAATGGGAGCTGTGTTGAAGCTGTGTTATAATATATATGGACGGTTCTGATAATGGGAGCTGTGTTAAGCTGTGTTAATGGGAGCTGTGTTGAAGCTGTGTTATAATATATATGGACGCTTCTGATAATGGGAGCTGTGTTAAGCTGTGTTAATGGGAGCTGCGTTGAAGCTGTGTTATAATATATATGGACGCTTCTGATAATGGGCTGCTGCTCATACCACCGTAAACAATAACAATATTATTATTACTAATATTATTTATTAACTTTTATTGCGCACATTTTAGTTTTTGCCATTAGGGCATTTTATACCGTAATGGTTTTAAAGAGATTGGAATGTTCTCTCGAATTAATTATAGTGAATGTAGGCACTGGTTCCCTAATATCCTGATTCATTGTGTTCCAGGTTCTATTATCATATGTTTGGAAAGAACATCGGAAAACTGAACGTCCTGGTTGGCTCAAATGTAGTACACACCATATCTGGTAACCAAGGCAACGTATGGAAACGGGCTGATGTTCATGTCAGGGATAATGGCATTTATCCAGTGAGTAGACCTTGTTGAGTATAGGCTCTTTTAATCGAATTTCAAGTTTCTCTAAAACGAAACAAAACAAAAATTCAGCCCCTGGATATAAAAGAGATGTAACTAAGTTGCTTCAATGTTATGGCAACGATTAATAGCTTACTTAACGTAGCGACTAGGTATGTCGGGGTATTCTAATTCCTAAGGGACATACCTAACGTAGCGACTAGGTATGTCGGGGTATTCTAATTCCTAAGGGACATACTTAACGTAGCGACTAGGTATTTCTGGGTATTCTAATTCCTAAGGGACATACCTAAGGTAGCGACTAGGTATTTCGGGGTATTCTAATTCCTAAGGGACATACTTAACGTAGCGACTAGGTATTTCTGGGTATTCTAATTCCTAAGGGACATACTTAACGTAGCGACTAGGTATTTCTGGGTATTCTAATTCCTAAGGGACATACTTAACGTAGCGACTAGGTATTTCTGGGTATTCTAATTCCTAAGGGACTACTTAACGTAGCGACTAGGTATTTCTGGTTATTCTAATTCCTAAGGGGCATACTTAACGTAGCGACTAGGTATTTCGGGGTATTCTAATTCCAAAGGGACATACTTGACGTAGCGACTAGGTATTTCGTAAAGGTTCAAAGCCTACTGTAGGTCGAGTGCATTCTCAGAAATCAAAACCGAGGGCGTTAGCGTTAGCACTCGGTTTTAATTTCTGAGAATGTCCGAGCCCATGGCTTTGAACCGATTTAAAAGCCAGTCACGATCACGTCCCAATTTTATTATTTTAGTGAAAAGTTCAACATTTCTTAATTACCCTATATCATTATGACGTTACGGCTTGTTTATGAGAGGGACAGAATCGACTTGAACAATAGAATTTTGAACTATATCTGCTCTGCTGAGAAAAATTTAACTTCGAATTGTCTGATTTCCAGATATCAGCCGTATCAATGCTTATCCCACAATATTTACCGTATTTGGTGGCTGTTACCGCTATTCTACGTTCTACAAAATGCATTTGATAGCTATTTCCTTTGTGTTGTTGCTGTTTTGTCCCCCCCTCCTTAGCGTTTAAGCAATAGATTGTTTTCATTTGACGTCATAATGATATAAGTCAATTGGGCAACCAGTGTTAATCAGTCGCATTTGTACTGTTGATTGACAGTTTTTCATCTATGAATTCGATAATGATTTGTCATTTGGCACCAACGATGCACATGATTAGTTTTACAATCCCCAACGATTATCGTGTTTAGTTCATATTCATGCACCAGTCAGTCTTTCAGTGTTTTCCCGATTTGTAAAGCTGACAAGCGCCATGAATTTCGATCGCCATGAAAACGAAGAGTCGTTGGAGTGGCTAGACAATTATGACTACGTTGAAGCTTTGTTATGCAGTATAGAAAACGAAGCAGAAGACGCGAATCGAAAAGAAGAGAAGCAAAACTTCAGGTACAGTGAGCCGAGAAGTGAGGCTGAGATTGCTAAAAGAATCAACTAAGGAAGCAGTTCCGAAAAAAACACGCTCTATATAAGAGCGCCTCTCGGTTAGCTCAGTGGTTAAGCTCCGGTCTGTCGAGCGGGAGGCCGCGGGTTCAAACCAACACTCAGGGTCTTAAAATAACTGAGTAGAAGGCGCTGCCTTTACATAACACAGTAAACGGTTAGACCTTCACGTCTTTTCGGATAAGGACGTAAAATCGTAGGACTAGTGTCCCCAATTAGCTGCAAAGCTAAATACATTGACAGTTAAATAGTCACTTACTTACTTTGGGCTGTGAAGGTGTTCGGGGAGTGGCGCGAAGAAAGAAATTCTAGAGTTGGCTCCAGTAGCGAATACGCAATTTTGTCGAGAAAGCTTTGGAAGATATGTAAGCCGAAGAATTGGATACAAATTTGGAACTGTTTATAGCTGAAGCAAGAAAACAAGAGGGACCAAACTATCCTCCACAAACACTTGACGGCATCATTTCTTCAATCCAGAACCACCTGAGACAACAGGGTCAAACAGTGAAGTATTTAACGACGTTGAATACAAGCAGTTGAGAGGAGGCTTAGATGCAGCAATGAAAGAATCTGCTTCGGAAGAGCTCGGAAACATAAAGAAACAGGCGGATGTTATAACTTTAGAAGAAGAGGATAACATGTGGAACGAAGGCGCGCTCGGCGAAGACAACCCACAACAGTTGGTTGATACTTTGGTTTACCTGTTGAGTATTCATTTTGCTCTTCGTGGCAGACGCTAGCACAGAAGACTTCGTCGAAACGATTCGCAGATAACTATTGCTGGTTTGCAATCAATGCCCAGAGATTCAGATAACAAAGGCGTGGCGGCCATGTTGATTGAATCAAATTTTGTGAATAATTTATTCAGAGGGCAAGGTTGAGTTCAAAATCCGGGACAGGTCCAGATGTAAAACATATCGATCTGTCGTGCGTTTTGAATTCATCCCCGCTCTCCTTTGTTATTCAAATCCGCTCTTTGCTCTCAAAACCTCATAAATATATAAATGGGGAGTGGCTGGCTTTTAAGAGGTATTCTAATTTCGAAATAGCTGGAATAAATCCACAAGAAACACATCATAAACTATATTAATTAAGCTGCTATGAGTTTCTTTCGAAAGCACTCGGTTTCATTTCACCTACCGATCTTTACTCGGATGGGTCGGACGGTCGGTTTGTCTGTTCAGTCGGGTCCGACCAGCCGAGTACTCGGAGAGTGGAGCGCCCGTCCAATTATGTGGCCACACTTATCAGATCCGACCGTCCGATGTGGCTACACTTTAATTTCATTTTTTTGCGCGAGAACTGCAAAATGGCGCCCGTAGCATGTCGTTCAGCATCATTTGCCATTCCATTGTAATATCAGGCATATAATGTTGGATTCGCTCTCCAAATAATATTCCTCTTGATAATATACTCATATTTCACGGCCTTCTCATATTGTCGTGACATTGTTGTCGTGAGTGGGGGTTTGCTAAATAAACAGTTGTACATGTACAGTATAGTTTCAACATGGCGGACGCGAATTCCCACGAATCCGATATACATATAGTAGTAATTAGTGCTAGTGGAATGAAGTAACGCCTACTAATGAAGTTTTTGTTTGCGGTTCATCGGTAGCAAAACCCTTATGCAAACGTATGCATGATTAGTGACGGTTAAGGGGTTTTGTTTAGTGGGTAGTGGTAGGGTTTGGGTCAATTCTCGGCCGGGTGCCAAATATATATATATATATGTTTTATAGTTGAGGGTAAGCGTACTGAAACCCTACTTGTGCGTATACATTTTAGCTACGATAGGGAAGTTTCAATCGGGACCGAGCGGATCGTACATCACTCGTATGCTGCTCGGATGATCGCTAGCCAACCGACCGAGTGGCCACACCAACCGACTGATCCAACCGCCTTACGATCATCCGACCGCCCGACCCCATACCGTCCAATTTACCCAATGATGGAATAAATGTGAAAACCTTCAACCTGCCGATGTCTGGTTGAACTTCATAGGAGCGGCAATCTGAAATAACGATTCATCTGAGACAGGATACGTATAATTGTGTTATTGGTGCCGTAATCGTGCAAAGAAAAATACAATGAATACCAGTCATGCAGAGAAAGTATTCGAGAGACTTTAAATTTCGGGGCAAAATAACATGTCGCCAAACTACCCTTTCAATCCAGCAACGATCGTAGAAAGACCTGTAAGGGTGTATTTCTCGATTTCGTAAAAGTATTACATGAAAGACTTTAATGCTCCCCAAATAATACAATAATTTATGCTGTATACCGTGCTTAAAATGCTCTAAAATGTCATACGATTCCTCAATGCGATTATGTTTCAATCCGTAGCTTGTGTTTGAGGGAATTCGTGGTTCTTCACTTTTGGGAGACATTGCCATCGATGACGTCAGTGTGGGCTCATGCTTTGGAGGTAGGATAAAAAATACAATAGCCGATACCTAGGCCAATAATGTCTAACGTAATAGTTACACAATATGTAGAATGGTGCGATTTCATGCTTGTTATGTGTTGTAGTACGATGTGAGGTCAACACAACTGGTGAGTTAGGATTCTGGAGAGTTGATTCGATATCCTGTCTCTTTATATAGGTTAATAATATCTGACGTAAGAGTTACGCAATATATAGTATGGTGCGATTTCATGATTGTTATCAGGTTGAAGTACGGTATGAGGTCAATGTGACTACTGAGTTACGGACTCTGGAGAGTCTCTCTCTCTTCCTCAATGAAAAAGAGAACCTCGTCATATTCAAAGGAGGTTAATTCGGCCTAAAGATTGTACGACAGAACTCCATTGGAACGGAGCAGTGCTAACCGCGTGAGCCATATATTGGGTTGTTGCCTAGTAATGAAGAATGTTCTTAAAAACCCTCATTAACAGGATTTTTGTCCACGGTATTTGCTTATTAGTTTTCTAAAAAGATACAATTCCTCGTAGAACTTCAAAACAAAATTTTATACTAAACCAGAATAGAGAGTAATATAATTCACTTACAATTCACTTACATTTCTTAACACTGGCTGACAAATTTCCCCCACGCTTCAATGATTACCATAATATGCAAATTAACGCTTAGAGTGTTGTACTGTTCAGGACCTGAGGAAGATCTAACTGAAGAACCAGAACGACACTAATAGGAAGACAAATAATTGAGATTACCATAATAATCAAATTAATGCTTAGAGGTATTGTACAACAGGACTTGAGGAAGATCTGACTGAAGAACCAGAACGACAGTAATAGGAAGACAAACAATTAATCATTAATACTAAAAGAACAAAAAGTTGCCAGTTTAAAATGTCTAACGCAAGAGGAAACATTGAAAACTAAACAACAACAACTATATTATTAACAGAAAAATACAATCATTTAGGAATGCTCTGCGGCTAAAATAAGAACGAACGGCAAAGGACTAAAACGTGTTAATTTTATATTCTTCTTGTAATTTCATTGCATGGTTGATACTCATCAATACAATTAAAACTATTAAAGTTATATATTTTCATTAGATAATTTTTAAAGTTGTAATATATATTTGATCAAATAGCTATACTTTGATTTCGAATATAAAGGACTTTTTCAAATTTGAAATTCAAATATATTTTGTTTCTCCCTTTCCCATTGGCTGGATGGAGTTTTCTTTACGTTTTCGCAGTACAAATGGCCAACAGCATACAGTTTCCTTTATATATTTTCTGCTTGTAATTTTGACTGTGGACCTCTCAGACAGAACTTAAGGCATGTTCAAACAAACATGCTCATTGCCACAGGATATTGCCTTTTGCTATAGTTCTTAGGGGAATCGTTACTTAAAGAGGCTAATCGTAATATTGCAACCCAATTATCCTCTATGATTTTGCTATTATTAAGAAAATCATGTTTAGAATTCTTGTTTCAAAGGTTTTCGTTAGGACACATAACAATCAGAGCATAACATTACAACGCTGCGAGAGTTTCCCACGAATGCACTGTCTGACCAATCAGGGTACAAGAATCACGGAGCCCTCTCGCATTTGCACCGTTTTTGTTTATTTTCATCATTATATACTGCGTCTAAATATTCTTTTAAAGTTTATCGTACAACTGTAAAATACTGCATCATAATAGACCACTCTCAGAGGACGAGTCAGTTCAAAAGAGGATAACATTTTGAAAACGTCTGCAATTTTTTTTATATTTTAATAATGTTTCATTTTAAACGGACATTTACGATTATGATATACAAAATACAGTAATAGATCGCCCTAACAGTTTATAAAATTATATATTGGGCAAATAAAAGGCGAAAAAAACAACACTCGAACATAACTCTGGTAAGGGGCAATCTATTAACGTAAAGCTGCAAAAACAAGGGATAATTAAAGTACCGTTTAATAAACGAGCAGCAGCGTTTTATCGGTTTTAGACCCGTATGAAAGTCTACACGATCCGTCAATAAGTGGTCAATGAAGACTTTTTTTCTGCAGAGTAGCAGGCAACGAGAATAAATAAGAAAGCTTCTGAAGAGGAAAGCAGTTATGATGTTGACTATTCAAAAATTCAAGACTTGGAAACCAACGTGGCTGACATGACGGCAGAGTCGCTAAATTTTTGGTTAACCAAATTGGTAATGGAAGTGTGTAAAGATACAGGAAAACATTACCCTCCACGGACGCTGTAGAGCATCTTTTGTGGTATTCAGAGGGTAACCTGTGCAACGATGCTGTTCCAAATTTCAGTCGAAGAGAAATTAATCGTTCAAATCTCCTTTTTTAGTATGAAAAGCCTAACTTGGATCCTCCTCAAAGTTTAGCTATGAACAAAAACTCGAACGAGAAGGACAAGGTTATTACGATTCACTGCGCAATTTTGTCCGTGAGGCTCGCATTGAATCGTTTATGAAGCATATATCGAAAGTGGTCTATTCAGCTAGTGTTTATAATATTGCTCATGATATTGATGTAAATTAAACTTAACGTGAAAGATGAAATTAAACATTATTGAGCCAATTGCCTTGCTGCAAAGTCGTTTTGTTGTTTTACATTATACACTTTTTTTCCACGCCTTTGCATTTAATTGGTCTCAGGAAACAGTAGGAGTGAAGGTATTTTACCTCATTAGTATTCTCTATATAAAAAGTCACCCTCATTAGTATTCTTTATATAAAGAAGGCTGATGAGGGTAGTATTTGATATACAGAATATTAATGAGGTAAAATACATTCAGCCCCGCACTCCCTGGGACTGAAATCAAATGCCGCCACCAAGCTTTTTAGATGGACGGTGTATTACCCGTTTTAAACGAGTATCCACGTGACTGATTTATGTGATGTTATAGGTTCAAATGTTCATTAATTATGTATGAGTTTTTGAAGGTACATACAGTTAACAGATGTTTATACACAAGTCGTTATTTCCCATTTTATAAATCAAAAGCTCGTTAGTTTTCTAATATGGTACTTAGTTTGTCCCACTTGTCCAAGTGCATCATTAATTTGCCTTTCCTTTTTGGAAATTTTCCGTTCGACAAATTCATATTGTTTGAGTGTATTAATGATCGGGCAAGAGATGGACAATTTTCCTTTTCTCTCGCTTTATAAATGTTATATTCATAAATCAAAATAATCACATTTAGCAGCTCCTTTTTAACTTTCTGTTCCACCCCAAGAATAATATTAAAAGGATTAACTTCTGGTAAATGAATATCATATTGGTAAAGGAATTCCCTAACTTCAAAATACAGCTTTTTAGTTTCAACGCATTCTGCAAAAACGTGATCAGCTGTTTCCAAGTAAGATTTACAAAAGTAACAAAGAGGTGAAGTAATCAACTTAAACCTATACAAATCACGATTTAGATATAGAATATTATTTACTAATTTATACTGGGAAGCTCTCATATATGTATTAATTGTAGATGTTTATATGCGCACGTAAATTAACCTTCAAAACAAGACTGTTATTTTTCATTCTTTTTTCAATATTTTTCTGAGCGGTGGGTTGTTCAATTTTGGAATTTACAAGGTCCCAGTAAATACGCTTCTGGCTTAGTTTTTCGAGTTCTCTTGATTCTTCGTTAATAAAAAGAGTGATCCACAGCACTTAAAATATTTGTAGTTTTAGTAATAAGTGCCTTCCAAGACATTGGACTACAATTAACTATAGAGAACCATTGGAAAACATCATTCTGCCTAAATCCTTTTGTTTTCTCAAATACCAGCTTAGTTTATTCTCGACATCACAGAGGTTCATAAGATATTTAAAACCTCTTCTTTTAAAGGCAGTAATATTAACTATCGACCTAGGAATACCGATAAACTTATTATTCCAAATAAGTTGATAAAGAACACTATTGACATCATCTTTTGAAAAAGGTAGCAAGAAAAACTTAGCCCATGTTATGAGAATGCTTTTATAATAATATAAGAGCTCCAGGGGTAAAACTCTTACATCAAAATACGTTTACAGCGCCCCTACCACCAATTGAATTAAGCTGTAGGTCTGGTAATTATAAATCTAGACATTTCATTTGCTTCCACACACTGAAGACGTTACTGATTTTGTTTAAGTTCGATTGGTTGGCGGTTCTAGTTCCCATCGAGGACGTGTAGAAGTCTACCATAACGGGCAATGGGGTACGGTCTGCGATGATGGCTGGACAGTTACTGATGCAAACGTTGTTTGTCGCCATCTTGGCTTGTCTCGTGCCATTTCCGCTCCCTGTTGTGCACATTTTGGAGCAGGATCGGGTCACATATGGATGGACGATGTGTCGTGTAATGGTACAGAGAATAATATCACTCAGTGTTCATTTAGCGGATGGGGAGCCCATAACTGCACACATCAACAAGATGCTGGAGTTATTTGTGACGTGAAAGGTAAATACAAAATATATAAATTCTTATTTAAAATTACTCGTATTATTATACCTTCCCACATAAAGTCTCGTATCCGGCTATTTTAATTCCGAAAGGTCTAAGTTTATTTACCACAAATCCTTATCTAATTTACATTGTTTATCGACACAACAGGTAAATTTCACCCCAGAATAACTATAAAGAGCTAATCGAGCTGGGTGGCGAATTTTGCAAAGTTATGCGCTGCTGCAACAACGACCACAAAAAGAACACAAGGAGAACCAACATAAACTTGAGAGCGGCGAGAATGAACAGGAAGTGATTTTTTTATGATATTCTCAAATCAGTTCAGAGTGTCGGCCTCTTGAAATCGGCATCAATTCTTCTTTGTGCCTAGATAGTTTTAATATTTTCTAGTATCGATCAAATTAACTGTTTTTATTTTTGAAAATTTGAGAAAGGAAATTGACCTGACTTTAAAGTTGCTATAAGCCCTGGGCTTAATACAATACGAATAAATTAAGAAATCAATATTTTGGTTTAATTTCTCCTTGTGCATTACCTGCAGTTACTTGGCTTACAAACAGTTGTAACTTAGTGATAGGCCGCACCAGGAAGCAATTCCCCGCAGCGTCCATCTCCCATACTACGTCTATGATGCAGCGTCCATCTCCCATACTACATCTATGATGCAGCGTCCATCTCCCATACTACATCTATGATGCAGCGTCCATCTCCCATATATACTACGTCTATGATGCAGCGTTTTTACAGACCAGGTTATTTGTTTAATGTATTTCCCGCGAGTTTGGTTCTGCTAGCCAATCACAAGCGTTTGTTTAATTTTAATTCAAATGATTTATGATGTTGCAGCCATGTTGTTTGACCAAACAAGAGAAACTACGAGGCATCTTTTGTTGACAACATTCCGTGATGGAAGCGAACAACGAGACGTGAAATCTAAAAATAACTCGGTCTGTAAAAACGCTGCATCACGAATATATGACAGATGGACGCTCCGGGTAATGGCTGCTGGCCGCATGGTGTCGATAGGCTAGGCCTGATGAGAATGTGCATATGGCAGTAGATACCATTTTATAGTCAAAAGTCATTAGAAACAAGTCAGTAATCAACTGTACGACGAAAAAATATTGGGATGCATAGTCTCTTTACGCTATCAATTCTGTGGAGCGTATGTGATACGAGCGTTTCTCTAAAGCAACACATCTGGGAGCGGAAAAACGGAGCGCATGCGCACTATATTAAAAGTGAATAAAGATGGCCGCTGAGCGGGAGTGAATTGTAGCTCTCTTTCAGGGACCTCTCACAGCTCAAGAAATACCACAATTACTTTATTACTTCACACCATGGACTGATATTCTTCAGTGACTTCTCTGAGCCCAAATAACACATAATCCAGTTCACAGAAAGAACGCTACAATTGCTCGTTCAACTCTGTCTTCAAGAAAAACGAACCATTTCGGAATGTTCACATGCGACTGGAAAAACGCCCAAAATAAAGAAAACTTGTGAACATATTAGCTTTATACTTCGGTAGAGAGCTAAGGTTTTCAACACATAAAATACTATGTTCGAGATTTTCATACCATTTATCAAACGAAGCATTTGAAGATACAGTAGTGACTAGACTGTCTACAGTAGTATAAATCCTGGAACGACGATCCGCATTACCAAAGACTGTAAGCAAATCTACAGAGCTAGTATCAGAAAATTGTATAATACTTCACTTGATTTGGTTATTATGGCATCACATCGGCATTTTGACGAAATAGTAAATTGTTTTACCAATGTTAAGAAAACGATTTTTAATATTATTTTTTAAATGAAGTGTTGCATGTAAAAAACATAGTTGCAATCGAATGCCTTTGGCAGAGCAGTTTGGTGTTCATTTAATTGTGTTCATGCTAGAAGAGGGTTGGCACTAATTATGTTGTGTGAGACTTTTGTGCGATTCTGTAAGGGAGGTGGTTGCATGGTGTATGCAAATAAGAGCCTGCATGTGGACTTTCTCACCCAAGCTATGTGTTTGCTTTACACAAAACAGTACTTCTTATTGTTTTCCCAGAAAAACGAAGTCTTCAATAGTATACCATTCCAGTTCCCTCAGTGTTTACTTGATGTTTTTGAATATCTTGTGTAGACAACTTGAGAAATGGAGACTCTTCAAGCACCATCACTTCTCTTGATCTTCATTTTGTTCTCCCCAAGAACAAGCAAAGTGAGACAAATACATGTGTCGGATAAATGAAAGAGATATAAATAGCCTCCATAGCAAAATACATGTACATGTATGAGAACAAATCTACATTTTTCATGTATACTTTATTTGAGAAAATAAACTGTGTCAATTGTAGACCTGTTTTTAATTGTAACACGGTACAACAGAGGAAGGACTAAAATGATCTTTGAAATGCCAAGTGCATGTGCATTCTGTATTAAGCAGACCCCTTTTTAAATGGCTCAGTAGGAAGTCTGCTATGACCTAAAGCTCAGGGAAGCTCTGAGATGTTAAACTGTTTCTGAATTTAAGATCCAGATGTAACATACATAAATATGTAATTGATTATAATCATATTAGTATTATTGATAGTATTATTGTTTTATGTCTAAAATTTAACTTAAAAAATAAAAATGCTTATGATTTGAATTAACATGAACATGCAATGATGTACGTGTGAGCACAGATTCATAGTATTGGTATCATTATTATATTAGAACTGTTGTTTTTAATACTAATATTTTTATAATTAAAATTATATCATTATTAGTCAATTAGTCATTTTATGTCATGTTTTGCATAATTTAAAAATATATCCACCAACACACATGTATCTGATTGTTAATGTTAGTATTATGAATGAAACCTCATTGGAAATAACCTCCCTAGCCATCACGATTTTCCTTTCCCAAATACATTATCAAACCCATATAAACTGAATCAACTATCACATTCTTTCAATCAACACCTAAAATATTACCCTTCCTCGCTCAAAATTTGAGTTACAACACCAACACATACATGATTTACCTCTAATTAAATTTTATAGAATATGTTTGCATATTTTAAGAAAATAATGTTAACTTACTTTTAATGTTCACATGTTTCATAGATTTAAACTACATACTACATACGTGTTCTTGTTTTTGGTAGAGAATAAAGATTAAGAGAAGTGACGTTGCTATAAAGTATACATTTTTTCAATTCTTCCATATAGATGTGTTTCTTCCAATGCTGTTTATATGGGTCCAGATAATAAAAAGGTTTAAAACACTTATAGCCTCAAATAATGAGAAAGTATAGATGAAAACTATATACATATGTATTTGTTTTCATAGTTTGCTATATTTGCCTGACTTTGCTTTTGCTTGGGGAGGATAGAGATCAAGAGAAATGAAGGTGTTTGAAGTCTGCATTTCTAAACAAGTAATATGTATGACCAGGTGCTCCTTTACCATTTCGGTCCAGATATTCCAAAACAGCAAACAAACACTGAAAGAATTGAGAAGAGAATCAAGTTTACTATTTTCCAGGAAAATCAACAAGACCAGAGGTACTGCTTCTTTGTTTGATCTGCATAAAATGTGAAAAGCAAACACAAAGCTTGGATGAGAAAGTCCACATGCATGCTCTTAATTTCATACACCCTTACAGAACCGCACTAAAGTCTCACACAACATAATTAGTGTCAACCCTCTTCTAGCATGAACAAAATTAAATGAAAACAAAATTAAAAATCGTTTTCTTTACATTGGTAAAACATTAAACGATTTCGTCAAAATGCCGATGTGATACCATAATAACCGAATCCAGTGAAATATTGTACAATAGCGAAGTTTACTGCACGTCATCCATTGCCATTAATGTGCCAACCAGAGAATGAGAAACCCATTGATTCCTGACCGAAAGAATGCAGCCCTTTGAAATCATAGTTGGCACATTAGCATAACAATTGTAATCAATCAACACGAAACATCGCTATTTCCTGATACTAGCTCTGTAGATTTACTTACAGTCTTTGGTAATGCGGATCGTCGTTCCAGGATTTAAACTGCTGTAGACAGTCTAGTCACTACTATAACTTCAAATGCTTCGTTTGGAAAAATGGTATGAAAATCTCGAATGTTTTATTTTTTATGTTGAAAACCATTACCTCCTTAGTTCGCTTCCGATGTATATAGCCTATATGTTCACAAGTTTCCTTATTTTTGGCGTTTTTCCAGTCGCATGTGAACATTCCGAAATGGTTCGTTTTTCTTGAAGACAGAGTTGAACGAGCAATTGTAGCGTTCTTTCTGTGAACTGGATTATGTGTTATTTGGGCTCAGAGAAGTCACTGAAGAATATCAGTCCATGGTGTGAAGTAATAAAGTAATTGTGGTATTTCTTGAGCTGTGAGAGGTCCCTAAAAAAAGAGCTACAATCCACTCCCTCTCGGCGACCATCTTTATTCACTTTAAATAAAGTGACTAGTGCGTATGCGCTCCGTTTTTCAGCTATGTCGTTTAAAATCAATTTTGGTCCAGGAGAAATCGGTTTTCTGAGGCTGGAAAATACGGTTACTGGATTGAGAATATGCATATGACCATAACTTTAATGTGGCTTGAGTGTGAGAGGTTTCTCATACTTACTTAGCTCCTTGGAGATTGCCTTTCATTAATTATGTGTGCTATACTATTTACCTTTTTTAATTCAGCGATTCTGACCAATGTGACATACTCGTTCATGTTACTTGAATTCTAGTATTTGTAACTTGAAGGTTTTGGCCTGTAATGGCATATGCTTTGGCAGATTAGAAAACAATTCAAAAATAAAGAATTTTCAATGTGTTTCTTTGTTTTATTTGTTTCCCAATTTTTTCTTTTCTTCATTTTTCATTACACAGATACCAAATTCTTGATTTTTTTTTGTGTATGTGACATCAGTGCAACTGGCTACGGCTCCAGAGTTTGATGCTAGACTGTTTAGTATACGTAATGAGAGACTACGAGAAAATAAGCCTTCGAACAGTCAACCAACTCCTTCCAACCACTTTTTGTGGATTTGTTATTGATTTCTTAGCTGTTATTTTAAATAATCGAACCAATGTTTATAGCAAATATAGGATACGGATTTCAATAGGCGAATCTTTGTTTACGTTTTTCCTCATTAGCATACATCAAACTTCAAGCGACGTACATACATCGAAAGGGATTGTCACACTTGATAATCACCGAAAATTTAAGAATGACATGATAAATATATTTTGAGGAATGAGCGTTTAAATATCTCAAAAATTACAAAGAATATATGGCTGTCAGCAACTCTTGCCACCCAGCACATTTTACAGTCTTGAAAAGTCAATTTCTCCGTAAATATTTAACATATCAATCTCCACTTTTCGGTGATTACTAAGTTTAAAATTGTCATTCAATTGATGTAGTCTGTTTAATTGTAGCTTGAAGTTTAATGTATGCTAATGAGGCAAAAATGTAAACAATGACGTCAGCAAGGTTTGGCCTGTACGTCTGATATATTATGAATCTTAATATTTCATTTGCTACCACATAGTGATGTTCTTACTATTTTATTTAAAAGTTCGGCTGGTTGGCGGTTCCGGTCCCTACCAAGGACGTGTAGAAGTCAAACATAACGGACAATGGGGTACGGTCTGTGATGATGGCTGGACAGTTACTGATGCAAACGTTGTTTGTCGCCATCTTGGCATGTCTCGTGCCACTTCCGCTCCCTGTTGTGCACATTTTGGAGCAGGATCGGGTCACATATGGATGGACGATGTGTCGTGTAATGGTACAGAGAATAATATCACTCAGTGTTCATTTAGCGGATGGGGAACCCATAATTGTACACATCGACAAGATGCTGGAGGTATTTGTGAATATGGTATGTTAATTAAAGGAAATTATCATTTAAAAGTTACTTAAACGATTATACTATCATTAAACCATGCTGTAGGTATGAATGTGGATATGGTAACTGAATATTATTTACGTTGATAAAATGGTCACGAACGGGCTTCGTGCAAAATGTACGCGTGGTTTTAGCGCAGCAACCCCGGTGTAGGACTGGCATGTTGTGTCCCTAGTGAATCATTGACATTTTTCTATGAGTGTATTCACAGTTTTGGCCTCTTTCTCGAAGTCACACCTAACTGACACCATTCACAATTTCGACCCACCCTCCTCCCCTTCCGCAACGGGTTTTCTTTGCAACTACTGCAACTACAATATATTGATGTATTGTATGTATATTTGTATGTACATGTATATATTTATGTACGTGTATGTATGTGCGCACATATATGCGCGTATGTATGTGTGTATGTACGTACTACTACGTTTGTACAACTTACTGCCTTGCCAATATTTACATTCCAAAACTTAACCATGCCAAGGCTATTTTTACATTTAAAAAGTGCAATATTTTTTATCATCAAATGTTAATGGGAACAAATAATTAACCATTCAATGATTCTACTGAATGCGGCGTTTTAGTATCTTTCTTGTTATGTGTAATTGCTAGATTGGGGCGTTCGTAATTTAAAATTTGCAATCTTCGAGCCAAACCTAAGTTTAATTTCCCGATACTTACCGAGATAAATATTTCCTGGCTGCGTTATAACCATCTAATTCTGAACTCTCAGAAACAGTTTCGATTTGAACCGAGCTTACAGTTTAGGATTATAATAATATTTCTTATCATCCTCGCGCCTGTGCTTATATACCGTAACATTCTTATGAGCTTATAAGGCTCCAGTTGTATAGTCTGCCTCCTCCCCATCTGTCATGGTTACCTCTATTACGTAACTGAAAGTACTGTTTATTATGGTAAGCAGTGTTTTACGTTAACACGTATCATAGACACTAACAAATAGTGTGAGTCCTTTGCAAAAAGGTAAAGTTTATGTGGCGTTTACTTATTACGTCAAAATGTCACCCAGAACCGACTATTCAAATGTTCGATGGTATATTTAATTGTATACCAAGCACACTGTTTGTAAACAATTACGTTCGACACGCATTAGTAACAACTCGAAAGTTCATTACTGGCGTGGACAACCTAACAAATACAGTGAAAATAGGTGTTACGGTCATCCCAGTATCTTATCTCTATATGTAAGGCTCGGATTTTAATTCAAATTCCTCAAGTGAGTCGCTGATCAGAATGTGCTTTTGTCTGTTTGTAATATTTTAATATCCCGGGCGGAGGGGTGAGCTTACAACCAGGATAACAAAAACGTTGTGAAATAGGTTAAAGAACAACTAACCTTTAAGCCAAAAAAATAAAATCTATAAATGGCTGTTCTTTTCCTGCAGAATCGGCCTATTGGATATTCACTAAGTAACGAATTATTTGGCCAAGTTTTGTGATATAATTGTTTACCAGACAGGAGCTACGGGCAAAGCCTTCTCTTATTTCGACACTAATTCAGAACCAAAGCTAAGGTTGGAGGGGATGGTTGAAAATTCAAATTCATTGCAAAGATTTCTGTTAAGCACAGAATATCTATTTTCAAGTTGCTATGACTTCATTTGCTGATGAGTCCAATCATGTGAACAGCCACACCTTCTTCTTGTCCATAATTAGGATATTTGCTCTCCAACCATAGATAACCTGTAAACAATTATCCTGTCCAAAATATAAGGTCATTTCACATGCAATTGACATTATTCAACTACAATGGATGCTAACATCCTGTAAAATAAGTTTGAGTGCAAACAGAGGTCACATGACATGGGTAGGGTGGTGTTAACTCTTTGTCGTCTGATCGTGTGTGAGCTCAATTGGTGAAATCCTGAGTGCTAACTCAACCCTCCCCCTCAGTTCAAGTTTGGCTAGCCCGGGGTAGTTAAATACTGCTGACTTTTTAAGCCGAGAGCTCAAACTTTCCCCACAATGCCATTCGGGAGAATTCTACGTACTCGTCGACGGTAGGTATCGCTACTTTTGTAGGGTTTCCAATAAAATGTGCTCTAATTTTGGAGATAAATGCCACTGTCAGAGAGCTAGAGGACATCATTAAGTCTGAGGACGGCTGACAAGTACTCGGTTTGCTTCTAGTAGGCTTTGTGAGGGGATTTCACAGGGTTTTTCTGTTGTGTTTGTGCTTTCAGACACAGGAAACATTCTTCAATGAAACTCTTGAAATCCTGCAGTTGGCAGTCTTTTACCCCTGCTCAACCTATCAGGATGTGTTTTTGTTACTTTAAAGCAACGGCTTGAGTCCAAATCACCGCTCTTGGTTGTAGGGGTAAAAGACTTATAGAAAAAAACCTACAGGAGTCCCAGATTGGGGGGGGGGATCCCTTGTGGAATATGCAAACATCACGTACAAGAACCAGCTGTGTCTGTAGCGCGCAAAGATTGTCTGCCAAAGCCAATAGTCTCTGTTGAAGATAGTTAGTCGGCTGTAAACCGAAAATATTCACACCAAAGACTCTTGAACAATTTCACTGTATCTTCCAAGTGATATTCTGAAGTGCGCTTCCCAGCATTTGAGATTTTCGATAATTAAACTGTCAAATGGATAAATCGAACAATAGTCCAGTTTCGTATTCGAAAATTACCGCTGAATGCAATGACTACAGGCGCATGTACGCAGGGTTAGCCTCATTCTGAAGTTAAACAATCATAAATACCAGCGATAAGGTGGGCTATTCATAACACTGTATATTGTTCTAGTTTCACGTTTTGCACCTTCTCGCTGGTATTTAAGAATATTTAACTTCAGAATGAGGCTAACCCTGAGTACATGCGTCTGTAGTCATTGCATTCAGCGGTAATTTTCGAATACGAAACTGGACTATTGGCAATGTGACAGCAACGGCGCTGATTGGCGATGCTAGCGAAAATGCAGATGGTTCAACATAATGACTTAGTTCTGTGGAGATGGGAGATAACGATGATGAAGTATGTATACTGAAAAAAATCGAACTAATAATCGAAGAGACGCTATGGTATTTAATTTTAATCCACTGTTTTTTTACCCCGTTGAAATACTCTAAAAATATATTTCATGTTACTACGGCCTGTATTTCTGGGCAGTACTTAAATGTTATTTGATAGGGGTACACATTATTTGAGTGTCGAAGATACGATCCCTCAGGGGGACTGAAACGTACGAAGTGCAGAGGCTCTGAAATGTTATCTGAAGTGTTTTGTTCGCGCCCTCTGATTGGTTCAGAATGTAAGCAATTTCATAGTCATGGTACCGTAAGATTTTCACTCACAAAATCTGTTGTAATACATACCGTAACCTGCTAACGCTAACTAACGTACTAACGCTCCGTGGTAATATTCATAAATGTTAACAAATCATAGAAACTCGAGGCTTCTACTTAAAAAGTAGAACGTTTCTGTCGAAACGCTCATAAAAGTACGTTCATAAAAGTTTCATAAAAGTAGCATATATGTTTTTAAAATATCAAGTTTCCGTGAGCAACTGTCAGCCGATAGTCCCTCGGCAGAAACGCTCTTGTTTAATTTAGTCTCCACCGCAGGCAACCTCTATGTGGGTCTCTATCGGTCACTCTAAGTCTCCCTGTGGAAAAAAAAATGTAAAGGTATTCATTTATATAGCGCAAATTCTATATATTCAAATGCGCTTCACAGGATTATTTTTGTGGTACGGACTGCTATTGTGGGGCAATGTGCTGCCGTGTAGTCAGTACAATCATGAGTGATTGTTAGTACTTCAGAATACCTGGCTGTTGGTCGGGAGACAATTCCCTACTCTTTCTCGAAATAACACAACGGGTTCTTTCACGTCCCCCTCGTATAGTTTAGAAGAGGAAGGAGACAAGGCCAACAACTTATACGTCCCTGCGAAAGGATGCGGCTGGGATTCTAACCCCCGACCTCCCGCACTCTAGACCGTGATCTACCAACTGAGCTAACCAGTGAGGAGAAATGGAGGCGGGGAATTTAACTGGGACGAAAATGAGTCGCCATCGGTCCAATACGATCTTGAGGTTAAAATAACGTTTATCATTAATTGTCAAACCGCTTAAAAATAATGATAATCATTATTTTTAAAACCAGTCAAGTATAAAGATTTGTCACATTCAAAGGGCGGTAGACGCGCTTAGTGTAGTGGTCCTGACGTATGCACTACCAAGCACTACAAGCAAACGGTTACGACGAGTTCACCTTTAGGTTTCTTTGAAAAAAATAATCCCTCGGCTTTGCATATAGCATTTCAGATATTTTTCCTTCAAAGTTTAGAAGTCTTGTCTTTGGCAGCCATAATTTTGTTGAGTCGCCTCGGTATAAAGTAGAGTCATAGTACGTCAAGAAACAGGGATTGTAGACTGACAAGTAGACCAGTTTACGGTTCATGCGCAGTTGTACAAATCCTTTGTTCTATTGCAATTGCTGATTGGTTGTTTTGTTGCTTCTCTGCGTTTGTCTTTTTCGTTTCCACTTTTTTGGGAGTTAAATTTTGGGGTTTGATTTTGTATTACAACTAATAAATCAAGTACTAGTCGCCCCTTATCGTTTTGTTCCACGGGAAATGCTTCGAAACCCCCCGCATGAGCCTCGTTATCGCGCGAAAACACACTCGGCCCCAGTTCGCACTGTGAATGTGCAAGTTGGCTATTAGCAGAAATGCTAGACTCCACAATGACAGTTTAATAAAATGTATTATTATTATTTATGCCTCATATTCAGACACGAAACGCTATGTCCCAATGGAATGAACGTTGACGTTGCCCTTATTTAAATAGCGCATGCATTCTCAGACATTCACACCGTTCATGTGCACGTACACAAATAGATAACGTATTTCCCCAGAAGAAAGCTGGATAGCGGAAACGTTGGGAAATTACGATTAATTTAAGCCCTGATATTTTATATTTCCCATTACGAAGGGACCACAGTTGGGATTTGACAAATGATAGGTACGAAATCCTCTGATACGAATATCTACAATTTCGAAAGTCCCTGCATTTCATTGGCCTTTGTTACAATGTTTAAAATGTTGGGCTTCCACTTAAGATTGCTTGTGACAGTAATGCCCAGGTCCTTTTCAGCATTGGTACGTGTTAACAACTTGTCAAACAGGCTGTATGGATAGGTGAGCGGGGTTGACAACCTTGTTACAGATGGGACTTTGCATTTTAAAATATAAAATGTTAACAAACGTTCTTGCTCCATGACTCGAGGCTCTGCAAGTCGTGTTGTAAAGTGGAATAGTCATGAAGGGATTAACAGGCAGAAATATCTTTAAATCGTCAGCGTCAAGAGCAGCCTTTGTCGCGGGAGACAAACTGTCCGCTAAGTCATTAATGAAAACGGAAAATAGCAGGGCCCTAAAAGTCTCCTTTGAGGGACGCCGGAGGTGACAGGAGACAGTTCAGAAGCCACATCATCAATGACTACACGCTGCTTTTTGTCGGTCAAGTAGTTCTAAACCAAAGCAGCAAAGATCCGCCAACACAATGCGCCTGGAGTTTCTTTATAATGATTGCATGGTCGACAGAGTCGAGCGCTTTTGAGTACTAAAAATAGAGTATGTCAACTTACAGGTTAGTCAGTCTAGGTTAATTCCAGTGTTATGAAGGCCACTAAACAGCTGAGTAACGCAAGAACGATTCTTGAGGAAACCGTTCTGTATTATGTTAATCATAATGTGGAGGAAGGGATAAACATCGGAGAAAACACGTTGGAAAAAATATCTAGCAGAGAAATTGGTCATAGTTGAACGCAGGTTCCAGTACATCCTTTTTGTGCACGGGTGTTGCATTAGGTTTTTTTCACTCCGTTGGTACAGTGCTGGTCGTAATGATTTGTTTGAACTGTCAAACGCGGTCTTATTTGAATTCACGCACATTTATTTTATTTACTTCTCTAAAGATAATAAACATTTTTGCAACAAGCAAAATATAGAGCACAGGAGCGCCAACATAGCGTTAACCATTTGCGTTGGTTTCGTATGAAAAATAAAATACAAATAAATGTCTTACTTACAATACCTAAAGTGCCACTACGACGAAATTCGACCATTTATTTTGGCACTTTTTTGTCGTCCAAAACGCCATTCAGTGCCACAAATATCCAAATCAGTGAAAAATATTACCAAAGGACCAATGGAATTAAACTATGAATTTTGTGGAGGGTTTACCGTCAAAATCACGTCCGCCATTAGAAGTGTGTTCCAAATAGTTCGCGATTTTCGTCTATCGGTTTGCTGTCGTGACATCAATTTCTCAACACGTCTCTCTTTTAAAGGCATAGTTCTATTCTAACTTCCTTCTTTTCTTTCCTTTGTGGATAAATAGCACGTCGGGCACTGATAAAGAACGTCAAAATCGGCATGAGTGATCGTGGACAAATAATTAAAATTAACACCATTTCTTTACTTATAGTCTCAATTTGAAGAAATGTTGGTGAGTTGGTAACAAAATGAAACTACATATTTTAGGTGTTTTATGTTAGTATGATGACGTCGTTGTGACGTCATAATTGATGCCTCCTTTTTTGGTGAAATTTCCCCTTTAATAAACATCACAAACAGACTACACCACCAAAGGGCCTTCATGACACACATTCGTTTGGCGCAAATTTGAACGTTCTACGACTACTACAGCAAAATTATAGAGGAATGACTGTTGCTATGACGTCATATTTAGTGACGTCAGGAGTCGTACCTAAATAAGGCTGCCTATTGTTAAAAAATCAAGACAAGAAAATAATGTGACTTTTGAGTGCCAGACTAGCGCATTTCATCATTAAAACTCGAAAATCACTCAAAGGATTTTTTGCTAAGGGCATGTTTAAAAAAATATGACGTCATAATGACGTTGCCGAAAATATGACTTCAATTTTAAGCCGGCTATGGACAAATAAATCAAAATTCTAAAAACATACGATTTCAGCCACCAACGTGTTTTATAATTGGACAAAATGTCATGCAACAGTATTTACAACTCTAAAAGATCAATGAAGCGATATTTTCATAAATGCTTTCAAACTTTCATAACTTTTGATTTCCTTAACCAATCGACATCGGGTTTTCGATTCCTTCATTCTCATCACGAGGAGATTTTAACAACATACAACATTCCGTTTTTAGAGGTAATGAACAGTTATAATAAACGTATTACAAATGGCTAAATGACGTTATTGTGACGTCACAATGGTAGTAACATAGCTTAAAAAAACAGGTTATATTCCTTTTACGATTCTACACCCTTCTACCAAAATTTAATCGTCTCCGTTGAAAACGTTTTAAAATATAGAACTCATGCCGTTTTTATGGTAGTTTGTGCCCACGTGTAGTAAAACATTGTACTTTACTTGTGAAAAGTAGCTCCGCATGTTGTTGAGGTGAGTAAAATGACGTCACTTCCCTAAAAATTAGTACTCACTCGTTTGAATTAATCCCGAAGTCCACCCGAATGCAGAAGAACAAAATCAAACGAAAAAATAAGAACAATAGAGGTAATCGGCTAACGCTGTTGCCACCCAATTCAGACCATGTGATGTAAACACACATTACTCTGGAGAATTGGCTCTTTAAAAATTAATTTCATTCAGATAGGCATGACTGCATTATGATTAGAATGAAAAAGGAATAATTCCCCAGAGTAGAATCTGTTTACATCACATGATCTGAATTGGGTGGCAACAGCGTTAGCCGATTACCTCTATAAGCTTTTCCCACACAAGCAGTCTTAAGCGCGTTCTCTTAGTTCGCAAATGGCGTGATTCAGCACGCGCTGCTGACGCAACGTTAACCACTAAAATCCACCGTACAGAACAAGATGGCGGCCGTACATTTGACCACAATCCCTTGCGAACCTAACGCAGTAAAGAAACACGTAGAAATCCGCTATTCTTTTCGATGACGACAGCACGTGTACTGGGTTGTTTTTAAGATTTAAAAAGGCTTTACCGCGATTTTAGATTGTAGATCGAACACGTTTTACTGAAATCACAGGGAAATGTCTGCAATTTTTTCCTATTCTCTCCCCTTTCTTTATCAGATACCTGCCACAAATACGGGTTCACAATGCTAGGGTACATTTGCGTAAGAATCTCGACAAAAACTTTGGTTTCGAGATACTTTGTGAAAGTGCAATTTGCATTGGTATTTCAACTTTTTAATTGGTGTTTTATATATCTGCACTGGTACCTCAAATAAATTGCAAATGTTTGCTGCTGTATTATTACAAAGTAAAGTACATGCAACATTTTCAAGCTGGTGAAAGTATTTCCCTGAACGATGTGATTGTGAAAACAATTGGAATCCCTCTAAATCGCTCTTACCGAGCATGTGAGAAGTGTGTTTTTAGTTTCATCTTTTGAGTAAGATTCACAATCACTAACTCCCATTGCGGTCATTTTGGAACTAAGCTGCAAAATTAAAAATGGAACTGACGGATTGATTTTACATCGCTCCGCCAATCCTTCCATTGTCTTATCCACCAATCGGCATTTTCCGTTGCTGCTCCCCGCCATGTTCTCATATGAAGCCGCCATGTCGTTGTGCTTTGAAATTTCACACGAAATCAATGACTTCTAATTCGTAGTACTTATCATCTTTGATCATTCTGTATGTATGTGTGGTTAATCGAATGCAAAATGGTTTTCGTGGTAAACGCCGATGAAAAGATCGTCCTAGCTCAAGCTTTACCTTTATTTTGTATATTTCGGCCGGGCACTCGGACACTGGCGCGCGCTCTTTGTGTTCGATGATGATGTGATAATTGCGTCAACAGCGCGCGCGAACAAAAAATGCAACTTCCACTAACTGATCACCGGAAAATTTCTGCAGTTTTTCCCCTTTCTCTGTGCCTTTCCTTTTCAAATATGTGCAACAAATATGGGTTTTCAATACTAAGGTATATTTACGTCAAAATCGCGACGAACACTTTAATTTGGAAGCTGACATGTTCACTCAATCGTGTCATGCCAACAATGAGCTCTCTCACAAATTTACCCATGGTGCTGTGCCGGCTCGTGACGTACACCGCCTGATTGCAGTCTAGATACATTTCAAATGTTCCCGCCACGTGATCACATCGTGACAAAAGATGGTGTGATGTGTCCCACGCGTCACTAGCACAGGGAGCAGAATAGTGACATTTGTTTTGTTGTAGTATTACTGCTATTCTGCAACTGAAGAGCGCCAGCAGTATACGAAGCCAGCACGAGGCCGTCCCGAGGCCATCAGTTGCACGTAGTGCCGACAGCGCGTAAGGGCACGAAGTGCCGAGATAAAGAGAGCATTGAAAGGATTGAAACTAAATGCACGTGATTTTTTCATGTGCCGTTGTCTCACTAGAATTTTAAAATATTTGTGTTAAATGTACGTATGTTCTAGTGATACTAGTTTGTTACACTATGTAACCTTTAGGAATAATATTTTCGGCGGTGATGCACGCATGTTACTAATCTGCTCCATGTGCTCTGCATGGCTAGCTAAAGGCGAGAACATAAATAAACCTTAGGCAAAATAAATAAACCTCAGGCCAAAGGAATTTCAATTTATAATTGTTGCTATATAACAAATTATTTACCAACTGGCCCCTCGGGTACAGTGGGTTTTGTTTCCACTCGATCTTCGATGTTCGTCTCGACACCGTCTCGGGGTACATCGAGGATCTCGGAGAAACAAAACTCACTGCTTCCCTCGGGGCCAGTCATTAAGTGTTCAATAGTCCCTCCACATACACACTCTGCTGTTATAATATAGTTGGCCTGGGCCCTGGCGGACCTTGGCCCTACGCAATGTACGGCCCTGTATTACAAAACTAGATACAACTTTAATTTCGTTTCTTTCTTTTATTTTGTTTTCCGTATTTTTCCTCCGTTTTACTCTTTTATTTTCACCACGCAGATACAAAATTCTTTACTGTTTGTGTATGTCACTTACTGATATCGAAGCAATGTCTACAGCAGAGGAAATTCAATGTACAAGTTGTTGCTATAGGCTATGATATGACTTAAACATCGGCTATCATGATATTAGGGACAACATATTGTCCCCTTGACGTCCCTTTAGGAGGTAAAATTCAGTCTATTCGATTCTTTTAAAAGTAAAGCCTCGTAAAGCTGAATACGCGGATAGCACCAGATAGGACCTGATGAGGAAGATCATTCAAGAACCGAAACGACACTTAGATGAAGAAAATTGTGTATCCCTATTTAAATTATGGTCTAATGAGCTGGGGAACTGCCTGCCAATCCAGACTGGAAAAATTAAAGTAAAACAAAATAAATACCTCCGTTGTATCTTCTTTGCACATAACAGAGAGAGTGCTGCTCCTTACTTTAAACTTCTAGAAATCCTTAAACTTGATAATGTTTTTAATCTTAAAATATCTTCCCTTGTACATAAAATCAAGTATGTGTCAACGGAAATCCCTACTACGTTTTCTCACTTGGTTCTGTATCCCTCTGAGGTTCACAATTATAACACTAGGTACTCCTCTAACCAAAACCTATACAGACCGGTCTCAAGAACAAATTATGGACTTACAAGATTTAAAGTAATGTCATCAAAATATGGGAAAAAGTAACAATCGAGATAAAATGTTTGCCTCATGACAGTTTAAAAAAAACAATATATTAAGCTCTTCCTCCTTGGAAGCCAGATATAAAATGTTAGCTGCATCTATAATATGTGTATATATCAATTATTATTTATAAATACTTACTGTAAATGTCTACATTATTCTGTATTGTAAAATTACCATATATCCAAACTTAGTTTGTAAACAGACGTTATGTTCTTCCTCTTCTCTTATTATAACGAACAGAACACTACCCACTATCATCTAAAGATTGTAATTATTATATACTATTTATTTTCCTTTACTTATGGCTTGTTATATTCAAACAGTAATTATAACCTATCAACAAGTGTGAATAAATTGAACTTGAACTTGATCATTCATACTAAAACAACAAAAAGTCGCCACTCTGGCATTTATTCTTCAAACTACAATTACTGACTATTAATGATTTATATAAATTGCATGCGACCTTGTTTATGTACGATGTCTATTATAAAGCAGTAGCTTCTACTTTCACTGATCTATTTGCCCCTTATCTCAAGTACACCAATACCAAACAAGACAAGTTTCAAAACAAACATACTTTATTAATCGTTCTAGAACAAATTACAGTTTTCGCTTAATTACAAGTGAAGGTATTAAAATTTGGAAAGAAATCCCCCAAGACTTAAAAGATCTCAATAAAATACCCTTCAAAAAAAACCTAATAGCTAATTTCTTGGAAAATTATCAGTTTCAATAATGTTATTATGTTCCTTATGTCCATATTTCATAAATTAATCAAATGCAGATTTTACATCTTACCGGTACCTTATGTTTTGTAAAAAAGTATGTTGTAAAATTGAAAGTTGTGTTCCTGTGTTCCTGACTAGATAGCTTCTCGGTTTTTTTCAGGTCCAGCTCACTCTCTTTTTTCATTGTTAAATTTATATTATCATTCTATCACATGTAACTCCTACATCTAGAGTGAAATAAATGTTGTTGTTGTTGTTGTTGTTGCACAAAAGGCATGACACTACAAGGTCGCGAGCGTTTCCCGCGAACGCACTGTCTGACCAATCAGCGATCGAGTTCAGTGGAGCGAAACGTTGTGAGACACAAGATTAAGGAAGACAAGTCTAGGATTAGGCTCGGTTTCCAGCCGTAGGGGCTTCGGTGAGCCCGCGAGCCTCTCCCCACTCACGGCTGGGCGCACGAGCTAAGACATTGTCGGTTTTTAGCAAATCAAAAACTTGCCACTAAAATCCTATCGCTGAATGTATTTGCATAATTTACATTGTAAACTTTTGAAAGGCGGGCCAAAGGCTGTCGATTGCTGTTCCAAAATGCGTTTAAACTTTTGCTCTGGAAATGTTTGGTTTCGAATAATTCAAGGATTCACACAAGGAAGCAGTAAGAGAGTAAGGGTGGAATTGAAGTACTCGGGGCCGGAAGTGGGAATTGAATTACTCAGAAATCCCCTGGCGTCATTTAACGTCATTTCCGGTGATGTCACTTCCGGGAAAGAAGTCCGTAGGAAAGAAGAAGTGAAATATTGAAGCAGGCGCGCGGCACCGGAAACGAAACCGGAACGTTGGGTTGCAAGGCCCATTCTCTACCAACTGAGCTAACGTGAACTTGACACAATTTTATGGACAAATCACACATTCTTATATCTTACCTATTGTTATTCTAATTAAGAACGACGACATTTTGGCAAGCACTGGGGACTCGAGCGGGACCGTCTCGGCGGCCTTTCGGCCTCCTCGTCGGGTAGACACAGTGACTAGAAGCTACGTAGATGTGAGAAAAACATACATTTTGGCAAGCACTGGGGAACTCGAGCTGGTTCCGACTCGGGGGCCTTTCGGCCCCCTCATCGGGTAGCTAGCACAGTGACTAAGTTATTATATATTGAACCAGTTTGATTTTGTAAATGATTAGTGAAGTGACCCATTTCTAAATATTGAATAAATTCTGAAATAAATTCAAAAACAAAAATACTTTTCGCGTATAACAGTGTTTAACTGGGATTAACGGAACGTATAATGAATACAGCAGGTATATAGTATGAATACATTACGTCAAAATTATAGATTCATGAATTCTAAATTAGAGAGCAGTGAAACATGACTTCCGGCCCCGAGTACTTGAATCAAGCCAGAGTGAGTTTTGGGTGAAGACACTTTGTCAGTAAACTCTCCGGCTCTGGAAAGTCACTTGGGAAACCGTCACTTGTAGTTGTACTAAGCTTGAAGGTCACGAATCTAAGCCCGTAATCTACGTTTAGTCATTTCTCATTTAACTTTGCCTATGCAAGACCAGGTAGCCATTCTTACTTCAAAGAATATTAGTGCTGCCTTTATCGGAGAAGAAAAGGCGGACGACTCCATATTAAAAGAGTAATTAAGACAGGAAATCCGTCTGACTCAGGCCACGTTTACGCGTTTTACTCTGCGATCACAATTCACTTGAAAATCGCTACATCAAACGAGTTTTACAATTCTTTAATTCCTATGTATTACGTTTGTGCATTTTTTTAAGGTCTCCAATACATAATGACCATAGATAATGAGCTTAGCTTTGACGATCACATAACCTCAATTTGTAAAAAGGTTAATAATCAATTTAATGTGATGATTAGATTTCGCAAGCTTATTTCTAAAAGTACATTGCTTCGCCTATATAAGGCATTTATCCTACCGCACTTCCATTATTGTTCCACGGTTTGGCATTTTTGTAGTTGTAGAAACACTGATAAATTAGAAGCCTTAAATAAGCGTATTCTGAGATTTATGTTCGATGACAGGAATTCTAACTACAACCAGCTATTATATAAAGCTAAAACACCTTCACTATATAATAGAAGAATACAGAATATGCTAATTATACTTTTTAAATCTCTGAAATTTTCAAACTATCCAGGCTACCTAAAAGATATGTTTACTCTAAGATCTGTAATCTATTCCTTAAGAGGCACTGATATTTTGAACCTACCTAAACCTCAAACAACAACTTATGGCCTGCACTCTTTCAAATATTCGACTGCAAAATTCTGGAACTCCCTACCTGATAATCTTCGATCTTTAACAACTATCACTGATTTTAAGAGAGAAATCCGTAAATACAATCTAATCTAATTTTACAGTAATGTCTATTTGTTAATAATTTCTAGGTTTCATTGTAAATATTTTTAGTATTAGTAATATAACAATAGTATTAGTATTAGTAACAGTAGTTTTCTCGAAGATATTAGCATGTATTTGCTACTCTGAAAATTCGAGTTGAAATAAAGTTTATGTATGTATGTATGTATAATCTACACAAGTACTGAGCGGTAATACTCGACTTTAGCTCAGAATAGTTCCCATTCTCGTTCCCGGTGCCCAACTAACTGAAAAATCAGAGGCTCTGGTAAGACACAAACCAGGCTCTAATTTGATTGGCTAGCCAAATCGGCTGCGCGATGAAGAAAAATAAAACAGTTGCTGCGCATAGCGCTTTCTTCCGGTTTTACGAAAAAAAAAATCACAGATTCTCCTGCATGAGAACGAGTATTTTGTAGTAAAAGAAGTTGTGTTTAAAAATATGACTGAACAGAAGAACGATTTTATTCAAAAGTCAAGAGATAAAGTTTTTCTTTGCCTACTAGCCGAACGAAACTGATAATGTACCAAACACACTCGTGGAGCCAAGGTACGTTGCCTTTGATGCATATGGCCAACCGAACGTTTGCTGATCGCAAGAACTCTCATTGCAAAAGCAAAGGGAACTAGGAGTTGAATTGCTAACACTTAAAGTGCTAGCCAACATAAAAATTCGACTTACAATTCGAACAGTAACCGCTAATATTAAATGTGCAGTTCTGTAAATATTTTTAATGTGAAATTAATTGAAATTATTATATCTTTTTCAAGCACTAGCCCACTCTGTAATTCATCCAAGTCTTGTGCTCTTCATGATCAGGTGTAACTTTATAGGGATTAACGATCAGTTAAACAGTATAAATAATTTAAAAAGTGTTTGAAAAGTCTGTGAAACATCAAGGGATTCAAAGTTGTGTAGCTGGATGACATTGAAAGGCACAACAAAACAGGTACACCAGTGTTTTTAAAAAATATATTAAACTATAAAATTGTCTTGTAATCTGTGCCAATTAATCTATGCTTCATACCTCATCGCAGTCAATGATCAACCCAACCTCTCCTTTTTACTGATGATGGATTTTATGTACCAGTGATTTATAGTACAAAGCAAGTCTTATAGCAATATTGAGGACTAGTAGTACACAGGTCCCGGTTGTTCGAAGCAAGGTTAACTTTAACCCTAGGTTAGCGCTAAATCTGTAATAATTGTAATCTGTAAAGTTTAACCCAGGGTTAGCGATTTAACCCCAGGTTAGCGCTAAATCTGTAATAATTGTAATCTGTAGTTTGACCCAGGATTAGCGATTTAACCCCAGGTTAGCGCTAAATCTGTAATAATTGTAATCTGTACAGTTTAACCTATGGTTAGCTATTTAACCCCAGATTAGCGCTTAACCTTGCTTCGAACAACCAGGCCCTGATGTCTTAGTGTGACAAACAAGCCAGTTGAATTAATACATGAAATTGGCCAAATATGAGACAGTTTCCCTTTGCCCTGGCCTACATCAAGCACAAGTTGGGAGTCTACATTGAACCAGGGACAGCAGAGCAAAATGTCAAGTTGGAGGGGTGGGAAGGGGGGTAAAAATTGTCATTGAGCCAGTGTGACCAAGTTGTAGTCTTAAACTGACTGAGAAGTAACTAGGCAAAATATTATTTTAACCCTGGCACATCTGCCATCCCTGTGAACCTAGGACAAATGCATTAGCAGTGCAGATATCTTTGCAGGAAATAAAGCATGGGTAACTTGAAAGGCTGGTACAAATCTATCAAATAGAAAATCAAATCATGAATTTCCTATATGAATTAGAAGTTTTTATATCCCTTTTGAAGCTTACAAAAGTTTATTTATATGACATGGGGAGGGGGGAGGAAGGGAGCAGGAAGGGAGGGTGATGAAGTTATTGACATTGAGAGTGTACAATTGTTGTATCCACTTTCCATCTCTTCAGCTTTTTAAGCACCCCCCACCCCTGTAGCATTGGACAATCCCAAGCCCCTCTTCTAATTCCAGTCACTTTCAAGAGCTCCCCTTTTAACTGACCAAACTATTTATGATAAAGAGCCCACTCAATATATTCACCCACCCCTCATAAAGTTCCCCTCATTATACCTATTCAAGGAAGAAGAATTCCCAAGATAGTTTAAGTTCACACAGGGTATATTCAGTTGTGTTCATACAATAATCCTATTATTATTTTATAGTTCTGGGACCACCATTTTTAAGGCAACAGAGGCTGGAGTTGAGTCAGCTTAGTTAGAGCTTTGTATCTAGTTAGCATGATAATCAAAAGCTATCCATATTCATAGAAGAGGGTTTTGTATCAGTGCAGGCCAGTCAAGTCCATCCGCCATACCATAAAATGTCTATACTAAATAGCAGATCTACCAGATTTACTGCAAAATATCCTTTTCTTATAAATGCTGTCACTTTTTATATATTTAGTAGTTATGGGCAGTGAACTTAATGCTTTTGATGATGAAAAACCTTATAGTCAGAATCTATTTGTAAAATTAAAACAATGCAATTTAGTCCTATTTTCTTTGTAAAAATAGTTATGTAGAGGCCTTCATGAATATACAAGTGGGCTAAAATTGTATATGGCCACCACACGTTTACTAGTTTAATGGTATATATGTCAGAACACACTTAGGGACCGGTCATTATTTATGAAGGAGGGGGTCGGGGGGGGGGGAATTATTATTAAAGACAAAATTCACTAAAGCCACCCCCACCCCCTTAGGCCTGAAAATGACAAGTGACCCCCCTCTCAAAGTCCATGAGAGGGGGGATCCCCCAACACACACAACACACATCATTCCGGAGAACCATTCTAATAGGTATTAGGCAAGCGGAGCAGGGCTGGCACTAAGATACCATGTTGTAAGCAATGTGATCTTACCTGTGGAACACTGTTGGAAGATGTAAATATACGATCGTGTTGATAGTCAACTAAGTTTAGTACTGCACATGCATAACCATTTTGCATCCACTTTGGGTTGTTTTCTCGGTTGGTGGTAATAACATTTTGCATTACAACCCCCCCTTCTTTAACTACCCAGAATTGACCCACCCCTTATTGACTAAAGAAAATGCACATGACCCACCCCTATTCCCCCCCCCCCTCTCCTTCATAAATAATGACCGGTCCCTTACTTTGATTTCTGAACCCATATTTCAAATGTCTTGATAACATTCAACCACTGAGGACCAGCAGGAGAGACTCCTATTTGGAGCACGTATACTTTAAGTAGTTATTCAAAATCTTGTTCACAAATTTCGTTTAACATTTGATCGAATTTATACAATGTAATACAATGTAGCCTGACCATAACTGAGGCAAGGGAAATTACCTCATTTCAAGAAAACTATTTTTATCTGCACAAACCTCTGTCTTTACTTGTTGTATAAAGTAGAAAAGTAAGACAATGGCAATTATACAAAATAATGGTACAGCAATCCAAGTACAATACAAATCCACTTTGCACTCAGCTTGAATTATGGCAACTTCAGCCTCATGTATATTGTATAAACTGCTGCTATCAAATTATGGCAACCGCAAGGCTATGCAATTAAGGCACATATTCTCAGGGTGTTTCAAATTACCGTAACTTCAAAGTCCTCAGCAATCCTCAACACAGCACACTGAAGTCCTTTCGCCCTATGTTTTGAAATTTTCTCCTCGATAATTGCGTGCAGGGGAGATACAACGACCACGATTGAGTTGGACTTGGATGATCCTTGAACTTGAAGTGCATCAAACACAAACGTTAAACTTTGGTAAATAAACGACTTCCCATAACCGGTATGAAGGACACATAATCAGTCCTTATCTAAACTAATTACACGAATAGCTTCCAACTGCTTACTTTTTAAAGAAAAGTGTATTTAGCTTTGTAAGTGCGAACTGAATAGCTTCGATGAAGTCCGCCATTACTGAGAATGCTAAGAGCATGCGCAGTTTCAATGTCCTAGAATCTAGGACATCCGGTTTCGTGTCTTACCAGAGCCTCTGATTTTTCAGTTAGTTGAAGAGGCACTGGGAACGAGAATGAATAGTTCCAAGATAATATCTGAACTTTATCCCCGTAAATTTCGGTTTTTATTTAAATTTATGTCAGGGAGCGGCACTAATATTAAAGAGCAACAAATAATCAGCCCAGTTTCTCAATGATTTTAAATGGCATTTGTTCTTGAGAATTCATTTCACAATTGGAGTTTTAGTTTAGAGTTCCACTGTGTTTTGAAAGTTTAGAACCTACAGTCGTGAAAGGATAAACAGCTTTTCTTGTCAAAACACGCAAATTGAATAATATTGAATTTTAATCAGCGACGTCACGGACACGGTGTGTTGACCGCGCGCCCAGCCGTTAGTGGGAGAGGCTTTGGAGAAACGACACCCCAACCTAGTCTAGGATTTGTACCGTTTTTGTTCTAACATTGTAGAGCTTAAGCATCAACAACGGCGATGGCAGCGAGGACTGAACCTAGAAAAATGTTTTCTCCCGAAATGTGATGTTTACTATTTCTTTCGTTCGCCTTTCATTACTTTTAACGTTCACATCTTCGAAAAATATGATAAGCATAGAGTTCCGATCACGCCAAACGAAAATCGGAATGACTTACTTTCTTAGTTGGCGTTCTCTTGTATACAGAAAATGTGGCATTTTCACGTTGTGTTTGTCCAAACAACGGGCGACTGCATGCATTTTCACGTCAAGTTATTGTATTTTGTAATTAAGTCTATTGTTTTATGCCGTCGTCCTGGACGTTGCCGTCGAGGACTTCTATTGTTGGAATGCTATTGCTCAGGGCTCGTTTTTTTTATCTCGCGGCGAAGATCTGGAATGCTCTTTGCTCCTCCACCAGGACCTGCATGATTCTTGTACTCTTTTTTTCATGTTCTAAAGGTCCAGTCGTATTTTTGTCAGAGTACAGAACACAACACACCCTGTTCTATTTGTTAAGTAAAACACTATCGTCCATGTAATAAAAGTACATCTTTCATTTTTTAGGTTAGCTTACCTATTTCAATTATCGTCAATTGCATTAGCACTAGATTGCTTAGAGGAATACCCGAGTGAAAAACACATTTGGGCTCAAAAGAACCTATGACATGCATGTCTTTTGTTCAGAAAATGTATTAATTTGATAAACGTTCTCAGTGTTGAGAACGAGCTGGCCCGCGAAGTCCTGGGTGCCGCCATCTTGGTTACATTTACTTCATGTGATTTAAAAAAAAAAAAAAACGTGAATTCGCCCCCCGGGGGGCGAAATCGCTAGTGAATTCGCCCCCCCCCCCCCCCCCCCCCCCCCCTTCCTCGCCCCCCTCTAGCGATTTCGCCCCCCCCCCCCCCCCCTCCGCTGTGACACCGGAATCTCACGGCTACTTCTGCATGGTGACTTGTTTTCTTTGTAGGATTTTCACACGCTCGGAATTAAAGTAGATTTTCATCGATATGGCAGAGATATCTTTTACAAGAACAGAAATATGGCGAAGACAAGATTGTGAGGGAAGATTTAGAAGACCGAGAGGGATGATGAAAACCATTTGAAAGGCGAAATGACCAAAGTTGGGGGAATGCTCGTAAGCGGAGCGTGTTGACTGAACAACATTGTGCTATACGTTTATATTGTACGGAATTTGCTAGCCTTGGACAAAAGACGAAAGGTAAATTATGATGTATTAGTATTTCTGTTGAATTCGAAATGCATTTGATTCTTGGAGCCATTTGTTTGAGCTAAGGTTATAAAAACTCGCTTCGATCGCCTATGTGGCAAGTCTACCAAAATGGCAGTGGAAGAGAATAGTCCGCCAGGACCAACACAAGAACAAGACACTTAAAGCAATTTTACTGCAAAAAAATATAGAGTCAATTCTCATTATTTTCTCAATGATAAGAGGCAAATACAAACTCTATTATGAGCCCGATCAAACCATATTAAATACATGTACTAGTAAGGGCTTGGACGATGTCAGTGGAACAACATTTATTTTAGCGCTGTCCACGACCAATAGACCAGTTCGCGGTTAATTCCGACATTTTGAAAGGGGTGCAAACAAGTGCAAAACTTAAGATACCAGGTAAAAGATCAACTGATCAAAACTTGAGGGATGTAGCTGTGCTGGGAAGCGTGCAATCGTGTTTTCACTTTTCCATACATTTGTCTGTATAAATTGTCCCGTTGTTACAGACACGATTGCACGCTTCCTAGCAGAGCTACATCTCTCAAATTTTGATCAGTTAATATTTTACCTGGTATCTTAAGTTGCATATAGTGAATATTACAGAAACTCGATTTTACGGAAATTATTTCGCATCGGATTCCCATACAAAAACTGTATTTCGCGCCATGTTTACACCCCTTCCAAAATGTCGGAATTAACCGCGAACTGGTCTATTAACCGCTTGCTTGATGTTTCAGATGTATAATATTTGGGCAAAAGTCATATTGATATGTGCCTTGACTAATTTCCTGAATATCTGAGAAGAAAGAAAAATGGAGCCGAAAAATTGAAGGCTGACTTCATTGACTTCTCGACTTCTTTCTATTCGAAAATATTTATTTATATTACAATTCACACTATCGAATCGTCTACCGGGCAACTTGTTTCTTATAATCGCTGTACAGATCGAAATCAATAATTAGCTCAATCCAATAATCAGACACGTTTCGAATTCAACAGAAATACTAATATATCATAATTTACCTATCGTCTTTTGTCCAAGGCTAGCAATTTCCGTACAATATAAACGCATAGCACAATGTAGTTCAGTCAGCATGCTCCGCGTACGAGCATGCTATCCACCAACTCCGGTACGACGAAGTTACGTAAAAACGTCTCAGGAAGTAAATGTAATTCTTCTCGCGGTCAACTTTGAGGTGCTCATTCTCAACACTAAAAAGTTTTATCAAATTGTAATACATTTTCTGAACAAAGGACGTGTCATAGATTAATTTGAGCCAACTGTGTTTTTAACTCGGGTGTCCCTTTAACAACTATTGTTAATTAGCTCTAAAGAGCCCTTGTGGGCGTGGCTAATAAATTGTATTGTTATATAGCCATATGTAACGTGCACCCTCATTGGTTGATTTATGGTCACCTGACAAGTAACAAAACAAACTGTTTCCCACGCGGGCAACAATTCCCAGTTGTTGCCTGCACGTAATCACATCGTGATAACTAGCTAGCTAAAGGCGCGAAATATTTGTTTGCCAAAACGTTTAGATCTTCATCAAAATTTTCGTCGAAAGAAAGCGTTTAAAATGGAACCAGCTCCAAAGAAACAATTTACATCTTTATCAAGCGTGAGAGAAATAAATTGGTAGCTAAAATAAGGTGCAAGAAACAAATAAAACGCTACTAAAAATGCCGTAGCGACGCTGGCAGCAGCTTCGCAAAGAGAATACGACAAGTTATTTCTATATAACAAAACACTTGATGACTGGTCGCTCGGGGAACCAGTGGGTTTTGTTTCCCTCGACTCTCGATGTTTCCCTCGAATGGCGTCTCGGGAAACATCGAGAGTTTCGGGAAACAAAACTCCCTGGTTTCCCTCAGGGCCAGTCATTAAGTGTATATCGTGACATAGCCATAAGGTTTTCAGACAAAACGCAAGCTCTCATTAGCTGATTCAGGGTCACGTGGCAGTCATCAAAATCCAATGTATCCCGCGAGGTAACAATTCATCAATTGTTGCTCGCCACGTGATCTCATCGTGACAGAAGATGGTGTAATGTGTCGCGCGTGCCACTGGCTAGCTAAAGGCGGGAAATATTTGTTTACCAAAAACGTCTAGATCTTCAGTCAAAAGCTGACCATTTTCGTCTAAAGAAAGCGTTCAGTATGGAACTAGCTCCAAAGAAACAATTTACGTCTTTATCAAGCGCGCGAGAGAGAAATTGGTAGCTAAAGAAGGATGCAAGAAAGACACAAAACGATACTCAAAATGCCTTGGCGATGCTGTCAGAGTTTTGTGTTGAAAAGCAGCTTCACGAAGAGAAGACGACAAACCTCGTTCGTATCATGTAGTAAAACTCCGTCTCGGGGAACATCGAGGATCTCGGGGAAACAAAACACAATGTTTCCCGAGGGGCCAATCATTAAGTCAGTTTATTGTATATACCTCATTTAAATATTCTAGCGTATAATCGTAAACTAAAAGTACAGTACTATATCCTAAAAGACTATTCTAATTCATTCCAAATTCACGTAGGCTACAAAAGTTGTAATTTGTATTCTCGAAGACAAGGTGAGTCAGTTCAAAATATGATTAGTCTGATAATTATCAATCTTATTGCTGTTTTCATTGAAGTGCGACCCTAAACGTTTCAAGTCTCGTTCAGTAAAATTGCATTCAGCCGCCAGACACTAGACTGTCTAGTCTCATACAAAGATTTTACCGCCTACACTTAATTAAATTTGATTGACTGTCGAAAATGTTCCAAACGCGACTTAAACTTCCAGGGTCGCACTTCATTGAAAAGAGTAATAATATTTCATTTGGTTCCACATATTGAATATGGTATTTTGTTTAAGTTCGACTGGTTGGTAGTTCTAGTCCCTACCAAGGACGTGTAGAAGTCTATCATAACGGACAGTGGGGTACGGTCTGTGATGATGGCTGGACAGTAAATGATGCAAATGTTGTGTGTCGCCATCTTGGCTTATCTCGTGCCACTTCCGCACTCTGTTGTGCATATTTTGGAGAAGGATCGGGTCACATATGGATGGACGATGTGTCGTGTAATGGTACAGAGAGTTCTATTACTCATTGTTCATTTAGCGGATGGGGAACCCATAATTGCCAACATCGAAATGATGCTGGAGTTATTTGTGCAGAGAATGGTATGACTCAGATAATTCTCATTTAATAGTTACGTTAATTATTATACCATCCGACCTATTAAGTACTGTATCGCTAGTTTAAGTACAAAAGGTCGTAGTTGCGTTTCGTGGCGAAAATAGATATCAGTTTCAGTTTCAGTTTAAGAGAAACGATAATTAAATCAAGTCTTAATATTTCTTTTGATATAACATAATGATATTATTATTTTATTTAAAAGTTCGACTGGTTGGCGGTTCCAGTTCCTATCAAGGACGTGTAGAAGTCAAATATAACGGACAATGGGGTACGGTCTGCGATGATGGCTGGACAGTTACTGATGCAAACATTGTGTGTCGCCATCTTGGCATGTCTCGTGCCACTTCCGCTCCCTGTTGTGCACATTTTGGAGCAGGATCGGGTCACATATGGATGGACGATGTGTCGTGTAATGGTACAGAGAGTAATATCACTCAGTGTTCATTTAGCGGATGGGAAACACATAACTGCACACATAAACAAGATGCTGGAGTTATTTGTGTAGAAGGTACGTTAAAAATTAAATGATTGTACCGTCAAACGGTATCTCCTCGATTAAGCATTAAACATGAAATACACGCCCAGCCCTTCCAGCTTAAATCTACCAAACAATAGTTTTTAATTGAGCTTAGGCAGCCAAAACAGACTTTTTTTTGCGAAAATTACTATTTAGTATCGCACAAATTTCGAGAAACTCAACTTTGTACACATAAATGAATGTTGTAATTCGTACTTTGAGATTGTTTTGAGTTCAATTATTGGCTTGTTTCTAATAAAACTAACAAAACATTGTCGTTTCTTACAGTACTCAGTAGCTGGTTCTTCGTCGAATTAAATTTAGTGCTCAATATTTTTAGAAAAGTGTACTAGAAAATATTTCGTCGAGTTTCCAATTGAGTTCAATGCCACGATGCTGGCATTATCAGCCGTGTTTCTATAGAGTTATAGAAACACGGCTTTCAACCAATCGGAGAGCGTATTTTGTGTTGGTTATTTTATAATGGTCTATATAAACGGTCCCATACGCTCTTTACAGTCAAACTTGCTCTCAACCACATGAGCAACCAGAATATGCTACACGCAACTGATGAAGGAAACCAATTTAAGTTTCCGAAATCGGTCTTGCTAATTTAGCACTGTAAAACAGTTCTTTTCAGAACACTGCAATAAATCAGCATAACCTTGCTGGGATCTTTTAGATCCCACTATCGTCTCTCATAAATAAAGACACCATTAATAGACTCTTTAGTCTTCAACCGGGTTCAGATTCCTCCATGCTTAACAAACCAGCACTTGAGAAACGATGTAGAAGGTGTGGCGGTGGCAATACCCACAAAACTGTTTTAATAAAATGCTGTCACTAAACTATTAAAAGAAATAATGGCAAACATGCATATTTTAAGTTATGCTGTCTCATAAGACAGCATCATAAGAGTTGAATGTTGTCTAACATTGCTCAATAAAGACCAAATCACCTGTCACCAATCTTTTCTACAAACTGGAAGCAAAGTCCAGAAAACAGAAACTTACGTATACCAACCTATTGACTCGATTTTATTTAACACAATCTCGCATTTAAACTTAGTAAATAGTCTGTGTAGTAGTTTCTTCGAACAATCGGGCCCTGTGCTATAGTTCACATCTAAAACCAAACTTGTAAATCAGTGTTATCTTTTATTAACTTTAACTGATTAAATTAGATTGAGCATTTAATAATCTTGATTGGTTTTCACTAGCGACATAAGAATAAGCAGGAATAAGTAACATACGTAGACGCAGTGTCGTATTTATCATTAGCGGTACTTGTTCTACTCACAGGTGTGAGGTAAGAACAAGCGCTGCTAATGATCAATGCATAACTGAGTTTTGCAGAAGCCATAACCAGGAGCGTCTTAATAAGAAATTACCATAAACACTTTCTGTTCCTTCCGTAATCCAATCGAAATACTTCTGTCAAACATCAAATCAATATAATTGTCTGTTTTGATGTTTTCCATTGAAGGTAGCCTGGCTAGATAACCCCAAGGTTTATTCAGGACCAACCTACTCAATTGTAATATTCTCATATTGCGTTCACACTATACCAAAACATGTTTAGTCTGATCACGAACGAAACATGTTGCACTATAGATGGTTGCACATGACGTCACTGCGGCCATGTTGGTGTAGCTTTAAAGTGCATATGAAGCGAAAATTAAGTTGATCTAATTTTAAAATGCTTTCGGAATGAGGAATAATGACATTTTCCGTTTGTCAACATCCCCATCTCGTTTCAGAGATATTCAGGTTTTTGTAATATGCAAATGAGATGACCTATGACGTCATATTGTTTGCATAGCCTGGAGACAAATAACAAAATGATGAATATCTCTACAAATATTGGATAACAATTACTGAAACTTTGCACACGTATGGCACTTTGGAAAGTACACATTATTGAGCAAATTATGGTGTTGCCATGGAGACTGTCATGGCCCCACGCACCTTGCACATAAAATTGCAATTTCTTAACTTGTTACAAAAAATGGGTTGCTTAAACTACTCACATACAATGCCTACATTGTTCCAAATCTTATTTTGGACCCACACCAAACAAATTGTGTTTGACAAAGGTGAAATTAGGGAAGTTTGTGTTATTTGTAGTGGAAGCCTGAGGCCAGAGTGTTTCCATGGCAACACCATAATTTGCATAGGGATGTGTATTTTCCATAGTACCACATATGTGCAAAGTTTCAATAGTTTTTATCCAATATTTGTAGATATATTCTTCATTGTACATGTGTGATTGTCTCCAAGGCTGTGCAAACAATATGACGTCATAGGTCTTCTCATTTCCATATTACAAAAATCTGAATATCTCCGAAACGAGATGAGATGTTGACAAACGGAACATGTCATTATTCCTCATTTCGAAAGCATTTTAACATTAGCTCAACCTAATTTCGCTTCATATGCACTTTAACATTATATTCTTCGTTAGCTTCTTTTGTTAGGTACACCAACATGGCCGCCATGCCCTTTGTCATTTGAAACTTTGGGGATTGAGTGCAACCGATCTATAGAGAGCGTTCACACTCAATGATTCATTGCGCGAATTATGTTTGGAACGTGGTTATTCTGAGCATGATTGAAACTCACTCACTTTATGCCGACACAGACGTCTAACAGTTATGGGACCTAATTTTCTGCACTGTACACCACCTGCGCATGTTACTGATGGAACTGCATTTTAAATTTCAAGCTCTAAAGGAAATAACAACTTGAATGGCCACTGATTAACCTTTACACACAACAAAGTAAGAGGAATACGAGTGGATGCAAACATACAATACCGCAAATTTCGTTGGGTCATACATTTCAACACAATAGAAATCGTGGCTTAAATCCCTCAATATTGTGAGATAGAGAGAACACGGAGTTTTGATGAGGGTCAGTAATTATAATAGACAATTACTGCGGCACGTAGCATTATTGGGTATAATGCTACGTGCTACGTAGCATATAATGCTACGGGCTACGCCCTCAGCTGCCTGAATTATACCCAATTCTTGGGTTGCAATCAATCCCTGGCGATTCAACAGACAAAGAAGTGGCAGCCATGTTGGAGGACGGAATAAAAGACACTAATGAGGTCGCGGCTAGATTCCATCCGCCAGAAGGTCGAATTGCAATTTTCTCGATGTTATATTTCTAGGGTACAAACTAAAGCGGCACTTAGAAATTTAGGCGAACGCTTCCTTCAACTATATAAAAAAATATCGGCTACACGAAGACTCGAACCGAAACCCTAACCGTCACTATCCCTTACGTCACGAGGGATTTGCTGTCAACAACCGCTTTTTTAGAACTTTTATACTGCATGCTGTTTGATTAGCAGGCGTTACTTCATTAGACACCAGTTCCTGCTCTCAATGAAGTATTTTAGTGCAGTGCATTTTGGGATTGCGTCCTTCTGGCGGATGGAATCTAGCCCTAACCCACTAATGAGGAATCTTTTGTCAATGTCCCTCCAACATGGCAGCCGTGACGCCATGTGCAGCCCAAGAATAATGCTGTGTGCCTCAGTAATTATCTATTAATTCAAAAACTCATGAATAATTAATGAGCATTTTGTCCAATCAGATGAAGCAAATCAGTCACGTGCATGCTCCTTTATACCTAATAAAATCTCATCATTCTAAAAGGCCCGCGGAGGGATTTGAATTCTGTCCCAGAGGGAAACGGGGTTAATGATTGAGACAATGGAATTTCTATTGATGTTTCAGCTTTCTTATTGAATTGCTAATTAGGATGAACGTTTTATATAAAGAATACTAATGAACATGAAATTTTATATAAAGTTTCATCCTAATTAAGAATTCACTGATAAAGACCCAAAGATAGCAAAAAGTACACCGAACATAAGGTACCAAGATAATAAATTTTGCACTAAATTTACTAATATAAGCAGACTACCGAGATACACAGATAATATTTTTAAAATGAAGTTATCCAACTACCATTACTTGTTTACCGAACCAAAGTTTAGTTCCAATTATTAAACCAAACTCAAAGCCGTAAAATAATAAAAACGTAAAAAAATTTAGAGTCTGCCGTCATATCAGTCACATCGCCTTCCAAGTCTTGAACTTTATCGAGGTAAACCACGACACCAAATCCTTCAAGTGCAGGTTCTTGTTGCATTGCGAAACGCCGCTTCAAACAACATGGTAATTTCTTCATGTCATTCCCTTGAGATGTTCGTAATTGCAGGCGGTGATTACTCGAATATTTTGCATGGCGTTGTGAATACAAAGGTTCAATGGTTCATTAAGTAACCATTCCCTTGAGATGTGCGTCTTTCTTTCATTGCATTCTTAAAGCGTTTTTGAAGCCGTTTAAAACACTCACAGCACGTGTTTTATCAAGTCTAAAAATTCTCGGCCTTCGCCCTCGAATTTTTAAACTTCATAAAACACTGCTGTGAGTGTTTTAAACAGTACATATCAACTGGGGATATGACGAGTCTAAATACCTTGTACAAATATGGGCTGATGAAGAAATTAAAACGCAGCTATGTGCGATGGGAAGGAAGCAAAATATCTGGGAGAACATTACTATCAAACTGCAAGAGAGTGGCTTTCAGCACACCGGACCGCAGTGAAAAACGGGTATTTTCTCGGTGTAAGATACCCCAATTTGTAGGGTTCCCTGAAAGTACAAACTAAAGCGACACTTAGAAATTTTTAGAACAAAAATACTCACAAGTACGCCACCCTCAACTATATAAAAAATCGCGTCTGGGAAGAATCGAAACAAATCCGAACCCAGATTATAAACCAAACCCTAACCAATCCCTCATCACTACGCCACGAGGGATTTCGCTGCCGATGACCACTTTTTTAGAATTTTTATCTTGCTTTTCTCATTAGCACACACTAATCATTACTATGTATTGTATTGTATTGTGTTCTTAAATACGGCTGAAAATGATTTGCAATTCAAATATTCGGGTTTCTTACACCGAGAAAGAACCGAAAAACGCGACTGTATAATCTCGAGCAGAAACACAAAAAGCTAAGAAGCTAAACAACACCTCTGGGCAGGGGAAAACTACGTGCCTTTTCTATGACGACGAGCTAGATCAGGTTATGGGGAGCAAGCCGAGTATTGCTTCACGGTTGATAATAGCGTCAAGCCAAATTGCAAGCGGCGAAAAAGAATGTTTGTACGACACCGAGGAGTTGAATGGCAGCGGCGCCACTTCAGTCCAGACTGCGTCCGTTGCCGCGGCGGCTGCCTGCCGAGAGGAATAAGAGTCGGACAGTAAGGATGAGGGTGCCAGTCCATAGACGTCAAGCCCTGCGATAACAACTGCGGTCCCTGGTTCTCAGAGCGGCAAAGGCAAAAAACGTAAAGCAACTACAAAACGTAAAAGAGCTGCCGACAAGATGGAAAGCTTTTTGATAATTTTTTGCGCTACAACAGGAGTCGGAGAAGGAGTTTTTAGAGGACGAGGAACGTAGGACAAGGCTTGAGGCAGAGCAAGACGAAAAAAGAATGAAACACGAGGTAGAGCAGGATGCCAAACGGGAACAAATGTTGCTGTCAGTCATGGCAAAGCAAAACAATAAATGAACTTTAACAATGGCCGTTTTTGTTCTCATAAATCGTGACTTTTACTAGAAGCTGATATATCCTAAAGTTTAGCCTGCTTTCAGGCGGTAGATGGTGTTTGTTTCGCGCAGCAAACAGATCATCGAAGCGGCCGCCATATTGGCCGAGCGTGATTGAGACCTGGGATCGAATGACAAATGGAGGGGGGAGTGGGTGGGGGAGAAGAAGCCGAAATACCGCCTGCTCGAAAACCCGTGGTTTCCGAGTACAAAAGTTATATCTCGTCCACCAGCGGACGAGGAATATGATTGGCTTATCACGGCAAGTGTTGAAAGCAAGAACTGAAAGGAATATGTGTTGTGTAGTGAGCTTGCAGTTGGTAAAATATGGCGAGTAATACAAAACTCTTTCTCTTTTTTTAAGACTAAGGTGAAGTACCCTGGTTCCAGAGGTTTTCTAGAGAGAACAGCCACGGAGAAAGTGCCGCGAAGGCGGCGATCGGCGAACTGCGAGAGGTTTGTTGTCGAGTTCTCTTTTCGCAAGTTCGTATTAAACCGTAAATATCATACTCTTTCCAAAGCGCCAGAAGATATTTACTGAGAAGTAGGGTCTGTATATAGCTTCCCCCTGCTCCGTTTTCAAAGTTATCTCCTCCGCTTTTACCCTGGTTCCAGAGGTTTTCTTGAGAGAACACAGCTGCTCGCTTCTTTCTCCGCGGATGGGTAAAGGTACTTTGAAAACGGATCATGAGGAAGCTATACAGAGCCTAGGCTTGTAGGTAAAGATATTCTGGCTGTGCTTTCGACAGGCTTTGGAAAGAGTATGATATTTACGGTAAAGAGAACTCGACAACGAACCGTGATTTAATTCGCCACTGAAAAGTATTATTGTCGACCAAATTGCAGAGATGCAATCCGGCTATTGACTTCACGGCCGTTGAACTAGGAAATAATCAGAAATCCGCCTCAATACATTTATGCAACGGTCGTCCATTTCTTTCGGCAAACATTCACTATGATGGACTTCGACTTCTCAGAGATCGAGAAAGAGCTCTCGTTAGGTTTGACGATCACAATATTTACCTGTGTACTTTGCACCGTCGTAGTTTGTTTGTCGATGAGTTCTTCAATATCGAGTTCTGAGAAAACATTGTCTCCATCGGAGTTTTCTTTGAAGTTTAGAGATTTCGATACTGTATTTGTCCTCTGTAATTTTTTTTTATGCGAGCTTAATTATTTTAAGGAAGGAAGCAGCCGCTTGTATCGCACCTCTTCTGGTTCGCCAGACTGTGCTGCTGTGGTGCTGGACTGCTCTCTATAATCTATGGCTTTTGAAGCATCTTGTAATGTTGGTATGTATTTCGGAGGATTTGCAAACTCTTTGAGAGACTGATGGGGCGCCGGAACGCAACAAGCTAAAACCGAACTGTCTAGTGGTACTATCACAGTTGTTTCCATGGAGAACTTTGAATAATAATAGCTGGTTTTATTGAAATTTCCATATATGAGAACCAATTGACAATTTTGTACCGACATTTTGCATTTCATTTGACAGCGAGCGAAGTTTGTTTTGATCAAACCAAATCAAAATTGGCAGGCTGTCACACATCGACTAATGCGTTACAAGTTAACCGAAGTCATGTGCGTGGTGGGCGGATATTCAGAAACCAGGGGTTTTCGGGGCAGGCGGTATTTCAGCTTCTTCTCCCCCACCCCCTCCCCCCTCCATTTGTCATTCGATCCAATATGGCGGCCGCTTCGATGATCTGTTTGCTGCGCGAAACAAACACCATCTACCGCCTGAAAGCAGGCTATCTAAAGTTTGGCTATTGTTTCTTTTTGTTAGTAGATGCTCTTGTCAAGGAATTGTTTGCGAGAAAAATCATATACGATATTATTTATTTCCACATGAAGCCAACTCGTTGGAATGTAAACTGCGGCACAACATTTATTTAGTGATTTCCATGCAATCAACAACTAAATATAATTCGAGATTATTTAAAAGTTTAAAAATTATATTGGAAACTGCAAATAACAATATTTGAGCTTATTTTCAGTCAATGGTATTTTGATATACAAACAGTTACAGAGGTAACGATTTTTAATGTTGCACGTGCGGCACACTTTGATTCATGACATGCAATTAATAATTCAAACTTTAAAATTATAAAATGTGACCATTGCGAAAAACAGCGTGAAAATCAGAGGGTATGTTTTTCATATGCAAACAGCGGATATGTAGTTTTCCTATATTTATTTATCAGTTAACAATAGACGATAGAAAGGCTTAACTACACGTTTTACTCTATAGGCGAATCCTTGTTTACGTTTTTTCCTCATTAGCATACATCAAACTTCAAGCGACGTACATACAAACAAACACAGTCCATAAATCTAAAGAGATTGTCACACTTGATAATCACCGAAAATTTGAGAGTGATATGATACATATATTTTGAGATATGAGCGTTTAAAAAGCTCAAAATGTACAATGAATGTATCGCTGTCAGCAACTCTTGCCCCCCAGCCCATTTTATAGTTTTGAAAAGTCAATTTCTCCGTAAATATTTAACATATCAATCTCAAATTTTCGGTGGTTACTCAGTCTAAAATTCTCTTTCAACTGATATAGTCTGTTTGTTTGTAGCTTGAAGTTTAATTTATGCTAATGAGGCAAAAATGTAAACAATGACGTCAGCAAGGATTCGCCTATCGGACAAGGCATGGATGAAACCGGCCAAGCAAATCGGTGCTAAATTTCAATTAAGTTTCTCGTCGTTCGGGTTTTCGTAACACAGTGGCGCTTTTAAGATGTCCGACTCGGCAGAAGAACTATTCCAGCATTTCTTTGCAGGTAAGCACTCTTTTCTTCTCTTAAATACATAACATTCCTTTCATTAATTACTGTGCGAATCCGCGAGTCTTCGCGCTCATCCTAAATCACGTGTTATGGTATTTTTCCCTTTCTTTCAGGTAAACCCAATCGCCGAAAGGTAAAACAGACTAAGAGAAAGGATATGATAACCGAGTCTGAAGTTTTGCTGTACAGAACAACTGGAAAGAAGTACTTTATTTCTTTGTTCGCCATGCATAAAGAGCTTTTAAGCCAGAATGTTGCCCTGAAGTATGAAAAAGCTTGGCTGGATGTCGAAAACAAAGAATCGATAAAACCTGTCCGGAGCAGACGTGCAAATATTGGAAGAAGAGCAAAAGACTCACCTGAGATCAGGCAGAGAGAGCAGAGAAATGTACATGAAGGTACAAATATGACGGCGGAGGAGCTGGTCCTAAAAATGAAGGAAATTAGCCAAGAGGAATCAAAGACCCGCTTAACATACATGTACAACCTGATTCTTAACCTGAGGATGCAGAGGTGAGACCCATACAAAGACCTGAACTGCAGGGAAGTCAGACACAGCAGAGCCAACAGGGTTATTTGACATAGAGAGATCTAGTGATGACAATCACAACGAGGATGGTCGACCCTCTCAGGCTTCAGGCAAGAAAAAGAAGTCCAAAATGTCAAAGAAGAAAAAGGGGAAAGCGTCCCTGAAAAGACTAAAGAAGTTAACAAGCCGTGCGTAAAACCTCATGACTGTCGGCTTGCAAACAGCAAAACTGCACATGAAGTACTTGAAGGAGAGCGCCATAAAGCAAGGGCTAAATTTAGCAGCGTCTTCTGGTAGTGAGGTTTCATCAGAATAACTGGAGTAATACTTTATTGTTGAAAACAGTTAGAACCAGAACAGACCAGCAACTTGTTACTGTTAGCCTAGAGCGGATTTCGTATGAGTGCACGATTACTGTACAGTATGCCGTGACAATCAAATTTCACAGTTACGATACGGCACGGTTAAAATCGGGTTACGGTAAGGTACGAACATGCCGGGAGTCAGAGGATTTCGTGATGCAACAAGATAATTCAAAGTGATCCCCCTCCCCCAAGTATCTGAAGTATTTTCATGATCCCCCCCCCCCCCAACGAACACCAATAATTATTGTACACCCCCTCCCACCCAATCATTAACTCTAAGGGGCGGACCATTAGAAAAGTGATGGGTAGGAAGTTGGACATTTTTCCCTTGCAGGATATGTTTTTGCCCATATGTAGTGCAGGAATGTTTCTGCCGCTGCCTTCCTCTGCACGATTATTTTACCATTTTTTTTGCAGTTTTCAAATTTACCAAGGAAAGATTTCTCACAAGACTGCACTAAGTAGTTCTCAAGGGTTCTCAGTCTCGGTTATTTCAACAAGCTACTAAGAACACGAAGGAGCTACATCCGACGCCCTGCTGAGTCTCTAGGGGAGTCGGGGAAATGCTCGCCCGGAAATTTTTGAATTTCAGGCCTCGGGTGCGCATTTTCCTGCACTTTCTGGCACAATTTGATGTATTGTAGATTCGATAATATGTGTGTACGATTTGAACAGTTTGGGGTGTGGCAGTTATATAATCATGTGCATGAGTGCTTCCTTAAAATACACTCGGGGGAGGGTAGGGAGTCGGAACATTTGGATATGAAACCAAGGTATGCCAATGTATAATATATGACCCTCCTCCTCCCCCTACCAAACATAATACAGGGGACGGTACTGTGGTGAAACCTTGACGTCCACAATACCAGCTCGGAGAGTCCGGGGGCATGCTTATCGGAAAAAATTAATCGTAGAAGCCTCTAGCAGTTTGAGGGCATAACAGTACGAAATTATTTTAGGGTCTATGTGTACATGATGTTTTCCCCAGCAATCGTACCTTGCGCGATTTTTTTTCGCATCGACGCATCAATACAGCATTTGACAGCTCTTCGAACTCATTTCTTTGCTCATCCCACTCATTCTCATTGTGCCATGATATATACCGATGAACGTGGTGTTCGTACAAGATTGGTATTATTGTGTAAAGATTATCACAAACATTGCTTGCCGATACACCAAACTCCTGACCACCGTCGGTTAACGTATGGCATTGTCTTAACCAAATAAACGGCATGAGAACTCTGTCATAAATACAGAGCGCGTTAGGTCGGGTTCACCTCACTCTCCTTCGAGGACGCCGAGGGTCTCGTAGTCGCGCTTCTGTTTTGGTTCTTATTCGTTCTACGACACTCGCTAGACTGCCAGGCGTCTCACCTGTGAACAACCAGAAGTACTCAGGGTTAACAGCCAGCGTATTCCACACACTTGAGTTGATAGCGAACAGCCCGCGGTTGGCCACATAATGGTTTCGAATGATCACATTCATAGGGAAAAACCATCGCGAAATAACATCAAGAAAACACTCTATGCCCGCCAGCAAGGCATCGAATGGAATAGGTGGTGGAAGAGGGAATTGTAAAGATCTTGTCTCACACAGAATCTGTAGATATTCGATTATAAACGTTAGAATTCCGAAGATAAAACTTGGAAAAGGTGGAATCATCTTTACAAAAATATTGAATTAAACTGTATGAATCTCCGGGGTGAAAGACACGTCGCAATCTCATTTTACGCTCTGGTGACGTCTCTTCAGAATATGATAATTAACGGTAATCTTCGAAAAACAGTGGTCTATGAAAAACAAAGGATATAGAAAAAATTGTCATTTGTCTTTATTGTTAAATTATTTTCACAATTACAATTGGCAATGTGGTTGCAATAATTATTGTGTAAGTTTTCAGTATTTGTGTACCATTTGTATTCCATGTTATTCAACAAAATAACTTCAAAAAAGCCTTTATTTCATTCACAGTTCAAAAGCTGTTGGTAATACGCACAAAGGTTTCAATACGACGCTCCGTGCTAAATTAAATTTATTCTTTTCTCTGTGAAAAGAATAAAGTTATTTTAGCACGTGGCCTCGTATTGAAACCTTTGTGCGTGAAAGTAAAGCATATCGCGGAAGTGGGCCTTACTGCATCTCCGAATGCGAACAACAGAGTTCTTTTCAAGGAATATAACTACCAGCAAGGCTGTTCGTTTGCTTGACAGTGGATCACTGTCATGAACAACCATCAAATTCAAGCCTATTTAGCGTGTGTCGGACGTAGCTACATGTAGTTTGCTTCGTTCTTTCAGCGGCTTGGCCCGGTCAAGCGAATTTGTCCTACGACTGCCAAAACATAATAATTGTTTATAATTTTAAAACCTACACACAATACAGCAGGCCACTTTTCAAGCCAGCTCTTTTGCCAGGTCAGTAGCCAAAGAGGTTAGCTACAGAAGGCAGTTATTTTCAAGGTATACTACCGAGGCTGCCCATTTACTTGGGTGAATGGCCATCACGTTCGTGATTCATAGCGCACTTTAATACATGTAATGTTTATTCATAGCAGAGATTCCCTGCCTAGCAAAAGATCCGGCTTGAAGAGTGGTCCTGTACGATCTATCCAGCAACAACCACTCATCCAGTGTTCTGTGATAGCTCAGTGTGTGTAGGTTTATATGAAATTATAAACAACTACTACAGTACCAGTTTTTGATCACTTTACTCAGTGTAAATCTTTTCACAGTACGACATTTCGCTTTACAAGCAGCTGAAAGAAATATGCAAAGGAGCCACCAACAGCACCGACACACGCTAAATTTGCTTGAATTGCATGGTTGTTCATGACGGTGATCCACTGCCAAGCAGCCTCATCAGTAGTTATATTCCTTGAAAAGAACTCTCTGTTGTTCGCATCGGCTTCTGAGAATTGCAACTAATTTATGCATTGTGAAACGGCTATCTGCCACATGTATGTCATCAGTATGGAATTTTCTGCCTCGCTGCACAGACGTCTCTTTCGCAAGTGGGGGAGCGATAAGAGTCGGCTGGTTTCCCAGGCTAGCATGGTCAGTAAGGTGTTTGTAATATGGCATTTTCCATAAAGTAAATGTTTTTTGAAGCACTGATATAAAATCATAAAACTCGTTGATGTTGGCATTGTCCTAGCCTGCGAAAGCAGCTGCATCTTTGTGCTCACTCTGCAACGGATTCCCCCAAAGAAATGCCTGCAGGGCGAGAAACAACATTCCATATTGATAATGTAATTTTGGCTAATTATTTGTTTGAACAAGCTTCGAGTGCAAATTGCAAAGCAAGTGTAGGGAAATATTGTCTTTGGATGTCTTTAAACATTGTGTCAAAGAGTTATACAGGCCCTGCTTTTAGCTTTGAATCGCTCACCAACAGTCAGGTCAATTCCTTATGCAACTGTTGTGATGTATTTGTGTTTACCGATGAAACTTGAATGAAAGTCTCATTCAGTTTGTTGTCCGGTACCACAGAAAGTTTGAAGCATATCTTGACTCTTGTGTATGTACAAACTCTATGTGTATGTACAAACTCAAATTATTAGTCTCAATTATTAATCTCAAACTTCAGATGGATACCATTATGGCTATGATACAAACTAGGGTGTAGCAAGAATAATTGATTGGTATAGCAGGCGATCAAATCTACTGTAATGAACTGATACAGCTCTTCTCAAATAGCAAAGTGAAGTTAGCCTTGAATTGTGTGACGGTACAGCAAACTGAATGAGCACACGTTACATGTACATGAACATTCAAATCTCATCGGTAAGCTCAAATACATCTTTACCATCACAACAACAGTCCCATAAGGAATTGATCTGACTGTTGGTGAAGGATTTAAAGCCAAAAGCATGGCCCAGCTCTTCGACACAATGTTTAAAGACATCCAAAGACAATATTTCCCTACGTTTGCTTTGCACTCAAAGTTTGTTGGGAAAACATAATTATACACAGAAGACAAAAGGTTCTGTGATTGACCAATCAAATTTTTTGACGAGATTCAGGTCAAACACCAGTATGGAATTTTGTTACTCGTTCTGCAGGCGTTTCTTTGGGAAACGGTTTCGGAGTGAGCACAAAGATGCAGCTGCTTTTGCAGGCTAGCGTTGGGATTGAAAGAGCTGGTCAGACTTTAGTGTCTGCCACCTCACTTATGAATGCTATCTATATATGTTAAGTGCTTTACCCGTTGAAGCTGATCTATTTATATATAGATCAGCCATCTACACCAAGACAATAGGCCAAAACAATGGATATTAAAGTATTATATTATGTTCTGCTGGACAACCTTTTTGGCATTGACTGTATATATATATATATATACAGCCGCGTGCAAAAATTCTGCCCCCCCCCCCCCCCATGAAAATTATATACTTATATACTTATATCGGTTGCATCATGGGTAATCCAAAAATGTGCTTTTCAGTCATTTTTCTAACAAAACATATACCAGGTAGGATTGAAAAATGTACGAATAAAACATTTTTAGATCATATGGGTCTATCAGTGCTATTTTCAGTTTTAGTTGTACTAATTTATTCCATGCGTTTGCCACTGGGTCCGGTGGACCGAAACGCTGCTATGACTTCAAGGAACTCACTGTATTCTGAACTTTACTTTCTCCACGTTGCACTAGCTAGGTTTATTCTATTTCCCTAAATGAGGCTGAAGTATTCACTAAATTGCATTCAAACCTTGGAGCCTAAGTTTAAGTTTATTATCAATTTGAAACACGTTCTATTTTATCTTATGGCAGTTCAACCAGTCGTTTGCAATTCTGCCAAACAAACTGAACCAAATTCAACACTTCAAAGCCAAACGCAGCTAAAATATTGTTGCCGTTATGAAGTCTGCAAAAGAGCTAAAATTTCACTGAGAACACACCAGTTTTCTTTTGCGTTTTTTTTTTGCGACGTAATTATTTCGCATATGAAGTATTGATCAAACATATTTTATTTTATTCAGAATTGAATGCGGGCGGTTTTCGTTTTGATGTCGCGATGCATATTTAATTATATTCTGACATATCTTGCAGTTAACGACGTTAGAACTCTACGCGAGATAATTTTTAAGTTATATAAAGTGGTTAAGATTTAATCAAACTGTGTATCAGTTGATTTATTTTATTACTAAAAATTATCTTTGAATGATTGTCGGGAATACCAATAAATTTACAACCTAGTGAGGCCAAAGTAAATAATAGGTTTACTTATGAATAAGTCTCAATGTGAGTTTAACTGACGACCAATTGTAAAATTTATGTAACACGCAGGATAAATTATTTTTACACAAGACCAAAACCATTTAATTTTGGTCCATAATTTAAACAGATTAAAACAACTTCGGTTCTGATCTTTCTTTCCTGCATTGCGGACTCCATAAAAAAATGTTCTTAGCTACGCTGTGTTTAATTAATTTGGTTGAATGTTTGTCAGAATCGCACACATCGAACTACCATAATATAGAACGTGTTTCACATTGATAATACGCTTAAACCTAGGCTCCAAGGTTTGAAATCAATTTAGTGAATACTTCAGCCTCATTCAGGGCAATAGAGTAAATCTAGCTAGTGCGATGTGGAGATAGTAAAGTTCAGAATGCAGTGAGTTCCTTGAAGTCATAGCAGCGTTTCGGTCCACCGGACCCAATGGCAAACGCATGGAATAAATTAGTACAACTAAAACTGAAAATAAACTTGTTGTCTTCAACGGATGGGCCCATATGATCTAAAAAAATTAACTCGTACATTTTTCAATCCTACCTGATATATTTTCTTTGTTAGAAAAATGTCTGAAAAGCATATTTTTGGGTTACCCATGATGCAACCGATATAGGTATGTAAGTATATAATTTTGATGGGGGGGGGGGGGGGGGGTCAGAATTTTTGCACACGGCTGTATATATATATATATATATATATATAGTATACTCATACATGTACATGCTTCAGGGTCCATTTCCAGAAAGCATGCAGATTAGCACTAATCCTGTGGTAATTCTGGTAAGAGACTATTAAAATTTTGTTGCCATGGTAATTTACCTTGGATTCGTGCTAATCACGTTTTTGGGGACTGAACTGAGAGCATGTACATGTATCTTATGTATATAATTTCGTATGTTAGAAATGCTTGCACAAGTTGTCAATATCGTTGATTGTGCCATTTTTGTTATGTTATAGCTATATATATAGTACATGTAAGTCAACCCTGCATTGCTTTAATAGTTGACTTGAGGTTACATTACTTGTCATATCTCATGTATTTATCTCGTGTATTTTATGACATGAAAAGTTTTATGCACTAAAATGGAAACTGCAGTCATGGAAATATTTGAATAAATGTGAATTTACAATCTAGAAATTCTGTTCGGCTATTATTGAAATGAGTTAAGTTGGAAGAAATATTTATTTATCCTGGGAAATATAGTGAAATCTTTTCTGGGTTCCAAATTAGAAAGAAAGATCAAAACAGCCCTTCTTTGAGCTAAAACAGCTCTTTTTGGAAGGGCTGTTTCTTTGGGGGCTAATTATTTTGGGGCTGTTTCTGCTTCCATAAAACCCAAATTGACCCCAGTGTCTTCCAAATCAGCACTTAAAAAGGTCTAATTCAGCCCAAAAGCGGCGGTCAAATTAGCTTCACAACCTGGGGCTGTTTTACCTCCATTCTAATGGGACTAAAACAGCCCCAAAATTAACACCAAATTTTACTCACCGTTTTGGCCCCATTTTTGGGTCCGAAACGGCTCTTTTCAATTAAACTGTATGTATGTGCATACGGGAAATTGGCTTTAGTGTACTGTGGATTAGCTCTTTGGAGATTGTCATTCAAGAATAAGAGATTGTTATTTACAAGGGAGTACATACCAGCTTCATTCCGAAGGAAAGATGAGCTATGTAACTTTATTAATATGGGACAGTGTCTGAGAAACGTACCTTTACTATTGTATTGTTAAAACTGTTTATTACATTGGTTTAAACATAAAAGTCGTCCAAAAAGTGAAAGATACGTATCATTGTTTCTGATTTTATTAAAGTTTGATGAAATGATTTACATGGTGGTTCCATGTGTCGTTTAGAAGAAAATCGTATCAAATGTACCACTTTCGTAGCTTTTGTGTTAGGCAATTCCTATTGGCTGGAAAAGGATTTCGTCTTTAAAATGGAATGAACAAGCACTTTCAGCAACTTTATTTCATAATATTCATCCCTATCGTCCAGTGTATCTATATTCTACAACACACGAGAATCCTATGTGAGGAAGGCTCAATGCCGCAGAAAATAATGTAAGTAAAGTCTGTCATGAAACGCTGGGGACGTTATATAAATATAATTATTTGATGACAGCAAGGCATGTATAATACATTTTGAAATATTTTTGTTCTTTATATACAAAAGAGTGAGTTACATTGTAGACTACGAATGAGACAAAGAGGACATTAGTCGCAATGCGAAGATGTGAGAGACATTTTGGTAACTGTAAAGACATGTCAATCGATGTTGAACGAATTATAGAACATTCAGCTTGGTACTAGAAAGTGTTAGAACCGATTGAGAATATTAAAGCACAAAGAAGAAAATATTCCGATATTAAGAGATCAAAATATATTCAAAAACTCATGAATAATTAATGAGCATTTTGTCCAATCAGATGAAGCAAATCAGTCACGTGCATGCCCCTTTATACCTGATAAAATCTCATCATTTCAGCTTTCTCATTGAATTGCTAATTAGGATGAACGTTTTATATAAAGAATACTAATGAAAATGAAATGTTATATAAAAGGTTCATCCTAATTAAGAATTCACTGATAAAGACCCAAAGATAGCAAAAAGTACACGGATCATAAGGTAACTAGATAATCAATTTTGTACTAAATAGCTTACTAATATCAGCAGACTACCGAGATACACAGATAATATTTTTAAAATGAAGTTATCCAACTACCATTATTATTATCATTACTTGTTTACCGAGCCACTGTTTAGTCCCACTGAATTATTAAACCAAACTCAAAGTCGTAAAATAATAAAAACGTGCATTAAACTTACAAACATCCTCTTCATATTGTGTGCCGGAGTCAAAAATTTAGAGTCTGCCGTCATGTCAGTCCCATCGCTTTCCAAGTCTTGAACTTTATCGATGTCAACCACGACACCAAATCCTTCAAGTGCAGGTTCTGGCTTGTTCTTTACCACACAATGCTTTCAGCATTGCGAAACGCTGCTTCAAACAACATGGTATCGTAATTTCTTCATGTCATTCCCTTGAGATGTTCGTAATCGCAGGCGGTGATTACTCGAATATTTTGCATGGCGTTGTGAATACAAAGGTTCAATGGTTCATTAAGTAACCATTATAAGTTTTTGAAGCCGTGTAATAAACTCGCAGCACGTGTTTTATCAGGTCTAAAACTATCGGGCTGCGCCCTCGAGTTTTAAACCTGATAAAACACTGCTGCTCGTTTATTAAACAGTACTTTATAACAGGTAGATTGTTTTCAATATTTCCCACGAGTTATTTGACAAATTAAAGTCAAAAATGCAGCTTTTTTTCTAATTAAGTAATGATTCGCGTAAGAACTATAGGAAAAGACTGCAGCAATGAGTATGTCCTCTCGCACGATGTTACTTTAATGTGGCTTAAGTGCTGTGTGAGGTATCCTCAGTCAAAGTTACAAGCGGCAGAAAATATAGGAAACTGTGTCCTGTTGGACATTTCTACTGTAAAAACTTAAAGAATACACCATCCAGCCAAAGGGGGAAGACAAAAGATATTTGAATCAAAAATATGAGAACTTTCCTCACGGTTTATTTTATAGGAAAATCACATGCCTGACGAGGTAATTCCACGTTAAATTGCACGAGAAAACTTTCCTCACGGTTGATTTTTATTGAAATCAAACCATAGTTAATTTGATCAAAACTAAATTAAAACTTCAAAAGTTATCTAATAACTTCGATGTTCTATTGAATTTATGAGTATCAACCAATGAATTTACGAGAAAGATGAATAGAAAATTAACCCATTTTACATTCCTTGCCGTTCAGTACTATCGTTCTTAGCCGGATCATTACTTAATTAAACAACATTGACGTATACAGCTATTTCAATTAATGTTGTCTGGGCGATAGGGAATAGGGCATTAGGGAATATGGAATTAGCGAGTAAGGCATTTTTAACATGTCGGACGACTGTACACAGGCTAAAAATGGATAAATAAACCGTAAGCTGAGTCATCCAGGTCGTAAAACTCGTAATCATCCTTTTTAATACATTTCGATCTGGGAATATCCAAATGCCCTATTCCCTATCTCGCAGACAACATTAATTGAAATAGCTGTATATTACATACCGTAACACATACAACTGAAAATCCGACAGACAGTTTTTAATTTGCGGGTTCTGACTGGTTTGATCAGTACACTGTGATAAAGTTTCTTTTACATTGCTTAAAGGGGCTATGTCACCTAGTACCCATGCGCATTACGTTCATGTTATATGCTCATTAACATATCGCAAAACTCATAACGATCTAGTTATTTTATTAAATCAACCTATTTAAGATTGACAGATTATAATGGTATATTTTGTACTGGGGAATGTTGGTGAAGACATTTCACAATCCTTTGTTTATGCTTATACTGACGAACGGGTTCAGCTTCGGGTTTTCACTTTGGACCTCGACTGGCTCGATCGATTCTTTGTTCTTTGTTCTCCTAAAAACACAATCAATTTACATTGTTATGTTTGGTTAAAAAAACAGTTCAGTAATAGCCCACTTCTGCGATTTGCTTTACTTGTCACGCACAAAGGATTCAATACGAGACTCCGTGCTAAATTAAATGTATTCTTTTCTCTGTGAAAAGAATAAATTTCATTTAGTACGGAGCCTCGTATTGAAACCTTTGTGCGTGACAAGTAAAGCATATCGCGGAAGTAGGCTATTGTAATAACACGTACCTCTCTCTCCTTCGCAGCCGGAGTGACAATAAATGACCGGCGGATTCTGAATCGGTGAAATAATGTACAGCCAGACTTTAGCTAAACCCAGCTCGAATTACTTATCCTACTTATCCACACTCCTAGATATTGCTTTTCCCGTATCTTTCGGGTCTGATGGATAATATTGGCCGAGTACCGACCACAGGTCGTCGAGATCCTCTTGACAGTTGACCTCTCGGCGCCGTTATTTTCAATCGAAGATATTGTTGTTAAAATTTCTCACTCCTTTTACCAAAATTCCATTTAATATAGGTCTATAACTTACAATTAATACATTTATGTAAACCCTGTGAAGTTGAAAAGGTCGATGGACCATAAAACGTAGAAGATTCTCCCCAGTTGACTCTCTTGCACAATGAATTTCCAGCTATACTAAATATTCTGTAAATTTCTAGCAAGTTCTAGCATTTCCTAGAAACTTCCAGATTTTGTTCAAAACCTTTTCCGGCTTTTTCTAGTTCAATAAATTTCCCGTATTACATTCAGTCCAAATCTGGAAAAAAGCTGGAAGCTTAGCTTAGCTTCAATAACTTGCTTGAAATTTCCATTTCTCCCCCTTTCAGTTGGTAAACTGATCTTTCAGAAAGTTGGAAGTATTAGAATTTTAAGGCCGAATAGAAATGTTTGTTCATTTTTATATGGTGGGAGTCCATGCAGGATATTTCTGATTGTTATTAATATAAAATTTCAAGTCAGCTCTCATCTCGCAGTAAATTAAGCCTTTTACCAGTTGTAAATGGGCTTTATTTAGCTATTTTACAAGCATAATCAGCATAATATAGTTGTGTAAGAGATAAAATAAATAAAGCACAGTGTCCACACATAATAAAATGCAAATATTTTGTTGAATTCCCTTCACACAAAATGATGATATTGTTTCCACTAAAACAACCTATCGAAAAAGCTCAAAGTAGTAAAGTTCTGAAAACGCGATGCGACATTGTATAATTTTCACGTGGATGGATTAAAAATGCAATTAGTACTGAAATGGTACGGCAAACTTACATCATAAGGATTGTAAGTAACACTCAGGGTATTCCACAACGATGCACAATATGAATTTAAAATTTGCATTTATAGTCTCTAATTGCAATTTTCATCTAGATCTGGACAACTGAAAATACAAATGTACGTACCATTAATATTTAGAAATTGTATCGACCGTCCATACATTCATTGCATTTTTAGTGGAACGCAAATAGTATTTTTGAAAATATATCGATTGTCCATAAATGGAGAACTCCTGTGTATATAGTCAGAATTGTGTAGACAGAAAACCATGAAGGTGAAGGATTTTTAAAATTCAACAAGTTGCTGGGTAAAAGTGAGAAAAACATTTCGCTCACTGTGACAGCCATTACAATGCTATACCAAACCATAGCTAGCATGTCATTAAGTTATATTTGAGAAAGTAATTGAGTATTATTATGTTTCGTTTTCTCGGTAGACCAGATCTACATGTAGCTCACGGCATGTATGTAATGTGACAATCAATCAATACATACTTTATTATATGCTCCCAAAAGGGTTTTTCAACATATAATTACATGGTTTAATACACGCCTTTCATAAGTTTTACTTCCGGTTACGAAAACGAGGCTCCAGGTGGTTTGAAATCCAAGATGGCGGACAACTGCACAGTCTCAGCTAGAAAGTACCTCCGAAAATACTCCCAAAAGTATGTTATTCAGTAAATCATACCTGTGTTTGGTTTTAGAATGACTGTATTTATGTCCATGTGTAGTCTGTATTATTTTAGTACATTGTTTAGCGCACAAAAAAGTACTTTTCTACTTGATCAAGTCATCAGTCATTTCCGAACAATGTACACCCGACAGGTTGCAAATTTAAAAAAAAAATGCAGCTTACAGAGGACGATATTAATTATTTCAGGGGCATCTTTCCATCGAAGTATCTAAGCTAAGTTAAAGGAGTCGGAAATATCTTCTGGCTAGAGTAAATCAGTATTGTGGTCTAAAATTGAGGCAAAGTGATTTATGAGGTGCAAAGTAAATTTTAGTTTATTTCTGATATGCTGTTTAATAAGCTCATGTCATGATATATAATCTCTTTTGCTATTTAATACAGCAAGTGAAGTGCTATCGATTGGAAATGTAACTACTGTTCACCTAACAGAAAACAAACATTGGTAAAAGCTGGAGTCAACTGATAAGATGCAAGCAACGAGTATACCGAAACAGCAGCCATTATACTGGATAACCATCCAGACATAGTTCCAGTTAGAATATGGTTTATCCGTTCATAGTTCCCTAAAGCCGTTTTCGCTTAAATTTTGTACAGAACTTTTATATTACTAAAGAATGATAGCACGTTTTCCTTCCCCTATCCCTACCCTTTATATGGTAAATTCTATTTTTTCATACCCTTTTTTCACATTGTATACAATTCATACCCTACCCTTCAATGTATATTCCCTGACTTTGTATCACTTACATTATTGTGTAACAGCATACGGTATTGATTTTATTATTTATATACCATTAAAATAAGTTTATTTGTAGTTAGAATATATCTAGCAAAGGCGTTTGGACACTGCTTGGACTTTTTGAATGGAATTCAATTTTTTAACACTAATACGTTTTGTACAGAATATTCTTTTGTGCAATTATTGATAATTTGATAATTATATATAATAAAAAGCTTAGCACAAACTGATTGTAATTAGTAGTGGTTCCTATTCCCCTATCCCTGCTGCTCTGTGTGGTATATTAGCTCACCCTATCTAGGGTTAAAGCCAGTCAAATAAAGGGAGATGGGGCAGGGGTGCCAATGCCCTCCTTTCCCCAAGCAACTTCCCCTACTCCCTTCACTCTCATATCATCAGGCCACCACATTGTTATATCAGTTATTGTTTATTTAGCAGCTCTCACTCGAATATATATGCATTCACTACTCATAATTGTCCTTTTTTTTAGTATTTTTCTCATTTCTGATTTTGCTTCACCTTACCCCAAACCTTCTGGGCTAAAACCCTGCTATCTATAGACACATTATCACTCATCTTATAATTCCGCCAATTTTATGTGGACTAATTTTTATATCACCTTCAACCACCACTTAGTTAACACCTATTGTACCAGTTAATAGTTTTAATATTTTTGTTACAATTTATTTAGTACTTATTAAATGTTTCATATTTTTATTGACCTGAATTGCTTGTATAGCCACTGTTTATAAGTGGTATTCCCTTCCCATATTACTGTTAGCCTCAATTAAACATATATTTCAGTAAATGATATTTCTCCCTTCTCTCAAACATTATAACGAATCATACTAGACCTGAAATATTTTAGAAGATGAGAATCCTGTGTAGAAACTAATATTATTTTTTATTTCCTTGAAGAAGAAAAACGAGCAGGTTTTTCAATAGCGGTCGGTTGAATCTGTATTTTCATCGTTTGGCTAATGCCCATTGATTGAATTTTCTTTCATTCTCGTAGCTGTAGCTATCATTGTTTCCAAGAGCCATAATTATGCTTGAAGATTTCTCTTCTCTTGAGTACGTTGACACCAAGGAAACATATTTTTCCGGGAATGTATGTGCCTAATACGACGCCTGATGCCCGCATACGTCAAATATCACTTTTTGGGGTGCTTCTTGGTGAAGCAGATTTATTGTTTGATTCATTGTTTCTGGGGTTAGGGTTCTTTGTATTTTAGGGTATTGTTTTGCTTTAGAAGACAATAGTTTTCTTTGGGTTACATATGTGGTGATCTGTAAAATGACCAAGAAACCCCCACTTTCCTCAAAGTTATACGTTAACTGAACAAACATAAGTTAGTCATATTTCAAGCAACCGTATCAGCCATACTCTTACTCAGTTTTGGGTGGGCTTACACTACAAATCACGTCTCATAGTGTACACAGCAATGCAGTATTTCATGCGGCGTGTGCTTTTTGTGGTACTGATCTGTGGAGATTTTCAACAAAAGTTAATAGTTTAAAAGTTTCATTCGCGCTCTATCGGTATTTTGCCCAAAACGTGGACGTTTTTCATGCAAATCATCAGTTAATATACGGTAGACTATACATGAACATAAATACAGTGATTCTAAAGCCAAATTAAGGTACGATCTACTAAATAACACACTTTTCGAGTCCTTTTCGGAGGTACTTTCTAGCTGGGTCTGAGCAGTTGTCCGCCATCTTGGATTTCAAACCACCTGGAGCCTCGTTTTCGTGACCGGAAGTAAAACTCATGAAAGGCGTGTATTAAGAATATATTTAAAATGTTATTTAAAAAGTAGTAAACAATATATAACTTATGTAAATGTAATAAAATGTAAATGTTAATCGACTTACTTACTGTTAAGACCTAAAAACTGTAATTACTAAATAGATAATGGTCTAAGACGTACTGTATAAAAAATCCTTGATCATCTGATCTTTTAACTTGTTCTTAAAGGCACGAAGTGACGGTACCTGTTGTAAATTTGTGTCTAAGTTATTCCAGATCTTTACAGCTCTGTAATGAAACGACCGTTGTCCTGTAGCAGTTCTGAAAAGGGGGATTATGCACCTTCGTGCGTTTTACGAACTTATCACATAGATAAGATGGCGCTAGATTGTTCATGCACTTATATGACATGACTGTATCTCAATATACTAACAAGTCTCTAACCGGTAGCCAGTTAAGCTGGCGCAGGGCTGGAGTGACATGATCGTATTTCCTAGTATTCGTTATTGTCTTACAGGCAAAGTTCTGAACGGCTTGGAGTTTCTTTATGTTTGTTGCAGATGTGTTTGACCACACTGTCGAACAATACATAAGTTTGCTGATTACGAGTGCTGAAATAATTAATGTTAATGTTATATTATCGAAACTGTGTTTGACACGATTTATTTGGAAAAGTTTAGCCATACACCAAGATACCAATTTACTGATATGGCAGTTATATGTCAAATGGGAGTCTACAATGACTCCCAAGTCCTTAGCTGATGTAACAGGTGTAATTGTTCTGCCCAGGAAGGACAATTCCAAATTTATGGAGAGTCTTTGAAGCATGTATCGAGTGCCTACGAGGAAGAACTTCGTTTTGTTGGGATTTATTAAGAGTTGGTTGTCACAGCACCATTCTGCTACGCGGCGAAGATCTTCTTCCAGATGTTTCTGGGATCTTTTATGCACATCTTTTATTGGAAAAGTCATGAAGACTTTAGAGTCATCCACGTAGGACTCTAAACGACATTCTAGGGGCACTGTTGGTAGATCGTTCATATAAATACAGAACAGCAGGGGCGACAATATTACTCCCTGTGGTACGCCATGGGTGAGCGTACGAGGCGAAGATAGTGTTGTTCCAATGCGAACAGACTGTGTTCTTCCCGTCAAATAACTGCAAAACCATTTCACTGTTTCGGGTGAAGCGCCAACGGACCTCAGTTTGTGCAGTAATATTGGGTGACTGATGCTATCGAATGCCTTAGACAAGTCCAACAGGACTAAGGCAGTCAGCATCTTTCCGTCCATTGCCTCCAACATGGCGTCGCTCGTTAAAATGTTCACTGTTTCAGTAGAATGGTTCTTTCTATTTCCACTTTGATGTGAAGACAAACGACCGTTCCTCAGGAGAAAAGAGTTGAACTGATTGAGCGCAACTCTTTCACAGATTTTTGAGGCGACACCGAGCAGCGAGAGTGGTCTATTATTGGATGCTACCTCGTGAATGAATCGTACCTCAAAGTTTGCAGATCATTTTCAATTCTCTACTTCTGCTCGAAAAACCAAACAAATAAGGATTTTAAAACCATTTCACGACAACAGAAAGTTTATAGGTAGGTCAACTAATCTGTTAAGTGTTATTTTACAAATTTCTAAAGGATATTTTGATATTTTCGTGTATTTTGACACTGAAAAGTTGACTCAGTTTATCCTTGATTTTGACATTGTTTGTTTGACAAAATAAATCCAAAAGCTTCTCATTCTGTCTTAAACCTCTCTGTAATTGCAAATAATAGTTATCAAGTTAAAACATCCCCAGAAGTTTCAAAGAATTTTATTCAAAACACTTCGTTTTTCTGTCGAGTTTTAGTCTTAAGCCTTAATTCACACGTTCGATGCACTCGGAGAATCCTCGCCTGTCTACTAACCTTTACCGTTATTATTATCCGAATGTGAAGATAATGTAATTGAATACAGAACAAGGCGAGTTGGGCTAAGTGTTGAATCGGGTTTTCCATTGGCATCGAGCACACATCCATACACAGCATATATCTCTTTTGCTCGGAAAAAGTTCCCTCTATATTATAAACAAGTAATTCGCGACATCGGGCAATTCCGGGAAAAGTTTGAAAACACGCGTGATTAATCCTTAATCAATTAATCCCATGCGATTAGTATAGGTAATCAAATGGGGACGAGTGATATTAGGGATAAATTTCACGGGTGTTTGGCAAAATCGAAGTAATTTCCCGAGCCGCTTCCTCATTTCACTTGTCATTATTTGATATACCCATTAACATTATGAAGGGCAAATTACAATCCAGAAAAAAAACATGCGTAGGCAGCGTTTGAAATTTCACATGTGAAATTACAAATTACGTGTGAAATTTCAAATTGAAATAAGGGATTAATTTGTCCTCTATGGTATTACATATAATAATTCGTACCTGCAGATCCAAGTCTTTGTTTCCACCGTATGTTTCATTGGTTCTTTCGTCTGTCAACTATATCTACAGAGGACTCAGATATTAAGTCGTAATACTTCGAGTTATTTCGGATCAAACTCCTAAGAATCACATTCCTCAGACTCTGGGAAGTTGTTTGGATACTTCTTTCATGTTTTGTCGCCATTAAGGAACTTTTGGTTTCAGCTGATCGCCAACCTGAAGCCACATGCTAATAAGAAAGCAGCGCAGACATAATCGGTGTCTGTTCGCCTTGACGCGATGGAGAAAGTGACGTTGGACTTGTTTATAACTTACAGCCGATTACTTTTGGAAAAATCTGGGTATTATAATATACTTCCAACCAATCAGGTTGCGGAGAACAACCAGGTATGTTCGGTATGCTTTCAATTAATTTGTGGCCCAAATATTAAAGTATAATATTTCCCGTCAACCGGAAATCACCAACCGTCATGATAAGCTTTCAGTGGCCCACGGAAAAGTCAATTCGGTACGAAAACCCGAGCGATTCTCGGCCAGCGGCGAGACCCGTGACATAGCCCTTAATCATTTACTTAAGTATACCGACCAGATGTGAAGATTAGATAAAAATCAAGGGTTCTGCTTTAAATTTGCTTTTTTTTCATTTTGTTTTCTGTATATATTTTTTCGTTTACTTTTTTTATCGCGTAGGTACCACATGTTTGTTTGTGTCTATCACGTATTTAGAAGACAGCATTTTGCGAGCTACTTACGGTAAAATAAACAGTCGACAGTGTCCAACTTCGCAAAAAATGTTTTTCCTTTACCCCGGCCATGATCAAGGTGCAATATAATTGGAAACGTATTTGAAAATACTTGGTGGTAAACGTAGGAAATAATTTTGAGCCACGCAAAAAAGAAGCCATATTGTGTCTGACTAAAAGTCACTGTTTGCTAATGAAACAACAACAACGAAACCTAATTAAAGTGCAAGTGACACGATTTTTGATTTTTTCATCAAAATTTTACAACATCAGGGGAACATGACCCTTAAATGATTTTAACGATTATTTTATCATAGGTTTTTCTCACCACAGGAAGCCCGGTTACTTTTCTTCTCAACTGTGTTTGTGGTGGCTTGTGACGTCACACCCAGAACACGAGTTCTCTCTCAGCATGGCCGGGTGTGGACTGAAAGTGAAGCGCAGTCAAGCGACTTTTCCTTGATATTTAATGAACAAGTCCGCTCTAGTTTAGGATTTGATGGTATATCCAATTCGATATTACCCTTTCGTGCCACATTTCGAAACTTCAGAGGCCAAAGGAGGCGAGGAAATGCAGATGGAATCGTGTACACAGTAGAAAATACAATCTATTCTAGAATGGACCGTGCATGTTTTTTTTTTACTAAAACTAAGTTTAGTATTAGTGTCTGGTTAAGCAGATGTTTTCAATGTACACCAAATGTTGTGTTCGTTGAAGACAAACTAAAGGAGAACTCTTTAAAGATGACTCGTAATAATTAATTACAGTGTTGTTGATACTGAATTGAACCGAACTGAGCCACCGAAATGTTATACTTCATCAGCTAAGTCTTCCCTTATCCGATTCGTAGCTTTAGACTTGTCATCTAACTATATCATATGTTTAGTTTAGTTTAGGCGTTCTAGTGGAAATTGTGAGCGAATCTACACGGAACTAGAGAAGTTAGCTGCCGAATGAATGTTTTTTCAAATTATATTTTTCAAATATAACACACATGCTTTAACTGAGGAATATCTCAATATATTGTTAATAATAATTTCCTCCAAAATAATTTCCTCCAAAACCAACAAGAATAACAAGTCACTCATCCACCCTAATTGATCATATTTACACCAACAGTTATATAGAAAACATAGATTCAGGCATCCGCACAGTGGATATTTCTGACTATCTACCAATATTCTGTGTTACTGATGTTCATGTCCCTAAAAAGAAACATAAGCAGTATTTGAGAGATTACAAGAATTTCTCCAAAGATGAATATCCTTATGATATTGACTGATTAAGTGGGATGAATTCCTACCCCAATGTAATGACATAAACCAAGCTGCATGCTACCCTAGCAGTAAATACGATCAAAACCATAGTCAATAAGCATGTTCCTATATTAAGCCTGTTCCAAGAAGTAAGATTAAGCAATTGTCCAAACCGTATCGTACACATTTTCTTAGTGGAAATCTTGAAAATATAGAAAAATCCCACACTTGGCCACTCTTGTTCCTGCTTTATATAAATGACTTACCAAACTCTTCAAGTAAACTGTTGTTTCGAATATTTGCCGATGAGACGAATGTATTCTACTCTGATAAAGATTCTGAGAAACTAGAAACCACTATGAATACAGAAATAGAACATGTCTTCAAATATTGTGCAATCAACAAATTATCAATAAATCTAAAGAAGACTAGTTATATGATTATAACCTCCACTAATAAAAATGTTGACATAGAACGTAAATCACACATTAAATATCTTGGAGTCTTTACTGATGAAAAACCTAACAGGGAACCCCAAATAAAACATGTCAGTAACAGGATTGCAAAAAATATTGGCATAATTAACAAGCTACGTCATTACCTTGACCTGAAAATGTTGAAACAACTATACTAGTATAGTATAGTATAGAACTTTATTTTGATAGGGTAACTCCTTCAGCTAATTACAAACTAACTGTTATCAACGGAGGCCCTATACACAACTACTACATCAATGATCAATATTCAAATAAACAAAATATTCAAAAATCAAATTATACAGTTTACAATTATACGAATTAAAAACAAAAAAGGAAATATGAATAATCAAAATAATAATAAAAAAAGAAACTAATTAATTTACAGACTTTGATTGTATACGATACAGCCATGATAATAAAACGACTTCATGCTGCATTCTAATTTAACACTAGGGACATGTAGGTGATTGCTTCGCCTTGTCAACCTAGCCACAATATCTCTATTAAAGGTAAAATAGTTGTTAAAAAATTGAGGAACGCGCCCCTGAAGGCAACGCTTTACTAACTTCAAGACATGCTTCTCACGCCGTAACTCAATTGCGTCATCACTACTTGAAGTTCTCATAATTATACGGGCAGCACGCCTCTCAAGCCTCTCTATACTATCTGCATTAACCCTGCCACAACAGCCCCAGACTTGATCACAATAGTCAAGGACTGGTACGATGAAAGACTTATATATAACATTTGCAGTATGCATGCTGACGTTGTTCCTCACCCGACTTAGCATGCCTAATCGTTTCCCTGCCTTACTGACTAGGTACTTTACATGGGCACTAAAGGTACACTTTGATATTACTTTGATATTACACTTTGATATTACTCCATCTAAGCGATGCAGTAATTAGCTGGGAAAACACCTATACCACCCGATTAACTAAGCTCTCTGCTAAACCAAATAAATGTATTAGAAGCATTCTATTTGTTCCGACTCGGGAAAGCTCTAGGCCTTATTACAACTTTACTGACTGCTGCATCTTGCCTTTCCGGCTTCTTATTTCTTTTTATGTAAGGGTTAGAGACTGCTTATGAGTGCTTTATCGACAAATACAGGCACGCGCTGACTGTACGATGAACGAAAAAATAATGAATACTGCACGAGGCCGAAGGCCGAATGCAGTATGAAGAAATTTTGAGTTCATCGTACAGTCAGCAAGTGACTGTATTTTGCCGATAAAGCACAAACATAAAGTCTCTAACCTTTTTAATATTCAAACTGAGTGCACTGTCAGCCGAGAATTTCAATTGAAATCAGTTGTCAATAACAATTTCATAAAGAAGTCAAATATTTCGCATGAATTAAATCATTTTACGGTAAATATCTCCAAAAAGAAATGTCATTTCAAAAGACAATCAATAAAAACAGAAGTAGATAACTTTGCAAAGAATAATTTACTTTGGCGTTCGGTCAGTTTAGTTGACGCCTTGCGAGTATGTTTGTACATTTAACTCGAAAACGTTTCTCTTGGAGCCATGTATTCAAATATCGAGTATTTAGCCGGATTAACTCTTAGATAGTCTACTTTCTTTAATAGTTTCTTTCATTCGAAAATAACTAACCTGCAGATCAGTTCCAGTGAATTGAAATCTTGAAACCGGCCTCCATGTGCTCGGCTCTGATGCAAACATTTTCCAAATAAAAAAATCCTAGGTTTTCGAACCTTCCACTGCATTGTCGCTTCATTGTCTCCTCTTATTGACAGAGTAAGGTATCGCCGTAAATAAAATCCAATTCTTCAGTAAGACTTCTAGAGTGTTGTAGAAACTTTTGTTTACTCGGACACATGTTGACTTGTTAGTTGTTGTACTTCCAGCGCTTGCAAATCAGCCATTTCTAACAAAGATTATGCAAATGTTTGACTCGAAACATAATGTGAGGCGAAAAGTATGATTGTACATTTAACTCGAAAACGTTTCTCTTGGAGCCATGTATTCAAATATCAATTATTTAGCCGGCTTAAATCCTAGATAGTCTGCTTTCTTTAATAGTTTCTTTCATTCGAAAATAACTAACCTTCAGATTCCAGTGGGGCAGTGAATCGAAATCTTGACTTCAAACCGGCCATATGTGCTCGGCTCTGATGCAAACATTTTCCAAATCAAAAATCCTGGGTTTGCGAACCATCCACTGAATTCTCGCTTAATTTTCTCCTCTTATTGACAGAGTAAGGTCTCGGAAATAAAATCAATTTCTTAAGTAAGACTATTAGAGTGTTGTAGAAACTTTTGTTCACTCGGCCACATGTTGACGTGTAAAGTTGTACTTCCAGCACTCGCAAATCAGCCGTTTCCAACGAACGATTATAATTATGCAAATGTTCGCCTCAAAATATATATCTTCTGTCACACAAGCAACAGAGTTCAATCGTGCCGTTACCTTTCTAGAAGTTGTCTGCATTTTCACTGTTAAATAGGCGATTGTAATGAGGTTTCCCAAGCCGTCCCAACACGTAACAAAGCGAAGGACTAGGTCTCCCTTTCCCTAGGTAAGAGAGGGTCTGGGTCGAGTGCTGTGGTCACCAATAATGCACGCTCATTAGCCAATTACATGCTTGGATTTTGTACAATGCACGAAATTTGAACATTAATTATATATATTGCATTAGATACAGTTTCACATAATCCAAAAAGTTCCTATTAAAACGCAAAGGCCAACTCGAAAGCTCTGCTACTTTGGACTCTGCACACTTCTACTTGTCGAAATATTTTTATACGCTCTTTATTAATTTTCTTCTAGTAACCTTACTTAAACCTTCATGTACATTGTAATTGCAATCCCGAAAAAGTGTGAATTAAAAAAGAAAGAAAAAAGAAATTAAACTGACACAAATTTATCTACTATATGAGTTTCTGATAATTCTACCTGGTTGTTTGAGTCACGTATAGGCTTTGGTCTCTTAGCGAAATGTTTATTATCTCATTCATTTCAAATCTTGTGTCGCTTCAAGTATATATTACGGGGATAATGGGAGACTTGTGTGTTTATGAGTTCTAAAATATAGTTTAGCTCCGGGGGTCATACATGTCGATTGGTTTCTCTTCACGCACTCTCTCCATAGCCAGGTTTTAATAGTGATAGGGCCTTCCCAGCCTTCAGAAACCCCATTATCTAGGAAGAAGCTAAGAGACCAAAGCCAATACTGGTGACTCAAGCCTGGTAGAATATTGACAGAAACTCATAGCAGATAAATCGGTGTCAGTTTATTAAACTTAGTTTCGGTAAAAGAAACATGCACGTACCATTCTAGAATAGATTGTCTCTTCTACTGTGTACACGATTTCCATCTGCATTTCCTCGCCTCCTTTGGCCTTTGAAGTTTCGAAATGTGTCACAAAAGGATAATATCGAATTGGATTTAACCATGAAATCCTAAATATCAAGGAAAAGTCGCTCAGTTGACTGCGCTTCACTTTCAGTATCGAAATCCACATCCGGCCATGTTGAGAGAGAACTCGTGTTCTGGGTGTGACGTCACAATACAATACAATCCAAAACAATTTATTAGAGTCAAAACGTGGAATACGGTTGCCCATTACATTCAAGCCGGAGACTCGTGTGTTAAAAACGCTAGACTAATACTAAGATTAAGATATGATTAAGCTAAGTTGTATTTAAGATTAATAACACTATTTAATATCGAGTCTAGTAATCTAGGCTTACACATAGGAATTACTGAATATATAGATGGATTATAAAATTATATATAGTATAATGACATTAATATTAGGACTAGTTGGATTTAAGACTAAGTAAGATAAGTTAATAGGCAAATACAGCTAATGAATGTGTTGACAAGATAGTGCAAAGGGTAGGTTTGGAAAACAATGATTACATTGGCAGCTGTACCTAAGATTACTCAAGTCTAATTTCTCGAGGGTTTTTTTCGGAACTCCTTAATGTTGTTAATGTTCATTATACTTAAGGGTAACTGATTCCATATATGAGTTAATCTGTAAGTAAAAGAATTATAATAATAAGAGCTGTTGTATGATGGTTGTATGAAATTATGATTACGACTCCTTAAGTTATATTTAGTTTGTCGTACATTAAAGCAATCAGCAATATATTGAGGTCCTTTTTCCTTGACGCATTTAAAGAATAGGATAAGCGATTGTTCATATCTTCTATGCTCTAATGATTTCATACCGCTTAACGCAAGGATCTGATTATAGTCAATACTATTACCAAGGTTTAAGATAATCTTTTGATTGGCTGATTCAAGTCTTTTGTTGAGTGTATTACTAATACCAAGAAACAACGGACTGCAGTTTTCAAAGTGTGGAAGAATGTAGGCCTTATGCAACATAAGGGAAACATGATCGGTGGAAACAAGACGCTTGATTCGTCTTAAGGCTCCAATTTTAGCATATACTTTCTTCAAGACGCTTGTAATGTGATCCGGCTTTAAAATGTATTTTTTTGTCTATTGTTACTCCTAGTATTTTTAGCGAGTCTTGAATGTCAGTGGGTGCATCATCGACCAGCAAATTATAGGCGTAACTGCAGTTTCCAATAGCTTGAGTTTAACAGTAATAATTGTCGCAAACTTTAACCAGGCTTCCTGTGGTAAGACAAACCCTCACCATTCGCACTAAACATTCACTTTTGGAAGAAAAAATGAGGTATTGCATTAGAACATTCAGGACTATTGACAAAATATTGTGCCACTTCAGTTTAAAATGTTGAAAATCGTATCACTTGCACTTTAAGTTATCGAAAATCTGCAAAATCAACAGTTGCTTTGTTGTTTTTATCATCAGAAATACGTCTCAATCAAGGTCGAGTAGAAGTTAACGTCGGGGAACGCTGGGGATATGTGTACTACAGTGGAGTTAATGCCAGAAATGTAGCGAGAGTGGCATGCAGAATGCTGGGCATGCGCGGTAAAGCCTATCTTTTAAGGTACCCTGTGGTCCAGCCTTCCTCTGGCATGTCTATTGTAATGGCGATTGAAGGTTGTTCTGGTAACGAAATGTCACTGTTTCATTGCAAAAGACGTTGGATTACCTCCGGTAAAAAGATACTTGGAGCAGCATGTGGATATCCATCAGGTGAGTTACGAGAAAACAGCAAATATACTTACTGACAGACAGACAGAAATACATATACAATTTACAGTGGCTGTTCTGATAGTATTTATTTCAAACAATATAATTAGATCATGCGTAGCTGAGAGTTACATTCTAAGTTGATCTCGAGTTTGATATGTTTGACTTTAAATGTTACAAGAGGGTTAAGCTCTACCAGAAAGCATGGATCAACTTTCGTGCAATGAGCTCGGTAAAGTTCAATGTTTTGTTTTCCCTGCTAGCAGATGTCTCTCTCTGTCTTGGTAAAATAGAAGGCGAGGGAAAGAGACCTCTGCCGACATCCGACGCTTCCTTTGATCAACCGCCGTCCACAATCATGGACGAGTCAAACCAGTTTCGAAAACAGGATTTACCGGATAAAAGAGATGTACGCATGATCCAAGTTGCATCTCGCTGGTCTACTATTGAGTCCACTGTGTTATCAGTTTTAGCTCGTCGTTTGCATACTAATGACCGTGGGACTGCTTTCCTCTCATTGCCGGGTCGAACTCATCAAGCGCGACAAATTACTACAGGAGAAAAGTGCACGGGTTTGCGAATCACTCGGCGAAAATCAAACATTTTAGAAGGACAAAATCCCCAAATACTGACAGGGATGCCAAAATCATTTGTCTCTGTACCAAATTAAATTGTATAATTTTATAAATTGATGTTCTGAGAGTACAGCTAGCAGGGAATGTTTTGTTCTTTTACAAGATAAATACAGCGCACGCACGTGAAAATGAAACTAGTATTAACTTCTTATTAACCGAGAGCGAGATCTTTACGAGAAAATATCAGACCGAGGTCTTGACAGTACGTACATAAAAGACCGAGGTCTGATATTTTCCCGTAAAGACCAAGTGGGCGAGATTAATAAGTAGTTTATTATATGGCACTTTGTGATAAACAAAGAATGAGAAAATAAGTGACCCGCGTGACTCGCGCCCCGTAACGCAATGCGAGATACAAAATTTGCATAAATTTACATACCAAAGTGTGGAAGCCGTTCAGAATTTATTCGGAGATCTATTTGACAGCTCTTCCCGGCTAAATGAATGGAAATACAATGTCAGATGTCAGAATAAATTCAAAATTAGAAAACTTGGCTAATCCAAAGTGCATGAAAGGTGGAATGAATTCGTAGAAAAAGCGATCAGAAAAGAACGTATTTTCCCCTAAATCAACTCGAAAAACAAACCGTTCGCTCAAGTGCCATGTGGTCGGCGAAAAAAAAATCACGATCTTCGTCGGATCACTTTCGGCGATGTTTGTATGTTTGTATACTGGACCACTTTGACTGGGACATGGCAAATCTGGAACTGACAATCCCTGATATTTGCTCCTGATCGGCAAAATTGGTTGGCTGTAAAATCAGAACTTCCCTGGTTTATAGTGAGGGATTGTAATTTGTAAACTGGACCGGTGGCGGTGCTGACTGACATTCAAGACAAATTTCTTAAAACCGATAATTGTAAAAAGAAAGCCGGCTGCAGAGGAGTAGACTTGTTGCTTGTTGAATATATGGACTAAGACTTCTGGCTCTGGTGACAGTCGATGCCGGACTTGTTGTCTTGTAGTTTTACTACTTCCACTGCACGATTCTCGTGTGAACACTCAACAGAGCCACGAGACTTTCAGAATCAGAATTAGTAGGTTTATCTTTATTGAGGATTGTTCAGTTATTCCTTTGGATGGAATTGTAGTTAAACTAGTTATTTCCTGTCCTTTTCTGGTTGACTTTGCGCCGTACATCAATGATAACTTTTTACAACAGATGGTCACTAAGTTCGCTTTGGAGGTAAGCTTTGTAATTATATTTACAGGTCACATTTTTGATGGCCCGGCTTTCTTTCTTTTAAAAACGGTATTATTACGATGTTTGTGCTCTTAAACTGCATCACTAAGTGCCTAGTTATCTCTATTTTCCGGCTCGATTTTAGTTTTCAATTTCCTTAGATCAAAATATGCGAATTGTGACCGTTATCATGGTAACGGCCCGTACGGCAAAATCCCGACCGAGCACCAGCCAATCAAAACACTCGATTTGACATTGAGATTGGCTTGCCATATAATAAGTCTAATTAATGGGTGATAGAGTTAACTTTTACCACAAACGCGGAAATTATCTGGATTGCAGTATTATACATGTAGTAGGACTAATACTACAAAAACTAAAACTACCAGAATCATTTTCGATTTTTTTTTTCTTCAGATTTTTTTTAACTCCTGAGAATACCAAGACAATAGTCCAAATTAGAAGAACAAAAGAATCAGCGCAAAGGATTCTGGTAGTTGGATTCAACTGACGCCGTAATAGTGCAAACTGCCTGTTGCTGACTTGCAACCAATCTCCAGAGATACAAAGTCGTGGCGGCCATGTTGGTGGAACTAACAAGAGAAGCTAACGAGGAATCTTTTGTTAACGTCCACCAACATGGCGTCAAGAATTGTGCACTTGCTCCAATAGATAAACAGGACAGTAACTCTGTATCTAGCAAAATGAAACTTTATAACTAAAGTGGCTGGTGAATATATACAGAAACCGACTGGCAGTTCCAATCGAACTCGGGCCGATAGAGCCCGAGCTGCCTGTGGTCCTCGGATAAATTTAGTGCAGCGCTAAACAGTACGATCGGGCAGGTTAGTTGTTAGATGGCTGACCAAATCTGGCTACGCTATAAACTTGTTATAAACTTACCGCACTTTCACGTGCAGACATATCTGAAACATCGATACAAGTTATCAAATTACGTGTGGTTATTTTTGTTTTGAGAGTTATTATTGGTTTAGCTTTTCGAAATTTGCAGATAAACTGTTTTCTTGACAAATACTGTACGGTGAACGAAAAGTAATGAATACCGAAGAGCGAAGTAAACTAACTAGAACTAAAAATTACGTATGTATAATAATCACCGTTAAATGAGTTACTGCCGGAACGAAGCACCAGACAAGCCCACGAAAGAAAACACCCTGGGTTGTGGCGTGGAAAATGAGTGGAAACGTATTCCACGATATGTGGATATATATGAAATATATGAAAAACGAAGCTGACTGGCCTAATGACTACTCATACTACAAAGCATTATATGGTTATATGCTACTTGATTACCTATAGTGCAATATGTCGTATCAAAACCACTATACTGCGGCAGAATATCAATGTCTGACTAATCGCTCCTCTGTCGCTCTGACGTCAGAAATTTCATCTCTAACTAAGTAGCAAAATTCGACCGCAAAGAAGAATGTACTTTTGTTCAGTCATTGAAGTTGAAAGCAAAATGACAATGAAAAGAAACTTGACGACTTTTCACATATAACCATGGAGGTCTCTCTCGTCATGTTTTAATAATAATAATAATAATAATTTAAATATTTATACAGGAGGCAAACTTCACCCTAAGGTGATTTTCAGGAAGGTCCTGTATTAGAGTAAAAAAAATATAGAAATGTCTATGAATCTATAAAAGGTTAAAATCTAGTAATATAAGGTATTAATTAAAAAATAGCTATAACAACAATAACGTACTACTATAAATAAGTAACTAGATATATCGTTTAAATTGATCTAGATTTAGAATGTTTCTCGTGCTCTCAGATAGCAAATTCCAGTCCTGAATAGCATGAAAACAAAGGCGACGTTGGCCAAACGAGCTACGAGATTTAAGCTTATAGATGTCGTTCTTACTTCTGGTATTGTAGTCGTGCATGTCTCTCTTAAAAGTAAAAGTAAAATCCCAGTCTATAAAACCATTTAAACATTTAAAAACAAATAAGATACGGTGCTTTCTGCGTCTCTCTGATAAGGAATCCCAGCCAAGTTCTTCCAAGGCCTCTGAAGTAGAGGAGTGCTTGGACTTATCTAAAATTAGCATTGCTGCTCTGTTTTGAAGAAGTTGAAGGGATTTCATTAGATTGCTTTTGTCTCCCCAAACAATGTCGCAATAATCTAAGATTGGTAAGATCATTGTGTTGCTAAAAAGTTCTCTAACAGAAGCGGGAAGTAAGTACTTGATCCTGGTTAGTATCCCTAATCTTTGTTTAACCTTGCTGTTGACGAAGTCGACATGGTCATTCCAGGTAAGGGTTTCATTTATGACGACGCCCAAGTACTTGAATGAATCTACTCTATCAAGATCTTTGTCGTAGATTTGTATACTAATCGTGTCAAGGGATTTCAACCTCTGTGAACTTCCAATAAGCATAAACTTAGATTTTGCGGTGTTCAAAGTTAGCTTGTGATTGTAAAGCCACTGTGCTACGTTCTTTAGGTCTTCATTAAGCATAGACTCTAAGTCCTTAACTGAATTCGAAGAACAGTACATGGCTGTATCGTCGGCAAATAATGTTACCGAAGTATGCCTAAGACAATTGGGCAAATCATTAATGTAAATAGAGAACAATAAGGGGCCAAGGATGGAACATGAGGAACCCCAACATACACTTTCCGAATACTTGATGAAACTTGTCCGATAACTGTTTGCTGACGACGATTGCTTAGATAAGTTTGGAACCACGCCAAACTCGTTCCGCAGACTCCTAGAACTTTCAACTTGTGGAGTAAAACTGTGTGATCGACTGTGTCAAACGCCTTTTTTAAATCGATGTAGATCACACCGTTTAACAAGCCATTGTCCATATTGGTGAGCATTTCGTCAGTAAATCGAGTTAGGGCAAGAGATGTGGATCTGCCGCGCCTAAAACCAAATTGATTGACAGTCAGTAGCTTATGAAGATCTAAGAAGCCATAAAGCTGTATGTGAACTGCTCGCTCGATAACCTTACTCACGGTCGGGAGAATGGATATTGGCCGATAGTTGTCCTTTGTCAGTCCTATCTCCCTGCTTGAATAGTGCGATAACCTTTGCACATTTCCACGACAAAGGAAATTGACCTAGCTTCAAGGAGAAATTTATAACATAATTCAACGCAGGAGCAATAACGTCAGCAGAATCACGAAGAAGGCGGGAACTAATCTTGTCAAGACCGATAGCCTTATTAATTTTCATATGACTTAATTGCTTCTTAACGAAGTCTACTGTCACAGGATTTAGCTGGAATTTGTGATTGGGTGGTTTAACTTCAGATGGCATAGTTTCTGCGCAACCAAATACTTTGGCTAAGCTTTTCCCGATACTTGTAAAGTGCTGGTTTAGGATCCCGGCGATATCATGATAACTCGTGTAGAGCTTATCACCCATAGAAATAGCATTTACTTCCTTATGATTTGATGGCAGTGTTTCTTTAATTGCTTTCCACATCTTAGAGCTGTTGTCCTTAGAATTCTCGATGAGTTTGCAGTAATGTTCTGACTTAAGCTGTTTTTCTTCACGATTAGCACAGTTTCTTAATTGACGGTACATTCTCCAATGATAACGAGAGTTGGACGCGTGGGCCATTTTCCGGTGGAAATCACGATCACGCCGTATTTCTAGATGTTTCTCCGAGACCCAAGGTGATTGATTTCCTTTTGATCGTCTAGATTTAATTGGAGCGTGAGTGTCTGCACAGCCTTTATAAAGCTCTTCCCATAGGAATAACGCATCGTTTATATCTCAATTTGAAAATTGTCTACCTTTCTCACTAATATTCTGTTGTAATTAAACTCGTCGTGTTTGAGTTCAATTCTGCAAAGCTGGTGCTGTTTTGAAGTAAAAATATGTGTTACAATATGCAAACCGGATTAGTTATTTGATCTAGTAGTAATTGATCATGAAATGTGAGTATCTCATTCCATTGCGCTATATAGCAACACATGATACAATGTGGCAAACCATCCCGATTTTTAAGACTGCCATGGAAATCAACGTCAATTAAGAAAACATTCGTTATGGCGATCCGGTTTATATAGCCTGTTTTGCAAACTGGATCCAGTTTTGAGGCCGGTATCCATCGAAATCACGTGATCTGATTGGCTGTTCAGCGATACGGTTTTAGTCCCAATAAGGACCTTGCGAACCGGACCGCTTATGGCTAGCTGCTAATTGCTTTTGCTGTTTACGGCCATACGTAAGATTCACAACTGAGTGACTGGTCACAATTTCAATGTCTACAAGTCGGCCTCAACTAACCATCAGCGAAAAACATTAAATGTCCATGGTGCTAAGTTGTTCTTCAGAGAATTTCACTAGCCGCTCTGAGAATACTAGAGCCGTAGGAAGCAAATCATCGAGCACAACGTCATCGCTGGCGGTCTAAATACAGGAAAGTCGAGATCGATGCCTGAAGATTTATTTGGCGGGGCAATAGTTGTCAATTGCGAAGCCAGACTACACCCAACAAGGAGTCAAAAGAAGCACTTATATCTCCGAAAATATTATGTATCTTTTATGTATCTGTTCAATGATCGGCCAACATTTTCTCGCTGAAAAGTGCGAATTTTCATTGATGTCCATTTGTCTGTCAGAATACCAGCGGGACACCTTAATGGTATTAAGGTCGGCGCATGAAACGTTCGCCGTCTAAAACGGGCCTAAGCGCTTAGTCACCTTGGAACAACAAGGAGATAGGGTTACCCTAGCGCTGGGTCATTTCCTCTTATTTTTTAGCGAAATGTTTACAAGCAGGCGGGACAACTCAACTCGATTGCCCGGGTTACCCTAGCGCTAGGGCTACCCTATCTGAGAGCTAGGGTGACCCTAGCACTAGAGCTATGTTTTGCCCTTGTAAACGATTTGCTAGGGTAACCCGCCTACTCGGGTCAACTCTATTCTAGAGCCAAATTTCACATTGCAAGTTTCTGGAGTTCTCTAGCAATTAGTAGGTAACATAACTACGTTGTAGGATACTAGACAGCTGAAAGAAGAACCGACGTTAATTCACCAAAACTCGCCGAACTCTACTCGTGTCCGCCATGTTGTTTTCTATGCTTGAATGATTTTGGCGAGCCTAGCGTTTCACAGGCTACAAAAGAATCAGTCTAAATCACTTCCACAGATCTGTATGAACAGGATTAAAATAAAATAAAAGTGGAAGAGTAATATTAGTAGCACATGTTTTCATTCGTTAGTATGATATTTTATAAGAAACGGCTTTTCAAATGAAGAATATATTCATAACAGACTTCAGACTAGCTCTTGTTAAAGTGCTACTACGACGAAATTCGACCATTTCCTTTTCTACTTTTTTGTCTTCCATAACGGCACACAGTGTCGAAAATATCCAAACCATTGAAAAATATTACCAAAGGACCAAATTAACCTATGAATTTTGCAGAGAGTTTACCGTTGAAATCACGCCCGCCAATACTGAAGTGTGTTCCAAATACTTCGAGATTTTCGACCAGCGGTTTGCTGTCGTGACGTCATCTTCTCAACGCGACGCTCTTGTAAATGCGTATTTTCATTCAAAACTTCATTCTTTCGTTTCCTTTTTGGAGAAAATAGTATAAACATGTACTATAAACATGAACTTATAAGTTCGTGCGAAAGTTTGTGTGAAACGTAGCCCCGCATGTTGCTGTGTTGAGAAGATTACGTCACGTTCGCTGGAAATTAGCTCTGGCATGGCTCTGTCACGGAACGGGTTCGAGTAATGGCGGACATAAAAACTCAAGATTCGGACCCCAAAAAATAAGACTTCCGGCCATTATCATATCAAAATACGGTGTGGGTAGACAAAAAATATAGCAACTTTTCTTTACAAATACGCAAAAATATCACTATCTCAAAATGTGATCATAGTGGCACTTTGAGTTGACCCGGGCAGTATGGCAACCCTACCTGAATCATTTTGCCTGTAAACCCGGGCCCTAGTGCTAGGGTAACCCTCTTTCCTTGTAAACCGGACCTAACACTTCTTTATTAAGCAAGTCTGTAATTAAGAAATTAAACTGTTATGGTTCATTATCCTGCCTGAATCTCACTTTGAATATGAATTTCATGTATAGTTTATAAAACGAGCAGTGGTGTTTTATCGGAGTTTTGTAAACGGCTTCAAAAGCGTCAAAAATATATATGTATGATAATAGCTAGTCAACATAAAGTAAAACATCTTGAGTATCCGTTTCAAATTGAAGTAGATCACAAACCCTTGAAAATATTTTTTTAACATGGAAAGATCAAGTAGACAGAATTTCTAAGAAAGCTTCAGTGTGTATAGGGGCGCTGAGACGAGTTAGGCATCTTGTACCTCACGAAACGCTAATTACAATGTATAATTCCCCTGTACTATCGTATTTCAATTACTGTAGTGCAGTATGGGGAAACTGTGGAAAAGGGATATGTGACATACTCCAAACTCTACAAAATAGAGCTGCCAGGGTGGTCACCTTTTCCAATTATGATAGGCTGAGTTGTTGAACGAACTTGAATGGAATAATCTTGAGACAAGAAGATCAAAGCAACTAGCTATATTCATCTACAAAACTATGAATGGGAACACTCCAAATTATTTGAAGGAAATCTTTAAAAGCACGCACAACTCTTGTACATTCTTATAACTTAATAAACTCAAGCAATAATGTATCTGTACCAAGACCGCACACTGAAGCTGGAAAGCGCAGCTTTTATTATAGGGGGGCTGTTCTATGGAATACTTTATCTAATGATACAAGAAGACAGACGAGCGTGGCATCATTTAAATATATGCTATAATTTATGTTAACTAAGTCATTTTGAATAAGAATTATACAATTTATATTAGAATAACATATTTTAGGGATTTATACTTTTTACAGCATGATGTCCACATAGCAAACTCTTGGTATCCAAAAAATGGAATGATCGCTAACCCAACTAAGCATCAAGCAATGGTGTTGAGCAGTTCTCAGCTTGACTTTTCCTTTCCAGTAAAAGACAAACTGGATCTTCTAGGCATGACATTAGATAATGAACTGAGCTTCAAGGAGTACATCACAACCATATGCAAAAAAGTAAACAACCAATTTAATGTTATGATTAGGTTCCGTAAACTTTTTCCAAACAGTACCATGTTACGGCTGTATAAGGCCTTCTTACTACCTCACTTTTATTATTGTTCTATGGTATGGCATTTTTGTGGTAGTCGCAATTCCGACAAACTAGAGGCATTAAATAGACGCATTCTTAGGTTTATTTTTAAGGATAAGGACTCCGATTATAATCAGCTGCTTAAGAAAGCAGGAACTACTTCTATATACAATAGGCGTATTCAGAATATGCTGCTCACACTTTTTAAATGTCTGCATTTTGAAAATTACCCTGGATACTTAAAAGATATGTTCAACTTAAGATCAGTATCTTATTCTCTGAGAGGCAGTAATATTCTCAGCCTTCCTAAACCATCTACAACTTCGTATGGCCTTCACTCATTTCGATATTTTGCAGCTAAAGTTTGGAACTCACTACCCGACAACTTTAGAGTTCTCAATACTTTAATGACGTTAACCGTCTGATCAGGCAATATGACTTTGCTACCATTTAAATGTAATTTGATATTAATTCCAATTATAATTCAATTACTCGTGTATAAATTAGATTTATCATGTATATATTAATTTAAATAACATTTGTCTATTTAGTTATTTTCTCGAAGATATTAGCTTATTTCAGCTACTCTGTAAATTCGAGGATAAATAAAGTGTATGTATGTATGTATGTATGTATGTTACAACACATTTTAACTAGGGGTTCATTTCTGTAATTTTATTATTAGTTCATGTATGCACGGCTCTCGGGAAGAGCATTATATGTATGATGAGACACCGTGTTTAGATAAATATTTTGTATGTGTGTATGTCTAGATGTATACAGTCATGTTATTCAGTTATTTTGGCGATACGACCTATTTTGGCCGAGGAAATCGAAGTTAAAATTTATGTAAATTACATGAAATCTATATCACATTTAAAGGTCGCTTCTCGCTCAGTGATTTCCTTTGTTTTTGCTTCATTAATTATTCATGCATTCTTGAAGTAAAGTTACTTTTCACATTTGTCAGTAGTTAAATGGAAAAAGAATGATATAATATTTTTTGTTCTCTTTGTTGAAATAAAATATATAAATACAAATATATTTTTTGTTTCATTGGAATTTATTGAAAAATGGAGACCATTTTAGCGACCCATGTCAGTAATCTCAAACACACTCAGATTCCCGTCGGCTTAAATATCTCAGTTTGATAATGTATGTTGTTGTGTTTAACATGAAATAAGTCGAAGCAGTCCAGAGAGCAACATAATATAGCAATTTATAATATAGATACGATAGTACGCGCGCTCTGATTGGCTAAAAAGCCATGTTTCACAGAGAGTTTTACACCTGATAAAACACGTGCTGCGAGTTTTTTAAACGGCTTAAAAAACGTCTAGATTTATAGAGCCGTGTAATTCAGTTATTTTGGCGATACGACCTATTTCGGCGCAGAAAATCCAAGTTAAAGTTTATGTAAATTAGGATGAAATCTTTATACATTTAAAGATCGCTTCTCTCTCGGTGATTTCCTTTGTTTTTGCTTCATGAATTATTCATGAGTTTTTTTAAGTACTGTTTAAAACACGAACAGCAGTGTTTCGCAATTCAAGAAGAACCTGCACTTGAAGGATTTGGTATCGTGGTTTACCTCGATAAAGTTCAATACTTGGAAAGCGATGTGACTGACATGACGGAAGACTGTACATTTTTGACTCCGGCACAAAATATGTAAGTTTCATGCACGTTTTAATTATTTTACGGCTTTGAGTTTGGTTTAATAATTGGAACTAAACAGTGGCTCGGTGAACAAGTAATGGTAGTTGGATAACTTCATTTTAAAAATATTATCTGTGTAGAATCTCGGTAGTCTGCTGATATTAGTAAATTTAGTGCAAAATTTATTATCTAGGTACCTTATGTTCCGTGTTCTCTTTGCTATCTTTGGGTCTTTATCAGTGAATTCTTAATTAGGATGAAACTTTATATAAAATTTCATGTTCATTGGTATTCTTTATATAAAACGTTCATCCTAATTAGCAATTCAATTAGAAAGCTGGAACATCAATAGAAATTACATTGTCTCAATCATTAACCCCGTTTCCCCCTGGGATAGAATTCAAATCCCTCCGCGGGCCTTTTAGAATGACGAGATTTTATCAGGTATAAAGGGGCATGCACGTGACTGATTTGCTTCATCTGATTGGACAACATGCTCATTAATTATTCATGAGTTTTTGAAGTATAGTTCAATAAACGAGCAGCAGTGTTTTAATTCCTTTACGAGTGGGACTTTTCACAATCACGCTTGGTAGTTTGAAATGTACTCGACATGGCAGACACATAGACTTTAAAACAGAGCGATAATTTATATAAAAGAACGAAAAGCACATTAACAGACTTTATAAAATATCCCACAGAAAATGTGTGCTCTGATTGGTTGAAAGCCGTGTTTCTATAACTCTATAGAAACACGGCAAATGTTACGACACTTGGAGTCAACCGGAAGCTCTGGAGAAAATTATATACTTGTCACAAAATGTTAAATACTAAACTGAAAGGCGATGAAGAGCCACCTGAAAAACGACAACGTTTTGCTAGTTTAGAAACAAGCGAGTTGAATGTGTCATTGGACTCAGCACAATCGCAAAGTACGAAGTACAACACGGCCTACGCTGTTTCTGTTTACAAAGGTGAGTTTTTCGTAATTTGTGCGAACTGCAACTTTTCATCGTCAAAAAAAGTATGTTGTATATGAGTAAGCAAGATAGAAAACTACTGTTTAGTAGCTTGAAGAGTACTTTTCTTTCAGAATGGGCTCAGCAGAAAAGAATTGAGAAGGAACTCCATGAGCAAACTGAGGAGGAGCTGGACAAGAACATGAGAGTGTTTTACGCCGATGTTAGAAATAAAGATGGCGAAGATTACGGAAAGTCAACTCTGTTATGCTTCCGAAGTGGCATTGAACGCCATCTTAATTTTCCCCCTCATAACAAAGGAATAAAGTTTTCAAAAAATCCGGCCTTCAAAAATTCTAACATGATGCTAGACGCAAAAATTAGAAATCTAAAACAGCAAGGAAAGCAGAGCGTGGAGCACAAACCTAACATCAACATCCAAGACCAACATAAGTTGAAAGCCCATCCAACACTGTCCCCTTCCACTCCTCTTGGTCTACTGAGGAATGTATGGTTCCATACGACTCTGTACTGGTGCCGCAGAGGACGAGAAGGTCAAAGAAATTTGACCTCATCAAGTTTCAAGTTCTTACTTGATGAAAACAACCGGTCGTATGCCACCATGACACACGACGAATCTACAAAGAACCATCCGGGTGGAATTGGTGATATGGAAAGTTTCGAAAAGGAAGGTAGAATGTACAAAACCACAGATGATCCAAGTAATGGCTTCAATGCTCTACAGCTGTACATTGCGAAGATTCACCCTAAATGTCCAGCTTTCTTCCAGTTCCCGAAGCGAAAATGGTCTCCCGATGACTCTGTTTGGTACGAAAACCGCCCGCTTGGCGTAAACAAACTCGGGGTCATGATGAAAGAGATCAGTGAATCTGCCGAGCTTTCCAAAAAGTACACAAATCATTGTGTAAGGGCTACCGCAATTACCCTCTGGTCAAATGCCGGTCTTGCCAATCGCCATATCATGGCTATATCTGGCCATCGCAATGAACAGTCGTTGCAGAGCTACAACACTCGTCCTTCGACTCCACAGCTCATGCACAGTAGCGATGTGTTATCCAGAGCGCTCACAACTTCAAGTCCTGGCCTAGCACTTCAGATCCCTCAAAACATTCCACAACAGCCCCAGATATTATCGCAAACAAGTTCTGTGGCTCAGACCAACTCCTTCTATGAGAAAGTCAGCTTCACGAATATGTTTTCTGGTTGTTCGATTGGCACCGTCCAAGTCTATGTCAACCCACGCCGTGAAGTCAATGAGGCGGTCACTGACTATTGATCACTAATTGCTGTCAATCCAGCTTTAGCATTAGTCCATATGCAATTCCTTTTTCATCATCTTAACTTAACTTATTTTGGCCCAAATTCACATGTTTCTCTTGCCCAGATAACTGTTTTCACAATCGGATTAATTGTGAATGTGACTGAACCTTGAATGAACCATGTGATCAGTTGATGACGTTTTGATTTCGTGGTTAGGAGAATTTACATTTTCGTGATACTAATAAATGCGTGATTTTCCATTGTTGTAGTTATTTTCTGTGGGTTATTTTATAAAGGAAATAGAAAACATTTCCCCCGTGTTTCTATAGAACGTTATGAAAATAAGCAATACTTGAAGACTACTTGATGTGTACTTGCAGTTTATATTTTTTCTGTACTTGCAAGGTACCTGCATTGTGTTTGAAAAGTGTACTTGAACTATATTTGTTTTATCCCTTATAGCTACTTGATGGCTAAAGTATAGAGTATACTTGAGCTGTACCTTTTTGTACTTTCATTATATTTGTTTTATATTTGTTTTATATTTGTTTTATGGTTGTAATGTACCTGTATTTGAAACATCAAGTACATATTTGTTGTGTAGTTGGTAAGTACTTGAAATATATTTGCAAAATAGTACTTGAAGTGTTCCAGTTTACTACTTGAGCAATATTTACACAAACTGACAAGCAATTCAGAGTTAGGGGGAAATAGTACCTAAACCAGACTTGAAGTGTACTTGTAGCTGATACTTGATTAATACTTGAATTGTAATTTCAAAGTTCATGCAGGTCTATATTTGTACACTACTTGTTAATGCTTGAATGCTAATTGACTAGTTCTAGACTCCTTGCAATATACTTGACCCTCCCTGACTTGTACCTTTTTGGTCATTGAATTATATTTGCAATATTCTTGAAATATACTTGGAATATACCTGTATTTGAAACATCAAATACACATTTTATTTTATCTAGTCGATCTGAAAATTAACTTGAAATGTACCTTAAATATACTTGAAATATACCTGCAAACTACTTGACTTGTAATTTCAATATTTATGCAGATCTGTATAAATTTTCACACTATTTTATTACTGGTTGAATGGTACTTGACTGATCCTAGAATCCTTGCAAAATACTTGACTTTTATCATTTTGTCATTGAATTACATTTGCAATTTTCTTGAAATAGACCTGTATGTGAATTAATTAAACATCAAAGAACTAGCTGTCACAGATCTGAAAATTGACTTGAAATGTGCTCAAAATATACTTGAAATGTATACCTGGAAACTACTTGAACTGTAAATCTAATATTCATGCAGGCCTAGGTCTGTATTTGCACACTATTGTATTGCTGGTTGAATGCTACTTGACTGATCCTAGAGTTCTTGCAATATACTTGACTTGTATATTACCGCGCACGCGTAATCATAGACAGCGGTGCCACTTGTAACATGATCCGCCTTTCCGCTGTCAAAAGATTCGGCGCAGAGATCCACACCAGTTCACAGTCGGCACACCAAGCAGACGGATCGTCCCCCCTTAATATTATAGGTAAAACGCGCCTCACCTTCAGCCGCAGTGGTCAAGTTTTCCATTACGAGGGCTTAGTAGTAGAAAATCTCGATGTTGACGTCCTTGCCGGCACACCCTTCATGGAGACAAACGACATAACTGTTCGCCCTGCCAAGCGACAGGTCATCCTAGGAGATGGCACCACGTACACATACGGTTCTACCAAAACATGTCAGACCGAGAATGCCGTCCGCCGTGCATCTGAGCTACATGCCCCCCTTCCCCAACATTTGGCCTGGAGATTTCTTAGAGATCGACATCCCTGACAACGCCCCAATTGACGCTGAGTATGCACTCGAGCCGCGTATCGACGCCCCCAGTGTTCGCACGTGCAAACCTTCACAAAGGTGGCCAGAACCCGGAGTTGTATTCAGTGTTGGAGGAAAGTTGCGCATCCCAAACCTGTCAGGAGGTCCACGGTATCTCAAACGTAATGAACATTTTTGCCAAATAAACCGAGTCTTCACACCAGACCCAGGCTGAACAGCCCCTAACACCAGACCACGCTCTCTCTTTTCACAAGATACGAGCAGCTTCCACGCAAAGCACTAAGCACTCTGATAACGTAAACCTCGACCCTGGCAACCTGCTTCCCCCGGAGACCCAGATGAAGTTCCGTAAACTCCTAGACCAATATGATGGTGGCTTCGACCCCAACATCACAGGATACAATGGGGCCGTAGGTCCCTTCGAAGCCAAGGTGAATATGGGTCCAGTAGAACCACCACAGCGTAAGGGTCGCCTACCTCTGTACGCCCGCGACAAACTCGTCGAGCTTCAACAAAAGTTCGACGAGTTAGAAAAACTTGGAGTCTTCAAACGTCCTGAGGACATCGACGTGTCAGTAAAGTACCTTAACCCATCATTCTTGGTCAAGAAAGCAAACGGTGGCTTTCGCCTCGTTACCGCCTTCGCCGACGTAGGCTGGTATTCCAAACCTCAGCCCTCCTTGATGCCCGACGTAGACAGCACACTCCGCCAGATCGCCCAATGGAAGCACATTATTGCTACCGATCTAACGAGCGCATTTTACCAGATAACTCTAGCTCGTGAGTCTATGAAGTACTGTGGGGTAGCAACCCCATTTCGCGGAGTCCGTGTTTACGCTCGGTCAGCTATGGGTATGCCCGGCTCGGAAACCTCACTAGAGGAGCTTATGTGCCGCGTCCTTGGTGACTTTCTACAGTCAGGCGTAGTCGCCAACATCGCCGATGATTTGTATTGCGGGGGCAACAGGCCAGACGAGCTATTCCACAACTGGTCCTTAGTTTTAAAGGCTTTTCAGAACTCTAACTTGCGTCTATCAGCGAGCAAGACCATCATTAACCCCCAAACCGCCACAATCCTAGGGTGGATTTGGTCTCAAGGCAAACCCCATGCAAGTCCCCGTCGTGTTTCTACACTAGCATCATGACCGTACACACCGCTTCGGCCGATCGCGAGGACAGATTTCTTCCCCTGTGATTTAGCGTTATGAAAATGACGGTTAATTCGGTCCAGGATTCGTTGTGAATATTGACTATGAGTGGAAACATGAGTGTAATGGCGGTCGGTCATGGTTTTCTATCGTCCAGTAATCTCTGTCTTATCTTCTACCTGTACTTGTGTATATCAAATATATCTGGACACAAGGACGTACCAAGTATGTTGGATAATTGTAATGCCGTTCATTTGTATGTATGCGAAGAAATTGTGGCTTCAAAGCGGATTCTCACCGAACCACGAGCCTCAAAGCCAACATCGTCCAAATCGATTTCGTCATCTACCTGTCTTCTTCTTGGTTGTCGTCTGCTTTTCAACGCTTCCATCTCAATGTCGCTTATCATCCTATCTAACGATGTGTCTATAAATCCTGGCCCTGTTGTGAATATGTCCCAACCATTGCCTAAAGCTCGTGGCCTAAAGATCAGCCATCTTAATATAAGAAGTCTATTACCCAAGATGGATTCCCTTCGACTTCTATTGAAAGGTCAGCCCTTTGATATATTCACTATTTCCGAGACGTGGCTAAATTCCTCGATTACTGACCAAGAATTATATGTCCCTGGCTACAATCTTGCCAGACAAGATCGAATGGGCCGAAAACATGGTGGTGGTACGGCGATATATATACGTGATGGCATTCCCTTTCGAGTTCGCTCAGATCTTCTGGCAAACACCACCATCGAAAGTTGCATAATAGAAGTGACGAGACCCAAAACAAAAAAACTGTTGGTTTGTACTCTCTACAGAGCACCTAATCTCCCAGTAACAAAATTTATAGAAGAATTGGATGCCGTGTTATCTAACCTAACGGATGATATTGAACTGATTTTACTTGGAGACTTCAATATTGATTACATTACAAAAAACTCTGCTTCAAAATCGTCAAAATCAAACTTGAAAAGGCTTGCAAATCTACATAATCTAGAACAGCTTATTTCAAGTCCCACAAGAGTAACAATGGGATGCCAATCAACTATTGACCTTATTTTTGTTAACAACAAGCACCGTATTGTTGAGAACGGAGTAATACCGCTGTCATTAAGTGACCATTCTCTGGTATATTGTGTCATCAAAGCAGGTGTACCAAAGGCAGGTCCACGCGTCATTGAGTACCGCTCCTACAAGCATTACGACAAACAAATCTTTCAAAACGATTTAACAAACATTGACTGGTCACCTGTATTTAATTCTAATAATGCAAACGATGCCGTTACTATCTGGAGTTCGCTCTACACTAGCATAGCCGACCAACATGCTCCAATTAAAAAGCAAAGAGTTAAAGGCATCAAGATTCCCTGGATGACATCGAAACTATCCCAGTTAATGCGAGAACGCGATTACTTCCACAAAAGAGCTCTCAAATCCAAATCTCCTATCCATTGGTCTGGCTATAGAAAGCTTAGATGCGAAGTCAATAAAGCGGTTAAGAAAGCTACCTTATTATAGGAAATTAACAATGCACGTTGACAACGCGAAGAAAATTTACGTTACACTAAATTAACGCGAATTTTTCAAAAGTTAGGTTTACATGCATTAAATTAACGCGAATTTTTCGATAAGCATCTTGCTTTATTTACTGCGATTTTCATAATTCTGCAAACTCGCACTTTACATTTCTGAACGCCAAACTGCGTTTTGGCTTCCGTCAATAAAACCTTCCAAGACAAGTGCACGGATGTTTCTAAGTTTTTTTAAAGCCGAAAATTTGGGTTTGAAGCCTAACTAGACCCTATCAATTCAAAAGATCTTTCAAAGCCTCACGGTGAAATCACCAAGAGCTGCTCACTCGTTTGATTGACGGAAACCAAACCGCAATAGTGACTCTGAAGAGCCAATAGAGGAGTCATGAACTAATAAGGTTTTGAAATGAAATAAAGGTGCTTTAAAATAACAATGTTGTAAAATAGCGTGCATTAAATTTACATCGACATTAATTAAGATACATTAAATTAACGCGAATTTTGTAAAATCGCGTTAATAAAGTGCATTGTTAATTTCCTATAATAAGGTAAATCAAATTACTACCAGGATGTTATAAACAGTAATAGAGGAAATACTACGGGGCTCTGGAAAACCCTAAACGAAATAACTTCGCGTGACAATAAATCCTGTAATACGCCGTCATGCATCTTATCCGACGATGTCCTTCACAGTAATCCTAAATCAATTGCACGTATCCTTAATGATTACTTCACATCGATTGGAACTAAACTTGCAAACACTATTAAGGAAAAAATCAACTCATTGGCCTCTCAAATACCCTCTACATCGACATGCTCTACTGTTCTCAGATTTTAAATCATTAACGAAGCCTTTGTTTACAAACAGCTGCGAACACTGAAAACTAATAAAGCAATTGGCCTCGACCGGATAAGCGCTCGCCTACTTAAAGATTCTGCCGATATCATTACTCCATGTCTAACCTTCATTTTCAACAAGTCTCTGCAAACCTCAACTTTTCCATCTGTCTGGAAAAAAGGCAAAGTAGTACCTATATTTAAATCTGGTGATCGTTCAAGTGCAAACAATTACAGACCAATCACCATTTTACCTACCATAACCAAGATCATCGAAAAGGCGGTACATCAACAGATGTATGACTACATACTGGAACATAAACTTCTTGCACCTGAACAGTTTGGTTTCCGACCTAATCTTTCAACGGATGTTGCTCTCGCACACTTAACTGAAAACATCCTAGATAAACTTGATAATGGCTATATCACTGGAGCTGTCTTTCTAGACCTGAGCAAGGCTTTCGACACAGTCGACCATCAACTACTACTAAACAAATTAAAAGATTTTGGCTTGGATAGTGAAGCTATTGCTTGGTTTAATTGCTACCTATCAAACCGCGTACAAGTGACATCAATCGGAAACTGTCTCTCCAGCCCCAGGGATATCACAATTGGGGTGCCTCAGGGAAGTATCCTGGGTCCTTTACTTTTCCTTGTATATGTCAATGATTTACCACGCTGCCTGAAAAACTGTAAATCGATATTATATGCTGACGATACCCTTCTGTATTACTCCGCCAAAGCATCCCTCGATATTGAAAATAATCTAAACAGTGACCTAAAATATGTGTCAAACTGGCTTGGTCAAAATCTACTCACTCTCAATTGCGTTAAATCGAAATGTTTATTGTTTGGCAGCAGTCGTCGTCTTAAATCATTCAATGGCATATCAATCTCCATTGACGGATGTCCTCTTGAACGTGAAAACTCATTCAAATATCTGGGTGTGACATTTAACGAAGACATGTCTTGGAATGATCATATCGAGAACCTCATGTCCAAGATAAACCAACGTCTAGGTCTTCTAAGGAGAGTCAAGCACCTCCTCCCAACCGATGCTCGCATAACATTATACAATTCTCTTATCCTTCCATTATTTGATTATGCTGACATAATCTGGGGGGATAAGAACAATGTAACACAAATGAACGCTCTCCAAGTCCAGCAAAATAAAGCAGCAAAAAATATCTTAAACCAACCACTACGTTCATCTGCCACACAAGCTCTAGAGTCTTTAAATTGGAACCAGCTATGTAAACGACGTCATGCACATCGATGTATTTTTATTTTTAAATGTTTGAACAATTTTATTGACTTTAATTTTAACTTAGTAATTAATAGTAATGTCCACCAATATAATACTAGAAATAAGTCTAAGATTCACTTACCCTCAGTCAAGACAAATTGGGGAAAACATACATTAACTTACCATGCTGCTAAAGATTTTAATGACCTAGGTTTCGATCTTAATAATGTAAATTCATTACTGCTTTTTAAACTCAAATTAAGTCAAGCTCACTAGCTCCTAGATTATCAATATATTTTTATTATTTTAAATTATTAATCTTAGAAATTATATATTTTATTCTATACTACTTAGTTATAAATATTATATATATAATTTTATTGTTGCCATTACAGGGCCACCTTGTAAAACACTTCGGTGAATGGTGCACCCTGTATAAACATTATTATTATTATTATGTAGTCCACCCAAGAAGGTTGGAGGTATGAAGTCCTTCATAGGAGCATATAAAGTTCTAGCACGCGTAGTCCCTCGCTGTTCTACCCTACTAGCCCCCCTCGACGACGTCGTAGCTGGCACACAATCTCAAGAAGACATCCATCGGACAGACGACCTCAACTGTGCGTTCCGTACCGCTCAAGACGCCCTTCGCAATAACCGCGCAATCACACTCCCAAGGCCTGACGACCAGTTATGGATAGTAACGGACGGCGCTTTGAAAAAGCCCGGGATCGCCGCGACCCTCTACATCACCCGCTCTGGCAAGCACTCGCTGTTTTTTTAGCGCCAAGCTACGTGGCCACCAGTTCTCATGGCTACCCTGTGAAGTAGAAGCACTTGCAATCTCCGTTGGAACTAAGCACTTCAGCCCGTACATCATCCAGTCCAATCATAAAACTTGCATCCTCACCGATAGCAAGCCATGTGTACAGGCCTTTGAAAAGCTGTGCAGAGGAGAGTTTTCTGCTAGCCCACGGATGTCAACCTTTCTTTCAAACGTCAGTCGTTACCAGGCTTCTGTGCGACATGTAGCGAGGGCCTCCATTCTACCCTCCGATTTTGCAAGTCGTAATGCTCCGGACTGCGACGACATGGCATGTCAGATTTGCAGCTTTGTCAAACGTACTGAAGAGTCCGTGGCGCGACTCCTATCATCCCAAGATGTGTTATCTGGCCTTACAAGACTCCCCTTCACAAGCATAACGTCGTGGTTATCAATTCAGTCGGAATGTGCTGACTTGCGCCGCACCCACGCTCACCTCGCACAAGGTACACGTCGATCTAAAAGGCTCACAAACATCAAGGACGTTAAACGTTACTTAAACGTCGCGACAATCGCTAAGGACGGCCTCCTAATTGTAAAGCGAGACGAACCGCTGACCGCCACACGTGAATGCATTATTGTCCCACGCCAAGTCCTCGATGGACTCCTTACTGTTCTGCACTTACAGCTCAGTCACCCTTCCAGTAACCAACTCAAGAAAGTAGTGAGCCGCTACTTCTACGCTCTAGACCTAGACAAAGCTATCGACTGCGTAACAGATGGTTGTCATGCTTGCGCAGCCCTCCGTCACACACCTCACACTGACCCAGCACCGGCATTTAAGCACTAGTAAACGACGAACTACTGCAACGTCACCATATGTCTCTAGAAATAGGAAGAGCGAAAAATCCAAACAAAAATCCCGTCGCTGAAAAATATGTACAAGAGTTAGAAGATGAGCTCCTCAAGCAAGATCCCCAAGGAGGACCGGTCTCTTTATAAACCCTATCGATAGCTACCGCTTGCCTGAACTCTAGAATCCGATCGCGCAGTGTATCAGCCAGAGAACTGTGGACTCAGAGAGACCAATTTACTAGTAATCAGATACCATTTGCCGACCAAGAACTAATACTCAAGCAATATGAACGACGGCAGGAAAACCATCCTCATAGTGAGAAATCAAAAGCCCCCCGATCTGGAGGCAAGCTAGCCAACGCACTGTCGATCACAGTAGGAGACTTAGTATACCTACACTCAGACCGCAATTAGTCGCGAAGTCGTAACCGGTATATTGTCTTCTCCGTGGAAGGCACATGGTGCAATATCCGAAAATTTGTTGGCTCACAACTACGAAACTTCTCATATCGCGTGAAAATGTGCGATTGTTACAAAGTACCCACCACCTGGGGAAACAATACCACAAACACAAGTCAAGACGACACGGGCGACTGTTACGATGATGAGCTACCCACTCTACAGGATCACGCGCGTTCAACGTCTTCGCCTCCACCCTCTATCCCACAAGAGATATCCGCACTGCCCACTTCAGATGGTCCCGCTGTACATGACGTTGGTCCCCTCATTTACGCTGACCAACCCACACCAAGTTCTTTCACTCAGTGTGACCATGGAAATGCAGCAGTTCCCGACGACTGTCCCGAAGACGATGGCAGTAGTACTCAGCTTAGACGTACGACAAGACAACGCGTCGCCCCACAACACTTAAATGACTACTACACTGATTTCTGAACTAAAGCCTCAGTAGCGGTCTAGAAGCAACCCGCAGTCTACATGATACGGGACTATAAACACGTTTATATACGTTCTAGATTATAACGTTATAGGTCTGTTGAAAGTAGCGATTATGCTACTAGTACTAGGGAATTGCCTCCCTGCCATACAATTATGTTATGTTACTGAAACATTAGCTGTTCTGTTACGCTGGAATAGCCGTTATTCCATTAATGTTATTTCTTAGATAAGGACAAAGAAAAGAAAAGTGGCCACGCCAGTAGTGTAGTTGTACGCGGTCGCTTGCTATTGAGCATGCGCTCTCGGCACGCTTCCTGCATCCTCCATCTTGGAATTGTAAACACGAGGCTCTCCCGCTCGAGTTGCCGTTGTAATTAAAAGCCCTTATTGAGCTCTGGTGTGTTCCCCGTAATTACTGGCGCTTGGCTCTTGCATATGCCTTGTCTTGAGCTTTACTCTTGGGCGTAAATTAGTGTAATATGGGCCTAAACGTTTTATATATAGTTAGTTGTGTCTTAATAAGATATAATAATGAGAGCAATTAGTACCAGTACCCACTCATCCAGACATGGTACTCACATACTCAATCACTGCCCTAAAAGTAGATTCTTAATTGTTACAATGTAATTGAAACAATTAACACTAACCTGTGTTGGAGACCATATAGATAATGGCAATATGATGGTTGGAGAGACTATTAAACTCCAATCAACAAAATTAACTATTCGTTAAAAAAATATTATGACCAGATCACTATTACTATTACTGTATTATTACTATATTGCTGGTCTCAGAGCTTGAATTATGCTATACTTAATATACATCACCTAACTGAATTACTATATTATTACTATATTATTACTATATTGTTGAACTTGATTATAATATACTTAATATACAGGGTCGATCCAGTAAATTACACTAAAAAAATCGTGCAAATCACATAGCAAAAAATATTCCAGCAGAGCAAAAAGGGAAAAATAATAATCGTGCACAAAACAATTCCACCCCCTCCCCTGATTTCTAATGGTCCATCCCTAAGGTATTTCTTTATCTTCAAAATCCACCTTATAACGACTTGGTAAATGCGATCTTTTGTTATCGAGCAGCTGAGTCAGAAAAGCTGGATTTATTTCCGTTCTAACATGTTGCACTTTAAATCTTAAAGTCCCGCATGTGTGCAAAGGTTGTGTGCAATGGAGTAATAAGGTACGAGCTCTGAATAAATGATGAAACCATGTTACTTGCCGTGATCATGATTTGTTTTTTACTTCCGAGCTAGAGTTTTTCATTTTGGTAATTATGCCCACAACGTTTTCTAAAAATGTTACAATGCGATCTAGAAAGCCGTAAGAGAGATACATGAAATGTGATAGATATAAAATAAACATCCAACTGATAGACTTGTGATACATTTTACGCCAATTCACTCCGACAACTTTTGTGATTTTAAATGTGCAATTACAGTATATAGCAAATCACACGTTTTAAACCGGACTGACCAGCCCAGAAGTTCGGGCTGCGACTCGCGAATGCGCAATATAAACTTGATAGGATTTCTACAGTTGAAAAAGATTATCACTTCTTAAAAAAAAGAAAGAAATTAACACGATAGTATTTAAGCGTTGCCGCTTCTGGGGTCGTGTCTGAAAGTTTAATTATCTAACTAACTAATTATCTAACTATGTTAAAAAAACTACTATGGTATTAAATTATTCTATGTTGTTAAAATTCTAATATACAACATTATTTATAATATATATTATCGTAAGCTATAGTCATTATGAGCGAGAGTCATTGTACAGAAGAACTTGGGTACCAAAAAGCTAAAACAAGGCGAAATACTATAAAAATGCTGTGTAAGAGTAATAATTAGAACAGTAGAAAATCATTCCTAACATTGTGAGTTGATTGAACAGATAAAACATTAAAATCTAGCATATGGAGTACGTCAGAATTCTTTGCATTTTTACAATATGATTTTACAGTAACATTATTATCATACAGATAGGATAATGCATTCCATGCAATTGATCCTCTATGAGCGATATAATTCTTCATGACATAAGCGTTGAAACGTGGTATAATAAGTCTGTTTGTGCCTCTAAGATTATACTTATTGTGGCGCTTTACAATTATGTGGGACATACAGGTGGGTGTTAGGTCATTATAAATCTTATATACTAGTTTAACTAGGTTCAACTTATATATAAAAAATAGTGTCACATTTGGCATGTCTAAGTACTTCAATTGAATGCATATCTCGCGAAAGATTAAAAATAATTCTAACTGCTCTACAATGTAGGATCTCTAATGACTTAACGTTATCTTTACATGTTGGGGTAACGGAAATACAGTTTATCAAAATAGCAACAATGCAAAAACTGAAATTAAAATTATTCTTTCTGATTTGCTAACAAAACAATATAATTGTTGCTATGCCAAGTCGTTTATATGGCAATATATTGCCTGCAGTCATTTTTTTGTTGCATGTAAACTCAAAATGGCAGGTGTTTCTGTAACGAAGGGTTGGAAATGAGATGCGTATAAAAATAAAAACAAAAAGACAGTGACAAGTACTACTCATTGGTGTGATGTTTGAAGTCCTGGAGAGAAACAAAATGAAAGAAATTGAGAAGTTTGAATCCTCGACGTACTGGAGAGAGAACAACTGAAAAAAATAGAGTAGTTTGAACATGAAGACCTCCACAAAGTCCTCGACGTACTTTTACGCAGAAGTAGGTAGTCTCGGAGAAAGATTACCAGGCAAGTGGAAGCGGAGCCGCTAATCATAAACAGATACAGTTATTTCATAAAATTGATGCAACCCGCCGCCTGAATTTCACCCTAGCAGCAACTCTTGTTCTCTTTTTGAATGATGTTTCTCGGTATCCTGTTGACATTGTTTCAGGTGCAACCCTAGGTTAATTCAAACGACTCTTGTCAGCGGTCTCAGTCAGCGCGTATATAAGAGAGTCTGAAACCATAGCACTCTTCGCACCAGACAAGCATGTTGTGCAATGTCATATTCTGCATCATCTTCTTTGCGCTTTCCCGCGCTCGCCGTTCAGTTGACACTTTCCCATTTGGCCCACACCACCCTATCCCATCGCCCTGGTTTTGAATAAACTGAACGCGACAGCTGACTCCCAATGTCATCTCTTCTGTTATATTCAAGTTAATGTTATTCAATTTCAGTCGCAACATATCATAATAATAATCACTTATATAGCGCCTATACTCTACAGCTCTAGGCGCTTTACAGTGGTATCAATAAAAATGTAATAAAAGTTACATGATTATTTAAAAACCTGAGAAATAAGACACTATATAAACAATATACAATAATGTATATTTCTAAAGCGTGGCGAAATAAATGCGTTTTAAGATTACTTTTAAAAGAAGACATTACTTTTAAAAGAAATATGACGTCATGCGAGTTCCTTGTTTTCACTAAATAACTCAGTACAGCTTTGAGGTGATTAATCATTCCAAAAACTGAATAAATGGCAAGCATAAGAGCAAGTGTTTTCGAGTTGAAATAAAGTCTTAAAGTGTTTGTTTCTCACAAAAAGGTATTAATCTTGCATATTTTTAACATTTCTTGCATTTAATCCCTAACTTTGATCACTTTTCGCGGATCCAGGGACGTCATAAGATGAATCAACTCCCTCCCAAGAGAAAACTACTACAATAAAATCCCGTAGGTTTCCATTGTGACATCACAAGATGAACCAGTCCCACAATTCGGGTACCGTAAAGTTCCCAAAGTAACGACATACCGAAAGTAACGACCCCACGAAAGTAACGATAAATTTTGGAGCTGCTAAGAAATCCCGAAAGTAGCGACCCCCGAAAGTAACGACCTATCCGAAAGTAACGACCTTTTACCGTAAACTGTTTTTAAGCAGTTATCACTGACTCACCGACAGCTGGCATGCAATACAAGTCTGTAATGTAACGCCTGCATGTGCACGAACTGCGACATATATATTAAAACCGGTATTTTTTCTTTATACCGTTTGTTGGTCTGTTAAGTTCTGCAATTACCGTGTAATTGCCTTGAATCAGAGAAGATAATTACTTTAACGAAACATAACAAAAATGTCTTCTGATGCGTTTTGATATCGCGGTTTGACTGGGCTGAGTTATAGTGATGAAAACCGTTTATACTTTTCATGATGTCAGACTCGGGCACTATGCCTTTTTCTCCTTGCAGTCATTCGTCATCAGAGTCGGTGTAAAATGTGATGTTTTCAACATCTGCAGATTCTGTCATTTGCGAGGCCATCATTGTTGATTTCATTGTCCCCATTCCCCGATATGGGCAAGGCAATGCCACATTTCACAAAGTTTCCTTAAGCCGACGCGATGTTTCTTGCCAAGCTTGACCCACCCGTTTAGTGAACAACACTCTTCTGTCACCAGCAGTCACCTGTCCGTTCACAAACGCCTCCGACTTCGCAGCCATGTGCTCGTAGTTGTGTTTTTGTGCTATTCAAATGCAATGTCCCGGGCGTTTTCGTAGGGTCTGTAAGTCCTGTAGTAAGGGTTTAACGTTTTTTGGACGCCGAAAGTAACGACCACCCCAAAAGTATCGACCTCCCGAAAGTAGCGCCCCCTGAAGGCTTTTAAATCCAAAAGTAACGGGGTCGTTACATCCAGAACTTTACGGTAGCCTTTGTTATAGTTTAATTGCTGCTCCTGCCTCTCGAAGAAAACTCATTTATACAGCGATCAGGTATCTTGGAAAATCAGGATCGGATCGGACCGGACCACAGATCAATCGGATCGGATCACGGATTATTGCCTGAAGGGATACATAATGTCGCCTATGTTCGCAAACGCGGGCCTGTATTTTTAGGGTTTGAAACAACAATTATATATGTACTTGTTGTTACAATGTTTCGATGTTTCGATAACAAACGAACTATCAGTTGTAGTGTTGTTCGTAACCCAGAAAACTGACTTTATCCCACACAGCAAATATGGTCTTTCTGACTAGTGTTTGTTTGTTATCTGGTTTAAGTATCGTACGTCTATTTAACAATTACTGGTATATAATCAACTAAAGTCGATTGAGGTATGCTAACCGCCGTGGAAAGCGAGTAGCAGCTAGCATACGGCGGTTAGCATACCTCAATCGACTTTAGTTGATTGTATACCAGTGTTTATATTCCCCGCCGACGCAGACCAACACTAGTTTTTACAGGAACTAGTTACCTATCGTATTTAACAATTAGACTGTGAGCCCGAGGTTTCTATCGGCATATAGTACTCGAGGAGCGTAGCAGCAACCGAGAACGCGAGCAGTTAAATTGTTTTAGCATAACAAGGCCACCGTTCTATCAACTTAGCGATCGAGAAAACTGTGGAAAAAACTCACAAAGAAGCATTTATCAAAATGATTCTTGTCTGCCGCGCGCGCACAGTTGACTATCGATCGATAGACGGCGCCTGGCTAGCCAATAGAATGTCCAGTTTGCCAATAGAGGGCGGCTGCGTTATGCTAAGTATTTATATATATGCACATATCGTTTTTAATTTACTATTTTCTTGTGAAATATAAAATGGTGTCACCTCCCTCGATGGTCTGCCGCTCCGATCCTGGTGAAACGCACAGGATATATGACGAGTAATGAACACATTAAGTCAAACTGAAACTCAGATAAAGGTTGGCGTGATATTTTGAGTAGTTGATGGCTGCTTTTATTGTGCTCAGTTTATTTGATATTTGACTTTGATTTCAGATTCCTGGAAATATTCTCACGGAACACTTTACAGACGATGGGACAACTTCAGTCCAGCTAAAGACACATCTATACTAAAATTCAGCAACACATTCAAGACTATACCTGTACAGAGCTATGTGCATCCATGGTTTGTTGCACCGCGCCATATCCAGAACACTGTGAGACTTGAAGGCTATGTTATCGTAAGTAATATGTTTAGTGCGAAGTATTGAATTAGACAATGGCTTAATTATTTAACACACACAAATTTGTTCGAGCTGGACTTGAGATAACTAATTAGTGAGCTGTCTTTACTGGTTATAATTACAAAGCAAGTCCGGATAGGGCATTATTATAAGTAATAGCATGACATGAGGGAAATTAGTGATTACATTTCACCGAGAGACGAGGGAGGATTTGTGGAAGTCCAGACGCCGAAGGTGGAGGGACTTTTACAGATCCTCCCGAGGCTCGAGGGGAAGTTTAATCACTAATTTCCCAAAATGTCATGCTAGATGTTGTAAGTGTTATTACAGAGAACCGTAAAATAGGTAAGGTACAGGATTTAACAGGCATAATACGTCAGAACCCGATGTGCCAAGGGACAGTCCAATGTTCCCTCATCAGTGTGCATGCCCTTCTAATTTTCCCTCTTGCATGTCAATGAGGGAAAATTAGAACAAGTATGCATGCTGATGAGGGAATTTAGAAATTAAATGTTTCTGAACAAACAAAGAAAACCGAGGGGATCATAGTATTACTCTTTTTATTAGCTTTTATTGCATGTGTTTTATAAGGTACGCGAATGACAGCTCATTGGTTGAATGGTGAATTCCTCACCTGGCGTCATAATAACTACAATAACAACAGTCTACTACATGAAAAATAATATCCGAATTTTGCAAGCTCACAAATGCCAAATGGCGATGTTTCACACACAAAAAAACAGAAACCAAAACAAAATATCAAAAGCGAGCTTTTCTCTCTTACCTTGGACTCAAAACTTCATTTCACTGGAAGGAAGGTCCCAATAACTAGATCTTTCCATTCAGTTTGGTGAAAATAAGAGTTCCTTTAATCAAAACTAACAAAATCTTCATCCTGGGGATCGCACTGTTCCCAAGTAACGCGCGCTCTGATTGGTTTGTTCATACTTTCTATGTGTCTATACTCTCGTAACACATTTTTTTACCAATCAGTGAGCGCGTTAGTGACTATCTATTATATAAACGTTTCATAGAGTATATTGACAGTTGTTGAGCTAGGCGCTCGTCACAGTCAGTGAACACGAATCAAAACAAAAACACGGGTTACGCGCAAAGTATATTTTCTGTCTTTAATGGCAGCAAAATTTACTTCTCTCATGGGAAACACATAACAAAGTTGTAGCCATTCTGTTGAGGAAAGAGGTGTCGCGGTTCCCTCCGCAAGAGATATTGGTGTGCAGATAGATGCGACACTGAGTTATGATGAACATATTACGAATACTGTCTCTGCTTGCATAGCTAGTTTATGTCAGATTAATAGAGTAAACACGTCTTCGACACCAGGACTTTGCAGAATATCATTAACGCTTTGGTATTCAGTATGGTCGAACACGGCTAAGAAGAATATCTGTAAGCTTGAAAGTGTGCAAAACTTTGTAGCAAGAATTGTATCTGGTTCCAGGAAATTCGATCATGTAACACCGGTACTTAAACAGCCTGTCAACCGTATGTTGTCATATAGAGATGGTGTTTTTAGCTTTTAAGTGTTAAGTGTGTGAAGTGGCTAGTCCCATGTTATCTCGCTGATAGGTTTACTACACGTTCCACGATTCACTCTAGAAATACTAGAAACAATGATCAGCTTAGTATTCCAGCGTATCGGAGCGCCGCCGGTCAGCGGGCTTTTCTCTATCGCACTGTGTCGCTTTGGAATTCGCTACCGAGTAGTCTTACGGACAGCACCAGTTTGGCCAAATTTAAAAGGGACCTTAAAAATTATCTATTGGAGAATTTTTCAACATTGGAATAGTTTCTACATATTTATTGTAATTATCGTATAATTTTAGATATTATGTCAGTGCATTTTAATTTATTGTAAATGGGCCTCAAAAGCCCTTAGGGAGAGTCCATTAAAGTTATTATTATTAATATTAATACAGATTTTACAGTTGAATCCAGCAAGAGAGATCGTAAAGGAAGATACTGAATGACCGAAGTATCTCAAGAAAACATAAGTTCGCACTTCGTAATATTTATGCCATACATGCAACCTTTATTGATATAAACTAGGCATATAAAAAAATATAATCACGAAATTGTTTTAGATGCTTTTAATTGTGCCCTTTCTCAGCTTGGTTTTCAAAAACGAAAGTGATCAGTATTTAAGTAAAATTACAAACTTAAAGATAACTAACTCTAAAAAGATATTTAGTTGAGACAGAACCCTACCAACCAAATATTCACTGTGAGAGATTCCGTGTATAAATTACAATGTCGACTACATTATTGATTAATTTCCAGTAATTTGGCATGACATGCGAAAAACAGTGCAATAACAGTTTTCCCTTTCTCGTACCACTCTGGCGCAACGTTCCACTGACAGTATATTTAATTAGGAAAGGGAGGACCAGGTTTCTACCGCTTTAATAATTTTCTTATAGTCGTAATGTTTTACCCACTTTTAAATGAGAATATTGAAAAGTATCAAGCACACTGTACATGATCCAAATTATTCTATAAGGAAAGCAAACGACAAGAGAACCATGGAAAAATAATTACTGGAGACTGTAAATAAGCTCCAAGAATAATTATCTCAAAACCTATCAAAAGACAACGTCATATAGACAGGCTCTACCTTGCCAAAACAATATATATATATATGTGTTATACAATCGAAGCTCCCGTAAGCGAACACCCTCGGGAATCAGAAAAAGTGAGCGTAACTGGAACTGTTCGCTTACGGGAATAGTTCTCGTAAGCGGACACTTGTGGAATATGAGATGTGACCCGGCTTACGAGAGCTTCTACTGTATACGTTAAACGGCATTAACGCAAAATGATTGCTTGTTTTATTGACTTATTCAATGTCAATAATGGCAGTAATGATTGGATTGGACTTCAATGAAAGAACATTAACAGTCTTTATACTACAATAAAGCTGCAGGGATGATACTGTTCCGGCAGCCGATGTCGTCATCATTGAGAACTGTGTCGGTATAAATCTGTAAACAAGAGCTCCAGCCTTTTATAGTCCTTGGGAAGAAACTATGTAGGTAGTAGTCATGGCAGTCATGGTGTGCACTTGCCTGAATAAATTGTCACGCGCATTGAATGATAAAAATAATTTAGTATGGGTAAGGCAATAAGTTTATGAAAAGCAAAATAACAAATATTTAAACGGTCAACTGGCCTTCTATCTTTAAGCGTTTCTAATTGTAGCGATTTCTGCATATCTGTGACACTAGAATCCCAACTATAATCTGTCGCAGCACGTCATTGGACAGCTTCAATAGAGTTTACTTGATCCTGTCCGTATGGTTCCAACACAGCCGATGCGTAGTCGAGATATGGCCGGACAATTGTGACATCATCTGCACGCTTAGTTTGTTAACTGCAAGAATTCAGGTTACGTTTCACGAATCCAAGTGTTGCATTCGCCTTTATCGCGATATTATTTACGTGAGCATTCCACCGTAACATCGGCTGATAGCAGGATGCCAGGGTAAGGATGATACTCTACTGATGAGAGTTTCTGGTTGTATAGAAAATAAGAGCCCATCTGGGCTTTCACTCGGGCCACATGAGATTGAAGATGAAATACACTTTCATTTGAAATCCTCTAGTAATAACCGAAGAGAAGAATTATTAGCTGAATTTAGCAGTCTTTAGGAGTGGCCGGTAGCGCAGTGACATTCATTCTCTGCTCCCCTAGTATATATATGTAATTTAATATTTTTATTTTTCTCGTGTATGTAAATTAAAGAAGTTGACCTCTACTTATTCATGTTACGCACGCTAATAGCGGAGCGCGGTAATTACGTCACAAGTCTAGACCCCCCGCCAAGACTCAGACAAACAAACCGCTTTTCTTGTATCAACTTACAAGAATTGACTAGCACTTCAGTTCGTCCTCTGTCTATTCTACCAGAAATGACTGCTTTCCTGGACCATATTTTGAAAGAGAACCTGATGATTATACTGTCGAACAGCTTAAACTTTGGCTGAAATACAGAGGATTGAAACTAAGCGACAAACGTCGATCTTGTCAAGCGAGTTTTGCATCTTCGCTGGCCAACCAACGAGACATGCTTACTATATAGACTGTCAAGACCTATTTAAACTGTTTCCCAAACTCATCTTTTCCCCTGCAATATCGTTGTAAGACTTCACCTAAACATTGAAAAGTTACAAAGGTCAGGTTTTCCTGTATTAAGGCAAACACAAAAGAATGTAGCCGTGTGCCGAGTGCATTCATCGGCGAATGGAGATAGGAAATTCTTCAATAAAACTCATCGGAGACCAAAGCTGTTATGGCTGGAAGAGCATATACATTAAAACTATGAACTGATAGCATCCTAAAATTCGGCAATCTTGCTTATGTTGGTGTGCTCTTTCAAACCATTATATTATTGTTTGCATTTATCGAGTTTTCAAATTTAATACCTGCAGCTCCGAAAGAAATTAACTTTATTTGTGCTCAGAAAATAAATCAAAGCATTGTAGATGTACTGTAGACGAGGCTTTGCTTCCAAAATGTATTTAGAATCCACTGATAAATTCAAGTAAACTTAATGGTTGAACAGTAGTAGTTCCTTCTCATTGTTTACTGGTGGGTATAGTCAGGGTTTCAGTAATTTATAGCTACTTACGTTTCATTGCCAGACCTAGTCTCGTTGTTCTGTGCTTTTAAGGTCTCTTGTACAAACATTTATCCAACGATGACATTTCTCACTGAATTTGCTGTAAAGGTTTTGGAACAGAAAAGCTCCTCCTGTGAGTGATCAAAAAGGCCGAGAAAAGATGAGAAACCTCTACTAGCAGTGTACCGATCGATGCTTCATTCTCCGAGACATATCTCTTTGAGCGCCGGATTTATGAAGGTTTTTCACATCTAGAGTCACTCTTATTACATCTCCCCCAGCAACAATGCTTGGTAGTCACCATTACTGATATGACTGGGAATCTTACTGAAGGCATTGATTCTTTTTTTGATCGAAAAAATACGAATTCGGTCCTAATTTAGTCTGCTGTTCTGCAGGTTCAGAGTACTAATAGATGAGTGTCTCAAATGTATATCCTGTCAACCGATGATGGAGCTATCACTATATTTCTCTACTGTTCTTTCTACCCTTCGCCGGCTCTTTATCGCAGCCCCCTGATCGCGTCCATATCAGTATTTGTTGAATTAAAGATTATTAACTGAAATGCCCGTTTTGTTTATATCTATTTAAAAGCTTTTACCCTCCTTCCCAAAACTGCAGTCTGCTCATTATATTACAGAACTATAAAGGGAACTGTTGGAAGCCTTTAATTTCTCGAACCAAAACCTCGGCCGTGAGAGGAGTCTTGTTTAGCTTGAGAGTTGAATAACTGCTTCGGTCATCATAAATTATTTCTGTGCTGAGTGTTTATTACCTACGAAACGTACCTCAAACAAGAGCGCCAGTTGAAATATCCTGAGCCTGTTGGAAGGTTTTCGCACGAGTGAAGTTAAATAAAACATTAAACTGGCTTACATTTGAGAGATGGGACTCCAAGTTAGAGAGAAAGTTGCTCGCGGGTGCCTCCACCATCTTGCTTTACTGTATTAAATTATGTTAATAAATTAACCTGGCGATTGTTGCGTGACCAGCACAGTGCAATCTGATTGGTGTGAATTTGACCTTTAACGCATGCGCAGAAAGCTTGCTGCACAGAATAAAAAAATAAAAAAACGGCTTGCATTTTAAGACTCGGTGCTGCCACAGGCAGCCCGAGTAATAATCCTTCAGTACTGGCGACTTGTTCCTGTAAACTGAGATAAATCGATCATAAACCGATCAAACGATCAAACTGTCTTGGTCCTCCTGACACCAAATGCAGCACTCACTCTCTTTGATTTTATATTATGATAATAAAATATTTGTGCGGAGAATATCATGTTTTATATTTTGGCTGAAATACTATAAGTTCACTAGATATGGATCAAATTAACCTTAGTTATCTCTAACCGCATATAGTCTGCGTTCATTTTCCGGGGGCTGAAATGATGTCTCTAAAAATATCGTAGGCTGCTTTACAAGTGACTATAATTGTTTAATTCACGGGTCATGTGCAACATGATCTGGAAGTAATTCTCGGTTAGTACTCGATCTAAGATGCGATACAATAGCTATAACCGATAATCCAACGGTTAACTTAACTTAACATAACTAAATCCTTCACCATTTGATAGGGTCTTATATGGAATAAAGACGTTTCGCATTTGTATAAGTTATGCATGTTTGTGTTTTTCAGTGATTACGATCTTCAGGTCGTGGGTGGCGCAGTGTGTTAGAGCTCGCCTCTCACCGCTGCGGCCCGAGTTCGAGTCAGGTGGGTTGAGTTTGTTGTGTAGATTCATTAGAGACAATATAAATTTATAGTCGATGTCATTGACTTTACAAGTTAAAACCACAATCTGCCGCGACTAGCTCGCTTTATTGATTGCAAAAAGCCTTTCATAGTACTGTTGAATGAACGTATTTATGTATTAAAGTGATCACGGTATTTCACTTTGGGATACAGTTTATACAATGGTTCAGGTTTTTCATAACGACATCTCCACCTCTACTGTTAAAAGTCGGTACACGTCTTTCTTTTTCAATTTAGAAAAATATGTGAGGCAACGCTTCATCCTCCCTGCAATTCTTTTATATTAGCTGTAGCATTATACGTAGCCTGCGTTGCGGCTCTGGAGCAGAGATTAGGGGCAACGCAGACTACATTATACGAAGTGATCGGAATATAAATGTTTAGTAAATCATTAATAAATCAAATTAACACAATATGCAAACGACATAATCCGACATTTTCGTCAGGAACATAGAGTCTGTCCAAACGACCTTTTACGCGTTTGAGATATGTTTAAACAGATTAATAGCTTGGATCTTCAAACCGCAAAACCAGAAACAATGTGGCTGGGAAGTAAACAAACATCGAAGGAAAAACCAGTTAATTTTAAATGTGCTAGGAAACGATATGAGTAAATGCCAAGACAAAAACGTTAAATATAAACATCACAAATTAAATCAATGTATCCCCGTGGGTGACTCACGGATGAGAATGTCGAATCCTGTCTATCAGTTTTATTGCAAACCGAAATGTTTCATGGAAAAGAAACGCGTAACCAAACTTGGGCTGCATGTGCTTCTTCACGACCTCAAGACAGGTCATGAGTGCTTCCTTGAGAAAACTAGCCCAGAAAAATATACTTTACATCCAAACTATAAGGCTAAGTAACCCTTACATCATAACCGCTAAAAAATACATCTGCGAGATTTATGCAATTTTCGATTTGTAAAACGACTGGAGGTTCTCAGACGAATCAAGCTCTATACCTTTCAACACTCTCACCCACATGAACAATGTATACCTCTTTCTCGTATATAAATACGTTTGCAGCTCTAGCGCCTATAGCAAGCATTCAACAACTCAGTCCCACTGGCGCAAACATTGTTTGTTGGGCTACCTGTGCTACGTAAACGATTAAATTATCAATGCAGAATCCTCCACTTCCGGTCTGTGTAGTTAAAAAAGTTGTTTTTGTTATAGCAGGCTAGGTATTTCAGCATAGCTGGCGGGGGCCTTCTTTCAGCTCCACACACACTTCCCACAACATTCATATATTTTTATTCTTACTACTCTGAAACTCACATGTTGATTTTTACGCAGTGAGAAATCCGGAGAACCTGGAGAAAACCCTCGTGGCAAGGGAGAGAACAACACAACAAACTCAACCCACCTGACTCGAACTCGGGCCACAGCGGTGAGAGGCGAGCTCTAACACACTGCGCCACCCACGACCTGAAGATCGTAATCACTGAAAAACACAAACATGCATAACTTATACAAATGCGAAACGTCTTTATTCCATATAAGACCCTATCAAATGGTGAAGGATTTAGTTATGTTAAGTTAAGTTAACCGTTGGATTATCGGTTATAACTATTGTATCGCATCTTAGATCGAGTACTAACCGAGAATTACTTCCAGATCATGTTGCACATGACCCGTGAATTAAACAATTTTAGTATAATTTCATCAGTGAATATAGAGATTCCCGTGCTCTGATTGGTCGAGAATTACGTCATATGTCGCTATATTCACCGGCAGAGCGCCTGGAGGTGAATATAACATACAAACTAACAAAGCATTTAGCAAAATGGCCGCTCGCATATTTACTGATGTTTCTCACGAAGAAATAAATAATATGAAAGAAAAAGCTTTTCCAAAACCCACCAAAGAAGCAACTAAATAAGTATGGCTAAACTTGAAGCTCTTTTTTTAAATCCATAAGCCTTCACAAACAAAGTTTACTTACGAGTTTCGGGTTGAGTTTATTCGGCCCTCGTGTCTTCATGAGACATGAATAACAAACTTTCACAAGGAAATAACGTCTACTTAGAGCAATAAATAACACGATGAGACCTTTACCTAAAACATTGGGAACGGTTCGACTCAAAAAGAGTGTACTTACTTGAGTTATTTTCCTCGTGGTTCTTCATAGAAAAACAACAAGTTCTAGTTTCATTCAGGGAGCCAGATGCTGTTAGTGTTATGACTTATGGCTTATGCTCTTCTCTCGCCGCTCTCGTTGTGTTTTCAAGCTTTATCTCATACCGAAATCATTTGTCTCTTGATTTACCATTGTCTTTGATTCTGTAGTTCGCAGTTTCCAGGAAATTTGTCCTTTGAAGTGAACTCATGAAAGCGATTCCTTTCAATAAATTTTCACTCGCCGTGTAGTGGCAGACTTTCAGTTTTGCCCATTTCCACTCATTTTCGCTGCATTTCCTCTCTTTGTAACACGATACGAGGTCTCAAAAGTGAAGATTGCTGCTTCAACTTGAATTCTAGTGTGCATTTGGACTGTTTTTTTGTATTTCTATACTTTCAGAAAATCCATTCTTGTAGTCCCTGCCAGTCTCGTGTCAAGTCGGTTTGTGCAATGAACCGTATAGCGGCACGTGATTATGCAAATGTTCGTCACAAAACTATCTTGTCACACGCGCTTGTTAAATTTACAAAAGAGTCGGAAGTCAGACTATTATTATATTATTATATTGTCTAGTTTAAATTTCTCTGATATTCACTGATGAAATTATACTAAAACAATTATTCACTTCAGTCTCAGTGACTATTGGTATTGAATATTTACCTCGACTTCGTCTCGGTAAATATCCACCAATAGTCACTTCGACTTCAGTGAATAATTGTTAAATAGTCACTTGTAAAGCAGCCTACGATATTTTTAGAGACATCATTTCAGCCCCCGGAAAATGAACGCAGACTATATGCGGTTAGAGATAACTAAGGTTAATTTGATCCATATCTAGTGAACTTATAGTATTTCAGCCAAAATATAAAACATGATATTCTCCGCACAAATATTTTATTATCATAATATAAAATCAAAGAGAGTGAGTGCTGCATTTGGTGTCAGGAGGACCAAGACAGTGGGATACTAAATAATTGAATAAATATCACGTAAACCTCTCGTGCGAAGAAAAACCTTTTGGTTATGAACCTCATTATTCTTTCTTTGACACTTTCAATTTGTATCTGCCTCTAGCGAAGTATTTTATATACAAACAAGAGAATACAACATTCTGTTCATGGTTGGCCGTGTCACTGCTATTGGTTCAAAATTTTCTTAAATCGTATAATCAGCTTTGCATCTTGTATGAACTATTTTCATATGAACGGCCGTGTGGAATTGAAGAAATAGAAAACGCGTCAGCGTGCTATGTTAAGATATATAAGCACGCCGGAATTGTAAAAAGACGAGGAAAGTCTTGGAGAAGCACGATGCGAAGCAGAGATAAACTAGTTGGATGTGAGATCATCATTTGTTTATTGATTTATTTATTTACAATGTTTTCATCATGAATCAAAGAAAAAATGAGGGACAACACAACAGAGCTCCAAATTAAGTGCGCCCTTACTTTAACTAATGAAAATACGAACAATCTTCAGTTGTAATATGGCATTCCACAAAGATCAGCCCTAGGCGCACTGTTATTCCTCCTATATATCAATGATATGCCTAATTCATCAGCAAAACTATAGTCTTTTCTAGTAAAGATCCCAAGGAACTCGAAACAGTCATAAATGCGGAATTATAAAATGTATTCAACTATTGCAATGCCAACAACACTCGGTTAACAAGGAAAAAACCTATATGTTGATTACTTCACTCAGGAAATCACCTATTCAAGTAAACATCCAAAACATTGAACGGAAAAATAATATCAAATACCTATGCATCTATCTAGATGAGCACTTAAACTGGAAAAGTCAAATCAACTATGTAGTAAAATTGCTAAAAACTTAGGAATTTTCTATAAACTATGGAGGTACCTCAATCTGTACATGCTAAAGCAGCTGTAATATACCCTTATCTACCCTTACCTAAACTATGGATCTACGAGTTTGGGAAATACATACCAAACTAATTTAACAAAACTATGTTCCAAACAAAACAAATGCATTAGTAGTATTTTCTTTGCCCATAACAGGGATTCACCAACTTCTCGATGTTCTAAATTTTGAAAATATTATTAGGTTAAAAATCTGCACACTAACACATAAACTTCATAACAATCCAGCCAGTGTCCCACCTTAATTCCATGATTTCTTAATATCTGTGATTAACGTTCACAATCACAATACTAGGTAGTCAGCTAGACAAAACTTTTACCGCCCAAAAGCGAGGACAAACACAGGAAAATTCACCTTTAAATACTCTGCTATTGTACTCTGGGAAACCGTACCCACTAACTTGAAACAATTAAGGACAACAAACCAATTTAAGAATCAATTTAAGGCCCATCTCATTTCCTATCAAGCATAATAAAATAGACCGTACTGTACTGTCTTCTCAACAACTACAATTTAACTACAATTTTACCACTTTTACTGTTGTTCTCTTTTTTATTTATTTTCCCCTTTTTCCTTGATACTACAGCCCTCTTCAAGTTCAATTTACGCTCTTTATGCTACCATATTCAAATTACACAAATCATTAAGCTCAATTATTCACTTTATTTATCACTTATGTATTTAAATGCAGCGGTGGCCAACTCGAAAGCCCCTAAGGGGAACTCGTGGATGGTCAGTGAGGATTTTATTTGTTTGTCCAGTATTGGTAGTAGTAATGCAAGGTTTAGTATTCAAATCCCTTTTTTTGTCCGCTATTCGATCCCAGACATTGTATGCTGAATGCATGTTCTTTTTGTCTGTGACGTCATATAGTTTTATCTTCATGTATTGATACAACTTCACATACTTAATTACAACAATTCATGTGGTGACAGGGCATTAGTCGCAATAAATTAATTCGAAACATAAACAGCCTCCTCCCCCTCAACATTATTTTGTTTTTCGAGTGTTTGAGATCTAATTCCCCTGCCTAGAAAACATTTATAGCAATTTCTTAAGTCTATCATTTCCCAAGTAAATTAGGCCGGTAACTGCACAGCAAGGTTAACTGTAGTTTCAGCACTGCGACTGCATTGCATTTTGTAGTTTCAGAAAATACCCAAACCTCCATTCTAAGGGGATTTCTGCTTTAATACCTAGACCCTCTTTCCCCTGGAATTATCCGTTCCCAGCCCGGGGTTAACAATCAACAAGAGTGCGTTACATTATACTGTATGTTATTCCACAAAATATCCATAACCAAAATAGATTTGGGGAAGGCCGGGAGAGGAGTGTTGAATCCCTCTCCCCTCTGGAGTTCCATTCTAGAACTATTTGAAAAAAAACAAGTGTAGAGATTATATTTTGTCTATTTTCGACTCGAACATATCACCAATATTTTTGCAAACCAAGCCAGAGATATTGTTTTAGAACCGTAAGTTACATATTTGCATTTAATGTTACTTAGTTAAGGTAAGTGATTATAATATCGGACAGTTTATTTTGCATGCTGCAAAGCGAAGTAAACTTTCGCCAAACCTTTTCTTATTTTCTAAACTTCAGTTCTTCCGACAAAATTTGTGTACCGTAATACAAGATAAGAAAGCGATTTGCTCCCGAAAATATGGACTGAAAATGTTACGGTCTTCAAACACATCTAAACCTATTATCGGACGTCCACAACTGATTAGTGTTAGCATAGACAGTACTCATAATCTAGCAAAAATATCGAAATTGTTTTTTTGGATCGGAGGATTCTACATGCAACCAATCAACAACTCACTTGTACGAAGACTCAAAACGCAGTCAATAAGCGAGATCTTTGCACTGCTGGAAAAGCACAAGAAGCGGCAGAGGAATGTATTGTGCTTTATCTGTGATATATCTGAATGTTAACGGGACCTGAAACAACCATATTGATCCAAGTCAAGACCCAGCCTAAACCACATATCGAATGGGAATTTAGTATGTTGGTTTTTGTGGAGAAAGGAAAACCACAGAACCTGGAGAATATTTTTATCGCCTAACCCTTTTAACTGCCGCTTTTCAGTGTTGCAGTCTCTTGCTTTGCCATTTGTTGGTTGAAACTCACCACAATCAGCCATTAGCGTTACTGAAAGGCGTTCGATACAATCTAGCTGTAGTCGAAGAGACATATTCGAAGGAAAGTCGTTCGCAGTCGCGGTAGAATTTAGCGGAATCCCGGGAAAACCGACCAGTGATGGCAGACTTATATAAATGGAATCTGATATGCCTGTATCTGATGGCAAAATAAGTTAAGAATAGACCGAAAGGTGTTCTAATTACTTCACAGTTGTCGCTACAACTTGTCTCAGGTAGCAGGGTAACCCTAACCCTACTTGTCCCGGGCAGAAGGGTTACCGCAGCAACACGGTGGGCATAAATGACCCCGAAATCGCCAGGGTTGAGCGTGACCAAAATTAGATAAAATGGCACAATTTCCTAAATTCTCTCTGAAATTGAATAAAATTTTCACAGTTTACTATGCAAGTAAAATGTAAGGTTCTGCTTAAATTAGTTTTAGATAATGACATTCTTGTGACGTCATAAGAGTAAGCTCCTTTTTTGGTCAAATTCCTTTTTAAATTGTCGTTTAAAGTAAAGTACGCTATAACGAAGATATGGCGATGCGTTTTTATTTGGCACAATTTTGAAGTCTCTATGATAAATATTCCCGAAGTTATTAAGGATTTAATATTTTCATGACGTCATATCTGTGACGTATATGTTTTACATAAATGGGGCTTTCCACTGTAAAAGAAAAACAAAAACTCGATATTACAACTACTTAGTGCGTTAGAAGTGCATTGGTAAAAAAATATAGATACAATGCTCACTCGCCTATATGTAGAGGGCGTTTCCAAATACTCATGACGTCATAGTGACGTTTACGTTTTTCCGATGTAACCTTTAAAAGCCATTTATCCGTTAAAAATTACAATTCAAACAACATACGATTTTAGGTACTTAGGTCTTCTTAAAGTTTCTAGATTGTCATGTAATAATATTTAAGACTTCAAAAGTTATTTGAAGAAATATGTTTCATAAATGGTTTTATGCTGTTTATTTCCCGCCAAAATTTGGTGGGAAAATTACGAAAATTCAAAATTAAATAACTTTTCTCCCTCTTAACCAATCGAAATAGGGTTTTCGATTACTTTGTTCCCAACAAGAGGAGAATTGAAAAAATTAACATTTTAGTATCTTACGGCTACTTGAAAATATGGAGAAACCTAATATAAATGGATAAATGACGTCATTGTGAAGTAAATAAAAGTATAAGATGGGAATACAAACGTACTCAGAAAATAATTAATACCACTAATGTAAGTAAATAAATAGTTATCAAAGGTATATATATGTTGTAGTTTAAAAAGTTCAGGTTAAATTTGTCCAAACTAGTTTATTTTTGTCCAAACTAGTTTACTTTTTTCATCCTAGTTTATTTTTGTCCAAACTAGTTATTTTTTTTTAACCTAGTTTATTTTTATCGAAACTAGGTTATTTTTTCAACCTAGATTATTTTGTGTCCAACCTAGGTTATTTTTTTCCCAAAGAGTAATTTTTAGGGTTTTTTAAATGGAGGGTAGCATTATATTTGTATGTTGTTTAGTGACTTAGCCTTAAAAAAAATAGTGACTAGCTCTAAACATCAGTTGTGAGCACCAGTTGTTGACATTTAGGGTGCTTTTAAATCTAGGGGTAGGGTTTGTATTAGTTCACAGGATCATTAAATAAGCATTATATTTATCTGTTGTTTAGTGACTTAGCCGTAAAAACAAAACAAAATTGGTGACTACAGCTTTGGACATGAATAGTTGGAACACGCCCCCCGCACCCCCTCATTTCAATGTTGGATAAACTTTCGTACTGGTTTGATCATTTTTTCCCCCAACATTGAATGGGGGGTGGAAGGGGGAGATAGAAACTTCAGTGTTGCGCGCTGCTTCTGGTCCATAACAATTAAAGGATTAGTGTTGCAAGAGTCATGTCCAAAGCTGTAGCTCTAAACACCCTAAATAAGTGAGCACCAGTTGTTGACGGTTATGGTGTTTTTAAATCTATGGGTATGGTTTGTATTAGTTCAGAGGACCATTAAAGAGGCATTTGATTTATCTGCTGTTTAGTGACTTAGCCGTAAAAAAAATCTAGTGACTAGCTCTAGACACCCTAATTAGTAACTAGCCTAAAGACCCTAAATAAGTGAGCACCCGTTCTGGACGGTTAGAGTATTTTTAAATGTAGGGGTAGGGTTTGTAGTGGTTCAGAGGACCATTAAAGAAGTATTATATTTATCTGTTGTTTAATAGTGACTTCGCCGTAAAGCAAAACAAAATTAGTGACTAGCTCCTAACACCCTAAATAAGTGAGCACCAGTTGTGGACGGTTAGGGTGTTTTTAAATGTAGGGGTAGGGTTTGTATTAGTTCACAGGACCATTAAATAAGTATTATTTATCTGTTGTGTTGTTTAGTGACTTAGTCGTAAACAAATGGTGACTGTATAGCTCTAAACCCCCTAAATTAGTGAGCACCCATTGGAAAAAAAATAACTAGGTTGAATTACCAAAATAAAATATGTTTAAAAAATAAACTAGTTGATTTTGGTTCAACCTAGGTTATTTTTTAACCTCATTTATTTTGATTCAACCTAGTTTATTTCTTATCATGGGTTCAATTACAGTAGAATTTCTCTTCCCTTATCAATTCAGTATTATTTACCTGTGATGTCTTAAGTCACGAATTAGCTAGCGCTATAAACTACATATAATTTACAAACTGTTTCTTTATTGTCAGGAGTTAGAAGTTCGTTATTTGGAATGCGTATTTCCATTTTGTTCTAGTCACAGCGTGTTATTCTATTTGGAAAGCTGAGTCTAACGAGGACGAGGTTTAGTCCAAGATCCTCTGAACTCGTTCCTTTAAGATACTGTTTAGCACTTTCGTAGAAGTCTTCTTCCAATCAATGTTAGCGCTGATTCGCTTTTATATTATTTAGCTCAGTGATTACTCTGTAAAAGTCGGTTCGGTTCACAGTTTGTTACGAAGTACGAGTGGAGCCGTAAAGTAAACCTGATCATCTATAAACAATATATGTTTCTGAATTTAGCTGTCTTACTTCCCTTGAGTTTTCATAAAAAGAACGCAGAGTCAACACAAACTTCGTCTGTATTTTCGTCCGTGTTATCGTCCGTGTTATATTTTTCAAAGTCCGATTTCGTTAGCAGTGCACATGCGTGAATACATAATTTGCATAAGACTTGACGTTGTAGTTATATTAGTGGTTTAAATGACTACCACGTCTGGTCTTCCAAGCCGATGGTTCAGGGTTCTAGTCTCGTCTGGGATGAAACAAAGTAAGTAATAATGATGTGTAATATTAATTAATGTAATGGTGGTCAGGGGGATGAGTGTGGAGTAGAAGGAAGATAGTGGGACAAAGAAAAGGGAAGTGAGGGGAGGTAGAATACGAAAACCTGCTCAATTCTTTTTAGAATGTACCCCCTAAAAAAATAAAACCCATTTTTTTATGACTCCCCAAAAAGAAAGGGTCCCTTTTTAGAATGATTGATATCTAACAAAAATAAACTAGGTTGAAAAAAATTACCTAGGTTGAAAAAAACAAACTAGGTTAAAAAAAAAACTAGGTTGAAAAAAATAAACTAGTTTGGACAAATTTATCCTGAAGTTTTTTTGACCTGCAACATATACATGCAATCTGTGTATTTCATTCGCACACCTATAATTTACTAAAAAGAAGATAAACGTAAAATGAAAGAATCTAATGGTCATGCTAAGATTCATAACAGAGAAAGGATTTGACGCCAATCTCATATTATAATTATGGACTTTAGATATTGCTACAAAGAAATTGTCAGAAACAGAGGGAAGGATTTGACGCTAATCTAATATTATAATTATGGACTTTAGATATTACTACAAAGAAATTGTCAGAAACAGAGGGAAGGATTTGACGCTAATCTAATATTTTAATTATGTACTTTAGATATTACTACAAAGAAATTGTCGGAAACAAAGGGAAGGATTTGACGCTAATCTAATATTATAATTATGGACTTTAGATATTACTACAAAGAAATTGTCAGAAACAGAGGGAAGGATTTGACGCTAATCTAGTATTATAATTATGTCCTTTAGCTATTGCTACAAAGAAGTTGTCAGAAACAGAGGGAAAGATTTTGTGGGAAAGGTCATATATAAATAAGGCATTCTGACAATTTTAAAGTAATTAATTACTCGGGCCAGCCTGTGGCTGGCGCGAGTCAAGGTTTCCAAGTGTTTTTTTTTTTCCAAGTCGAGCTATTCAATACGTGACAGGATCAACCAATCAAATTCGGCACTGCTCGGGGCTCTTCCGATATTTGTAGAGGCAAAGTTCGATAATTTCGCATCAACGGGAGCGAAGGTTTGGGCAATTCTTACCCATTATTTTGCTGAAGCAAAAAAAGTTCCTTCGACTGAAATAGCAAGATGTTCAGTTATTCTAGGGCTAACAGGACTTTTAGGGGCTTTCGATGGAAAATTCTCACATTTACGAAAAGGATGGCCGGAGAAGTGAAGCCGGTTTGATCCAACCTGTACTGCTGCATCTATAAAGTGCCATAGGATTGCAGTGTTGTGTTGTTGATATTGGTGAAACGCTCTTCGTTGATACCCTGATCACACACTGTGAAGAGGTCAAATGAGGGATTTTCATTGTTTAAATGTTGGCTGTTTACCTACTCTCCTGAAGTACTCTTGAGACAACTGGGAAGTACTAGTCTTGAAGCCAGTCTACTAAGACTTCAACTCAAGAGTCGCAAAAGCTGGAAGTGAACAGTGATTGACCCTTGTCTTTGAACGCAAACGGAATTATCTGAACTGGTGAGGCTGAAATTATGTATATACGCACACAAATCTTACTTGTTCCCTACTTTTAATATTTTATGAAGTGTAATGACTAATGCCTGTATAATGTAAATATGGAGACTGTAATTCGAACTAGAAATGAAATCGATCGTAAATTGAACTGTATGTGACTTCATAGAGACCATGCAAGAAGAAAAAGTTGAAATCGTTAAAAGAATAACAGAACTTATAACCCTGCATAAACAGAACTGGATATGACTTAGGGGGTGTTTACATGATACCGGAACGAGTTTCATTCCGGATCGACTTTCACTATAGACATATTTCTGCCTCTGTCAACGCTTATAAATACTCTTTCTATGTTAGTTAATTAGAACAATACCAATTTGGAATGCTCTACCTAGCTACACTGTACAGGGATCTTCAATTGCTGGTTTGCACTCAATCCCCAGAGATTCAAATGACAAAGGGTATGGCAACCATGTTGGTGCCCCAACAAAAGAAGCTAACGAGGAATCTATTGTTTACGGGCACCAACATGGCGGCTATGACGTCAAGTGAAAGCCAGCAATAGACTGATTTAGCTTGTACATTTCAGGTCACCTGACCTTTCCATTGAGTATTAAATGTTTTCTTGTTTTTCTCTATCCCAAGAGGAAATGTACAAATTCCTCTAATTGGAAAACAAAGCACTGAATCCTCTGGTAGCTGTCACATGATCTGAATTTGGCAACAAATGTACAAGCTTAATTGGTCTATTAACCAGTTCAAGGAACTCATTTAATATTCACATTAGCTTTTGTGGCTTGAATGTTTTTTGTTTGTTTTATTGTTTATTTAGTTCTTTAGCATACCGCTGTACTAAATACCAATATCGGGATTACGCTTGCCAGCCTATATTATTTGTTGATACTTAATAAACTGAAACTGCAACAGTATACAGAGTGGTCGAAAGGGAGGCTAGGTCAGTGTTATGTGAAGTTGATTTATTATAATTACTGGGAGCAGTTGTAGTAGGCCTTTTGCAGTAAACAGTCATGTGCTGGTATAATACTTTGTTAACGAATGAATTGAGTTTGTGATCTCCATTGGAAAGACACTGCCATGGATGCTGGATGGCAAGCTATCTTTAAAAGAGGCTATTTTATAAAGACCGACAATCGATTGGAGGTGGAAAATAACATTTACAAACAGGTTCTGCTAATGACCCTACCAATCTCATACAATTGCCTTTAAATACATGTACCAGTATATGAAATAGATTTGTTTGCCATATACAGTGCAACCTCGCTATAACGAACCTCGCTATAACGAACCTCCCGCTATAACGAACCAAAGCCGGCAGCCCGGCGAAACATATAGAGTAATGTATGAGAAATGTTTCCGCTATAACGAACCTCGCTATAACGAATTTCCCGCTATAACGAACCTAATCTGGCAGCCCAAACGCGAAAATCAACCCCGCTATAACGAACATGTGCCGGAAACACGCGCGCACGCACAAAGTACTGTAGATAGGAAACGCGATAAAACGCTCTGTAATTAAATTTTTAATAGCGAAACCGGTTTATATATCAGATGAGGAACTTCATGGCTCTGTGAACTGATGGTACCCCTGCTGATGTTTTGGCAATGAAGGCCAAAACATCGGCAGGAGGTCTGTCTGAGTCCAGTACAACGCTTCATTGCGCAAGAGCGCTCACAAGCGTATGTTTTCATGGAATTTCAACGTACAGTATCTGGTTTGTACTTTGCTATAAAATTTGGCAGCTCCCGATACGTGACACCCTGAATCCCGCTGTGCCGTTCAGAGACCTTTGAAGTTTGTCATCTGTATTGCCTGATTACATTTTATAACTGTTGACTTTTATCTTCTTTGTCTCTTATTAACGCCATTAACTTCTGAACTTTAGAGGCCTTCTTGTGTTCGAACATAAACACTGCCGGGATTTCTAATCCAATCCCCTTGTTTCTTCTTTTTCCAGTTACTTTGACTGAAACGTTTCCTCCATTCTTGATAAATAAATGAAAAGTTCGTGACAATGTCAAATAAAGGGACGTGGCCTACAATTTTTTTCTGCCCGCTTCCATCGTCTTGATCCCTTTTAATGGCGATTGCATGAGTGTCGTGGGGTTGTCAGGCTCGTGCTGCAGGAAAATAAGCACACTAGTTTTTAAGCTATTGCAATTTGAAAACAAGAATTTTCAATGGAGTAGTTCTTACCTCGCATTCTAGAACTTCGCCGATTGCTGCATCCCATGCTTCTTTATAGGCATGGTAGCCTCGAATGCAGGACCGAAATGTAGCGCTCATTGCCCTTGACTAAATGCTAAAGCAGTAAACGAGAGTACAGTACTGTATCTGTAAATTGTTTCACACGGCAAGCACCGCCGAGTTTGTTGACCTTGATGTGACAAAAAAATGTAATAGTTATTCCTTTGTTTAGACCGTGAGAGCGGTCGCATGTGATTGGTTCCTGTTGCTGGGTGCAAGCTAAAATGTATGGGGCAGGATAGACTTTTTGTGTCAGATGTCAAAGTTCAGATTGTATGTGGCGGGGTTTTGCGTCTGAAAGTGAGAGTTCGTAGAATATTGAAAGTCACAGTAAGACACGTGTGAAGGATCTGAAGCTTTACGGGACTGTTTTAATAGAGAGCGTATCTCTTTTGCAGTCAACGTGTGGCATGGCAAGTGCAGATAAGAACGCCCAGGAAATAAGTGAGACTGCAGAGTCTTCACCAGGAAGATCACAGCAACCACAACAAAAGAAACCGATAGGGAATAAGACAAATAAGAAGCGGAGATTTTTGACCTTGGAGGACAAATACAAGCTAATCTCCGCAATCACAGACGGAGCTAAATGCGTCGAAGCAGCAAAACTCTTCGACCCTCCATTGTCTAAATCCACGGTTTCAACTATCCTTAAGGAAAAAGAGAAGATTATCGGCGCTTACGAGGATGGCCGTTATAATGAAAAGCGCAAGAAAATGCGGCAGTCCGACTACCCTGATGTAAATAGAGCGCTCTCTGAATGGTTCCGAACAGTGCGCAGCGGTAACATTCCAATTAGTGGTCCATTCCTCCAGGAGAAAGCACTTTACTTTGCACAGCAGCTAGGATATGAACAGTTTAAGGCCAGCAATGGATTTATTGAAAGGTTCAAAGAAAGAGAGGGTATTACTGGCCAAATTGTATGCGGCGAAGAAAAGAGTGTAGACCCAGAGGTTGTGGATTGCTGGGCTGAGCGTCTCCCAGATATCTGCCGAAATTAGAGTACAAGGGATCGTTACAACGCTGATGAGACTGGGTTTTTTTGGAGGGCAACTCCGACTCAGACCCTGAATTACAAGGCAGAAAAATGCACAGGCGGAAAGAAAAGTAAAGAACGGATCACAGTCATGGTGGCCTGCAATCAAGATGGCTCTGATAAGCTACCACTCCTTGTGATTGGCAAGTATGCGAAACCCCGGTGCTTTCGAAACACCAACATGGGTTTGTTACCTGTCATATACAAATCGCAAAAAAATGCCTATCTATGAAACGTGGGTGAGGCAAATAAACAGACAAATGAAAGCACAGGAACGACATATTTTGCTCTTTGTAGACAACTGCTCTTGCCACATTACTGTTAGTGGCTTAACTAATGTCAAGTTAATTTTCTTCCCACCTAACTGTACAAGCAAGCTCCAGCCTGCGGATCAAGGTATAATCCAGAACCTCAAAGTGTTTTAGCGCAAAACCATGATTAGAAGAATGCTTCAGTGTCTCGATGCAGGCAAGTCAATGGAGGTCATCATCATCCTTAAAGATGCTGTGTTCATGATGGCAACGGCATGGGACAATCAAGAATTGCTGAAAGAAGGCGGAGTTTCCCGGGGAGGTCGTCGAGCCCTCGGATGATCCATTTCAGTCAGATGAAGAAGATGACAATGATGATAATGCCGCACCAGTCTTGTGGGAAAGAGTCGGCGACCATTGCCCCTCTCTCAAATATGTTGCATTCCGCGAGTTTGCTTCGCTAGATGAGAACATTGTTACTTCCTGTCAACTGACCGATGCAGACACAACAAGAGATGCACTCGAGGCAGTGCGACCAAGAAAGGAAGCAAGTGACCAGGAGGACTACGAGGATTCCGATGTAGAGGCCATTGATTCAGTGGAGCCAGAGCCAATAAGTGCACTCGAGGCCAATGCTGCTGTAAGGTTACTACGCGACTTCATAGTCAGATTTGACAAGTCGGGAGCCAGAGAGAGGCAGTTAGTCCGTTATCTGTCCGAGATGGAGGATGCATTCCTTAGGTTAGGTACCACAGGGCAAAAGCAATCCAAGCTGGAAGATTTTTTCAAGTAGCTTTACGGACGGAACAGTTTACAGCACCGTCTGCATTCCACGTTGTGTTCATAATCATAGGTTTTTATGTTGATTTATTGTATAAGATTGCGTCATTCCATTGCTTGCCACGTGTGGTAAGATAGAAAGAACTGTAAATATTGAAAAGGAGTGAAAAAGGGAGTGACACAATAATTGACATTAATAAAATAAAATGCTATTCAATAATTATACTTTTGTAATAATTAGGATTTGCCGCGAATCCTAAACTAACGTAATAAAACTGAATCAGCAGCGTTTTCTGTTGATTTCGCTCAAATCTGCTTATCCGCACAACTAGTTAATTTTTAACTCAACCCCGCTATAACGAACTTTTATGTCATTTTCTTGAACATTCGTTATAGCGAGGTTTCCGCTATAACGAACACCTCGCTATAACGAACCAATTTTTCGGTCCCTTGGCAGTTCGTTATAGCGAGGTTGCACTGTAGTACAACCAAATGATTGAATTCCTGCAAAAGGTCATTCCATTATTTATAAATTACCATGAGCATCAGTAGTAAATCAATTATCTGGCTCCCCTAGCACAGACTATGAATAGCACACACACATGCTACTAACAACTCAATGAACTACATGTATTCACCTATTCCTACATGTAGGTGGCCCGAGTTCAGGCCACTGAGGAACTCTTGTTTCTTAAATACAGTGCTTGTGTGTGCATCATATCTAGAGAATGTCATAAAACGTAATGAGTTTTTGCATGACGACTAAATTCTTCAAAATAGTAGGGTAAGTATTACTCCATGCCAAAATACCATAAATAAGGAATGGGTATATAACTGAATAGTATAATATTGTTAATACATTTTTAATTAGTGTGATTTAATGTCTTATATTTGATAGAATACCAATACTTCTAGAAATGTTCTTCGAAATTTGTGTAATATGGGATTTCCAGTTTAAATATTTATCAATTAGGATACCAATATATTTAACAAATGATTTTTGATTTAACGATTTTTTGGTTATTAATAATTTGATGGGATAAGACTTTTGGGGAGGGTGAAAAATGTCAAAATATGACTTTTGGGGAGGGTGAAAAATGTCAAAATATGACTTGTCAGTATTTAAGGATAACTTATTAGTATTAAGCCAAAGCCTGACACTATCCAGATCTTTATTTGCAACTTGTTCTAGATTAGAAATATTTTTGTCAGCAAGAAATAAGTTAGTATCATCAGCAAATAAATGAAAACTGAAGATATCAGAACTATGATTCATGTCATTGATCTATAAAATAAATAGTAATGGGCCGAGTACTGAGCTGTGGAACTCCACAGGTTATTGGTTTATAATCTGAAGTAGTATTATCTATGGAAACAGACTCTTTTCTACTACGTTTACACAAATAAGAAGAAAACCACATATTTGCTGTTCCCCTGGTATGTTGCCGTTTGTAAGATATCTCTGGCCGCCTTTGCTGGTACTTTGGTTTTCCAATTTTCTGGTAAGATCACGCCTTTAAAGGTCTGTCTTGCTCCCCTTACCGAACTCCATCACGGCTATAACTTACGTTCGAGTGATATGTATAAATGCAGTAAAGCGGTTAGTAGGACCAATAGATATAAGGACTTTGTGACTGTTAGATTTAAATAGTTTAATATAAGGGTGTCGACGCCCGTGATGAATCGGCGATAGATTCATCATGGCGGCCTCCAGGAAGCGAAGTCGCGTGGCCAGTCAAAACTCGTTCGGTTTACTCTGAGCGGTTGGTCGTTCCAGTTGCTGTATCCCTCTTCCCACGAAATCTCAATTCTATGTTTTCGTCTCTACTTCTTGGCTTTCTTTCCCTTGTGAAGACGGAGAGGGCAAAGGGAACAGAAATATTAATTACATCTCCTTCCGGTTCATACACAAATCTCTTACTGGACGTCCTCCACTGCGAGGGATAGAAAGTATTAAGTAGTCGTTTTCGCGCTGCAAATGCAGTGAGCGCCGCCATTTTCTTTCACTAACCCCTCGAAATCCGTCTACAAAATCGACGGTTTAAAAACCTTTTTACGCATTTATATCTGGACGAAACATCTGTCGAAAAATCTTTCGACTGGACGCAAGATTCGACTCTAGTATAAATTCGGCTATTGATTCAAACGCCGCACTTTTCGTATGCCGAACTAAATGTATGAATCAGTAAATTACATCTTCGCGATAAAGCTAACACCAGACCACGCTAAAGCTAACACCAGACCACGCTAAAGCTAATACCAGACCACGCTAAAGATAATACCAGACCACGCTAAAGCCAACACCACACCACGCTAAAGCTAACACCAGACCACGCTAAAGCTAACACCAGACCACGCTAAAGCTAACACCCGACCACGCTAAAGCTAATACCAGACCACGCTAAAGCTAATACCAGACCACGCTAAAGCCAACACCAGACCACGCTAAAGCTAACACCAGACCACGCTAAAGCTAACACCCGACCACGCTAAAGCTAACACTAAACCACGCTAAAGCTAACACCAGACCCAGATTGATGATAACTAGAATTAAACAGTCGCTCCGATTAACTGTTCGCCTTCTGAAACGGACCTCAAATTATACAAATAAATTAGTATAGTATATGACACGTGTGCGTGACGGACGATAGACTGCCAACAGTCTCTCCATTGTTCCACGAGTGTTATCAGTATCATACTATTCGTATAGTTGCGTGACACGTGTGCGTGACGGACGATAGCCTACCAACAGACTCTCCATTATTCTACGAGTCTTATCAGTATCATACTATTCGTATAGTTACGTGACACGTGTGCGTGATGGACGATAGACTGCCAACAGTCTCTCGATTGTTATACTAGTTTTATCAGTATCATTCTATTAGTGGTCGAGCGAAAGCTGTAGTCGAGCCAAACATTGAGAGCAGGCTACTTCTAAACACAGTTAGCAAGTATTATTACTCAGGCTGCCTGTGGCGAGCTCGAGGCTCTGTATATTATTTTTTCGTCGTCTACACAAGACAATTGGAAATAGCTGCACCTTGCTACTCATGTGGGACAGAGTTTATACCGATGCGTACAGTATGTGATTTGGTGTTCTGTTTACCCTAAACTTACTTGTTCCAAACCGAATTATTCTGACGAAGACAGAGTAATTCATCTCCCAAAGTGAATCTTTTCGAAGCTTACTGTAATTATTGCTTTGCGAAGAGCAAAACAGACAATAAACAGGGCGATAAACGAGCGACCATGCGTAGTTAATGATATACTTCGCACATGCGCTATTACAATTCCTGTGTGCAAAACTACTTTATTTACTGTTCGTCCGTTTGGGGGAATTGTTCCCATACACTTTTAATTCACCTTCACCGTCTTCAAAAACGCGCGGCGCGCATAATAGTCTGGAAGCAAGTGTAATCCCGTGGGAATTTTCGGCTGCAAGCATGCGACCCGTCTAAATGTGTTAAGGGGACACCTAAATAACATGAAAATTTTTGGTGGCACTCCTGTAACTTGGACCGAGCGGTTTTATGGGAGTTTTAAAAAATGACGTAAATCCCCAACATGAAAACGAGGCTCTGACATAACAATGGCTATAACTATTTCATTGAAATTGCACCAAAATTGCAGAGAGTATGTTTCTCGATGTACTAGATTATGTCAGACCATTTTGGTTAATTAACATGGTCACGTGAAGAGGCAGGCTAACATGGAAACGAGGCTCTGACAATACAATGACAATAACTTTCTTCCGTTTCTAGGAAATTGCACAAAAGTTGCAAGGGATACGTTGCTCGTTGTATTAGATTATATGAGACCATTTTGGTTAATTACCATGGTCAAGTGACGAGGGTAGCATGGAAACGAGGCTCTCATTGTGAAGCGGCTAGAGCTTTATAGCTTTTCCTCAAAATTGCACACACAAATTGCAGAAATAGCGAAAGTGGTAAGGCTAGTCACATGGTTAACTACCACAGTTAACAAAAGTCATTTTATATTTCAATAAAATCCCACATGGAGAGAACAAATTCGTCACACAATGTGATTTATTCTCCTCAAAATCTTGAAAGCATACTACTGATACTCTAAGTGATTCAATGTGCTTAAATGTTCTATGCTTCTTGTCAAAAACTACTTAAACTCGTATGATAATGTACTCTTAGTATAATGTAACAAATAGCTGGTTGTAGTTCTGTATGATTCTAGTCAAAAACTACTTAAATCGTACGCTAATGTACTCTTACTATAATGTAACAAATAGCTGGTTGTAGTTCTGAGATCAGCCTAGCTATCGCTCTCATCACTCTCGTACTCCACGTCCTCGTCTTCAGAATCATCATCATAATCATCATCTTCAGCATCATCTTCTAGCTCATTCATGCACAGATCGCCGCTATCAGAGCAGCTGCACAGGTCGGTGCAGTTAAGTTGAACGGTGGCCAAGTTCCACACCATTGCTTGATAGTTGCCCCTCATGATGGCCTGACGAAGTGCCTCTAGATGTGGTGGTAATTTCTCAGACTGGGCCTGCCTTTTCCGGTAAAGCCACCATCTTAGCTCCTTCACATTAGCAATGGTTGTGTTGGGCATGTACACTTGGCAAACAAGCTTCTCGATGGTAGCCAAGGTATCCGCTGTGTGCTGACCTCTCGTACGAAGGTTTGCTAGGGCAGCGATGGTCCCTTCATCTGCTTCCTTAAAGATCTTCCACCACGTGGCTTTTCCTTTACCAGCAAAGCTACCTGTGACGTCAGCACCACTCAGAGCATGAAGGCCGGGTAACGCTGCAACCTTTGTACTGCCGAGGGCCTGCACGATTGGCTTTAACTTGATCACTCGGTGCCGCTGCCCAGTTCCAGTAACCGAATGCACATTGTTTAATGCTTGATTTAGCGCCATTGATTGAATGACCCTGGCTTCCCCTGGGGACGAGCGTGTTGTTTTTGAGAAGCCTAAAACTAAAATACAATGTAATTTTGTGGTTGACTAAATATTCAAAGAGCATGCATGGATTTTAATTACGTCACGTTTATGGTTTTAAGTATCCCACATGGAGGAAGCGGGTTTGAGAAATAAAGAGAAGAACGTATAGATTAAAATAGGTGATCCCACATGGATTACTGATGTAGACATGTTAGTTTGGATTCATTTTTTTTTACCTGGGAGCGCAGGGCTAGTCGTGCCATATATCCAGCCTGCATTGTATTCTAAATTTCCCGCCGGGAAATGTATAAGACAATGGCTGTGACTGGCAGGGAAATTTAGTGGTTTAAATGTTCCTCGGAGAACAAAAGAATCCGATGCGATTATGGTATTATTTTATATCGTTTATGAACTATGGAATTTAGAGGTTATTTACAGAATGAATTCGTGTCAGTGTTATACGTATCTACGTGTTGTATGTTACCCATGAGTTATTAGGGACTTGATTGGTTTAGCATCGTTCTCTATTTTCTGCTGAACCGTTATCTATACCATTTTTACTATGCAAGGTGTTACCTAACCTAATATATATTTCCTGCACTTCCTGCACGAGCAATGGCACCAAGTCGAGATTGGAGTAGACATTTTCATGCATTGACTGTATTTTTGTCTACCCCAATCTCGACTTGGTGCCATTGTTCGATCGAATGCGGGAGTGGTCTATTTCGAAATAAATAAGAGTATTTGGAGGAGAACCATGGACATACGGTTACAACTGATCTACTCTCGACTTGAGCTAAAATAGAACTGGTTTTGAATGAGTTTAGAAGAAAATACCCGGCTGCTGTTTGTTAAAATGATCCAAAAAGAGCAACACATTACTCTAGCAAAGCAGGCAAAGTGACTGACAAGTCCACAAAGAAATCCAGCCAGTCTTCTTGGGACATAGTAAAGTTATAATTCACGGCCATCACACCTGTTGTTGTGGTCTCGAAGTGATGTTTCCTATACTCGTCACAGGATTCTATGGGAATTCAAAATCCACATGAAATTTCAAATGCCGAGGCTGCAGGTCCGGCAAGGCATTTGAAATGATCTTGAGGATTTTGAAAGCCCCATAGAATCCCGTGATGGCTACCGTCTTCTACTACTCATTAATTATTACATGCTTGTTTGTATGTTTCTTATAACGCATTCTCAAACATTTTGTCATATTCTCAGCAAAATCCGCACATTTCGGGTACCGTTTTAGGGGAGTTGGGACTTATTTATGGCAATATCGACCTAAATTTAAAAATTCTTCATTATCAGAGGAACATCAATATATTTTTCTCTGTAGAATGTCAAATTTAGACTTTTCCAATGAATGATAAGACTGCAGAGCTCCTCTAAAACCTCTATAGGAAAGAGAGAAAAACTGTTGATTTACAGAAGGTTACTTCTGTGCCAAATCTAAATATCCCACAGGAGATAAAAGTTATCAACATAGCTGCTATTAGAAGGTGAGATTAAAGGAGTTACTGTAACAAATGTGTTAATTGTTGAATATTAATCCAACTTGCCTGCTCTGAAGTTCACAGTACCCAACTCGCCTGCTCTGATTTTCAAAGCACCCAACTTGCAAATTGCCTGCTCTGAAGTTCAGAGTATCCAAGTTCCATACTCTGAAGTTCAGAGTATCCAAATTCCCTACTCTGAAGTTCAGAGCACCCAACTTCTCTGCTCTGAATATTAGAGCACCGAACTTGCCTGCATGCTCTGAAGTCTACTGAGAATATTCAAAACACAATACGTTTGAAAGTAACGAGGGATATTCTCAAAGGTTTTTCTGAAATTATAAGGAAACTGATAATTTAGTAAATCCTTAAGCAAACTAGTGAACACATCAAGGTTAAGACGATTAATTCCAGAAAATGTACGAGAGGCAGATTTGTGACGAAGCGTGAGCAAAATGCTACTGAAATTAGAGACAACTGCAATATAACTGCATAACGCATGTATTAAATATTATTACAAATTGATCGTCGGCACCCGTGAAACTGAAATCGTGACTTATCTTTTCTTATGGACTTTTGGCTTCTCCCTTTTCTATAGATGTGCTCTACACTCAGACTACTGTAACACTTTTCTGAAAAAGGAAACATATGAGGTAGTTAAGAGTGACGGGATGAAAATGTTAGTGGCACGTGCTACGTCGGGATAGTTTCTGAAACTGCAGTGCTTGGCAACTACATAGGCTCTAAATACATAGGCACAAGAGACCGGTTCAAGGTTCTAGATTCTAGTGCTCAGTGAAGTGGAGCGTTGGTTTTACGCAGCCATAAACTGATAAACTGCTCTAGGTGAATTATTATTAGTAAGCTAACATTTCAATTTATATTCAGAGTGAAGACTTTGGCTTTAACACGTCCGAAGCCGTCGCCACGGGGGAGGTTCAAGGGTTAAAAAAAACGAACTACGTTAATTTGCATCTTCCTCGTCATTTAATACTGATATTAAAGGGTATCAAAACACCAGTTTGAACATTCTTGACCTGCATTTTACGTATACAGAGGCGAATACGCGGTCCGGCTCTATATGAACGGCTGATAACTGGTCAATAAATTGTTGTTTATACAAGCAGGCAATTTCGGCATTGAGAATCGTTGAATAAATTTTGAACTAAAAAACCTGAGTTCCAATTAAGTTCATGAATTGGCTTGTTTCGTTTGACTTATATGCAATCTTGATCTAAAGTTGCACGCCCTCTAGAGCTCTCTAGTAATTTGCAGCTTGCATATTCTAAATGCTGTGGTTTTCCTCATCATATGGCCGCTAATGCTTCGTAAACTTACCTTCGATTCAGTCTTTTACGTGTAATCCTTGAGATTCCTATGACGAACAAGTAAAACAAGGCTATCAAGACAAATGGCGCTACAACGCCGCGGTGTAGCTGAACTTTTAAAATGAGACAGTTATTATAATTTGGTTTGTGTCGGTATTCGCGCCGACTCGATACTGAAACTAATCCGTGATCCAATTGGTTAAAATTGCCACTTCACATTGAGCGGAATCATGATTAAATTACAGGCACAAGCCAAATTATAATTAACTGTTACTTCAGTTTCACTTTCACGGCGGCGTTTTAGCGCCATTTGCTCTTAACCAGCATAAGCCTTGTTCTTCTGGTTCTTCAAAAGAATCTTAAAGTGCATATGAACCTTCGTACAATTTTCATAGCTATGAAACTCCTAAAAGTTTTGCGTACTTCTGCGAATAAATTTTTGGTTTACAGGGAATACTCTATCTTCTACGCTTGTTTGAAATCGTGGAAACGTGACCTTTCCTGATCCATGACCGCGTAAGTAAAAGCCTAGGTCGATTCCCGAGGTGACGTCATCTCATTAATGCATTATTCTCCATGGCACCTTTCTATCACAAAAACACCGATTTTTAGATAATATACAGTTTATGAGTTGTTAGTAAAGGAAAATAAGTCATAATAGTTAAAATTGTAAGTTTTTATTCAAATTATTGTAAAGTCGAATTAATAAAATGACGTCACCTCGGGAATCGACCCAGGCTTTTACTTACGCGGAAATGAGTCAGGAAAGGTTACATTTCCACTATTTCAAACATGCGTAGAAGATTGAGTATTCTCTGTAAACCAATTTTTTTTTCGCAGAAGTACTCAAAACTTTTCGGAGCTTCATAGCTATGAAAATTGCACGAAGGTTGATATGCACTTTAAGGATAAATATACGAACATTGAAGGTAAGTAACTAAGCATTTGCCATATATAAAATATGACGGTGAAAACCACACATTTATTCTATTTAAGCTGCCAGATCCCTTTCACTGTACTGAATCACTCCAATATCCGCGGACTGTGTAAGTTGTATGTATAAAGTTCATTTGTATCTCGACCAGTCACAAATGGATCACAAATGTATTGAAATAGCGAACTGAATATTAAAATAGGGGTTAAAGTAAACATTATATGTAAGAATAAAACTTTATGTGGTTTAAGTTAATTTCAAGAGAAAAACATATTTTTTGCTCTCACACCACGTGCTTATGACGACGACGCCATGTTTTTGAATTTATACCGTATTCGGAGTGCCGAATAGAAGTCCGATCAAAAATCATCCGGCAAAAGTCATCCTACTGGGTTCAAATTCACAAATGATATTTATTCTTAACTTACCTTTGATTCTGTTGTTGGTTCTTGTAGAATTATTAGGTCAGCATGCCGTAGTTACAATTGTCTTCAGAGCGCTTTGACGAACCGTGTCCGAATTACAAAGGTTTCTATGGGGACTGAGTAACCACGCCAGGAATTATTGCATATCTTTCAAAATGGCGTCGAAAACTTCGAGCTGGTCTATTCGCTGCTAGCAGAGGGCAACCTCTGCTAGCAGGAAAATGTTGAATAGATGCCGAAACCGTTTGACCGCGGGAATTTAGAGACTTATATACACCGCATATATAGCTAGCAATTTCTTTCCCTAGCTTGGTTACTAGATACTCTAGTGTCTAGCTTGGCTACGTATATAAAACTTATACCGAAGCACAACTTCAACACTAGAATTAGAACCGTCGGCCTCTTGTGTTAATATGTAGTTGTCAAATACTGTAGTTTCTGCCGTTCGTGTGTCACTTAAGTTTGAGTTTTAATCCTATCACTCCTAACTAGTACCAGTTAACACGAACATATATTATGTTCTCTTTCCAGAGAATTGTTGCTGTAGCCAGAGCAGATCTACCGCAGAAGAAGACAACATATATGTTAAGAAAAAGGCTTAAAATAATTTACATCGCAGTCCAGTTCAGACATTGATATAAACCATGCAGAAAAGATAAGTCGATCAATATAGTTTCAGGTTCACGGGTGGAGCGAAACCCGACTCGATCAATTTGTAAAAACATGAATTTTAGTCATAATAAAAAAAAAATGGAAGTAACTCGCTATCTTTGATTTGTGCATTATGTGCACCGATTAATTACGGTTTATAGTTCTTTGAATGATAGTCCGAAAAAAGTGCCAGAAATGCTGAAGCACTTTAATAATATATATTTTATCAAAATATTTTCCTCAATCTTTCGAACATATTCTGACAAATTCAAAAATCCATTGTAAGAAGATAACTTAATTGTCTTAATCCTTGATGTGTTCACCAGTTTAGTTTAACTTAAGATTTTGGCAAATTATTATCAGTTTTCCTTGTAATTTTGGAATAATCTTCAGTTGAGAATATCACTCGTTTACTTCGAAAGTGTTGTGTTTTGAATACTCTACACTTCAAATCAGGCAATTTGAATGCTCTTAACTACAGAGTAGGGAACTTGGATACTCTGAACATCAGAGCACGAAAGTTGGAATTTGGGCGCTCTGAACTTCAGAGCAGGCAAATTGGGTCCTCTGAACTTCAGAGTAGGGAACGTGGATACTCTGAACTTTATAGCAGTCAATTTGGAAGTTGCTGAAGTTGGGTGCTCTGAACTTCAGAGTAAGAAACTTGGATACTCTGAACTTCAGAGCAGGCAAATTGGATACTCAGAACTTCAGAGTAGGGAACTTGGATACTCTAAACTTTAGAGCAGTCAATTTGGAAGTTGCTGAAGTTGGGTGCTCCGAAGTTGGGTGCTATGAACTTCAGAGCAGGCAAGTTGGGTACTCTGAACTTTAGAGTAGGGAACTTGGATAATCTGAACTTCACAGGCAATTTGGAAGTTGGGTGCTCTGAACTTCAGATTAAGGAAGTTGGATACTCTAAACTGCAGAGAAGGCAATTTGGCTTTCTGGACATTATTAAACTTTTTTTGCAGAGATTAATAAAGTTCCCTAAAATGGAGTATTTTAATGCGATTTTGCAGGAAAAAATAGATGAGAATATGACAAAATGTTCGAGAATGCGTTTTATGCTTGTATTGTGCAAACTGTAACGTGCTTGTGGGAGGGTTTTGAATACAGTATTTTGTTACACTCAGGAAACATAGATATTACATAATCATGACAGCAACTATTATATAATGTATATTGTGTGTTAATTAAACATTTAATACAACAACTATTGTATAATATATATGTCGTTAATTAAACATTTAATTAAGCAATATAACGCCTAGCGCCTAGCGGCTCATGATTTTAAAGTTTTTCTTTGTTCTCCCAACATATCCCGCGTATTTATATAAGAGAACAAAGACATGAAAAGCGTGTTATATTGCTTTTATAAAATAACGAACAGGAAAAACAGGAGAGATAAATCTTACGCACGCACGATCAGAAGATCAATTATCCTAACAGTAACAGTCGTCAGAAAGTTTGCACAGCGCGAGAAATCCCCCAAGGCAGAACTGAGAGAAACGAAGGCATATTCTGTGTGAGTGTTTGGCTCTATTTTGAAAATATCTGCTTCAACATTCCCCGAAAAGAATAACTTGGATTTCAAAACATTTTTGCCGGACATTTAAGCCAAAAGGCATAAGGCATTCAAGGATAAGAGGACTTGAACTGGGTGTTTTTGTCACGAGGAAAGATGATTTCCGTCCCTATTGAACTCTGAAGCAGGGTTGACTTGAATGAACTTTTATTTTCGCCAAACTGAATGGAACGATCTAGCTGCTGGGACCTTCCTTCCAATGAGACGAGGCTAAGAGTGCAAAGTAAGAGGTAAAAGCTCATTTTGTTCTGTGAAAAATCAACAATTTATACAATTTATAAAATTGATGATAAGCGTAAAATTAGAGTTCGGCGCTATTATAGGTGTGTGTCACGGACATGCGCATTGTGCAAAATAAGAACTGGTCATGACGAACGGACCGGGTGCAGCGAGATCCATACGAATTGAGAGACAGCCAAGTATTCTCCCGTTCGGCCTGACCTAACTCAGTCAATAAGTGTTGTTTTATATGACCGCTTTCAAATGGAAAAACAACAGGCAGGACGGCTCACGTGAAACACCTAACATTTAACATTTGTAAATGGTTTTGCAAAGAAAGCGCGCGGGGCATCGTACAGGTCATATGATAAGAACTCTTACATGTATGTTGGATTTGATGCAAATAGATTCATTGTCTTATTCTTACATGGATAAGCCGATAGTAAACAGCAATTGTCATTTAAAATTAGACCATTATAGATAATAAGCGGTTTCATTTAATATTTGAATATTAACATTTCAGTATTCTTTAAATCATTAGCTTATTGTTTTGATGTTCATATACTGTTTCTCAAAATTGTTATTAGAGCTACGCGGATGTGTCGTATTGTCACTGTTTTTCCACTCGCAAGCTCTCCTGGGTAAATCGAGTTAACCATATTATGCGGCTCTAATTGTAGCAATGCTGTAGTATTGTATATATGGTAACATGTATTACGCTATGGTTACAGAGTTCTCAGATATATGATTAGTAAAGTTAATCGTGATCGAGTGAGGTATGAGTGATGACGCCAGTTGCTTTAGTTTCGTAACTTAATCGTGATATTTTCACAAATGCATATACATTTTATTTTAAAGCTTTATGAATTGCTAATGATTTTGTACAGGTTGGTAATAATATGAAGATTCATTGTATTTATTTTAATTTATTTGCAGACATCTAAACAAGGAGATCATTTTATTGGAGCCTCGTGTGCTTTCGAATGTGAAGTGTGGTTGGGAAGAACAAGTGAGCCTGGTATAGATGATGAGGGGACTGGAGACGAGATTATTATTAAGGTTGAGTCACCAACACCATTTATGGACTCTGAATCGTAAGTGAAAATCAGCAGTAACATTACTATGCCGTTGTAACAGGATTTTGATTCCTACCTTATTTCGTTCCTGCCGGAACCAGAATGCTAAAAGTGATCTTAGGAATATGGTTCAGCCTCAGTAACGTTTTGGTTCCGCTTAGGAATATGATATGAAGTCTGCCCTAAGGCAATCTACTTGAACAACCGTCTTCCCTAATCTGCTAGCGGCTTTTCTGGGTGGTTTTATCGTTCATTTGTTTCGGATTGGGCTCCCTGTGGGGCCCAGGAAAAAAAAAATTTAACCTCAGTCATTTGTTTTTTTCCAACTTAAGGCCCTTAAGACCACCAAAGCTACTGGCTTAGATCGTATACCGGCAAGACTTTTAAAGGACAGTGCCTCAGTTACAGCACGATGCATTACTCATTTAATTAACTGTTCTCTTAAATCGGGTGTATTGCCGAGGGACTGGAAACAAGCTAAAGTAGTTCCACTATTTAAATCAGGAAAGAAGGACGATGTTGACAACTATCGCCCTATTTCAATACTCCCGGTGCTATCCAAGATCGTAGAAAGTGTCGTATTCACACAACTGCACCTTTATCTACAAGAGAATTATTTATTGTCTCCATATCAGTCGGGGTTCAGGAAGAATCACTCTACCCAGGTGACTGTAACTTACCTCTGTGACATGATTCGCCGTCACGTGGACTCAGGTTTTGTCACTGGTGCAGTGTTCATCGACTTAACAAAGGCTTTTGACACTGTCCCCCACAATAACCTTTTAATTAAGCTTCATGGGTTTGGGGTCCAGAAAGCAGCTCTCACCTGGTTCGAGAATTATTTGGCGGAAAGGTCACAGATTGTATCCTACGAGAATCATCTCTCATCTGCCATGGTTATTGACAGTGGCGTACCTCAAGATCGACACTTGGACCCTTATTATTTATTATGTATTTAAATGATCTTCCTGATGTTGTTGCTTTTTCAAATGTTTTGCTTTATGCGGATGATACGGTAATATATTACGCAGCGCAAAGCTTGTCTGAAGTAGAAATTAAGCTGAGCCTCGATCTAAATACCATCACTTCCTGGCTTCAGGATAACGGTTTGTTTATAAATATGAAGAAGACTGAGTATGTCACATTTGGAACACGGCAAAAGCTAGGCAAACAGAATGTGGATGGTGTTTATATCAGTGGTGAGGCCGTTAAGCATTCCAATGTATTTAAGTACTTGGGTGTGACGTTGGATGAATGTCTTTCATTCAATGAACACATATGTAAAGTTTCAAAGACACTCGGAATGCTGTCACGAATGCGGTACTGCCTTACAAGTGAATCGGCAAATCGTTTATACAAGTCTATGGTTTTGCCAGTTTTGGAGTACTGTGACACCTGCTATTGTGGCTTAGGTGTGAATAATTCACGAGCGCTTGAACGTTTGCAGAGACGCGCGGCTAGGATTGTCTCGGGATTCAAGACACAGGAAGATACATATACCATAGTTACTAGATTGGGTTGGGCATCCCTTACAAGTAGAAGACAAATGCACTGTGTTCAGCTTGTGATGAAATGTACTGAATGGGTAGTGCCTAAATATTTTAAGAATTATTTTATTACCCGTAAAGAGATCCATAGTGTAAATACGCGACGCTCAAACACTGATCTTGAACTGCCTAAAGTGAGGCTGGAAGTAGCAAGGAGAGCTTTTTATTATCAAGGGGCACACATATACAATGCGCTGCCTGTACATCTTAAGTCAATCTTGACCCCTGCCATCTGCAATCTGCCATCATTTTAATTCTTGTTAGCGATTTTTAAGGTTTTTAATTAAGATTTTTTATATATTGTTACTAACTTTTTAGCTTTTTTGTATTTAAGTTATACAGGGCTGCCATTGGTAGCAGTATTTATTACTGAAGGCACTACCCTGTCTAAATATTTGTATTATTATTATTATTATTATTATTATTATTATGTGCACAGAAAAAAACGAAGTACACTATAAAACGATGAATATGTTAGCTCGACCTGCCTAACCCCAATAACTCGTTCTGCGCTTGCGCGCAACTACGAGTTAAAACGGCGGGTTTTATATATTTTACACGTTTTCGACATAGAAGAATGAATTTTGGTAGGTGTGTAAAGGAGTGTAAACAAAACATAGTCTGATAAGTTAAGCTAATATATCCATCATTATGACGTCACAATGACGTCATATATCCTTTTGTAATAGGTTTCTTATAATTTTTTATTACCTCTAAAAACGTTTTCTATATCTTTTTAAAATCTCTTGTTTATGAGAATGAAATAATCGAAAACCCGTTCACGATCGGTTGAAGTAAACGAAAGTTATTAAATTTCGAATTTTGGTAATTTTCCCGCCAAACATTGGCGGGAAATAAATAGCATAAACCATTTATGAAAATATCGCTTGTTTTATCTTTTACAGTTCAAAATACTGGTGAATCATATTTTGCACAATAACAGAGCTCTTTAGTAATAACAACGTATTATTTTTAGAATTTTGATTTTTTTTTTAGTATAACAGCTTTAAATTGAAGCCCCATTTTTGTTTACGTCATTATGACGTCATAAATATATTGGTGTACCCTCAGAAAATCTGCAGTTCGATTTTTTTTGGAATTTCATCGATGAAATGCATTTGGCTAACGCTCACAAGTCATAGTATTCTCTTTAATAATATTTTTATAGTCGGCAATCTGATTTGAAGTATGGCATCACTAATAAAAACTGTGAATCGTCCATAACTTTGAATATATTTATCGTAGAAAGTTCAAATTTTCGCCAAAAGAATATATTTCATAAATGCATTATGATGACGTAATATATTTGAAACGTGTTTTAAAGGTTAATTTTCACCAAAAAAGGAGGCACCCTTATGACGTCACAACAACGACGTCAGAATACAGAAACAATTCTCCCCAAAAATGTAGACTTACTTTGTTACCAACCTGCAAACATTTCGTCAAATTTAGAGTACAACTAAGGAAATGGCGTTACTTTTACGTTTTCTGCAACACTCAGCCCCGCCGTTTTTACGGTTATTCGTGCCCGGCGTGACTCAAGAGACAATTGTTCTTTTGGAGAAATGGGGAGATACCAACAACCAAGAATGTTCAAGAAAAAAAACCATCGGGCTCGAAATAAGTGCTTCACTAAAGGTAGTCACGTTGGCCTCCCCTTCAGGCTTCTTGGTTGGGCTGCCTGGGAGCTCTAAACCCTCGACACTTAAATGTGCTAAAGCCTTTTTTTTTTAAGTTAGCGGGAAGGTAATGATTACTGATAATTAACTTAAAAGTTTACAATCTTTAGCTAACACACTTCATGAGTTGTCTTTCTTACTCGACACCGCTGTTCGCGTTCTTGTTAACTTACGAAGCCAACTACTTCAAAATATCTTTTTTTAAAGACACGGGTTGTATCGGACTGAAAGAAGACTTCTACGAAAGAGCTAAACAGTATCTTAAAGTAACGAGTTCAGAGGATCTTGAACTTAACCTCGTACTCGTTAGACTCAGCTTTCCAAATAGAATAACACGCTGTGACTAGAACAAAATGGAAGTACGCATTCCAAATAGCGAACTTCTAACTCCTGACAATAAAGAAGCAGTTTGTAAATTATATGTAGTTTCTAGCGCTGAATTTGTGACTTAAGACATCACAGGTAAACAATATTTAGTAAGGGAAGAGAAATTCTACTGCGATTGAACCCATAACTGAAAAATAAACTAGGTTGAATAAAATTAAACGAGGTTAAAATAACCTAGGTTGAAAAACTGAAGAACTAGGTTGAAAAACATAACCTACGTTGAACCAAAATAAACTGGTTTGGATAAAAATAACCTAGGTTGAACGAAAATAAAATTTATTTTGGTTCAACCTAGTTAAAGTTTTTCAACCTATTTTTTTTTTCAACGGGTGCTCGGTAATTTAGGGTGTTTAGAGATAGTCATTATATTTTTTTCGGCTAAGTCACTAAACAACAGATAAATATAATGCTTATTTAATGGTCCTCTGAACCACTACAAACCCTACACTTAAAAACACCCTAACCGTCAACAACGGGTGTTCAATAATTTAGGGTGTTTAGAGCTAGTCACTAATTTTGTTTTTCTTTACGGCTAAGTCACTAACAACAGATACATATAATGGTCCTGTGAACTAATACAAACCCTAAAAATTACCGTTTGCGAAAAAATAACCTATGTTAGACACAAAATAACCTAGGTTGAAAAAAGAAACTAGGTTGAACCAAAATAAACTAGTTTAGACAAAAATAAACTAGTTTGGACAAATTTAACCTGAAGTATTTTTTAAACTACAACATATACATATACTGATCTAGCCACATAGGCATCGCATGTTCGACGCTCGTACGTGCACCTTCTTACCAGATTAAAAAAATAAGAGAACTTTTGCAGAGACCAGAGAATGGTGCACTTTATAGTCTCAACTCACCGGTATTACCTGCGATCTTGGCTTAATTCGGTCCAGTATCTGCCATCTTTGAGTATGATGTCCACGACGCGTAGTATAAAATCGGCTGACTCCACAAAATGTAGGAACCTGAACTGATGAGCTAATCGAAACGTGTTCGGTCTTCTCTCGTAAATGCCGAACGAATGTTTGTATTTTTACAATATAGCTGTAGTGGTCATTTCGAAATATTTACCTTTAACAACACGACCAAATCCTTTCGAAGCGTCTTTTCCGATGAATCGCAAACTTGGACGCACGCGATAAACGCCTTCAATATATCTTCTTGAAATCGAACACTATTAGGAAAGCCAAAGGAGAGTCTCCGATGTACACAGAAAAAAACGAAGTACACACCATAAAACGATGAATAAATTAGCTCGAACTCCCTAACCTCAATAACCCGTTCTGCGCGTTAAAAAATGAGAAAGCAAAACATTTTTAAGCAAGCTGTTTCTTAAAAGTTCTAAGATTAGTGATATCCTTAAAACTGTCATCCAGGTTATTCCATATGTTTACAGATCTATAATTAAAAGATATTTGCCCCGTGGCAGTTCTAAAGAGCGGACTGTTGAGGTTTTTACTTCCTCGGGTCGCGTGATCATGTACTCTAAATCGTTTAGAGAAGTAATGGCTAAGATAAGCAGGCGCCATACCCTCTAGACACTTAAAGGTCATTAAAGTGTTTCTATAAAGCAGTTGTTGTTCTACTGGCAGCCACTTAAGATCTTGTAAGACGGGTGTTATGTGATCATATTTACACGTATTTATTTTGTGATGATACGGGCTGCATAATTCTGTACTGATTGTAATTTATTAATATTACCTAAGGATGTGTTCGACCATACAGTCGAACAATAAAACAACTTACTTATCACTAGAGATTGTATGATTAGTGATAACGTGTTGGTATCAAAACTATCCCTAACTCGATACATCTGCCCTAATTTGGACATACATGTACATGATGATACGAGCTTACTGACATGATCATCATAAGTCAAATGGGAGTCTAGAATGCCACCCAAATCGTTGGCTGAGTCAACAGGCTTCAAGTTCTTGCCAAGAAAAGACAAAGACATTTCTGATGGTAGTCTCAGTAACAACTGTCTTGTTCCGATGAGTAGAAACTTGGTCATGTCTGGGTTAATATTGAGTTTGTTCTCACAACACCATTTTGCAACTTTGGAGAGGTCATCCTCCAGGTTCTTTGTAGCATGCTCGATGTTCTTGATTTGAAATTATAGGTAGATTTTAGAATCATCGACATACGATTGGAGTTGGTAGGAGGATGGAACCAACGGCAGATCATCCAAGAGGATACAGAACAGTAAGGGCAATAGCATGGCACCTGTGGTACCCCATAAGTAATAGGCAATGGAGAAGAGATTGATGTTCCGATGCGGACAGACTGCGTTCTGCCTGTTAAGTAGCTACTAAACCACTGCACTGCAGTAGGAGATGCTCCTACGTTGCTCAGTTTATGTAGTAAAATTGGGTGGTTTATGCTATCAAATGCTTTGGAGAGATCTAACAGGATGAGCGCAGTAAGCTTCTTATTGCCATTGCAGCGAGAATACTATATGTTACGAAAATATTTAATGATTCAGTTGAGTGATACTTTTTGTTACCACTTTGACACGAGGTCAATCGACCTTTCGATGCCAAATAGGTGCTAAACTGACTCAAGACAATTTTCTCACATATCTTATAGGCCACCACCAATAACGATAGGGGCCGGTTATTGGATGGGATCTCGTGGTCACCCTTTTCGGCAAAGGAATGACTTCTGCTTCTTTCCACGCAGTAGGAAATGAAGATGAAATAAGGGAGCAGTATATAATATCCGTTAATGCTGGCAAGATAGTAGGTAGACAGTCTTTGATGACACGTATTGATATTTTATCCATTCCTGGTGATTTGTTAGAAGGCATAGACCAAACAGTACGTTGTACTTCTACAGCAGAGACAGTCTTAAAGTTAAACAGTTCATGTGATGCATATTCTATGGACGAGGAGAGAGGGCTTGATAGGTGGATGCCATGGTCCCCCTCCAGCATTGTTGCACTGTCAGACGCAATTCGGCCAACAGACGAAAAATATTGGTTGAATTCGTTAGCTAAAGTTAGTGTATATTTTGTGTAAACAGGTTTAGTTTTTTTCTTTAGAGGGTATGCACTGTTTGATAACTTTCCACAAGGAGCTGGAATTGTCTGCTAAATATATTAATTCCCGGGGAATGTCTTGCTATAATGTGTATCCTTATAATATTCTCCATTGATCAAAAATAAATCATCTAGCTGCTCACTTGTAAGTACATTCTGGCTTCCCTCATTAACAACAAGCTATTTCCGAGTACATGCCAAACTTTCTTTGTCGAAATCCGAAAGAAAGAAAATATACCATTTTCTCAAGTATGCGCACGCAACAGGCTTGACGGGCCGGTAAATACTTCACGTGGGAATCACATAGTGGTTTCCTATAACCCTCCCTATTATTTCAACCAATACTAAATCCAAGCTGCCTACATGAAGTATTTCTTGGCGGGCCATGAGTTTTGTTAGACTGGCTGATGCGACAGCCTTTGTTATTCAAATTATCGGCTATTGTTCAAACATTATCGGCTATTGTTCAAAAATTGGCGGCTATTGTTCAAAAAGCGATTTGGCGGGACAATATTGCGTGCGCATACCTGAGAAAATGATCTATTAGTTTGCGTCTCCGCATTGCTGAAATTATAAACTTGACACCCGAATTCCCTGACATCGGAATTTTCCCTTGTCCAGCGGAATGGCCGTTTCTTGGTTTTATCGCTCTTTCTCGGCATTTATAAGTAAACTTGAAGCATGGAAAGTAAAACAAACCCGGGTTGAAATAGCAAAAAAACAACTTTTACAAAATGTAAACAAACCGGGGCTTGCCAGCCATTTCACTAAACCGGAAGTAAGTTTTTTCCCGCTATTTGCATGAGCGCGCGCGCGCCGAACCTTCATAACAACGTCGCTGCTTAGCGACGAAATTAGTAAAAGCACACTTAAAAACCATAGAGCTAAACTACAAATGCTATTAATCTATGGGAAAGCAGATGTACCCCGGTAAAACAGAACAACTTAAAACAACTAACCACTCACAGTTTCAAAAGACAATACAAAACATTTCTCTCTTCTCAAGTATAACTCTATACCGTCTATTTTTCGCTAGTCACATAATGTTAATAATGTCTATTACGGTCGAAGCTCTCTTTTGCGACCACTCTGGTAAGCGACCAGCTCTAGTTACGACCACCATCGCGAAACCCCGTTTGAATTGTCACCTAATCTTTGTAATTAAAAGCTCTCGTAAGCGACCGCTCTCGTAAGCGACCGCGACCACTTTTGGGAATTATCAACTACGTGGTTCCTTTGTTTTTAAGCTCTCGTAAGCGACCACTCAAGAGTCTGATTCGTATTACTCGACACTTTAATATGTCAATAGGAGAAGTTTCAGTTCGAATCTCTGCCGTTGATGCGTCATGGCAGCGGGACATTCGCACACCTCTTCAATATCGGTGATAAACAATAACTGTATAATTACATGACGTACATAAAATTACATTACGTATTAAATTACACATCAAAAGAGCTAAAAGCTCTCGTAAGCGACCACCATCTATTGTTTTAGCGCGTGGTCGCTTACAAGAGCTTATTCTCGTAAGCGACAAGCTCTAGTTACGACCACTTTTACGAATTCCCGAGGTGGTCGCTTACGAGAGCTTCGACTGTATTAGTGTTAAATGTTTTAAATATGTCATTATAATAATTAGTTATATACTAGTGTAAATGTCCAATATTTTTTACGCCTCTGCTGTTCGTACATTTTTTCCCTTTAATCCATTTTTATTAGGTTTTCAGTAATTATGTTTACAGATTGACAACAAAAAAACTTGTAACATTAAATCACAAAATGACACAACTACTAATACCTGGTAACTGATAGCTGGTAATAACTAGACGGCTTGAAATTGTACTACTGGGAAAAAGATTCCTTTCAAGACTGAGACTGGGCACCAGATGCACCTCTATTCTGAAGACAATTTTGCAATAGATCGTTTTCACGTGACGTCATCAAAATTCTAAAATCGAAACTAAATTATCTATAACCCTGTTCTTTTAATATGATTTAGGTATCGGTATACTCAGTATTCTTTGAAAATTTTAAGTCCATACGGTGACTCGTTATTGAGTTAGAGTATTTTGAATTTTGTGACAGCCCAGCTCAGCGTGTTACCTATATGTCATGGAAATTAATATATTTCTGCCAATTTAAAATGCTAGACTTGATTTAACGTTAAAAGTGATATCTAATGTGTTTTGAAGTGAATGCTATTCGTATTGCTGGGAAAGACAGCTTTATTTGTAGAGTACGTTTTCGGCCGCCATCTTGGTGTACCGAAGAGGTACACCAACATGGCCGCCGCATACAAATTACACTAAATTGTTTGAATGTTATTTGTCCGACAGCTCAGATACGAAGTACTCTAATGCTCCAAAATTTCGGTCATTTATATATTTTTACCTGCTCTATACACAACATTAAACATATTTTACTAATATCAGTCATTTCTTGAGGCAATTTTTTGTGACGTCAGTGAGAACGATCTATAGGTCCCATTTTTCAAAATGAAACAGCAGAGAATTAGACGCCATTGCACATTTCCGTTTAATAAACTCGTATTCTTTAATGTTGGAGAATAGTTTTTGCAGCGACGGTTTATTATTTGAGGTTCTAGCTTTATACAAGGATACTTTGAAAATGAGAATGATTAAGTTAATAATTAACACTACTTGTTTTTCTTGGACCCCGAGCATAATTAGGGAAAGTCTTAATTCCGGAAGTATTATATGGTGGAGGGACAGAAACGTGCGTAGCTCAAAGTACAATTTTTTAGGCTCTGTACACTCTACAAAAAAAGGTTCGCATGTTTCGTAATGTGACTTACGAAATGAGCATAGCGGGGAATTGATTAGTTTGAATTTAAAGAGGTCGCGGTTAAGATACAAAATATTGTTTAATATTTTGTATTGAAAAGCCCTTAATTAAGTGGAGTTAGTGGTTTGATAAATACGTTTGTAGACCTCCTTCCAGTCAAATTTTCCGCAGTTCAAGGACCCTCTAGGTTACTGTTTGAGGTCGGGGGCTGAGATTTGCGACATTTAATATCCTCATAAATAGTCTTGTGTTTTAAATTAGAAATGTCACGGAGTTCTTTGTTGATTACTATTAAATCCACACTCATTAGTCTAATGGTTCTGGAAAGGATATTGACGAGAGCGTTTTTTTTTCCAATAGGAGAGAATGCAATTTATTAAGCGCAACCATTGGATGTATTCCACGTCTTCGAAACCGTGTGATTTAGCTTCCCTCCAAGTGAATTCTACATTAGCAGATGTAATATCATTGACTATAAGGATTTTCCTTTTCGTGAATGCAGCGATGTTTAACGTGGAGCGATAAAGATTAATTAATACATTATTCCACAACGGTTGCGCAAGTATATGTTGATATGTCTTACTGTAAAATCGGAAGCTTACAATAATAAGACCAAGTGGTTAAACAGGCCCTATAGAATTCTGGTAAATTTTCCGGAAGGGAATCTAAATCAAAGTTCACTCTGACCCCAGCCTTTACCCCCTATTGGTAGTAAAAGTAGTTCTGGGATAATTTTCCATATTTTTTCGTCGTTATTAATCAATTTTATTATCCATTTTATCTGGTAAGATTGAACAAGAGACTCGAAGTCGGGTAGGCGTATCCCCCGTGTTCATAGTCGGCTATTAACGTTTTGTATTGATTTTTGTTTTTTTCCCTCCCCACAAGAAATCTGTAACTGCTGATTTAACCTTATCTACAAAACGTTTGGGCGGAGTTAGATTGGTGCAAACACAGAGTACCTTGGATAAAGCTAAGACCGAATGACGGGTGTTTTACCGTATAGCGTCAAGTATCTTGCTTTCCAATTGTCCAGACACGATTTCAGATTGTCCAATACTCTATTGAATTTATTTTGTTACTGAAAGTGGGTATTTTAATGCCCTCCTTGTTAAAGTCAATCCATTTGATTCTTTTGTTATTTCCATCTGGTCTATTCGCACTGTTGGGATCCACCCAACTTCAGATTTTGAATAATTTAATTTTAGGGACGAATAGGTGTAAAAGACTTCCAAAGTTCCAAAAAGACTGTTAAGTGAAATTAAATCGTGAAGGAAAAAAGTGGCATCATCTGCAAAAAGGGCAACCTTTACCTCCTCATTAGCTAGTTTTATTCCCTTGATGTCAACAATTGCGCGTACCATTGTAGCCAGAATCTCAATAACGAGGATAAAAAGATAAGGCGATATTAGCCTGCTTGCAGGCGGTGGAGGGTGTTTTTTTCGCGCAGCAAACGGATCATCGCCGCCATATTGGCCGAGCGTGATTGAGAGCTGGGATCGAATGACAAATGGAGGGGGGAGGGGGTTGGGGGAAAAGAAGCAGATCTGAAAGACCGCCTACACGAAAACCCCTGGTTTCTGAGTATCCGCCCACCACGCACATGATTTCCGTTAACTTGTAACTCATTCTTAATTGACCAATAGGAGTCGACGTGTGACAGCCTGCCAATTTTGATTTGGTTTGATTGAAATGCGTGCAATATTCAAAACAAACTTCGCTCGCTGTCAAATGCAATGCAAAATGTTGGTAAAATTGGTTCTCAGATTCGGAAATATCAATAAAACCAGCTATTTTTGTTCAAAGTTCTCCATGGCTTTCCAGTACCACTGCGACAGTACCACTTTAGAAATATATGTAAACAGTTCGGTTTTAGCTTGTTGCGTTCGCCCCATCAGTCTCTCAAAGAGTTTCATGTTGCAAATCCTCCGAAATACATACATTTAATACAAGCTGCTTCAAAAAGCCGTCCAGCACCGCAGTCTGGCGAACCAGAAGACACTCCCAGAAGAGGTGCCATACAAGCGGCTGCTTCCTTTCTTAAAAGAATTAAGCTCGCATAAAGATAAATACAGGATCGAAAAAATCTCTAAACTTCAAAGAAAACTCCGATGCAGACAATGTTTTGTCTGGAACTCGATATTGAAGAACTCGTGGTAAATGTTGTGATCGTCTTTCTCTGACAACTCGAAGTCCATCTTAGTGAATGTTTGCCGAAAGAAATGGATGACCGTTGCATAAATGTTTGAGGTGGATTTCTGATTATTTCCTAGTTCAACGGCCGTGAAGTCAATAGCCGGATTGCATCTCTGCAATTTGGTCGACAACAATAGTTTTCAGTGGCGAATTAAATCACGGTTCGTTGTCGAGTTCTCTCTAGTTTACCGTAAATATCATACTCTTTCCAAAGCCTGTCGAAAGCACAGCCAGAACGGCAAGTTTAAAGTACAGGTCACAATTCACAGGTCAGGTTGTTAAATTCTAAGACAAAATAAAGGCTCTGTATAGCTTCCTCCTGCTCTGTTTTCAAAGTACCTTTACCCAGCCGCGGAGAAAGAAGCGAGCAGCTGTGTTCTCTCTAGAAAACCTCTGGAACTAGGGTTGAGGCGAAGGAGATAACTTTGAAAACGGAGCAGCAGGAAGCTATATACAGAGCCTGATATTTACGGTTTTACGAACTTGCGAAAAGAGAACTCGACAACAAACCTCTCTCAGTTCGCCGATCGCCGCCTTCGCGGCTCTTTCTCCGTGGCTGTTCTCTCTAGAAAACCTCTGCAACCAGGGTACTTAACCTTAGTCTTCAAAAAAGACAAAGCCTTTTGTATTACTCGCCATATTTTATCAACTGCAAACTCAGTACACAACACTTATTTTAGTTACGCCGCTTCGCAAGGCTACACATATTCCTTTCAGTTCTTGCTTTCAACACTTGCGCGATAAGCTTGATTGACACCGTTTCAGCCAATCATATACCCCGTCCGCTGGTGGACGGGATCTAACTTTTGTACTCAGAAACCAGGGGCTTTCGTGCAGGCGGTCTTTCAGATCTGCTTCTCCCCCACCCCCCTCCCCCCTCCATTTGTCATTCGATTCCAGGTCTGAATCACGCTCGGCCAATATGGCGGCGATGATCCGTTTGCTGCGCGAAAAAACACCCTCCACCGCCTGCAAGCAGGCTAAGGCGATATTGGATCACCCTGTTTAACACCTCGGACCGTTGAGAAAAGGAGGGTTGCATGGTCGTCGTTTAGGACGGCAGCTAACGTCCTTTAGGAGCGTTCTAATCCAATGAACAAAGAATGGGCCAAATCCGAAGTGGCCTAGACTTGACAAAAATCATTGAATGCTCGATGCTATCGAATGCCTTCTCAAAGTCTGCAGCTAGCAATAGGTGTTGTCGTCCTTTTGTTTTTTATATAATTCATGGTGTCGGCTATGAGACGGATAAGATCTTCAATATTGCGCCAAGCAACATAAGCAGGTTTATCCGAATGAATAAGCCTAGGCAGAATTTTAATTATCCGAGTACTTAAAGCCTTACTACAGATCTTGATGTCAACATTAAGTAGACTAATGGGGCGCCAATTCGTAAGGAGCCGCGCATCTTTATCTTTTTTTTCTATTAGAGTAAACGATTGCTTGTTTTTGTGGTGTGCTGTTCGTACATTGTTAGTTAGTATAAGTAGTTATTGTTCTCCTCATCTCTTCTTTAGTATATTAACCCTATAAATTCTAGTACATTACATATACAGTATATATTTTTTTCTTTCTCATAAACTTCATCACAGTTCCTTTTCCATTGTGTTTTCAAACTTCGATCTTCTTCTTTCCTATTAAATCACAAAATTACATTTCAAACACTCATGACTAATTAATGACCATTCTGTCCAATCAGATGAAACAAATCAGTCACGTGCATGCTCCTTTATACCTGATAAAATCTCATCATTCTAAAAAGCCCGCGGAGGGATTTGAATTCTGTCCCAGGGGGAAACGGGGTTAATGATTGAGACAATGGATAAGCACCTTGCAACTCTTGGAATTTCTATTGATGTTTCAGCTTTCTCATTGAATTGCTAATTAGGATGAACGTTTTATATAAAGAATACTAATGAACATGAAATTTTCTATAAAATTTCATCCTAATTAAGAATTCACTGATAAAGACCCAAAGACAGCAAAAAGAACACGGAAAATAATGTACCTAGATAATAAATTTTGCACTAAATTTACTAATATCAGCAGACAACCGAAATACACAGATAATACGTTTAAAATGAAGTTATCCAACTACCATTACTTGTTTACCGAGCCACTGTTTAGTTTCAATTATTAAACCAAACTCAAAGCCGTAAAATAATAAAAACGTTCATTAAACTTACAAACATCCTCTTCATATTTTGTGCCAGAGTCAAAAATTTAGAGTCTGCCGTCATGTCAGTCACATCGTTTTCCAAGTCTTGAACTTTATCGATGTCAACCACGACACTAAATCCTTCAAGTGCAGCTTCTTGCTCTAGCTTGTTCATTGCCACACAATGGTTTTAGCATTGCGAAACGCCTCTTCAAACAACATAATATGGTCATGTCATCCCCTTGAGATACTCGTAATCGCAGGCGGTGATTACTCGAATATTTTGCATGGCGTTGTGAATACAAAGGTTCAATGGTTCATTAAGTAACCATTATAAGTTTTTGAAGCCGTTTATTAAGTCGCATCACGTGTTTTATCAGGTCTAAAACACTGCTGCTCGTTTATTAAACAGTACGTAAACAGTAGCCAACTCGAAAGCCTATGCTACTTTGGCTACTGTGCACACTTATATAAATATAGTAACTTTTTCATTTCTCACTTTTTAATTACTGTTATTATGTCCTTTTATTTATAAATTCTACCTAAATGTATTATATATGTATTGTGCAAAATAAACTTGAACTCAATCCCTAGCAACAATTCCTTCAAATTCAACTCCTGGAACAGCTCTAGTAACTTCAACAAAAAATAAGACGGTCGAACAGCAACAGCAACCTACTTCTTCGCAAAACGCAAATAATGACCCCTGCACAGCACCCGAAATGATCCCGTGCCCCAAATGATCGCGAACCCAAAATGATCCCCAAATCGTACCCGAAATGATCCCCAACCCGAAATGACTCCCATCAAGTACCTGAGATGATCCCGAAATAATTTTGGGAACGGACTTGGATTGGAGTGTAGAATTCCGGAATAGGCAAAAACAATTTTATACTTTCTTGAAAAGAAGACAAAACAACAACAATATGACGTCATCGGTCACGTGATTCGGAAGATTCTGATGAAATTCGCTAATATCTCGTTCCAAATAAGCAATGTTTAGTACTGTTTACAGCTAGGAGTAGGAGCATTGCAAGAACATATTACTTCTAAAATAAGACTCAGTTTGTGAGTCAAGAAAAACAAAAAAACACTTAAAAGATTTCCTTATTTGGAATGATTGACAGGTTAGCGGCTTTCCACAGAACAAACATTTGAGAAGCCATTTTTTACTTCGCGATGTGTCGTAACACGCTTATTTCAATTGCTCTCTTCTGTGTATTTTTCTGCGTTTTCACGGTAATCGTGAGAGGAGGAGATAATGGTGATACGCCCAAGAAAGAAAAGATCAAGGTGAGTTATTATTTAATAATATTTGAGGTATGAAGCATGCAAAGCACATGTTTACCTTTCGTGGTGCTACGGAATGATCGGCATGCAAATGCAGTTTTATTCTTAGCTCATGGGTTTATTACCAGAGATCATGGTCTCTTGGTTTGTTGCTACTATAAAGAAGACTCTATCGTTGACGTGAAAATAGGTCATATTTGAGAATCTTTTTCTCAAAACTGAGGCAGTTTATCTCCATTGTCTTGACGGTTTTGAGGGTCATCTCATTAATTGAAGGTAAAAATTAGCATATTACGATCGTCGCTAATTGGGAAAAAATCGCGAAGTAAAAAATGGCTTCCCAAATGTTTGTTCTGTGGAAAGCCGCTAACCTGTCAATCATTCCAGATAAGGAAACCTTTTAAGTGTTTTTTGGCCTGTAGTAAAATCACATTTTTTTCTTGACTGAGAAACTAAGTCTTATTTTAGAAGTAATATGTTCTTGCAATGCTCCTACTCCTAGCTGTAAACGGTACTAAACATTGCTGATTTGGAACGAGATATTAGCGAATTTCATCAGAATCACGTGACCGATGACGTCATATTGTTGTTGTTTTTGTTTGTGCTGTGTGTCTTCTTTTCAAGAAAGTATAAAATTGTTGTTGCCAATTCCGGAATTCTACCCTCCAATCCAAGTCCGTTCCCAAAATTATTTCGGGATCATCTCAGGTACTTGATGGGAGTCATTTCGGGTTGGGGATCATTTCGGGTACGATTTGGGGATCATTTCGGGTTCGGGATCATTTGGGGCACGGGATCATTTCGGATGCTGTTCACCCCTCCATCGAGTTCTTTCATAGCTTTCATAGCATATCCTGCTACATTCAGCACTCCGATACCCAGTACTCCTACAACCTCGTTTACTTCTCATATAAATTTCATACCGATCAAGTATTTTTAGGCTTCTCTTGGAATTTCTCTGGAGTCCTGAAGTGTTTCAAATTTACAGTCTTGCCTTTTGGTTTATCCACTGTACCTTATATTTTCTCCAAAGTCATGAGGTCTTTAGTTAAACATTGGCGGAACAAAGCTTTCAAAGTTGTTGTTTATTTGGATGACGGCTTGTGTGTGATCATGAGCTCCGATTATGCGGAATGCTTAGAACAGTCCCGTTTCATGAAATCCGATCTCATCAGTGCAGGGTTAATTCCGAATAAAGACAAGTGCCAATGGCTTCCCGTTCATTCGTTGCGACGGCTTGGATATAACTGGGATTTCAAACGCCAGTGTTTATCTATTCTACTAGATAAGATTGATAAAGTGAAAACAGCCATATAGTCTTCGTTTTCCTGCAAGCGTATATCCGCAAGGAAATTGGCCAGAGTTATCGGTTCTATTATTTCCAATTCGTTAGTTTTTTAAAATGTCTGCAAGCTTATGTCGAAGTCTCTACATAAAATAGTGGAAGAAAGAGTCCACTGGGACTACATGCTTTCCTTAGATTCTGGTTCTGTAGCGGAATGACTAATCTAGAAAAACTGAACACAAGATCGAAGCCAGTAATGTAGCCTGTGCGGCATTTATTCTAATGAATGATTTACCAGTTTCACATAAGAATTGGGATAGCATTGAAATGCTTCAGAGTTCCACGTAGAGAGAACTTATGTGTATCCGTCATGGCTTGCAAAGTTTTGTAAACTTTCTTAAAGGTCTTACAGTTAAGTGGTTCACTGATAACCAAGCGGTCTCGTACATCGTTCAATCTCGAACAAACAAAAGTCACTTGCAAAAATTAGCCTCGGACATTTTCTTGTTTAAGAAAGAAAAATTATATTGACATTGAAGTTGAGTGGAATCCCAGGTCCCTTAATGAGAGAGCAGACTATTTAAGTAAAGTCATTGATTATAATGATTGGCGTGTCAAAGATTCCTACTACGATTACATAGAGTCCCACTGGGGACCCTTTACTGTCGATTGTTGTGCTAGCTCAGTCAATAACAAAGTTGCCAGATTCTATTCGTTATTTTACAATCTGGATACTCTGGGGGTTGATTCCTAAGCCTATAGTTGGAAAGACGAAAATTGTTGGTTTATAGTACCTCCAGTCTCTTTGATTGCTAGAGTCGTTATTCATGTTATTATCTGCCAATGCCATGGAGTTCTAGTAGTCCCCCTTTGGCCTTCGTCTCTATTTTGGCCTTCTTCTCTATTTTGGCCTTATTTGATAGACGGCAAAAGTTTTTTTAAAGAAATTCATTGTCGATTGTGTGACTGTCGAATGCGGTTCAGATGTATTTGTGCACGGTTCAAACAAAAGTATGTTGTTTCGTTCCGACAACTTTAATTCTCCGGTTTTGTTTCTGAGGGTCGATGGAGCGCGACATAACAACACTGGTTGTCAGTAAACTTTAGTCAGTTTCACGTGAAACACTGTAACATCACTGGCTGATATTTCCATTGGGAATCTGAAGTTCTTCCAAGGTATTTGCTTGCTTCAGCACTTAATTAAGTTGAACTCAGCAGGGGCTGTGGTTTTTTTTTGGCCTATTGGTATTTAGTTGCCGCATTTAGCAGATTACAATTTACATATTTTGATGTTTTGTGTGTAGTATTTACTAACACTGCGTTTGACCGAATCCTTTTCTTTGTTTACAAGGCACATGAGTTTTCGAACATGCCAGGTGTCGCTTCAGAGATCAAGAGTTCAGGTCCTTGGCTGATAGTTTGCCCCTATGTACCGTTATTTTTTTAGTTCTAAAGCTCCCACTACCGTTGACATGTATTCAAGGGTTTTCGAAAAATATAAAATATGGGCGCTAAGGTACAGTGAGATTAGTTTTCTACCTAGTGATGGGTTCTCAGTTGCTATATATTTAGCGTTACTTATCCAAAATGGTTGTTCATATTCAGTTCTGGAATCAGCCTTTTATGGCATTAGGTGGGCTCATAGCGTTTATGGATTTATTAATCCGTGTGAATCAGAATTAGGTAAACGTCCTGGAGTCTGGTAAAAGAAGTCTATCTAAACCTATCAATAAGAAAGAACCAGTTTCACCAGAGATGATATCCAAGATATGCGAGGTTTTTCCAGCCTCTATACTTCAAACTTGTATATGTAATGTGTCACTGCTTATACAGGTTTTTTGCGCGACAACGAGTTAGCAGGGTTACGATGTTGTGATGTTAAATTCCGCGATAATAAATACGTTGAGTTATTATTTCTAAAATTAAAACTGACATATATAGAGACGGTTCTATAGAGTGTTATTAGCTAGGACTAACACTAGCATCTGCCCATTTAATTTGCTTTTAAGGTTTGTCGAAAAAGCAAAACTATGTCTTTCCTCTAAGTTGCCATTTTCCCGTAATCTTTCTTATTCTAAGAAGAGTAATTCGTACACCTTACGGGAAACAGGATTAACATATTCACGCGCCAGAATAATTGTAATGGATGCGTTCAAGAAACTCGGTTATCCTAAGGGTCTTTTTGGACTACATAGTTTTAGATCAGGAGGTGCTTCGGCTGCCGTTAACGCCGGAATCAGCGATAGGTTGTTTAAGCGCCATGGTAGATGGAAATCAGATAAAGCCAAAGATGGCTATGTTAAAGACAGCTTAAGTTCTTTACTTTCCGTTTCCAAAAGCATTAACTGAACCTAGTCTCTTTCTTTATCACGAAACTTTTGTGCATTCAATAAATGAGATGCCCCATCCTGTAATACTAGAGTGTATTAGTGATATGGAAATAAGTTTGAAAATGTTTGTACTCGATCGGAGACAATAGAACATGTATTTTCTAACGATTTGGAATGTACACTACTAAGTTCTTAATTACCAGATTGTAATAAGTGTTATAGTGTTATGTAAACCCTAAAGGGTTTGAGTAAGCTATATAATCAGTTGCAGTTTAGCATATACTCGAAGGTATATTATCTACATTGAATCTGTAAAATTTTAGGTGATTGGTTCTCGATACATGTAAAACAACTTTTGTGCATTCAATAAATGAGATGCCCCACCTGTAATACTAGAGTGTATTAGTGATATGGAAATAAGTTTGTATACTACTACTCTCGCGTCGTGGACTTTCCCTGGCCACCCAACACATATCACGAAAAAAGTAATCGCTGTCAACAAGACCTTGCAGAATGAGTGAATGAAAAGCGTTACGGTTTACATAGTCTTGCAGATTTTCTTGTGGTGCAATTATGGCGATTTATAAAATAACCCACAGAAAATACGAGCTGATTGATTGAAAGCCGTGTTTCTATAACTCTATAGAAACACGGCAAATTATGTCGGCATCGTGGCCTTGAACTCAATTGGAAACTCGGCGAAATAATTCCTAGTACACTTTCCTAAAAATATTGAGGACTAAATTCAATTCGTCGAAGAACCAGCTACAGTACTGTAAGAAACGCCAATGTTTTGTTCGTTTTATTAGAAACAAGCCATAGGGGTGAGGTCCGAATGGGGGGATATTGGTCGAGTTATCTTTTCGTGTGTTTATATGGACCGCAGGGCGAGGTCCATTCACACACGAAAAAAGAACGATATCCCCCATCCGGACCGAACAAGCTTGGTCAATAAGGTGTTTATTATATGGCAAAAATGAATAAAATCCCACTTTGACGCACGCGCCAGGAACCCATTGCGTGGTAAACTGAAGAGCGAATAGAAATCAAGCTAAAATTAGACTCGACGACTTTCACTTGAAGTTGAACCTCGTGGCGTTCAAAACAGTTTGTTTTTCCGACATCAAAACTTTTTTTATGGATGAAAACTGACCTGTACTTTACTTCAGATGCACTATGTTTCAATGAGAACTTTATCAGGAACCCGAACGCATTATCTGGAGATAAAAATGTGCATATTTGTGGAAGACTTGAAAGTTGAAAACCGGCAAGGTGAAATCACTCGAGTGGCGACACAGGCAGCCCAATCTCATGATTTGTGTATTTAGACGCTTACAAATATCGCTTGAATAGTTCATAATATAAATCCTTCCAAAACATGTATGTTAGACAAATAAATACACGACTTCACCCTACAATGTTTCAGTTGTGGTTATTCATACCTCTGAGCTCTTCTAGGGTCGTTTCCGCAGTTTTTTTCGAACCTCTTTCCCTCACCTCCTAATAAAAGGAAAAGGCTGGAAACAACCGACAAATATGCGATGCATAACCTGTAATCTTTGCCACGAAAATCACACTTCGCTCACTCCAAATAACTCGAAACTACGGCAGGCCATAGAATGATAAATGAACTCATCTCTACCCGAATTTTAAGATCCAGCGATACCACTGGATTAGGTTAGGACCAACCGGTTAGGACCAACCATCAAATAGCCTCGGTCTGACAAAGGACTTGGAAGTGAGCGACAAATTGTTCGATTTCTCCAGAATGTGATATCGCTGGATCTTAAAATTCGGATTAGAATGAGTTCATTTATCATTCTATGGTCTACCGTAGTTTCGAGTTATTTGGAGTGAGCGAAGTGTGATTTTCATGGCAAAGATTACAGGTTATGCATCGTATATTTGTCGGTTATCTCCAGCTTATAGCTTCGCCAGACCGAGGGTATTTGACGGTTGGTCCTAACCGGAAATTCTCCCGTCCAACTTCGGTGGCTGCCAACCTCGAAGGACTTGGAAATGTGCGACAAATTGTTCGATTTCTCCAGAATGTGGTATCGCTGGATCTTAAAATTCGGGTAGAGATGAGTTCATTTATCATTCTATGTTCTACCGTAGTTTCGAGGTATTTGGAGTGAGCGAAGTGTGGTTTTCGTGGCAAAGACTACAGGTTATGCATCGTATATTTGTCGGTTGTTTCCAGCCTTTTCCTTTTATAAGGAGGTGAAGAAAAGAGGTTAAAAAAAAAACAGCGGAAACGACCCTAGAAGAGCTCAGAGGTATGAATAACCACAACTGAAACATTGTAGGGTGAAGTCGTGTATTTATTTGGCTAACATACATGTTCTGGAAGGATTTATAATATGAACTATTCAAGCGATATTTGTAAGCGTATAAATACACAACTCATGAGATTGGGCTGCCTGTGGTGGAGATAAGCACACTCCAAAACTTGACAAAAAGAGCTGTAGAAGAATACAAACAAACTTGTAAGTATTAATTAGTAAATACTCATAATTTATAAGCCAATTACCAAATGTGAATTCTGATTAGAATTTCTTACCCGATACAATAAAAAACCTGCTTTCTTTGATGAAACTGTGTGCTAAGTTTACTCGTTTCCGTAATAATTATATTTCTTTGTACCACGATTGTAGTAGCGTTGTGAGTTGAATTTTAGCTGAAAAACGAAAAAGCAGAAATAGTTTTAAATTAGTATTTGCCTTCATGTAAAATATTGTTTAGTTTATTTCAAAATGTACGGGTTTTATCGCTATTTGTTTACGAGGAGTTGTGAGCGAATTTGAGCGGGCAAAACCGTCTCCAAACGTTGAAGTTGTACTTTTTTTTGTATTTTAAGGCTGTTGAGCCTTGTCATTTGATTTTTCACCATAGTTTTGGGGCGCTTTCCCGTGTTATTATATTATATTTCAAGTTCAATGTCGTCTTAAAAACAAATTCACGAGTGGTTTGGATGAATTCACGTACCAGAGGTCCAGATGAAAAAATCCGGACCTATGAGCAACCAATCAGATTGGAAGATTGGACTTCATCTGGACCTCTCACGGGGATGCCATATAATAAAATGTTTTATTGAACTCAAAACAACATTCATTTCTGTGTACAAAGTTAAGTTTCTCGCAATTTGTGCGATATTAAACAGTAATTTTCGCCAAAACAGTCTGTTTTGGCTGACTAAGCTCAATTAAAAACTATTGTTTGGTAGATTTAAGCCGGACTACTTTAAAAAAAATACTCTCTTAAATATTTCTAATATGATCTAGAGCTGATTGAAATATAAATAGAAAAATCAAAAGTACAGCAAAATGTGGAGCACAAACCTGACATCAAGTTGATCAACATACAAGAGCTACAGATGCTAAAAGTCCATCCAACGCCCTCCCTTTCGACTACTCTTGGTTAACTGAGGATTATACGGTTCAGTATGACTCTCTACAGGTGCCGTAGAGGATAAGAAGGGCAAGGAAATCTGATCAAGCTTCAAGTTCCTGATGAAAACAACCTGCCATCTGTATGCGAACGCATGAGGCATGACACACAGCAAATCGACGAAGAACTATTACGAAAACCGGTACCGGTGCCCGCTTGATCCACGTCGTGCGGTCCATGAGGCCAGATAAACTGTTGAACATTACATGCTGCCGTGTATTGTCAATCCAGTTTTAGCATTAGTCCATAGAGCTTATTTTTCTTTATCATTATGTGCCATTTGGGGCTCCAATTAAAACGTTTTTCAGAGCTAGCGAACTGTTTTCAAACTCGTTGAATCTAATTCGCAAAACTGACTGATTTGGTCATTTGATAAGTTCATGACGTACGACTGCGCGAGTTAGGAGAATTTATGTTTTGATGATCATAATAAACGCACGATTTGTTGTACTTATTTTCTATGGGTTATTTTATAAAGGAAATATAAAACATTTTCCCGTGTTTCTATAGAGTCATTGAAACACTTTTGGAAGTTTGGAAGAACTCGAAATATCTGTGGAAACACTCGCCCTATAACTCTATAGAAACACGGGAAATCTTTTCTATTTCTTAAATGGCAGCCATCTACTGCCCCTACTGCTTGTAGGAATGCCGCTCGGTTCCGAAAACCATCAATTTCGTCTTCTATCTCTTGCCGGCCGCGTGGGAGTCGAATATATCGAGGGAGCAGGATCTCCACAATACACTGACAGATTACTTTCATCATAATGCCGACAAACAGTGGATTTCCCAACACCAAAAAGATTGTCGACAGTACGAAAGTGCGCCGTGTCGGCCAGTCAATACAATGTTATTGCAACACAGAAATGGCCTTTCTCAAATTTGTATCACGTTTTTTTAATGTGTAGGGTGAGCTTTGCACAAAGCAGTTCGAACGACTGGCTTGACATTCTTAAGTTCGCTATATATCCATTACCTTTTATCCCATTCATGAACAGTTTCGTCCCAAAATGCACTTTAACGTTGATTTACCTAAAGCTGGTTAGGTTTAACTAATCACAGTTTTACTAAACCTGGTTTAAATAATCTGGTTTAATTGGTGTGAACGGGGTATAAGACTGAGAAAATGCGTACATAGTCATTACGTACAGCGGTAGTTTAGAATACGAAACTGGTCTATTATGATATTTGCTCACTGATTAAGCATATGACGCGATATTCAAGTTTATTGAAGTTTATTAACAAGTATCTATAAATATATTTTACTTAACACACCCGCAGGTAGCTTAGCTAGTCGAGGCGGGTAGCGCTATAATATTTCTTATTTACATGGAATATATTTTGCAATAACTATACAAATTTTACAATAATTAAACAAATTTACAATAACTATGAATAAATAAGTAAAAATATATAAATAGGAAGAAAAAAACATTTGTTGTTTTGTTTTTGTTTTCATAATGATCATGACGTTAAGGACGTTTTAGAAACTAATACAATTAATACCATGACATCAACATAGGTCTCCTGTTTCAAAACTTGGACAAGAGTTCTATGGATATTTGCCTTAAATAATGTTTAGACTGTTTTCGCCGTAAGTGATCAGGAATCCCATTCCATATTTTTACACCAATGCGGGAGAAGGATCACTTTGATGTTTAGTTCTTGAATATTTCAAATACAATTTTCCTGTTGATGATGATCTACTATTATAGGAATGTACCGAGCTTACACGGTTAAACTGAAATTCATTATGTTGGGAGGAGCCGCGTTATTGTTAATTTCATACATTAGGACTGAGAGTGTTTCATAATATAACATATTAATTTGAAGGATATTAGAGGCTAAAAATAATGGTATAGCATGTTCTCTATTTGTCGCAAAATACATACATGTAAGTCGTAAGACACGTTTTTGTAGAAGTAGGATTTTATTGAGGTGTGTTTGGGCTGCCTGACCCCAGATTGCTAAACCATAGGATATGAAAGGATAAATAAGTGAACGGTAAATATTCAGAAGAGTATGTGTTTGAATTCTTCGAATATTCATCCTCTCAGGCAGAGTCTCAGATTACACCAGGAAACATAATCCTAAGCGGAAGTAAAACCTTGACCGGAACTAATCTACTGTTGCACTAGGAACCATATTCATACATATAACGGAACCAAAATTCTAAGATATTCTATCAAGCCATAGTAATTAGTACATATATTCTATGAGAAAAGAATCGAATAAAGCGAAATAAAACAAAAATAATCCTTTTCCCTGTGGCATAATATCTGCTATGCAGACAGACAGAGTACTTCGTTTCGATAGTACTTCGATAGTTAGTAAGGTTAGAAGCTTGTAAAAACTAAACTGTGCTGACTTTTTAATTAAAAGTAATGCTCATGGATGCGTGTTACATTCAACAGAAGTCCCCAGCAGAACAGATTGGTTGCTCTAAGCGCATGTCACATATATCACATGGACGTATATGGAAAGGATAGTTTCCACCTTACAGTTGAAGTGAGATACCCTGAACAGACTGCTGACATGGGGTATCCATTCCCCATGGACATGATTTATTGGATGATACCAGGTGAGTGGAACAAACAAAAATGCTATAGTTAAATGCAAAATTTTCTCTGCAATTATCTGTTTTCGACTGTTTTGTCAAGTCGAGAAGGAATGTGGCAGTGGCTCTTTATCAAGAGCTAATTGAATACCAGGCCGACAAGAAAAACAGATTGGCAACAATGCGAGTTTAAAAAGCTGAAAGTTGCAGTTGCAATAAAAGTACGTTTATTATCTAAATTGCAAGTAAACGTACCTAATTTTATTTATCTTAAAGCTGCAGTCTAATTCCAATATACCTTGCTCTTTCAGTATTTTCCATTATGGAAACGAGGCGATTGGGTAATGTCTAAAAAACAACACTCTGTAATAGTTCAAATAAGAAATGTGCTAGTTTCATTTTTGAGTTTAGTTAAGTCTTATATTCCTTTTACTTGCTTCACCTTCTAAGCGCAAGTTTCAGAGTTTACTTTCCTCAATCTCCTTATTGTCATGCAGCGTGGGAAAAATTATTGGTAAGATCTATTCCAACCTACAATTTCCTCAAGTAAATCCTTTGCCATGTCGAACCTGAGGTCAACATTACAGCTATTTCAAAATAGGTTGCATGTCTAATCCATGTGGCATTGTGTATTCAAAAACCGTTTCCAGCAAATGGGAAAAAAGGTATGAGAAATAGCAAGAGAACATCACCTAAGAGAACCGATCTCCCATATTGGGGTCTCTCACCAAGATAGTCTTCGCCGATTTATTTTTAGCTTCCATAAATTAGTTGAACTATTAATACCACTCTATCCAATTGGTTGTTGGTGTCACGTGTCCGAATGTGTCGGCGCCGGCGAGATCAGAAGATCAGAAAGCATTCAGTATTTTATTCAGTAACCGAACTCTACAGGTTCATATTAATTTTGTTACGGTGTTGCAATAGCATGTCCGATTGTTTACGATATTATAGGTTCTAATTTCTTTAGCGAATTGTCAGTCTGAACCTATGATGTCTAGCTATAATATACGTGAATATAAACGACAGGGAACATGTAACTCGTGTATCTTAGGACGACAGAGAGCGAAATTTTAATTCCCGCCTAACTGGATTTATAATTTCATGAAGTTGTGGTCAAAACTCGACGCGTGCTCGCTATAAACTGAACGTTCCTAATATTATTAGCATGAAATAGAGCAAATAATCCGGTCAGTTCCCTAGGTATGTTATCTAACTATAATATACGTGCCTATGAACTACAGGGAACTAAAGAAAGACTCTTCGATGTTTTGGAGTTTTATTATATAACAACGATGTGGAGAGTAATATCCTGCAATAAGATGCAGTGAAACAATGAATCAAGAGTCTAATACAATACATAAACCGACAATAGTACTTACAAAGGACTATAAGTTCAGATAATGTCTCTGTTACAACATGAAGTCTCGAGAAGTCACTCGATTCAGTTCCAAACAAGATGGCGGCCCTGACGTATGGTCAGCGGTCTGCCATATGAGAAAACTAGTACCCAATCTGTACTCTGACAACTCTCCATCCCCCCCAGTCCGACAATGGGAGATTCACACGTTGACGGACTAATAATGATTAGATCCAGTTGCCGGTCTCAGGCTCGTACCGCCTGGGTGCCTGACATTCACGACGAGGGCGAGGCGGCTGTAGCTGCCTTTGGATGGGCGTGTTGGGGGCAGGCGGTGCCACGTCAGTCACCTCCTGTTGTGGGGTTACTCGGGGTTTGGATTGGGGGCTGTCGACACCATCGGGCGGTGAACTGTCAGGGTGCTGTCCCGATGTATTGGTAGGCGTACTGTGTACAACAGCTGGTTCTGGCGGATCAACGGTGCGTTTCTGCGTGATGGGTGCGGGTGGGGAGGTTGAAGATTGCCTATTCTGTCCGCCATGATGGGTGGTTAGCGGTGATGGAGGGGGGCTCATCCCAATATCTTTGGTTGCTGGGGTGAAAGCACGTAGAAAGCGGCGATTGCGTAGTGTGAGGCGGCCAGATCCATCCACCTTGACTCGGTATTGATCATGGTTGAGGGATTCCATCACGGTCCCTGATCTGTCCCATTTCGTGGGGCTGTTCCCGTGCTGATTTTGTAGGAAGACCCTCTCTCCGACGACAAGAGGGCGGAGAGGCCTTGAATGTTGTGTGAGCGATTCAGTGGTGCGGGTCATGCGGGTGCGAAGTGCTTGCTCCTTGGCTGCCCATGCATCGCGCCAAAGCGGGCGAATGTTCGGGTTCGAGAACTTCTCTAACCTGTTGACGAAGGAGAAGGTATCACGTAGGTTACGCCCGAAGATGATCTGCGCCAGGGAGAGGTTGCAGTCTGGGTCGGGGGTATTGCGTAGTTGGAGTATCGCACGTAGGAATCCGTCATGGTCCAGTCCACCAGTGGGGCGTGTGTTTGACATCAAGAGGCGCTTTGCTGTCTTCACGGCTACTTCTGCCCGCCCGTTGGACTGGGGGAAATAGGCAGATGAGAGGCGGGGGCGGACGCCCCAGAGGCGAAGGAAAGCTTCCGTTTGACTCGCTATGAACTCAGGGCCACCGTCACTGGACAGCTCCTCCGGTACACCGAACGTTGCAAAGAATGAGCGGAGGTGGCGGATCAGCCCAGCAGCACCTGCAAGGTTGGTACTGACCGGTGACGAGAAAATCTCAACCCATCCGGAGAGGCGGTCTCCGACTACCAGGTAGTGGCTGCCACCATGGGAGAAGAAGTCGGCGAAGACTGCTTCGAAGGGCGTCGAAGGCGGGGTTGAGGGGAGTGGTGGTGTTGTTGCTTGTGACGGTGCATTCCGGTTGCAGTCTCGGCATCGTTCTCGTGTGGCGCGGATGTCGTTTGTCATTCCTGGCCAGTATACGATTGCGCGAGCTCGCTGCTCCATTGTTGATGATCCTTGATGAGCGGCATGCAAGTATTGCAGTACTCGTTGTTGTAGCGATTCAGGGATTAAGACACGGTCATCATATAGGAGGACTCCCTCCTGCGTGTAGACAGAGTCACGGATGGTCCAGAGTGGTGCAAATGTGTGGTCATTTCGGTCAATGCTGTGACTGCCCTCGTCAATCAACTTTACGATGGGGCTTAGCGATGCGTCTCGAGCTGTCTCTTGGGCGACGAGCGACCATGTGAGGGTTCCTAGTTCCTCGACATCAGTGCGGATAGATGCCATCAATGCCCACTCTTTAAGGTCTGGGGTGTCAGGTGGGTTGGTGTTACTAGCGGAGCCTGATAGTGAGGGGTGTCTTGAAGTGGCATCGGCGGGGAGGTTGCTCTTCCCCGGTAGGTACCGGATATCGAAGCGCCAGGGTAGTGTGCGCTGCTTCAGCCGGAACAGGCGCGAGTTAGTGATTTCGTCAAGGGTGCGGTCGCCGAAGATTTTCACTAGAGGCTTGTGGTCGGTGACAACGACCAGGTTGTCGCAACCTTGGGTAAAGTAGCGGGTTTGCTCGAGTCCCCAGGCTACGGCTAGGGCTTCACCTTCGATGGCCGCGTACCGTTGCTCGGTGGGGGAGAGGAAGCGAGAGCCGGCCAGTGTTATCCGCCACCCATCCGTGCAGCAGTTGGGTATACCAGATGGGCAGGTGCAGTGCTGCTGGAGTAGGAAATATCCGATTCCCTGCTGTGACCAATCCGGTCGAAGGCATGTACGCCGCTGGATGTCGAAGATCTCTACTCCCTTTCGGATGGCGTCTACGATGGCGGCCTTGGAAGTCTGGAAGGCTTCTTCAAGTTCTGTGGACCAGGCGAACTTGCAGCGTGCGCTGAGGAAGGGCTTGAATGGCGCCATTGTGTCTCTGAGCTGGGCGTAGTTCGCCACTTGATTGACAAGGCCGAACCAGCTTCGGATATCTGTCGTGGAGGCAGGTGATGGGAAATCCCTGATGGCGTCCAGGTATTTCGGTTGCGGCTCGATGGTTGATTCTGAGATCCTGAATCCGGCGAAGTCAACGCTTTTCCCCGCAAACTGGAACTTGTTTGCATTGAGAACGATACCGGCCTGCCCTATTCGTGTGAGCAGGTCGATTGTCCTCCACCAGTGCTCTTGAAGGTCTGTGTCGTAATGGATCGTATCATCGACGCAGCGCTCCTTGCGTTCAACGTTGGATAGGACGGCGTCAAAGCGTCGGTTGTAGCCATCTCCCGATGACAGGAACCCTTGTGGTGCCCTGGTGTATCGCCAGCGACCGAAGGGCGTTATAAAGGTGGTTAGGTATTTATCAGACGAGCGCAGGGGCACACTGTGATAACCATTCCATGCGTCGGTCACTGTTTTCCATGTGTCCTTGGGGACACGGCGGGCGAGTTGGAATGGCGATTCCATTGCGAACGTCTCCCGTTTGCAAAACCGGTTGAGGGGAGACAGATCAACCGTGCGGCGCGGTGAGCCGTCGTGTTTCCGTGTGACGACCAAGCGATGACACCACGTGACCGGCTCGCCATAGGGGACGCGCTCGATTACGCCGAGGGCTTCATCACGGAGGAGGTCCTCGTACACCTTCTCTTGCCAGTGCAGGGGCACACTTGCAGGGGTGTGGCATGCTTTGGGGGTTGCTTCAGGGTCAATATGGATCTCAATGGGTGGTCCTTCCATGCAGGGCAGTGGTCTGTGGGGGCATGTATTGAAGGTGGATGACGCGTACCTGTCGAGTAGCCACGCCTTCATGCGCTCGTTATTGTCTGCAGTGCATGGGAATGGCAGCTCGGTTGGTCGAGGGGGCGGTACGTCACGTTGTGGACATGAGCATGAGGTGGTGTTGGAGCTGCTAGGGGCCCTGCAGCCGTCATTCAGTGAGTGGGCGGCGTTGATTGGCGGCGTCGATTGGTCCTCGGAGGATATGTTGGGCTGTGATTCGCCAGTGCAGTTGTTTTCAACGGACGGGAATGTGGATGGTAGGATGCCAAGATTGAGCATCGACTCGTACGATAGGTACATTGACTATACGGAGCTGCTCACATAGAGCATGGTACGACAGGAGTTGGTCTTGCCGTTCGCCGATGCTGCTTGGAGATTGGAGAAGAATGCGCCTTCGATTGAAATCGGGGAACGGTTGGCCGCTGTTAGGCCTATGGTGACTGGGCGTAGTGCATCGCGAGAAAAGCCACACGCTAGGTATTCAGACAATGACCAGAGGTCGGATTGTGCCCCAGTGTCTGCGATAGCCGACACCTTTGCTGTTGGTGTAGTGGTCTGGTTCTGGGAGCCTTGCCGTTCGGCTGCCGAGATGGAGATCTTGATATGTGGGTGGGGCAGGAGACGTGCTTTTTTCCACTCTCCTTTCGTGAAAACGTGATGGTCGAGCGTCACTGGGCCGTGGGTGGCCCGGCCACGCCTGCGTCTGTGTTGTCGGCGGGGCGGAGTGGGCGTTCCCCCCTGGACTGGACCGATGCGATCTGTGAGATGGATTCTAGAGCCTGGACTGCGGGTGACGGGTTTGCTGTGGTTGGGCGCTGGCGTCGTGCTCGACGTGTCCTATAGCAGTTAATGCAAACCTGGTGGGGCTTTTTGTTCCACCCCCTTGCACCCTCGGTGAAGATTTTGAACGAGGACCTGCAGTCGGGACAGCTAGCCTGTTTGGCCCGGTCCGCTTGGGATGGGGGTGGTGCTTCTTGTGGGGCTGCTGGGTGCTCGTTCTGTTGTCGGCGGAATGTCGACATGGCTGACAGGGCAGGAGAGGGATGTGCATTTCGTGCCATTTCTTTGTTTTCTACCAGGGCCACGACATCGTTGATCGGGGTGGTCAGGATGTTCAGCGTCCCAAGTGTCTCGCGACGGATATCTGTGTCCGCAATTCCATTCAGGAGGACATCACGGATAGCGTGGTCGGTGTAGTCCACCTCCTTACCACACTCGCACTTCGCTTTGAAGGCACATGTCTCGGCCTTTCCACGTACCCGTGCTGTGAATGCTCGGAATGGTTCGTCGCGTTCCTGGTGGATCTTCAGTAGCTCGGTGCGTAGGACGCCTGTCGCGACAGGGATGACCGCAAGGGAACGTATCGCTTCTAACAGCTGGGACAGGGTGCTGTTGGCTGCATTTGGGTTCGCTTTAAGGAGACTGTCTCCAAGATCTTGACTTGCGCACTGGAAGAGCTGCGAGGGTGCAGCAGTCTCGCCGATGCCTGATCCTGTTTTGAAGACATCCCAACGACGCACGAAGACGTTCCAGCCCTCGGTTGTGACACCAATGTCGACTTTGGGTCTGTCTAGTTTTGGGCCTTGGGAGACAGGTGCTGGGGCCGGTGCCGCTACTGTCGGGTTTTGATGGGTAAAACCATGGTTTCCGAGTAAGGCTATGGCGATGGCTTCTGACGCATCTTCGGTCTGGAACTCGCAGCTTGGGACTGTGCACTTTATTCGAACCATGTTATATTACTCTCCACATAAAGAAAGACTCTTCGATGTTTTGGAGTTTTATTATATAACAACGATGTGGAGAGTAATATCCTGCAATAAGATGCAGTGAAACAATGAATCAAGAGTCTAATACAATACATAAACCGACAATAGTACTTACAAAGGACTATAAGTTCAGATAATGTCTCTGTTACAACATGAAGTCTCGAGAAGTCACTCGATTCAGTTCCAAACAAGATGGCGGCCCTGACGTATGGTCAGCGGTCTGCCATATGAGAAAACTAGTACCCAATCTGTACTCTGACAACTCTCCAGGAACAAGTATTTATAAGGCAAGCGAGGTATCAAACACAACTATGTGGGAGATCATTTATTCTAGTTTTGAGGAGACTTGCCATGCTCGCTCACTACAAAACTGAACGTTTACGGCTTCATTGCCTTTGATAGTTTCAAGATATTCAGGTCACTTGCAGTTTCTTTAAACGGTTCCAAGGTCACATCCGTAGTTCTTACCGTCTGGCTTAATACAGCCTACTGTTTCCCAGTCAAATCGATACGGCAATATTTTTGACGAGTTCAGTTTGTTGTGTTGTTTCCCCCCAATCGGGGCTCACGTGACTTGGAATAGGGCGGCCATGTTGGGTTGAGCTAGAACCTGAGTGAGAGACAGAGAAACAAAACTGCCGACGGGGAATATTATAAACGGACAAGAAAACAAAGTACGATGACTGTGTACGGTATTATTGGCGCTTTTGTCGAAAAATTAGATTGTTGCGACCGTATGGACGCATTCATGATCGTCAACGAAATCATAGAGGAAAGTGAAACGAGTTTATTTCTGGCTTCAGTGGGACCAGAGACTAACAGAGTGCTAAAAAACGTATGTAGCCCAGATGCTCCGAGTTCTAAATCTTATTAAGAGTTTAAGGAATTGCTGCAAGACCATTTCGAGCCGAAGCCTATCGTTATTGCGGAGAGACAGGTTTTGGACGGCAAGCCAAGAGGAAAATGGGCAAGCCAAGAGGAAAATGAATCCCTGGGAAACTTCATTGTAAGATTGAAGACTCTGGCCTCCAACTGCGCTTTTGGCTCGTTTTTGAAGGAGGCTTTGAGAGATAGATTGGTATCTGGTTTACGTCCCAAGATGACTACAACCCAGAAAAGGTTATTGTCGGAAAGAGAGCTTACATTCGAGACAGCAAGAACGAAGTGTATAGCCGATGAAATGGCAGGTAAAGCTAACCGAGAACATGTGGGAGAGTCATCAAAGACACGACAGGCTGAGGAAATAAACAAAGTTCAACAGGAGAAGAAGAGCTAGGCCAAGTGCAAGTGTTGTGGTTACAATCACCCCACAGAAAGATGCAAATTAAAGCATTTAGTTTTCCATGAATGCAACCAGAAGGGTCATTTACAGAGAGTATGTCCCACAAAGGAAAGATGGAAGGGCAGAGGAAGAGGTAGGCCAAATAGGGCCGGGGTACACACTTTAACCAGTACATATCAGAGATATACAGTGCCTGATTCAAATGATTATGAAGACAACGTACCTTTGGATGTGATGAAGTTGGGGCCGGTCTGGGAATGTATAATGTGATGACTGATAACACAAAATGTGAGCCCTACATAGTAAGTGTTAAAGTGGGAGATAACAACATTGATATGCAACTGGACACTGGTGCATCTAGGTCTACCATCTCTGAATCTGTCTATAGGGCTTTGTTGCCGGAATACCAATTGAAGGCATGTGACATATGTTTACGTAGCTATACTGGGGAACAAGTACCCATTCTTGGAGTTGTGAGCATTCCAGTTCAATATGGTTCAAGCCCTACACATGTGTTAGATTTGATTGTGGCGAAAGGAAAATGTCCTACCCTGTTTGGTAGGGACTGGTTAAGCAAGATTGGGCTAAACTGGCAGAACATTTTTGATCTGTCTGAGCAAAAGAAGAAGACAGACCAAGTACATGTACCAACCTCTCAAGATTATCCACCTGATTTCAATGACCTGCTCCACAAACATGGAAGGCTGTTTAAGACTGACGAAAATGGCATTAGTAGAGTGAAAGCTTCCCTGACGCTAAAGCCAGATGCAAGTCCAGTCTATCAAAAGGCTAGTCCAGTACCACACTCTCTTACCAGTGAAGATTAGTACATGCTGACATTCTATACCCCATCACCTCAAGTGAGTGGGCATCTCCGGTGGTTAGCATTCATGTGCCAGAGCAGAGTTGTTTCTGAAGAGGAACCCCAAACCTCTGCTGTCACTAGTCAAACCAAGCTTTCAGGAAAAGGTAGAAAGCAGTCAAGTGGCCTCAAAGTTCAAAAGAGATGGGGAAAATCCACAAATGAGAACCTATGATCTATATCAACCAGTCAAGATGAAAAATATCCGCGGGGGAAAAGAAAAGTGGATTTCAGGAACAGTTGTTGAAATTAAGGGTCCTAATTCATACCTTGTAAGAGTCCCAGGAAATCTACGGAGGTTCGTACACGCGGATCATTTAATGCATGATGACACCTGCAGAAGTGATGTGAAAAGATACGCCCCAGACGAAAAGACCATGAGCTTTCCCTGTGCAGACAGTCATGATCACACGATCCCAACTACATCTACAGGAGCAGCCATGGGTGCAAGAAGTGCTGGACTTGCAGACAGCCTTACCCAATCATTATCTGCTAGGCCAGTGGAGGCAAGACCACAAGAGTTAGGGACAGAACTAGGATGTTCTGATGTGGTTCCGGATGCGGCTAAGCTTCCTCAAGCTACTACATGTAGTCTAGATACTCCAGCACTCACAAGACTACATACTTCCATAAGTTCTAGATCTGGAAGAGTGGTCAAGCCACCAGAAAGACTGGACTTATGAACGGTTTTAAATTATTTAGTTCAGCGCCCGATTATTGATCTTACGTCATATAATTCATTCCACTTTGCAAAAATTTGAATAAATATTTAGCTTTTTGTCTAAAATAACTGTTTTCTTTACTAACAACTCACAGACTGTGTATATTGTCTCTATATAGATGTTGTTCTGATAGAAAGGCGCCATGGAGAATAATGCATTAATGAAGTGACGTAAGATCAAGAATCGACCCAGTCTTTTTCTTACGCGGTCATGGGTTAGGAAAGGTCATATTTTCACCATTTCAAACAAGCATAGAACATAGAGTATTCTATGTAAGCAAAAATAATCTTCACAGAAGTACTCAAAACCTTTCAAAGATTCATATGTATAAAAATTGCAAAAGAGATTAGGTGCACTTTAAATTTCAAAGTTTATTTTCACGCGTCTTCAAGTCAGATCAAGTCATATCCGTCCGGGTAGTAAGTTTAGGGAGCAACACAGAATTCAGAGCTAGTTTTGAAGCTTCGTATAGTTTGTTTTGCATCCATAGCCCGGTTCGTCTAAAGCTAGGAGATGGAGCGAATAAAATCCGTGAGGAGCTGGAACTGAATCTGAAAATAGCATCGTGACCTCCACTGAGCTAAAAATAGATTGGCGCAGACTATCATGTAGTCCTGACCTGGCCTCTCTCTCGATCGCTCTGTAGACTGGAAGGTCGCGGGGAAACAGAGTCCAATAGATATTACATGCGCATATCAGAAATGTAACCAGGCCACACCACAAAAATATGGTGTGGCCTGGCTACATAGCTTACAATCATGGCGGCGAACCCGGAGTGCGAGTAGAGTGTGGTGTTTACTGAATTGTATCAACGCCTTTTATGCCTTGAAAGAGTGCATTTATAAAGTTATACCAACGTTTGAACAACTAGAAGCATTATTTAATCTATGTTAAGGGAAGATGTTTTCATCAACTTCAGCACTGTGTCTGGCAAGTCGCTGGTTTGTACTTTATTTCCTTTCGTATGTGATTCTTTAAAGTGCCACTGAAACGAAAAAATACCCATACTTGTTTTCTTTCCAAAACCTTTATCAATTATCTAAGCGTCGTAAAATGTGCATTCGATCTTTCGTAACCCCCCACAACTCGTAGTTTAAGCATTTTGAAAAAGCCCCGTTTGTGGCGACAGATTTTGTATATTCCGAGTCTGCGTGCGGACAGCGGTATTTCGCATAAGAGATTAAGTGTGACGTCAGTAGTTGTACTCACGTTTATGAAAGCTTTGCAAATGTCTGATATCAGAGAAGAAAATTCGGGACAAAGTGATGGTATTAATCTGTCGGAGACTTCCAATAGTGAGTCGGAAAAGGAAGAAGAAGATCGAGAAGAAGTAGAACGCGGAGACGCTGGAGGGGTGATAAAGCCGTATTAAGATTAGCCTGAATTTCAGCGGTCTCCTCTGGCTCTGGAGTCTGGTTCGTGAACGAACTAGAGCGTAAGAGTAAGAGGATCTACTGAGGAGAGCAGTCGACATTTATATGAAGCAGAAGATCAGGACGGGTTAACTCCTGACATGTTGGAAGCCAGGTTCGAAGGAGAGACACCAAAAACAGAGTAGTGAGTATTAAAAAAGGTATATTGCATCGGGCTTCGCCGAAGAACATGCAGTGGTTCTGTCGACGCGCTTACTCCCGATATTTCATTAGAGTACTCGGCTGTTGTTATTGCGAATTCGCCATTTTATTTCTCTCACAAGCGATCTTTCGAAGTGGCGGGGTATTCTATAATTTAGCCCCACTAGTGTACATCGGTCGACTAAGCAAAAAAGCACATTTTGCTTTGGGAAATCCGAAATACGGCTAGAGGCCACTTCGAAAGATCACTTGAAAGCCCTTACCAATTGTGCAAAATTATCCATTTAGCTCAGGTGTATTTAGACTCATTGAATGATATGGGGTTGAAAATGGGTAGGATGGATTTTTTTTAATTTCAGGGTTATATATGTTAGGTTTTTAGAAGATTTGTATGAGAATTTGAGAAAATACATTATTAATGTCCAAGTGGAGGGGTATTCTGTAATCTCTCAGATTGGGAGTGGAGTTCTTTCACTAGATTTTTTTAAATCTCATGTTTTGGAATTTTCCTGGTGCAGCCAGTTTAGGAACTGGCCGAGGTGGTTGCAGTCATAGCAAATTACCTTTTTGCTAGAAAATAAAAATCAAGTAGCAAGTCAGCAAATATGCCCCCACATCTAGCAGCTGAAAATATGTTTTTAGTGGACTACTCTTACTCTTACTTATTTCCGGTGCCATTTCCTTTTTTAAATTTTGCTTTTGTTATTATTTTAATGTATATATATATATCATAGGTACTATAGGTCAGTTATAAAATATAGATCAATCCTTATATAGGTGAAAAGCCACTGTATTGAGATATTATTATATGCCAGTTATGATCAAATTGTACTCAGCCTTGTTTAATTGTTAATTTTAGGTTCTTCAGAGCTGTTGCATACAGGTGGCTTGTGATGGATCTTTAGCTTTATGGGTTGAGACAACAGTCAACCTCTACCAGCCTGTATGAATGACCACATCAGAAGAAAATGGCCAACCAGCCATACTAAATATCTATCTGCAGTAGAAAGAATTGCATGAACAGTGTCTATTCTACAGTTGTATTTATTTCTGTAAACAATGGAATGTTCTCCCTGATAAATAATCACACCCAGTAAGAGAAATAAACATACAGTCAATCAGTACAATTCCAGTTCTGCTGCTCTATTAAAGTCAATTTCCAAGCAAATTTCGAAGCCAATTGATACTTTTAAAAATATCTACATGTACTATAGTTTGTTGTAAATTTGCAGCTACACCTGTAGTTCAAAGAGTAAGGGGTGTTACTCTGATTTCACAAAAGCTGTGAAATGCAAAATACTAGCAGTTAAGTCACTATTTCAAGCAATAATTGCATTATTTTCTTGCATTTCTATTATACAGGGTGAAGACAAACACAAGCTTTCTATCAGCAGAAACATGAAATTGACAAGGGGCACTAGCCCAATAGAAAGCAAGAGTTAGCCTTCTATCTGCACGTGTCAGAATAACACAACCCCCTTTCAACATCTGGATTGTTAGTTTTGAACCAATGAAAATGCAAGTTTACCCATAGTAGGCAGTTGAGTTATTCTAATAATATTAGTATCATATGCTTATTTCACAGGGTTTGTGAAATCATTCAAGCATGGAACATTTCATCCCATGATTTGTTTTATTCCATTTCACATTTTCAGTATGAAAAGAAAATCTGGCTCAAGTTCATTCAGTCACCACTAAGTGTTTTGCATGATTTTGTAAGTGTTGTGAGGTGTACTGCAATTAAATTTGTTCTGGTATCATTTGATATATACCAAGTAACTAACTTTATTTTGACACAGTGGATTCATCAGGATTTTCATATATAAAATACAAATAACACTATTTCTAAATTGCTACCGTAAGTTCAAATATATATAGACAGTTATTTGAACCCCTCTTCTCCGAAAAGTTTCATTATACAATTTCAGGAGTACTACTGACCTGTAAAAATTCTTATTCTCCTGAAACTTTTATGAATATCCATTTGGGTTATGGATATTAACTGAATTTTACATATTGATGCCAGAAACTAAATGTCTTCTAGAAAATATGTTTAGGTGCTTTGAAGCTTCCAAGGGATGACATTGAGTACAATACATATTTAGGCATCTGTTTCGATAGGGCAATGGCTGCGAGGATGGCTCCTCTTTCGCTGTCCTCATTTCTTAATTACATGTTGGAGCCCTTGTTGATCTGGTCCCTGACCCAGTAGTAGACATTTATTTGAGAAGACCATGAAGCCTGTAGAGAGTGCTGTTCTTCAGCTGTAAAATAATTATGTTTATGGTGTTATTATTATATTATTTGTATTAATTATTTTTACTGTTAAAAAAAAGGATTGATTATTAAACAAAGGTGATTATTCAAAGAAATAAAGTACATCCAGAATAGGATAAATTTCTGTCCAATCCATTTTTAAGAAAGCAGGCAAAAAACTATAGGTGTGAGTGATGATTAGACTATTTTTAAATGTCATTACGTGGAAATGTAATCTTTAAACCCTCAACATAATTTTCTAATGAAGCATTTATTGAAAACTACAGATTATTGTAACTATAGTGACAACACAATTATTGTTTCAATAAAAAAACTTAATCGATTGTCACTATTTTTTCTATCCATTACTCACTCCTCTTTTCATAAGCTGAGACTGCTTTTCCCTTCAAACATTGTGCTGAGGGCTCTGCCTGACTGTTGTGCAAGTTTTGAATACTTCTTTCATTTTAGCTACTAGCACTGAGAACAGAAATCTACATATCTACATTTAAGATGGAGATATATAATTAAAACATTCACAACTATCATATTGACATTTGCAGATAAGAGTAATATTGCAAATAACATCTTATAGAATTCAAAACAAGAAACATTCAGTAATTTAGAAAAATAGCATTTTATGCTTTTAGCAACCAAATAAATGTAATGGAACATTTAAAACACTGAGAAGCACCATACAATATTTTCACCATTGTAAATAATTCAAGCTATTCCAAACCCCTTTGCCAGATAAGGGCTACATAATAATTGTTATCAATGTTTTCTTAATATTAACTTGCTACTTGAAATTCTTTTTTTGCCAGTTTTTTCCAACTTTTGTTTGTACTAAATGCAACTTACTGTATGTGGGTGGCTCTTTTATTTTGGTGTTTGTAATGAACGTAAATTACCTATAAAAGATTAATTGCATTGCGTGACTTGTTTACTGTAATGTAATACGATACTATCAAACGTGATAAGCAGTACACTTGACTCGACAGGTTTTGGAAAATAAACGAAAACTAGTTTATAAATATGGATAATAAAGCCATAGAATGCTAGGGTGAAGTTTCAGAATTCAGGGATATTTTTTTGTTTAGTTTTGTGGTTTCGTAATAATAAAACTAATGTAAATGCGCGAATGTCTGGCCGGCTCTGAAGTCGCACTCATGACCGACATGTTCGAACTGGCCGTCTTATTCTTTGCCCGGGGCTTTCTAGTAACGCCTATTCCCCTCAGAAGCTTCAAATATGAAACAATCACAAAGGCGAATTACTGATGGTTTATTTTGGAAGAAAAACAATTGAATTGATCATGCGTGTGCGGCATTGTTTTTAATTTACAGGCAAACTACACTTACTTTCTCCTTTCTCGCTGGCTTGCTTCATCTTCATTGATTGGCACGCTAGTCGCAAGGCTGAGCCATAACAGTGTCTCTAGATGGTACAGAACCTTTCCGCTTGCTTCGCGATTCAGGAACAGGAGCTATCTCGGATATCGCCCGTTTTGGGCGATATTCGAGAGCCAAAAAAATATACGTTGTTTTAGTTTTGGTCAAGAAAAATAATCATTCATAAGTGTTTACTGACAGGTATAATAATAATAATAATAATAATTTAAATATTTATACAGGAAGCAAACCTCACCCTAAGGTGATTTTCAGGAAGGTCCTGTATTAGTGTAAAAACATAAAAATATAAAAATGTCTATGAATCTATAAAAGGTTAAAATCTAGTAATATAAGGTATTAATTAAAAAATAGCTATAAACATAATAACAACAATAACGTACTACTATATATAAGTAACTAGATAAATCGTTTAAATTGATCTAGATTTAGAATGTTTCTCGTGCTCTCAGATAGCAAATTCCAGTCCTGAATGGCATGAAAACAAAGGCGACGTTGGCCAAACGAGCTACGAGATTTAAGCTTATAGATGTCGTTCTTACTTCTGGTATTGTAGTCGTGCATGTCTCTCTTAAAAGTAAAAGTAAAATCCCAGTCTATAAAACCATTTAAGCATTTAAAAACAAATAAGATACGGTGCTTTCTGCGTCTCTCTGATAAGGAATCCCAGCCAAGTTCTTCCAAGGCCTCTGAAGCAGAAGAGTGCTTGGACTTATTTAAAATTAGCTTTGCTGCTCTGTTTTGAAGAAGTTGAAGGTAAATCGTTCTAGCTCGAAAAAACCGGGCACTTTAAGATCTTCACAACAACAGACTTGTAATTTATCGATCTGATAAAAAAATTGATTACTCCACTCGTATCACTGAATAACAAAAAATAATAAATATTATTTTTGTTATAGCAGGCTATGTATTTCAGCATAGCTGGTGGGGGCCTGCTTTCAACTCCACACACACTCCCCACTACATTCATATATTTTTTAGACATACTACATCCTACTACTGATGGATGTCATGGATTATATTATCAGTTGCTTAATTGACATTCACATTTATGCATAACATTAGTGTGACGTATCAGTCATGTGACGAACATAGACATTGTTACGAGTTTGAGTTAGTACGAGGAGCTAACAGGGTGTGAAGAATCGAAAGGGTATTGAAACACGGCATTGGCGTTATCAAATCAGAAATTAGCTATGTAAATATTTGCAAGGTATTCAAGAGAATTCACTACAACTGGTTCTTCGAACTTGCAAAGAAGAAGAATGTCCGATAGGGACATCGAATGCACGCGAAAAAGGTGTTAGGAAACGCCACATAACTACTGGTTACGTATGAAGGGTCGCGATAAGAGCAAGACAAGGTAACACAGATAACTATTACATTAAACGAGAAATTGGCCACACTAAAAGAGCTATTTTGCTGTCTGTAGAGGTCGATGACATCGAAAAGGAGATCGATGAATCAGAAGCCATAAGAGAAAGAATAGATGAGGTTTTAGTTAAGATGAAGAACCTAATTGAAGTGTCAATTGAAACGCCAACTCAACAAGCATGCTCTCATGTTCAGCCCACAGCTCCCAATAGAAACAATCCTGGACTCCCAAAACTAACCTTAAATAAGTTCAAGGGTGACCCCAACACTTGGCAAGGATGGTGGAATAACTTTAATGTAGCTGTTCATGATAACGAAGGCATATCTAATGTCGAGAAGTTTACGTATTTAAGAAGCTTGGTCGAAGGCAGCGCAGAGGCGGCTATCTTTGGTTTACCCCTCACAGAGTCGAATTACCGGGCAGCGCTTCACATTCTGTTTGAGAGATTTGGCCAGAAGCAAATCATTATAAATTCTCACATGGATGTCTTGCTTAACATAATAGCAGTAGTTTCGATTTCAAATATCATGGCAGTAAGGGGTGTTTACGACAGTGTATAAACCATGTCAGGGGATTAAAGGCACTCGGGATTGGTGCTGAGCAATATGGCGCATTACTTGTACCGATACTCATGGACAAACTCCATGAACAACTCCGGCTGATTGTGGGTAGAAGCCAACAGAGTAAGTGGGATTTAAATTCAACAAAGGCCTTTCACCTCACGCTCAAGAATTCAAATCAGAAAGTAAAGGGCAGTACCAAAAGGAATACTGGGTCGACAGCAAATCCACTTTTGACCCGAGAAAATAGAGAATTGCGCTGCTTATTTTGCAGAGGGGAGCACTGAGCCTCAGAATGCGAAGTCGTAACCAATATCGGCGAGAGAAAGGCCCACTTGAAAACTACTTAGCACGCGATTATAAGTCAAAAATAGAATGCACGGAATGCATGGGGTATGGGGCGGAATGCTGTGTGCGAGAAAAAACTGGCCGCCATTAAACGCCGTGATGAGAGCAAAAATGACCAAGTCCAAAATAACAACAGTACATTGCATGCGAACACCGGCACTCAGGTGTTTCTACAGACAGCGTACCAGCATCGAAGCCGGGATTAGAAAATATGTCTACAATGAAAATTAGAGCTATCTTTGGCACAGGAGCGCCAAGGTCATACATTTCTCAATCAGTTGATAAACTAATACTTGGAACAATAAAAACTGAGAAACTAACTATCGCTACGTTTGGGGATGAAAGACAGGAAATGCAAGCTGTCAATCTAGTAGAATTACCCATAAATAAACCGGAAACTGGTTTCAGTATCACGATGAATGCGTTTTCTGTGCCTAAAATATGCAATGACTTACAAGGTCAAGGTATTAAATAGGCCAAGGGTAATTATCCTCATCTCCACGAAGTTGAATTTGCTGATTGTGGTCTCTCAAATAATCAGATGCAAGTAGACCTCCTGATTGGCGCAGACTATTTGTCGCAATTTCTCGACGGCCAGACCATACGGGGGGAGGATGGGGGTACTGTGGCAATCTCTACTAAAGTGGGATGGGTCATCTCCAGTCCGGTCGAATACTTATCCAATGAAAAATTATCTTGTATCAATTTCTCAGCAACACACGTATTGAAAGTAGGATCAATTGTCTCCCCGCCAGATTTAGAGATAGAGCGCCCCGATGACAGCTTACACAAGTTATGGGACTTTGATTCAATAGGCATTCGTGAGAAAGATTCGTTTCACGAAGCATTTGAGAAGAATGTAGATTTCAAGAACGGTAGGTACACAGTAAGCTTACCGTGGAAAGAGCACCACAAGTTAGTACCGGACAACATCGGAAACAATCTGGCAAGATTGACCGGCCAGATTAAACGTCTGCGAAGAGATCCCGAGGTTTTAACGGAATATGATTCAGTAATAAAGGAACAGGAACAGGAAGTGATATGAGAAGGTGTTGCCGGGGGGTGTGTCCGAAGGTGGGGGAGGTTAGCTATTTACCTTATCATGAGTAATTCTCAAAGAAGCACTCACAACTGAGTTGCGTGTAGTGTATGATGCGTCGTCTAAAGCCACTCCAGAGAGCCCTAGTCTAAATGATTGCCTTTATGCCGGACCGGACTTGACTCCCACAGTATTTGACATTCCGTTGATGTTTAGAGAGCGAAGAGTAGCGCTGGTAGGAGACATCGAAAAAGCGTTGTTGAACATTGCAGTTCAAGAAGAAGACAGGGACATCTTGAGGTTTTTGTGGGTGGAAGATTCCTTGGGAGACGACCCACCACTCGTTATATATCGATTTTGCCGAGTTGTGTTTGGTGTAAATGCAAGTCCCTTCCTGCTAAATGCTACTCTGGCTCACCATAGCAAGAGTTACACCGAATACTCAGCTTGTTCAGAATCTGCTGAATTCGTCGTTCTATGTAGACGACTTAATACCGGGAGAAGGGGATCCGGAGAGCGCGTGTTTGCTCTACCAAAAATCAAGATTTTTTTTTAGCGGCGGGCGGATTTAATCTAAGGAAGTCGATATCGAATTCACCAGAAATTCTTACCCTAACAGGCCCGAGTAGCAGGCAATGAGGGTCAGAACGGAAAGGGGCCTGTCAATCGAAGACATCGTAACCTGTGCTAAAATCAGCACTGGCCATTTAGATGAACGGGAGGTTAAGGAAGAACACAAGGGCCTGGGGTTGAATTGAAACTGCCTGTCAGACGAGTTTATATTTAAACTCGATCGATTATCCGATCTAGCTGAGGGCCTTGAGCCAACCGGTAGAGCAACCTGCTACGAGCAATCTCAAAATTCTTCGTTCCACTTGGGCTGCTGAGTCCAATCATTCTGTTAATAAAAGTGCTATTACAAGAGATTTGTGTACCTAAGCTCGAATGGGACACTCCGTTACCAGAAGGAATTTCGAAGCGCTGGGCGACATGGCTTCGCCAACTAAGGGAGGCTCGACAAGTGTTAATACCTCGCTGTGTATATCGTAGTGTGAAGAAGCCTGTAATCTCTTGTACATTGCATGGATTTGGAGATGCGTCTGACAATGCCTACTGTGCAGTTGTTTATCTAGTGATGAAAACGAGTGCAGGAAACTACCTGTTGTTTATCTAGTGATGAAAACGAGTGCAGGAAACTACCCCAGGTCTCTAGCATCAAAAACCAAAGTGGCGCCGCTGACCAAACAGTCCATACCAAGACTAGAATTGCTGTCGGGATTGATACTCGCAAGGCTGACAACAAGAAGTACAAGAAGCTGTACAAGAAGCCTTAAGGTCACAGTTGTTATCAGTCAAATCCTTCTGTGGCTGGACAGCAATACGGCTGTCATGGATAAAGGGGGCCAAATAATGGAAACAGTTTGTCCAGAATCGCGTAAACGAAATGTTGTCCCTAACAAAATGGGGGATGTGGAACCATTGTCGAGGAATAGAAAACCCGGCAGATGTTGGATCACGGGGAGAGTCCGCCTACAAACTGAACGAAGACAGCTTATGGTGGAACGGACCAATTTGGCTTTCACAGACAGAAGGGGACTGGCCCAGCAGTGGAGTCAGCGAACAGGTGCTGCGGCAAGAATGTTTAGCGGAACAAAGGGGGTCTCGCAAGATGGACTCTAGCAGAGCAGACATTCTAGTCAAGATTACCAAGTCAGATCTTTAAGATTGTGTCAATCTACCGGCTTATGGGGATTGTGAGAAACTCTTTCGAGTGACTGCTTTAGTGCTGCGTTTCGTCAAGAACCTTAAAGTCAAGGTTGGACTGTTGAGTGAAGAGGAAGTGTGTTCGAACGACATACTTACGTTGACGTCACCAGTGCCGACACACTTTGGTTGAGGAGCGACCAAAGGAGTTTGAAGTAGATTGATAATTATAGCCAGTTATAGCGAGAATTTGGTGTGTTCGGAGACGACAGCGGCATCTTAAGATGTAGAGGAAGAATTGCTAATGCTAACCAAACATATGAGGCGAGATTCCCTGCCTTGCTCCCTGAGAGAGAGTCATTTGACAACACTTCTAGTGAAGAAGAGTCAAGAACGCGTGCATCATGGCAAAGTATCGGCTACTCTTGCATAAGTTAGAACGAAGTACTGGATAACCCGTGGAAGACAATTTGTGAAGAAGATAGTGTCAAGCTGTGCAACCTGTCGCAGAATTGAAGGACATGGCCACAGAGCCCCGACCCCAGCCGACTTGCCCGAGTTTATAGTAAGTCAAAGACCAGCCTTTTCCTGTGTTGGGATTGACTTCGCGAGACCGTTATACATCAGAGAGTCGTGCGATTCTGCCATGCGCAAGGTATATATAGCATTATTTACCTGTTGTACAACAAGAGTCATTCATTTAGAACTGCATAGTCACTGATTTATCGACAGATACATTTATTCGATGCTTACGAAGGTTCACTTCTCGAAGAAGCGTTCCTGAACTCATTGTCTCAGACAATGCGAAAACCTTCAAGTCTGCCTGTAAAACACTGAAGGAAATATTCACAAATCCAAAAGTGAGAAAGTTCTTCACTGGTAACAGAATCTCCTGGAGGTTCAATGTCGAGAGAGCCCCTTGGTGAGGTGGGTTTTTCGAGAGGATGGTCCAGAAAGGGATACGATGACTGCGAAAAACATTTGGCCGAGCAAGACTAAACTATGATGAGATACATACAGTCCTCGTCGAGGTAGAGGGAACTTCGAATTCAAAGCCCTTGACTAACATGTTATCAGATGAAGTAGATGAACCGTTGACTCCGTCTTATTTCATTTGGGGGGGGGGAGGATCACTGCCGTACCAGCCGTCGGATCTAAGAGGAGGGACTTGACCAGGAACAACGTAGGAGAAACGTAGGAGATACCTGCTGACATTGCTAGAACATTTCTGGAGGCGCTGAAGAAGGGAATATATCGCTGAGCTGAGGAATTTTCACCGTGTGAAATCCAAACCTGAATGCAACGTCACTATGTCAACGGGCGATGTTACCATTCGTAATGAAGCCTCAATTACCAAGGAGTCAGTGGAGACTCGGCAAGGTTGATCAACTCATACCTGGACGGGACAACAGAGTTAGAGCTGCCGTAGTCAAGACTACTACAAGGGGTGGGAGGCCTGTGCAGATGAAGAGACCCATCCAGAAACTGCTTCCACTCGAGCTGCGCGTTGAGCGAGATCGAGAGAACGAAGACGAACAAGCTACTGACGAGTAGCCATCGGGATCAACCAGACCTACACGTGGTGCCGTACTTGGTGCTGATTATCTGTGAAGACTTATTGACCAGGAGACTGGTCAAGGGGGGAGTATGTCATGGATTATATTATCAGTTGCTTAATTAACATTGACATTTATGCACCATTAGTGTGACGTATCAGTATGACGGAACTAGGGACGGACCTACCCGATCATAGACATTGTTACGAGTTCGAGTTAGTACGAGGAGCTAACAGGGTGTGAAGAATCGAAAAGGTATTGAAACACCGCATTGGCCTTATCAAATCAGAATCTAGCTATGTAAATATTTGCAAGTTATTATAGAGAATTCACTACAATGGATGATCAAATGTCTAAAATAAAGGAGCACGGGGTAACAGCAGTGAAGCTGACTGATATCAGTGGAAACGAAATGCGTGTACGTGAACCTCCGATCTATGTGTAAATACAAATTGTTAATGCTGTCACCTGCAGGATTTATTCCTTTTATTTATTTATTCGGCCATTTTAAACCTACAAATAAAAATGTATTCTGTAAACTCCGCGAATTTTCCCGTAAATTTGACCTTATTCCAATCTCCTACCCAGATCCCTTTTGTTTCTGACTGCGCATGCTCGACGAAAAAATAGGGCTCTGGAAGAATCCGATTTTTGTGTATTCTGATTGGCTGTTCTGAACAATGCAATTTCACCGGAAGTCAAACATAGCCTTTTGGGAGTTGGACAAAGGGGCTAATCTAAACGCTAAAAACCGTTGGATTTTAACTAAATGGATGCCGCTAAAAATCTTCAGGGATTCTTAGATATTTGCTTGCATCCTATCGGGAGTTCATACTGATCACTTCACGGCCAACACACATCGCACACAGTACATGAATTCTCAGAATTCGAAAATCGAGCCCAACTGGATATAGCCGAGGGATTTACTGTAACAGATAGGTAATACTACACATTCACATATTAACAACAATGTTCGTAAGTGCTCTATAGGCAGAAATCCAAACTAAAAACGGCAGAAGATGAAAGAGACTCCTTAAGGCTTGCCCTGACACTAGTAAGCAAAAGATCACTATCAAAATACCGGGCAAACTTCCAAATCTAAACCAAAACCTTGGCCTGAGGCGCTGAGCGAGAATCGAACCCGAAGAAACGCGTGACGTAATAATAAGCATGCGCAGCGTCGCCGGAAGTCCGTGATTCGCGGACTTCCGGATCGGATTCATCCAGAGCCCTATTTTTTTGTCGAGCATGCGCAGTAAGAAACAAATGGGATCTAGGTACGAGATTGACCTTATTCCTGATTGGGCAGTTTTGAGCATGCGCATGCAATATCTACGTATACTGCACTCACTTGTCCGCGACCTTCCAGTCTACGGAGCGGTCGAAAGAGAGACCAGGTCAGGACTAACTATCATGGGGTACGGAGATCAGTTCTCTTAGGTGATGGCCTCTTGGAAATAGTGAATTCCTCATATTCAGTTATTGAACTGAATACTTATGACACACGCAGATTTGACCAAACAGACACATGATAAAATTAATGGTGTTTTACATTGGAACGGGCCTCCGGTTAGCCTCCCGTTTAGCTAACCGCCTCCCGGTTAGCTCAGTGGTTAAGCGCCCGTCTGTTGTGCGGGAGGTCGCGTATGCCACTTGTCAAATATTTTCAGTGAAAATAAAAGCAAAATATCAAAGTCCTACCGGCTGCTGGATCAGCGATCATCATTGTTCTAATCATTTTTAGACAAAATAGGAAAGAATACAATAATATCACCTTCCTTTATGCTGATGTCGACTGCTCTTCGTTCGGCACAGAACTGTAAACTGGTAGGGACCGCTGTACACAATGACATTTTTCGTATCTGTTCCCAAAGGAACGCGAAGGAATACGAATCCGTGAATTGGGATTTGGATTAACGGTTCATGATCAGATGAATCCTTTCTCGTTTTGGATTCACCGGATCAGAAATCCGGATTTGGATTCGGCCAAAGGAACACAAAATCCTTTTTCGGATTCATAATACGGATTTGGATTCGACCAAAGGAACGCACCCTTAGTTGATATAAGAAATGTTAGCACACAACTGTAGCCCGACAAAGTTGTAACCCTTTAGTCATTTGTCTTAACGGCTTTCCCTCTGAACACGTGAAACGTCAGATTGGGTCTAATATTAATACTGACTGTACAACTGACTAACATTAAAAGAGAGGACGGAAGGCCCAGTATGGAACGGGAATTACCTCCGGCCACTTTTAAGGTGTTTCAATGCAACCGCGAGTCGTTTCGATAATACTGAGTATCGCTATAATTACTAATATATACCTTGTTCTATCATGTTATTTGACAGGTTACAGGAAACTCCAGTTTAACATCTTGAATGAGGTAAAACCGCGCATTGATATTGGCTCGACACTTGTCATACTTGGTAAGCCGGTTTGCAGTAAATTCATCTCATTGCCTGAGTTAAACTCAGTATGTAGATCGTGTAATACACATTTCGGTCCTGGTATGAAGTTTCAAAAATTGTCAAGCAAAATAATGTTGAGATACTAAATTGCAATTGCAATTTTTGCAACGAACACTGATTTTCACAATGTTTCGGTAGATACTGTACTGATGTGATTTACAGTTGCAGATGGCAAATTTAAAAGTACGAAGTGGCTCAGTTCAAAAACGTTCGGCCAGCTAGACAAAGTTTGAAACCTCGTAGGGCGATGTGATATTGCATATTACTGAATAATTTAACCAGTAAGAAATATTGCACTTTGAAAATAATTCGAGAAAGAGTTCAAAGCAACTATCATTAAATGTCGACCTACAATATTGAAATTAAATTAAACGCAAGACTAACTTCTCTTTGCTGCAGCGTCGTACAAGTTCTGTTGTAGAGGAATCCACTGCCCACAGTGTCCTGCCAGTCTCAAGTTTCATGCACTTGGTGATACAGCTGAAGTGAACAGTAATTTAGAGCTTCTCTGCAAGGAGAGACGATATAATTATACAACAGATGTAGTTGTGCAGCCAGGAAACTACAGTTTCGAGGTAACAAGCATTCATAAAAATACAGGCTGGAGTGCCACGACATCGAAATGGTTTTCGTTTTGTTTTAATAAACTACATTACGGTTTGGATAGAGTTTTGCCGTATCAGTTTTCTTTTCAAACTCAATCCGGATTGACATCTGGTATGTAAATCTGTAAGTTCTGTGAATTCTCAGAAATACACGGCGACATCATGTATTTTGGCTTATAACCTGTAAGGCAATCACTTTTCAACATCAGGCTATTTTCTGCAGAGTAAGTTCATACGTGCTTGTATTGAAGTGCTTGGAATCGTAAAAAGGCGAAGAAATCTCCCCAACCTGCGGAACGTATAATTTATCTAATTTGAATAATGCCCTTTGGCATTGAGTATATATTATTTCATGGAAATTTCTCGCTAAGGACGCACGAATTGTTAATAGTATCAGAAGTGGAACAAATGAGCGGAGCTAGCGAGTGGGTAGAAACTGTACGCTCGCAATTTCTATGCTGTGTTCTGTTTATTATATTGTAAACAATATCATGTTGTTAGCTAGTTACGTGCAACAGTGTAAGTCAAAACAGCATCTTGTAAATCGGCCTTTAGGCGTTTCAAGTGTCTTTCAAAACTTGAAATAAGTGATCCTAAGCTTGACGGTTCATGGCTTTTGACTCTCGGGTCATGCGCAGCATGAGTTGGAAGTTATTGTGGGCACTCGGTTTTTGGTTAGTACTAGATGTAAGACCTCATGCAATTCGTTGAAATGGTTATACCAGCTAACGTAGTGTAACTAAACCTTACACTCAGGCCATTTCAAGGGATCGTACATGAGTACATGCGTTTTTTTATCACATTTTGGTGTTTTCGTTTTAGACTGATTGCGATCTTTAGGTCTAATTACACGGACAGGAAGGGTGGTGCAATTGATTACAATTAGCACAGGTATAAACATATTTTGTTGAGCGCGATGATTTTAATAGTGCAGGATCTGTTAAGATTATTATTGGAGTAGCGTGTTTTTGCCTTCAAACAGTAGAAAGAATATCTCATGAAGCATGATAATAGTTTTAGGTAAGTTGTTACCTAAATAAACGTTATTTATAATACGTATTACTTAGCAAATAATACATATTACTTAATGTACGTATGGGTAAGGTTTATTTACTTGCTTTATGATATAGATTTAAGCGAGCGAGAAGAGCAAACAATCATTTAAAACCAATAAAACCTGCCTGCACATTGGCTTTTTCAGCCAATCAAAGCGCGTTATATCGTGGCTATGTTACACTGACGTTTTGTATACGAAAGCCGAAAGAAATTAATCCGAACGAAGCCTTGTCGACTTTGTAAGACAGGTTTAAGGTTAAATACGGGTTTGGCGCGTAGGTGTATGTGGTGTGACAACATTCTCTTTGACAATTTATAAACTGAGGCACTTCAAGGCTAAATTTCGCTTATTGATGTTATCTTAATTAAATACGGATTAAAACAGCGTGGAATCGTCCATGGCGACACACGCCAAGAGACGGTGGCAGAACGTTGAATCTTCTTCGCGAAGGGACTTTTGATCAGTTACAACCTTCGCGGAGGCAAAATTATACAATATTGCATTTTGTCGATGGCTTCAATTTTATCTAGAAGTTCCGCCAGGTTATAAGCTTTAAGTTCCATAGACGTGCTTGGCTTCTTGAATCTGGTCTTATTCACAAAATTACAGCTGAAGTTAGCGCTATACTTAGATACTAATAGCTCTGTAAACTACAAGAAATTGACCCTCGCCCTCAACGATGGCGGACGATCATACTGAGACTCTCTCTCCAACAATGTCCATTTCTTATTTTATGAATTATGTGGTATTCTAGTATTCTTCCTGAAACACCGGATGAGTCTCAAAGAGGAGGTACCAAGAAGTTTTGGGCCTTCATTAAGCATAGGAAAGTAGACTCAGTAGGAGTAGCCCCACTAAAGGATAGGGGAGTTCTCTGGGATAATTCTAGAGACAAGGCGGAAATTCTAAATGCACATTTCAAGTCTGTCTTCACAGAGAAAAGATCCGTAGACAAAGAACCTATTGTCACCGAAGCAGGCACTCCATATCCTGATATTGATTAGGTAGTCTTAACAACAAGGGGTGTGCGGAAGCTACTCGACAACCTTAACCCAAATAAAGCTATAAGACCTGACGAACTACACCCGAAAGTGTTGAAGCAGCTAGCTTCTGAAGTCGCACCAATATTAGCAGCTATTTTCAATAAATATCTGCAGACCGGTGAGGTTCCTCATGATTGGAGGACGGCAAACGTTGGCCCAGTCTTCAAGAAAGGGGAGCGCTACAACGCAGCTAACTACCGTCCGATATCACTTACCTGTATTGCTTCGAAAATAATGGAACATATAATTACAAAGCACAAACTTAACCATTTGGAACGTAATGGCATATTATATGATTTCCAATACGGGTTTAAGGGAAAGGAGGACGTTCGCCTGGCATGCTTTGCGCGCCCAAACAACTATATTATCAACCGTTAGAGGTCACGTGATGCTTTATTCTGTGAGCCAGCTGGATGGTGAAGGAAGTGTAAGCTAAAGCTATATGGAGATAATAGAAGGGAATTGTCCCGTTTTTGGACAGTCAAACATAGTTTATGTCCACTGTGTGGATTACGGTGCCACGTTTGATTATTCCTTTGCTGGAATTTCATCTCTAGAGCTGAAAACAGTGCTAGCCCACGTAAGTTTTCCGTCGGACTTGCGAACAAGACGACTCGTGTTATTTCTTGCCACCGATGATATCACTAAAACATTTGAAGGAAGAAAATCTCCAGCAATTTGCAGAATTTTATCCAGCTGCTTCTTTGAGGTGAGTTCATAATACTGTATTTCACGATCGTTTCATTTTGTAGTGGAAAGCTCGGGCAGTAGAACACAGGTAAATAGACTAGAATTCACAATTCAATATATATAAATAACCGACTCAGTCATGTAAGATTGCCTGTTTCGCGAACCAGCTCATTCACCAACCAATTCAAATGGCTTGTGACTCGCCTGTCACCAACTATTTTCAACGAGTGGCCTCATGAATACTGCCTATAATCTCGCTTGAAACCTCCCGGCATAGAAGCTTTATAATGGTGTAACTTTAACCAAATTTGTAAATAAAGTTTTGTTATGCTTTCTTATATTTGTGTATAAATAACATATTGGAGTATATAAGTGAAGCTGCAATATACTCAACAGTAAAGCCGTAAATTTTTTCATGTGAGTCCATATTTGTACATATATGAACTCCAACTGTATTTTGCAAGTGTCAAATTCTAACTTAACTCAGGTCTGTTTATGTCTTGGTTTAGATAGATGAAGATGGGAAGACCATTGTACTGATAAGCAAACTACAGTTGTTGCATAATCAAAGTTTAGCATCTGTTGCTCTTGCACCACACTTGGATTATGATGGTGATGATCCCATACCAAAAATGCCCTGGTTGGATATACAGTCATCCAAATGCAATTGCAGCAACTTTCCAAACACACAAGATGTGAATGTAACAAATTCGATTCCTGGTGTTTTTCCTTCTTCGGTCACCAATACAATCAATCCAGAATCAGGGTCTGATGAAACACCTTCTGAAGATGATGATGACGACGACACAGACGAAATTCCTTTGTACACAGACTATATGAAGTTGAAAGGTTGCACTTATCACGACCATTTTCAAACTGCACTGAGATCATGCAAGATCATGATGCAAGATAGCAAGGATATTTCTTTAAAGATGAACATTGAGCCTGCAAATCGGGAAGATGAAAATGCTATTGTGGCTCAAGCTAAAGTTGATGGAGTTTGGAAACCTGTGGGATATATTCCAGGCAAAAAAGTGCAAAAAGTCATGGATGCAATAAATAATAATAAAATTTAAAAAAATTGAATACACATACAATTGGTCTGTGAATTCTTTCAAGTACATTCCAACATCAAGTGTCACCAAGCAAGGGAAATGGAAAAGGGATAATTCTTCGTACCAATACAATGACTGAAAATGTTTAATATAGTTGTTTTATCAAGTGTCATGAAACCAAGACCTGTGAGCCAATCACAGGAGCAAGTAAAAACATCAATGGACCAATCACAGAGGTAAATCAGGATTGGTTTTACTTCAGCCAATAGGCCCTTTGAAGCTAACAGTAACATGCTGATATACTTCATTAACAAATGAATTGAGCTTGTAATCCCCATGGGAAAGGCATTGCCATGCATGCTGGAGAGCAAGCTATCTTTAAAATCGCTGTTTTAGAAAGATCGACAATCGATTGGAGGTCGAAAATAGCATTTACGAACCGGTTTTGCTAATGTCAATACAGATTTTGTACGAGGCATTTAAATAAGTGAAGTCATATTTTTGCTCTCCAGTACAACCATGTGATTTGTTAGCTGCGAAGGGCCTATCACAAGGCAAAGTAAGCAACCTGTATGTCAGACTGCCTATCAAATTTGAAAGCAATTACTTTTTGACACTCAATTGAAAACCACTCAAGTATGCCATCAAAGGACTTTGGATAATGTGACAAATGGCCTATCCTTATAAAAAATAGGAACCATAAGAGGGCATTTAGTAATATTTTTTGCATTAAACAAATGTTGAAAAGCTAGCTTTGTAGAATACATTGTGGGTAGAAAGTCTATTCTCAAGAGGACATTGAATTATAGCCAGCTCCAGGCCCTGGATAGTGAAACAGGAGAAGAGGACGGGTGTGTTGAAGGGAAAGGGAGGGTCTTTTTTCGATCTGCCATTTTCTTCTTTTTTTTTAACGTTTTCTTTTAGTCCTTTTCCCAGTATTTAGAGCCTGTGAACAGGCTAATTGAATTACCATAGTATTAGTTTTATTTTCCTGCAATATAGTACGCAAGGTTTGCTTATTTTGTGGTATCACTTTGTTTATAAAATAAAAGCAAAAATAAGCAGATGTGTTTACCAATGAGAATCAAACTTTATTAAGATATGAAGCAGGGGCATTATTGTACAGCTGAGCCAGTTATTCAAAGCAATGGTAACTTTATCCCTAGGGTAGGTCTCAATAAAATATAGGCTTAATAATTATTATAGTTTTGGCTTTAGGTAACCATAAAACAGGTTTGTTGACTAAAAATGATTAAGACCTTGATTGGATTCCAGGCCTTTGTTCTTTCAGCTCTGGGGAAAATGTTGGGCATTTAACTTGAGAACAATACCCTTCAATTTTATTTTGCTAATAAGGACACAACACAAGATTATATTGTTCAAATACCATATTTGATCGAATAAGTGCCCCCCACCCCCCCTCGATTAAGCGCCCTCCTTGAACACAAAATTTGAAATAAGCACCGCCGCCTCAAGATATCAGTATGTCCGTCCAGGAATAGGCCAATGATGAGGTGAACGTTATTGAAAATGATGAAGATGGGAACGATGATGTAGATGTGGAATGAACTACCCTTGGACGTTGTTTTTTTTAAACTAAAAGCTTCATCATAGAAAACAAACTCTTAGTCCTAGTAATTAAATGCTCCCCTAGAACACAAAATTTGAAATAAGCACCCATTCGATCAAATACAGTACTTGCACGTGATTGGCTAATTTGTTTATAATTTGCTTGGATGACCTTGGTTGGTGTAGTTAAACTGCATCATGTACTACATCATTTTTTGAACTTTAAAACAGTCCTCTTACCTGCTAAATCTTCTGTTGACACAATATCCTGCTCCAAATTTTGTTTCATTTCTAATTAAGCCTGTCTTATCGAGATCGTCATGGATTTACTCTACATTAAGCCTAGCACACACTAATATTTATTCATTCGTGTACTGAAACATTCTACAATTATGATATTTATTTGTAGAAATCCTAATGAAGATAGAGCTACATGTACATTTTGTCTATAAGCCATGCTGAAAATAACTCATTCAAGTAAGCGTACATGCATATCTATTCATGTAGTTCAATACTTATAGTATATGTAGTTAAAGAATGCCAATCAGGATTAATGCTTTGCAAGCCCGTGTTTACATTTGGACAATAGAAAACCATTACAATAGCCATTTTCGTACAGTATTAAAATGGTGGCAATCTCTTTATGTAGGACGACACGATTTTTTACCAAAAATACAATACATTTCAAAACAACAATAGAACGCAACACAATACAATACAATTTGGTAGCAATTGTGTCGTCCTACATGGAGGGATGGCCAAAATGATGATTGTAACGATTTTCTATTCTAGGTCGCAAAGCATTAATCCTGATTGGCATTCTTTAACCTCAAACATGCAAAAACGCTATGCATGAATCAATTTAGTGCAGAGGATAGTTTAATGTAGTATTTAAATTGTTGTATTTACATGTACATGATATTAAACTACCATGGAACGTTTCAAATAGCATATATCTCAATTTAACATCATATGGCCAGGGACTGGAGGTTGACCCATAACAGGGCGGTGCAACCGCTGTCTGATTGAACCCTTGTGTCGTGCAGGTAAAATTGCTCTACCAGGCACAATAATGGATCCATCCTCTCGCTGGTTTAGTCTCAGCCGATGTAGTCTCAGGGGATGGTTCCGGGCTTCAACATCATCATCTATCTCTGGACAATCATCAAATGACTGGTACTCATCTCCTACCCTGAATCGTTCATTCAGAGTCCAGTAATAGAATGGAAGACTATCATCCATTCTTTTGGAGAATTCCCTGCAATATGATGACAACATTATTTTTATCAATATTCACCAGGTAGTTTTATTCTGATATTTCTTACAATTTAACCACTTGTAATGATTTTACACTGGTATTATCAACGGAAGTCTATTAAAGTATGCTAACCGCAGTGGGAAGTGAGTAGCAGCTGACAATTCGAGCACTAGCCTTGGGCAGCTTCCTCAGGCAGCTGAAGTGCGCTAAAGTACCTTCCAAAGACCTGTATATTTTTTTATGTAACTTGCATTTGTCCAGTTATTGAGTACGCATGTCAAGTATACCATGATGCCTTGCTGCAGTACCTTTCCGATGTGTTAAAAAGGCTGCAGAAGCATGGTTAGCATACCTTGATTGACTTTTAGTTGATAATACCACTGTTCTTCTTCCCCACCAATGCAGACCAACATTATTTTTTTACAGGAACTAGTCACCCATTAATTGTAATGATTTTAGATTGAAGTTACACTTTAGATAAAACACTACAAATGAAATGTCATTTAGGGAAGAGGTCAAAACAATGGATTTTGAATGGGACCAAATTTTGTTAGGGGAGGTGGTGGGTAATACCCCTACCCCTTTTTTCAATGGCAATTTTCTTGTGTTGTAAAATAGGGATACCTAACTTTAATGCAGATACACATTCTTCTCTGCCTGTAGAAACCAGAAATATAATAGTTACTTCTTCGATAAGCGTTTTATTCAAGGAGATATTTGTGGTCAAAAATCTAGATTTTGCCAAAATAGGTGGTGGGTTCCAGGTACAACCCCCTTCCATAAAAATTGGGTCCCACCATTGTTATGACCTCTTGACCCTTAATGACAGTGTTTACCAAAAGTGGGATGGTTGGGATGTCATCCAGAGGGAAACAAATTTAAAAAATATGTTCCATTGCACATTGACATGCATTTAACTATTCAAAAAACTGACTAAACATACCTGACCAATTGTTGCCACTTCTCCTTGAACTGCTTCAATGTGAATGTCTGACCAAGGTACCGGTGTACAATGCTGAAGAAAGTCTCCAAATCGTCTGTTCCACCTGCCCTTGGATGCTCTGCATAGCCAATGTTGTTGATCTCTCTCCTACGAAATTCTTGGCTTTCAATGTTTGTTGTGACTTCCACTAGTGTTTCTCTTGAAAAGCCTCTGATGCAATCAACAGGTCTAGGAAATAAATTATGTAATTGTATTATATTAACATATTATCTTGGAAATGCCTGTCATGACTACAAGTGAAAATGTCGTATTTGCATGCTCTTGCCGTGGAAAATAAAGTGTATTTTATAGAATGTGAATATGAGTCATACAGATTTCACGGATTTCACACTTCACAAGCCCCACATACTGTATTAATATTAGAATGAAAAATCAGAAACTGGATCGGTAGACTACAATGTATATGCATTTGATTTTGAGTGATTCGAAAACTGCCAAGTGGCAAAGGAAAAGTGAGGTGTGATTTCGTAAAATGGAAGAGATCCAAGCAAGCATTGCTATAGGAATAAACACTTTGATTCCATACAAATGCTTACCTTTTGAGATGGTGATTTAAATGAAAGTCGGAGAGGTCTGACCCGACCCTTCCTATTAGGTGTACTTTCACTTTGGGCAGTTGTCGATCGCGAGCATTTCTCGGGTTTTTGTGGCGTATTACCCGTTGGTATGTGTCTACGCTTTTCCCCATCTTCTTCCATGTGGTTTGGTAAAGCCCTAACAGCATGTATAAGAACATAAACATCAACTGAGTAAAAGCGTATGATCTATTTTGAATCGGATCACCGTTTTACTCTCAACGAACGATGACAACTGTAAGATTTCGCGCCTTTTTTCAGAACTTATTTTAAACGACGCTAGCTCAGTGAAACTTGGAGACTTAAGGAGACCTAACGGTCCAAAGGTCATGAATATACGGGACTTCAAGTTCTTGCAGTCTTTGTTCTAAAGTCTTCATGCGTTAAATGAGAATTGAGCAAAATACAAAGCAAAGAATTATGAAGGCGCTCATAACAAAAGATCAGTCAGCCATACATGCAATTTTAATATGCTGATTTTTCGATTGTTTGAATGACAAAAACCTCTCAACCATGAATATATATCTTAAAGGAATGATGAAATTTATTAATCATATCACGATTGGAACATAGAGCACATAGAAAATACAAAAACACTCACCAGAACATGCACAAAAAATGGCGAGACTTTCATCTCCACGGACATCGAAGACTGAAACCGTTGTATCATAAGCCCACCGCGCAAAGCATGCTAGGCGAACGTCCTCCTTTGGTTTAGGGCTAAGCGCTCCACTGAACCCCAACTTCTTACATTCGTTCAGGACCTTTACATAAACCTTGGTAATAGTCAGCAAACGGATGTTATAATAATGGTTTCGATAAGGCCTTCCACAAGGTTTCCCACAATAAGTTGATACAGAACCTTAGAAGATATGGAATCAGCCACTCCATCAATACCTGGATAGAGAGCTTCTTGACCCAGCGACAGCAGAGGGTCATATGCGATGGAGAGATGTCGTCCTGGGAACTCGTGACTAGTGGGGTGCCCCAAGGGTATGTTATCGGGCCAGTTCTATTCTTGGTCTATATCAATGACTTTCCCGATGGTCTCCAGTCACATGTTCGCCTATTCGCTGATGATACAATCATCTACATGACTGTAACCAGCAACACCGATGCTGAGGCACTACAACGGGATCTCCAACGCCTAGAAGAATGGGAGAATAAGTGGTAGATGTCCTTTCACCCTGATAAGTGCAATGTACTGCATGTTACCCGGAGCAATAAGCCATTCACTCAAGACTACATCTTGCATGACCAAACCCTTAAACAGCTGGATTCAGTTAAGTACCTTGGTGTCACCATCCACCAGAAGCTTTCCTGGAATGAGCACATCAGCAATATAATTAAGAAAGCTAACTCGTCAGTAGGCTTTCTTAGGCGTAATCTTAAAATTTCCCAGAAACATATCAAGGCAAACGCATACAAGATTCCTGTTCGACCGCAAGTCGAATATGCCTCCGTCGACTGGGACCCGTTTACACAGGCAAAAGGCAAGATAAAATAGATATGGTACAGAGAAGGGCAGCTCGTTATGTTTACAAAAACCACCGTGAAGCCAGTATGACAGCCATGATTGCTGACCTTGGCTGGCGCAGTCTTCATCAGCGCAGGACTGACAGTAGGCTTATAACGTTCTACAAGATAGTAAACGACCTCGTCGAAGTAGACTTCATCAAATGAACTCATTCTAGTTACTAGGTATACAAGGCACCTGCACCCTAAATCCTTCCTTCTACCCTCGGAGGCCAAAACTTATATCCACTATAGCTTCTTCCCTAGGACTATTAAACAGTGGAACAATTTGCCCGCCGAGTTAGCCACAGCCGCCACTCTCGAATCTTTCCGGAGGGGTGTCTCTGCGCTAAATCATTAAGATCTTCTCTGCTGACATTAAGATCTAGCCGCTGTCCAGGCACATAAGCCTCGAAGAGAGGGCGTGCCCTAATCTGGTAGATGTAGATGATGAACCAAAGAATAAGTTAAGTTGGAAGGGCTCGATCGAAGAATTTGAGACATTCATAGACAGTAGGCTAGAATATCCTACAAATTCGAGCGTAAAGGAAGACCACTATCGCAAGACAAACATCGGAATATGTGTTGTGTGGAAATGTTCCAAAGTTACCTTTAATTTCTATACTAACACTAAGACCTTCAAGTCCAAAGTAAAGCCAGGGAAGCAATTAGGAGCGCCCTCAGAGATATGATAGTGGATCAACACCAATCTACAGAACTCGACTCGGGAACTTGAAGCAAACGAAGACCCGCCAAACAACAGCGAAGATGAGGACGACAAATCTGAAAGTGTCGACAAGCCTGATATCACAGACGCCGACTCTTAAAGTGAGGAAACAGATAACAAAGAATGTGCTTTAAATAAGTCGATACAGTCAATTCCAAATCCTAACGTCCACGTACGTTTCCTGTAAAGATGAAATTATCAAACTCTCGAACATGGTTAATATGCTAAATGCAAAATTTGAAACTCCTGGCGGGAAATTAAAGGCTGTTTCTCTAATAAATGAAGTGTACATGTGATGTTTAACAATTATCAGTACATGATTTAAAAATTGAGCAGTTTTTGTTTGCTTCATTTTTCCATTCATAATGCAGGCTCTATCCGTTTCCATCGTTTCCGAGATTTGAGTTTGCCAGAAGGTTTTGAAACGATGCCAGAAACGTCGAGCTTCTGCACATTCAACGAAGAGGTGCTCAGGAGTGTGCTTCTCTTTACGAAAGGGGCACTCATTGCTATTCTTAATTTTTGCTTTGAATAAAACTTCATTTGTGGGAAGAATATTGTGATTGATCTTAAATTGAAATAAGCTCAGTTTGATTTCTTTTGTGACCATAAAAGACAAGGAGTAAATCTGAGAGATATCTGTTTCCGATAAACCTCGAGATTTAATAAATTTTTCAGCAGTTGGTTTCTTAAATAGTAAATCAACGAGGATGTTACAGACTTTTCTGGCCGTCATCTTTTCTACATTTCTAAACCAAATTGGGGGGGTTGAATAAGGGATCGGGTTCTTCCAGTGAATCCTTCAAACGCTATTTATATCTCTTAATGATACTTCTTAGCCGGAAGCAAAACGAGCGTGGACTGGAACCGAGTCAGTAAAACTAATTCAATTAATAACTAGTCAAACTGAGCATTATTTTTCAAAAAGAATATATCAAACTTAACAAGTCTGGTGAACTTTGGCTCAATATTGACGATGCTAGAAGGCATCAATTTTCCCATACAAACTCTCTTATTTTTTAACGTTGTCCCTCCAACCAAGAGCCCATAACCAAGAGCGAGAATCTCCCATACTACCACTATGCTACGGCATTTTCACAAGTTAGGTTATTTTTAGAACGGTTACCCGCTATTCTTGGGTTGCAATCATTCCTAAGGGAATAAAATCACAAAAGCGTAGCAGACGTGCTGTTGGTATAACAAAAGAAGCTATAATGAGGCATATTTGTTCCGCCACTGGTGTAACCCACTAATTGGCGGCAAAAATAATCTAAAAATAGCCCAACTTGTGAAAACGCCGTAGCATCTATATAGTAGATATGGACGCTCTTGGTTATGGGCTCTTGCTCCAACCCATATATTCATAAATTTTGGAGGGACAAAGAAATTTCAATTGCATATAATTCAGAAAATATTCACTTGAACCACGTCAAACTTGGCACACATGCTAATTTTAACATGCCCTATCATGTGATGAACTTCATTTTAGAATTAGAGTAATTCTGATAAACTCGGTCCCAGTCCCCTGCTCGTTTTGTTACCGGCCAATTACACCTGCAAAGTGTAAAAACTCTGAGCTTTTCGTTGTCAAATGTTCTTTTAAATAATAATAATAAAAATAATAATAATAATAATAATAATAATAATAATAATAATGTCTTTATTCACCTAATAAAATATATATGAGATGTTACAATACTTAAGAAGAAGAATCTCAAAAATTTAACGCACGTAGCTCACAATTAAGGACATACTAATTTATACTTAAAAATTAGCCTATTAATAAAGCTATTTTTTAAACGCTCGGTGTTTACTTTCGGCATGAAACAACTTTTTGACCTAAGGCGAATAGACGAATCCTTAAACCTAGGTAGAAGTGTAAAAAGTGGGTGTGTCGAGTTATTGCTGATCTTATGAAATAGTTTTCTATCGGCTTTCTCTAAAAGTTGGTGAATAAGATATAAGTTAGACGTATACCGCCTCTTGTAGCATCTCTTGAGAAAACATTGCACAGTTGATAAGTCCGCTTCACTCGCTCCATATACTGGTAGACAGTACATTATTTTCGGTAGCACGATGGATTTATAAAGACGATCTACCTCTGCCTGTGTATATCCTCCCTTTCTTAGGCTCCTTATAACATACAAACATTTGTTGGCTTCTTGGGGTTTTTCTTTTACGTGGTAATTAAACTTACGATCTGACTTAAGCGTGACCCCGAGCACAGTGAGCTTTTCGTGTTGGTGAATATCATGCAGAACAGGATAATTAGATGTATTCCCTTTCTTACTTACAATTAATTCCTTGCACTTTGATGTGTTGCAACTCATTTTGTATTCTTTAGTCCAATCCATAAATGCCTGCAAAGCTAGTTCTGATTTATCTGGAGAGTCCTTAAGTACAGGAACTATAATAGTAGAATCGTCTGCATACTTGATTAAACTGGTGTCTATAAGCTCATTAATTTCTAAATCATTTAAAAATAAATTAAACAAGTAAGGTCCACTTACACCACCCTGTGTAGTTCCCTTATTTACGTTTCTCCAACTGCATGTAATTCCGTTGCTGATAACTCTTTGTTTTCTACCCTCTAAAAAGCTAATATACCAATTTATAATATATGGATTAAGCAGTTGAAGGTCAAAGGTCTATTATTTTCGTCAAGGAAATAAAGTAGGTGGCAAACCCATGTTTTACAAGACTTGGCATTCAAAAGGATTAACAACATAAAATGATATTTCTATTATTCCATATTATTTTCGAGTCTTTGGAAATGGCTGGATATACTGTTTGAACCAAGCATGCCTTATGTCTTGCCAGTAGTCGATAATTTGTTTGTAAAACAAAGGCAAACGGGTAAGCTCTAAGTATTTTGCATCGTAGATACATTTTAGCAAAAATGTCCCTCCATATTGTTTTATCAAAATTGATCATATCCAAGCCGCCTTTCTGTTTTGGACCTGTAATAGTTGATTTTTTAAATCTTAGGTGGTTAATTATTCCATATCAATACGTAAGTAGTATTATTCACTAATTTCGAAAACCCCTCAGATAATGATAATACAGATGCGTTGTAAACCAATTTTGACAAACTTAAAGTTTTAACTATATTAATTCGACCATAAAGAGTAAGGTTTCTTTATCCCCATATAATTAGGCACTTTTTAGCATTGTACAGCTTACTATAAAAATTGAGCTTTTCACTTTTATTTTGGTCGTAAGAAAAGCTAAAATAGGTTGTTAGGCCATTTAAATTCAAAGAGCGTCTCCTTTGAGCCTTTCATTTTTCCAAGCCACATGGCTTCTGTTTTTGATGAATTAATTTTTAATCCCGAAGCACGACCGAAGTCATCCAGTAATTGGTTGAGATATTTTATTGACACCGTGTCATCGTTTTAGACAGTTTTACACAGTTGTATCGTCAGCGTATTGAGTCATTTTGACCTCTTCTCCGTGCACCATAATACCTTTTATCAGTTTCGTTACTTTTTATAGCTAGGGCAATATCTCAAAACCAGCTTTGCCTTACTCCACGACCAAGATTAAAAAACTCTGAAGCATAGCCATTGTTGAGGATGCAGCTAGAGATATCAGTATAAAATATATTAATCCAATTAATTAAATCTGGCCTAAAGCCAATTTTTTGAAGAACACAAATTAAGTATGACCATTCAATAGTGTAGAAGGCTTTTTTTAAATCCAAAAATAAAGCGATACCTGGTAAGTTATTGTTAAGTGTGTAGTCCATTAGGTCCGAGATAAGTCGAATGTTTTCTCCGATGTAACGTAGAGGATGTAAAAGTACATTGAAAGTAGAGGACCTTGAATTTCTCTGCGTAGAAATCAAGAAGCCAAAGGCTAAGCCATTTCTTATAAGTACTTGGTACAGGTCACTAAACTCGCCAATTGAGCTCTTTGACAAATTTGAGAATCTACTTGAAATTAAAGAAACGGTAAATATTGAATCGAATATTATAGGTGATTTCAATTGTGACATGGCAACCGCCGCCCACAGTCACCACACAAAGAGATTACTTGAACTATGTGAACTTTTCCAATACTCCCAGTTGATTAAGCTAGGACCCGACACGTATCACAACCAAATCCTCAACTACAATCATCTGTTCTTGACAAACGAACCCTCGAAATATAAATACTGTGGAGTTTCGCACGTTGGAATCAGTGACCATAGTGTTATTTATGCTGCCAGGAAATTGGTTGCTCCTAAACATCCTCCTAATTACGTAACTTCTAGAAACTACAGGCTCTTTAATCCTCCCAGTTTTAAACAGAAACTTAATATAGCCCCTTGGCATAGAATTGAGTCATGTGAGGATCCTAATCATTGCATGGCAATTATTGCTTGTAAAACCGTTCAGGTTATAAGAGAGTCAGCAGTCAGACTATGATTGGCTAGTTTTAATTTCTCTGATATTCACTGATCGCATGATGAAATTATACTAAAACAATTATTCACTTCAGTCTCAGTGACTATTGCTGAATATTAACCTCGACTTCGTATCGGTAAATATTCACCATTAGTATATACCACACCAGTGAATATCACTTTTCGTACGCTCTGATTGGCTACTCAAACAGTGAATATGACTTCTTATTACATGGCAGCTCCGTGAGCGGGCAAGATGACTCTGAATGCTGCAATCTGATTGGTTGCTCAGCGGGCAAGATTTTTCCATCTTGCCCGCTCAGGGTTTTACAAAACCGCTCACAATTCTTCGTAAACAAATAGCGATAGAACCCATACATTTTGAAAGAAACTAAACAATTTGTGACATGAAGGCAAATACTAATTTAAAAATCGTTCTGCCTTTTCGTTTACAGCTAAAATTCACCTTTTTAGAGGGATTAATGCAGTTTTTTTCTGGCTCTTGCAAGTTCGATGAAAACAACTGCAGCAAAAGCGACTGAATTGAACGAAGCTGGACTTACGGAGATAAAAAACTATAGCGAAGCTGAAATGGCCGTGACTTCAAAAACACAAAGAAAAGTTCGGCTACCTCACAACGCTACTACAATCGTGGTTGGTGCTGGTTATTCACCTGCAGTGTGGTATATACTAAAGCGGCTCGCTAAATATCCGCCACTATATTCACCTCCACTTCGGTGAATAATTGTTAAATAGTCACTTCGACTTCAGTGAATAATTGTTAAATATTAAACGTCTTATACTAGAGAGGGATAGACTGAAAAGGGTTGCCATCTTTACAAACAACGATACAATTTGGAAGGCCTATAAACACTCGAAGAACTCTCTCAACGCTATTATAAAGCATACTAAAATGCAATATTATAACAACTTCTTTTCAGCCAATCAAGGTAATGTGCGTAAGACCTGGCGTGGCATAAATACCATATTATTATTATAAACTCTCCTTACTGTCAAATCAGTCAAATATAAGCATAGATGGTAAACAGATAGCCAGAAAATATTCATATAAATGCCTTGGGTTGAAATCGATCAACTTCTCTCGTGGGAGGGTCACATCGATATAATTTCAAAGAAAGTTGCGAAGGGACTTGGAATCCTCAGAAGACTAAAATTGTTTCTCCCACAATCATTATTAATCACTGTTTATAATTCTATTATTGCCTCTCACCTTGATTACTGCAGTGCAATATGGGACAGCTTGGAAAAAGGGTTATCTGGTAAGTTACAAAATCTTCAAAATAGAGCGGCTACAATTATCACTGGTGCGAGTTACGATACACGATCAAAAGACATTTTAGTCTTTCTTGGCTGGCAAGATCTGAAACAGCGACGACACAGCCAACGGAACGTTTGATGCATAAGACTTTTCAAAATAAGGTAACAAAATACCTTACTGATTTATTTACCCCTACATCAAACAGCCATCAACATAACCTAAGGCAATCAAACAATACCTGCTTCACTCCTAGGCCTAATAGCGAAGCACTGAAAAAGAGTTTTCTCATATAGGGGGGGGGGCTTTCTTTGGAACACTATGTTGGATGACACAGCTCATTCGGAACGTCAACTTTTTACTTAGCTATTACCATAATTAGTATTTACATAAAAAAAAGATTAAGAATGTTTTTAAGAGTTAACATATTGTAAGTAGACTTTAGTTTTAGGACACAAGAGCATTTGTAAATGAAGCGATTCCGTGGATAAATAAAGACATATGTATGTATGTACTCCACCCCCCACCCCCTCCCCCCAACCCACCCCCCTTCATGGTAAACTGAATGGAGGGTGACCTTCGAAAAACCTCGAAAAATACCCTAAAAATACCAAGCCGTGAATAGTTGCCCTCGAAAAATACCCTAAAAATACCAAGCCGTGAATAGTTGCCCACCCTAACCCTTACCAGCTCTTTTTTAGAAAATTGATTTCGCTTGGACAACCCCTAAAATATACTAAATCGCCGATTTCAACCCCCCAAAAATACGACGATCATCCCTACCAGCCGAATACAGGAAGAACTCCTCACACCCCCCCCCCCCCCCCCCCCCCCCCCCCCCCCCCCCCCCCACCGCCCCCCCCGCCCCCGGATTTTCCCTAATCTGGTGGGTCCAATGGCCATCAAGTCCTTTGTGAGTGTCTAGAAAACGAAAAACCTAAGACAAAAGACCTAAGACATCGAAAACTAAGACCCCATAATTTGAAAACGTTTACATTTTACAGCGAAAAAAAACGGTTGCATTAAACCCAGTGTGCTGAATGTTCATACAAAAAAAGATATATTATCAATGATCTCTCAAAACTGGTCATTTAATTGTACTTTTAAAGCGGTCTTTGTCTGTAGTCTATGAAGCGTTGTTTGTATATAAGATAATAAAAGGCGGCCCTTTTGACAACAATCTCTATTGTTCTTAATCCTGGCATCGAGAGGACGGGCCCGCGAGAAGAAGCGATGGACCTAGAGCTATAAATGAATGACGTGTGTGGTTCATGGGAAATATACAGCACAATGTGAACTGGAGGAGATGTGAACTAAAGCGGAACTGAAAGGAAACTGATCTGATTCGCATATCATGTGTTACATGTGTCTAGAAAACTAGAACAAAGCGTCGCAATAGCGAACTCGTGGATGTAAAGTCTATTTTAGTGTGTTCTCAAGAGTAAACATGTTGAAATGCTCATGACAGTTAAGTTATGTTTGCTGTTACGATAGCCTGTGTAGCCTGTAAAACCACGTGATCGACGCCATCATCGTTACGACACCACCACGAAGTGATTTATGGGGCCCCGATATCATGTCTGTCAAAGCGGCCTGCTATTAGAAATGAGGGAGATACGGGCATGTACTAAACATCACATGACGGATGATGTCATCATTACGATATCACCACTTAGTGAATCGTGGAGACCCAGTACCATGTATAGCAAAGTTTGAGCCACTTGACATTAGAAATGGGAAGATATTGGCATGTACTTAAAATCACGTGAGCGATGACATCATCGTTACGACATCACCACTAATTGCTATATGGGGAACCAATACCATGTATGTGAAAGTTTGAGCCTCCTGCAATTAGAAATGAAGGAGATATGGACATGTAATTAAAATCACGTGACCGATGACGTCATGTTTATGACATCGCCACTAAATAGTCATCATTACTACGTCACCACTAAGTGAATGATGGGGACCCAATACCATGTCTGTCAAACTATCCTTAAATCAGAATGCCCCGCTGAACTTTGAAACCACATATCGAAAAGGTTAAAACGAGTTCTATCCCGTCCAAAACGACGGTAACGCTCGGCAAATGTGAAGCAAACGTTGTATCAAATGTATACAGCGTGTGACCCGAAGGTCAACTGGCTGGAAGAAACACTTATATTCTTTAGACGTACGTAGCAAGGAACCTATGTGAATATATTACGTTATTTAAGTTCATTTTCTCATTCGAGAATTCCGAATAAAGAACTTAGAATTCAGGGCGACTAATTGTACTTATAAACTGGTCGACATTCAGCACTTTTGTTTTATAGGCAGTGGAAATTTAGTCCACGTAATCAAGTAATTGAAATCGTGGCGACAGATATTAAAAGGCAGAATTTTTTTTTTTTAACTACAGCCCGATTTAAGATCAGACCGAGATTCTAATGAAATGCGGAACACATCCCAATATATATATGTCCACCATTCAATTTCTAGGTAACAATAAATGTTAAGGATTCATTAGCAACATTTGTACAAGCTTCGCTATTCATGTATTAGTGAGGTAAACCGACCGTAAATTTATGCAGAATATTCAAATTCAAAGTCACTGGTTATTCAAACTTAACTAAACAATATAAATAAATGAAAGCGATCAAGGTAAACCTGTCCGATAATACCCAGGATCACATACCTCGTATTTCAGAAACCTCATTCTTCCCTTCGCCAATAACTGCTAACATCAGCTTCCACTGATCTAAACTTACTTCATTAGCAGACAAGCTTATTAGCCAGTTCGTAAACTTATTATCCAGTTCGTAAAATCACGTGATCGATGACGTCATCGTTATTACATCATCTCTAACTGATTCATGGGTTTCCAATGCCGTGTCTGTCAAAGTTTGGGTCGCCTGCCATTAGAAATGTGGGAGATACGGGCATGTACTAAAAATTATGTGACCGATGACGTTATTGTTACGACATCACCACTAAATTAGGTCATAGTTACGACATCACCACCAAGTGATTTATGGGGAACACAGCACCATGCCTCTCAAAGTTTGAGCTGCCTGGAATTAAAATTGAGAAAGATACAGGCATGTACTTAAAATCACCTGACAGATGCCGTCATCGTTACGACATCACCAGTAAGTGATTGATGGGAACCCAATAGCATATATGTCAAAGTTTGGGACGCCTGCCATTAGAAATGAGGGAGATACGTGTATGTATGCAAAATCACGTGACCGATGACGTCATTGTTACGACATCACCACTAAATTAGGTCATAGTTACAATATCACCACTAAGTGATTCATGGCATCGCGCAGAATGGCCTTTGTTCGATGGACACTCATTAGTTCTTTGAATAAATTAGGTCATATAATTAGAAAGTCAATGAGTTAGAAGATTGTCTTACGATTGGCTTATATAAATCTGCTTTGGGAGTTGCTAGTCCCTAGCCATCCCCTGCCGGCGGAAAGTGTGAAAGTTGGCTTCAATAGAAGCAAGTCAATTAACAGCTAAACGATAACGATCCTATAAGTTAAAAAGTCAACCAAAGAAACTCTGTCAGCTAGTTGAGCTGTTTAATTCGCATCGCAAAGAAGTCTGAATACTGATTCTTTAAAGTTGTAGCTTCGAAATGAGATATCATTCAAGCTTCTCCGTGCCGTAAAAGTTAAAAAGCCACCCAAAGAAACTGAGCTTATTTATAAAGTTGAGTTCAACCGAAACGGTACTTTAGGCTTTTAAAATCCTGATCTAAATTTTGTTACAGTCATGTTCAAATCGCATCGCAAACAAGTCTAAATACAGCTTCTTTGAAGTTGCAGCTTTAAAATGAGATATCATTCAAGCTTCTTCGTGCCCTAGAAGTTAAAAAGACACCCAAACAATTTGAGCTTATTTATAAAGTTGTGGTCAACGGCCGAAACGGCAAAGCCAAAGGACTAGCTTTAAAAATCCTGATCTAAATGTTCTTACAAGTCATGTTCAAATCGCATCGCAAAGAAGTCTGAATACTGATTCTTTAAAGTTGTAGCTTTAAAATGAGATATCATTCAAGCTTCTTCGTGCCCTAAAAGTTAAAAAGTCACCCAAAGAAACTGAGCTTATTTATCAGTTGTGTCAACGTGGGCGATCACTATACAAACGGTTCCTTTAGGGGAAAGTTTTAAAACTTGCAGTGATTCATAAATATCACACCTCAAGTCTCCAGTTTTCAAAGTACTAAAATATTACTCTTAGATGAACAAACGAAAACTCTCTCAAAGTGACTCAAAGCTATTCTCGGTAATATTTCTCATCTTCGCACGACACACGATCGCAGTTTGATTTAGAATGACACCGCTTAAAGATGTGCGATGCAAGCTGTTTCCCGAAAAGCTCTGTTTACGGTTTCTTAGTAACGTACGATGGCGCGAATTCTGAAAGAACCATTTTAATTACGCCAGGCCACTTGGACACGGAGCGGGACTCAAAATCGTGTTCGGATGTGTTATTCATGTGTATCAATCAAGATCGAAGATGCGTTATAATGATAAACTCAAATGCACCACTCTTGCCCTACCGGCAGAAGTTCATAGTTTCTTAGCAACGCATTTCCCACCAATCAAGTTAAATTTCGCGCTCCTTCCCTGTCTATTCCCAGAGGGAGTACTTAAGTGTCACCATCCATGACAAGCAGGAGTTCATTTGTTGTTCTAATTATAATAAATGCTCAGGAATCACATTTTAGTAAAGTTTTTTTCTTTCATTGAATGACATGGTAGGGTTTTTCCGACCAATTTAAAAGAGTAACATATCATTTTAAAGTGTATTTCTAGGGCTACCAGAAGCCGATGTTGACTTTTTTTTAAGTTTCGCGCTTGACAAGAAAAAAGACTAAGAAGTTTGCTGTTCAGACTTTTTCATACAAAATTGAGATAAAAGTTGCCTTTATTCAGAAAGAACACATAGGTTTTTTAAAGCGGGGACTTTAAAGAACTGTACCTAAGGGTCAATTGGTGTTCCTTTAATAAAAAGCCGATGTTGACTTTTGCGTAAAATGAAAAGAAAAACACCAGTAGCTACTTTTATCAGACTACCTGACGCCAATTCGGCCATTTTCTCTGTATTTGAATCTTCCGCTCAGCTGTTAATGAGCTTGACGCGTGACTGATTTCGGCAGTTAATGAGATGTGCATATCGATATGTCCAGTCATTCTGGGCAATGCAATGTTATTTCCAGGGAGTTGTATCGACTCCAAATCTGGAGTAAAATAAAACGGTTCAGGACCACCCCCTTACTGGAGTTATTTTTAACTCCAGTATTTTAACTCTTATTTTGGAGTAAAAAACACACCCAGTTTGGAGTTAATGTAACTCTAAAAATTGGAGTAGAACTAACTCTTATGTGGAGTATAAATCACTCTGAAAGTGGAGTACTAGAAAAAGGTTCAGGACCATCCCCTTACTAGAGTTATTTTAACTCCAGCATTTTAACTTCAGTTTTGGAGTTTAATAACACTCCCAAATAAGAGTAAAGTTTACTCTCGTAGGAGTAAACAAATCTGATTGGAGAAAAACTAAACCCAACCATTTTTACCCCCAAATAAAATAAAAGTTAACATTAAAATCAAAGTTGCTGAACACAATTATATGTCTAAGTACATATAATAGATATCGGCAAATTTACAAGAATATATATGTGTGTATAAAATAGAAATATTTACTTTAAAGCAACATGTATCCATGCATTTCCCTTTGGATTACTTTGATGCAGAATGATATTTAACTCAAACAATATATATATATAAACTATACTCAAAATCAACTACTGGTACAGATTTTCAGTACACACTGGTCTATAATAATTATTGTTGTTCTCGTTAGAAAACACTTACTCATAGCGAGTGTCATCAAAATAACTTCAATTAACAAGTTTTTACAACCTATCAATCGTTTTCTTTTCCGGCTTCTACACTCTTGGTTACAAAGGTAAATATTATATAAGGATGATAGGGAATAATGATAGAGAATATATTATTAACTATACTGTATTCTTACCCCACAAGCAATGTCTTCTTCGACTCCACGAAAAGCGAGAAGAAAGAAAGGCTCTGCAGTATGTGTTGTTTTCTTATTGAGCATGCGGCAACGTTTTTATCTTGTGCCAGACTCACTCCATTGTGTCACCTACATCCAGCATTGTTGCAGTGGGCCCAGGTTTGGTCCAGAATCAACTTAAAACAAAAATTAGCCGCACGGTGATAAACCGATTTTAACAGGCTTGTCAAGCCCAAAATCTTAAGCAAAGAAAAACATGAATGCCTCACAGCCTTTTCTTTTCGTGAAGTTGAAGAAGGCTCTGCTCACAGCATACTCTATTCTTTGCTTCATTTAGAACAGCTGCCTCACAAAATATAAATAGCCATTATTATAAGTAATTGCATGACATTTCAGGAGATCAGTGATTAAATTTCCCCGCAAGCCAATGGAGGTTTGTAAAGGTCCCTCTGCCTGTGGCTGTTACAAATCCTCCCAAAGCCCAAGGGGAAATTTAATAACTAATCTCCTAAAATTTAATGATTAGTTTGTAATACCATGAATAACCAAGGAACCGAACTAGCTCCGAGAAGTACATGTACTTGTATAAACTACAAAACATTTCAGTTGGGTTACTTTCGAAAACTTTATGTGCTTGATTGAAGGCCATTCAATGAATTACCCTGGGGAAAAGTACATTCTTTATGAGAAGAATAACAGTAAAATACAATGCACATGTGGTTGACTAAATATTTAAGGAGCATGCATGGAGTTTTATAATTAAGTTACGTATTTTGGTTTTAAGTACCATATCCCACATGCAAGCAACATGAACAAGCCATATAATGGGAAGGGTACAGGGTAACTAGCCTGTGTCGCATCCGAACTAAACCCAGGTTGAGTCTGCAAACCAGCGACAGAAAGGTTGTACTAGACCCCCAGCAGCGTACCATAATTTGAGTATGCGTTCTGATTGGCTTTTAAAAATGCTTTTTGTTACATGTTCAACTGTCACCAGTTAGTCTCCCCAGAATCCAATAACCACTTGCACCAGAACACTCGTCTGGCAGGAAATCGTTAGTGGAAATACAGAGGCTAAACTTCAAAAATATGGATGTAGAATCGGTTCAAACAGCTTCGTATATATCCTGTTCTTAGCTTTTATCAAGATATAAGAAATATTTTGGAAGAACTCATTTATTTTGAGGCTGAACTAGTGAGCTCGTATAAAATGGCGACAAAAGCGAGTCGTTGCTAATTTAATTTGTACATGTATACTGTAATTGGTCTAGACAAATGGGGAATGGAATGTTGTGCTGATGTAAGCAGCTGTTGGAGCTATCGCATGGCGTAATGAGATCTAGTCATTTCAAAATAGCCAGTTAGAAGACATGTAAGAAAAAGCATTTTTAAAAGCCAATCAGAACGTGTACTCAAATCACGGTACGCTGCTGGGGGTCTAGAACAAGCTCTCTGTTGCTGGTTTGCAGATGGACTTAACCAGGGTTCAGTTCAGATACAACGCAGGCTACAGGGTAATGAGCATTGTGCCCTAGGGGCCATAACTTTAGCCTGATTTTCAGACGGTCGAGGACATCCGCTCACTTCCTCCCACCTCCCCATCTGATGGACTTTGACAGAAACCAGTGTTCTGGTCATTGTTTCATTTCGACCAATCAGAGCGAAGGTTTCATTCTTAGAGAACTGAGGTATGCATGGAATGTCTCTAGAGTGCAGCCTGCATGAATGTGAAGCCAAATGGTGGACGATGGAAACGGACTTGATATGGCTTTGGAGAAAGCGTGCGAAACTTTCGACATTTCTGAATTATTTCCCAAACAGAGAAAGGCATTATTATACTTCGCTGGAAGGACCTTTGCTACCACAGCTGCATCTATAAGGCGACGACCAGGTCGAGAACTGAGAAGAGAGAAATGATATAGTCTTCTACAACTTCTACAGATTGTCAGAATCACGGCTCTTTCATGCACTGCAGAATATGTTCTACAGCTTCAAACTTATAGAAACAGAACGTGGAGAAACAAGTTGTCCTCAGACGTGTACCGGGAAAATCTGATAGGAAGCGCTATCGATATCGTGATATATATAATCTACTAGCTACGAGCTTTTGAAAATCATTAATCTTCCTCGACCGCTTTGTATGCCGTATTAAAATGTAATGTTTCCTAGAATGTTGGCAATTAGAAGACCAAATATTTCATGAAATGTAATGATTTTTTTACAGCAGTGAAGACACATACGGAGTATGTCATGGGAATAGTTTCACGACATTTGGGCAATTATTTATGTTTGCAAAATTTTTAACACTTTATTTTGACAATTTTGTTGTCCTAAAAGCTGAAATATCTTAGCTTTTTCGCCTTAAGAAGATTAAATCTTGGTTGACTAAATCTAAGTTGGATTACATTTTGCCTAAATATTTATGTTATCAGAATTTTGAACAGTCTTGATTTTGACAAATTGTAAAGTACAACAAATCCGGTAGTTAGATCAGTGTTGTGACCATGAGCTTGAAATACTGTACAAAAAATCCTATTTAAAAAGTTCCTGCTGCCCAAAAAACCAGAGCAACTCACACAGGATAGGGTTAGTTCTGAGAAATCGACATAAGTTTGAAGCTGTAAAACATAAGAATTCTGCAGTGCAGGAAAGTGCGTGATTCTGGCGAGCTGTACTAGAAGGCTAATTAATTTCTCCTCTCTCGATTCTGTGCCTGGTCGTCGCCTATAGATGCAGCTGTGATGGCCAAGGTCCTTTCGGGAAACAAGGGGTAATACTGCCTTTTGCTGTTCGGGAAATAATTCAGAAATGCCGAAAGTTTCGCACGCTTTCTCCAAAGCCATTTCAAGTCCGTTTGTATCGTCCGCCATTTGGGTTGTCCTTCATGCAGGCTCCACTGTACATTCCACGCATACCTCAGTTCTCTAAAAATAAAACCTTCGCTCTGATTGGTCGAAATTACATGACGTCAGGAACACGGTTTCTGCCAAAGTCCATCAGACGGGGAGGTGGGAGGAAGTGAGTGGATGACCTCGACCGTCTGAAAATCAGTCTACCATAACCTGGGTGTGCCAGGGGACATTCCAATGTTCCCTCATCAGAGTGCCCCTCTAATTTTCTCTCATGCTTATTATGCATGTACCATATACCTTCAGGGTACAGACTACAGTAATGGTTGTATACTGAATAAAATAAGGGCTGTACATGGGCAACCTGATCACTGATAAATTAGTGTTGACTGTACTAATTTGTTAGGTGTTTACAAAGTACATGTAACAGTCTTCAAAAGTGTGTGCACAAATTTTGATATTTTGTTTTAAACAAATTTCATGGTCATTTGAACTTTGAAGGTGAATATCAGTGGAAGGCAATGCAAAGTGAATAAAAAATGTCATAGCATTTGCTTAAAGCAAAATTCACACACACATTAGAAGACCATGTTATTCTACATTATTGTGCAGTTTCAGATGTACTGTATATGTTATATCCTCATTGCATTCAATTCAAATTCACCGATGTGAATGTAAATTATTCCTCCTTACACACATTACCATAGCAACATCTAATAAATTCGTACAGACAATTGATCAGTGATCATTTTGGTATATTATAGGTTGCCCATCTACAGCCCTTATTCTATTCAGTATAAAAACACTTTTAATCTGTATCCTGAAGGTATAAAGTAACCTTAATCATGTTAATGAGGGAGATTTAGTTGAAGCTTGCTGATGAGGAAACTTAGAGGTTTAATGTCACTGCATGAAAAACAAAGTAAACTGGGGTAATCATGTTAGTACAACATGTATCTTCATTGTAATAGAGGTAATCAGCTAATGCTGTTGCCACCCAATTCAGAATATGTGATGTAAACACACATTACTCTGGAGAATTGATTCTGAAAATTAATTTTATTCAGATAGGCATGACTGCATTATGATTAGGGACGGACCATTAGAAAAGTTATGGGGGGTGGGGGAATTCCAAAAAATATCCACACAAGGGAAAATTATCAAATAAAATATTCATGCACAGCCAGCAACACAGAAAAAATCCTACATGGAGAGGGGGAGAGGCAAGGAAGAGGCCAGGGACTGCACAAATGTACAGGAATGCCATCAATTCCAAATGGTTTCCTTCTATCAGTGTTTTTGTTGCAGCAACTCTTTTGTGCGAGGTACACATATGTATCCTTTGATTTATCCACTATTAAAGGCAGGAGTAATTTACACAAGAAATTTACATAACTTTTCGTCTCAAAAAGATGTTTGAATGGGATTTTCACTGGTCTCGCTATGAGCTTAAATCATAAACAGTCATTTGCAGTGCAAGGTGATGCCACTGTACACTTTTATAGGTATCAATATTAAAGTATAACTTTTAATATGGGCACGCTAGCCCTGATAAAAAAAAGATTTTCACAGGGGCATGGCTCTTAAAGTTTACTTAGGACAAGAATGATTAAGTACAAAGGTAGCTAATTTTGGAATAACTTAATATTCCAAATTGAATAGATTAGTACATAAAATATTTTCAAAAAAAGACATACATGAGATCTTAGCCAAAAAAAATTGCTGCACAGCAAACTGGAGTAAAACAAATTTCATGCAGCTTGAGAATCTCCCCCATAACTTTTCTAATGGTCCATCCCTTAGAATTAAAAAGGAATAATTCCCCAGACTAGCATATGTTTACATCACATGATCTGAATTGGATGTCAACAGCATTAGCCGATTACCTCCATACTATTTCGCATATATCAATACTGCAGATCCTAGCACTAGGGTCAATCACTTTTGCATAACCAAGCCATATGAGGGATCCATTATGCTACATGTACAAGGAAACCTACTGAATTAACAAAACAGCTTCTGGGACCTAATGTGTTAAGTGTCAACCCCTCTACTGCAATGTAAAGGGCATCAAGTCCCCACAGCCAAGTGACCCAGGAGCTTGAATTGGTATCTTCAATAAATTGATTGATTAATATTCCTCATCCTAAAAGAAAAAAATAGAGCATTGAATTAGTTTTGTGTTTACAGAAGTTGGAGTCTGGACATTGCTAAAATGGTGACTAATATGTTGTTTTTAATTTTGAGGGCTGACTATATAATGGCACTATTTTTAGAGTATGATATAATTGATACAGTCACTCTGCTTTGGTAATATTCAACTCTAGGATCTCATGTGTTATGGTCACTTTGCTAAATATACCCAGCTCAAAGATCTTGACAGAACTATACGTCACTCTACAACACTACCAATAACAAGTCTGAATTTGATACATCTAACTGAGACCTGTCTGACCATAATGAGCCTGACCCTCTTAGAGTAACCATATTACCCCCAACTGATGCCCAGTATCTACATGTACATTCCTATCAATTAGATGCAGCTTGCTCTCTCTAATCTCTTTAATTATGACAGCTTTCAGCAAGCTTTTCTCAGTACTGACTAACTTGAAGTTAATCTTATTTCGGAAAACTTGCCGGAGTACAAGAAAAAAATAAGTTCTACATCCCTCAAGCGCTCAGGCAGACTAAGCTGCCAGGACTACCCGCTGGATTAACCAACTCAGTGGGGATATAGAACTAACTTGAAATCAATCCTATTTTGGTAAACTTACTGGAGCTCTACAAAAAAAAGTTCTACGTCCCTGAATCGCTCAGGCAGACAACTGCTGCCAGGATGAACCAACTGTGGATATAGAACTAACTTATTTTGGAAAACTTGCCAGAGCGCTAGAAAAAAATTAGTTCCATATCCCTGAAGCAGGCCTGGAAATATTTTTTCCTACTTGGCAAGGAAAAACATGTTTATATGCATGTGGCCATTTTCCGTGACATTGGCTGAGGTCAAACTCGCCAAAGTTTACTGCAGTAAAGCGCTATTTACTGTAGTAAACCCTTTTTCGAATGACCCCCTTTTCGTAGTTTACCGCTACTAGTAAACTCAACTCTGGTTAGTTACGATAGAAATAAGAAAGGAGGATGAAAAGAAACTTTACTGCAGTAAACCTACCTGAAAAGGGTGGGTGTATCTCGGAGTAAATCTAAACCTTGTTGATTTAGGTGACATGAACTTTTTTTAAGCTTTTATCAGAAAAGTGCAATCACGTACTCTGCACAGAAGTAGAAATATTCCCGTTCAGTCCTTGCGTTCACACAATCAGTGTTAGGAGGATTTTAACATGCATCGGCAGCCTCATGAGCTAGTTTCTTCGTTGTACAGTGACAGGGAAGTACAGTAGCAGTAAATTCAAGGCACATTTGCATGTATTTTTTTTTCTAACATATTTTTCTGTACTTGGCATTCAAAACTAATCATGAATTTGGTTACCGAAAAACTGTGATATTCACTCAGCAATTCACTCTGTTCACTGCAATCTTACTTTCTTCAACCTCTTTCTAATTGAGTCATTTTGGTTACAGAGGCACAAAGCCTGCAGATTGGAACGCAAAGAAGGGATCAGTAAATTAAAAGGCACATTACACATACATGCACGCCAATGTATGCGGCATTAGTTACATACACAAAGTCAGTCTGATTCAACAAGTCCACAAATATAGTCAAAAGTAACACTTTTCCAGAGCGGGTTACGATAGATACGTCTCCGTTCGAATCATCCTTGAGCCGGCCCATGCTTAGCGTGTGTATAATGCCTGTATAAAGTCAGTTCCGAATTGAACTTAAAATCTTCTCAAAACAATAGATAGAGTTAACTGCAATTGGCAAGTTTGCCTTGAAGGAATATACATCAACAAACATTAAAATGAAGCAAATTCTGTTAGCTCTCCTATAGCCTGGGAAACCAGCCGACTCTTATCGCTCCCGACTCGCGAAAGAGACGTCTGGGAAGTGAGGCAGAAAATGCCATACTGATGACGTAGCAGATAGCCGTTTCACAATGCATAAATTAGTTGCAATTCTCAGAAGCCGAATGCGAACAACAGAGTTCTTTTCAAGGAATATAACTACCGTGGCTGCTCGTTTGCTTGGCAGTTGATCACCGTCACGAACAACTCATGAAATTCAAGCCTATTTAGCGTGTGCCGGTGCTGTTGTTGGCTCCTTTGCAGACTGAGTTCTTTCAGCGGCTAGTAAAGCGAAATGTCGTACTGTCAAAACATTTACAAGAAAGGTACTGACTACTGTCATAGTTGTTTATAATTTCATATCAGTAAACCTACATACACTGAGCTATCACAAAACACTGGATGAGTTGTTGTTGCGGCGGATAAATCGTTCAGACAGTGAATCTGAGCTATGAATAAACATAATTACATGTAAGTGTGCTATGAATCACGAACCAAGTGTGATATGAATCAATCACCCAAGCAAACGGGCAGCCTCGGTAGTATACCTGAAAATAACCGCTGCATTCTGTAGCTAACCTCTTAGGCTACTGACCTGACAAAAGAGCTGGCTTGAAAAGTGGCCTGCTATGCTGTGTGTAGGTTTTGAAATTATAAACAACTATTATGTTTTGACAGTCGTAGGACAAATTCTCTTGACCGGGCCGAGCCGCTGAAAGAACGAAGCAAGCAAGCTACCAACACACGCTAAATATATAGGCTTGAATTTCATGGTTGTTCATGACGGTGACCACTGCCAAGCAAACGAGCAGCCTCGGTAGTTTATATACTCTGTTGTTCGCATTCGGCTTCTGAGAATTGCAACTAATTTATGCATTGTGAAACGGCTATCTGCTACATCATCAGTATGACATTTTCTGCCTCACTTCCCAGACGTCTCTTTCGCGAGTCGGGAGCGATAAGAGTCGGCTGGTTTCCCAGGCTAGCTCTCCTAGTGAGCATATATATAAATGAGTAAAAGAAGAGAAACGAGCAAAACTACACGTTCAGGTTCCATTGCTCAGCCTTTTGCGAATGCCTAAACTTGAAGGCTAAAATTAGCATAGGACAGTTAACTGTCATCACTCCGTTTATATAGATACCAGTGTGTCAATAGTACAGCACAAAACTCATCTGGATTTTGTTTATCTTTTCATTTGACATGTCGGGTAGGTTTACTGTAGTAAAGAAAGCTCATGAGTTTTACCTCAGTCAAGGCAAATTTACTGAAGTAAACATTCAAGTGTGACCACAGCCATTATTATTTTGTCTATTTGTAGCTTACAGGAAGTGTGCCCTTTTACCTAGCGCCGGAAGTTATCATATAATTAGCATATTGATGGCCGCGCTGAGACACGAGGTTCACTATGGTTTTGACTTTTTGTGTTATTCTTTTCATTATTTACTCGCTTAGAAACGTACTTGTTAAGTTAGTACTATACTCAAACACAACGCAATGTCTTAAGATTGTAACTAGATGGTTAATTCGAGTCGCCGATGTGTATTTAAGTTGTAACGACACTTCATGTTTTCACTCTGCTCGGTCGCAGATTTATAAAGGCGACAGAAAGCAAACGGAAACCGAGCAGTTGGACCCTGGGACACATGCATATACATCGTTTTGGCATAGTTAGTTCGTCCATGAAATACTCATTTACTTTTTATTAGTATTATTAAGGCACCTACTGATGAATATATCTACTAGTAAGTAAATAAGGAATTATTTTAGGCTTACCATCTGGCGTCTATCATCTCGAACTGTATTATAGTCTTTCGTTTTCCTCAAACCATAACAGCCCATAAATAGCCATTCAGGGTCCAAACGACGTCTTGATGAGTTCATAGCTTGGTTCCAAAACTCGTAAACTAGCCAAGCTTCTGTAAATCCATCCAAGTTGTAGGAAAATACCGCTCAGAAAGAGCTTAGTTTAGTCGTGGAACCGGTAAAGTTCATGCCGAAACCTGATATAACTCACGAGAGCATGCGTCATAGCGTTGCCGCTGACCGATTAACTGTACTATAGTTACCAGTCGCTACTCGTGTATCAGGAGACCTGCGGAATAGACCGGACTATTTTCATAATACTAGAAGTAATCATAGATTATGAAAGTGCGTTCGACATAATGTGTTTGGCTACCTGTAGTAAAAAACACCTTTGGAGACTGAAAGATTGCTTCAGTGTTCTGGACTACACTGTTGATAATAAGAGACGACGGACTCTTATTTTTAATTGTGGGTGTAAAGTTTTAAATGTTTTCACTAATAATTTATACAACTTGTATAACAAGGAATGCAGCTTAGGCCTGAATAGATTGTGCTAGCAAATCCAGCCAAAGTTGCTCCAAAAAAAGGCTAAAAGTTGCTCAAAAGTTGCCAAAAATTGAAAAAGTTGCCACCAAAATTTGAAAAAGTTGCTCACTTTGGCGAGCCATTTTATTCTAGATAACAACTTAAAACATGGAATGTTGGATGTGTAATTCAATATAATCTTAAAGTTCAACATAACTACCAATAGTAGTACTTTCTAATGAAGTAAAGTAGTTTCTAATGAGTAAATCTCATGATATTGACCATAGACACGTCACCACATGCGGTGATAAAGTTTACAGCCTCTTTGCGTTGTTGTATCTAATCATGACTGAAGCGTCAAGGCCTAGGTAATCCTCAAGGGCAGTGTCTTTCTGGTCATTAAAGGCATTCTTCAGAAGGCTGAAGGCTCTCTCAGCAGATGCTGAACTTGGCTGGATGACCAACATCTTCTTTACCACCCCTGCCCAGTGTGGAAGTGTCTCGCTGTGGGCTGCCCACCATGCCACCTTGTCTTCCTCATTTGCCATGACAACACCATCAGCTGCGGCAAGATAGTCAGGTAGCTCTCGGGCGAAGTTGGCAATGGTGTTGTCATTATCAAGAAATGGAAAGTTTCTGAATAGTCCAGTTTCGTATTCGAAAATTACCGCTGAATTCAATGACTACAGACGCATGTACTCATTCTGAAGTGAAACATTCATAAATACCAGCGAGAAGGTGGAAAATGCGAAACTACAACAATACGCAGAGTTGTGAATAGCCCACCTTCTCGTTGGTATTTATGAATGTTTAACTTCAGAATGAGGCTAAGCCTGAGTACATGCGTCTGTAGTCATTGCATTCAGTGGTAATTTTCGAATAGGAAACTGGAGTATTCTTCCAAGGAGGCAGCTGTTGGATTTAGAGGGGTCAATACTATTCAATACACGTCTACAGCATTCTTAGTGTCGACCAGTTTCAATTAACAGAAACATTTGGGATAATTTGGGTGTTTTATCATTATTTGTTGCTCAAAAGTTGCCAAGGAAGGCAAAAGTTGCTGTAGGTTGCTTGCAGTACAAAAAGTTGCTCAAAACTTCAGAAGTTGCTCAAAAGTTGCCGAGCACAATCTATTTAGGCCTAAATGCAGCTTATCAAATTAGCCGGTAACAAAACGAGCGGGGGACTGGAACTGAGTCAGTAAAACTAATTCAATTAATAACTAGTTAAAGTGAACTTTATTTTCCAAAAGAACAGATCAAACTTAGCTAGTCTGGAAAGTTTGGTGAACTGTGGCTCAATATTGACGATGCTAGAAGGCATCAAATATGTCAATTTTCCCATACAAACTCTCTTATTTTTTAACGTTGTCCCTCCAAACCATGCATTCATTGTAAAATTTTGGAGGGACAAAGAAATTTGAATTGCTTATAATTCAGACAATATTCACTTTAATCATGTCAAACTTAGCACACATGTTAATTTTAGAATTAGAGTAATTCTGATAAACTCGGTCCCAGTCCCCTGCTCGTTTTGTTACCGGCCAATTGCTGTACTATTAAACACGGACTGTGTTTGCTTGTTGTAGCTCGAGAATGGGGTTTTGGAAATGGCCTAGAAGTAGTACACACTTTTCTAAGGCTTTGATAAATCGTACCTACGTACTTTTTTGGCAACATTGCATTTGATTGAAGAAATGTTATATTAGAGCGGATTTCAATTGAGTGTCAGAAGTGTTTTGGTTTTGCGTTTACTAAGCTCACCTATTGTCTGAGAAAGTAAACCAACCAATCAGAATCCAAAGTAAAACCAAACGCAAATTGGTTTTGACTTTGGTTTAGTTTGTCATTGGCTCACAGGGAAGCCATTTATGAGTTACTTGTGATTACTCGCTCCTATGATTGGCTGGCTGTGGGTAATTTGCGTTTGGTTTCACAACACTCAACTGAAAACCGCTCTACTTACCGAGTGAACCACAGCGCAACGACTCCAAACGACCGCGTGCGCATTTTAACGCGCCAGAACGAGGTTAATTTATTCAAAATGATGAAAAAAAGATACACGACCACAACAAAATTCTCGATTTCTCTTGCCTGTGAGACACAGGGAACCCAACGGACACCAGATTAGGATGGCGTTCTCCTTCGTCGAACGCAATTATTTTGTACTATAGTATATTTTTCATTTATTAATGTAAGTAGAGACTATTTAAATAGTTCTCCGTATCTGAGAAAATTTCCGGACTCTGCTTTATGTTTTACCCACTCGTTGTGGTCTACCGCATAGGAATCAGCTCAGAACACTTGACTTCATGCTTATGTGGTTTCAAAGAGCTTTTAGTTAACTTTTAGCTTTTAGGTAGAGTTAATTCAACTACTTTGGTTGAGTGATTTCAACTCCTTAAATTTTACTCCAAATTGGGAATAATTACAACTCGATCTCTGAAATGACAAGAGTAAAACAACTCCTAACTTAGAGTTAAATGTTCAAGCATTGTACTAACTCTTTTGAGGGAGTTAAATTGACTCCAATAGAAAGTATAGTAAATTTCAATTTCCAAGTGGGAGTTAAATTAACTCCTTTACTGGAGTGAAACTAACTCCAAAAAAGTAACTCCACACTCTAGAGTTATTTTAACACACTTACTAGAGTAAAAATAACTCCCTGAAAATAACAGTGTAGTCATTTCAAAATAGCCAGTTAGAAGACATGTTAGAAAAAGCATTTTTAAAAGCCAATCAGAACGTGTACTCAAATCAGGGTACGCTGCTGGGGGTCTAGAACAAGCTCTCTGTTGCTGGTTTGCAGATGAACTTAACCAGGGTTCAGTTCAGATACAACGCAGGCTACAGGGTAGACTTTCTCAAAGTCCTTCTTAGCCCCACGTACGAAGGACATTTCCCACTTGCAGCGCGCCAAATTGACCGGTTAATTTTTCAACCGGAGGCGTGGCTTAGACGTACTAAGGTTTGCCCAATCACAAAGCGTCAATTCTTCAGGCATTGTATGTTGACGTGTCAAGTTAGTCGACCGTGAATGTGGTATTTACAATTTGATTGTACTCAGAAAGAGATTGTCAAAGGCGCGAAATGTAAGCTCCGCCCCTGAAATGTGTTTTCGCGCCAAAACATAATCCTCCGATTCAATTTCCTGCAAGTGAAACAAGTCGAACTCACCTCTCGCTTCGATTCTCGCACTCGGTTTTTGACCCAGTAATCGCTTAACCAGTGACTCAGCGAGTTCGACTTGCAGCAAGTCTAGCTACAGGGTAATGAGCATTGTGCCCTCCTAGGGGCCATAACCTTAGCCTGATTTTCAGACGGTCGAGGACGTTCGCTCACTTCCTCCTACCTCCCCATCTGATGGACTTTGACAGAAACCGTGTTCTGGTCATTGTTTCATTTCGACCAATCAGAGCGAAGGTTTCATTCTTAGAGAACTGAGGTATGCATGGAATGTCTCTAGAGTGCAGCCTGCATGAAGGTGAAGCCAAATGGCAGACGATACAAACGGACTTGATATGGCTTTGGAGAAAGCGTGCGAAACTTTTGACATTTCTGAATTATTTCCCGAACAGAGAAAGGCATTATTATACTTCGTTTCCTGGAAGGACCTTTGCTACCACAGCTGCATCTATAAGGCAACGACCAGGTCGAGAACTGAGAGGAGAGAAATGATATAGTCTTCTACAACTTCTACAGATCGTCAGAATCACGGCTCTTTCATGCACTACAGAATATGTTCTACAGCTTCAAACTTATAGAAACAGAACGTGGAGAAACATGTTGTCCTCAGACGTGTACCGGGAAAATCTGATAGGAAGCGCTATCGATATCGCGATGTTTATCAATCTACTAGCTACGGGCTTTTGAAAATCATTAATCTTCCTCGACAGCTTTGTATGCCGTATTAAAATGTAATATCTCCTAGAATGTTGGCAATTAGAAAACCAAATATTTCATGAAATGTAATGATTTTTTTTACAGCAGTGAACACACATACGGAGTATGTCATGGGAATAGTTTCACGACATTTGGGCAATTATTTATGTTTGCAAACTTTTAACACTTTATTTTTACAATTTTGCTGTCCTAAAAGCTGAAATATCTTAGCTTTTTCGCCTTAAGAAGACTAAATCTTTCATGGAATGGCATGACATTTTTACAGGAGTGAACACATATAGTGAATATGTCATGGTAAAAGTTGGATTACATTTGCCTAAATATTTATGTTATCAGAATTTTGAACAGTCTTGATTTTGACAAATTGTAAAGTACAACAAATCCGGTAGTTAGATCAGTGTTGTGACCATGGATGCGCTTGAAATACTGTACGAAAAATCCTATTTAAAAAGTTCCTGCTGCCCAAAAAACCAGAGCAACTCACACAGGATAGGGTTAGTTCTGAGAAATCGACATAAGTTTGAAGCTGTAAAACATAAGAATTCTGCAGTGCAGGAAAGTGTGTGATTCTGGCGAGCTGTACTAGAAGGCTAAATAATTTCTCCTCTCTCGATTCTGTACCTGGTCGTCGCTTATAGATGCAGCTGTGATGGTCAAAGTCCTTTCGGGAAACGAGGGGTAATACTGCCTTTTGCTGTTCGGGAAATAATTCAGAAATGCCGAAAGTTTCGCACGCTTTCTCCAAAGCCATATCAAGTCCGTTTGTATCGTCCGCTATTTGGGTTGTCCTTCATGCAGGCTCCACTGGACATTCCACGCATACCTCAGTTCTCTAAAAATAAAACCTTCGCTCTGATTGGTCGAAATTACATGACGTCAAGAACACGGTGTCTGCCAAAGTCCATCAGACGGGGAGGTGGGAGGAAGTGAGTGGACGACCTCGACCGTCTGAAAATCAGGCTACCATAACCTGGGTGTGCCAGGGGACATTCCAATGTTCCCTCATCAGAGTGCCCCTCTAATTTTCTCTCATGCTTATTATGCGTGTACCATATACCTTCAGGGTACAGACTACAGTAATGGTTGTATACTGAATAGAATAAGGGCTGTACATGGGCAAGCTATATACCAAAGTGATCACTGATAAATTAGTGTTGACTGTACTAATTTGTTAGGTGTTTACAAAGTACATGTAACAGTCTTCAAAAGTGTGTGCACAAATTTTGATATTTTGCTTTAAACAAATTTCATGGTCATTTGAACTTTGAAGGTGAATATCAGTGGAAGGCAAAACAAAGTCAATAAAAAATGCCATAGCATTTGCTTAAAGCAAAATTCACACACACATTAGAAGACCATGTTATTCTACATTATTGTGCAGTGTCAGATGTACTGTATATGTTATATCCTCATTGCATTCAATTCAAATTCACCGATGTGAATGTAAATTATTCATCCTTACACACATTACCATAGCAACATCTAACAAATTCGTACAGACAATTGATCAGTGATCATTTTGGTATATTATAGGTTGCCCATCTACAGCCCTTATTCTATTCAGTATAAAAACACTTTTAATCTGTATCCTGAAGGTATAAAGTAACCTTAATCATGTTAATGAGGGAGATTTAGTTGAAGCTTGCTGATGAGGAAACTTAGAGGTTTAATGTCACTGCATGAAAAACAAAGTAAACTGAGGTAATCATGTTAGTACAACATTAGAGCCTGTTTACACTAAGGAAGGTTGACCCTAGAAAGAGAGCTACATGTATCTTCATTGTAATAGAGGTAATCAACTAATGCTGTTGCCACCCAATTCAGATTATGTGATGTAAACACACATTACTCTGGAGAATTGATTCTGAAAATTAATTTTATTCAGATAGGCATGACTGCATTATGATTGGGGACGGACCATTAGAAAAGTTATGGGGGGTGGGGGAATTCCAAAAAATATCCACACAAGGGAAAATTATCAAAAAAATATTCATGCACAGCCAGCAACACAGAAAAAATCCTACATGGAGAGGGGGAGAGGCAAGGCAGAGGCCAGGGACTGCACAAATGTATAGGGATGCCATCAACTCCAAATGGTTTCCTTCTATCAGTGTTTTTGTTGCAGCAACTCTTTTGTGCGAGGTACACATATGTATCCTTTGATTTATCCACTATTAAAGGCAGGAGTAATTTACACAAGAAATTTACATAACTTTTCGTCTCAAAAAGATGTTTGAATGGAATTTTCACTGGTCTCGCTATGAGCTTAAATCATAAACAGTCATTTGCAGTGCAAGGTGATGCCACTGTACACTTTTAATATGGGCACGCTAGCCCTGATAAAAAAAAGATTTTCACAGGGGCATGGCTCTTCAAGTTTACTTAGGACAAGAATGATTAAGTACAAAGGTAGCTAATTTTGGAATAACTTAATATTCCAAATTGAATAGATTAGTACATAAGATATTTTTTTAAAAATCATGCATGAGATCTTAGCCAAAAAAAATTGCTGCACAGCAAACTGGAGTAAAAAAAATTCATGCAGCTTGAGAATCCCCCCCCCCCCCCCCCCATAACTTTTCTAATGGTCCATCCCTTAGAATTAAAAAGGAATGATTCCCCAGAGTAGCATATGTTTACATCACATGATCTGAATTGGGTGTCAACAGCATTAGCCGATTACCTCCATACTATGTCGCATATATCAATACTGCAGATCCTAGCACTAGGGTCAATCCCTTTTGCATAACCAAGCCCTTGAGGTATCCATTATGCTACATGTACAAGGAAACCTACTGAATTAACAAACCATCTTCTGGGACCTAATGTGTTAAGTGTCAACCCCTCTACTGCAATGTAAAGGGGATCAAGTCCCCACAGCCAAGTGACCAAGGAGCTTGAATTGGTATCTTCAATAAATTGATTGATTAATATTCCTCATCCTAAAAGAAAAAAATTGAGCATTGAATTAGTTTTGTGTTTACAGAAGTTGGAGTCTGGACATTGCTAAAATGGTGACTAATACATGTATGTTGTTTTTAATTTTGAGGGCTGACTATATGATGGCACTATTTTTAGAGTATGATATAATTGATACAGACACTCTGCTTTGGTAATATTCAACTCTAAGATCTCATGTGTTATGGTCACTTTGCTAAATATACCCAGCTCAAAGATCTTGACAGAACTATACGTCACTCTACAACAGTACCAATAACAAGTCTGAATTTGATACATCTAACTGAGACCAGTCTGACCATAATGAGCCTGACCCTCTTAGAGTAACCATATTTCAGCAGGCTTTTCTCAGTACTGACTAACTTGAAGTTAATCTTATTTCGGAAAACTTGCCGGAGTGCAAGAAAAAAAAAAGTTCTACATCCCTCAAGCGCTCAGGCAGACTAAGCTGCCAGGACTACCCGCTGGATTAACCAACTCAGTGGGGATATAGAACTAACTTGAAATCAATCCTATTTTGGTAAACTTACTGGAGCTCTACAAAAAAACGTTCTACATCCCTGAATCGCTCAGGCAGACAACTGCTGCCAGGATGAACCAACTGTGGATATAGAACTAACTTATTTTGGAAAACTTGCCAGAGCGCTAGAAAAAAATAAGTTCCATATCCCTGAAGCAGGCCTGGAAATATTTTTTCCTACTTGGCAAGGAAAAACAAGTTTATATGCATGTGGCCATTTTCCGTGACATTGGCTGAGGTCACACTCGCCAAAGTTTACTGCAGTAAAGCGCTATTTACTGTAGTAAACCCTTTTTCGAATGTGACCCCCTTTTCGTAGTTTACCGTTACTAGTAAACTCAACTCTGGTTAGTTACGATAGAAAGGAGGATGAAAAGAAACTTTACTGCAGTAAACCTACCTGAAAAGGGTGGGTATATCTCGGAGTAAATCTAAACCTTGTTGATTTAGGTGACATGAACTTTTTTTAAGCTTTAATCAGAAAAGTGCAATCACGTACTCTGCACAGAAGTAGAAATATTCCCGTTCAGTCCTTGCGTTCACACGATCAGTGTTAGGAGGATTTTAACATGCATCGGTAGCCTCATGAGCTAGTTTCTTCGGTGTACAGGGATGTAGCAGTAAATTCAAGGTACATTTGCATGTATTTTTTTTCCATCTAACATATTTTTTTGTACTTGGCATTCAAAACTAATCATGAATTTTGGTTACCGAAAAACTGTGACATTCACTCAGCAATTCACTCTGTTCACTGCAATCTTACTTTCTTCAACCTCTTTCTAATTGAGTCATTTTGGTTACAGAGGCACAAAGCCTGCAGATTGGAACGCAAAGAAGGGATCAGTAAATTAAAAGGCACATTACACATACATGCACGCCAATGTATGCGGCATTAGTTACATACACAAAGTCAGTCTGATTCAACAAGTCCACAAATATAGTCAAAAGTAACACTTGAAACTCTGAAGTCTTTTTTTTCCAGAGCGGGTTACGATAGATACGTCTCCGTTCGAACCATGCTTGAGCCGGCCCATGTATAAAGTCAGTTCCGAATTGAACTTGAAAAATCTTCTCAAAACAATAGATAGAGTTAACTGCAATTGGCAAGTTTGCCTTGAAGGAATATACATCAAAAACATTAAAATGAAGCCAATTATGTTAGCTCTCCTAGTGAGCATATATAATGAGTAAAAGAAGAGAAACGAGCAAAACTACACGTTCAGGTTCCATTGCTCAGCCTTTTGCGAATGCCTAAACTTGAAGGCTAAAATTAGCTTAGGACAGATAACTGTCATCACTCCGTTTATATAGATACCAGTGTGTCAACAGTACAGCACAAAACTCATCTGGATTTTGTTTATCTTTCCATTTGACATGTCCGGTAGGTTTACTGTAGTAAAGAAAGCTCATGAGTTTTACCTCAGTCAAGGCAAATTTACTGAAGTAAACCTTCAAGTGTGACCTCAGCCATTATTATTTTGTCTATTTGTAGCTTACAGGAAGTGTGCACTTTTATCTAGCGCCCGAAGTTATCATATAATTACCATATTGATGGCCGCGCTGAGACACGAGGTTCACTGAACCGGTTCACTATGGTTTTGACTTTTTGTGTTATTCTTTTCATTATTTACTCGCTTAGAAACGTCCTTGTTAAGTTAGTACTATACTCAAACACAACGCAATGTCCTAAGATTGTAACTAGATGGTTAATTCGAGTCGCCGATGTGTATTTTAGTTGTAACGACACTTCATGTTTTCACTCTGCTCGGTCGCAGATTTATAAAGGCGAGAGAAAGCAAACGGAAACCCAGGAGTTGGACCCTGGGCCACATGCATATACATCGTTTTGGCATAGTTAGTTCGTCCATGAAATACTCATTTACTTTTTATTAGTATTATTAAGGCACCTACTGATGAATATATCTACTAGTAAGTAAATTACGAATTACTTTAGGCTTACCATCTGGCGTCTATCATCTCCAACTGTATTATAGTCCTTCGTTTTCCTCAAAACATAACAGCCCATAAATAGCCATTCAGGGTCCAAACGACGTCTTGATGAGTTCATAGCTTGGTTCCAAAACTCGTAAACTAGCCAAGCTTCTGTAAATCCATCCAAGTTGTAGGAAAATACCGCTCAGAAAGAACTTAGTTACGTCGTGGAACCGTTGAAGTTCATTCGACTGCCGAAACCTGATATAACTCATGAGAGCATGCGTCATAGCGTTGCCGCTGACCGATTTACTGTACTATTGTTACCAGTCTCTACTCGTGTATCAGGAGACGCGACTATTTTCATAATACTAGAAGTAATCATAGATTATGAAAGTGCGTTCGACATAATGTTTTTGGCTACCTGTAGTAAAAAACCCTTTGGAGACTGAAAGATTGCTTCAGTGTTCTGGACTACACTGTTGATAATAAGAGACTGACTCTTATTTTTAATTGTGGGTGTAAAGTTTTAAATGTTTTCACTAATAATTTATACAACTTGTATAACAAGGATGCAGCTTATCAAATTTCTGTACTATTAAACACGGACTGTGTTTGCTTGTTGTAGCTCGAGAATGGGGTTTTGGAAATGGCTCAGAAATAGTACACACTTTTCTAAGGCTTTGATAAATCGTACCTACGTACTTTTTTGGCAACATTGCATTTGATTGAAGAAATGTTATATTAGAGCGGATTTCAATTGAGTGTCAGAAGTGTTTTGGTTTTGCGTTTACTAAGTTCTCCTATTGGCTGAGAAAGTAAACCAACCAATCAGAATCCAAAGTAAAACCAAACGCAAATTGGTTTTGGCTTTGGTTTGGTTTGTCATTGGCTCACAGGGAAGCCATTTATGAGTTACTTGTGATTACTCGCTCCTATGATTAGCTGGCTGTGGGTAATTTGCGTTTGGTTTCACAACACTCAACTGAAAACCGCTCTACTTACCGAGTGAACCACAGCGCCACGACTCCAAATGACCACGTGCGCATTTTCACGCGCCAGAACGCTTGAAAAATCTTCTCAAAACAATAGATAGAGTTAACTGCAATTGGCAAGTTTGCCTTGAAGGAATATACATCAAAAACATTAAAATGAAGCCAATTATGTTAGCTCTCCTAGTGAGCATATATAATGAGTAAAAGAAGAGAAACGAGCAAAACTACACGTTCAGGTTCCATTGCTCAGCCTTTTGCGAATGCCTAAACTTGAAGGCTAAAATTAGCTTAGGACAGATAACTGTCATCACTCCGTTTATATAGATACCAGTGTGTCAACAGTACAGCACAAAACTCATCTGGATTTTGTTTATCTTTTCATTTGACATGTCCGGTAGGTTTACTGTAGTAAAGAAAGCTCATGAGTTTTACCTCAGTCAAGGCAAATTTACTGAAGTAAACCTTCAAGTGTGACCTCAGCCATTATTATTTTGTCTATTTGTAGCTTACAGGAAGTGTGCACTTTTATCTAGCGCCGGAAGTTATCATATAATTACCATATTGATGGCCGCGCTGAGACACGAGGTTCACTGAACCGGTTCACTATGGTTTTGACTTTTTGTGTTATTCTTTTCATTATTTACTCGCTTAGAAACGTCCTTGTTAAGTTAGTACTATACTCAAACACAACGCAATGTCCTAAGATTGTAACTAGATGGTTAATTCGAGTCGCCGATGTGTATTTTAGTTGTAACGACACTTCATGTTTTCACTCTGCTCGGTCGCAGATTTATAAAGGCGAGAGAAAGCAAACGGAAACCCAGGAGTTGGACCCTGGGCCACATGCATATACATCGTTTTGGCATAGTTAGTTCGTCCATGAAATACTCATTTACTTTTTATTAGTATTATTAAGGCACCTATTGATGAACATATCTACTAGTAAGTAAATTACGAATTACTTTAGGCTTACCATCTGGCGTCTATCATCTCCAACTGTATTATAGTCCTTCGTTTTCCTCAAAACATAACAGCCCATAAATAGCCATTCAGGGTCCAAACGACGTCTTGATGAGTTCATAGCTTGGTTCCAAAACTCGTAAACTAGCCAAGCTTCTGTAAATCCATCCAAGTTGTAGGAAAATACCGCTCAGAAAGAACTTAGTTACGTCGTGGAACCGTTGAAGTTCATTCGACTGCCGAAACCTGATATAACTCATGAGAGCATGCGTCATAGCGTTGCCGCTGACCGATTTACTGTACTATAGTTACCAGTCTCTACTCGTGTATCAGGAGACGCGACTATTTTCATAATACTAGAAGTAATCATAGATTATGAAAGTGCGTTCGACATAATGTTTTTGGCTACCTGTAGTAAAAAACCCTTTGGAGTCTGAAAGATTGCTTCAGTGTTCTGGACTACACTGTTGATAATAAGAGACTGACTCTTATTTTTAATTGTGGGTGTAAAGTTTTAAATGTTTTCACTAATAATTTATACAACTTGTATAACAAGGATGCAGCTTATCAAATTTCTGTACTATTAAACACGGACTGTGTTTGCTTGTTGTAGCTCGAGAATGGGGTTTTGGAAATGGCCCAGAAATAGTACACCCTTTTCTAAGGCTTTGATAAATCGTACCTACGTACTTTTTTGGCAACATTGCATTTGATTGAAGAAATGTTATATTAGAGCGGATTTCAAATGAGTGTCAGAAGTGTTTTGGTTTTGCGTTTACTAAGTTCTCCTATTGGCTGAGAAAGTAAACCAACCAATCAGAATCCAAAGTAAAACCAAACGCAAATTGGTTTTGGCTTTGGTTTGGTTTGTCATTGGCTCACAGGGAAGCCATTTATGAGTTACTTGTGATTACTCGCTCCTATGATTAGCTGGCTGTGGGTAATTTGCGTTTGGTTTCACAACACTCAACTGAAAACCGCTCTACTTACCGAGTGAACCACAGCGCCACGACTCCAAATGACCACGTGCGCATTTTCACGCGCCAGAACGAGGTTAATTTATTAAAAATGACGAAAAAAAGATACACGACCACAACAAAATTCTCGATTTCTCTTGCCTGTGAGACACAGGGAACCCAACGGACACCAGATTAGGATGGCGTTCTCCCTCGTCGAACGCAATTATTTTGTACTATAGTATATTTTTCATTTATTAATGTATAATTAATTTACATGCTAATTTCCTCACAAAGTAGAGCCTATTTAAATAGTTCTCCGTATCTGAGAAAATTAACGGACTCTGCTTTCTGTTTTACCCACTCGTTGTGGTCTACCGCATATATAGGAATCAGCTCAGAACACTTGACTTCATGACTTGACTTCAAATTCCAACTGTGGTTTTTGTTGCCACTTACTATTAAGTTATGCCTCTCGGTGGGAGTCTTCAAAGCTAAGTTAAAAGCATATTTATTTAAGGAAAGTTTTTATTAGTTTAGTTATTGCTTTGATCGTAAGATTTTATAGTTCTTGTAAATTAACGCGCCTTTGGACGTTTAGGATTAAGGCGCTATATAAATGTAGACTTATTATTATTATTATTATTATGCTTATGTGGTTTCAAAGAGCTTTTAGTTAACTCCAAGGTAGAGTTAATTCAACTACTTCGGTTGAGTGATTTTAACTCCTTAAATTTTACTCCAAATTGGGAATAATTTTAACTCTATTTCTGATATGACAAGAGTAAAAAACAACTCCTAACTTGGAGAGAAATGTTCAATCATTGCAATAACTCTTAAATTGACTCCAATAGAGAGTATAGAAAATTTCAATTTCCATGTGGGAGTTAAATGAACTCCTTTACAGGAGTGAAACTAACTCCAAAAAAGTTACTCCACATTCTAGAGTTATTTTAACACACTTACTAGAGTACAAATAACTCCCTGAAAATAACAGTGTGGGGAACCCAATACCATGCCTGTCTAAGTTTGAGCTGCCTTGCATTAAAATTGAGCGAACGTACAAGGGTTTCGTCACTACCAGCCGGACCCAAATGCGCATGCCTACTGGTTTATCGCTCGAGCACACAAATCTCCCACATGGTAAAATATCTGCTCGGTCAAGTGTATATAAGTACCCTAACGCTCACTTTATAGTTAGTAGCAAGAAACTACGGGACCCGACGATGAGGACTTGATCAACGTCAATTCCAAGAGCAATTAATGTTCGACATCGTTCTTCATTGATTAATTAAATGAAATATCGATTACTATTATATTATCAATTGATATTCCAAGCATTCCATTCTGCTAACTTCTTAGTGAGTGAGTGAGAGTGTGAGTGACAAAGAATGCACGATTTCCCCAACCATCCATTAACTCGTTCCTGCGCTTGCGCGCATCCACGGGTTAAACACTAGACCTCGAAAACTAAGAACTTACAGTACCGCCCAGAAGTATGTTAACATTTTTTTCGTGTACTACACTCATTTGAGTGTAATACACGCACAAAACTACACGCACATGAATAGCTCATTATATAATAGAAATTAATTTCGCATGTGAATAAACGTAAACGATTACCATTTCGAACGATTGACTTTATTCCCGGTTTTGAAGTTTGACTAGTTCGCCAAAGTTCATTCCCCTCCAGCTCACACTTCGATGTATGTGCTGTCGTGTTTTATTTGATCGTTTGGTGTTTAACTTCCAAATAAAGCACGCAGCATACTCCGACTACTTCGCCACTGTTCATCTCGTCCAGTTCACACTTCGATATGCTGCCATTTTTTGATTAAGCACTTAGCTTACGCCGACTAGTTCGGCAAAGGGATCATGTTAAGTTTACGACTCCATTGAACGTCGTAAACAATATCTGTATGTTTACGACTCCATCTTGTCCTAGTATTTTCTTGGTGGTTCCCTTCCTTTCCAAGTATCAACACATATCCAAACTAGAATTGGCAAAGTTAAGATATTTTTGGATCCATATGCTGTGTTGGTATCCGGTCGTTTTGTCCCCAATCTGAAGTCGATACTTGAAGAGTCGGCACTTCCCGTATTAATTGTGACACACTTCGATGTGTTGCCGATTTTGTTCAACTGAAGCCATTCAAGTGCACCGCTGTGTGAGTGTTAACTATTGTGTGCTTGTTATTTAGAAACCGTTCACAAGTGTGTGTGAACGCCAGTTTCTTTGAGTAAACTAAAGTTTGAAGAGTCGGCGCTTCCCGTGTTGTCACACTTCGATGTGTTGTCGTTCTTATTCAACTGAAACATTCAACTGCGCTGCTGTGTGTGTGTTAACTTCCAAGTATTAAAAGTACTGGTCAACTACTTTTAGTTCTAGAACTTGTGCGCTAGTTATTTAGAAACCGTTCATATGAAGTGTGTAATTGCCGGTTTCTATAAGTAAACTACAAGAAATTGATCGGCACTTCCAATGTTATCACACTTCGATGTGTTGCATGTCGTTCTTTGATATGCATCATAAACCATTCAACTGCGTCGCTGTGTGTGTGTTTTAACTTCCAAGTATTAAAAGTACTGGTCAACTACTTTTACTTCTAGAACTTGTGCGGTAGTTATTTAGAAACCGTTCATATGAAGTGTGTAAATGCCGGTTTCTATAAGAAAACTACAATAAATTGATCGGCACTTCCAATGTTGTCACACTTCGATGTGTTGTCGTTCTTTAATATGCAACAGAAACCATTCAACTGCGCCGCTGTGTGTGTGTTTTAACTTCCAAGTATTGAAAGTACTGGTCAACTACTTTTACTTCTAGAACTTGTGCACTAGTTATTTGGAAACTGTTCATATAAAGTGTGTGAACGCCGGTTTCTATAACTAAACTACTACAAACTAAAGTTACTTGAGTCGACACTTGTGTCAGGGAGACTTTTCCTGAACTGAGGGGATTCTCGTAGAGCTGACGACAACCAAGGTTGGATCGTAACGTACTTTATTACTGGTCTCAATGACTGGCAACTTACAAGAGTATTCGTTCTGTATTTATGTCATTTACAAGCAATGGTCTCCGTGGTAGACAGATGTCCTTGACCAGAATAGTTCTCAAGTAATACAGCTGTCTTTACATGAACTCCTATTGTAAGTAGGGTCGTGGCCCGAACAAAGCAAAACTGGCCTTGAAAGAAAGATGTTCCAAACGATCAACAACATAAATAAGATATGTCAAAGGTGAAACTAGAGATCAAATATCCTAGTTTGAGCGTAAAACATTATTTGAGTCTTTAGATATGTTCCATAGAAATCCAACTTGAAGTTAGTAACTAATTTGCATTGACGGAAAGTTCAATGGATTTGGTACCTTTCAAAGTACGGAACTGTAATTAGAAATACTCAAATCTTATTGGCTTGTTCTCGAGATCGCTTGGTACCGATAGCTTAAGATAATCAATACTTAATTAGTTCCTTGTAACAAACACAGGTTATTGGAAAATGAGTTATATTCAATGTTGTCAATGGATCGAAAGCGACCTTAGTAAATACAGGCTCGTGACCAAACGAGTTTAACTCAAAAGAACGATTTAATTAAAGTAACTCAACTTTGGATGCGTCGAGCGTGGGCTAAACTAGAACTTGTTAATTTATGATATGTTTCTCCTAAAGTAGAATTTTGTCTAAAATCGTAAGATCCCTTTTCTTAACATGCGTCCTTTCTCAGCCTCGAGCTCCGCGAGAAAGACAGTAGTAACTATATTGTTTTTAATATTATATGTAACCCATAAGAGGGTAAATCTATTTAGCTTTTGTGAAGTAGTAAAATGTTGGACAATTACGTTTTTTTTTGTTGATTAGAGATTAAATACTTATCATAAATGTGAATAATATAATAGCTAAAATGGAAATTTTGGATAACACATGTACAAGCAAGCGTAAGGTTAAAGTAGTAAAAGTAAAAATAAATACCTTTTTACGTTCTTGCGTGATCCTAATTTCCATGGTTGAATAATAATATATAATTGAATAAATGGTTAATAGTAAATTTTGTTAAATATTGAATACTAATACTGCATAATACTTTTAGATAATTTTGTTTTGAAACATCAGTTCATGGGGGATTTAAAACCTCAGTCCTTGTAAATCGTAATCTTCGTTTCAGTTCGGTTTAGTGAGATGATTAAAACTGAATGTTCAGTGTTACTCAAACGTTTGTAGGTGCATCATCGTCCAAAGGTGCGTTGCAATCAATACAGAGTTCGTGCAATGATTGGATATTTTCTGGTTCAATTGTAGGAAGTTTCTCCTTCTAACACCAGTCGTCAGGTAGCCTTGTGTGTAGAATAGCATACGGACGAAATCAATATAATAGTGTTGATTATCAAGTAGTTGTCACTGTGGTTTGGTTTCAAATTCACGTCATCTGAGGTTGATAGCCATGGTACATCACGCTTGGCTGAGTGGCGTGTAAATATTGGCATGGTGACGGTAAGGGAAGTAGTCATATTGCATGGTACATGTATATTATACAGTATATTAGTTAGGTGTCAGAGCCACTGTTCCATTGCGCAGTTTGAGCATTTGGTTGGCAAATAATAGCGGTTACCATGATGAAGTAGTGGTTCTAGTTGTGCACATGTAGTTGGCTTGTGGTTGTGTGAGAAATCAATCTTAGATCCAGGGGACCAAGGTAAACCAAGCCACTCAATATTTTTGACTAGTTTTAGTACATTAGTTGGATAAACAAGTGTGCCATAATAACACCTAGTTAGAGCGTCAGTTTAACAATAGTTTAAGTACTCTATTGTGCAAATATAATTATTATTCAAAAGTTTATGTAGCATAACTAAAATATTCAGATTGATTGGTCTACCAGCGCGATACGATGTTCACATTCTGTCACTGGATTTATAAGTAACGGGTATACGTTTGTATTGTTTTTATTTGGCGGATAATGCGTAGAGTAAAAATATAGGTAAATCATTCTAGCCAATTAATTCCTTATCTTGAAAACGAGAAACTTGATTAACGGTATTTTGAATTTCAAAAAGACGGAAGATTGACGAAAACACTAAAAAGACTTTAGAAAACATTTCTAAAGTTGAATTGTAATGATATTGTGCATCTTTTTGCAAAATGATTGATTCGGGCCGAGTTATGTCAATGTGCAGAATTTCGGCTGGGTATGACATGGTACAATCTCGGCTGTTGGTCTAATTGATAAAAAGAGAGAACTACGTTACCTGGGTTGCGATGAGTTAGTTGGATGTTACTGATCAGGCGCAAAGGATTTGTCATATTCTTCAATAAGCCTATTATCTAGTATGTTTTCTAGGGGTTCCCATGTAGCATCCTTAGGTGGGTATCCAAACCGTTTTACTAGATATTGCGGTTTTCCCTTCCTGTCTCTCCTCTTAAGGAGTTTTTCTGCTTGAAAAATATCGTTAGCGGTCGTGTTGTGTTCCGCTCGTCGTACAACAGTTTGTGTTTGATTAGTATCTGTATCTGGCGAAGCTTCGACTTGAATTTCGGCCTGATTTGCCTGCGCCTGATTTACTGTGGGGGGTACCTCGTTGGGAATCTCTCGCTCTTCTACAGTTTGTTGGTCCATAACAGACTCATCTTCAAAACTATCGAAAGGTAATTCATCTTCACATAGGCAGTGATGCACGGAATCGTCGGTTTCGACGGGGACCTCTAGCGGTCATTGACCAGGGTCAAAATATGACTTCAATCTGTTGGCGTGAATAATAGCAGAAATGCGCCTGTTGTCACATGTGCGGAGAACAAAGTGAACTGGGGAAAGTTTCTCAACTATACGATATGGTCCGTGCCATAAATGCCGTAATTTCTTAGTTAAACCCGGTGCAGGGCTAGCCGTAAATACCCAAACCCGGTCACCTTGTTGAAAGGTTGGAGCACGAGCATGGCGGTCGTGTTGTTCCTACATTACTTGCTGTGCTAATTGAATATTAGTTCTAACGATCTCATGTGCTATTTCAATGTTTTGTACAATTCGTTTGCGATGTTCCGCTACGGAGCGTGACAGATCGTTGGAGGCAACAGAGAAAATAGAACGGGCTTTCACATGTGGCTACACTTAGAGATGACCTATACCAGAAAAGAACGGAGGGGATGAAAAGGTCACAGTCCTTTTGGTCTTTACTTACGTACATAGATAAAGAGTGGGCGAGGACCCCATTAAAACGTTCGACTAGCCCGTTCGTCTGCGGGTGGTAAGAAGAAGTGTTGATTTTCTTTGTGTTTAACATAAAGCAAACTTCTTTGATGAGTTTCGATAAGAAATTCTTACCTCGATCAGACAGTAAGGTTCTAGGAGCGCCGTGTCTACATACTATTTCGTCTACTAAAAGTCTAGCAATTGTAGCTGCTTCTATAGAACGTACTGGAACGTACGTTAGATAGTTCGTGAAGACGACTATGTGTCTATTTCCTGAATTAGTCACAGGGAAAGGTCCTAAACAATCCACAGCTACTCGTTCGAATGCTGATTCCACTGGAATGGGTAATATCGGTGCATTTCGTATTGTTTTAGGATTCTTCTTCATTGAACAATCTACACACGACTGGACCCACATCTCACAATCTCTAAACATACCCTTCCAAAAATAGAGTTCTCTCACTTTCTCATAAGTTTTATGAATGCCTAAGTGTCCCGCAAGTGGGCTGTCATGAGTAGCGACTAATATTTCAAATTGTAAGGTCTTTGGAATGACTAATTGTGCGTGAATGTCCTTTCGCCTACTCTGCAGACTCGAGTATTATTTTCCTTGCTATTTCGTCATTTTCAGGCAAAATATCATCCTGTAAATACTGGATGATAGGATAAAGAGCTGAATCTCTCTTTTGTAGGTCCTGGACTTGGTCAATCGCCACTCCTGGTACATCTACTGCGCCTATGTGCTAGTAAGGTCTGCGACTCAGTGAGTCCGCGTTTGTGTTTAATTTACCAGGCTTGTGTTGAATTTCAAAATCAAATTGTTGGATTAACAAACTCCAACGCGCTAATCGACCTATTGGATCCTTAATATTCATGAGCCACGTATGCGGTCTATGATCTGAGAAGAGAATGAACTTTTGGCCTTGTAAATATGGTTGAAATTTCTTAATAGCAGCGATAACTGCGAGTGCTTCCCTCTCGGTGGCGCTATAGTTCTGTTCTGCCGGATTGAGATCTCGCCTGGCATATGCAATGGCGACTTCGCGTTCATTCTGTACCTGGGATAGTACCATTCCTATCCCGGTTGCGCTTGCATCCACATACACTAAGAATTGCTGTTGAAAATCTGGATATGCCAGAATGGGAGCACTTAAAAAAGCGCTCTGGCAGTCGGTCGTCCATTCGAATTGAACATCCTTGCGAGTTAGCTGGTTCAATGGTTGTGCGAGTTTAGCGAAATCACGAACAAAACGGCGGTAATAATTTGCTAAACCTAGGAAACTTCGTACGCCCTTGAGATTCTTTGGCACGGGAAATTCAGACACCGCTCGAATTTTATCGGGATTTGGTCTAATGCCATCCTTGGAGATAACATGTCCTAGATAATCTACCTTCGTATATACAAATCGACATTTACTAGGTTTCAGTCTAATGTTAGCATGTCGTAACCGTTGTAAAACCTCAGTAAGGTCGGTGAGGTGTTGAGTGAATGTAGGTGAAAAGACTATGATATCGTCTAAATAACACAATGTGATCTTATAGTTCAGAGATTGCAAAACGCTCTCCATTAGCCGTTGAAAGGTGGCAGGAGCATTGCAAAGTCCGAAAGGCATAACTTTAAATTCATATAATCCTCCATATGTAATAAAAGTGGACTTGTCCCTAGTGGCTTCATCTAATTCGACTTGCCAATAGCCGGACATCAGATCCATGGTGGAAAAGTATTTGGCAATTAAAGGTAGTGTGTGTGAGTCCTTAACGGTCACCGAATTTAGCCTTCTGGAGTCAACGCAGAATCTATCTAAGCCGTCAGATCTTTTCACGAGTAAAACAGGGCTGGCCCAAGGGCTAACCGAGTGTTGTATAATGTCTCTCTCTAACATATCTTGCACGTGTGTTTCAACCTTGTCCCGCAGCTTGTCAACTGTGCGGTATGGGCGTAAGCGAATAGGTTTGCTATCGCCCGTGTCAATGTATGTTTAACAATAGATGTGCGTCCCAACTCACTATTATCATACGCAAATACGTCACGGTATTGACTCAGAAGCGAAGTTAATTGGTCTTTCTCATGTGGTAAGAGATCTGACTTAGATAAATCGACTACAATATCCTTAGTGTTATTTCCTGTGGTTGGCGAGCAAACAGAATTACTAGTGTGTGGTGTAGTAGTGTTACCAAGCGCAGCAACGACCACCGGGGTCGGTTCATGTGAAAACCGGCCTAAGGTTGTATGTTTATGGATCGTAACCGGTGCATTTGTGGGATTCAAAAGGCGTACCGGAACGGTACCAGTTCCTGTTATTGTAACTAGAATCGAAGCACCGCATATATTGTATTGTTCGGCTAAAGATCGTTTTGGTTCAATTAGTCCTGTATTCCCCGAGGGAAATTGTTGTGATAAGTTGGCGATAACAAGAGCTTCTGTGCGCGACGGTAACACAAACGTTTCTAACGCGTGGACAGTACATTGTTCTACCTGGCTAGGGTTAATTGGATTGTGTATCTTAGCGGGTGGTATATCAAGAGTGTGGTTCTTTAAGTCAATTATCGCCTGATAATGTTTTTAAAAATCTTTTCCGAGAATAACATCGAATAAAACTTTGTCAGCTACATATACTAAGAAAGGATATACTCTGTTAGAAATAGTGAATGGAACTAAAATGTGTCCTAAAACAGGAATATCTTGTCCACTGACCGACCGGAGCATATTTAAAGTTGAAATTTCCGGTGGGTGTTTACTTAGTTCGGGAATTTGCTGCCATGTGTCTTTACCAATAACTGTAACAGCTGCGCCTGTATCTACCAAGAAAGTTAATTGAAAATCACCTATCGAACCTGATATTGTAAGATTGCTTGTTGTATTCTGAAAACCTATTGTATTGATATGTCCCTTCGTATCTGTAATCTGAGGCTCTTGATCACGCGTATTATTTGTAAATTCATGTCCCTGAATAATATCATCATCATGCGTAATGTTACTGAACTCTGAAATTTCACTAATGTAATTGGCCTTAAAATCTATAACTTCTTGTGGACTATCTATAATCATAAAATCCATAAATTCATATTCAATGTAATTGGCCTCAAAATATTTATCTTCTGGTAACTTATTCGTATTTTGTTGGTTCGGGACTTCTACGGTTTCTGATTCCGTAACTATTGCTGGATCGTTATCATCTACGACAGCTAAACATGGTTTCTGGATATTCGCTTCTTGAGCGCACTTATTTGTCATCGTATTGCTATTGAGAGTGGTATCTATATCACTTTCACTGCTACTTGCGTTAGGTTGATTTGAATTTTCAACAATCTTTGTGTTTCGTGAACAAAAGGCGTCGAACAGGGTAACTGCAAATCGTTTTAATCTATTTGGCCATGATATTCTTTCTACTTTGGCTGGTGTTATATTCTTATTGTCCTTTTTTTTCAGTGTGCAAATTCTGGTTTGTAAAGTTCATTGTCTTCGAATGTGTGGCACGAACGACAGGTGCTTCTGGTTCTGTACTTAAAATATTGATTGTGGGGAACTGTATGGTCGCTTATGTTTACTTTTACGTGGCTAAAATTATCTGGTATGGACAAAACTTTATGTTCTATGGTTGTCGTACTGTGACAGGCGAATGGTTCTATTGTCGAATGCATTTGTGGCTGCAATTCCTTCTCAGATATGCTATCAGTAGTCGGTGAATTATGGGTGGTTTGTGAAATTGCTTCAGTTGACTCGCGTTGGTTACTGCTTTGTGGTAAAATTACTTATTCTAGCTGAACTACAGAGTGGTCATTAGTGGAAATTGGTTGTTCGTCTTGTGAGTGGTTATCTTGGTGATTATTTAATGATATTTCGCTCAAACTATGAATTGGTTCTTCAGATAATTCGCATCTGGCTTGTTCTGCAGTAATTTCATGTTCGTATGTTGAAACAGTTAGTTCTTCTTCATGTTGGGTTGAATTCATGGGTTGAAAATGTTCTAGATCGTAATGATCGGTCTTCGGTCTTCGGTCTTCGGTCTTCGGTCTTCGGTCTTCGGTCTTCGGTCTTCGGTCTTCGGTCTTCGGTCTTCGGTCTTCGGTCTTCGGTCTTCGGTCTTCGGTCTTCGGTCTTCGGTCTTCGGTCTTCGGTCTTCGGTCTTCGGTCTTCGGTCTTCGGTCTTCGGTCTTCGGTCTTCGGTCTTCGGTCTTCGGAGACCGAAGGATCTACCGTAAATGTGAAACTACAGAAGCTAAAATTTGATTTGCTGTTAGCTAGCCTTCAGCCGGCACTTGTAAGCGATCGGCAGTTGTTTAGTATTTCAATTACATTTGTAAGGCACAATTGTTTATTTGCGCGGTTCTCGGTACAAATTCACATCAGGACATCTAGCCCCTAAAATGCCCGGTTTATCTTCGATGAAGTTGCTTAGATCTACCGGGTGTTGTTGTTTTTTGAAAGAGTTCGAGTCTAAAGTTTGACATTATAATTATGTGAACTGGTCGAAGCACGCAGTTTGAAACCGCTACGAAAAGTTCTGATTTCTTCAATTACTAGTATATCGTACGTATCGTAAGTGAAGGACTCTACAGATACATTTGGTTTATTAGGGATTTTCATTTTAGCTGTTAACTTCACGGCCGATTATAGTTAAAGTTTTTCGGATCAATGTAGAAAACCCTAGAAAATCTGTTACGCGTTTTACCGTACGTTCATTCTAAATCGTAAATGTGTATTCGCCAGGCAAATCTCCCTTAAACTTTGCCGTCAGTATTAGCTCAAAGTGTGAAATGAAAATAAACGTGTGCCGTTGAATAATCTGAGACAAGACAGTGGCTTCAAGTGCGAGTTATTTTACCCTGCGAGGAGAAGTTTCTCATCTCTTTCTTGTAGAAACCTCTGCTTGCAGGGTAAAGTTATTAAGAGCGGGACGAGTCTTGAATTATAATTTTTTCCTCAACTCTCGAGAAGTTTATTACAACACCATTGAATAAAAAAACAACTCTTCGTATTTGAAGTCGGTTCGAACTTCGCGCAAACTTGAATTCGAACAATAACTGCATAACAAAGAAAAAATACACGCGTGTGCGTGTAATACACTCGTGTAGTACACGCGTGCATTTACACTCAATTGAGTGTAGTACACGCATGTACTACACGCGGAAAACGCGCGTGTGCATGTTAACATACTTCTGGGCGGTACTGTAACCGTTGGTTATAAACAGGAAGCGTCGTTGATAACAAAGTGTTGGCAACTGGTTGTTATTCAAGCTCCGCTGTGAAGCGGCCGTGTTTTTTTTCTATTATCTCGAAAACTAATCTGACCTCGAAAACTAAGACCTAACTGTTGGGGCTTACTGTACTCACAGGTATCCCAAGCTGACAATAAGTGACTTTGAAATTACAGTGAATGTATGGGGTTTCTCCTACTTGTTTTATTTTTCAAAGAATTGAAATAAAATCGATATTTAGACTTCACCTGCTTGTTTCTTGTGTCGTTCTTTACCTCTGTAGAAAATCTGAATCCATTTTGCCTGAAATTGAGCGAGTTATGGCGATATAATGTTTTTGGGTTTCGCTACTACAAAGAAGAAGAGAAGGTAGGTCACTGGAGACCCCAGCGAGTTCACCAAGGCCCGTTTAAATGGTCGTAAATCTCTTGAAATTGAAGGGGACGCCAAATTTCTTTCTGTAAACGTTAGTCCAATAAATGGATGGTAAATCTAACTCAGATTACCTTACCTTGTGCCTCGATATCAGCATTCAAACAGACAGGTTTATGTGGCATATCCCGATGCGAAGATTCACGCGTCTATCAGCCTTGCAATGGAACTCCAACCATCGCTTCAAAAACACCCACAACGGGGAAGGACAATTAAAATACCGCATATTTGAAGTTCGCGCCATCAATTTCAAGAGATTTACGACCATTTAAACGGGCCTTGGTCAACTCGCTGGGGTCTCGAGTGACCCACCTTCTTTTCTTCTTTGTAGTAGTGAACCCCCTCTCCCCCCCCCAAAAAAAACAAAACAATCGCCATAACTCGCTCAATGTCAGGCAAAATGGATTCAGATTTTCTACAGAGGTAAAGAACGACACAAGAAACAAGTAGATGAAGTCTAAATATCGATTTTATTTCAATTCTTTGCTAAATAAAACCCCATACATTCACTGTAATTTCAAAGTCGCTTTAAGGGCCGTGTATACGAGCGAAAATAAGACACGTCTTACAAAAGACACGAACTGTTCGTATAAATAACACAAAATTGCTGATCTTATCTAAGACGCGTCTTATGTAAGAACAGGGCTTTTAGCTGTTCTTAAATAAGACGCGTCTTAGATAAGACGCGAACACTCTCGTATAAATGCTCTTCGCTTCTTAAGTAAGACACGAACAGTATGTGCGCATGCGTGATCCCACACAGGGAGCCCAATAACAACAACAAAAACACTCGTGCGTAAGACGTGAACCAATTTATACGTATCCTTCGGGTCTTATGTAAGACACGAACGTATAAATGGTCCAATGCGCGTCTTATGTAAGACGCATCTTATGACTTATGTGAGACGCATCTTATTTTCGCTCGTATAAACGGCCCTATTGTCAGCTTGGGATAACCTGTGCTGTACTTTGCGAAACTGTATTTTGTATATCTAGCTTAATTAGGGGATTTAGAACTGAGCGAAGTGCAGAACAGAAGAGAACTGAACCCGGACTAGTGCGGACATGATTAGAAATGAACCGAGAAACCTGAACTGAGGAAATAATAATAATAATTTATTAACTTATACCGCGCAAATTGAACATGCGTTTTCAAATGCGCCTTACAAACAAAGATATACACGTCAATAAATAAGTTATCAAATAACTAACTAACCCTAACACTATTAAACCATAAATTCCCTCCAGAGATGGTGATATCAGATCCTAGAACCAGATCTTGTAATCCTGAGAACTTTTGCCATCTACAGTCATCTGTAAATGCATTTAAAGATTCGTTCTACGTCCGCACTATACCGCCCTGGAACTCTCTCCCCGCTGCTGCTGTAACTGCCACCACTCTGTCCGCGTTTCAAGTCCAAGCTCGTGCCTCCCTCTGAATCACTTTATTATTTGTAATATTGGATTATTTATTTCTAATTTAATTTTCTGTCACTTGACAATTAACTTAGTGATTAACTTAGTAGTTTTTTGGAACTGGCCACCGACACAGACCGCTGTAGCAGCCTCCTGCAGGGATTAGCTTTAAGCTATATATGGCAGTACATATATTTAGATTTAGATTAGATTAAAACACATGCTGCATCATCGAAAAGCTTCTTTAAAAAGATGAGTCTTAAGGACTTTCTTAAAAATTACAATAGAGTCAGTACACCTAAGATATAATGGCAACTTATTCCATAGGTTCGGAGCAGCAGCAACAAGGCCCTGTCACCGAGAGTAGCCAGAGTCTTTACAGAGGGAGGTGTCAAATAGAGTCCATTGTTCGAACTCAGACTATAATTAGATTTTACTTTAACAGTTCATTAATATACTTAGGAGCGAGTCCGTGGATGGCTTTAAAAGTGATTAATATGATTTCCAAAAATATGCGAAACTTAATAGGTAACCACATAACCTATGCGCACGATAGATTAATCTAGCAGCGGCATTTTGCACTCGTTGCAGTTTACCCAATTGTGAGTTCGGTAGTCCATAAAGTAATGCGTTACAATAATCTAAGCGATTAGTGACAAAAGAATGGATGAGAGTTTCTATAGAATCACGACTGATATATTTTCGACTCCGGGAGATATTGTATAAGTCATAATAAGCTGCTTTGCAAATCTTAGAGACATGAGCAGACAGATATAAGTTGCTATCAAACCATGAGCCAAGATTACGAACAAGGTCCGAGGGCGAGACTTCAGAATTTCCAGCTGAGAGAGTTTTAATTTTCACTTTTGCCAATTGCTGCCTTGTTCCGATGAGTAGGAACTCAGTCTTTCCACTGTTTATCATGAGGAAACCGAACCAGATAGACCGTCTACTGGATATAGCTTACGGACCCAACAATTGCTGGACTTCAGAGGACTCTTGGAACAATCTCAAAAATATACCCTGATTATACGAATGAAAACATTCGAAAAGGGCACCGAATTGAACTGAGATAAGTGAGTACACAGAATACACAGAATTGAGTAATTGAACCGAGTAAACTGAACTGACTGCATGAATATATGAAATAGAACTAACCGAAACGCCTAATGGAGCAGCTTATGGACGGACACAATAAAATGCAGAAATTAAATTGAACTGAGCCGGTAAATAGAACCGAAACCGAACAGAACCATCTAATGGAATATGTCTTACGGACATGAATCGAATATATACAGAACTGAGTAAACTGCTTTTCGGATTGGAAAAACAATTTATCTAACTGGAAATGACATGAGCAAACTATATAGGAGTACAAAGAAGCCATATTCCATTAGACGCTTCTGTTCGGTTTCGGTTCTATTTACTAAGTTAATTTTCTCCATTATTTTGTGTCCGTCCATAAGCTGCTCATTAGGCGTTTCGGTTCGGTTTCCAGTTCTATTTCATCTATTCATGCACTCACTGCAGTTTACTCGGTTCAGTTACTCAATTATGTGTACTCGGTTCACTTATCTCAGTTCAATTCGGGGGGCAGACTTCACCGTTTGCAACCTGAAATGTTATTGGTTACCCAAACAAGAGCCTACCCCTAAAACAATACAAACCCTAACCCTAAAACAATGGGATTCTTTATCATTGAAGTCCAATAGGATACGACCTACAGAACAGTGAAGTCTTACCGCAATTCGGTGCCCTTTTCCAACGTTTTAATTCGTATATTCACGCCCGATTCAAACGTTGAACTTTTCATGCGCTGAACGGATCCCGCTGAACATAATGAGATCAAAGAAGCCGCCTGATTATCTTTTGGTTTTTTTGCGTTCGGCACATGAAACGTTCGACGTTTGAATCGGGGGGCAGGGTATAGTTTTGTTCCAAGCGTCCTCTGAAGTCCAGCAATTGTTGGGTCCGTAAGCTATATCCAGTAGTCGGTCTATATGGTTCGGTTCAGTTTTCTCGGTTCATTTCTAATCATATCCATACGCTACTCCGGATTCAGTTCTCTACTGTTCTCCGCTTCGCTCAGCTCTAAATCCCCTAATTAATTTCGCAAAATACAGTAAACCCCAACAGTTTGGTCTATGTTTTCGAGGTCAGATTACTTTTTGAGGTAATAGAAAAAACGAACAACGCAGAACAACTTCAAACACACGGCCGCTTCACAGAGCAGCTTGAATAACACGACTTTCTTTTGCCAACACTTTGTTATCAACGACGTTTCCTGTTTATAACCAACAGTTAAGGTCTTATTTTTCGAGGTCCTAGTTTTTGAGGTCTTAGTTTTCTAGACACATGTAATACATGATATGCGAATCAGATCAGTTTCCTTTCAGTTCCGCTTTAGTTCACACCTCCACCAGTTCACATTGCGCTGTATATTTCGCTTCTCCTCGCGGTCCCGTCCCCTCGCTGCCAGGATTACGAACAATAGAGATTGTTGTCAAAAGGGCCGCCTTTCAGTTATCTTATAACAAACAACGCTTCGTAAACTACACACAAAGTCCGCTTTAAATGTACAATTAAACGACCTCTTTTGAGAGATCATTGCATGATAATATATGTTGTACAGTAAACTTATTCAAATTCAGGCGTCTTAGTTTTCGAGGTCTTAGGTCTTCATTTTCTAGACACCCAATCCTTTGTGTCGTAGAGTTGCCTGACAGTCCGGCTCTGTTCGGCTTTCAAGCTGAATCAAGTGGAAAACCTTTCTGTTGTGTAAAGAAAACGCTGGTTCTAAAATTGAATTGAACACTTCTTCATCTCGCTATTTTGATTAAAAGTAAAATCAGATGTTATCAACACCGCTTTTAGTTAGCTAATCGAATATTGCGTCCAAAAAATGAACGTTAAAAGGGAAAAAGGCAAGGGGTTCGTTGCAAGTGCTCCCTTCACTTTCCTTTCGCAATTCTCCATCTCCTCCGCTTTCTCTCTCCTCATTCCCCCTCCCCCTTCGCTGGCCACACAGGCTAGGGTGATGTCGTTCGTATTGGTTACGCAAGTCTTTCGAAACATTTTGGTTTGTCATTTAGCCTTTCTACAAAGCTATATGACACATCACTTAATAACCATCGGAAAAACAGCGAGTTTTGTATCCCTCGAATCTCGATGTTTCCCTCGACTTTGTCTTGGGAAACATCGAGATTTCGGGATACAGAAATCCCTCTAAAATTCATGACAAAGCCATATCTCCCCGAGGGAGGGTCATATAGCGAAACGTGGTTCGTACCAACTTGTAGATCGTCAAATAGATCGACCTACACTAACCTTGCTAACTTTTGCATCGAATTACATCGTCTACGCAGGAAAGGAGGATGAGAAATATTTCCTACACCGCCTCCCTATAATTTGATGTCTTATTTGTGCTAGCAGAACCTGCATGGTTCGTATGTCGGTCATGACCAAACTGATCAGTTTCTAAGATTTCAAGTTCTAAATATTGAGACTGTCGAGAACTAATAATTTAAATTTGAGCCGTTTCCTAGGCCTCGCTTAGCCAAAACAAAGGGGGATATATTCTTGCGGATATAAAGGAACGTCGTAACGACATGGGGTTTACGCCAAAATGGTATTCATAAAAATCTGCAGATGGTCTATTTTGTTTGGTTGAAATCAACGTTCATGAAGAGAAATGAGAGCCGAAACAAAATTTCAAAACGGCTTAATTAATCCCGCTGAACTTTATTTGTGCGGGTAATAACTCAAAGATTTAATCTATTTGGGCGAAGTTATATAAGATAGTCCGTTTTTTATTCCTTTTGCTATTCGCTACACACCAAATATTAATTATTTATGTATTTAATTATTGTATTATTTCTCTGATAATCGTTAGGAATTATTATTATTAATACGCTTCTGACTGGTGACTCTCAAAACTAGCCCTTTTTAGAATGTCAACCCTTTTAAGTCACTTGAACAATTTTCGTCCACCCTCCAAACAAGAAGCGAAGTGTATTTCCAAGCGAATGAACCTTGCTCAGGCTCGGTTCTTCGAGAAAGTGCTGATTCAAGCGTTCATCAGACTTAATGATACCTCCAGTAAAATGCGTAAAAAATCCTTAAATTCCGAGAGCTTCGTCAAACAAACTTTGCTGTGTGCACAGGCTATAACTATCCTCACATTTTGTGTATTTGTCATTGATATCCTGTCTTTCTGTTAATCCACTATTTCTTAGAGTCCCCGAATCTCACTCATGTAACCGATTATGAAAAAAATAGTTTTGATGTGATTCCGCTGTGTATGTGTTGATTTAGTTGGTTGTTTAAGCGCGTGCTCATAATACTGCTCGGGCTTCCTGTAGCTCAGGCTATATACATACCGCTCGGGCTTCCTGTGGCTCATCTCGCTGAGTATCAGTACGTTAAATTACACAAGGCAGGCAACCAAATCGGAAGCTTTTGCGAGTGCGTGCCACTCGATATCGCCGTGAATTATCACGAAAAACGTAGCTCATTTACTGTTTTACAACATTTTGAAGGTTACGGGGGGAACGAGAACCTAGAAGTTTTCGTTTTTCGGCAAAAATTCTCGTGCGCCTCGCTTGGCGGCCATGGATGTACTAGCGAGATGCTGTATGTAAACAACCTGAGCCACAGGAAGCCCGAGCTGTATTATGAACGCGCAGGTAAACAACCAACTAAATCAACACATACACAGCAGAATCAACTCAAAACGACATTTTATTTCACAATCGGTTTGCATGAGTGAGTTTCAAGGACTCTGCTAAGAAATAATGTATTAACAGAAAGACATGATAGCAATGACTGAATACACAAAATGTGAGGATGGTTATCCTGTGGTGTGTGGTCCGTTGGATGGTTGATGATGTCAACAAAATGGCGGGCTAAAAAGTACGAGCCCTCAGTACAAAATGTCAGTTGAAACAATAACTACAGTTTTTATGGAGGGAGGGTTCTTTTCAGCATAGAAATAACTAAACATCAATTAAATCAGGAGCCCATTACCCAGAGCGTCCATCTGTCATATATTCGGATGCAGCGTTTTTATAGACCGGGTTATTTTTAGATTTCACATCTCGTTGTTCGCTTCCATCGCGGAATGTTGTCAACAAAAGATGCCTCGTTAGCTTCTCTTGTTTGGTCCACCAACATGGCTGCAAACATCAGTAATCATTTGAATTAAAATTACGCAAACGCTTGTGATTGGCTAGCGGAACCAAACTCGCGGGAAACACCCGGTCTGTAAAAACGCTGCTTCATAGACGTAGTATGGGAGATGGACGCTCCGGGGAATGGGCTCCTGATTAAATATACTTTCTGATGAAATGTAGGATATATTTCCAAAGTTGCCATAAGTCAATATATATTTGAAGTTTACCGTATCTTTGGTCTTCCGCTTCTAGCTGCGATTTAATTCAAAACTATAAATTATTATCATTCCCGATTACTTTTTACACGGCGTAAACCGCTTGAACTAGTAGAATTTCCCTGCCGGTGAGTTTGGCTTGTCTTTTCGGGTTTCCCCTCAAATTTTGACAGATAGATGAAGCATGTTTTCTAATTTGAATTAGTGGACGAAATTCTTGAACGCGCGTCATGCAGTGGGCAAATGCTGCAGTCCATTCTTATTCTTTTGTCCCACATTTATGAGCTCGTCTTTCTCAAACCTGGTTTCATTTTCTTCTCCAGATAAGCTATTCCTTTGTTAATGATTCCATTCCTTGGACAAGGAGAAGACACGTTTTGTCTATTCAGATTTCAGGTAAAACAAATTATGTATGATATAATCACGATTTTCTTGAATGAAAATATATGATTCTCTTATAATTACGATATTCGAAACATATTTTCAAACAATATTAAAATGTTAAAACAATGTTAAAACAAAGGGCATTTTGCAAGAATGCAATCACGTGGCTGTACTGGGTGGCAAAAAATCGTAATTCATATATTTAAAAACACTTGCACGAGATCGGTAGTGTTATAAGCAAAACCTGTTTGTAAATGCTATTTTTCACCTCAGATCGATTGTCGATCTTTCTAAAACAGCGGTTTTAACGATAGCTTGCCACCCAGCATCCATGGCTACGCCTTTCCCATGGGGATCACGAGCTCAATTCATTTGTTAACAAAGTATTATATCAGCACGTGACTGTATTATATCAGCACGTGACTGTATTATATCAGCACGTGACTGTATATCAGCACGTGACTGTATTATATGAGCACGTGCCTGTATTATAGCAGCACGTGCCTGTATTATAGCAGCACGTGACTGTATATCAGCACGTGACTGTACTATATCAGCACGTGACTGTATATCAGCACGTGACTGTATTATATGAGCACGTGCCTGTATTATATCAGCACGTGACTGTATTATATCAGCACGTGACTGTATTATATCAGCACGTGACTGTTTCCTGCAAAAGGCCTGTTGACCGATTTAGCTTGTACATTTGTTGTCCCAATAATGTTTTCTTGATTTGTTTTCGTATCCTAAGAGGAAATGCATCAATTTCTCTAATTGGAAAACAAAGCACTGAATCCTCTGGTGAGCTGTCACATGATCTAAATTGGAACAACAAATTTACAAGCCAAATCAGTCAGTTTATTTAGTGCGCGGTCGATTGAACCTATTCCGGGATAAGAATAGATGAAATGGTATATGGAACACTGCTTCACATTTAGCACTGCAAGCTACACACGCTTGCTGACATATGATAATCAGGATACATTTAGGCCACTGTGGTCAAAACATCCCGCCCATGATAAGCGATTTGTAGTGATAATTTTGCCTATTTTTATTCCGGAATACGTCAATCGAACGCACCCTAACAGTAAGGCCCGTCCACACGTAGCCGGATATGTTTGAAAACGCAACTTTTTGTATTCGTTTAAAAAGAAAATCGCGTCCACAGCTAGCGTTTACGAATCGTATTCGCCGTCCACACGAAAACGCTAATACGATTTGAAAACGCTAACAGGCTTGACAGATCATGCGCACATTCTAATAGTTTGAGCCTCGAAAAAGATTGTCTGCCGTGTTGAAATAACCTCGCACGTAAAAGACTGGATCCGATACCGTGACGTCAGCGTATTCGAAAATCCACACGAGTACAGGAAAACGGCGTTTTCAAACATTTTCAATCTGGGGAGCGTTTTCAAAAAGTTGCGGATTCGATACCGTATTCATCGGATACGTGTGGACGGGAGACCAATCCGCAAAGAAAAGTTGCGTTTTCAAACATATCCGGCTACGTGTGGACGGGGCCTTAGTCTCAATGCATATTAATGACCATTTACCGAGATTGCTGTCAAGGTAAATATTCTCCAATAGGCACTAGACTGAGGTGAATAGTTGCGTTAGTATGAATTTAGAGTTGAACATCAGATAAACTTTAAAAGAGACTAGTGCATTTATTTTAACATTGTTTCTTTCTTGGTATGCGGTGTGTCATTGCAATATGCCCGTTTGAGCAGATGATTGATCGCATAATCATGAAAATCAACTTTAAATTTAACATGCATTCTAACAAACATGGACGTTCGACTTACAGCACTTTAAAACGTGAAGAGTAGTGTTGCCACCCGCCTGATTTGTTTTACTTTCAATTGATTGTTTTTTTGTTCTAATTAACCGCAATTAAAATGATGAATAGTACCTGAAAAGGCGTTACGTTTTTGAAAAAGCTTATATTTTATATCATACAACAGATAGTTTAATGTGCAGTTGTGCGCTCAGCAGTCAATTAGTAATTGGGATGAACGCATTTAAAGAACGTTTGTAACTGGCCAGGTTAAACTAGAAGCTAAAGCTCCTGAACTGTACAATTTCACTGACTGTGCAACAACGTTTCTCGACTTGATAACAAATTCTAACTAAGAATATAATGCATGGATTAATTTACGTCCACCAACACAAATACAGACAATATTTACATTTCTACGGAAACCATAACTAGATCTTCAGAGAGCAATGACTACTCATCTATGCACGCCCTACCGAATGCGTATCTACTCGTTTAAGTTTGTATCTTATAAGTATGACTATTTTTCGCCGGCGTTTGAACGATGGCCAGACTTGTAAAATACACGTGTACAATATATATTGAATTGGTCCCAGATTAGATAACTGACAAGACTTTAAAATAATTATTAGAGAACTGGCGATATCACTCGTCTCGAAAGTGTTATTTTTCAGTCGTACTAGAAAGGTAGTAATCGTCGTGAGGGCGGAAACCTGAGGCAACTTTTCTTAGACGAGAAAGGTGTTGCAGCCATAGCAGTGAACCTTAGTAAGGCCTTCGACTCAGTCTGTCATAACCTGTTGTTGGCTAAGCTCGAGGCCTACGGATTTAGTCAATCAGCCGTTGAATTGATGAAAGCCTACCTGTACGAGCGACGCCAACGAGTGAAAATCAACGGAGTTTGCTATGAATGCAGAACCGTGAGAGTTGGTCTTCCACAGCAATCCCTTCTAGGACCCCTACTGTTTAATATATTTATTAACGATATAAATTACTTCAACTCAAATGTGTCGTTACGATTATACGCTGATGACACGACAGAGTACTTTGCTGACGACTCTCCTATGATGTTGGAGTTCACGATCAATAATGAGACGAGCACCCTTGCAGAATGGTTTGCATCGAACTATTTAACAATAAATGCATCCAAAATACAATCTCTTGCAATAGGACGTTATACTTGTACTTATAACTTCTAGTTAACCAATTCTTCGATTGAGATGAAGGATTCACTGAAAATTATTGGACCATTGACCCGATGCTAATATTTAAGGACTACATCAAGGAGCAGCTGAAAAGGACGTATGCAAAAACTGGAGCGCTTCGTGGAATTTGACGACTCTACAAAGCGTTTGTCTTCCCACACTTAGACTATTGCAGTCCTGTGCTTGCTGGTATTGTAAAGACACAATATAATAAGCTGGAGGATTCAATTTTTTTATATTATTAGAACAATTTTAGGACTATAGCTAAATCAAACACTTACGAAAGCGCCCTACACTTAGTTAAAATACGAACACTTCAGCACCGAATATATTTTCAATCATTATTATCATTATTATTTAAATGTATGACAGAGCAAGGTCCATCATATATTCAGAAGTTTTTTAAGCTACGTTTATCTCACTACAATTTACGTGGCTCCGGTACAAAACTGGAGCAATCTCGCTTTAATTCGAGCTGGTCAAAGAACTCTTACGCTTACTTGCCAGCCACCTATGGAATAATCTACCGGCTAAAGTCGCGCAGCTCCTAACACAAAGATACTTAAAATAATGCTTAATAAAGTGGAGCTTAACCCACATTTATACAATACATAAATATCTAACTTTTGATCTGTGATTTAGCGGCATATGTATAGTAATATCATAAAATACATCCGTTTGTAGAGACATTGATTGACTGACTGATTGATTGATTGATTGCCTATCAACTGAAACTACTAGCAGCTTTGTTCACTCAAACACTAGGTCAAAGCGGACGAGAAATGCCGATAGTCCATACGACTTGGCGATCAAACTGAGTCACCAATTTTCACCCTTGTTTGACCAGTCCAGTCACTTTAGATTGCTGTCTTTCTTTCAGCTTCCGAGATATACCGCTGTACCTTTTCTAGTGGATTGTGTCCTGGATGGAATGTTATGGAGAATTCTACAAGGTGGAACTGGACGTCTGGTAACAAAAAACTCTTTTACAGTATTTACAACGTTATGTGCATCCTAAACCATATTACCAGACCCCATAGCTAATTCCTTTATTTTTTATTTTTCCTTTTAAAATGTTTTTCACTCATTTCGTGTACTCATAAGAATTATATGTCTGCTCGGTTGGAAGTCTTTGGATGTATTGAAGTATTGGAAGTCTTTGGGAGGTTGGAAGTAGTAAATGTGTTCAATGGTTTCAAGAAAATGGCAGACATATGTCAATTTGTCGTGATGCTGTCCGCCATCCTGCTTATATTATGTGCTGTACATAGCTGCATGGTGTTTTAATGTTAATGTTGATGCAGCAACAGAATGAACAACAACTGGCTCACAGTCAGGTTGTTCTCTATTTAAACCAAGCTGTCCATGTTGTGTGCTTGTGCACAGCTACATGGGGTTTTAGTGTTAAGTAACAGTCTGCGCAAGAGTTAGGCACAATTCTATTGTTCAGATGTAATTTGCTTTCCTCACTTTAGTATTTTCTGTTTTTCATACTGACAACTCATCAATCCTTAAATGATAAATTTCTAAAATCAAATCCACTGAAACTACATTTTAAAGGTACATTTCTTTTGTGTGAAAATATTTCGTCCAATCAGAAGAGTCCACTGAAAACAATAACCTAGAAAACGTTCAATTTTAAAATGTTCCCCATATTGAAAGTTCGTCATATTAAACGTTATGAGTGTTTTCACTAGATGCAATTCAAATCCGTTTACGAAATGAGAACAAATAATATTCTTCTTCAAGTTTAGATAGATTTTAATGTCTAAGCCAATGAGGTGGAAGATTGAAACAAAACCACAATTAGCACATTTTACATCCATGCATAACATATGCCTACCTCTTGCGCGGACCATTTCTTAATGTAATGTTAAAGTGCATATAAGCCCTGGATAATTATATTTTCCGGAATAAAAAGTTGGTTTGATTTATTTCTTATGGTGTATTGGCCGTTCAAAGTACCTCCAAAACGTGTCTTGGGTTGCCTGTGGACGAAAATAAAGCGCACGAGAGCGCTTTACAAAATTGGCCTTGGGTCTAGTTTTGACGTCATCAACAGAACACGCTCGATGCGCCATTGCATTAAAGGCTTGCCGAATAAAGCTCTCCGAAACGTTTAGCGCGATATTTTCATCTTTCTTGGTTATCTATTCATTTATTTTGCAAATAAGCCAACGTTTTATACCCGCGAAGAGACGAGTTCTGTTGATGACGTCACGTGTTTTTCTCATCCCAGTCTCCGAACGTGCGCGGAAATTATGCTAAAAAATAATGGAAACATTTTTATTTTAAAAATTCGGAATTTTTTCCCTACCTTTTAAGGTCTAAGCTGTCAAAAAAGCATAACTGGCCAGGGCTTATATGCACTTTAATGAAGAAACATAACGAACTAAAACTGGCTCACAGTCAGATTGTTGTCGATTTAATCTAAGTTGCCGCGAGATTACGCATGCCAAGTTGAACCGACGGCAACTGAGAAGAAAACGACGTCACTGGGTACTAAATCCGGGTCGCATGCACTTATCAGTGATTTGCCTTTCGTTTCTTTGGTTGAGATTTCTTTATAAACTGCAGTATTACATCGCCATCTTGAATTCATGTTATTAGTACGAACCTGAATGAACAAAAATGAACAAGTATGGAATACGAGGGCTACCCCTCACATGGTTCTCTAGTGATCGTAAACAATACGTCAAAATTGGTGAGGCAAAATCTACCATGAAAACCATAATATGTAGTATCCTTTAGATATCCACTCTTGGACCCTTGCTTTTCCAGGAACACCCAACGAACTGTTCTGCAAAATAACTGTTCTTCTGGGCCACTCGGCTGGCAAATTCTGCACTTTGGAATTTCTTGGCTGGCAAATTCTGCAGTCTGATACTAAACAATAATATAACGGAGCGATATTTGTCAGCTGGTAAATTCTGCAGTCCGATATAATTACATAATAATAATATAACAGAGCGATATTTCTCAGCTGACAAATTCTGCACGTACCTGTTGTTTCACAGGTTTTTAAAAATACCGAATTCTGCAGGTTAGCTCAGGTTTTTATTCTTAAAATAAAAATATAGCGTTCTATATTTCAGTTAAGCCCTGTACAAACCGTTTCAACATCGGAACAATATTTAGTGTTGGAGTCGATCTTGAAACAGGTTTAAAATGTTGAAAGGTGTTGAGATATAGAAATCATTTAAAAACAGTTTTCGGTCTCTACAAGTCCCCTGGGAATATATTAAAAAAACAATTTTTGCTGCTGCCAAATTCTGCACTTAAATATTTCAGCTGGGAAATTTAGAAATTCTTCATGAACTTTAGGCTGGCTGGCGCTGCAGAACAGCTGTTCGTCTGCCAGCTGAAAAACAATTCCCTTAAATATGTTTAAATACATCTGATTTGTTATAAAAACATCAGAATGTTTGTTTTTATGAAGTTTTACCGTTGGGTGTTCCACATTAACGATCTCCCAAACTTCTCCAAGAAATTAGCATTTAGAATTTTTGCTGATGATAGAAATATGTTCTATTCTTCAAATGACCTAGACGACCTTGAAAGAGTAGTTAATAGTGAACTTAAGAATGTATTGAATTATTGTTCCGCGAATAAACTATCAACTAACTTTAAAAATACCAATTACGTAAGGGTTAGAGACTGCTTGTGAGCGCTTTATCGACAAATACAGGCACGCGCTGACTGTACGATGAACGAAAAATAATGAATACTGCATGAGGCCGAAGGCCGAATGCAGTATGAAGACATTTTGAGTTCATCGTACAGTCAGCAAGTGACTGTATTTTGGCGATAAAGCACAAACATAAAGTCTCTCACCCTTTTAATATTCAAACTGAGTGCACTGTCAGCAGTGAATTTTAATTGTAATACCATAGAGGTAAATAACAATTTCATGAAGAAGTCATTGACAAATATTTCGCATGTCTCCACTATATCTCCACAAAGAAATTTTATTTCAATAGACAATGAATAAAACACAGGACTATTAATATCCAACTAAGTAGATAACTTTGCAAAGAATATTTTACTTTGGCGTTCGGTCAGTTTAGTTGACGCCTTGCGAGTATGATTTGTACATTTAAAAACGTTTCTCTTGGAGCCATGTATTCAAATATCAAGTATTTAGCCGGCTTAACGCCTAGATAGTCTACTTTCTTTAATAGTTTCTTTCATTCGAAAATAACTAACCTGCAGATTCCAGTGACAATGCAGTGAGTTGAAATCTTGAAACCGGCCTCCGTGTGCTCGGCTCTGAGGCGAATAGTATGATTGTACATTTAACTACTCGAAAACGTTTCTCTTGGAGCCATGTATTCAAATATCAATTATTTAGCCGGCTTAACTCCTATATAGTTTACTTTCTTTAATAGTTTCTTTCATTCGTAAATAACTAACCTGCAGATTCCAGTGGGGCAGTAAAGAAATCTTGACTTGAAACCAGCTTCATTCCATGTGCTCGGCTCCGATGCAAACATTTTCCAAATAAAAAAATCCTAGGTTTTAGAACCATCCGACTGAATTGTAGCATTCATTGTCTCCTCTTATTGACAGAATAAGGTCTCGGAAATAAAATCCATTTCTTCAGTAAGACTACTAGAGTGTTGTAGAAGCTTTTTTTTTCTGGGACACATTTTGACTTGTTGAGTTGTACTTCCAGCACTCGCAAATCAGCCATTTCCAACGAGCGATTATGCAAATGTTCGCCTCAAAATATATATCTTCTGTCACACAGGAAACAGAGTTTAATCCTGCCGTTACCTTTCTAGTAATTGTCTACATTTTCACTGTTAAATAGGCGATTGTAATCAGGTTTTGCAAGCCGTCCAAACACGTAACTAAGCGAATGCTCACACAGTCACTGTATCAGGTCTCCCTTTCCCTTGGTAAGAGAGGGTCTGGGTCGAGTGCTGTGGTCACCAATAATGCTCGCTCATTAGCCAATCACATGCTTGGATTTTGTACAATGCACGAAATTTGAACATTAAATGCTAATAACTACACCCAGAAAAATCCTATGATAAGAATAACAGCTTCTAATATAGAGCAAACTACTCAAATTAAATATCTAGATGTTTTTATTGACCAGCATCTACAGTAGGATGCACAGCTTAAACATGTCATGTTTCAATAAACACATTAAAACAGCTCTACTACACTCTTGTGTATCCCTATTTAAATTATGGTCTAATGAGCTGGTGAACTGCCAGCCAATCCAGACTGGAAAAAAAATAAAGTAAAACAAAATAAATGCCTCCGTTGTATCTTCTTTGCACATAACAGAGAGAGTGCTGCTCCTTACTTTAAACTTCTAGAAATCCTTAAACTTGATGTTTTTAATCTTAAAATATCTTCCCTTGTACATAAAATTTTGTATGTGTCAACGGAAACCCCTACTACTTTTTCTGACTTGGTTCTATATGCTTCTGAAGTTCACAATTATAACACTAGGTACTCCTCTAACCAAAACCTATACAGACCAGCCTCAAGAACAAATTATGGACTTACAAGATTTAAAGTAATGTCATCAAAAATATGGGAAACAGTACCAATCGAGATAAAATGTTTGCCTCATAACAGTTTAAAAAAAACAATATAAGCTCTTCCTCCTTGGAAGCCAGATATAAAATGTTAGCTGCATCTTTAATATATGTATATGTCAATTATTATTTATAAATATTTACTGTAAATGTCTACATTATTCTGTATTGTAAAATTACCATATATCCAAACTTAGTTTGTACATGGAAACAGCCTTTATTTTCTTCCTCTTCTCTCATTATAACCAACAGTCATAGTTTTTAAAACCCTGTAAAGATACAATCAACCCTATTCGTTTATTTATTCCTCCCCTCATTAACTTTCAACATGGTAGTGGTTAACTCGAAAGCTTTCGCTCCTTTGACCACTACACACTATCATCTAAAGATTGTAATTATTATCTACTATTTATTTTTCTCTTTCTTATGGCTTGTTATATTCAACCAATAATTGTGAATAAATTGAACTTGAACTTTGCACAAGCACTACATTACTGGCCGGAAAATTCCCAATCCGGGTGTTTACATGAGTGAATTTTACAAATGTTAAACCCTTCTAGGTGGGTCAACCTGGGTTTCGAAAAGACTTCATGTTATGGCACACCACGATTCCCAGAGTTAAACTAGGCCACTTCAAAAGTACAAAATTCTCCATTATAGTTCAGGAGTATTTAGAGTCGAAAATAATTTGGGATCGAAAATGGTTAGGTTTTTTTTTTGGGGGGGGGGGGTTAGGTTTGCAATGAATGGTGTGGACATGCATGAAGTCTCTGGCACCCGGAGTTCGCCTAATCTGAATCGGATGAAGCCCTTATTCTAAATTTTAGAATTTGGGCTGAACCCAAATGAGATTATAATCTCCAAACAATAGTACCTTAATGTACATGCTAATGATAATAGACCGAATTAGCTTGTACATTTGTTGTCCCAATTCAGGTCACCTGGCTTTTCCCTTTAGTAATAGTTTCTTGTTTTTCTGTATCCCAAGAGGAAACGTACACATTTCTCTAATTGGAAAACAAAGCACTGAATCCTCTGGAGAACCGTCACATGATCTGAGCTGGGGCAACAAATGTACAAGCTGACTCGGTCTATTTTATATGTATGAGGAAAAAACACTAATTCCAGCAGCGAATTCTCTCTTGGTCTAATGGTTAGGGTTACGGCTAGTATCGGGTAAGTACGGTGGCCCACAAAGGACATGCAACAAAGAAAAAAAAAATGCAAACATAAATACACATACATAAACTTTATTTAAACAAATGAACTGCTGCAAGCAATAATAATTTGCTGGAAACAAACTAAGACCTTGAACCCTGCGCGCAGTACAGGACATTTTCATTATAGCGTCATTTTACTACAACTACCGGAATCCTTTTCAAATTATCTTTCTCGTTCAGATTTTAAAACTCCTTTGAGTTCCCAGGGTCAAGATGGCGGTCAGTTGGCGGTGTCAAGTCGTGTTGATGTTCTGTCCTTCGTGTTCCGTGGAGAGCGCTTCGGCGCTGGCAAATTATTGCCACGAATGCGGAGCCTCGTTACCAAGAACCCCTTTATCGCTGGCTGAGACCTCAACCAGTGCCACAGGAGCTACACGCTGCAAAAATACACGTCCACCCTCATTTGCCGATTTTCGTAAGAGAAAAGACGAGGACATGACGAGGCATTTCCCGACAAAGAAAGGCACAGTAGCAGATTCAATCGCGCCCACGTAAAGACCAGTGACCCTGGGTGACAAATAGGTTTTGGTTGGGGTTAGGTTTAGGATGCACCAGATTGCTAAGATTATAATTCCAGTTGGGTTCAACCCACAATTCTAAAATTTAGAATAACGGCCTCAGCCATTTAGAATAGGTCCGACGAGATTTACATTTGTTAGTTGAAAGTAACAGGTGATATTTTTCATCATTTGCGGATTTGTTTGAATTGAATAATACTTTAGTTTGAACGTAAAACATTATCAACTTGGAGCTCCGCTTATTAGCTTGGCTATATATACTTAATTTACAACAATACTTTGTTTTATTCATGACACATTCGCCAGTGAGAATATTCAAATAATGATTACGTAGCTATTGTCGTACCCTCAAGTTTTCCAGACTCAATGTCCTGCCACTTGCATTATTAGGAATTAGGTTTGTGGTATTTCTTTTATTAGTTTCTACACATCACAACGTGTCAAAACCAGATGCTCAAAACCGACACTGTGTGAGATACACCCTTCTATAAAGTCAGATATAAAAAGGTTTACAGATAAACAGTTAAATAAAGTAACAAGAAAAGAAACCAAAATGTGTATATAATCAAAGTCAAAGACTTTGACTATTGTGATGAAAGGGAGTGTTAACCATGCAATTACAAAAATCGTTATCTCACAACCGGAGTTACTGCTTGTGTTCACATGGCCTCAAACGACAACTCCTCGTAATATTAAATACGACAACTATGAAGCAAAGTTTCACCATGATCTCGAAGTTGTTGCGATGTCCAGAGAAAAGATTGCTCTTTTTCTCTGACTTGATCCTTATCATTGCGATCGCGACGGTGTGTCTTGGATCGACAGCTCGGCATAACCTCTTCGTTTCAGTATCTAAGCAATTTCCGAATTATCTGAAAACTAAAACCATAACAACATTAAAAGCCGGGATTATTGGAGTGAGATAAACTGCTACGGTGCTTCTATGTAAGGATCTAGTACTTACATTTAACAAAATTAAAACATCTACCGGTTATTAGAGTACATACACGGATGTAGAGGATTTCTTGTAGTGAGATAAACTGCTCCGGTGCTTCTATGTGAGTAACAAGTACTTTACATTTAATAAAACTAGTATACCTAATAGGTAGTATATGCTGCCGCTCAGTTAAGGAATTGTATTAGAAGGAAACCTACAGTAGCTCTTTGGCAGGAAAAATATATTACTGGGTGATAAAAATGCCAAGGTGTTAGATAATATATTTTGTAGATTTGGGACTATCGTGCCTCTGAAGCATGTTCGAGCTGCGGTGTGTTTTCTCAACCGTTATCCCGATTTATTTTCATTTTTCCGACATATCAACGATTTCCCAGTAAATTCCCCAAGCGCTAGCCTACCAATTCCCGACATTTTCTTAAGATTTCCAGCACCAAAAACTGGTGTTCTCCCCAGCGAAGTTTAAACACCGGAAATCAACTGTAATTGAGAATGTAATTGTAAATGATAATTGGTGTTTTGAAAAAGAAAGGAAAAACATTTCGGAGTTGAGAAAGGGACTGAGACCGAGTGTCAAAAATTGATCTGATTAAGAAATGAACCATCTCACTAAAATTAGTAGGTTTACCGAGTTTGAGGAAGATTGGTTTAATAATAAACATATGGGGAGCTTTCAAAAATCGCAAAAATAAAAGAATGTTTGGCTTTCGAGGACGGCGTACCCAAAGACATACATTCTCTCTTATTTTTGCGATTTTTGAAAGTTTGCTGTTCAGTTCATATTTATCCAAACATTCTCAAACTCGGTAAAGTGACTAACTTTAGTGTGATCTTTCTTGTGATGGGGTTCATTTCATCTCTTCCTCAACTCCGAAATGGCTAATAACAGGAGAGATGTTGCTCTTTGGAAACTGATAGCCATTCAAACTGATAGGATTGAGTCCGATCGCCTACACGAAGCATGCATGATCATCAAGTTACAAAACATATTTTGTCGGTTAAACTCGCTGTCTTAGTCGTAAACCTCACGTCAAAACACAAGTTTGATAAGGATCTCGATAGTAAGAATACAAACGAATTCGAACACAATCAAATTAGCTTGAAGTACAACGTACGACAAAGCACTCGCGAATTTGCGTAAATCGCTCTCCTTCAGATGCATGCGAAGAACATAAACCCGTCAAAGCATTGCTCCTCCCCTCCCCAATGGAGATTATTATGGTATCAGTATTCCCTGAATTAAGCAGGAATTGGCTTATTGTAAAAACAAAGGTTGATGACGTCAGGAACACGAAAGTTTATGAAGTCCATCAGACGGGGAGGGGGAGGAAGTGGGCCGACGACCTCGTACCGTCTGAAAATCAGGCTAAGTCTATCACTGACGCGGATATTGCCCTTCAGTATCGTATCAGTGGCTACAAAAAATGTCCTTCAGTGGGGAGGGGAGGAGCACATTGTGCTTGGCCACGCAAGGAATTGTGGTCGAAACAGCGAATTAACGCAATGACCGTTGCGAGATTTTGTCCAAATTATTAATTGCTGCGCAGCAATTAAAACATCTACCGGTTATTAGAGTACATACACGAATGTAACGGATTTGCTTCCATGTAGTCGTTTTCTTCTAAGTCTCACTTTTCGCTGGATAAGGCCCGCCCTCTATCTTTATCAACTATTTATTGAACGAACTCTATGAAACAAAACTTCAACATGTTCAAGATATATATGTGGTGCAGGTGTCCAAATTTTGCACCACACTAGTATCTCAACCCAGCCGACTCGCAAACATTTAAATGGCTTGAACTCAATCACATTTTAATAGGTTGAACCCGTAGCGAATTATATTCTGAGCAATATCACGAATGAAGATGGTCATAAAGATAGATGTAAGTTTCTTTCACAACCCTGGCCCCTGTCAGCATTATCCCTCCCTAATTTCAATTTGTCTAATTCATATAACTTACTTGTTTAATACATTTCGATTCCCCACCGCGGGGTTTGGACCCGAGACCTTCGGTGTGCAAGACATATTGTTTGAGTTCATTTTTTGCGTGTTTATGGACCGAGACGAAGTCGAGCTCCATAAAAATGCCAAAAAAAATGAACGAGGCCAATATCCCCCCCATCTTGACCGAACAAACTTGGTCAATAAGGTTTCTATTATATAGCGAAAATAAAATAAAATCCATTTTAGACGCAAGAGCGAATATAAATCAAGCTAAAATTAGACTGAAACTCAACGACTTTCACTTGAAGTTGAACTTTGTGGCGTTGACAACATATAAAAAAAAAAATTCAGGGATGAAAACTGATCGGTATTTTATTCAGATGCACTGAGTTTCAATGATAACTTTATCAGGAACCCAAATGTATTTTCTGGGGACAAAATTGTGCATATGTTTTGGAAGATTTGAGTTGAAAACCGGCAAACATATTACAAAACTTGAAAAAAAGAGCTATTGAGCAACACGAACAAACTTGTAAGTACTTATTAGTAATACTCTTAATTTATAAGCCAGTTTCCAAATGTCAATGCTGAATTTCTCAGCCCATGCAATAAAAAGCTGCTTTCTTTGATGAAACTGTGTGTAATAATAATTTTCATTCTACCACGATTTTAGTAGCATAGTGAGGTAGGTGTACTTCTCTTCGTGTTTTAGAAGTCACAACCATTTCAGCTTCTGTCGATTTGACATAGCCTCCTCCGCAGGCATCTCTATTTTTTGAAGAAATCAGAGTATGGGCTCCCTGTGGCAGATTTCTTCGAAAATTAGAGATGCCTGCGGAGGAGGCTAGATTTGACATATATATTTATCCAGCTTCGTTCAATTCAGTCGTTTTTCATCGATTTCTCGAACTTGCGAGAGTCGGTAAAACGTATTTAACCGCTCCAAAGTTGAATTTTAGCTGAAAAACGGAAAAGCAGAAATATATTTTAAATTAGAATTTGCCTTCGTGTGACAATTTGTTTAGTTTCTTTAAAAATGTCTGGGTTTATCGCTATTTGTTTACGAAGAGCTGTGAGCGAATTTGGAAAATCCTGAGAGGGCAAGAGTCATCAGTCTTGCCCGCTCACTGAGCTGCCATATAATAACACACCTTTACCAATGAGCCACACAAACTAGCGATGAAACGAGTGTCACTTTTAAAAATAATAACCCTAACCCGTACCATAAACCATCTACCCTAACCGTCAGTAAACAAGTTCCCAGGGTTCACAGGTAAACAACGTGTTATGGCTGTAATGAGAGCATAATTTTGTGAGATTGCTCAGATTATAATTCGGTATGGATTCAACCCACAACATTCAATTGTTCAACCCATTTAATGTTTGTGAGTCGGGTGACCAAATAGGTTGACAGGTTGACAACTAATGTGCCAACGTTTGATGTGCCTTCCTGCTTTCGATATTTAAACAATACAACTTCATATAGTTAAATGTTATGCACATTCAAACAGATATAATTAGTCCTTGCATTCAGAATTTCTCTGTTTCCCCAGTTAATGATATTTTATTGCTCGTTTTCTTTATCTCATGAAAATCTAATGCTGAGTGCGAAGCAGCACTTTTGATAATGGCTTTTGAGCTATGTGACAAGCTGGGGTCGAAGGCTTGTTATTTAACACGCTGAGACGGTTGTAGGATACAGATCGTCTTTTAATGTTGAACTCTTACTGTTGAACTATATCTATCTCTACATCTTACATGGTTTTCCTGGCTTAATTTTATAGGCAGTCGTTAATATTTAAAAAAGGCCCAAGTTTCAATGAATTAATTAAGTAGTATATAAAATAGGGTTCTGGGACGATTTTCGTTTTCTGTTGCATGCCACATCCGATGACCCCCTCCCCCCAACGCATCGTTTGGACCTTGTTGTACCAAATCCCAACGTATTATCTCTCGAGTACCATAGATGTTGTAATTTGGCACAACAAAGTTCAAACAATACGTTGCGGCTCGGGGGTCATCTGATGTGATATACGACAGAAAACAAAGGTACTACACCAGAACCGCTACTTTAGATACTACTTATTGTATTTCAATGCCCTATTAGAGAAAAGGATAGTATAAGGTAATATACCATGGAAGAACATATACTAACATTCGTCCGAGCACCCAGGGCCATTAAGGGCTACTTACGAGGATGGAAGATGGATGTTCCAGATGGTAGCCCTCTAGGAGCAGACCCAGCTGCTTTCCTAGCAGGCGTGCGGAAGCAGACTACCGAAAAGCTCGAGGAAGAGCTCCAAGACCTCAATAGCTTTAAGGTTCAGCTAGCTTCGAACACAACACTATGGCTCGACAAACCAGAGGGTTCAGTATATGAGATAGCTACCTTTCGTAGCTTGCAATCCGTTTTGACCAGCGATGCTGAGATCCGTGGGGTAATAGTAGAAGCACATGCTCAGATCCACAACTACATTGAGAAGTGGATTAGTCGAGGATCGAACTGGGTTATAGATAGAGTCAACATTCTATGGTTGAACATTGCTCGATATCAACCACTCCGCGGATGTTCATATTTTCCACTACCTAAAGAAATCGCGAATAAGAAAGCCGTGATCAATGTAAAGAACGAAGACGATCATTGTTTACGTTGGTCGCTACGTGCCGCGAAGTTTCAAGTCAAACAACACCCCGAGATGACATCGAAGTACAAAAAATACAAAGAAAACGATGGGTTTAACTTTGATGGGGTGGATGCGCCAACGCCAATCTCACAAATAAAACGAGTAGAGAAGCAAAACAAGATCTCTATCAATGTATATGGTTGGGATTCAAAGGAAAATTGCTTGATCGTGCACCACATCTCAAAGGAGACTTACTCAACACGCGTTAACCTCTTGCTTATAGAGCACCCAGAGAGTGGTATGCAACACTATTGCTGGATCAAGAATTTCAACCGCCTTCTATTCGATCAAACAAAGTACGAACATAGGAAGCACTTCTGCGAGCGATGTCTACATGGATATTCCAAAGAAGCTCTTCTTGAGAAGCATATTCCAGAGTGTAATGGTATCGATGACCGAGCCATCCACATTGACATGCCTACCAATGAGAACAACATAGTCTCATTTCAGAATATCCACAAACAGCTCAAAGTCTCCTATATTATCTATGCAGACCTTGAGGCTTTAACAACTAAGATAGAAGGACCTGCCCAAGACTCTAAAAAGAGCAACACACTTAAAACAGAAGAACATATTCCCTGTGGATTCTCCTACATCGTTGTACGTTCTGATGGTCTTAGCAAACCACCTGTACTATATAGAGGTACGGATACGATCGAGCGTTTTCTACGATGCGTACAAGAGGAAGAGGCGAAGATCAAGGCCCAAAAGGCCAAGCCTCTATGTTGTTACCGAAAGACCAGAGGGTTTATAATAGAGCAACGATTTGTCATATCTGCCAGAAGCCATTGGTTGGTAGCGATAGAGTACGTGATCATTGCCACATCTCAGGCGAGTTTCGAGGTGCCGCACACAGAGTATGTAACCTCAAGTTGCGTATCTCACCTACCATTCCAGTTGTATTCCACAACTTGCGTGGATATGATGCTCACCTACTGATGCAATCAATTTCCAAGACAGAGGGAGATATCTCTTGCATCCCAAACAATATGGAGAACTATATTTCATTCTCACTTGGCAACCTCCGGTTCATTGACAGTGCACAATTTCTATTAGGGTCGCTAGACAACCTGGTTCGTAGTACCATAGATGCATCGGCGGGCAAATGTAAGCGATGTAATAAGGCCGAGCGGGTTGTTATTAACAATGCTTAGGAGCTAGTGGGGGCTTGTCAACAGTGTGGAGATGGTAGCATAAAGCAACTCGACCCATCTCGTCTCTCGATAACCGTTAAGTATACACCCACTAATGCACATCTTCTTAGTCGCAAAGGTGTCTACCCCTACGAGTACATGGACACTTGGGAAAAATTCATAGAGGTCTCTCTTCCACCAAAAGATGCATTCTATAGTAAACTAACCCTAGAGGCCGTATCCGACGAGGACTATGAACACGCACTAGAAGTTTGGAATGTATTCGGCTGTGAAACGTTGGGAGACTATCACGACCTTTACCTCCAGACTGGTGTACTTCTTCTAGCAGATGTGTTTGAGACCTTTCGCACAACATGTATGCAAAACTATGGCTTGGACCCGGCTCACTACTCTACTAGCCCAGGACTCTCGTGGGATGCGCTGTTAAAGAAGACTGGTGTAGAGCTTGAACTATTGACCGACTATGATATGCATCTATTCGTTGAGAAAGGTCTACGTGGTGGGATAGTTATGGTATCTCAGCGTACTGCCAAAGCAAACAACCTAAATATACCCGATTTTGACCCAGATAAGCCAAATAGCCATATAGTATATCTTGATGCCAACAATCTATATGGCTGGGCTATGAGTCAATATCTACAAACAGGAGGGTTTGAGTGGTGATTGGATACCTTGTTGTGTTCTAGATTATCTCACCTGCGTAGATAGGTATACGTCGTAATATGTCTGTAAGAGATCTGACCTAGCAATGTCTTCTACTATTTCGGCTCCCATTTTACAAACTCGATGTATAACCAAGCAGCGTCCAACATTGGCCACAACGCGATTATTGACATGTCCACCAGACAATACGATATCACCCAATAGTGGTAAGCTACCAGGTACTAATACAATGTTTTCTCCTAGCGTTGGTACTTCCACATAGGGCGTCTCTCCTGGATTGGCAGATGATGGGGTGAAAGTTTTCCTATATAGGGTACGTAGAGCTTTGAGTGCGCGAGGCTCTCTTCGTGCTTGTTCGGCAACTAGCTTCGACGATATCATATTGAATATAGCAAGATATATAGTTAAGTTCAACATGGCTTTTGAGGGTGAGGTAGACTTCGACCCTTTTACCGAAGAAGGTCAAGCTGATGTCAATAAGGATATCAATGACGAAGATTGGGGTTTGCTGGGACCACGTGGTAAGGAGAACGAAGATAGTTGGATAAAAAGAGTAGGGAAAAGGCTAGGACGAAGATCGAAACGCACGTGGAATGAGTGGTGGAAGAATAGGAATAAATGGGGAACCAGCCAGCTGGATTACATTGAATTAAATAATCTAGATGATGGCGCGGGACAAAGCAGTCACAGTCAAACCGCGGAAACGTCATTCTCTGAAAGACCAGACGGGAAGGAAATAGCATATAAATATGTCGAGAAGAAATTTCCAACCGTAGACCGATGGGGTAACAATAGTAAGATCGAGGTAAAATTGGGTAATAGATATGAGGTGGAGGTAAGACTAAAACGAAAAAACGCAATATGGCACACCCTGGTTGATCGCAATGGTAATCTTAACGAAAAAATGCTCGAGGATTATAAGTCGATTAGAACTGCTCTAGGAGCCCCAATAGATGGATACGTAGAAAGCCCTGCTGAAACCGTATTGCGTAAAAACGACGACGCAATCGATCAGCTCAACACAGAAATCGCCGCAGATGAGGAAACCATCCAAGATACTTCTAAATCTCCGAAGGAAAAGCAGGAGGCCCAAGATAGGATAGAAACTAGGGAACGAGAGGTGCAAAGGCTAGAGCAAGAAACTGAAGCAGTCAATGATAGTATGTCTCTACGCGATAGGGCAAAAGCTATTTTCAAAAATACGGTTTTAATGTGGTTAGCACACTTGCTGTAGCGGGTGCCGTGGTTGGAGTCATAGTTTCTGTGATGACGAAGGCCCTTGCTAAAATCGCAAAAGGGCTTGGCGGTGCTTTAAAAGCACTAGGAAAAAAGTTGGCGAACCTACTACCTACTATGATTGGTGGAATCGTTAGCTTCATATTTAGTATGGCTGGTAAAGCCGTAGAAGCCGTAGGAAAGAATGCTTGGCTATTGATTGTAGCCGTAGTGGTGTTCGTAGTAGAGCAATACAAACGACGCTAGCGAAACAACAACCACGCAGATCCCGCTCCAGCAATAGCTAACACTGCTAGATTGATCTCGTGTTGTTGAGTGTGCTTTGGTATGGTAGTAACGCTATGTGTGGAAGGTGGAACGTGTTGCTTTGCGCTGTGTGGTAATTGTTTCTTTTGGGTGGTTCCTTCCATATCTGGTGGTTTTGGGTTTGAGACCCTCCCCATTAATATCGTTTACGCCTAACACCATATCTTTCGTGGCCATCGGGATTGGATTCTTAAAACCATCCTTCTTGCTGAGGTAGTAGTCAAGATTGCTTGGTAGTAACCGCACCCCTACAGCTATCGCTAGATCTAGCCTCTTATGCGTGGTTAGTACGACTAGCTTATAGTTATCATAGCTTTTCTTAAGATCGTCTTCAAGAATCGCGCCTTTAACCAATTTCTTAAACATTTCTCTAACGTTGTGTTCGGCTACGATAGATCCACCTAAGTCGCTTTGAGCACCTAGAATACAATATGCAAAGGCCTCGGCCGATCGAGTCAACCTACCCAATCCAGCATTCGTTAACCCTGTTTCGATTGGTGGCGTAAACCAATTGTATTGTTTTCCTCCGTGTTCATCGTTCCGAATAAAGGATACCAGATTTCCCATTTCCTCCTTACCTCCCTGGTCTGCAAATAAATTATTGTGATTTGCCCAATTATCTGCTTCTTTGTCGTAGCCTCTGATTACGTGGACGTTTTTGTAACCATCGCCGTACAAAAGGAATACATCGCCCACTCCGTTATTCCGACCTCCGTGCCATCGAAAGTCTGGTGTTCGAGATAAACCAAACTCGATGCATAAAGTCTCAAGAGCTGCTTTGCTGTATAGGTTATCGGTTTGCTTGAAAGCAGAGTCACCAGGTAGAGGCACTCCATGAGTACCACCAAGTTCACGCAGAATTCTTCGTATTGTGAAATATGTGTGAAATCGTAGGAACCCTTGAACAATTGGTGGATATGTTTTGAAAATAGGGTCAAACAACGACACTCCACATCCAGAAGTCGCACACCACGTTGCGAAATTTAACTGTTGAGGCCAATATTTGAAATCTGGACCTGATAACCACGCATGAGACTCCTTTGCTGTCGTATGCTTTACAACGGTCTCCTTGAATATGTTCGGGACACCTGCTTCGAACTTTTTCGTAGGCGTGACGTATATCCATAGATTAGTGAGATCAATATCTTGTGCTTTTTCGGTATCTGGGACCGCTGTAATAAGATATTTCACATTTTCGTCTGGTGTTAATGTATGTGGGAAACCACCAACCATCCCCTGCAATGCATTATCGATGCGTTTTTGAATGGTAGCAGGTAGCTTGGAGACATCATCACCATAGACCACATAGCTAGAATCCCCATCTCGAAACCAAATACTCGTCGAATATTTTCCAGGGCCATCTATATCCGTGGATGCATAGAACTGGTGAAAATCCGCATGTGGGTATCTTTTCTTGAACTTCGCTAATAGATCGGCATTCAATGTTGCGATCCTTTCATTTTCATCGGCAAGGAGCGCTGTCTGCTCAGATTTCGAAAGCCTTGGACCACCCTTGGCAATCTCCGCCTTGTCCTTGGCAGTTAGAGCATCATACCAATCATCTTTGTCTGGCACAACGAGAGGCATCGTAACTATTGAAGCTATACATATATACAGTTTATAACTTTAATATGCTCTTACATGTCACCACCACATCGGCTGACCATACGGTCCACTTCGATCAACCTATTCATATCCAGAATATTTCGCTAGTTGAGGTCACTTTTGAGAACAGTTGGTGGAACCTAGAAAAGAAGGCTTCGTTCTGGTGGGATACCGGAGGTGTGGGTTTTCCACATAGTATCGCTGCGGAGCACTATGATATTACAAGCATTCTGCCCTCCTTCAAACCTGCAATTGATGCTGGCGAGGTCAAGCAACCAATCCAGTTAAGTAAGAATCTCTGTGCACTACTGGGTGTCAAAGGTAATGAACATGGTATAGATGATATGACAATCCCAGTGGGTAGTCATGAACTAACGCTACAAAATATCCATACAGCGTATGTCAACTGCGATGTGGTAGATTCTAGCTTCTCGATTCGAGATGGAAAACGATCGCAAGTCCTAGCTAGATTACAGATCCTAGGCGAAAGATTCGCAAAATCGACATATGCTTCACTACTCCCACTAACCGTCCGATCTCTGGGGACAACGAGAAGCAGCCTTCGCCTGACAATTTGCGATGAGAAAGGCAACGTGGTAGACTTCCGTGGTAGACCTATATGCTACGTATTGAAGATTGAGTAAATCATACGTATACATACGATGGACGGCGATTCAATTCAACCATTTCCAACAGCACCAGATATCTATCCTTCAGGAGCTCTAAAGGAACTGAGCGACGTTGGAGCGAGCTTTCGACTGCAGAAAGTCTGCGATACGCTTGCCGAACTCGAACAGCAGGCAAAGCACTACGAAGTTGTTCGTAAAAAATATGCCCGAGCGCGTGGTATTGTTCACGGGGTTGCTGTGGCCACAGGTAGCTTGAGTGGTGTCTTATCTGCTTCAGCGTCAGGTATATCATTTACAGGAATCGGGATACATGTGGGTATTTCTTTAGGATCAATTGGATTTATTTGTGCCTTCATTTCGGCTTCGATGGCTGTTGCCAGTAAGAAACTTGGTGTTCACGTCTCGAAGCATGAAAAGACTGTTATGTTGGCAAAAGCTAAGGCCAATTCCGTGGAAGTCAAAGCCTCAAAAGCTCTAGCCGATGGTAACATTTCAGAAGCCGAGTTCGGAAGCGTTATTGGTGAGAAAGTTAAATATGAATCGCTTAAGCTCGAAATACGACAAAAAAATGGGCAAGAAGGGGGGTTAAAAAACGTAGAAGAAATTCGAGCCGAGATCCGAAAGGAGATGAGAGCAAAACTTGGCAGTCTAATGGGATAAGAATCAATATCTACTACGAAAGAAACCAGCGTGGATTTTATTTTAACTTCGCTAAGAGCAGCTGCGCTTAGTTCGTATAAATTACCGCGTTGTTTTGGTTCGTATGCAAATTTCGAGACAGCGCGTGGGCGCCGCTAATTAACATACGGCAGCTGCTTAAAACATAAGTAGGATATTTTGATACCAAATCTTTCGTCTAGCACATATAGCCTCACGGTTCTGCCCTTTCAGCTCAGAGTTCGAATCCTGCGGGGGCTATATGTGGTAGATCGGTTTGTGGGGGGTAAAAAGCCTCCAGCCCCTCACAAATCGTAGCGCGTCTGTCGGTGTGGCAGAAGTTGATTAATTACAGTAGAAAATCAGCGACCAGAGTACAAGATACCAGTGTGAGAACCAAATGTGGTCAGAAGCTGAACAACTACAGTAGAACGAATAAAGTCAAAGCCGGGCCCGGTAAATAAGCAAAAACCTCTCTAGGAACGAAAAATGGCGAAGGAAGGAAAAAGGTGAAATTGGTTCCTAGAGAGGTTCTGGTGACACCAGTTTTGCTGTTTTTCTTTATCGTTTTTTTTTCTTCTTATGTATTTTATTTCTTTTAATTAAACTCTATCACTAGTTAGACCGTGTCTCATATAGATGGGCTCGAAGTGAGAATTGTAAGCAAGCAACTCATCGATAAAACGCGTGATCGAACCCTTATGTGTACCACATCGTTTAATAACGTCGATAAGAGATATACGTGATCCTGAACGGCGTAGCACCTCGTAGCTTGCCCCAACGACTTTAGTTCGAAGTATGGAGCTGGTGCCTATATTTTTTTCTATCGCCGTATGAACAAACTCATAGATTATTTGTTGGATATTTTTAGGTACTCCCGGGGGGTCGAGTTTAGCAAAAGTCGTTGCTATGTGGGGAACTATGCGATCGGCATTTAAATCTATATCGATTTTATCATCAGCACGTAACGATCGTAGAAAGTCATTTCCGCGATAGATGCGTTTGTTATTTAGTTGCATGAAATTGGCAACCTCGCTTTTAAAGCGAATGAAGTTACATTGTATACATGCATGGTAAATCAGAGCAGCTAAAATAGTTCGTTTTGCATGGCTACGCTTGACGCAAACTTTCTTTGCTTGGATGAATACATCGGCTACGATTCCTAATACATTTGTGGTAAACGAGAGGTCATAAGTTTGTTTATAAAGAGTGTTGTATGCCTGTAGTTCTCGCATAAGTGTTTGTCGTTGCAATTCTTGGTTATCCCTTTGCTTTGGGCTCGTACGGTCTAGATCATGTTGATACCGAAAGTTATCCGGACCTACTATACGCAGCCGAGTAGTAACGTTGATCGTTTCTTCGCATGATTCGGCATCGAAAACAAGACCACATGTGGGGCAAACTAATTCCGTTCCTAGCACTTTCATTGGGCAGAGACATTCGGGACATGTGTCCTTGGGGTTAAGACGTAACTGTGGAATAATACGTAGGCTTGCACAAATTTCGGAACCAAGCGATCTAAGAAGATCGTCCATACTAGTGGTATATACCATAGGACTATCGATTATCTAATTGTTTATCGATATATGGAAAAAAGAAGGAAGATAGACTGGTAGTAGTGGAATACCAATTTATCTTAATTCTTTTTTCTTTTTTTGTATCGTGATTTCTAATCATCTAGGAATACCTTGTGGTTCTTCAATTCCACCAATACCTTTGAAAAGCAATCCTCAGTGCGGCATTTTGTTTCACGATATTTCGCCTCGCGGATGCGACGACGCTGCGTTACGCCACACTTCGAGCAAAGCCCGTAACTCGTACGACAGCCGCTACCACACTTCGCACATGGGGCAAATGGGGTGGTACCTCTTCGTATCTGGAAGTTGTGTTGAGCACAGTACTCCGATATCTTAGAACACTTCCTTACACATTTCGTGTCCTTTCCTCGCATCAACCAACTACAAGTGACTTTCTCCATCGTTGCGAATACCTATATATATTATGTCTCTAATTGGTATCTTAGTTGATGTTATCCTTGGCGTCTGCGTCGAGGGGATCTGCAAATGGGACCGTTCGACTCGTGCACTCGACTCATCTGCGTGATATTAATACGTACTAAAGTAACAACATACGTTAATATCGTGAAGTAAAGAATATACGTTAGTATCATGGGTGGATATACTGCATACTAATCACTCCTCTAATTGGGTGATCATGCGAATGCGTTTTTTGGGTCCTGACGGTTTTTTAAATTTTGGCTAAGTAATCGCATATATGATCTATGGTGGGCTGCCCATTTTAGCAGGCATCTAGTAGAACGTAAGCGGCGTGTTCATCCTCCATATGGAGCTGGAAGTGCTTGACGAGCCACTTAACGATATCAAGATGACCAGTTCTACAGGCATCGCGTAGAGCACAACCAACGTCTTCATCCTCTATGGTGAGCTGGAAGTGCTTAGCGAGCCACTTAGCGATATCAAGATGACCATTCCTACAGGCATCGCGTAGAGCATAATCAGTGTGTCCATCCTCTATGGTGAGCTGGAAGTGCTTAACGAGCCACTTAACGACATCAAGATGACCACTTATACAGGCATCTAGTAGAGCATAATCAACGTCTTCGTCCTCTATGGTGAGCTGGAAGTGCTTAACGAGCCACTTAACGACATCAAGATGACCATTTCTGCTGGCACAGCACACCGCACCGTACGCGTAGCCATACTCTATGGTTAACTGGAAGTGCTTAACGAGCCACTTAATGACATTAAGATTACCATCTTAGCAGGCATAGAGTAGCGCAAAATTTTCGTCGTCGTCGGCGTATACGTCCTTTGCGGAAATACTGAAAATCCTAGCCAAATTGTCTCGCTCGTTATCGTTACAAGCAGACCTAACACCAAAAAGGAGTACTCGTCTACGGAACTCTTGGTCTACGTTTTTGTAGCGTGCTAGAGATGCTGCATCGCCTAGGTATTTTGAAGTCAAAGCGATGCTTGCAAATGACGTGGGGCCTGCATACACTGCGATCTTAGTCGAGATTTCAATGGGGAGGCATAATATGTTAGTCGTATGTATAGTACCCGTAAACATGTTTTTTATCATTCGGTACATGTTAGCCGTGTGCATAGCAACTGTAAACATATTTTATAATTCGTTATCTCCGGTATACATTAGAGTGGCGCTCCTCTAATTGGGTGTCAAAATGCGATAAAACGGAGGTGCTGGATGGGGTCAAAATATGAAAAACGTAGGTGCTGTGCCAGAACCCCCATTTTCTATACTACTCAATAAGTAGTATCTAAAGTAGCGGTTCTGGTGTAGTACCTTTGTTTTCTGTCGTATATCACATCAGATGACCCCCGAGCCCCAACGTATTGTTTGGACTTTGTTGTGCCAAATTACAACATCTATGGTACTCGAGAGATAATAAGTTGGGATTTGGTACAACAAGGTCCAAACGATGCGTTGGGGGGAGGGGGTCATCGGATGTGGCATGCAACAGAAAACGAAAATCGTCCCAGAACCGCTACTTTATATACTACTAATTACAATCGACAAAGTGCCGATGAAAGGAAACTTGTTGAAGATGAATAACAACTCAGCCGAGGGAAGCGAGTACTAAAAGTAATAATTGAATGTCGTGAATCAAGCGCAAAATATAATTTCAGTCTTTTAACGTTTCTCCTGGATTTTATTGTTAAAGTCCGTGTAAATTCATCTGTCTAATACGTACGTCTACAAAGAGAACAAAGGCCATTAATATTAACCTCGTTCTATCAGACAAAACTATTGTACGGCCAGGAAAGGTGATTTGTTCAGCAGGTCAAACCTTGCTGATATGAACCGTTGCAATTTCTTACTGGCTAGTGACCTGGCATGTCAACATCAAATGCAACCGACAAGAGACTCTGATTCTGCCTACAAAGGACCCAAGTGTGGACAGGTGTTCTTATCCGATTTTGTCATTGATCGTTTGATGTCTTTGTTATTCTCGACAACAACAACAAAGCGCATCTAAAACTGATCTAGCGAACGTTGAACTATAAATAACCTTTTGGGTTTTTTGTGTATGCGAAAGTAAAACTTTAATAAACTTTAGCCAATTTGTAATTTAGCCTGTCTTAACATAAGTACCACATCGAAAACAATAAATTCGATTTGATATCAAACAAGAGCCCATATGGGCTTTCACTCGGGCCACATTACCCTGGGTACCAGAGATTCTACTGTCTCCATTCGCGAAAGTTAGGCGCTTCGCTTCTCGGCGTCTAACTTTCGCGAATGGAGACAGTAGAACCTCTGGTACCCAGGGTAGGGCCACATGAGATTGAAGATGAAATACACTTTCATTTGAAATCCTCTTAGAAGAATTATTAGCTGAATATTAGCAGTCTTTAGGAGTGGCCGGTAGCGCGGTGATATACTACTCCCCTAGTATATATACATGTATGTAATTCAATATTTTTGTTTTCTCGTATGTAAATCAAGTAGTTGACCTTACGTTTACAATTTAGTCTGCTGTTCTGTTATACTGCAGGTTCCAGTCGTAAACAGTCCGAATTTGACCAAAGTGAAACGAGCTGCTCGCGTCCGTAGATTTATATTTCTTCGTTATGCACTTTTGACATGATATAATTCTTCAAATGGCACCATTGTTTTATTTCTTATGTTTAATAATACAGTTCTCAGCTGTAAAAAAATAGAACATTCTATGGAATATTTCTTGTCCTAAAGTTTGGAAACGTAACACATGCATTTGACGCTAGAAAGTTCAGTACTCGCGGAAGTACGCAAGGTTAATTTACTAGTGGCAGTTTACTAGTTTGCACTATCGGCTGTTATGGAATGGAAACATACTTTCACAGCTTAATATGTATGTCGATTGGTCAGAAGGATATCTTATTGGCAGTCTGGAAATTTTTAAACGGGAGTTTTCGTACAGTATTTCAAGCTATGCTGTAGCGCGAGTTCAGTTAAGCCACAAATGTCCGTGAAACTAATACCGTGTTCATTATTATCGGTTTTCTCTATGGGTTCTCATGTATTCGATAATTACTTCTGGAGCTTCATATGTATGTCGATTGGTCACAATGATTTCCTCTTTCAGTTTTTCCCTTTAGTTTGGACATTAGAGATATATCCTTGGAGATTTCGTACAGTTAAGCGACCGTGTGTCGAACGCTTGTCACGAAAGTGCGTAAACAAACTGTCACAAGCGGTTTCATAGCAGCTCGATGTTGGACTCTCATATATAGTCGATGATAACTTATATAGCTTCATTTGTACGTCGATTGCTCACAAGGATTTCCTCTTTCAGTTTTTCCCGTTAGTTTGGACATTAGGGATTTATTCTTGGAGATTTCGTACAGTTTAGCGACCGTGTGTCGAAAGTAGAAAAGTTCGCTTGTCACGAAGTGCGAACACTGACAACTCAGCGGTTTCATAGCAGTTCGATGTTTGCAGACTCTCACGTAGTCGATAATATAAACTTCTATAGCTTCATATGTACGTAGATTGCTCACAAGGCATCGTATTTGAGTTCATGAGGTTGTTTTGCCATCAAAGATAGGTTTTATCTAACTTTTCGTACAGTCTTTGCACTCAGCTCCGGTCGGTTCATATCATTTCAGCCTCGATCGTTTCTAAGCCGTAGATATATATTTCTTCGTGTCGCTGTTGAATTTATATGTAAACGCGTACGAGATCTACAGTCTTCTTTAAGCTGTTTATCCACTTTGTGTTCATATAAATTTATGTTTACCATTTCTTCAGCCTCCGATCCGGATGTTTTGTTGATATTTAAGATATATACAAGTTGCATTTCCCATAAGATTAAGATTATTCCCAGGCAAAGCTTCGTCAAATTCAAACAGATAATCGCTGTTACAAAACACAACGTAAAGAATACTAGAATAGCTTTGAGCATGAACACCCTGTACAGATCACTCACATTACAATCATACACAGTAATCCACAATAAAAGACCAAAGTAGATCTTTAATTTAAACTTAAGTTTACCTTGAGGCTTGAGAGTTGAATAGTGCTTGTCTCATCATAATTCTGTGCAGAATGTGTATATTTCTTCCTTCGTGTATACTGTTAACGTTGCTCTCACAGTTCAGGAATTCAGATGTTTTCAGACTTCGATAGAGTACAGCAAGCTATAACTGCTCAACCACAGTATATATATTTGCTAGTAAATCGCTATATTTCGCTATAAATCAGCTATTCAGTATACTTGCATAGTATAACGTACACAAGTCTTGATACAAGATCGGTAAACCTGCCAAATTTTAGTGTTGGCCTACCAGTACCAATCACGGTGTTTGCGCTGGTATGTACTATGACCGAAAGTAAAATGAAATGTGGCATAAAACCTACCAAACGTACCTCAAACTAGCCTACAGTATGTTCGACCGCTATGTACAGCCGTCCGTCAAGTCCACCATCTTGATTTTACTGTATTCAATTATGTAAATAAATTAACCTGGCGATTTTTGCGTGACCAGCACAGTGCAATCTGATTGGTGTGAATTTGACCTTTAACGCATGCGCAGAAGACTTGTTGCACAGAATAATAATAATAAAAAAATAACGACTTGCATTTTAAGACTCGGCGCTGCCACAGGCAGCCCGAGTAATGAGGTAATTAGTATAGTCTAAACCATAACATATTTCAGTTGTTTCTGGTTGCTAATTTCAGGAGGATTTATGCAACTCAGCGGCGAGGGTGTGTCATCCCTTGAGTTTTCATCTCTGCCCTGGATACCAGCCTATAAACGGATCAGTTTATGCTTAGAGTTTTCGTTACTTCTCCAAACGAACTCTTCCTCCAGGCTTGATGTGTACAGTGTAGGAGCTAGCCATGACCAAATATGGAGTATGGCTGGGTATCATGGAACCGTGTGGTTTCACGCCAGGGCTCCTATCAAGGCTGAAGACAAGTTCAAAGTAATGAAGATATATTTTCTTATTGTTATAATGTACTTATCTTTTTATAACCGTTATTGTTATCATTATGATCATCATCATCGCTATCATCATCAGTTGATATCATTGGTATACTTTTCATTTAAATATTTATTATTATGTATTCAAGTAACAATCTCGTTCTGATTTCCTGAAATGTGTTTGATGTATCCCAATGTGCACGAGAGCGCTCGCCTCTCACCTTTGTGACCCGAGGTTCGATTCCCGGATCCGGCGTCATATGTGAGTCCAGTTTGTTAGTATTTCGTCATTGCTTCGAGGGTTTTTCTCCGGGTTCTCTGGTTTTCCTCACTGTGTGAAAAGGAAGGTATACGGCCCACGATACTAGCCCATTCGTACCCGTATTCTTAAAGAATACCAGAGTTTCCGGACATGTCGGGTTCCCAAACACGTTACGTGTCATCCAAGTGTCATATCCGTATACGCCCTAATTCGGACTTTTTCCCTATCAGGGAAAATCCGGGTCTTGACACGTCGTTGAAACTCGCCGTGTCATAATCCGTAAATGTCGTGATTTCTAGCAATACGTATTTAATTGTAAGAAAATATATAAGCTAACTACATCCTCAATATTTTGACCGGCTACTAATAGATCCATTTCCGTTTATTGTTGCTTTGGCTACAATTGCAAACAATTATGCATAACTTCGTCCCGCCGGAGAGGGAGAGGGGTAAAATGGACTGGAGTTGTACCGTAAACGGATACTCATGGCCAGTATTACATTGATAAACGGATCAAGTCGAAAACTCGGGTAAAATGAATATTTCATATATTTTTTCGGGGAAGTCGTTATCAGGACCAGTTTTCGTTTATAGATAACGAAAACTGGATATAACGCGTACGAAGGAACCAATTCTTCCAGTCATATATCTGTCAGGATGATATCAATAAGCTACAGACATTGTCCGTGGCCACAGAAAAAAAATCACGCAAGTTGTTTAAATATAAATCTGGGAGTATAGCATCCCTGATATCCTTGACTTAAGTTTCGGTTATCTGACAATCGGTGACACTCGGTATTGTGGAGTATAATGGCCCCTGACACGCTTGACACTTCGTGTAACAGGTAGTCAGATCGTGATATTCCATGACACTTTATATCATTGAGTATACAGCACACGATATTCCCTGATACTATAAGTATCCTGACATGTTGCGTACCAATCCCGTATACTTCAAGTACTGGCAAGACGTATCACGGCCCGAATATTCAGTGACACCACTTATTTCACACAGTGCTTCCCTCATCAAAAACCAACCAAAATTCCAATTCCCTGGAGTTCGTCGGAATACTTAATCCTAAGAATCTGGCTTGGGAGATCCGGTAACGGCTTCCTGTATCTTCAACGCAAAATAAACCATTTGGCATTTTTGGTTTTGACATAATTAGAACTCTAGTGATATGGCATGACTCGCATGCGGCGTTGTGTCGTAACAGACTGGTAAACTTAGAGCGCACTTTCAAAATACTACGTTGCACCCAGAACTGGACCTCGTTTGCGAAAATAATATTTTAAAACCAGTAATTCCATTATACTTGTTTATAATTTCTCCGTATCTCGATAAAGATGTTAAAATTCGACCCGGTGTAAATGAAGACTGAGCGTACAGCACAAGTCATTTCTTCAATTTTGATTCTGAGGAACTATACGATCCATATGGAGGTCGAAGCATATATAACTGTCTTAAATATTTAGTGATCGATACACATCCTCCCTTTCGATCTTGTCGCGTTAGCTCAGTTTATCAACGGTTGTGTTTTTAAATACCTTGTCAGGTTATTTAGTTCACAAAAGTCCGTTGAAAACTAGTTGATATAGTGTTTGCAAGCATGTGATGTTAACAGGTATTATTTGAAACGTGTTTAATTAAACGACGTTTAAATCTTAAGCTTTAGTGTAAATGGGTTATAGTCTTCGGCTGATAACACAGACCTTAAACCTCAACTATTATCCAGAGTTTGGAAGTTTGGGTTTCCTGTGCCTTTGTCGCCGGGGAAGGGAAGTTCTGGGGCCGAGATGAGAGGAAATAGAAAAAGTGTTTATGCTCTTATCCCACTCAAACGAGCATAAAACACTTTATAGCTAAACTGCATTAAACACAAACAACAGATAAGGCCGGGGCGCGCATCTCGTTTATTGATACTTGTCGGACACGTATAATTACAGCAGTATATAATGTTGGCCAATCAAGTCTACCTAGACCTGTTACATCTAGTACCTGAAGAAGACTGGTTTTGCCATCCGAAATATTGTAACATTCAATATAAAATCCTACGTTGTGTCAGCTTTGCCGTAATCCTTGGACTTCGTATACATAATGTAGTCAGTACATTTCTTCTATTCTTAACATATGTCCTAAAGAAATTAGGTATCAAAGTAGAGAAATGCCTTCGATTGATTCTTACATATTAATCACTCCCCTTCTGATACACACTCAACAGTATCCCAACGGGATTACATAACACCATTCTGCACCCACTTATGTACATTCCGTAACGCTATAAAGTATATAGCCTGTCAGAAAGCGAGCGATAGGGACGTACGGATTCACCTTGGGTACCCTTAGTATTTTTTTAGGTTACAAATAATCCCGACCGACTCTGGCTGAGTAAAGACATTTGCGTTAGCGCCGGCTGTAACAGAGAGTTCACTGAGAAAACTGAAATCGAAAATACCGACATATATTTATATCATGATACGGTCAGAGCATCAGTTCCAGATATCGTAGTGGCAAAGACGAAGTAAATTTTAAGTATGATCTATCAATTCGCCATTCGCCATTCGCCATTTGCGATGTCGATCGAGGTTCGATGTTTAACTGCCAGCTTATCGGCAGGCAAATCAATGGATTTCGCTGTCAATGTTTGCCCCAAGAGCGTATTAGCTTATTTGGGGGCTTACAATAATATATAATACCAGATGTCCATACTCAGAAGCCATATTTCTTTTGTAACACAAAATTAGTTTCCTTATTAAAACAAAGGCTTTCATGTTTTGGACCAATCAGAATTGCTGGGGATCGATTTAGCGAGAATCGTTTTCTAAAAATAGATTATATAGTAAACTGATGGGCCAACATCAGGTATGAGATATCGAGACTTCTGGTTATGGACTTCTGATAATACATAACATACAAAAATATAAAAAGAGGATAAATACTGTACAATAAACACAAAGGAATACTACTGTTATAGGTCAGACATATTTTAAGATGGTCTTATTATCTACCTGATGCGGTCGAAATTCTAGAATCGTTGGCTGTTTTGCAGCTATGTTTGAATACTAAAAAAATCTCTATTTTGAGGTTCTGTTCTTTTTGTTGTTGATAGAAGCTAGTCAGCTAGATGTAATTCACTCCAAAAGTTGATAAAATCCTGAACCATATATCATGTCAGTGGTGTGTCGTTTCCTATTTGCTATCAATTTCTCTTCACCGCGGTAAAATGTACAATGAAATTTGTTTACAAGGACTTGAGAAAGAATTTATAGTTTCACTCATGTACTTAGCGGGCTGTACTGTTAAGAATTTGAAGAATTTCAATTCCAGATAATAAATTTAACCTAGATTGAGTGTTTGCTCTCGGGCACAAAGCGCTTTTATCAATACAAAAAGAATCGGTAAATACACGACAAGATCCGGTGGACTTTACTTGGGCTTTTAAATTCAGTACTAGTACTTACATTCAAAATTGAAGGAGTTAATTAATAGGAAGAAAAGTGTTCGATCACATAATCCTATAAACATCACAACATTTCTTGAAGAAAATGTCGTGAACTTTGCTTGTTATTTTATAGTGCTTTGACTCGACTGTCCTTTTTTTCAGTGTCGTTCTTCCAGCATATATTGATATTTTACTGATTTGATCCGTTGGCTGCATCATGCGTCTCAAAGTCTGCTCTTCCAAAACATATACGTGTCAGTGACAGTAACAGTGCAAGCTCTTTCAATTTCTCTAGTTGGACCGTTAACTGGTTTCCTTTCAAACTGGTATTGTGATCGATAAATATTTAATTTTATAAAAATTGGCTGAAAAAATTAAAACGTTATTGCTTTCGGGTTCTCAAATTTTGCAGATCTCGAATACTGCAAATAACCAGGAGCTCATGATATAATTTAGTACGTATGTTAAAGAAAAGATTGTTCGAACCTCAATAGTGGCGATAGATCATTTCAAATTAATCGACTACCAAAATTAATTGAACTCAAAGACAACAAAGAAATAAAGAAAATACTTGGAGAAAAAAGATACAGAGAGGAAACATATTATTAGTTTCCCTTGCGGAAAAGATCAGAGCGAGCGCTCTCAACTCGAGTACTACCGACTAGTCTGTACAGGGATTTCTCTCGATCGCGAATGCATATCGCATATAGTTCAAGTGAATTTCGAGTCGCTTGTCAAATATTCATTGTTCATTTCACCACGTGTCTACAAGAGAAAGTGACACCGCTGGCATAATATATGTGCGTTTCCCAGGCCCCACTCTGAGGATCCATCTCCAGTGGGATATAGTGAGTTCACTACAGGACTCCAGTTGCCCTAAAAGGTTACCAAAACCTAGACAGCAGCTACATTTGATTCTACTTGAACGACTTCCGTAATTTACACAGTCGGTGATTGAAAATACTCGGTAGCGAGAATTGAAAAACTCGAAATATAAAAAAATCGTCACTCGATTTTATTCGATGCAGCTCTGCAATACACGTTAATGTAGTATTTGTAACTCGGTGCTATTTATAAGCATTTGAAGTGTGAATTGAAACTCGATTGATTTGTTGCAGTAACGCTTTCCATAGTATTCTCGAAGGAGTTGAAAATTCTGAATGAGAAAATAAATTTCAAAGGAATCTGGTAGTTGTAGTCAAATGACGCCATCATGCAAATCGCATGTGGAGCGTGCATTTACTTCTAATAAACATTAAATATTCATGAGAACAACTACCAACCATAGGTCTCAATTTGTACCACGTGCCGTACTGTAACGGCTTCACGACCGATGGGTTCCCTGTGTATATATATTACCACCAGAACGAGGTTCCACGAGGTCAGTTCGTGCCGACATATTTTAGTTTGCAAGACAGTTGTTCGCTTAGTTCTCACAATAATCGTAAGTACGGCCTTATGTTTCGTTTTATTAGTACATATTTATTCCTAATCTATTTATTTACCTTTGTTTTAGTTTTGACTTGTATACGGATTTAGTTTTGTCTAAATAAAGTATCGTACGAAGATCGTGAGGATTTTCCAGTATTCATCTCTCCAGTTGATGTGAGGAACTACAAGTCTCCAGGATTCTCAGCTAAGTGCTTGTATTCTAAGTCATTTGTCTTCAGAAGTAGACAGATTCAAAGCCAAATCGCTAGGCAGTGAATTTATATTATTCAACCAGGGTTCTTGATCATGAGTTGGCATATTAATTCAGTCTTTTGAGCCTGACACACAACAGTAAAGATAACATGGAAATGGCGTCAGATAAAACTACGAAAACAGTCAATCCTACCTCAGAAATCATAGAAACAGCAATAATCTCGTCCACAAATTGTCCTACATTACCAGTAATGTCAACGATTGATAGCAGTTCACCGAACCTTATTAGACATGGACCCCGACTCAGAACCATGATAGCTAAGGGACAGGAATATATTACCGAACTGAAACATAAAAATGCCTTAGCAAAGGATTCCTACCAAGCTGTGTACCTTTGAAACAATTATGCACACGTATCTTGATTCAGATAAAATAAAAAAGGAAATGTTGATGTTGACAATCGAAGCCAGCGGTGCTGTGCAAGCCTTTGATGAATGGATTGAGTTACTACAAGACACAGCTCAGATTCAACACGCTACAAATAAACAGAAGTTCCTAACCGTTACCTATCAGGCGAGTTACACCGTCGCCCAGGTCTATTAGCGACAGATTTGTCATGAAGATACAGGGTCTATTTCCTCGCACGGATCCCATAGATCTCGAAAGTCGAGTAAATCGAGCACATCCTCACGTAGGGAAATTCTCGTCGATGTGCAAGCTAAGAGAGCAGCCTTACAGGGAAAGTTGAAATTGACAGCAGCCATTGCAGACCAAAAGAAGAAGCTGGAACATATAACAATTCAACAAGGGCTTGAAGAGGTCACAGCGCAAGAGGCTGTATATCAAAGGGCAGTTGATGAGGAAAATGGCTTGGATGATTTCCAGCGGCCGCCATTGCCACTGGACGCCATAATGTTATGTCTGCCTTTCTGAACGAGCACGAACTGGAAGCTGCTTCAATTCCCATAACCCTCCTTAAGCGCCCTCCACGATAACCGATGCAGTCCCAATTACATATCTGACTACCGTCCGGTCAGAGATACAGCCACACCCAGAATAACCCTAACCCTAACCCAGAACGAGTACCCCACTGCCACAGGTACCTTTAGCCACACCCAAACGGCAGGCCCAGGACTCTCAAGTCAAAACCGCAACCAAATTCAGCCATGAAGAAGAATACTCTCCACTTTCATCAGTATCTTCAGTAAGTCCGCAATTTGCTCCCTTTGTCCAAGGAGCTCGTTTGGCAACCAGCCAGCCTTTGCTCCATCGTTACCGCCAGTGTATGTTCGTTCACCACAAGACAACTCAGTAAAAATAGCCGATACTCTCGCAAAGGTTAGTCAGTTACAGCGCCTCCCACAGGCAATCCCAGATCCTTTCAGAGGTGACGAAAAGGACAATACGAGATATTTCCTCTGGGAAAATGCATTTGATGCACTTATCGATTCTGTACCGGTTACACCTCAGTAAAAGTTACACCTTTTATACCAATACCTAGATGGCAAGGCTAAGAAAGTGGTGGAGCAATTACAGTATATGGGTCACAATCCAGAGATGGCATACTGTCATGCACGGAAGATTACCAAAGAACGATTTGGCCATAGCGCGATAGTCGGAGCCAACTTTGAGAATAAGCTAGTGGCTTGATCAAAAATCGGACAGAATGATGCAGCAGCCCTAGAGGAATTCAATGACTTCCTTCGTCAAATAAAGATCGCCAGTGAATACATCGAAAGCCTAAAGGTGTTTAATTTCCCATCTCAGATCCAACCACTCGTTGAGAAGCTACCCGAATGGTTTAAATCGAAGTGGTCTCACAAGGTGATTAAACTTCAAAGACAAAATTGTAAAGATGCCTCCCCCTCATTTAAAGAATTTGTCGCACGTGTGAGCTACGACGCCGAGAGGATGAACATACCGCAAATTACACAAACATCAGAGACCAGTGCAAGAAATACATCAGAGTTTACCAGATCCATTGTTCGTCCCACACGCCGACGGTTACAGAACTCTTCAGCTATTACCTTAGCATGTGAATCCAACCAGTCTCCTCCGCCAAAAACAGCTGAAGACCAACAAACAGACACTAACGCTGCACCAGCCGTCTTCTGTTTCTACCACATGGAAAGCTCTCATGCTATGGATGAATGTGAACAGTATAAGAAGTTGAGTTTCGATCAACGAAAGGAGTTCTTGATGAAGAATATAATTTGCTTTAAATGTGTAAGCTCAGACAAACATATCGCCAAGAATTGTAATTTAGACAAATCTGAGTGTAAACGAAAACATGCCACCGTCCTGCACGACCCAGCAAAGCATGATGTAAATAGTGACTCGAATGTAACCAGTTCTGCCTGCATACAAGACTGTGTCAAAGCCAGTCAGCACGTTCATGCGCCAGAATAGTCCTCCTTCAGATTTTCCACCAAGACAGTCCCACAATGCGAATTCCTACTTAGTATACGCGGTGTTAGATGATCAGTCTACAGACATTTTCGGCACCGACTCGCTTGTAGATCAGTTACATGCAAAGGGCCAAAAGGTCACGCGCTTGAAGTCAATACAATTGTAGATGTTAACAGTATTCGTACTAACAAAATAAATGGTCTACGCATCCAGGATGTAGAAGGTCACCACCAGCCTATCAAGGGTCCTTACGTTTACTCACAAGACCAGATTTCGACCAATCAGGACGACATTGCAACACCAGACATAGCTAAATAATGGAGTCATCTATGAGAAATCGCCTACCACATTCACCATCGCCCTGATATAGAGATCGGCATGTTAATCTGAGACAATATTCCAACCGCCTTCCAGTAATTGCACATTATATGCGGCGAAGAAGATGAACCTTGGGCAGAAGAATACAAATTTGGATGGACAATTGTCGGACGTGTGTGTATTGCTGAAGAAAACAATGACCAAAATTGCGCCACAGTCAATCGTGTAGCCGTAACGACAGAAAACGTCCAATACATGCGTAACAGGCCTGCTAGTAACGGCCACACGAGCAGTACTCTTATCCCATCCACTACAGAGTCTCCGAATAAGGATGTGACAACTCCAAGACATATAAAAGAAACGATGCAGTTGAACTATAGTGAGTAACACCATAGTCGTAATATCCGTGGGACAGAACAAGTCGAGTCAACGGAAGATCGACGCTTTAGCAGCCTCCTCAGCGAAGGTATCCACAAGAACAACAAGGGCAACTGGGAGATGCCACTCCCTTTTAAGATTGACGAATTAGCTTATCAGACAACCGTGATCAGCGTGTAAAGAGACTACTCTGTTTAAAAAGGAAACTTATGAGGAACGACAAGGTTTGCAAAGCCTTCATCGAGTTCATGCAGAAAATCTTCCATCGTGAACACGCTAGCCGCGTACCAACAGAACAGCTCCAAACCGCACCAGGAAAAGTATGGTACCTCCCGCATTTCGACGTTTACCATCTCAGTGCAGTCTTTCACGATGCCTCACTCAACAGACACCTCCTACCGGGTCCTGATTGGATGAATGCCTCGATCGGAGTCCTTTCCCGTTTCCGTTAAGAAGAAGTAGCCGTGACATTCGACATCGAACAGATGTTCTACAGTTTCAGCGTTAATCCTGAGCACAGAAACTTCTTACGATTTCTATGGTTTGACAACAAACAACGACTTGCAAGGACCTCTTGTGGAGTATCGGATGAATGTGAATCTTTTCGGAGCAGTTTCCTCTCCCGGCGTCGCAATCTTTGGCCTCAGAGAAACAGCTAAGGTTGGACGAGAAGAGTTTGGAAATGAGCCTGCAGAATTCCTAGAGAAGGAGTTTTATGTGGACGACGGTTTGAGATCCTTTGCAAGTCCAGAACAAGCAATCCAAGTTATTCTGAACAGCCAGGCTATGTGCACTACAGTGAAGCTCCGACTTCACAAGTTTGCCAGTAATAGTAACAGCGATAGAAGCCCTCCCCGTTGAAGACCGGGCCAAGGAATTGAAAGACGTTGATCTGCACCACAACATATTACCATTGCAACGATCCTTGGGCATCTACTGGTGTATTGAAACAGGATCCAACTAAAGGACAAGCCCTGCACTCGTCGTAGGATCCTGTCAACGGTCAGCTCCGTATACGACCCACGCGGCATGGCCGAACCAGTTATTTTAGTAGGAAAGCAAATACTTCCAAGATCTATGCCACGAAGACGTCAACTGGGATGATCCCATACCAGATCACATTCTTTGTCGTGGGGAAAGCTAGAGATCTCAACTCTACCACTTCTAGAGAAAGTAAGAATGGATAGATGTGTAAAACCTCCAGGATTCGTTTTTGGGAGGGACAGTTGGAATTTTGATGATGAACCTCTTGTATTATATGGTGTACGAACCCTATCAAATTTGTCTATTAAATACCCAGGCGCTTGGTTATTATGGATCTTAAATATTTATATTGCCAAAGGTTTGCGCCGGCGTATTAGTAATCTGTCCCAACCCAGTTCGTGATGTATTGGGCCAGAGCTAGAATGGAAACTAGACTGAGTTCTACTGGACTGACAACAAAGTTGTTCTTGGATTTATCAGTAATGAGCCTAGAAGATTTCATGTCTATGTAGCTGATACGAGATTAACCCCATCAGTCCAGTGGAAGTATGTAGATTCTGCATCGAATCCAGCGGCCGAAGGACCTAGATGTGTGACAGCGATCTGAAGAGAAGTGGCTTAGCCAGGAGTCATATGAAGACGAAGTTGATCCAAACTCCCAAGATGTCAGGAAGGTTAGTGTCAATGCAAATATTGTGCAAGAGTGATGTGATTAACAGATTAGAGAGATTTTCAAGTTGGAAAAAGGCAAAGACAGCAATTGCAATCTGTCTGAAATACAAGAAGAAGCTGAAGTAAAGGATAAAAGTCAAGGACGAAGCATCGAAGAACAGAATATCAGTTAGCTCACTGATTACCATGGAAGACTTAGAAGAGGCTGACAATTAGATTATTAAACGTGTAAAAAGTGACGCATTTGCAGCAGAGATAAAGAATCTAAAGGAGATTCAAGCTGATGCCAAATACGGAAGTCGTCAATCTGACAAGGAGAAGAAGACACTGACATAAAAGCGAACAAGTATTCTGCATACATTAGATCCATTCGTAGATCCTGATGGAATACTCAGAGTTGGGGGACGGATAAGGAAGGCTAACATCGCAGAAAGGCTGAAGACACCGATCATATTTCTTATGACAAGACACCTTACGAAGCTAATCATCTGTTGTGTTCACAGCAAGACACGTCATAGACGACGAGGAGTGACATTGAATGAATTGCGTACACATGGCTATTGGATCATCAATGGAAACGCTGCAGTTCGACAGTTTATCTCAGAATGCATGTGTCACATGTCGACATCTTAGAGGAATTACAGGTGAACAGAAGATGGCTGATTTACCGAAGTCATACCTCGAAGAAGTACCTCCGTTCACTTATTGCGCCGTGGACTATTTTGGTCTCTAGGATATTAAAGAAGGCAGGAGAGAAGTCAAGCGATACCGAGCGTTATTTACATGTATGGCTTGTCGTGCAGTGTATATAGAGATAGCGCACTCTATGGATACAGATTCGTTCCTTCAAGTGTTGCGTCATTTTGTAAGCCGCATATGATCCATCAGAGAACTCCCGCAGTGATCGGGGAACAAATTGTGAAAGTGAGCTGAATAAAGTAGTTGAATATATGGACGACGATAAGATAAAGGCAAAGCTTGTCAAGGAAGGTATTGATTGGGTTAAGAACCCAGCTGCAGCGAACCACTTCGGTGGAGTATGGGAGTGTCAGATCCGGTCTGTTCGCAGCGTTATGAACGGTCTCATAAAGCAACACGGCAACCGATTAGACGATGAGTCATTGCGAACATTTATGTGTGAAGTCGAAGCAGTTATTAACGGTCGTCTCCTTACAGTGGAAAAGTTGAGCGATCCGCTGTCACCGCTACCATTGACGCCAAGCGTTCTTCTCACCGGAAAGTTCCAGAGTGAAGACGTTTATCGTAGGCGATGATGGAGACGAGCTCAGCACATTGCAGAGGAGTTTTGGAGTCGGTGGAAGAAAGAATATCTTCAAATCCTACAAGCGAGGCCCAAGTGGACAAGGCAACGAAGAAACTTCAAAGGAAACGTAGTATTGCTGACAGACGTCAACACTGCGAGGAATAAGTGGTCATTAGCTAAGGTTATCAGTACGCGAGCGGACGATCTGGGTCTGGTCAGGTCGGTAACCATCCAGACCTCCAGTGGAACAACGCTAGATCGCCCTGTGAACAAGCTCGTGCTGCTGGTGGAGTCCGAAGAAAGAAGACCGGGAATCCCCGACGAGGTGCCAGGGAAGCCAGACAACCAATAGGAACTGTATCGTTAAATAAAAAAAAGGTTAAGAAACACGTATAAGAGACATTTATAATAGATATATTTAAAGACAATGTTAAGTTTAAAATTATTCAACTGTCTAGGTTATTACTTAGTTTCGGGTTGCCTGTGTCCCAACCCATAAGGCTCCGCGGGGCGAGCGAACACGAAGGTTCACGATTCTGCGACAAGGTTGTACCTTTTCTTCTTGGTCAACGTTAATTGCAAGATTTGTACCACCATTAAGTACTCTAAAGGTTCATTTCAGTTGTAAGGTACGGTCATTGAAATGAGAGGCAAGTAAAGTTGGTAAAGTGGTGGAAAAGCGTCTTCATTCAACCTTGTGCGTGATAACAAAACAACTACGACAAACACACAGCTACGGCGAACCCTCGCACGGCTATACAAGTCATTGACATAAACAGTGAAGAGGACAGGTCCAAGTATGGATCCTGTGAGACACCGTTTTCACGTGGGAGTGACTGTGAAATCACGTCCTCTCTGGTATCTACAGGTGAGATAGCTGTAGACCCACGCCAACTAAGTTTCGAGGAACGCAACTGTAGAAAAGCCTCGCAAATAGTTTGATTTGATTTGAGTTTATTTTACACCATGATTTAAAAATTTATACAATATAACATTAAATAACAGACAATAAAATACACACACATACTACAATAGGAAAACGATACCTCACACTGAACATTAATCATTGGTGTAAGGGCATCAAATAGTTAACTAAATACGATGCCCTTAAATCTGATCGTGATAATTTCTGCCAAAATAATGCATAATAAATATCAATATTGGGAAAGGTAGTGACAAAAAATAGCTTTTTAAGTTGTTTTCTGGAATGAATGCCTTTAATTCGAAGAGGTAAGTTATTCCAATAATAAAGACCTATTACTGTGGGGGGAAATTTTCTCAAATTTAATCGATATCGTTCAATGTAAACATTTTGATTTGTAGAGCTTCTTGTTTGGTAAGAATGTTGTTCTGAGACATATTTCATGTTAGTTGAACAGCTTTTGCTTTCGGTCATACATTCATAAATGAAAAGACATGTATTCATTTTAACTATGTCAGGAAGTTTAAGTACATTAAGTTTAATATAATATGGAGTGATATGCTTTCTTATAGGAACATCACATTTTAGCTAGGATAGATAACGGACTGTCATAGTTGTTTCCCCCAAATTATACAGCCATAGCTTATAAATGGGTAAATTAAAATATAATATAAATTTAGAAGGCTGTTGAAGGGTATTTTTTTTTACACTTAATGAGAACATTACTATTTTTACTAAGTTTATCATTTAAATATTCGATATGTTCTGACCAAGTAAGGTGCGTGTCAATGTAAAAACCTAATATTTGATACTGTGACAGTTTTTTATAGGTTTATTGGCTATTTTTAAAGGAGGATATAGATTATATGATTGTTTTTATCGAGGTTGAAAAATAATTAGTTTTTTCAATGTTTAAAGTGAGTTTGATGGCACATAACCAGTTATGCAAATCACTTAAGTTGCTATTTATATTGGGTATAATTAAATCTAAATCAGGTCCAGCAACAGTAACCGATGTATCATCAGCAAACATACGGACAGAAAAATAAGTTGTCGACACTGGAAAGTCATTTACATATAATAGAAAAAGTAAAGGGCCTAGAACTGATTGCAAATATGATCTAAACCAGTTATGAGATTTAACTTTTATACCGTAATTAATTAGCGTAGATAGTAATGTGGCATGGTCTACCGTATCAAAAGCTTTGCAAGGTCTAAAAAGATTGTCCTTCATCTAAATATCGAGTTATTTCGTCAATAAGATCTACCACACAATCTGTTGTATTTAATCCTGAGCGAAAACCATATTGCAGTGGAGATAACAAGTTATGAAAACATAAATAAGTAGATAATTGATTATATATTACTCTTTCAAATTTTTTACTAAAAATAGGAAGAATTGAAATTGGCCTGTAGTTGTTACAATTTGTACGCTCTCCTTTTTTAAAAATTGGAAGAACTTTAGCAAGTTTTAAGGAGTCAGAAAAAACACCATTCTTTATAGATAGATTAATGAAATATGCTAATGGTTAACATAGTTCAAGTGCTGCGAGTTTAAGCATACGGGGATGTACACCAACAATCCCAAGGGATTTATTTGGATTTAAGTTATCTAAAATTAAATAAATTTCTACCTCATTAGTTTGATCAATTATAAATTATTTTTTGGTCTTTTCTTTACGAGTATTTATATTATGCAAATGACCTCAGGAACATAGAAAGTCTATCAGCATTTAAGAGAAATCTTATGGAGAAACGTCCTCTCTGATATCTACAGGTGAGATAGCTGTAGAACCACGCCAACTAAGTTTCGAGGAACACAGCTGTAGAACAGCCTCGCAAATGACCTCAGGAACATTGCAAGTCTATCAGCATTTCCTAACTTGTAAATATTAATTAGTTAAAGTCAAACACAGTATTATGACCATATATATATTATAAGTATTAACTTTCAGCCAAATAAGATTAGGATTATTTAGATTTAGTATTATCCAAGTTATCTTCTTAGCACGACCACATCAGCTCCGCTGTAATAGATATCGTGGGTAAATAAATAGTATTATTATTATGGAGTTTGGACAACAATATGTCATGATTTAAGCTGTCAAACGCTTTGACAGGTGAAGCAGTACTAGTACTGAATGTCACTCTTTTTTCATCCACGCCTTTCAGCAATTTATCAGTTCGGTGTAATAGGGGCGTATTGGTTGAGTGGAATATTCTATTACCGCTCTGAAACATGGACAATTTGTTATTAAGCCTTTCATTTACCTTACTATTATAGGCAATACTGATATTGGGCGATTATTGCATGGTTCCTCGGTATCACCATCCATTGGAACAGAGATAACCTCAGCAGTTTTCCAAGCACGTGCGAAGGTGTTTGATTCAAGGAATTGTTAATAATGCTGGTGATTATTGGAAGTACTACAAATAAACTGTCTTTGACTATTCTCGCTGGAACTTTGTCAGTGCTAGGTGCTTTATTGGAAGGTATATTTCTGATGGCAGTTTCTACACCTTTACAGTAACAGGTTGAAACTTGGACTGTTCAATGGTCTCACAGTCCATGAATGAATCCAGATTAAAGCTGTGATCTTCAGCTGGAAGTTTGGCCTTGAGGGCAGTTAAGCTTCCAACAGATGTAAAATAATTATTGAACTTGTTGGCCACAGTTTCAGGACTTTAATTTGACTTTGGGCGACTTACGTTTGTCTTTTTTGGAGGACAGCGGTTCATGGCTTTCCAGATAGCATTTGTATTGCCATTAGCAGCAGGGAATTCTGCTGCCGCTGACCAAAATAATCGCAGGCGTTTCCACATGTGAACGAAAAAGGAGTGTTCGGACAGAGCTGAATGAAAATTTAGCTTTTACAAGACTCTGTCCGCTCAAAAATGCCTTTTCAAGTTTTTGTACCTATTTTCTAGTATGTTTCAGATACTTAGAAAGTCAGCAAGGACTCTCTTTGGAGGAAAATTGACCGAAGCGTCGGAAAAATCAGGATTTTCCCTCGTGTCAGCCATGGGATCTTGAAAAGAAAACGCCTTTGTTTACAACTAAAAATCAGTCAGAAATCAAACAATTAAGCACGAGAAATTTACTGATCAACTTGTTACCTCTGTTGATATTTTTCCTTTCTTAAAAATAGATTTTGGAGTGATTCTGGCGAATTTTAATAGTAAACTGCACTCAATTGGACGTCCTATCACAAGTAATTGAATTTGGCGAGAACTGGAAGTTGTCTGCCTGACAGGATTGCTGTTTCTGAGCTGTGTGGTCAACGTCAAGATAAACGGTAAGTAAAAGTTTGGAGTTTATATACAGGAGATATAAAATGTGGCTACTGATTTTTTGCAACATATTAAGTTTATCGTGAAATATGTGAAGAGTTTGTAAAGGGTAACTTTATACACTCGAATGTGTAGTCTCCACTAACCAAAAACGTTCATCTTCATGTAGCTAAAAATCTAGCCGGACCCACCAAAATATTATTGACATTTTCTTATCATTTCAACTTTATTCTTCACATTTCAGAGAAATTCAACTCTCTCAAAATTGCCGCACGTATGGTAAAGTCGTATTATATTTCATTGCCACACAAAATTTAACTTGCGACCTGGTTTACTTCATCGAGGATAAACACAACTTGAAAACACCACACGGCTGCCTGTTGTTTTATAATTTCAGTTCCAGAGAATCAGTCATTCAAGTCCAGTATAAAGCTTTGAAATCGAATTATTTTCCTGGATTGTATTTCTAATTGAACGTTTTGCTTTTTTTACGTGCTATTTCGAGAAACGGGATAGAAAACGGTAGAGCATTTATCTCGAAATCTAGCCGAACCCACCAGAATGAAAACTATCTGAGTGCACGCTATATGCTTCAAAAAAAAAATTAGTTACAAGGTTTTGTCTTTTAAAATTGCTTAAATAGTGTTTTTAGTTTACTGAAAACGTGCGACAGCGACCGCGCGAGCTCGAAACCTATCTGGGCTAATAGATTCGAACGAAATGAAATAAATTGATAAACGCTTCGATTGAAGTCGCGTTGGCAAGGAACCCGAAGTTTATATATTTATTATTAGTACTGCCTTTTCTGAGAAGATTATGGTACCTCATCTATTTATCGTTAACTTGTTAAATTTGTGAATGCATTCATGTTCTGCCATAATTTGCAAATATGTGACAGTTTGTACAGGACAATTCATAAAGGTGTCGATTTTGCACATACTGATGTACTGTAACTTTGTTATAACATGACTTGCCTCAATTTAAACTACCGAGTATTATAAAGTACCATTCATATTTACAAGTCTTTCAAACTAATTTTGTGTCATTTTTGGTCACAAAATCTCATGATATCAGAGTACAAATTACTAATTTTGACCCTTCACAAGTGCAGAGTTTAATGAGTCAAGCTGTGGGTGTACCATTATTCCCCCATTATCTTGTCCATTGTCAATATTCGCATGATTACTTCAATGGATAATCACATTCCTTACTACCTCCCCTAATTCTTTTACTTTATTTTGCAGAGTTGACTGTGGCACTGAATAACACACTTTATAAATAACGGACACTGTTCCCTTTCTTGTTCAAGTTAATACAGTCATATATATCTGGAGTGTCGTGCATTCACTAGTCATATATAGCAATTAGAATGTGGTCAAAAATCTTGACAACCCTGCAGAATTACAAAATTCCTTGAACCATGATAGTCAGGGTCATAAATTGGGGAATTCTTTCCCACTAATGCCCTTAATCTTCACACCTAGCTTAGACAAAATGCAAATGTAGAAGTTTTGTTAGTTAAGGATATAATATTCAAGTATGTGGGGTAGGTTTTAAACAGGCTAGGAAGAAGCCGGTATAATTATTACTCTGTGTACATGTACTAGAAATTATAAATAAAGATTGCCTGATCTCATATTAAATTGTTTAATAGTCTGTTCTTTTGTCCATCTGTGTCTACAGAATATATTTATTTTTATAATATTAAAGAGCCCTTACTTATTAAGCTATACAACTCCATTTTTTTAGTTTTCAGACAGGGTTTTGATTGGTAGAATTAGGAATAACCTCCCCATTTGTTCCTCTTAAATGTAGCCAAAAAGTGTTTATTCTGCTTTCTCTTTTTGAGGTTTACTCTTTCTGGCTGTGCATGACTAAACGGTAAACCTAGGACTCCTTTTTAGTGGTCTTTCAACTTTCTACTGTTCAGCACTTACAAGCTGTTATTAAAAGGGACATGAGGAAAAAAATGATATAACAAAAAGCCGGTATGCAATATATGATACAAATTTAGCAGAGCTCTCCTCGGTACCGAAGCAGCTCGGATAGAAATTTAAATTGAACCTCAATTTCGAGTATATCCAACACCTCTTTTTCACACCTCCGACAACAAACTCTACAAGTACTCTCAGGAAAAATTCGTGTTAAACAAATTGAGTAAAATGCAGGTAGGGAAAAAAGGAAACAAAATCGTACGAAGCACGCCGCCATATTTGTTTTATTTCCCTGCACAACCACACAGGAAACCCGCGCGGATAACTTCTAGCGCATGCGTAGACAAAATTCCCTGCTGCTATTGCCATTACTATTAATGATCTCCGATCTCACGTGTTGAGATCTCACGCTTTAATTGTCTTAGAAAGGGTTGGGTCTTGATTTAATCCTTATTCTCTTAACCGGCGCATTATATACATTATATACATTTTATGCATTCACCTGATCATCAAAGTCATCGAAAGCGTTTCCCATGTGGAAGGGAACATAAGACAGATCTTCGAGAACCTTTTTAGAATTATAATTGATATAACTTCGAGTAGACACATATGATGGCTTGGATCTTGGGGTCCTTAGTTTCAGCAACGAATAAACAAGGTTGTTGTCACTAATAGAGGAAGTTAAGACATCACTGAAATCAACAAATTCTTATTTGTAGTTGTGAGCATGGCAATTAAGGATTAACTGTTCCCAGTGATCCAGGTTTGTTTGTTTACTAGCTATGTCAGGTTAAATGTTGAACAAAAGTATTTAGAGCACTAGTAATAATAATAATAATAAAAATATAATAATAATAATGGTCTTTAATTCATTGATAAAATACATATCATATGTTACAATTTAATCTCATAAAATACCGAATACTAATTATAATCTAAATACAATAATGTATACATATTAAATACTGTTGATGATACTGATACTGAATAATGTTTTGTAATCATATGTTAAATTAGGTAACTAATATGAAAAGGCAAATAAAAATCTAAAAAGTAAATAAAAATCTAGAATATAATTCAGAACATTTGATCTATATTAATATATACAACTATTCTAGCCTGCGAAAGCAACCGCCTCTTGCGCGCCCACCCAAACAAGGGAAATCCGCCGGGTGAACACACAAGAAGCGGCCACCCCCGAAGGCTATAACTATGCATGCGAGGTTAAAATAGGTAACAATAAAAGGATTAGACAGCCAAGTTGTACTTTAAAATGAGACGATTAATGAAGCAGTTCTTAAAACGTGTGGTATTAACTTTAGGGAGTAGACTATACTAGTCTGAGTTATCACTGAGGAGGTTACAATTGAGATCATCCAATATGATAATATCCAGGCCAGATAGAAGAGAGTCAATAAAGTTCCGGGTAAGACTGTCAATGCAACCTAATGGAGTGCTAGGTGGTCGGTATACAGTGTTTATCAGGAAAGATTTACAACATCGAGTTTGAACTTTTAACTACATTTGCTGGAAACCGTCGTTAGAGACTGCCGAGGAATTTTCAATGTACGATACCTTAACGTTATTTTTGATATAGGCAGATAGCCCACCTCTTGTTGGCCTTGAAATATTACTTCAAAGTCCGAAGACTTTGAGATTCAAACTAATAAATAACTGGGAAACTAACATGTCAACATCAAAGAAGTGATGACATCGAAAGAAAAGCCTACCTCCAAAGGGTCGGATTCGAGCCAACTTTCTCAGAATCCATAGATTTCGAGTCCACCACTTCTAGCTTCGTAAACTGAAATGTTTCATCAAATGCAGGGAGGGTTGAGACGTTTCCCGTGAGCGACACGAGACTCGTGTTTTAAAAGAAGCAAAACACAGTGACTCGTGAGAATATAACGCAACATTTGATTACATATTTCGTTGCCCTTCTGGTCACATTCTCACAAATTATGTGTTTGGCTTGTTCCATACTCAAATATGAATTCACATGCGCAGTACCGCATGACATTGTCGATTTCTGAGGATAGAGACTTGTTTCCGTAACCCAACTGACCTTGATCTGAAAAGTCGTCCCACGCCCGAACCATAAAAATTACTCTAAGCAGTTCGAAAACAAGTTGGGCTAGGGGTCACAGGTAAATAACATGAGAAAAAAGTTATTCTGGTGGTCTAACCCATCACCTTCTGAGCGACTAACTATTATCGAATTGCAACAAATGTTCATATTCATGCTTGATTAGTGCACATGTAACTTAGTTCCCTTGATTAGTGCACATGTAACTTAGTTCCCTTGATTAGTGCGCATGTAACTTAGTTCCCTTGATTAGTGCACATGTAACTTAGTTCCCTTGATTAGTGCGCATGTAACTTAGTTCCCTTGATTAGTGCCCATGTAACTTAGTTCCCTTGATTAGTGCCCATGTAACTTAGTTCCCTTGATTAGTGCCCATGTAACTTAGTTCCCTTGATTAGTGCGCATGTAACTTAGTTCCCTTTATTAGTGCGCATGTAACTTAGTTCCCTTGATTAGTGCGCATGTAACTTAGTTCCCTTGATTAGTGCCCATGTAACTTAGTTCCCTTTATTAGTGCCCATGTAATTTAGTTCCCTTGGTTAGTGCGCATCTAACTTAGTTCCATTGATTAGTACGCATCTAACTTAGTTCCATTGATTAGTGCACATATAACTTAGTTCCCTTGATTAGTGCGCATGTAATTTAGTTCCCTTGATTAGTGCCCATGTAACTTAGTTCCCTTTATTAGTGCGCATGTAACTTAGTTCCCTTGATTAGTGCGCATGTAACTTAGTTCCCTTGATTAGTGCGCATGTAACTTAGTTCCCTTGATTAGTGCGCATGTAACTTAGTTCCCTTGATTAGTGCCCATGTAACTTAGTTCCCTTCATTAGTGCGCATGTAACTTAGTTCCCTTGATTAGTGCGCATGTAGCTTAGTTCCCTTGATTAGTGCGCATGTTACTTAGTTCCCTTGATTAGTGCGCATGTAGCTTAGTTCCCTTGATTAGTGTCCATGTAACTTAGTTCCCTTGATTAGTGCCCATGTAACTTAGTTCCCTTTATTAGTGCGCATGTAACTTAGTTCCCTTGATTAGTGCGCATGTAACTTAGTTCCCTTGATTAGTGCCCATGTAACTTAGTTCCCTTTATTAGTGCCCATGTAATTTAGTTCCCTTGGTTAGTGCGCATCTAACTTAGTTCCATTGATTAGTTCACATATAACTTAGTTCCCTTGATTAGTGCGCATGTAATTTAGTTCCATTGATTAGTGCACATATAACTTAGTTCCCTTGATTAGTGCGCATGTAACTTAGTTCCCTTGATTAGTGCGCATGTAACTTAGTTCCCTTGATTAGTGCGCATGTAACTTAGTTCCCTTGATTAGTGCCCATGTAACTTAGTTCCCTTCATTAGTGCGCATGTAACTTAGTTCTCTTGATTAGTGCGCATGTAGCTTAGTTCCCTTGATTAGTGCGCATGTTACTTAGTTCCCTTGATTAGTGCGCATGTAGCTTAGTTCCCTTGATTAGTGTCCATGTAACTTAGTTCCCTTGATTAGTGCCCATGTAACTTAGTTCCCTTTATTAGTGCGCATGTAACTTAGTTCCCTTGATTAGTGCGCATGTAACTTAGTTCCCTTGATTAGTGCCCATGTAACTTAGTTCCCTTTATTAGTGCCCATGTAATTTAGTTCCCTTGGTTAGTGCGCATCTAACTTAGTTCCATTGATTAGTTCACATATAACTTAGTTCCCTTGATTAGTGCGCATGTAATTTAGTTCCATTGATTAGTGCACATATAACTTAGTTCCCTTGATTAGTGCGCATGTAATTTAGTTCCCTTGATTAGTGCCCATGTAACTTAGTTCCCTTTATTAGTGCGCATGTAACTTAGTTCCTTTGATTAGTGTCCATGTAACTTAGTTCCCTTGATTAGTGCGCATGTAACTTAGTTCCCTTGATTAGTGCGCATGTAACTTAGTTCCCTTGATTAGTGCGCATGTAGCTTAGTTCCCTTGATTAGTGCGCATGTTACTTAGTTCCCTTGATTAGTGCGCATGTAGCTTAGTTCCCTTGATTGGTGTCCATGTAACTTAGTTCCCTTGATTAGTGCGCATGTAGCTTAGTTCCCTTGATTAGTGCGCATGTTACTTAGTTCCCTTGATTAGTGCGCATGTAGCTTAGTTCCCTTGATTAGTGTCCATGTAACTTAGTTCCCTTGATTAGTGCGCATGTTACTTAGTTCCCTTGATTAGTGCGCATGTAGCTTAGTTCCCTTGATTAGTGTCCATGTAACTTAGTTCCCTTGATTAGTGCCCATGTAACTTAGTTCCCTTTATTAGTGCGCATGTAACTTAGTTCCCTTGATTAGTGCCCATGTAACTTAGTTCCCTTTATTAGTGCGCATGTAATTTAGTTCCCTTGATTAGTGCCCATGTAACTTAGTTCCCAGTCGTCTAGCGGCCAAGGGCGATTTGGGTTATGAAAAATACCTACCGTTTCTGACAGGTAACCCTTTTTCACTTTTACCTGCTATTTTTCCACCCCTCCCATTACTCGCTACAGTTTCTCTCATCTTCACCACAGGTAACCAAACCCTGAAAACTAGAGTGAAGAGTAGAGTTGCCTGTAAACTGAGATTACATCATCATCATCTTTATTATTGTTATCCTCATTAATATTATTCCACGTCTAGTAATGCGTTTTGATTGTGATCTTCTTTTATTTACAGCTTGTATTTAAGGGATCATCAGTGATGAAAGATTCAATCGCAATCAGAAACATTGACGTTACAACCAACGCATGCGTTCTACAACCTTCTATCGCACATCCAGGTAACATTTAGCATTGGCCGGTCATTAAGCATATAGAGATGAAATGAATTACCGGAATAGCGAAATCACCAAATTTCAAACTGTTGCAACCAAACATGTTTGTCCCGGAAGGGTAAAATGAAAAACAAAAATGAGAAAAGAGCTCTGAAGACTACCCACTGCAAACGAAATTCATTTGTTATATAATGGCATTTTTAATTGAATTAAATTTGAAAATAGCATTGTTTTACATCAGGACTTCAGGTTTCATGTGCCGAAATAATTTTTGGACTTGGTCTTTGCTGCTTGTTGATTTTGACCGAATCACCGGTCTTGAAATATGTGTATTTAACATCCAGTAACACACAAATTAAATAGAAAAACATAAAACTCACAAATTAAAACTCTATTAAAAACGCTTAAATCTCCGTGTTTATAGTCTCCTACTATTAGCTCGTTATCAACTTTCTCATTCACTCATTAACATTTTTTTTCTTATCACATTAATTGACTGTGTGTTTTATCTTAGCTTAGAATTTATATCGCTACCAAGTAGTCTATTGTATATTTATTATATAATATCATTATCTTATTTATTTATTTCATTTTATGTGGCGTACCTGTAAATTAGCTGATAACATCGTCTCAGACCTCGCGTCTTGTCTGCGTCTGTGAGGACGTTGTCCCATGTAGCTAACTGTATTGACCACGGTAAATAAAGTATACGAAATTACAAAGGCTTCTGAAACTAACACAGTAATTCACAAGCGCAAATTTAGAAGCACTTGAAAGTGGTTCAATACTAATTTTAGGATACAAGTGTAAAAAGAAAGAGTTCCAGTGTGACAATGGTAACTGTGTAAAGAAGAGCCGAAGATGTAACGGCATCCAGGACAGCTGTCTTGATGGATCGGACGAGAAGGGCTGTGTCTGTCCGTCGGGTTATTTCACGTGCTCCAACAGAAAGTGTGTCTTGTACACTGGCCTCTGTAATGGGGTAAATAACTGTAAAGATGGAACAGATGAAGGGAATTGTGGTAAGGAAGTATAGAAGATCTTGATAGATAGATAATTTATTATCTGAAATTATTGTCTAAGAATTAATAGACCATGACGTCGCTGCATGTGTTTAATGCTCTTGCATGCTTGAAACTTACTAATCCAGAAAACGAGTGCACGGGTAGATATCAATGCTTTGACGGGTCGTGTGTTTCGCTGTCGACAACGTGCAGCTCAAGCAAGGCATGTGAGAATGATACCCATCGACTACCCATATGCAGTATGTAAATCAGTTTATTTTGCACCGCACATGAGAACATTAAAGACCTTCATACAACTGATAATTTGTCTGACGGCTACACACCTTGGTTTGCAGTTAATTTCGCGGCCTTTCAAACGACTCAGCATAAACAACAAACACAATATGAACTGCTTCAAAAGAAATTACCACATTGAGAAACGCGAAAATTAACAACCGCCCACCCAAAATATGAACATTCAGAAGTCACTAGTATAAAGTACAATATTCTAAAAATGTAGAAAATATACTGAGCATAAAAATCTGATCATGAAAGAATATATATTTTCCCACGTGGTTGTGACCATAGTCTAGGTAGACAACGAACACTCGTGAGTTGTGAAATATAAATTACCTTTCACTGATAAAATACCTACATGTACGATATTCTCGGTAATTGATACCCCATTCCTCGTTCTCTTTTATAGTCCACCCCTTCCGTAAAAAAGTAAAACGCTAGACAACTTTTTAAAAACGCCATAATGACAATCTGTACTGCATATACAATATCTGGTTATATTTGTTTTACCAGATTATTGTACTATAGATGGCAAAAGTTGTGGCCAGAGTTCAAACAGTTCGACAAAAAGGAGCTCCTGCGACACAGCCAGAGGTATCTATTTTATGAAATTGTTACAATAATTTATTACATACGACAATAGCTGCTTATTATCTGAAATCAAGGTAAATAGTAGCAGATATCTGACAACAGTCCTTAATTCCAGATATTAAAATTTAGGGTTGTTTATTTGCCACAGAAATAGGAATTACAGATACTTCGAACAACCGGACCCAGTGGGGTAAAGATGTAACCCTGCCCAAGTCATGGGTTAAAGTTATCCCCGGGTTAGCGGTATTTATCCTACAGTTAAAGATATCACTGCAGACATTCATTTAGTATGTTTTAGTATGTTTGTACTAATCCTCTTCAAAACATACATGTATGTGAGATTGCGGCATAGAGCAGAGGGTACTGGGTAGAGAGAGGCATGGCACTAGCTTTAAGCAATTTTCAAAGCTGAAATCACTATCAAAATTAGCCCAATTTCAACAATTCGTGTTTGTTACCTGCCTTCCTAGGTATAGTTGGTATTTCAGTTATGGGTTACATTATTATAAGTAGAAACAGAAGTTTGAACAAACATGTTTTTTTTTCAAAAATGCCACGTGCACACAAACACTTTTCTGGATATGAGAGATATTAAGCATATCACGCCTCGATCAAACGGTTTCAACATGGACTCAACATGTCTTTAAATATGTTGAAAGCATGCGTGTCAAATGGTTTCAACATGGACTCCACGTGGGTTGAAAGATCTTGAAAGCATACGTGTCAAATGGTTTCAATATCGACTGAACATGTGTTGAAAGATGTTGAAAGAATGCGTGTCAAACGGTTTCAATATCGACTCAACATTTGTTGAAATATGTTGAAAGCATCCGTGCCAAACGGTTTCAACATCGATTCAACATCCGAGAACAAAAGGTTCCAACATATGTTCAAACCTTACTTATTCTCACTCGCATTAGCCTTTCGCAAAGGATTTTGTTCTCTATTTTTATTCTCCACTTGGATTTTAATATTATTTTATTGTAATTCATTTTTATTTTGATAATTTCACTTCTGTAGTCGCGTAATTACTCGGGCTGCCTCGTGTTTCTTCCAACGTCGAAAGTGACTTGACCCCAGCCAGTGAAAGCGCCGCCAGAAGTCATTACATAAAGATTAGAAAGATAGAACAGATTTGGTATGAGTGGGCAAGTTACGGCAATTAACTACGGCACGGTTACTGTACGACATACGAGTACATGTTTCCTCGTCGGTAATCATGCACTCAACACTTTTTAAACTGTCTCCCAACCCACAATTCCCTCTTTTGCTCTGACGAAGGGCTAGCGCTCGAAACGTCAGCTGCTACTCGCTTCCCACGGCGGTTAGCATACCTTAATCGACTTTAGTTGATTATACCAGTGTTTAACTTTTCCGCCGACGCAGACCAACACTAGTTTTTACAGGAACTAGTTATCCATCGTACTGTACGACATATGACGTGATATTGACATGGTTTCGTTATTCTTTTTGTCTTCCTGGTCCAACCTTCTGTTTAACAATATTTTGATGGTTTCAACGTTTTCTTGTCTGTCTCTGAATCACACCCAGTTCGATTTACGGTATTCCACTGAGGTCAATTCCAATGCCATAACATTGTGATCTTTAGCCAAAAGAGAGCAGATTTCGTATGAGACAAACATACGGCATGTCCGTAGCCTTACCGTAACCGTACTGTGACTTAATTACTGCGTGAACTGAATTTGTTCCAAATTGATTTCGAATATCGAATACCGTAAATAGAACTGGATATGACTTAGAAACCTAGAATACCGTACATTGATGTGGATGTGACATAGGAGACCGAGTTAAAACCGTTAAAAGAATAGAACGAGAACAGTTCAAAGCACTGGCTTTGTCTTGAAAAGCGTAAATACACCCCGGCCCATCCGGAAGGGATAGAGACAACGGTAAAAGATCGGGCGATTACGTATTAAACAGTATCTGGAATAATAAGTGAATACAATCATCCAAGCAATAAACCACCCATGGTCCCAATATGCTTTTAGAGTATTTCAGAAATAATTTTAGTTGTTTATGTTGTTTTCAGATAAGAAATCTTAACTAAGTGATTGCTCATGTGTACATTCACTTGTATCCTAATTACAGGCATGGCAAGGCAATTTTCAAATTAGTAATTCGTTGAATTAATATTATAAGAAAATCACATGTCTGACGGGGTAATTACTCGGATCTCGTAAGCGGGTCGGAGTCTTAAATCCGGCTCTTTATTTTTTTTTCGGCGTCGCAAGTGGAAATTGCATAGTAGGTCCATGACCGTGTTATCGATGTGGGCCGCATGAATGCGTTTCTCAGATTACACAGCTACAGCGGCCTTTTGAAATCATGGTAGGGCATTAGCATGACAATTGTAATGTTTATCAACACGAAGTATCGCTATTGGAAGTGTAATTCAGCTGCCGACCAACGGTGACCACGAAACACCATGTAGAGGTAAAGGAAGGCGACGGTTAAGTAACTAAGCCATAAGGATGGTTTCTAAAGTGATCCCCGTAGACAGCCATGAAACTGCACTTTTATGGACAGCTACAGAGAGTTAATTATACAATGGTAGCACGCATGAATTATATTGTGTGGTCTGCAGTTGACTGATGTCACGAGTAGCGAGAAGTCACTAGCGAATAGATATGTTATGTACTCATGGCTTTTGTCACGCAACTTTGAACAGTTCAGAATATATGCGAATATATTGAAGACGCATTTTTCTTTCCAAGTGTGAAACGTGTTCCAGAAATAAGTTATCTCCTCTTTGTCAGGAAATGGTTAATAGCAATGAGCCAGCTAATGTTCTTCCCCGATAGGAGAGTCACTGGGCTAATTTTGCTGTTGTAAAAAATACGACATTGATGTACTGTACAGCTTTAGAAAATGACTTATTCCGTCGATATTTGAGGTTTCTGATTGAAATAATTGAACAACCTTTGAATCACGCTTATCTCATGCCCTAGCCTCCTCCGCAGACATCTCTTATTTTGGGTTTACTGTGGCAGAATAAAAAAAAGGGGTTTCCCCGTATCCAATTCTCCACAGGCAGATCTTTAGAGTGACCGATCTGATAGAGTTGCCTGCTGAGGAGGCTATATTTTGTTGTTGTTTGAGTTCATTTGGGTTGCTTTGGTGGGTTTGATTGTTTCGCTATCGGGTTGCTGTGATGCACTAACTAGGTCGCAATTTGCGGCTACAACATATTTTAATATTGAACTTTTGTCGCTTCTCACAGTGATGTATCGGTTGTAGGATCATAGGGAGCACACGCTTCACCTATCATAAATGCAAATAGCTTCAACAAACAAGGATTCACCTTTCAAAAAATGTCAAAGTTGTTTTACGAAAACCGGACTGTTGTAAACCCGGTCCGAGTTGAAACTGTTTGCAGCTTCTTGTTCCACGTTAAATTTGTACGAGAAAACCGATATCGCCCGAGTCAGTGCAATTTAACGTGGAATTACCGAATCAGGCACGTGATTGAAACGCATAGTCCGATGAATTACTTCGTGATTTAGTATTTTTCTTGATATTTTTCTAAGGTATAAATTGCACGCGTAGGCAACAGTGGTGATTCCAGTCTGAATCACCACTCCTCTCTTATCGTATTTAGGGGAGCCGGAGTGGCGCAGTAGTCAAGCGCATCGCCTCTCACCTCTGTGACCCAAGATTCGATCCCCGGACGCGGCGCCGTATGTGAATTGAGTTTGTTGGTATCTCAAACGCACTAGTGCGATTCAGCCGTGACTATGCGCTTTGCGATTCTAATATAAATCACATTTTACATTTGTTTTGAATTTTTAATTACAAGGAGGGCTACACATTTAGCTGTGTATATGTACTATTTAGTATTACGCTCTTAGAATAAAGCATGCATGCAGTTAATTCAATCAATATTTGATTAAACGTTAAAACTTCATTTCAACTGTCATTGAAACAAACATACACAGCCCGAGTTAAGGCTGCGCGCAGGCCCTTGATGTTTATCTAGATTCGAAGAATGTTTGTAGTCCAGATTTGAAGAGATTTTTGACTGAACTTTCTCAGTTTCTTTGCAAAGCGAGTTCCAAGTTACAGCACCATTATATCTTAAAGTGACTTTACCATAATTAGTTCTAACAGCTGGCATGTAATATGATGACTTTGAAGCTAATCTGGTATTATGCTTATGAATTGTATTACTTGAAACAAAGACTTCTGAAAAAGGAGAATTTGATATTTTCAGGATAACTGAATCAATTAAAACACCTAAGTATCCAACGTTATATTTTGTTTTAAACACAATTCAATGAGTGGAACTTTGTGGGAGATAAATATATTTTATTTTAAGCAACATATTTGAATCACCTGCGAATATATGAAAGTCACCAGTATAAGAAAATCAATGGGCCTAAAACCATGCTGTGGAACTCCACAATTAATATCTAAAGTAGTGTTGTCAGTCAGATGAAAATCAAGTATTTCCTGTTTTGTTTTTGTAAGAAGGAAGTCATGATTGACAGTTTCAAAGGGTTTACTAAAATCTAGAAAAATTCCACAATACTTTTTTATAGCATTTTGTATTCTATCATGCATTAATAAAATAGCATGAATTGTTCAATGTTTAGGACGAAAATAAAATTGAGAATCACATATCAAATGGTACTTTTCCAGAAAAGCAATTCCATAGTAAATGTTTGTATTCCGTTTTCTTATTCTCATCTTCATATAAGATAGCGCTAAATAAGGCTGAAAACAGTGATCATGCGAGAAATACCTCAACTTATTGACACTTAGTAGCAACTTTATATATGGAGGAACTTCAATTTCGGACCTCTTTCTTTCACCTTAATCGACAGGGTTGTGTGGCTTTGAGAATGGACTATGTGGATTTAAGACCGAAGAAAATAGTACTTTAGTTTGGAGACCAATTGTTGCTATAAATATCCAGAACCGTGAGATTGGTCTACCTGAATATGATCACTCTACAATGACAGCTAAAGGTATGTTGTTCACTCGGATAGCTGATGATCGATAATCGGCTGAAAAGACGTACCTTTTACGTGCTATGTTCTTACTGTGAGTCATTTGTTGTACTACATCAGAATTCGTAACTTTTGTTTAACATCTGGGAGGCTTGATATCAAAGGAAATAACGATCGTGTTTCACTACCTTCAAATGTTTTGATATTCTTTTAACTATTTTCAGAGGCTAGACTTCATTTTAAGTTATCTTCATTTTTTTATATTTTAAAACTCTGTTTTACTCCCTGATTGTAATTGTGTGTATTTTGGCATAAAATATTTATTGAGCTTCCCTGGATATTTGCTACAATTTTGCAGTACTTTCCAAATTACAGACTATAGCGAAAGCAAAGGCGAACTTCTTACATACACGTGACATCACAAATGGCATAAGTTAACAATTCCAGTAATTCGTGATGTAGCAATTACAGTTCAGATTTCGCGCTGATAGAATTTCCTGAAAATAAGAGAAGGCTAGCAGTCTAGTTGGAAATTAATTAACAATATCACATATTTTATCCTCAGGTACATATATGGCAGTACGAGGTGGCTACAGCAGCAGTGGTGGTCGAGCAAGGCTCTCGAGAGACTGGGCCGGTGCAGATAATGTGTGTGTTCAGTTCTGGTTCAGTATGCGATATGAGTCCAGGGTATCCCTACAGGTATCCATGAATACCAATAGCACTCTACATCCACTGTGGAACATATTTAACCACACCACTGATGGATGGTCATTTGCACAGCTACAGATCCCTCACAACTTAACAGGAAAGGTATTAGCCTGTAAACACCTCAATTTATTTGCCCCTATTGCTGTTGTTGAGAAACAAGACAAATATTTTTGCTCAGCATAGATTGGTGATGGAGGAGAGCGTCTAGTTGAGGCACAGCAATAGAGCCGGTGCCTATTAAGTTAACTATCATTACCTTTCGCCTTACTAGTCTATTGTGAAGGATAACGGGACTGTAATGATTGTCGGCTGAACACTCAAGGTCTTCAAAGCTGTAAATTGCTGGTTAGAAGTTGCCGCCTTTCAGAAGATATTAGATAGCGAATAATATAGAATTTGAGTACGGGAATTACGCGATGAAGGGAGGTAATATCTGTGTCTGTGTAAATTAAACGTTAGACTTCATTTGTTTTCATTATACGGAGGTTCTCTCCTCTTCTATCTCCGCACCTCTATGAGCAGCTCCGTGTAGTTTATGTGGAAAATTATTCATCTGACGTCCGTAACATACAAACAAATTTGAATGAGTTTGTTGTATCCTTTATTCATTGCCTTTTCAATATTTATTTATTACCCTTTTCTCTCATTGTTAACCTATTAACGAGTTGCATGTTTTAGCTTTTATTAGAAGCAGAAGTTGCTGACAATAGAAATGACTACATGGCCCTTGATGACATCGGATACGTGAAAGGAGATTGTTCTCATATTGTACAGCAAGGTTTGCATTTGCGAATATTTATTTTTATCATATAATTTTATTTTAGCTTTGCCATAAGAACAAGAGCCCCGCTGGGCTTTCACTCAGGCCACTATACGTCCATGCAACCAGACACTCTTTAAGGTGAGCACACACCAGGGGAGATTTTACAGGGACATGTTGCTGCAAAAATGCTGCAGTGTGCACAATTTTGTCCCTGAACACGATTATTTCGTGAAATGGGGCAGTGCACACTAGGGGTGTCATTGCAGCATGTCCACACCAAATGTCCCCAAGTGTGTCCCACCTTTATGGAGGAAAGGGTACTCCCATTTAAAAAAAACATTTCAGTGTCCAAGGGAAGCACCATTAGAAATGTGAAGAGGGGAGGTAGGACTTGCTCAAGATGCACATTTTTTTGCCCCTTGGTTGTGCAAGGCAGGTTTTTTTCCTTGATATATTGCATTGTAGGATTTTTATTTTTTATTTTTGACTACCCTTCTTCAGATTTCTGATGGTGTGTCCCCAATAAGATTGAAGATGAAAGACACTTTCATTTTAAATCCTCTTAGTAATGACCAAAGAAAACAATTATTATCAGTCTTTATTGTTAGGTATGAATTACAAAAGGATGTGTGGCCATCCACATAATGTATGAAGAGTCCCCCCCTCTCCTGGGGTAAATGTGAGCATCGCCTTTTTTGAGAGATCACGAGCAATTTCAATTTCTGTGAACTTAAAATTCGAGCATGCGAGCACACTGATATTTTTCTGCGAGCAAATAAATGCAGAGGATGAATTCGGCGAGCAATCCTGAATTTAGAGGGACCATATTTACCAACCCTGTTATAATCCCCCTGGTTATAAGCCCACTTGGTTACAAACCCATCCAAAAACCCTTGTATAAGCCCAGGGGTTATAACTAGGATTTTATGGTATAATATGATATAATAATATTATCTTGTTTTACAACTGTTTTGATCTGAAATAAATTGGAAACCTGTCACTGTTGGATGACAGTTGTTTGTTAATCTGTTCTGTGGAATCCTGCCACAAAAAACGTCTGAGGAATAAGCCAGGAAACTCCATGCTGATCATGCAGGAACTGAACTTTCCACACTAATATGACTAGAAAACAGTGCACAATTTCCCAGGGTATTCCTGCCAGGTAGCCGTTTACTCAGGCAAGCCTCTCGCATGCTTTGTGAAGAACTGAAAATATAAAGTTAAGGTAACTTCTGCAAATTTCACGTTCCATGTAGCTTGAAAGATTGGGAGTTATAGCCATTTAAAAAAGTATACAAAAAAAAAAGGAAAACAAGTAGCTGCCATCCTTTTATTCTTAAAACATTAAAACTAAACAAACTGCTAGTTTTGATTCAAAAATTAGAAGTAGATTGAAATGTCCAAGTCCAGGTGGAACAACTGTTTTATTTAGCAGTGTGTCCAGTTAAGCTACAGTGAGCTCTTAAAGTGTTGTATTATCACACCCTGTTGAATTTCTATTTTCAATACTTAGCAACAACAGCATTATCTGGCTACTGACTGAATCTGTCAGATAGCTTATCATTGCATGTCACATTTTTAGGCGACCATTGCGCATGCGCAATGCAGCCTTATGTAGTACTGAAGTTGGGACTATATATGTATGGTTCTATCTATGTCCCGGCATCAACCGATAAGTGACAATCTAACTCAGGGGGGTAGTGTTGAATCAGGTTAAGAAAGCTGTAGAATAAATATATTTGTTTATTTAATTATTTTTTGTTAATATATTCTACAACAGAACATTAGTTTTATTGCAAATAAAAGCTTTTTGGTGTGTTGGCTCTTCGTTGTTTCTCGAATAAAAAGATTATTTTAACGAAAAGTCCGAGGGATCCCGCCTGTGTGCTAAATACGTAATAACTAAATCATGGGACTTCGGCACCTTCGATGCAACTGATGGGAAGTGAAAGTGCTTTGACTTCGCGGAAGAATAATCGATGATAATTTTGTCCTGCTATGCTTTCATGTTTGCGTTCTTGTCAAACCTACATTTGCATACACAGCCTTAGTATATCTACGGTCAGGAGACGCAATTAGCTCACACTAAAAACTCTGAGAGCTGTTTTGAACCGAGTCTTGTGTCCCTCCAATCGGGCTGAGAGTTTCACTATCACTGTCGTATTGCCAGGTTTTAAAAGTAAACTTGAAAAGCTTATAAAGAAATACAAAGAAACTGATAAAGGAATATAAGGTATTATATACAAAACTGTTGTCAAACTCTGTGAACGAGACAAGCTATTGCTGAACCAGAAGCGGACATTCAAGTGAAGTGAACTGACGAAGATACGTATCCAAACTGAATCAATATGGGAAATAGTCTTATGCACTATAGCAGTAGATCGAGGGATGTAATTAAAAAATAAGAAGGGAAGGGGTAGACTATAGTGATTCAAAATTAGAAGAGGAGGGGTGGCCTATACTAATTAAATAGTAGAACAGCAGAGGTACCCTGTAGTAATTAAATAATAAGAAGGGAAGGGGTAGACTATAGTGATTCAAAATTAGAAGAGGAGGGGTGGCCTATACTATTTAAATACTTGAAGTTAGAGGGTGGGCTAGTGAATGAAAATAGAAGGGGATAGTGGCCAATAGAAACTAAATAATCAAGTGGACTGCAGGTAGGCTATATTGAATCAAAAATATAATGAGAGGGGTAGACCATAGTAATTCCAAACTCAATGGGGTGTGGTCTATAATAATTAAATAATACAACAGGAGGGGTATCCTATAATAAAATTAAATAAGGGGAGGTTTACCCAAATTTATATTCTCAAAAAAATAATGGTCGCCGATGTTCGCATTGCGGACCTATTTTTATACTGTATCTGGCAGTGAGAGCTAGCTTGGTCTGTCTCAATCTCTTCTTGTATTAACTTCATACAGATACTGTAGCTGAAACCCACGCATGTACTAAGTTAGTCAACATAGATCATGAATTGTCACTTATTTTCAAGTGGATCATTCTTGATAGCCCATCCATAACACAAATCAACTCCATTCCTGTTGGCCATAAGCAGGAGACACTTCTTCTATTCACAGTTCAGTTATGGCATTTTGTGATCTTTTTATATTAATACGTGTATCTCAAAAGACCTCAGGCCAGCTCAATAACAAAGGTGCATGTAATTTGCTTCCTGAAACAGCATATTTAATAATAATAATAATAATGTCTTTAATGAATCACCGATAAAATACATATCGTGTGTTACAGCTATAAGTAATAAAGCATAAATATACAACTCTCATAATATAACAAACGTAAAGTATGTGGGAACAAAGACTATTAAATAGCTAGGTTATACCTAAAGATTAATCTATTTACAAAATAATTTTTAAAACGAACAGTATTAATTCTCGGCCACTGGGAAGACTGACATCTTAAGGTTCTAGACGAGGGCTTGATTTTGGGCAAAAGTAGCATAAGAGGATGGTTGCTGTTGTTACATAGTTTGTGGAAAAGTTTCCTATCATATTGTTCAAGTAGTTCTCTAATAAGGATATTCTTTGAAGTGTAGCGTCTCTTATAGCATCTGTCTAGGAAACATTGGATAGTGGACAAGTCAGCCTCAGAGGAGCCATACACGGATAGTCCATAAGTAATCTTAGGAATAATTATACTGCTAAAGAACAGGTCAATTTCCGACTGATTAAAACCTTCCTTTCTAAGAGATCTTAAGACGAAAAGGCATTTGTTTGCTTCACTAAGCTTATTTTTAACGTGACTAGAGAACTTGCAATCTTGTTGGAAAGTGATACCTAAGATATTTAACTCTTTTTGTTGAGGAATGCCTTCAATGCCGGTGTAGTGATCAGTGTTACCTTTTTTACGAAAAATAAGCTCATTACATTTTGATGGGTTACATGACATTTGATTCGTATAGGACCAGTCTCTAAAATATCTAACGCAGTCTTCAGCTACATCAGCCGTTTCCTTCCATACTGGAACAATAATTGAGGAATCATCAGCATATTTGACTAATGCTGCGTCGGTGTTGGGTTTAACATTGAGATCGTTTAGGAAAATATTAAAAAGATAGGGCCCGCTTACACTCCCTTGAACTGTGCCCTTGTTGACATGTATCCAATCACAAGAAATACCGTTAGAGACCACCCTCTGCTTCCTGCCACTAAGAAAGCTTATGTACCAATTAATTATATAAGAGTTCAGTGGGAGAAGTTTAAGTTTAGAGAAAAGTATACTATGGTTAACAAAATCAAAGGCCTTGCTAAAGTCCATGGCAAACAGTCTAACCGCATTACATTTCGGATCATCTAAGTCTCCAAGCAATTTGTGTTGTATACACAACAAAGCATCAGTACAGTTTCCACCGATTCTGTAAGCAAACTGTGATAGACTGAGGTTGTTTTCCAGGGTGTCACTCAGATAAGTTCTATAGACCACTCTCTCAAAGGCTCTTGCAATCACCGAGGTTACATTTACCCCTCTATAGTCAGAGTTTACAAGAGGTATGTCAATCTTAGGTACAGGGTTTATATTTGCTTCCTTCCAGGAGATAGGCCAGGTTTGTGTGTGCAGGGACATGTTCCAGACTTTTGTGACCACATGTGATAGAAGGTCCGCATGGTCCTTCCAAACTCAATAGGGGATGAGATCAGGGTATCAATGTATCAGTTACTTCTTTGAAGCTCTGATATTATGGTATGTCACTATCTCTTGGGTTGAAGACTCGAGAGGTTTTACATTGTCTGGACTAGGATTCGAATAACCTGTAAAGGAGAACAGAATAGAAATTTGAGAAAAAATAATACCAACCAATAATACATTACATCCGACAATGGTCTAGTTGTATAAGGAGCATGTGAAGTCAATTATACAGTATCTCTCAGAAAGAAAGAGTTTTTTTTATTATGCCCTACCCACATCATCTAGTTTTTACTAGGTTCACCAAAAAACATACCTACATTCGAGGCCATGATGTGATTATTGAGCACCCACACATTCTGGGTGCACTGTATGTACAGTGCAATATATGCAATATTACCGTATGTTGATCGTAATTAACTACATAAGAGTATGACATGACTAAGAAATGTGAGAACATAAATATAAAACACCTCCTGGTTAGCTGGATGGTTAAGCGCCGGTCTGTTGAGCAGAAGGTTCAAACCCCGGCCGGACCAACACTCAGGGTCTTAAAATAATCGAGTAAAAGGTGCTGTATTTACATTACATAATACAGTAAACGGTTAGACCTTCACGTCTTCTCGGATAAGGAAGTAAAATAGTAGGACTAGTGTCGCCCTGGGGGTAACTTTGGCGGGCATACCGATGGATATTACAGCCATATGACCCTGAGTGAAACATGTGAAAATCCACTTAGATTATCAAGAGATTTGTAAGCCTTACCAACATCAAGTGGCAGATCGCAAGTTTGGCTGCGGCACCTGCCGGATTCATTACTTGCTTTAATTTAATATAGTGTAGGCTGTTTTACTAGGCTTCCAGCCAACATGATCCATGATTTCATGGATACTAATACCTTCATGGGCTAATGAAACTGCAGCGCCACTACGAAAACCATGTAGGGTAAAATGTTTCCCAGTCAGTTGTTGGCGTACTGCCGCAGTATACGTATCCAATCTGGCTTGAGCCGCTGGAGGATCTAAGCCCTGTGAACTAACGACTTTGTTACCGAGCAAAAAGGATAACCGGGATCGAGTTTGATTTGTAAAAATCTACAAATATTAAAATACACTCGAGACCGCCACGGGGCAAATTACTTTATTGGAACCTCTTCTAAACGCGACCGCGTTCGTATCCCCGGATCTTAACGACTTCGTCCAAACATGATTGAAAAGAAAACCTGAATTATCAGGAAATCGCAAAACATCTGTTGATTTCAATTGCAGCAGATAAGCTGCCCTATCAGCTGCACAAAAACAAGCTTTTATATAGTGCCTGATCCCGTACATAGATATATTCCTGAATTGGATCTAGGGGAGAACATGAATATGAGTTGCACCTGAATATGATTCTGAATATAAATCTGCAATAATGATCGGTTCTGCTTGCCGCGGAGTGACTCTAGCCCTTAACTGTTCTTCCTTGATATCTGCTAAATATGCTTTAACTTACCTCGCTGCTGCTGGATTGCCTATTCCCAGAAGGGGATGCCATTCCGAACCTCGCCCATTATCAGAGAAGATCACTCGCAGTTTTCCAATTATTGAATCGACAGTTCCCCAAGCCAGATGGTAAGGATAATCACAGGTTACAGCTGAACCAGTTTGCTGGGAGAGGCTCTGACAATTAGGCCGATGCACCCGCGTTTTCCCCCCGCGATCTTTCCAGACTAGGAAAGGTATTAAATCTGCCGGCAGTGCAGTAGTAAGGGACTTCGGAGATGCTAGATTTGTGAGAAAATTAATCAGTTCACGCGCGCGCTAATGCTGTTTTCTGTTTAGCATAGCGGGAAGAGCTCCGCTGCCTTGACAACTGTTCCAGTCCTTCAGTGATTTTCTCCTCATAAATCTTTATCTTTTTAGTGGGAGAAACTAAGTCCGAGGTTGATCTTCAAGCATACCCACACTGCTGGCAAAAACGGAACTGTTCGTCATTGGGATAATTGCATGCTGGGCAGGCTACTGATGTCGTGAATAATTTCGGGACTCTGAGCAGTGGCTGCAAAAGATCCCAAACATACCGAATGTGAGAAACACAATCCTTAAAATTTGGATACCCTAAATGCCCACATAGAATACGGGCACGGTAGGGCTTTATAACCCTGCTTCGATAGTGTCAGAAGAATATCCATGTCTCCCTGAATTGCCAGGCACATCCTAGCGGAAGAACGTGCCATCAGTTCCGGCCACCAAAAATGATGACGGAATGCATTCTGGAAGAACTATGGTGAATGGAATGCGAAAGCCGTAGAGGAACTTTAGAACTGGTCCAATCATACTAAATGGCGGAAATATATATGGGTTAGATGCGTCAGGGGATGTACGCAAATCCCGAGAGAACAAATTCACACACATAGATAAAGGACTTGGCGATAATGTGTAATACGGCAATGGTTATCCACCTCTACCTATAACCGCATTAGAATCCAGTGCCATCAGGTTACATGAGTGTCTCAGCGCACCCACAAAGGTTTGGTCCACCAGGTGGAAAGCTTTGACCGATAAGTGCGAGTCAATCCGAGTTATTCGCCTGGATGGGGAATCAGCTGGATTGACGTTAGATGGGAGATATGATAAATTGAGCTGAATATTCCGGTCAAATAAGGTGAAAAATAATTCCTTTGTAGCCTTAGTTAGCTATGGATACTTCCCGCTTCCTTGACCTTCTCATGCCCCTATCAGGACGAGGCTATCTACGAAAGCATCGCCTCTTGAACTTTCAACCTCCTTCGGTAGGCTCTTGACGACATTAACCAAAGCCAACATCTCGTTTGTTGAAATGTTGAGTTCCTTTTCTTCCTCCTTCCAGTAATCCCCAACGGTCTGGTCTCCTGATGGATAGTGTATGACACCACCCCAGCCATAGCCCGAAGCATCCGTCGACAAAGAGATATTTAAATATTTCTCACCTCTCCACAGAAGACAATCTTCCCACGCATCCAAGAAGCGCCAATGGATCAATTCTTCTCTTAGACCAGCAGAAAGAGAGACACGCCCATTGACTGGAGCGTTGCCTATTGCGCAACTCATCTCTCTTATAAATAGTTTCGCCGCTGGTACCGCTAGCGAGAACGATATACACTTGCCTTGGAAACGCTGTAAGGTTTTAATGTCCACATGTTTCTTGCAAGACAATATCTTTTCTCTCAGAACTGCCCAGGAATCGATTTTACGCTTAGGGACAATGAACGCTTGTTTAACCGAATCCACTTTGAAACCTAGGTATTCTAGAGTGGTCGTTGGCTAACAGATTTACTTATGCCATCAATTTGGACAGAAGCATGTACAACGCTGCCTTAATTTGCCGCCTGGAGTCTGAATTCCTTTGATCTTTCATTTGGCAAGACCGACCACGCCCCCTGAGATGTCACCAGTTGTCCTACCAATCGGTCGTCAATATAGAGAGAACAAGGCACTCCCTGAGCTCTTAGAAGACCCGACACTGCTGATCCAATGGTGTGATAGATAAATGGCGATATTTTCCACCCGAAAGGGAGGGTGGTACATACAAACCAGAGCCCCCCATTTAAAACCAAAGTACTTCTGAGACTCTTCCGATAGAAACACGTAATCATATCCAGACTTGTCATCAGATTTTGATATAAAGGAGCCCTCATAAACATAGCGGGGAACATCTCGTAAATGATCAAGAGAGAAAGGCTGATCCCTCATCCATAATTTCAAGAATCGGGTGTCTAAGAATAATCTCGGCTTGGTCGGTTCGACTGTTAATGGAATGACTATAAAGGGTGGGGAATCTTTACAACTTGTCCCCACACTCTATACGCCCCTGTGGCCAGACGTTTCAAGATCTCTTCAGAAATAAACTCTGTAAAGTTTTTACAAGATTCATGATTGGAAAAGCATTCCGGTTGTGGCAGACTGGAAGAATATTTACAACCTTTAAACGAACCCGAGAAAGGTTGGCAGAATTTTAAGACATCTACTCTATTTCTAATCCAATCACCGATCTCTTCCTTCATTGGATGATTCTTAAGGGCTTCTTGCCACGCTTCGGTTTTTTTATGGATACCTCCGTAATGAAGTTATCTGGATCTCTCAATCTCAACTCTTGTAAATCAGGGGCCATACCCGACATACATATTTCTTCCCATCCTACCAAGTTACTGTCTCCCTCCCGGTTGGGAACCCCATTGATATTCACCCAACTTTATGTTTCTCTTAACCGAATAGCATCAACCTGACGTCGAAACTCCTCAAAACTTGCAAAATTTGCTCGGTGGAAACTGAAATAATTAAAAGCCAAAATGAGAACACCGAGGAAATAAAAACTGGGGTTCCCAACCAGGAGGAAGTAACGTCACACACCTGATATCAGAACGTCCATTGGCTACCGAGATTTGCTATATACCAAAGGGAGTCACTTACCATTATTAAGGTTTAAATAAAGAGCCATAAATTAAAATAATAATAAAATAAAATAAAAAACCTCTATAACAAATTATAATCAAAGAATGAGATGCCAACATTTAATTAATTGCTTTGAGTTCTATTACACTCTAATTACAAGACTGTCCTGATATAATCATTAATAATAATCATGTCATTTAATCCAAGTCCTTTATCAATTATCATTCTAATTATAACGCATTCTAAACTATTTTGTCATTTTCCAAACTATTTTTTTCTGCTAAATGTCGATTATTATCATGTCTTTTAGGATACTTTTTTTAAAGGCTATGACAATTAATCTATTTTAATCGTTATGTCCATAATGTCTGCGAAATATTGCAAATGTAATTGCAAAATGCATGGTGTGTCTGTTCTTAATATGAAAATAAGACGTTGGACATTGCAGAGTAAGTGTAAATCCCTGTATATAAGAAACAATGACATCAGGAATTGCACGATCTTTAAAATCTGGTGTGAACCACTTTATTTCAAATCAAAGTTTACACAATTAGCTGGAAACAAATGATTAAACGATTCTACACGTACTTGTCTGCTTTGAAGTTCAGAGAATCCAAATCACCTACGCTGAAATTCAGAGTACCGAACTTGCCTGCTCTGAAACAGAGTACCCAACTTGGCTACTCTGAAATTCAGAGTATCCAACTTGCCTGCTATGAAATTCAGAGTACGCAACTTGCCCAAATATGCACTCTGAAATTCTGAGTATCCAACTTGCCTGCTCTGAAATTCAGGGTACCCAACTTGGCTACTCTGAAATTCAGAGTACCCAACTTGCCTGCTCTGAAATTCAGAGTATCCAACTTGCCTGCTCTGAAATTCAGAGTATCCAACTTGCCTGCTCCGAAATTCAGAGTCATCAACTTGCCTGCTCTGAAATTCAGAGTACCAAACTTGCCTGATCTGAAATTCAGAGTACGCAACTTGCCCAAATATGCACTCTGAAATTCTGAGTATCCAACTTGCCTGCCCTGAAATTCAGAGTACCCAACTTGCCTGCTCTGAAATTCAGAGTACCCAACTTGCCTGCTCTGAAATTCAGAGTATCCAACTTGCCTGCTCTGAAATTCAGAGTACGCAACTTGCCCAAATATGCACTCTGAAATTCAGAGTATCCAACTTGCCTGCTCTGAAATTCAGAATACCCAACTTGCCTGCTCTGAAATTCAGAGTACGCAACTTGCCCAAATATGCACTCTGAAATTCAGAGTATCCAACTTGCCTGCTCTGAAATTCTGAGTACCCAACTTGCCTGCTCTGAAATTCAGAGTACCCAACTTGCCTGCTCTGAAATTCAGAGTATCCAACTTGCCTGCTCTGAAATTCAGAGTATCCAATGTTTTCCTCAAGTTTTATCTAGGCTGATCTCGAAGCTTTTTCACATTCAGGTGACTATACCTAGAAAGTGATCATTCTAGTGGTCCGTTTACTTGAAATCCGCTCAACATTTTTTGAGATTCTTAAGCTAAAAATGACCATTTTAGCTACACCTGTGAACTTCAAATTTTCTGTGTGATATAAGACGCTGACTATTTTACATGATGGACTGCAGCGTGAACTCTTCGAAAGCTTAAATTTGTATGTCAGCTTGCTCTCATATTCTCCTACTTCTCTGCTTTACATGATACAGCAACAATTCAAGCTCTCTGAAAAGAGAACATATACGTTTATACACTTTATTATCGAGCCAGAAAGACGACAGAAACTGCAGTATACACCTCAACTGTATTCAATTAGGAATTTCAATTATGTAGTGTTCTTCTAGCATAATCACAGGTAACGACAGGAAACCAACGACAGCATTCAGCGACGTGAAACACCTCCCTACTCGAAGGAATTAAATTTTAAAAGTGTTTGCTAAATGCTTGATAAAATAATTATACACAGGCATATGCAATTGTGTGATTATGTGATTTGCCTGAACAATAAACCGCATTTTCGGTTTATGTTTATGAGCATAAACATAAATGAGAACACATTTACTTTTACTTAGACTGCGAGCAGTCCCTCCTTTTACCTCCATTGATAGTGAGTTTACGAGCGGGCCGATCCAATATTCTTCACTTCGCTCGCTCCGCTCGTAAACTCACTATCAAAATGCCCGGCCATTCTTCCGCTCGCTCCGCCCGACGCATCCAATATTCTTCACTTTACTATCAATGTGGGAGGGAGGGAAAAGGAGGGACTGCTCGCAGTCTAACTTTTACTGTATTTCACTACCGAGTTAAATGTGTCCCAGAGATAACACACGAAAACGAACGTCCCGAAGTGACTTGAATAATAATTTTGCTAAGGCATGACACTTTCTATTGAGAATCATTCAAACATTCAAACATTTTTGAACGCCGACAAATGCTATGCCCTTCACCGTACCCTGGGTGCCAGAGGTTCTACTGCCCTTGCCTTCTCGTCGACCCTAAACTTTGGCTAGAACCTCTGGCACCTAAGGGTACCTTGACCGCGGTAGCAGTCTTCTTCAACCTAGCTGGAATTGCAAGGTATTTCAGTGTTTTCTACAAATTCTCTCGATGCTATATTATTCTAGCTGACTGCCACGGATCGCGGTAGCAGTGTTTTCTACAACCTAGCGTGGTGGGGTATTCTATACTCTAGCCGTGGTTAATAATTTTGACATTGAGACTCAGTCGTAGAATTACATTTGAACTTCTTATGTTCACATCCCGATTGAAGTAACTGCTATTTTGAGATACGTACTATACGTACTACGAATCGGGTACTCGAAATATATCGAGACTTTTGGTTTCGCTTTGGTTTAGTTTTTGAGACAACTCTATAAAACCGTTCAAGATTAGCTATAGCTAGCTAGCCTCCTGTAACTGCCGGTGTGTATACAATGGCTCACATGCCGCAGTACAGTGGAAGTAATCTTGATCTAAATTATACATGCATTCCTATAACTAATTTGAAATATGAATTATACAAATGATGTTTATATTACTGTCATACCTTCAACGAGCATGTAATTCTGAATGATTCCTACGACGAACAAGGCTTGTGTGGATTTTATAAATAAGGGCGCTAAAACAAAGCAGTAGGACTCCAAACGACGCCGTTGCAAACGACACTTCTAAAATTATTATTCAGTTTTGCGTCAAATTTCGTGTGCCTTCTAGTTCGTGATCCGATTGGTTAAATTTTACACTTCGCGCTTAGCGGGATATTCATTCCAATTGTAAGATGTTTTCACATGCAAATGGTGTTGAAACGGCAAGTAAGTAAGTAATTATTACTCGGCTTGTACGTGAGATAAACTGAGAGCCGAGTTAAAATCCCGAGTTGGATTTCGAGGTGGATTTCGAGGTGGATTTTCGCGGTGGATTTCGAGGCGGATTTTCGAGGTGGATTTCGAGGTGGGTTTTAGCAAATTAAAAGACCTAATTTTTTCATCATTACAAGGAAATGTAAAAGCCAACAAACGGCTTTGTATTTTATTTTAAATAAATGACATGCCACATTTCACAGACTTACAAAGTTTAGTTTTAAATCCTCGGAGACTCAGGGGCAGTTAGTGAACGACGGACTTCCTAGATGGAAATTACTTTTGTAATACCATAGAGGACAAATTAATTGCTAATTTCAACTTGAAATTTCACGCGTAATTTGTAATTTCACATGTGAAATTAGGCGCTCTTAAAAAAATGTTTTTCTGAATCGTAATTGAACCTCCATAATATTAATGGGAATCAAATAGTGATTCGTGAAATTAGGGATAAATTTCACTTGTGTTTGCCAAAATCTACGTAATTTCCCGAGCCGCTTCGGCGAAAACACGTGTGAAAATTAACCCTAATTTCACTCGTCGCCATTTGATTACTTAATACTAATTCTAGTTACCCTGTTTAAATAAAGTGTTATTATTATTATATTACTGCATTCAGTAATTACAGGAGTAATTATTAGTGTTTTTATATCAAGTAGTATAGTTTTTCATTCATAATCTCGCCCGGATAGATTTGTCTTTTCTTTAGATTGTTTTAGTGACAAGACTGCTAGCTTTGAATTAATGAAATGTAAATTTCAAAATCAAAGAGAGGTGAATATGGATTTAGCCGAAACCGCTCATACTACCAACGTGCACAAAATAAAGCATGCATATCACGGCCATGGGAAAATAGATAATGCCAAATACGTCACATGCCTTAAAATCAAAAATCGGTGAACAAACAACAAACAAAACAAACAATATATTTATTTACACTCATAAAGGGTTTACAATATTGTGAAAAAAATGACGATGAATTAAAATAAGTTTTAAGTATGAGCTAACCTAGAATAACCTGCAGGTTAATCGAGCTAGGTAGCATGTATAATTTATTTAAATGTAGTTATTTGGTTGGGTGAATATGAATTTTAGCCGAGACCGCTCATAAAGGTATAAAAAGGTAAAGGTATTCATTTTTATTATTCACTTTTCGCACACTGTATGAATTTGAGGTTTCTGATTGGTCAATTTGTACCACGTGTCACCTGGCTATGCCATGACAACCACAACTGCCGTGTAATGATGTGGTGTAATAATATTACCGAACAGCTATTACACCACAGAAACAATGGCCGAGAAATATGACGATTTGTCGGCGGAAAAGATAGAAGAATTAATAGATGAAGCCATACCGAAGAACACTAAGAAGGCAACAGCCTGGGGTGTCTCAGTTTTTAAAGGTAAACACGTAGTTCAGCTTCTTTTTGTTCGTTTTGAAGCAGCTAGACCGGCAAATTACCAGAACTCGAAAGTCTGCCAAGTTTGTAAACTTACGAAATTTATTTTCTCACAATACTTCTTTGTTTTAGATTGGCTGTTCAAAAAATTTCCACAAGAAACTTTAGAAAGCCTTTCTCCAGAACTTCTCTCTGAAAGATTGAAGAAATTTTATCAAGAACTTAAAAAATCTCCGACCGAGCACTACAGTACTTCAGCACATTTGTCAATTCGTGCAGCCCTTGATAGATACCTCAACTCCCTACCAGAGTCCAACAACACTTCAATCATAAGGGATCAGCTATTCAAACAGGCAAATAAATCGCTAAATGCCAAACTGAAGCTGCTCAAGGCACAAGGTCTTGGTAAAGTACAACATCATTCATCAATCTCGCCAGAAGACATAAAAAAGTGCTACGAGACGAAAGTGTTTGGCGACGAAACACCACTCAGTTTGCTTCGAGTGAATTGGTTCAACATAAGCCTGCATTTCTGCCGCAGAGGCCGTGAAAATCAGAGGTCCCTCTCAAGAGAAAGTTTTGGGATTAAGAGAGATGCAAATGGTGATGAATATGTGGCGATGACAGTCAGTGAAAAAACGAAAAACCACCAAGGTGGCCTCGGAGACAAAGCCGACGAAGGAGATCCAAAAATGTTCAGTTCTGGTACAGCGAGGTGCCCTGTGAAGTATTTTAAAAAGCTTCTTGGAGTGATAAATCCTAACCAAACAGCCTTATTCCAGAAGCCTAAAAGAAATTTCATGGCAGGTGACCGAATTTGGTTTGAAAATTCTCCTCTTGGGGTTAACAAGATAGGAAAGATGATGAAAGAGATATCAGCTGAAGCCGGCTTAAGCCAGATATATACAAACCACTGTGTAAGGTCAACCACCGTTTCCATTCTAGATGAAGCTGGAATACCCATCCATAGAATTATGCAGACATCTGGCCACAGAAGTGAGACAAGTGTGAAGTCCTACTGTGACAGGCAAAGTTTGGGTAAAGAAAAAGAATGCTCTAACATTCTAGCTAGAATTGGCGACGACCAACCACAGTCGGCTCTAGCCGTCGGCGAGAATACCCAGAATATAACCCAGAACCAGAATATCCAAAACAACATCATGGCCAACGTAAACCATTCTCCAACTTTAAGTTTCCTCGCAAAATCAGAGTTCAAGGACTGTCATTTCACTTTCAATCTCACAAAAAAGTGTGACTGAACACTGAAGTTGAGTATCTATGCTGAACACTTTTTTTCTGAATTTTAGTAATACTTGAAGACGTTTTAAAAGGTTATCTTTATAGATATAAGCTTACTGTAGACTATACAGCCTAGACATCACAAATAAAAGATATTGCATGCAGAGTATCAAGGCGTAATAATGTGTTTTTGGTATATTGTACATGTATGCATATGCGTTAAAACCTTGTTTGTATAAGGACTCACTTCAGTGTACTCAAATTGAATATTAAAAGTTTTAACGCACTCGCGCGAGTGGGTTATCGGGATTTACCTCCACTTGTTCACTAACAATGAACTCGAAATTAAATACTGCACTCGGCTTCGCCTCGTGCAGTATTTAATTTCTCGTTCATTGTTAGTGAACTCGTGGAGGTAAATCCCGATAACCCACACGCACGAGTGCGTTAACCTCTAAATATAGCGCAAATTCTATATGAATATATCCAAATGCGCTTCGCAAGGTTATTTTTGTGATACGGACTGCTATTGTGGCGCAATGTGCTGCCGTGCAGTTTACAATCATGACTGATTGTTAGCACCTCAGAATACCAGGCTGTTGTGTCGGGAGACAATCCCCTACTCTTTCTCGAAATAAAACAACAGGTTCTTTCACGTCCCCCTCATATAGATTAGAAGAGGAAGGAGACAAGGCCAACGGTTTATACGTCCCTACCCAAGGACGTGACCGTGCTCTACCAACTGAGCTAACCAGTGAGGCGATTTTGTACAAACGTGTACAAAATAAAGCATGCATATCACGGCCATGGGGAAATAAATAATGCCAAATACGTCCCATGTCTTAAACCTTCGCATCAACCAGCGTTAGGCTGGAAAGCCTTGGTAATTTGATCGTGTGTGACGGGAAACACATGCGAGCCGCGACGCATCGTAGGAGGCCGCCGCCGATGGATATAAATAAAATCGAAATTCCCTCGAAAATCTATCCTGAATATCAAAGGTTCTACTGCCTCCCTTCGCGAAAGTTAGGCCCGATTCAAACGTCGAACTTTTCATGCGCCGAACGCAATTGAAACAAAAGATAATTAGGCGGCTTCTTTTGATCTAATTAGGTTCGGCGCATGAAAAGTTCGACGTTTGAAACGGGCCTTAGGCGCCGAGGAACGAAGCGACGAGAGTCGAGTTTCGACTCTCGTCGCTTCGCTCCTCGGCGCGTAACTTTCGCGAAGCTAAGGGAGGCAGTAGAACCTCTGGTACCCAGGGTATCGAAAATCCTGACCGAGTTCTAAATTTCCGACCGATCTCGAAAATCCACCTCGAAAATCCACCTTGAAATCCACCTCGAAAATCCACCTCGAAATCCGACCTAGAATCCACCTCGAAAATCCACCTCGAAATCCACCTCGGAATTTTAATTCGGAGTTTAGGGAAGCTCCTTGTACGTGCCTTTTAATTTAAAACAACACATGCTCTGACTGATTAAAGTTGACACTTCGCTGGTGGCAGGATATTCATTTGCCATTGTACTTTGTATTAGCGCGCACCTCGGAATTTCATTTCATATCAGATGTGATCAGTCGCGCCCAGACAACATAAATATTATTCGCTGGTTCTTTTCCGGTTCTGGTTGTCTGGTTGTTTGTATTAAACTATCATCGGATTTCGATTGCATGAGTGCTCCTTGAATAACATTTGAATTAAAAGTTTGAGTTGATGGCACCAGACTTTCTGTCGCCTAACACCTACATGTATAATCTCCGACTACGCGCGAAGTGTCAATTTTAACCAATCGGATCACAAACTAAAAGGCACGAAATTTGAATATTGGCGCAAAACTGAATAATATTTTTAGAAGTGTCGGTTGCAACGGTGTCGTTTGGAGTCCTACTGCTTTGTTTTACTTGGTATCCACACAAGCCTTGTTCATCGTAGGAATTTTCAGTATTCCTCGCTCATTCGGGAGATAAGTATTCGTAGCAGTGAAAAACATAACATATAAGTCAGATTGCAAATTACCTGTAATTATAAGAATGCGTATATAATTTAGATAAAGATTATACTACTTCTACAGCGGCTTGTGAGTTGCTTTTTATTCGTATCTGGACCTGTTTTATCTGAGAAACAAACAGAGTCACGACATGCTTCAAGCACCGATTCTAAAAGTACGCACTTACGTTATGACTTTCAAAATAACAGTCAATCCGAAGATTAACGAGGATCCAGCAGTCTCAAAATGGCTTTGCTATAGTAGAACTGTTTTGTCGGGTCTCCGATATCAAATGAAGAAGTTCAAAATGTCGATATCGCTCATAAACCACAATTGACTGACTTTATTTCTGCAAAAAGAAAGCATTCACTTAATCTGAGAAACGACAAATATAACTATAACTGCCACCACGGTCGCTAGCAGATAATAAATTCACGCGTGTCCTGAGCCGCTTGGGCGAGGGAAATTACGTAGAGTTTTGACAAACACAAGTGAAATTTATCCCTAATAAAGTTGCGTTCGATTGACCGTATTCCAGAATAAGAATACCTAGAATGATCACTACAAATCACGTGATTATCATATATCAGCAAGCGTTCGTAGCTTACAGTGAAAATATGCCCGAAACAGTGATTTCCAGAGACTATTCATCTATTCCTATTCCGGAATACGGTCAATCGAACGCACCCTTAGTCTAATTTCACGAGTCACACATTAATATGATGGAGGGCAAATTATGATGTAGAAAAAATATATTTTAAGTGTGAAATTATAAATAACGCGTGAAAGTTCAAGTTAAAATTAGGAAATTCATAATTTGTCTTCTATGGTATTATAAGCATAACCGTGAAACTAACTTGAAACTTGACTTTTTACTCTTATATTTACAAAGTGCATAAAAGTGAACATTTTCTCAGTTTCAGAAAGCTTGAACTGTTTCTGTAAAACAGGAGGAGGAGGAGAATGCAAAAGCAAGCTGACATACATGTACATACAACGTTTTAGAAGCGTCAGTCCATATAAATAATCACCATCTTACGCAGAACAACACAGGGTCATTTTTTGTAGGTTAATCACCTTGAGAATATCAAACATCAACGGTATAGCTTGAAATGTCAATTTTAACAGATTGAGTCACCCGAATCTCAAAACAATTGAGACTTATTTAATTAAGGTTCACGGCATAGCTGAAACGGTCATTTTGTTAGACTGCGTACCCTTACCATAAGGAGTAGTATAGCCGGGATTAAAATGATTGCACCTCATTTTTAATCCGCCAGCGAGCCGTTTTAAGCCCCCCTCCCCCAACATCTTTTTGGACCCTACTGAATTTTGGTACCGCATTGCGACATTTTGGCCTACATAAACCATTTGGTTGTTGTGGTGTGGTACCACAATTCAATATGGTCCAAAATGATGTTGAGGTCGGGGGACTAAAAACGGCTCTCTGGTGGATTAAAAATGAGGTGCAGATCATTTTACTCCCGGCTATACTACTAAGGTTACGACGCAGATAGAAAAAAATTACAATTAGAGAAAAGGTATGTATATGGTATATGCGAAAGCATTCGACGATGGAGAAGGGCACTTGTAGCAGGTTGATCTTTGTGAAGGATACGAGGTGCAATAGGCGTCTGTGTCGTTCGAAGACAGAGTACTGCGCTCAGCATAATTTACAGATACGAGGTGGGGGCACTTCACCTACCCCATGTTCGAAGTGTGGTCGTGGTTGTCTTACGAGTTACGGGCTTTGCACGAAGTGTGGGCAAACGCAGCGCCATTGCCTCCGTGCGTTACAACGCCGCACTAAGGAGCACTTTGCAAAGGTGTTGGCTGAGTTGAAAAATACCACCCCTACGGTCCAATTAGAGAAAGAGATATGTATAGGTATTACCGAAGAAAAATGGTGACCCTCAAACAATTACGCACACAAGCGAAGCAGTTCAACCTTCAAGGAACCTCAGGGCTCAACAAATATGATCTCACCCAGGCAATAGCTGAGGCTCGTGCCACCGAATGGCAGAAGAGAATCAAACGAGCTGGCCAAACTGGTAGGTTCCCAGCTCTTCGAGGTGATCCCGAAAATCCTCATAAGAGTGGCCAACGTGCACGTGAAGCCAAACAGTTGGATGAGGAGGTCACGGCAAGTCTAAGGGCAGAAGCTGTTGAAGCACGGGCTATAGCCCACCGTCAAACCCGTATACCTCATATACGACGCATCGAACGGCGAAGCCAGCAAAAGCCTCGTAGTGAGCCACTGCCACGGAGTATAGCTCGAGAGGCAGACACTATTCTCGATGAGTGAGATGGTATGCTCGAGGGAGAGGAGAATGGTAGGCGTACCATTCAGTGGCGCTTCTTCCAAGGTGTGACAGGGGACTTGACACCTAGGATCATGGAGAAGTTGACTGCAAATGTAGCAACGAGCTTCTACCTACGCTACAGCTACGCCTATCGCATTCGCAACGTCAACAACGGGCGTGTGATGCTCTTCTCCAAGACAGTCCCAGGTTCTCCATGGATAAATATTATAGGCGACGCAGAGGAGTGGGTTGCCAACAAGGAGAGAGCTCGCATCAATCCCGACAACATTGATCGTCCCAATACCCAGTGGGCATTCGTGCGTTGGATCCACGTGGACGTTAAAATCGTGCTTGATCGTCAGCCACTGTTTTGAACAGGCCCATTGCCCCACTGGCTTCGGCAGAAAAAGGGAATGTTCGCCCTTGACCGATACAATGATAACCTATGTCTTTGGCGCTGCCTTGTTGTATACAAAGGGGCACTCGTAGAAAGGTGTACCATCGCAGCTCGAAAACTCGCCCAGGACTTCTATCACCTGACAGTACCTATACCAGACGTCCCCAAGACTTCGCTAGACCAGCTGGAGAAGATTGAGTTACACTTTGGGATAGGCATTCGGGTGTATGAACCTACGGAGGATGGTGCCTGGCATCTGATGCGGCATGCGCCCCACTACAACCACATAATGATAATAGGTATATACGATGGGCATGCCTCCTATATCAAGAACACTAGCAAGCTCGGGCACATCTACGTATGTAACGATTCTAAGCAACGATTTACGCAGGCTTGCCACCACCAACGCCATGCAGATCGTTGTAGTGGCGGCGAAACGAAGATCGTCTGCCCAGGAGAAGCAATCAGAGCTCCCCAGTCCGCATACGAAAAAGCATTCTGGCCAGAGAACACCGCTAGCAAAGCATCTCTACGCTGGCTCAAGCGCGAATCGGAAGCACGCCAGCAGCATATCCATCACGCAGCTTGTGGACATGGTGGAGAACGTTGGATCGAAGGAGCTCCTGTTGATGGCTAGGAACCCTTTCCAAAACCATCTTCCAATTTCATGGGTGTTACTACCATGGCTGCCCAAAATGCTTCCCTCGAGGTACAGACCTGTACCGCAAGACCTGAAAAAGAACAGCACAGCTAGGTGAGGCAGGCTATACAGTAGTGGATTCCTGGGGCTGCTCTACAAAGAAGACTAACGAGCCCGTGCCAACACCAACGCAAACCTCCTACCCACACGCCATAGTATACGATTTTGAGGCCTACCTAGATTGGACGAAGGGACGACAACCAACAGACCGATTGACCATCGACGACATACACGTTTCCATATCCGTATCAGTCGCTGACACACACAACCGCACACCAACCCACATCTGCCAACGCAATCCAAAGGAACTCGTCTCTGCCTTCGTTGAAGAACTCCAGCAAAGGGCAAAGGCAATCCGAGAAGTCGTTGTCGAACAGTTCTGTCCTAGGACCGCCGCTTTTGCTTTCGACACCCTAACGAAGGAGCAACAGACGAAAATCAACGAATGGTCCTACCAGGTTCCTGTGTTAGGATTCAACTCCGGTCGGAACGACATGAACCTCATCCGAAACTACTTTATCGAAACTATTGCCGACACGTGCAAGAAGACCAGGGTGGCAAAGAAGGTTAACTCAGTCATGTTTCTCTTGATCCCTGAATTCCGGTTCCTTGACGTGATGAATTACCTTGGGCCCGGCACTTCCTACGAGCGTTGGGTCACCGCATATGGATGTGACCTCCAGAAGAGCTTCATGCCGTATGAGTGGTTCGATTCTCCCGACAAGCTGGACCACATCGGACTGACGGACTATCCAGCGTGGTGGTCGAAACTAAGAGGAGGTTACCTACTATCCATGGCAGAGTTGAAGGACTGTAAGCGCATCTTCCGTGAGAAGGGAATGAATACCTTCGCTGACTGGCTACAGTACTACAACGACTTGGACGTGGTCCCGTTTCTAGAGGCTCTCGAGAAGATGCGTAGCTTCTACCACGCAAAGGGAGTAGACATATTGAAAGACGCAGTGTCTATCCCTGGAGTCTCACTACAGTTCCTTCTTCGAGGTAGCGTAGAGCGTGGGGCCGAGTTGTATGCCCCAAAAGCGGAGGTCTATCACATGCTGAAGAGTGCCGTCGTGGGAGGTCCAAGCATAGTGTTCACTCGATACCACGAAGCAGGAGTGTCCAAGATCCGCAGCCATCAGCGTGGATCCAAACTTTGCCGCAACATTCTGGGCTATGACGCTAATGCCCTATACCTCTCGACTATGGCTATGGTAAGGAAGAGGTTGTGCACTATGGAGAGCCTGGTCCAGACTCCGAAGGACTTGCTGAGTGTCTGCGGAATGGGTCGTGGTTCGGTAACGCAGAAGTCGACATCGAGATACCCAGAGCATTGTGGAAGAAATTCGAGGAGATGCCACCCTTCTTCTACAATCGGGAATTCCCCGAGGAAGCAATCCCTCCAGAAATGATGGCCTATCTGAAAGAGACAGGTCGAAAGCGACCAAACGAAAAGAAGCTCGTTAGGAGTTTGAGTGGGAAGAAGTTGCTGCTCTATGCTCCTCTTCTACGTTGGTATCTCGACCACGGGGCAGTGATGACTGCTGTCTACCGCACAATCGATTACGAACCGAAAAAAGTCTTCGAATGGTTTGTGGAGCAAGTCACTGAAGCGCGACGTACAGGCGATGCGGACAAACGCAAAGCCCTGCGCAGTACCTGGTTTGCAGACCTGGAGGAGGTCGGTGACGCATACGAGCTCGAGAGTCGAAAAAACCAGATCAAGATCAAACGTCCGTTCCAAGTAGGCATCGCTGTGTACCAGCTTGCCAAGCTCCGTATGCTCGAGTTCTACTATGACTTCCTTGGGATTCGATATTTCGACCCAAATGCAGCCAGGAGCACGTTTTCTCCAGCATTCGAAGTGTCCCTGTGACCGGCCCCTGAGCGAAGTTTATTTGAGTTCTCTGATTGAATACCTTGTTGAATCCGATCTTCTCGCTCTGGGATAGCAAGATAGAGATCGGAATATGTCTGTAGGAGATGTGGTCGGGCAATATCTTCCAGCACCTCGGCTCCCATTTTGCAAACTCGACGCGAGACCAGACAGCGTCCGACATTGGCCACCACTCGGTTGTTGACGTGTCCACCAGACAATGCAAGGTCAGCCAAGAGTGCAAGGTTACCTGGGACTAGGACGATGTTTTTTCCTAGTGTTGGGACCCCAACATAGATAGTCTCTCCTGGGTTGGCATATGATGGTGCGAAAGTGTGTCTATATACGATGCATCGAGCTATGAGTGCGCGAGGCTCTCTGCGTGTTTGTGCGGGAACTAACTTTGACGATATCATATTGAATATGTAAGTCATATAGCATATAGCATACGTGTTCAATATGGATGTTGAGGTGGCCCCAACTGAGAGGACTCGACTCATGCCACATGACGGAGCCGATGATGGAGAGCAAATACCTATGCACCCAGTGGGAACACAGTTGCCCCAACTTGATGGAGAAGGTATCCAACCCCAAGCGCACACAGCCGAGACTTCATTCATTGAGGGTGAAACTCAAATGGATACCGCTTGGAACCGGATTCTTGCCAAGTTCCCAAATGTCAAACCCTCAATATTCACTGCAACCTTGGATGAGTACGACCGGGTGGTTGTTCGGCTTAAAAGGCTAGGTGGAAAGGATCATCTGTTCTTTAAGTTAGATGGAGGTCTTAACAATAAGCTACCCCAAAGCCTTACCGATGCATTGGGCCCTACTGCAGCAGAGGTTTATGCGCAAAACGAATCGGAGATTGAAAGCCTTCTTCAGGAAAGTATCGTAGATGAGACTACCGTTCAAGATCCTGAGACATCTGAGGTGGAGAAGCATGAAACTCAGGAGCGAATAGACTCTAGGGAACAAGAGGTCCAAATGCTCCAACAAGAGAATGAGGCCATCGAAGAGCGTATGTCGCTGCGAGATCGAATCAAAGCTATTTTCAAGAAGTACGGTTTCACCGTGCTTGGTGTGCTGGCTGCGACAGGCACCGTGATTGGCGTCATAGTTTCCATGCTACAGCGAGGGCTCCACGGCGTTACCAAAGGGCTTGGTAATGGGCTGAAGGCGATTGGGAAAAATCTGGGGCAGATTCTACCTGGAATGGTTGGGGCAATTGCAAGCTTTCTCTTCCGAACTGCAGGCGAGGTTGTGGGATTCTTGGCGAAGAACGCCTGGCTGTTGATTGTAGCTGTAGTTGTGTTCGTAGTGGAGCAATATAAGAAGAGCTAATGGAAGAACAACCAAGCGACTCCAGTTGCAGCAATCGATACCATTGCTAAGTTAGTTTCGTGTCGTGTTAGTTGCTTCGCAACATGCTTTGCCTTTGGTACGTGCACTACTGCAACAACATGCGGAGGTGTGGGGTGTGGAGCAACATGTGGAGGTGTGGGATGTGGCCGTGCTGCATGTGGAAGATGCTTCTTCCTAGCATATGTGGAGGTGGTTTTTTACTCTCCATATTTACATCGTCATTTGCACCCAACCGCATATCTTTCGTAGCCTTCTGGAGTTCGTTATTATAACCTACAACACTGTGAATGTTGATCACCAGATTGCTTGGCAATAACCACACCCCTATAGCTACGGCTAGATCGAGCCTCTTTTTCGTTTCTTGAATAGCCAACTGATAATTTGCTACGCTTTTTGTTAAATCGTTTTCTAGGATTGATGACTCAAGCAGGTTTTTGAACTCGAGTTGAGTGTTCATAGCACCACCACTGTTACCTATGATGGATGAGCGCATGTTGGCTTGGGCGCCTAGAACACAATATGCGAAAGCCTCGACTGATCGATTCAACCTACCCAATCCAGCCTTTGTCAAACCTCTCCCGATCTTAGGTGCGAACCAGTCGAATTGTTTCCCTTCGGACTCGTCGTTCCGAATAAAGGATACCAGATTTCCCATGTCCACCTTGCCTCCTTGGTCTGCAAACAAATTGTTGTGGTTGGACCACGTATCTGCTTCTTTGTCATAGCCTCGGATTACGTGGACATTTCTATAGCCATAACCCGGGTAGTAAAGAAATACATCTCCTAATCCGTGATTCCGACCTCCTTTCCATCGAAAATCAGGCGTACGAGATAAACCAAACTCGATGCACAAGGTCTCCAGAGCCGCTTTGTCGTAGAGGTTATCAAGTTGCTTGAAAGCGGAGTCACCAGGTAGAGGCACTCCATTAAAACCACCAAGTTCATGAAGAATTCTTCGTATTGTGAAATATGTGTGAAATCGTAGGAACCCTTGAACGATAGGTGGATATGTCTTGAAAGCAGGGTCGAACAACGACACTCCACAGCCAGAAGTTGCACACCACGTTGCTAAATTCAACTGTTGAGGCCAATAGTCAAACGATGGAGCTGCCAGCCATTTCCTAGCCTCCTTTGTTGTTTTATGCGTCACAACAGTCTCCTTGAATATGTCCCTGACACCTGCTTCGAATGATTTCATAGGTGTGGCATATATCCGCAAAGTCTTGAGATCAATGTAGTGGGCTTCACTATAGGGGATTGCTGGAACAGGGTATTTCACACCTGGGGACCATGTCAGGGAAGATGGAAAATCACCCACTCTATCCTGGTCTGCATATCTGTTGGGATGTGGAGGTTATCGATGTACCAGACGTGGGAACCGTCTTTGAAGGCAATCCTAGTTCTGTAGGTCGACTCGTGCTGTATATCGGAGGCATTTGTCTCAGCAGATAACTTTTGAAAGTCGGCATTGGGGTACTTCTTCCGAAAGGCTGCGAAAGCCTTTGCGTTGCGTGGTGCGACCTTCTTGTCGAATTCAGCGAGAATGTTGGTCTTTTGTTGTGCTGTGAGGGCGAATCGTTGTGGTGGTGGTGGTGGCGGGACGAACCCATCCCATTCGTCGTCTGTATTTTCCAGTACGAGTGGCATTGTATTGAAGCGTACGTACGTACATATACATACAGTTGATACCTCTAATATCGGGGAAAATGGTTATCTTAAATATCACCTGTACCACGGCTGAGCAGACGGTCTACTTTCAAGAACCTCTTCTTATCCAGAATATTTCGCTAGTCGAGGTCACTATTGAGAACAGTTGGTGGAACCTAGAAGAAGAGGCTTTTTTGTTCTTGGGGGATACCCAAGGTGTGGGTGGGGTTTCCATACGTCATTGCTGCAGGGCACCATGATATGGCAAGCATTCAACAATACTTAAAATCCGCAAACGATGCTGGCATCGTGAAATTCGTGAAACCTCTACCCAGGGGGAGTTGGATTCTAGAAGTCAAGAAACCAATCCGGGCCAGTAGAAGTATATGCACAATGCTGGGCGTTAAAGGAAAGGAAGAGGTGGGAGGGGACATATCACTCAAACTAGGTAGTCATAAACTGATGCTCCAACATATCCACACAGTGTATGTCCACTACGATGTGGTGTATTCCAGCTTCTCACTTCTCGAGGGAAAGCCATCGAAAGTCCTAGCTAGCTTAGAGATCCGAGGTGAGAGGTTTGCGAAAACAACATATAGCTTTGCTATAGCTTCACTACTCCCACTAACTGTCCAAGCTCTAGGGACAATGCGGAGCAGCCTTCACCTGGCAGTTCGCGATGAGAAAGGTAATATCATAGACTTCCGTGGTCGACCCATACGCTATGTATTGAAGATTGAGTAAGCTATACGTATATATATATACCATAGGTATAATGGCAGGCGACTCAATTCAAACCGTTCCGACAGCACCGCCGATTTATTCCCCGCTTGCTAGCGTCTCTGGAGAGAGCTTTCGCCTGCAAAAGGTGTGTGAGACGCTTGCGGGCATTGAAGCTCAAGAAAAACACTACGAGGGTGTGCGTAAAAAGTATGCCCGTGCGCGTGTAATCGTTCATGGTATCGCTGTGGCCACAGGTAGCCTGAGTGTGCTTTTATCGGGCTCAGGCTTAGCGGTCTCTCTCTCCGGCTTTGGTGCTATAATTGGCCTACCACTCGGTGTTGTTGGCGGGCTCTGTGGGGTAATTTCAGCCTCTACAGCTGTTGGGGCTAAAAAGCTTGGAATCAAAGTTTCTAAGCATGAGAAAACCGCTATGTTGGCGAGAGCGAAAGTGAATACACTTCGTGATCTCGTGTCAAAAGCCTTGTGTGATGAGAAAGTGTATGACTCTGAGTTCACTCTCATCCTTGCCGATGCTACTATTCGTACGCCCGGTTCGTATGCAAATTTCTGTCTCGTTGTATAGCCGGGAGTAAAATGATTTGCACCTCATTTTTAATCCACCAGAGAGCCGTTTTTAATCCTCCGACCTCAACATCTTTTTGGACCATATTGAATTTTGGTACCACACCACAACAACCAAATGGTTTATGTAGGCCAAAAAGTCGCAATGCGGTACCAAAATTCACTAGGGTCCAAAAAGATGTTGGGGGAGGGGGGGCTTAAAACGGCTCGCTGGCGGATTAAAAATGAGGTGCAATCATTTTAATCCCGGCTATACTACTTAAGGTAACAGGAATTTTTAAATTAGAAGGCCCTGAATCTGCAAACACCTATCGGTAGAATTTCACGAATCTGAGAAAGTGTTGTTTTCGTGAAACTGCACAAAGGTACATGAAACGATTAACCTGTCCAATTAAACGACAAATGAAACCTTGTTGCAAGTATCTTTAAACAAGCTATTTGGTTCGTATTGCGGCTTAAAAGATGCCAAAGAAAGAGTTTTCTTGCAGTTTCGATTGATAATTGTTACTTTGGAAGCAGGCAAGTTGGGTACTCTGAATTTCAGAGCAGGCAAGTTGGATACTCTGAATTTCAGAGCAGGCAAGTTGGATGCTCTGAATTTCAGAGCAGGCAAGTTGGGTGTTCTGAATTTCAGAGCAGGCAAGTTGGGTACTTTGAATTTCAGAGCAGGTAATTTGGATGCTCTGAATTTCAGAGCAGGCAAGTTGGGTATTCTGAATTTCAGAGCAGGCAAGTTGGGTACTTTGAATTTCAGAGCAGGTAAATTGGATACTCTGAATTTCAGAGTGCATATTTGGGCAAGTTGGGTATTCTGAATTTCAGAGCAGTCAAGTTGCGTACTCTGAATTTCAGAGCAGGCAAGTTGGATACTCTGAATTTCAGAGCAGGCAAGTTGGATACTCTGAATTTCAGAGCAGGCAAGTTGGGTATTAAACTAAAGCCTAATATATTGTATTTTCCCTAAGCGTTGCATTTATAGCATTGATTTATCTTTTGAACTACTCAAAACGATGCATATTGCAGAGCAGTTGAATGTCCCCTCAAGTAAGTTAATTTTTTAATTGCATTTGCAGAGATGAAATAGTTTAGAAAATGACAAAATAGTTTAGAATGCGTTTTAGGCTTTACTTGGTCTAATTGCCCTTCGGTAAACCTTCCACGTTTCGCCGGCTGCGCAACATTTGCCCTTGTAAATCGAAACGGGAACGCATTTTGGAAATGGCCATATTGCTGGCACGAAAAACATTGGCCGGAAGAACCACGCTATCCCCGTCCCCTTCCTCTAGAGAAGGTACGATATGTTGGCCTCGCTGCGACGAAACGGACCGACTTATCCACCTTAGCCATGGATTCTAGAATTTTCTTATAATCCTAGTCTCCCAACAGCAGGTACTGTTTGAACTGGTATTCTGGTGATCCCGTCTTATCCCTCATAGCCCTCAAGACCGCTTCAAAGAAACTGGCCTTGGGATGGCTTGCTTCTTTCGCTACCATTTTCAAGTTTAATAGGTAATCGAGGGCTTTATCCTTATTAAAGATCGGGGCCTTCAGATAGTGTTTGATTTCTTCCAAGCATGAATCCACTGTCGTCTTTTGAGCACCCTCCAGTTTCTGAAGCCTCTGGATCAAATCATTCCACTCTCGCCTGTCTCCCTAAGACAAAAGTAAACTTTGTTTCTTTAACCATAGATTATTACGTTATCGATTCCATGATAGGTGTCTCTATTCCATGTATTCATATATTTCATTTCATGCTAGTATCTTTCCTTTTCTTTCATTTTTTTTATTTGTTTTTATTATTATTTTTTATTCCATTTTACGTATTCTCCTTTTTTCCGCCGTTGTTTTCCGCCGTTGCTTTTTCTACTTCTATTGCTCCTTTCTTTCAATCTCATTTCAATGGGGTCTACTTAAAAAAAAAAAATCCTTGTTTCCTCTTTTAACTTATTCTTCTTTTCCATTTATTTTCATCTTCCATTTCTTTTCTCTTTTTTTTTTTTGTTCCCTTTCCTTTCTTTCTATTTTCTTCTTCTTTAATTTTATCTTAATTATAAAATTTCATTTCAACCTGTTATTCTTTCTTTGTATGTTTAATTTACTTTCCTCTTTTCTTTTCTTTTTAACTCTTCCACACTATTCTCCCTTTCCTCTTCTTTGCCCTGCGCGCTAGTCTACATAAATAAATCTTTACGAACAATAGGAAATACCTCAGTTAAATCAACACAGGATTTGACAAAGCATTATACGAATAATTACTAACAAGATTGACTTAACCGAGCAATTGCAGGCAACCTTTAACTACTCACATTAAAACAAAATTAGGTAGCGTTTAACTACAATGAATGAATGATACATACATACAAATCACACCCTTGCCGATAGCACAAAATGTACGATTACACAACAGGAAATACATCAGTTAAATTAACGCGGTATTTGAGAAACCATTACGAACAATTGCTACCAAGATTGACTTATATAATTGCAGGCAACTTTTAGCCACAGCGTTTAACTATAGTGAATGAATGACGCACACACAAATGACATATCTACCGATAGCACAAATGTATGACTACACAATTATAACCATACAGGAGCACAAGACATACAAACAAGAGCCGAAACGGTCAATAAGCGTTAGTCCAAGTAATCGATTACGTAAGTTTAAGTACACAACGAACCACAAAGAGACAAATCCTTGTAGGAATAGGGCAAAGGCTAGTTCCTACTACTAATACTTACATATAGAATTGTACAAAGGGCAAGCTAAAATACAGTAGAGGAACTCAAGCAGCCAAAAGTGATACACTCCATTTCGTCCGTTACGTACTCGAACACTGCAAACTGAAATATTTACCGTACCTCATTCTGCTGTTGGTCAGCAGTGGCCGGCTGGGCCTCGACATTCTCTGCAACTTGAGCTGCAATTTGTGCTGCTGGAACAACGCGTGGAGCCTGTTCATCCACCATGAACATTCTTGAACCCGATCGAGTAAGTCGTGTTGGATAGACGAAGCCAACGTTCTCTTTGGCGGAATGCGGTGGTTACACGTGTGCATCCTTTTATATTCTTATTTGCATAATCCTCTGGGCATAAATTACCAATGCAAATTGACTTTGCATAGATAATTTGTTATTTGTCTTATAGAGGGATATAAAATTTTAACACTTTGTTTTGAACAGGGTATGGAAATTTTAGTTTTTTTGTCTTAAACAGGGTAAGGGTTTCAGAGCCCAGCGGCACATCTCTACCCCGAGTGTCGTCAATTAGCTGCAAAGCTAAATACATAGACACTTAAATAAAGTCACTCACTTTACTTATAAAACAGCTGTGTTTCTACTATAAAGGACACAATAACATTTACATGTACAAATATCCTTGTCCTAGCTTGGTTTTCTTATTCATTTTCAAATAACATTGCTTATATTGCTTTTATAACTTAAAACTAAGGACTTAAGGAAACCTTTGAATTGTTTTTGTTTTATATAAACGTGATCTAATACGCTTCCAGCTGATATAAATGTTGGTTTTGTTGAACTTGAGCTGATGATTAAAACATAATTATTATAACTATATTAAGCTATTTCTTGTTTGTTTCGTTTTTCTTTTGTAAGTTTAACAAATTGAAGTTAGTTTTTTATGTCTGTCCTAATATTGACAATAATTTTCGTCATAACATGGTCAAAATAGCTGTGGATCTACGAGGCGTCTAAAAAACTAACTTAAATTTGTGTTTTACAACAACAACAAACTAAATAGTCAATTTTACAACAACAAAACACTTTTAGCTTCAAACGAAAGCCGCACGCGCACTCCTTGACAAATGACGTCAGCTTTTGTTGTCTGTCCAAATATTGAATATGAAAATAAGCTAATCAGATTGCGAGAAATGTGGCGGTTGTTTATTGAAGCCTAGTCTACTATGAAATAGTTAGAGTTATGTTGGTATTTAAGATAAATATAAATTGCATTTTCCATAAGGTTAAGATTAATTTCTCAGGCACAGGTTCGTCAAATTCAACAGATAATCGCTGTTAAAAAAACAACGTACAGAATACTAGATTATATTTGGGCATGTACAGCCTGTGCAGATTACTCACATTTTAATCATATACAATAATCCACAATAAGGGACCAAAGTAGATCTTTAATTTAAGCTTAAGTTTACATTGAGAGTTGAACATTGCTTGGCTCATCATAATTCTGTGCTGTGAGTGAGTTTCGTATTGGCGAGTGACAGTGTTGCTCTCACAGTTCAGGAGTTCAGATGTCTCCAGACTTCGATGGGTGAGCAGCTATGAGTTTAATACTCTCTTCTACAGTATAGATATTTGCTAGTAAATCGCTACAGTTCGCAATAAATCACTCTATCTCAGTACCTGTATAATATAACAGTAGACAGGTCTCGATAAGAGATCGAACAGTTTTAAATTAAAATTAGAGTACGAAAGCCGTTTTGTTTTAATATGGTATTTTAAGCTGTAGTGTGGTCGATAGAGCGCTAAGCATGGCGCCAACGACAAGTATATCAAAATCCATACCCTTTCCCAGATCCAAAGCGTAAAAAGGATACCCTATCCCAGACCTCGGTAGCTCAAAAACCATACCCTATCCCGCGGCACATGCACGTATAGGCCATATAAGGGAGTACCCTCCCCCGGGGGTTTAAGTATCCCACATCATAGTTAATAGAGTGGAATGGTTATGAAACCCAGCGACTTTCTTTTTTATATGTTTTTGTTCTCGTTTTTCAACCGTGACCGTGCACAAAACACAATAGAAATTCCAATATGTTAATCAATCGGCCAATAGAAACGTGTGGGTTCAGTCGTTCAGGGGACGCTAATGAGCTATGATCGTGCACAATCTCTTGTCTTACACCCTTCCAACATAAATGGCAGCGCCTTTGTTAGCCCCCTAGCCGGGTTTCGTAACCATTCCACTCTATTAACTATGCCCACATGGAAGAAGCGGGTTTAAGAAATGTAGAGAAGAACTTTAGTAGTAAGGCAAAGTGGAGTTCTGGGCCACTTGTGAGCCACTTTTTAGCACTTCTCATGCAACAAAATCCCACAAATGGATGGCTCGTACCCCTAAAAATTCACATTTTGACCTTTCGATATGGTGGAAAACATAGGTTTGACGTGTTTTGAGGGTACGAGCCATCCATTTGTGGGATTTTGTAGTATGAGAAGTGCTAAAAAGTGGTTCACAAGTGACCCAGAACTCCCCTTTGCCTTACTACTTTAAGCAATCAAAGTTGAACAGCAGCTAACATGGGCATCAAACCCACCCAAGTCTCATATATACAACCAATTAGAGCTTTTCGTAGATTACGTGTATAGGATATATACCTACTCAAACTATGACTAACTTATTAGATCTCCCCATAGAAACCCTATCTAAGATCGTAGAGGATGCAGGCCCCGAGTCTTTCGCAAGCATTGCTTTGACTTCGAAACGTCTAGGCGATGCGATATCTCTAGCGCGTTACGAAGACGTAGATCGAATGTTGCGCGAACGAGTCCTCCGATCCGGTTTTGCATGTGCTGGCAACGATAACAAACGGAACGATTTGGTTAGGACTTTCGGTATTTCTACAAAGGAAGCAGGCCATGCGCTATGTTTCGCCTGCGAAGATGGCCATCTCGATGTCGTTGAATGGTTGATTGGATCTTTCCAGCTCATGGACAAGGATGAATACGCTAATGTGAGCAAGGCATTACGGCTTGCTTGCCAAAATGGTCATCTCGATGTCATCCAATGTCTCGTTAATAGTCTTCATCCTAAGATAAGTATGCGCTCTAACGTGGCCTGGTTATTACATACCGCCTGCCAAAATGGTCACCTCAACGTTGTTAAGATGGTCGTCGAGTTCTTAGAGATCGCCATAGAAGATGTGCATGCTGACTATATCAATGAACTACACTTTGCCTGCGTAAATGGTCACCTTGATGTTGCTAAGTGGCTCGTCAAGCACTTCCAGCTCACCGTAGATTATGTACGCATGAACAATAACATTATGCTACGATGTATCTGCACCAATGGTGGTCATTACAATGCTCTGTGCCTTACCTGCGCACAAGGACACTTCGACATTGTTAAGTGGATAGTTGAGCACTTCCGGTTCTCTATAGAGGATACGATCGCTGGCAATAACATGGCATTACGTTTAGCCTATACTAGTGGTCACTTCGACATGGATTGTGGAGTTCTTTAGGCCACACTGCGAATTAGTATCATTGACCCTATAGACTAGTTTGTCTTCGTGAAGTTAAGATAAGTTGGTGGTGCCGTAGGAATGGTTTGAAAGTCGCTTGCCATCATACCTATGGTATATATAGCTATAGCTTACTCAATCTTCAATACATAGCGAGGTCAAGCTCTAATACGTAGTGCAGAGGCTGGCCGTGAAAGTCAATCACCACCCCACTTTTCGTACGTATGGATATGCGAAGGCTGTTTGAAGGCCAGGCATCCATTCCTATGGGATTCTGTGCTGCGTACGTAACTTGTTGGAATTTATTTGCCACGAATCTGGGGACATGCAAGAGTTCGCGAGGGTTTGGCCTGGGTGTCACCCTTTATAGCTGTGAGGGAGCCATGGGGATCGACCAGATCGCAGCAGACATATATCTCTTTGAGGGTTTTCAGGGTAAAGCGGTGAGTGCTTGGCTGGAACCCAACTCGATCTGCATCAGATATTTTTTCACAAATTCTGAGCAAGCTACATAGCGATTCGGACATTTGAAACCGCTTCAAGATTTTCAGATACTGCTCCCCACGCTCTGGACGGCTAGCGAACTCTATAGCTTATTTGGCGACTGCAAGCTTGAAGAGTCTTTTCAGTTCAGAGAGATCGTAATTTCCAAACGGTATACGGTATTTTGGGTTCGTTGGGCATTGTCCCACCAGCTATAAACACCCTCTTCCTTTAAATTGTACCAGCTGTTGGGAATAGTAGCCTCGATGAGGGTCACACTCCGTATCGCCAAGGGTTCAGGGAGGTAAACAGTATGGTCAGCCGAGGTACAGGTGACATTTAAGATCACCATGTGTTTCCTATATTAAAGGTATCAACTGTATGTATGTATACGTACGTACACTTCAATACGATGCCACTCGTACTGGAAAATACAGACGACGAATGGGATGGGTTCGTCCCACCACCACCACCCCCACAACGATTCGCCCTCACAGCGCAACAAAAGACCAACATTCTCACTTAATTCAACAAGAAGGTCGCACAACGCAAAGCAAAGGCTTTCGCATCTTTTCGGAAGAAGTACCCCAACGCCGACTTTTAAAAGTTTTCTGCTGAGACAAATGCCTCCGATATACAGGACGAGTCGACCTACATAACTAATATTACCTTCGAAGACGGTTCTATCGTCTGGTACATCGATAACCTTCACATTCCAACAGACGTGCGAAAGAGGTTAGACGCTGCACTACGTGGAGGGTTTCCACTCTCCATGGTAATAACAAAAGAAAAGTATCCAGTTCCAGCTGTTCCATGGGGAAACGACACCAAAGACGTAGCCCCTCTCCTACGAACTTTGAAGATCTACGTATCGAAAGATCAGTCATTCTCACTAACGCCACGAGATATCTTCCAAGAGCTGGATCTAGTTTTCCACAGTGCAAAACAAGCGCATGAGTGGCTCGACGCTCCTCCAATGAAGCACTGGCCCCAACAGCTATGCTTCGCTCTTTGGTGCGCGACGGCAGGCTGTGGAGTATCATTTGACGATCATCTATCGGATGCTGCACCAATCATCGATAACATCCGTAGTTTCTATCGCTTCCATGTGTACTACACGACTAGGCGGTTGCTGTTTGAGCTGAGTGTCCCTCTTCCTCGAGACAAAGTCTTCCAAAAGGCCAACAACGTCCCATGGAACTCAACTGTATATAACAGGATAAGAAACGAGTTTGATGTAGCACACATCGATTTCGCCCTGCGCCGAGGAGCCAATGGAGGACTAGGAGACGTTTACATATACGCCCATGGAGGATTGGTGAATGCTCAAGAGAAGTGCGGACACAACACCTCATACTCTGCGAAATGGCCTGGTGGCTCGTTCACGTTTCCCGAAGAGGCTCGCACACTATACGAGTTTCCATTACGGTTCATTCGCAACGATGGGGTGGAGAAGCAGTGCAATTGGTTCGTACCACAAACGGGTCACGGGTTGACGAAGGCTGGGCTAGCCCGCATCAACTCATCTGCAATGGCTTACGTATACTGCGTTCTCGGAGCCCAGGCTGCCTTTAGCAGCCCTATCGTTGGGTCGTCGGCCATATCCCTCAATACCCAAGTTGACTGTGGTAGAAAGCTTGAAGAGGTCATCATGGAGACACAGGTCAGTAGTGCCATGCGATACCAAGAAGCTCTGCATTCCGTCAACGCAATAAAGCCAGGCACCAGTATCGCGAGATATCGAAGTGCTTTGCAGGACACTCGCGTTCGTCTCGACTTAGCGGTTGCCAAGGGTTGTCTGTTAATTCCTTCTCGCATGATCATCAACACGAAGAGTGTGTTAGGGTATAACAACGAACTGCAGTTTGCAGCCACATCCAACATTCACTTTGGGATAAATGACCATGTCAACCTCGATGAAAGAAAACCACCTCCGCCACCTATGCTAGGACCACACCTAAAGAAACATCTTCCACATGCATCAATACCAGAAACACATGTACCAGCTCCACACGTAGCCGTTGCAAAGCACGTACCATTTGCAAAGCCTGCTCCTGTTGCAAAGCAACAAACAAGACACGAGACCAATCTGGCAGTGGCGTCGATTGTTGCAACTGGAGTCGCATGGTGGCTATTTCGCTAATTCTTTCATCGTCCCACTAGCGCCGCTTGTATTGCTCCACTACGAACACAACTGCAGCCACGATCAACAGCCAGGCATTCTTTGCCAAGAATCCCACGACCTCAGCTGCAGTTCGAAATAGGAAGCTAGCGATGGCTCCAATCATTCCAGGTAGAATCTGCCCCAGCTTTTTTCCTATTGCCTTTAACCCCTTGCCAACACCACTTGCTACGCTAGCCAGGCTCTTCGACAGCATGGAAACTATGATACCGATAACGGTGCCTATTGCAGCCAGCACCCCAAGCACTGTGAATCCATACTTCTTGAAAATAGCCTTCACCCTATCACGGAGTTTTCAGTCAGACGTTTCTGATCCTGTGAAATCTTCGAGCACAGTTCTTTCCGAGCAGCCTCACTCGTAGTGGCGTCTTGCATTTGAGCCTCGTTTCGTTTGATGTTATCTGACAACTCCTTCTTTTCTCGTGCCAGGGCTGGAGCCTTTTCTCGACCTCTCGGGCCTCCTTGTTTGGGTCAAGTACAACGAGGAGATCTTTGGAGAGATTCTTCGGCACTTCATTTGCCTTTGTGAGGAGGAGGCGCCAGGTTCCACCCACCTGCCGGATCAACGTATTTCCCTTTTTACCAATTGCAACCTCGAGTTTGCCTAAGTCTACCTCGGGGAAGCGTTGAAGAACTTGCAGCCACTCCTTTCGCATAAGCGATACTGTGGTGGGACGCCCGTCGTATGGGTTGTTGGTATGCGCTGTGGGGTCGCCAGGGACCAAGTTTTCTAGTATTTCTTCCCTTGAGATCCCACCACCGAACGAGGTCTCAGCTGAGTGCGATTCTGGTTTGTCTTTTCCTTCCCCTTTTCTCTTTCCTTCTTCATCGAGGTCGTACATTTCCGTATTATCTGCAGCTCCGCCTTCTTCTGGGTTGGTTTCTAACGGATTGGTTTCGCCTTCATCTTCATCCGGATCTTCGTCGAGGATGTCGTCGAGGTGTGAGTCATACTCAGTCATATTGAAGGCTTATCCTTCCACCTATATATAGCATATATTCGATACATATTCAATATGATATCGTCAAAGTTAGTTCCCGCACAAGTACGCAGAGAGCCTCTTGGACTCAAAGCTCGACGCATTCTATATAGGCGCACTTTCACACCATCATCTGCCAACCCAGGAGAGACACTCTATGTTGAGGTCCCAACACTAGGAGAAAACGTCGTCCTAGTCCCAGGTAGCTTTGCATTCTTGGCTGACCTCGTATTGTCTGATGGACACGCCAATAACCGAGTGGTGCAAAATGTCGGACGCTGTCTGGTCTCACGTCGAGTTTGCAAAATGGGAGCTGAGACAATAGAAGACATTGCTCGGCCAGATCTACTACAGGTATATTCCGATCTCTATTTTCATACCAAAGAGCGACAATCTCGGATTCAACAAGGTATTCAGATAGAGAACGTGAACAAGCTACGCTCGAAGGCTGGTGACAAGGACACTTCGAATGCTGGAGAAAATGCACTCCTGGCTGCATATGGATCGAAATATCGAATCCCACTGGACGTTGACATTCTGACACAACATCGAGCTCTGTATCCCCATACCCTACGTGACACTATTTCATTTGAGTTGACTCTAGCAGCTGCTGTCGACATAGTCGTGGGATCAGATGCAACCAAGATAGGCACATACAAGCTCGACAACATCCAGCTGGAGTATGTGGTCATCGATAACGAAAAACTCGCCAAGCAAGCACAGCACGTATATACCACAGGCGCTGCCTTTCTGTTCACCCACTCTGTCCACTTCAAAACTGTACGAATAGCCAAGGCACCCGACACTCTGGTGTCTCAGAACATCAACGTCCCGCGGCGATCCTTTGCTGGACTACTTCTCCTATTTATGGATCCACACACTGCAGGTGCCCAGGACAGCGAATCGTTTGCCAATCCAGGCATTTCAAAGGTTGAGGTTGATGTCAATGGAATTCCAAACAGCTTCTTTCCAGGAGGTATGCTACCACCAGACTTTTGGGAGGCTGCCAAGGGATGGTTTATCCCAATTGCACGGGAAGACAAACAACTGGGACAAGCTCCACAACTGACACCTGTAAAATTCTTCCAAAACAAATTTGCCATTATTGTTGACTGTCGCACAGCAAAGGATCCAGCTGTCCATGGTGATGGCTTGGGCCAAACAGGTAGCGGAAAAGACATTGACATCCGTGTGCATAGGAGTGGAGGCACTGGGACCGTAAACATGCACATCTTTGTGTTGGCTGATGCCCAACTCACGGTATTGAATGGAGCCCTACAGAATATAACATACTAGTAGCAACTACGATGGATGTCCTGGTAGAACACATCCCATTCAATACCCTCGTAGTAGGACCCACAAACTGTGGAAAAACGGCGCAGCCATGTCTTCGTAGACATATTTGGTCTGGATCTCAAGCAGTAGTGAGTCGGTGTCTGTGTAGAGCAGCTCGCAGCGATTGCCATACTGTGCTAGAAGCCGATTGTAGTAGAAGCCGTACATCAAATGTTTGGATAGGTCCAGGACCCTCATCCCTATGTAGACTGGGCGGTTCAGCACGAGCCTGCTCTTGTGTATGTGTAGAGCTGCAAGGTCGTCATCGAAGATCATGAATCTCGCAAATGTTGGGCTTTCTATCAGTCGCCTGAGCTTGTCCTCCTATTTTGCACGCACCAGTTTCACATCCACGCGCTTGCGCAGGTTCTCCATGGTCTTGCCGAATACGCTGTTGTTCATCAGCTTGTAGAGGTCCTTCTCGAAGCTGCTTGTGGCCTGTTTGCGGAGGTCTGTATTCTTTCGGATGTATGGCTCCATCCAGGGACTTTGGTTGAACCTGATTGCTCGGTGCACCTTCTTCAACCTCATGCCAAGAGACAGGTACAGCTGTAGGTTTCGATAGTGTAGGACATAGTGCTCCTTGTCATGGAGGTTGGGTACGAGCTTTTCGACTTCGACTGGTGTCACCCCTGTGCTCATGAGCCCGTGCTGGTACTCCGACATCCACTCCTTTGGGACTTTCATACGCTCCGGAGCAAGCGGATATGCATTTTGTGTATTGTGCAGTTCCTGTGGGTATTCGAGGTCTACCTCAAGGATGTAGCCTTCCGATGGTTCTTTGCCTATGTCCTCTGGGTGGATTTCCATGTTCTGAACATCGTTTACCCGCTCGAATCCTCCCGTAGGCAGTACCTGGCTCATAGCCCATCCGTACAGGTTGTTCGCATCCAGGTACTGTATGTATGTATTGGGCTTGATTGGGTCGTACCCTGCAGCGCAAGCGTGTGAATTGTTGGCCTTTGCATGGCGTTGGCTGACCATTGAAATGCCACCCCGCAGCCCCTTCTCAATGAAAAGGTGCATATCGTAGTCAGTAAGCAGCTCGAGCACAACCTCGGTCTTTCGGAGGAGTGCATCCCAGGAAAGTCCAGGACTTGTGTAGTAGTGCGCTGGGTCAAGGCCATACTGTTGTAGGCTGGTCTTCCGGAAGGTCTCAAAGACATCTGCTAGGAGGAGTACATCAGTTCGGAGATACAGGTCGTGGTAGTCCCCCATAGTTTTGCACCCAAACACTTCCCAAACCGTCTGCGCATGGCTTGCTATAGAAGGCCTCGCGTGGTGGAAGCTTGTCCTGAAACCGCTCCCAGCTGTCCATATATTCGTAGGGATAGACGCCCTTGCGGAGGAGGAGACTGGACTTCTGCTCATCTTGCTCATATCTGGTTGTGATTCGGAATCCATCAGGTTTGTTGGCAGCTACCAGCCGATCAAGTGAGGACAGCAGAAACTGAGCACTGTCAATGAATCGCAGCTGGCCTAGGGAGAAGGAGATGTACTTTTCCATGTTGTTGGGTATACAGTTGATCTGTCCCTCTACCGGCAGGTTGTGGAAGACTACTGGTATTGGGGTCTTCTTGGGGTCTAACCGCAGGAGGAGATTGCAGGCGTTGTGTGCTGCTCCCCTGTACTTTCCGGATATGTGACAGTGATACTTGACTGAGTCCCCATTGAGAGGTTTCTGACAAACATGACAGTTGGTTGCACTCTGATAGGCTCTCAAGGCCTCTGGGATCATGTGCAGAGGTCTACGGTTGGCTAGGACTGCCTTGATTTTCTGTTCTTCCCATTGCATTTCCTCTAAGAACCTTTCTTCAGCATCGGGCCCTCTGTAGACGACTGGAGACTCCGTGTGGCCATCACACCTCACCACGACATAGCCATAGCCACAGGTCTGGTGCAGCTGCGTCTTCTGGGTATTGCTCTCGTTTGGATTGAGCTCTGGGCCAGCAACCTTCGTGGTCAGTGCCTCAAAGTCTGCATAGATAACAAAAGGGGCTGGCAACTGTTTGTGTCAGTTCTGGAAGGAGAGCTTGTTCTTAAACTCTTTAGGCATCTCCACTCTCACTGCTGTTTGCCCTATACCTTCGCAATCGGGCTTGTGGGCCTCTAGGAGATATTCTCGGGAGTACCCATGTAGGCATCTCTCACAGAAGTGCTTCCTTCCATGGTGGGTGCTCTGATCGTATAGAAGGCCATTCAAATTTTTGATCCAGGTATAGTGATACTTTTCGGACTTCTCTATGAGCAGCAGATTGATGCGGGTGATGTCTTTGTGTTGCTCGCTGAGCCTGTAGACTACAACCCCTTTGTCCCATCCAAAGACATTCACAGCAAGGTTGTTTTGTTTCTCAACCCTGTCGATCTGTGAGACTGGTGTGGGTGTATCGATCCCTGTGAAGTCAAGGCCATCCTCTATAGGATATTTGGTTGGCCTGTATGCGTGTTCTCCATGAAGTACTGGAAACAATGCTGATCGGAGAGACCATCGCAGGCAGTCGTCATCTGTGTTTTGGACGTTGACCACGACGCCCTTATTTCGAACTTCATAGGGTAGCGGAATGTAGGAACCACCTCGTAGTGGCTGGTATCGCGCGATGTCAAGCCGGAGCAGCACGACTTGGTCAAATATCCACCCTGAGCCTCTGTGTGTCCATTTCTCCAAGGTCTCTTGGATCATAGGGAAAGCCTTGTATAGTGCGGGATTGATGTCATGGACTTGTAAGACAGCCTCTTGCTTGTGGCGAAGTACTAGGTCTGTGAACTCCTCACTGTCATCGCGTTTGTCCTTCCGCAGCTGTACTTTCAAAGCAAGCTGGAACTTTACCCCTTTGAGATTACGGATTTCCTCCTCTAGCTTCTCGTGTATCTTTTGGCGAACACCCTCTAAGAATACCTGGGGATCAGCACTGAGGGCATGTCTTTTGGGGACATCCAGCTGCCAGCCACGGAGGAAGTTACCAATGACCCATTGAGTGCGTTTGAATTCAAGGGAGGCTGGCACGTCCTGCTCATACACTCTCAATACGTCTCTCTGGTAGTCATTGTATGACCTGGCGGGCTTCCATGGTAGTGGTGCATGAGGCTGTTTTTCTGCAAGAAGTTATTCGACGTATTCATCCATGTTCACGCTACTCACGTATATATACTATTTTGGCAAAGCTCTAATTGGTTGTATATTAAGCTTGGGGTGGGTTTGATGGTGGATATGGGCATGACTTTTTATGCCTCCACAAAGAAGAGCAGCATCTCAGCTGATTTCCACACCTCTCACAAATGTATTCCTTGGGAATCTTCACGCATGAAGTTTTACGATTTTCTATATGGCGTTTTAGGTGCCAATTCCTCTTGAAACTTCGGCCACAGTCGTTACACTCTTATATACGATAGTTTTCTATATCTCTAAATGGATGTACCATCCAATGTTAGCTGCTATTCAACTTTGATTGCTTAAAGTAGTAAGGCAAAGGGGAGTTCTGGGTCACTTGTGAGCCACTTTTTAGCACTTCTCATGCTACAAAATCCCACAAATGGATGGCTCGTACCCTCAAAACACGTCAAACCTATGTTTTCCACCATATCGAAAGGTCAAAATGTGGATTTTTAGGGGTACGAGCCATCCATTTGTGGGATTTTGTTGCATGAGAAGTGCTAAAAAGTGGCTCACAAGTGGCCTAGAACTCCCCTTTGCCTTTCTACTACTTTCTTGTGCAATAAAATAGGTAGAGTGCAGGGTTAACAGGTATTGCGCCATAACCCGGTGTGCCAAGGGACAGTCCAATGTTCCCTAATCAGCATGCATACCCTTCAAATGTTCTCTCTTGCATGTCAATGAGGGAAAATTAGAAAAAAAAGTATACATGCTGATTAGAGAATTTAGAGATTAAATGTCCCTGAACAAACAAATAAAACCGAGGTGATCATGGTATTATTCCAGTTATGACGCCGATAATTTATTACAATATCTGGGGTGGAGTAATTTTTAAATTACTTGAAAGTACTCAACGTCAATTTCATAAAACTGTAATAGTTTATAAATCTATTAATGACCTTATGCCTGAATATCTAAGTTCTAAATTTGTAATCGCAGTGATATAACAACTTACACATTGAGAGACTCCGCTAACAAGCTCGCTATTCCTTTACAGCGTACCAACAATTTAAAAAATAATTTCAGCTATAGCGGTGCGGCTCTTTGGAACATCCTGCCCTTGAATTTAAGGCGAACGGAATCCCTGAATCAATTTCGAAGCATGTTGAACTGCAGCAGTTTTTCTTTTTCTTAAAGGCGCTGTGTCACGGTAATTCGCATGGCACAGTCTCCAAACATTGAATTGACAGCTGTATTGTGTAACATCCAATGAGAATAAATAAAAATAAATTGCCGGAAACGCCACACTGTTCGGGTGATAGCCGTGATTCACAGATTGTAGTTTTGCACAGTATATGGCGAGATTTACAAGGATTGTATTCTTCCTACATCCAAGGTAAACAGCATTGAGTAAAGAGTGGTATCTATATTTCATTACTTGCTTGTATTTCTTAGCCTATCTTATGTAATTTCACCCAACTAGATGAAATTTTTGCGTTAACTCTCGCGCAAATGAAGTTCAGGGGGGTTAAGGCGTTTTTTCTCGCTTTTTGCTTGGCCGAGCGGGGCCTGGGCAACTGGTTAACGTCAATTCTGTATTTCGGTGTTGAACGTGAAAACTTAGAAACCGATCAGTTTTGTCATGAATGACATTCCGGAGACCTTTAGCTAACACGAATGGTTATACCATTTCCAGGGGGAGTGGGGTAGGGAATAATTGTAATTTATAGCTTGGACGTGTTAATGTTTGGTATGTTACGCTGTGTTAACGGGAAGTAAAACTAGCCTATCATATGTAATTTCATCCAACTAGATTAACAATTTGATGTAACATTCGCGCAAATGAAGTTCAGGGGGGGTTAAGCCATTTTGAACTTTTATTTTGGCTGTCATTTTTTCCCCTGAACATCAATGTTAACCAAATTAAGAAGACCCCCTGCAGTTTTCTATGAGTAACACTTTGGTGAAAACCCTATGTCTCTACCATGTTCCTTTCTACCTCTAAAAATCCATCGCCCTTTTGTTTTTGGCAGCAAAGCATCCTGGGACAAGATTCATTTTCTATTTCGCAGTCCAGAACTGGATTCAATAATGTTACAGCATTAAAATCATAGTTTTGGTACTAAACACGATGAACACAACATATTGGTTCCAAATTGGGGGTAAGAAATGCGAACCTTGCAAAACTGAGGGGGGAGGGGTGGAAAATCATATGCCTTTCCTGTTAATAATGGTACCCTCCCCATTTAGAAGTGGGTTTGAATGAAGTTGCAGCATCAAAATCATAGTCTTCATACTAAACACATAATTAATACAACATATCATTTGCGAATTTTGTGTAAGATCTGCTAATTTTACAAAAATAAGGGGGGAAGGGGGAAAACCATTGTATGATTATCGTTAGCGGTACCCACTTGTTCCTAACGATAATCATAGAAATAATACAATCATTAAATAATTAATTAAATAAATAAATAATTAATGTTTAGTATCTAGCGCATAGCTAATGGAATAGAAACCTGATGTAATTTCGCCCAACTAGATTAATTTTTTGCGTAAATACTCGCGCAAATGAAGTTCAGGGGGGTTTAAGGCGGTTTTTCTTGCTTTTTGTTAGGCCGAGCGGGGCCTGGGCAAATTTTTAAAGTTAATTCTGTGGTTGTGTGTTGAACTTGAAAACTTAGAAACCGATTAGTTTTGTCATGAATGATATTCCCAATACATTTTGGTAACACAAATGGGTATACCATTTCCAGGGGGGTGGGGTAGGGAATAATTGTAATTTATAGCTTGGAGGTCTTAATGTTTGGTATGTTGAACTAAGTCAACGGGAATTGAAACCAGCCTATCATATGTAACTTCGACTTATTAGCTCAAATATTTGCACTATTACTCGCGCAAATGAAGTTCAGGGGGGGTTAAGCCGTTTTGAATTTTTGTTTTGGCTATCATTTCCCCCCTAAACTTTAATGTCAACCAATGACTCTACGACGTTCCTTTCTATCCGTAAAAATCCATCGCCCTTTCCGTTTTGGCCGCAAAGCATGCTGGGATGGTTTCATTTGCTATTTCCCAGTCCAGAACTGGATTAAATAAGGTTGCAGCGTCGAAATCATAGTTTTGGTACTAAAGAACACGAACACAACATATTGGTTGCAAATTTAGGATAAGATCTGCGAACCTTGCAAAACTGAGGGGGGAGGGGTGGAAAAGCATATGCATTTCCTGTTAATAACGATACCCTGCCCCATTAGAAGTGGGTTGAATGAAGTTGCAGCATAAAAATCATAGTTTTGCTACCAAACACCATGAACACAACATATCGTTTGCAAATTTGGGGTAAGAATGCAAACCTTGCAAAACTGAGGGGGGAGGGGTGGAGAGGGGGGAGGGGTGGAAAAGCATATGACTTTCCTGTTAATAATGGTACCCTCCCCATTTAGAAGTGGGTTGAATGAAGTTGAAGTTTAAAAATCATAGTTTTAGTACTAAACACGACGAACACAACATATTGGTTGCAAATTTGGGGTAAGATCTGCGAACCGTTTAAAACTGTGGGGGGAGGAGTGGAAAATCATATGCATTTCCTGTTAATAGTAGTACCTTCGCACAAAATCATAGTCTTCATACTAAACACATAATTAATACAACATATTGTTTGCGAATTTTGTGTAAGATCTGCTAATTTTACAAAAATAAGGGGGGAGGGGTGAAAACCATTGTACGATTATCGTTAGCGGTTTCGACTTGTAATAATAATAATAACAGTTCTTATACGCATTATGCATGCCTCAATGCGTTTACAAGTTTGAATGTAGTATAACTACAAATTTACGATGTCGAGTATATATATGATATAAAAAGATATAATGTACATACACGAAATTAAACTATTCTATAATAATTAAAAAGGTGGAACTTAAGAAGATATATATATATAATGTACATACACGAAATTAAACTATTCTATAAGAATTAAAAAGGTGGAACTTAAGAAGATATATATATATATATAATGTACATACACGAAATTAAACTATTCTATAAGAGTTAAAAAGGTGGGATTTAAGGAGCGCCTTAAAATGATATAATGACTCTGAATTTCTTATCTTAACTTGAAGTGCATTCCAGAGACTTGGTCCAGCAACGGAAAAGGCGCGGTCCCCGTGAGTAGCTGAAAAGGACTTGGGGACTGACAGCAAACCAAGAGTGGAGGAGCGCAGGTTCCGACTAGGAACATAAGGCTTGATAAGTTCCGTAATATATGAAGGCGCGCAAGAATGAATCGACTTAAAAACTAACAAGACATATTTTATAAATACTACGCTCTCTAATAGGTAGCCAGTGCAAATCGCGCAAAATAGGAGTAATATGGTCTCTCTGCTTAGCACGGATTACTAACCTTGCAGCTGCGTTTTGTACACGCTGAAGTTTGGAGATTTCCGTGGCAGGTAAACCATATAAAAGTGAATTACAATAATCAAGCTTGGTCGTAATAAATGCGTGTACTAGACGTTCAGTGCTGGACCTGCTTAAATACTTCCTTATTCTACCTATATGTTTGAGCGAGTGTAAAGTAGATCGGCATACTTCGTTAACATGACGAGACATGTTATCGAAAATGACGATCGAAAATGACGCCAAGGTTACGAGCCTCATTTGCAGGTACTAGACTATGTTTACCAAGTATGATGCTAGAGATAGGCTCAAGCTTACTGAACCGAGAGGAGAGATGGACTACTTCCGTCTTAGATGGATTACAGGCAAGTTTGTTTGCATTGAAAAAAGTATGAATGTCTTGAATACAAAGATCTAAGCTATCCAGTGATGACTGCCTATAAACGCAGGATTCATCGTAATGTAGAGTTGCGAATCGTCTGCATAAAGCATACAATCGAGGCCATGTGACTTAATAATGTCTGGTAAGGGGACAAAATACAATATGAATAGCAATGGGCCCAATACGGAGCCTTGACGGACACCAGATGTAATTGGTTGGAACTTGGACTCCGTACTTCCTATCACAACCTGTTGAGAGCGATCGTGAAGATAAGACGTAAACCAACTAAGGACAGATCCAGTAAATCCAAACTGAGATTCAAGTCTGCAGATAAGTATATCATGATCAATAGTGTCAAAAGCAGAGGACAGGTCAAGGAGTATCAGAACAACCTCTTTCTTTTGGTGCAAGGCACGAAGAATATCATTATGAACACGTAATAGCGCAGTTTCAGTGCTATATATGCTGATATATGCTGATATACTGATATTTCTTGACGTTATGCACTTTTGAGATGAAATAATTCTCCAAATGGCACCATTGTTTTATTTCTACATGTTTAATAACACAGTTCGCTGCTGTAAAAGAAATTAGAACATTCTATGGAAGATTTCTTGTCTTAAAGTTTGGAAACGTAACACATACATTTGACTCTAGAAAGTTCAGTATTCGCGGAAGTACGCAAGGCTGTTTACTAGTTTGCACTATCGGCTGTTATGGACTGGAAACTTACTTTCACAGCTTAATATATATGTCGATTGGTCAGAAAGATATCTTGGTTAAGATGCTATGGTCCTTTCGGCATCAGGAAATTTTTAAACGGGAGTTTTCGTACAGTATTTCAAGCTATGCTGTAGCGCGAGTTCAGTAGTCACAAATATCCGTGAAACTAATAGCGCGTTCATTATTATCAGTTTGCTCTATGGGTTCTCATGTATTCAATAATTACTTCTGGAGCTTCATATGTATGTCGATCGGTCACAAAGATTTCTTCTTTCAGTTTTTTCCATTAGTTTGGACATTAGGAATTTATTCTTGGAGATTTCGTACAGTTTAGCGACTGTGTGTCGAAAGTAGAAAAGTTCGCTTGCCATGAAAGTGGCGTACGTAAACTGACAAGCGGTTTCATAGTTCGATTTCATAGTTCGGTTTCATAGTTCGATGTTTGGCTCTCATGTAGTCGATAATAACTTCTATAGCTTCATATGTATGTCGATTGCTCACAAGGCTATCGTGTTTGAGTTCATGAGGTTGTTCTGCCAGCAAAGAAAGGTTTTATCTAACTTTATATCACACTTGACACAGTTTTCTTTGTTCTTCATAGGGGTGAAACTCTGGTATAAACCCGTTCAACAATAGACTAATTAAATAACAAATCTGAGGTTTATAACTGTTGCAGGGAGGTTTATAACTCAGTTTTAAACCTCCTTCTATTTGAGAAAACCTCACCAAATGTGATATAGATCTCTTTCATACCTCGAACCTCGGTTCTCGGTATGAAACTCTTACTTTCTTACAGTCTTTGCACTCCGGTCGGTTCATATAATTTCAGCCTCCTGTCTAAGCCGGAGATATATATTTCTTCGTATCACTGTTGAAAACTGCCATATCATTTATAATATGACTTGAAAAGTTGCCATGTGTTTCGTGAACTCTACTGGCCATCCAAACCCTCTTCGCTTCTGGTTGGAATGCCAAAAAGCTTCCAATTTCTTGCGTTTTTCGGCTGCTGTATTCAGATTAGTTAGTGGCGGACTTCCCCGCCGGTAAGCATCACTTATACTTTTTTGTTTTAGTTGTGTTGCAGTCTGCAACGACTAATTTTGAATAAACAAATAGCTAAAACTTATTTAAGCACATATCATCTTACATTTCCATAAATGACCAAAGGAGGCAAGGATGAGTTCAAAAAGAACACTGATGGAAGTCGATTTAAAAATCGATATTTAACCGCTCTGAGAATTTCGTTCCGGGCTAGAACATAATTCAAAAATCATCAGATTTTCACACGTGCGCAGTACCGTGGCACAGCGTCTTTAACATTGACATTATAATCACTGTTGATGCACGGCATTCACGGAAAGCTGGTGTTAGATTATATATAGCATATAATTTATCGTAGTTTTATAGTTAACATTATATACATTATTGAAGTAATTTTTATATTATTAAGTTAGGAATTTATTATTAAATTAAGAATTTTATTTTACTTTTAAATCCTTATGAATCACTACCGTGCTAAAATAAAGTTATCTTTTCTTATCGTAATATATTATTAAACACTTGAAGAATTACTCCCATATGGGAAAACAAATGTGTTTATATTGGGCATTCGTAATCAGCGCTTTACGCATTCCCTAAGGACCTCCCCTTGGAATATATAAGCATGTAATCACATTGCGAATTCACTTGACCTTACCAGTTTACATTACTTACGTTGTTCTGCTACCTGGTCTAATTTTATTCAGTATTACAATGCATAATTACTATAGAATCTACTTTAGCTACTAGAAACTTGTACAACATAGATATTAATCTTGAAACTTGTAAATTATGCAATCATCTCTATTAATCGTCTCCAATAAACGTAACTGGTATGCGTCTCTCCTATACACCGTGTCTGTTATGTAGAATATACAATATAAACGTTTTCTGTGCGAAGGAACGCAGTGATAGAGCACAGAATAACTTTTTTTATTATCCGTTATATCGCTTTCTTCTTCTGATCTCTTCACACAGGAAACCCATCGTGTTATTTCAATAAAGATCTGTGCAACTGGAAAGTCGAAGGATCCTGGGTTTTCACAGGTCCTGAAAGAAAGGCAATACAAGGTAATCTCCAAACAAGCTCTTTCATACAAAATACTGAAGCAAGCAAATATATCTGGAAATCCCATTTCAATATTATGTATTCTTACAAGGGGAGGGGAGTGGTTAGACCCAATCGGTGGGTTCTCCTTCAGTGTAATTACACCAGCACTCCTGATCATGACTAATAGTGGTATGCATAACGTCATGAATTGTAAGGTCGAATTATAGCTTTCCTAGATATATTGCCCTTATAGACCCGATAGGTGAGAGAAAGTTGTAAGGCTAGAAATACTAGGAGAACCTCGCCGATTCGGCTAAGAGTACCTGTCCTGGTCCAACCAATGCGACAGGGAAGGGAAAAGGGTAATGATAAAAATAAGTAAGAGTTAAATACCGAGAACCGAGGCTTTTAGCCATATACATCCCGAGGGTCGTAGGCCCGAGGGATGTATATGGATAAAAGCCGAGTTTCGAGGTATTTAACTGACTTTTTTCATTATTGGCGAGGTTTTTTCACCCATGCTATTCCTATGAGAACGCAATTCTTTGATCTTTAGAAAAAGTAAACAATGCCCCTTGGCAGGTTTGTATATTAGACAAAGCACTGAATCATACAATGCATTGGTTTAGACAAAAGGTTGTGTAACTCTCTTGAGACATGATAATGAATCATTCAGACGTTTTTGTTACTTCAAGTCCTCATTAATTATTCACGAGGTATTCAGCCAATCCAATGGTCTGATTTTAATCCCTTGAGGACACTGGATACCTGGTCTAGTCCTCCTAGCAGTAACTGGAAAAGTTTCTAGTTACTGGAACAAGTTGTTCCAGTAACTGGAAATTTTTCCAGTTACTACGAATAAATTATTGAAAAACATCATGGCATGCATAATTACTCTTTTATTGATCAGATTAAACAATTTCCTTTCAAATTCCATTCATTATCATTATGAGGTGGATACACCTCTTTTAAAAGAATTTGTAGCCCTATTTTCTCGATATTTTTTAGTTTTCCTTGCAAAATACTAAACTACCAGCAACTTTTATTTGTCTTTGATTCCTCCCGAATAATTAATGAGGAGTTGAAGTCGTTCAAAGTCCTCCAATTTCGGACTGGACGGGATTTCAAGTCCTTGCAATTAGTTCCAGTCCTCGGCTGCGCCTCGGACTGGAACAAATTGCGCGGACTTGAAATCCCCGTCCAGTCCTCATTGTCGGACTTTAAACATTACATAACGAACCATATTCATGAAAAGAATGTTCTAGAATTGTGGTGAAAAGCATAGAATAGTTATTTCGGATTTAAAGTTACGTCACTAACATGCGCAGTTGGAGTATGGTGAAAAAAAATCACATCCCATATAATGATGAGACAGCTCGCGTTCTTAAACAGGGAGTGAGTGAAAGCTTCGTTTTTGAGCTCTCGTATCGTGTCATTGAACTGACTGTCAGCAAAGACCCGGGTGTTTATACAGATTATAAATGCAAGGGCTTTATCTGTATATTGACCCGGGTCAATATACAGATAAAGCCCTTGTTTTTTATCCCTCAGTGAGCGACCTTAACATCCTCCTTGTCTTCGATGATCTCAGTAATCACAATGGGTTGAAGGTGTGTTGTTGATTAGTCATTGCTGAAGAACATAGTTATACCGTCTCGCCTTTTCGTTACGTTACTCCCTGGTGAAACTAGTTAGAACTGACCGGATACTAATAACTGAGCTGAACAAACTGACTGACGGTAGATATACTACATAAAAGTGAACAAGCCAACTCCCGATAAAACAAAATAATAGACTGCGTGAAGCCTAATCGGTAACCTCCGATGATAAGGGTTACAAAACCCGTTACAGGTCTAGCGTATATGATATCTGGTACACGTATGATACAGCAATAAAGCTACCAGTGAAAGACCTAGCCGCTGCAGATCAACAGAACTGAACATAGTATTAAACAGATCTTCTTTTTCTTGCAAACTCATCGTCGCAATTCCAGTTGTATAACATTTCTTGTTTTCTCACGTGACTGGTCACATGATTTGGATTTTGTCAAACATAAAGCCTTAGACAACTGTTTTACTTGATATGATTATACTAAATGATATCTACATGACAAATTTCAGTTGGTTCTAATGAGCAGTTATTAAATAAAGTAAAATATGAAGATGTTTCCAATTTCTGCTTTGGAGCCATGTGAAGCCGTGTAATTCGGAACTCTCGTAAAACTAACTTTAGAGCGATGTTCGATTGAGTATCAAAAGTGATTCGATTATTCTTTTGGTTTTTCGTTTGCTTGACCTTTCTATTGGCTGTGAAAAATGTTTTGTAATAGCCCACTTTTAATATATGCTTCACTTGTCACACACAAAATCTTCAATATGAGGCTCAGGGGTAAATTAAATTTATCCTTTTCTCTTCTCAAAAATCACTGAGCATTATACCCCGCAGCCTCATATTGAAACCTTCGTGCGTGACAAGTGAAGTGTATATCGAAAGTGGGCTATTATCAGCCAAGCAAGTTCTAAACTGAAACCAAGCATTGATTTGGTCCGTTACGCAAGTAATTTTTGATTAAGTGAGAGCGTTATCCACGATTGCGTTTTCTTTCGTTCGTGATTGGTTCAAGTAAAACCAATCACGAATTCCCTCAGTTCGTGATTGGTTTATTGCGTTTTTTCTTGCTCCCGTGTTGACCATGTAATTACTTTCGTTTTGGTTTGACAACACTCAATCGAACACCGCTCTAACGTGTTTATGCAATCATTTGTTTGAAAATTATTCATTGTAAGGCTTTGTTCCCTCTGTAGGTTCCGGTGGCTCGTATGTATTCCTACTTAAATCCTCCAAACCTCTGAGTAATCTGTCTAGTCAGGTTATCAACCCACAGACCCAGGGATGGAGGTGCTTGCGTTTCTCGTTTTACAGTAGTAAAGAGTACTTTAGGAGAATACTCGCGGTTTTCTTCAAAACTCAGAACGCAACATCTGAAATACGGAGTTACAGAAGCATTAGCAATGAATGGAGACTGATACAGTTGGTGCTTCCAGTAGACCAGGAGTCATTACAGGTGAATACAATAAACGTTAGATTTATTTAACTAGCGACATTATAACTGCACTGCATGCTCATGACAGATGTGAGTCAGCATGATTACAATATATTGTGTTTGTGAGGAGGGAGGAAGTGGTTATTAAGCTGACAGCTATACAGAAAAAGCTATTGTGTACATTGTCCTTGGTGAATCTCTGTTTCCAGCTCCTAAATTATATAGTGCACGTGATTAATTTAAAGAGTTATTGTATTGTAAACGACAAATCACGAACTATCGGTGAGACAATTATCCGAAGAGTAATGCTTAAAAGCCTTATAGTATTTCTATTTCCAGTTTGGAAGATATTGTCGGTTAAAGAGTAGAATCGTGAGAATCACTTCTGCTATTTATGTTAAAAGATACGTATGAGCCGCTTTTATATAAAATATGCTTTTACCACAACCTAAAGTCATTGTACTTCTAGTATAAGTATAGATTTTGCTTCTAGAAAAGTGATGTATTGTTTATACAGGTGATATTCCAGGGAGCGAAGCTGCATAGCCAACCCAAGTTGGCCGTCGCTGATATCAGCTTCTCTAAAGTAGCTTGTACCGGTTAGTAACAGTTGTTTTTATTATTTAAATGCTAAAGTTTGTAATAAAACTGTTTTGACACGAAAAATCGTTAGGAAATATGTCGTCTTTCGTTTTCATTGCGTAGTACCATTTCTCCTGAAGACCATACTCACGATCCAAAGTATTATCAGCTATTATAATATAAATTATGGGATCATCCTAAGAACATGCGATTTGATTGGATGCTCAGCGTGCTTGATTTTGTTATAAATGCACGCTCAAGAAAAAATCAAGCACGCCGAGAATCCAATCAAAACAAAACGTATCGGTGATTGTTTTTCGCGAGTTTAATTTCATAGACTCTAATTTCATAGACTGGGAAGAAAACATAAGAAACAAGCTTTCAGATCGTCAAATCAATCAGCGACGAAAAAAGTTGTAAACAAGTCAAGTAGTAAAATGGGGTTTTCGCTGTCGTCAGTTTGCTTTTAGATTTTTACGCGGGTTCTAAAGATAGCTTTATTTCCTTCGTCTACATTGAAGTTTATATTATAAAACAAATAAAAGATGGTTCTCCTTGTTATATAACAAAATAATGCACTTTCGAGGTCTTGAAAAGCTGCTAAATGTACTCGCGTTCCGCTCGTGCATCCGCAGTTTTTCAAGACCTCGAGCGTGCATCATTTTGTTATATAACAAGGAGAACCATCTTTTATTTGTTAACTATTAGATAGACACTAGTTATTGTTTGCTTCAGAACTGATTAATAAAACCGATCAGTGTCTGTATCGCACTAGTAATAATATTAATATTAATTAAATTCTTTATACAGCAAACTATCGTCACCCGAGCGTAGTTTTCAGGAAGCTCGGGATAAAATATCAATAATATATGACTATATATATATATACGAAACAGATTTGTATTAAATCTATGTACTCAAAAATTGAGTAGTCTACACATTGGCTATATATATATATATATATATATATGTCGTGTAAAAAAACGGTGCAAAACGGTCGGTCGAATATTGTAAAAAAACGGTCGGGAGTCTCTAACTTTGCCACGTTTCAACTTAACTCGCTCTCATTTGCGATGTTTAATGCCTACAACAAAGCGAACAACTTGGCCAGATTTGTTTCCATCCTATTTAAAAGCAACGTCCTGGAAAATAAAAAGTACCGTTTTTTTACACGACTGATAAGAGTTGCCGTTTTCTTATAAATATATGATTGTAACTTTGCTACGTTTTAACCGAACTTGCTCAAATTTGCTATGCTTAGTGCCATCACCAAACTAAGCCAATAATTTGGCTGCTTTGATATATTGAGAAAACGAATCAGCCGTCCAGGAATTAGAAAAGTAACGTTTTTTTACAGCTCCGAGGTTGTTAAAAAACGGTCAATCAGCTCTAAGTTATGTTATATGTAGTTATGACATTGAATCATGTTTGCCGCGTAGCACTAGTAAGTGTAAAGAATGTGATATAAAGTGGTAAGCTGTATAGTGCTAAGTGTGCACGCCCTACGAGGGAAAGAGAAAAATCTCTGACCCAAGTGGGACTCGAACCCAACGACCTCCAGGTTACATGTCTGGCGCTCTACCAACTGAGCTATCAAGTCAGATGAGAGCAATCGTGGGTATTGGTGCGTTATATGGGGTTACGGCGATTATATATTTATAAGTTATGTTAGTCAGGTTTCAACTGAACTCGCTCGCATTTATCATGTTTAATGCCTTCACCGAATAAGCGAAGAACCTCGCCCAATTTATGTCCGCTGTACTTAAAAGCAACGTCTTATAAAATAAAAAAGTACCGTTGTTTTACAAATGAATGTCCAATGATAATAAAACGGTCGATCGGCTCTCTTACCACATTTCAACCAACTCGCTCACATTACACGTTTATTGCCTTTAATAAAGGGAACGATTTGGCCCGATTAGGCCTTGGAAGCAGTAACCCGGAATAAAAAAAATGCGTTTTAAAACTGAAAATTCAGTCCTTTCTTTCTTTGTTTTATAATATGCCGCTTTTGAAAGTTGTTTGGAGTTTCTGTTTATGTGATGGCTTATGTTGTGAGTGGCCAATAACATGAAACTCTAATTCGGTATTAATTCAATCTACAAAACAAGTCCTACTTTTTGTGTAAATGCGGTATGCACGCTATTGCATGATATTTACAGTTGATGCAACTGATCATGAAGAGAACACTTAGGAAATGGATTACAACTGAGTAACTGACCTTATCGCAGTAAGTGAAGTCAGTTGAGTCAGCCGTAAAGCAGCCGGAAACACTTAGGCCCGGTTAAAACGTCGAATTTTTCATGCGCCGAACTCAATTGAAACAAAAGATAATTAGGCGGCTTCTTTGGAGATATCCCCCATCCCAGATTTCAATCAGAAACAGACGGTTAGAAAATGCGAAGAATAAAAAAACATTGAAATTGTCGGTTCGCTTCAATTGACATTGCATGCTCAAGCTTTCCGCGTTTATTCCCTTCAGCAAAACGGCTACACATATACATAGATCGAATTTGGCTCAATCGTACTATAAAGCAGCTTATGATGAACTAAGGATAGTTAGGCTCAAGCTGGGGCTCAAACTGAGCCGCCTTTCCGTTTTGTGGTTCAGTTAAAGGTCTCCTTGCATGTCACTGTTATCATATATGACATACATATTTATTTATATCCTCACGAAGTCTTTACGTAAATTTCGTAACCTATTGTTTCTTTTGCGAAACGGATCACGCAAAAGCATTTGATAACTGTTTTCCATTTTGAAGTTGTAGATGGATCGTATAACGTTGATATTCTATGATAAGAGGATTGATCATGCACGACATTTCTGTTGAATCACAGGCAGCCCAAGCTCACGATTTGTGGCTCCTTCAAATCCTACGGTAGATTACGTGATTCACTCGCGCAAGATTGATTGCGTGATAGCGTGCGCTAGAGTCACCGTTTTCTTCAGAAATTGTCCTTGTCTTCTCACTAATAGAGTTTGTATTGAATTCTTATCTTGGTAAAATATAGGTAATGAAATAACATTTTGCAATAAATGTATCTCGAGTATCCTTTTCTTGTGTCCTTGAGTATTCTCTGCTATTTTGGGCTAGTTTGGATCGGTTTTAGAGAGTTCTTGATTTTTGAGATCTCTCTCTATAATGAAATGACAAGGCTGCACAGTCCGTTGATCACATCAAATCACTCGAAGGGCAAAAACGCACTCTAAAATCACTTCAATCGTCGCCAGACTCCACAAAAGGACGTACCGAATGTCTGTCTACGTTTATTTCGGGGTGGAATTCCAACATTTTATATTTTAGCCCTCATAAACGACATATTTGTGGTATCGAAAACCGCTATTTCAAAACCCGCGGATGGCAAATGCAATCTGATTGGTTGGTTGTCGTCACGTGGGGTTTGCTCACTCCACCACGTGACGACGACAAATCCCACGTAACTACGACCAACCTATCAGAGCGCATTTCCCATCTGCGGGACGTCCCGCTGTCTCGGGACTAAGTTACCAGCATCTGCGGGTTTTCAAATAGCGATTTTTGATACCACAAATATGTGGTTTACGAGGACTAAAATATAAAATGTTGGAATTCCACCCCGAAATAAACGTAGACAGACATTCGGTACGTCCTTTTGTGGAGTCTGGCGACGATTGAAGTGATTTTAGAGTGCGTTTTTGCCCTTCGAGTGATTTGATGTGATCAACGGACTGTGCAGCCTTGTCATTTCATTATAGAGAGAGATCTCAAAAATCAAGAACTCTCTAAAACCGATCCAAACTAGCCCAAAATCGCAGAGAATACTCAAGGACATAAGAAAAGGACACTCGAGGTACATTTATTGCAAAATGTTATTTCATTACCTATATTTTACCAAGATAAGAATTCAATACAAACTCTATTAGTGAGAAGACAAGGAAAATTTCTGGAGAAAACGGTGACTCTAGCGCGCGCTATCACGCAATCAATCTTGCGCGAGTGAATCACGTAATCTACCGTAGGATTTGTAAGAGCCACAAATCGTGAGCTTGGGCTGCCTGTGGTTGAATGAACTGTCTTTCAATTTTATTTCAACTCGTAGAACACACAAATCACGTAAATAACAATTCCAACACTCGCTCACATTCCATACGTTTATAGAATTAAATAAAGCGAAGGACTTGGCCCGATTTGTTTCCACTGTACTTAAAAGCAGTGTCCTGGGACATATAATGTAGTGTTTTTTTCACCAAATAAGAGAATTTTTTTACAGATATATATTTGTAAAATAAATGGCCAGTGCGCTCTATCTTAGCCACCTTTATACAAAACTGGATCAAATTCCACAATTAACATAGGAGTCAATTCCAAAAGCGTTCATCCCCACCGCTCCCCTCCGACAAAACTCCCGGACATTTCACTTTTTTGAAAATTTACAGTCAAATTCTCCAATTTGTGGGTCTTTTATATGTTCAAATGCCCCACTCTCTGCAAAAACACAACGTAACAAAGTTAAACAAACACTCCATTTTTCATTCGGCATGAACGGAACTCTATATGTTCATCACAATTTTCCAAAATGTGGATGTAAACAGCGATACAAATGATAAACAACTAAATTCGTGAGAAAACTCTTTTTTACGTCCCACCGTCCCGTCCAGTCCCGCCCCGGCGAGTTCAGTTCCGTTAGCCAATCACAAGCGTTTGCAAAATTTTAATTGAAAGGAGTAATGATATTGCAACTGTGCTTGCTAACCAAACAAGAGAAGCAAAGAGGCATCTTTTGTTAACAACATGCCGCGATGAAAGCGAACAATGAGAAGTGAAATCTAAAAATAACACGGTCTGGGAAAACGCTACATTACGAATAATTATATATAACAGATGGATGCTCCGGGTAATGGACTCATGGACTCTGGCTATAAGCCCTATAGCCAGAAATCATTTATTTGGGCGCAGTAAAGTATTTGACTTTTGGGGCATAGGGTAAAACATGGACTGGACCCTTGGACTCTTGGACTCTGGACTATTTTTTGGTCCAAGGGTCCAGTCCATGCTTTACCCTATGCCCTTTTGGGAGATTTATTGTCTTAGTATTGTTATAAAAAAAAATACAAATCCTTGAAATGACGTCGTTTAAGGGACGTTATGCTAATGTGCTGGAAATGAATTGAGTTATAATATTGAATTTCTTCATTTATACAGTTGTTTTTCAGTTGTCAGACATTCGTTCCTTACAATCTTAGGGAATGATCTCTTAATAAGTGGAACTGACATAAAAACAGAGTAAAAGGAACTATAAATAGGTTATCCTTAAATTACGTCATTAAAATTTGATTAAATAATAAACGAAATTAGCAGACTATAATTATTATTTTTCCTATGTCGGTCATTTTGTTTTCCAGTTTGACTTTTAAATCAAAGATAACAGGCTAGGACTTATGGATACTTTAATGTTTTAATAATGTTTGTTATATATTTTTTACTTTCTTGCTCATGTGAATAAAGGAATCGAAAACCCGTTCTCGATTGGTTGAGGTAAACAAAACTTATTCAATTATTAAAACAAATCCATTCATGAAACTATCGCTTATTTTAACTTTTAGAGTTCTAAATATTGATGCATCGTATTTTACACAATAATTCATCTATTTAGTAATAACAACGTGTTATTGTTATAATTGTGTTCTATTTATAATAACAGCTTAGAACTGCCATACACCTGTAAAAAAAAACGGTGCTTTTCTAATTCCTGGACGCCTGATTTGGTTTTATAATATAACAAAGGAGTCAACTTATTAGCTTTGTTGATGGCAGTAAGAATAGTAAATGTGAGCGACTTCGGTTGAAACTTGGCAAAGTTAGAGCCATGCGACCATTTTTTTACAACATTGGACCTGTAGAAAAACGGTACTTTTCTAATTCCTGGGCGCATGATTGTTTTATCAATATAACAAAGCAGCCAACTTATTGGTTTTATTGATGGCACTAAGCATAGAAAATGTGAGCGAGTTCGTTTGAAACGTGGCAAAGTTAGAGCCGACCAACGGTTTTTGTCTTATGTGGTCTAAAAACGGTACTTTTTATTTTCCAGGACGTTGCTTTTAAATAGGTGAAAACAAATCTGGCCAAGTTGTTCGCTTTGTTGTAGGCATTAAACATGGCAAATGAGAGCGGGTTAAACGTGACTAACTTAGAGCTGACCGACCGTTTTTTATAATTATATATTTGTAAGAAAACCACCATATTTTTGTCATCAAATTTTTTTTACTGAAATATATATATATTTATATGATAAACCCGCTTTGTTATGTAAGAATCCCGTTTTTTTATGTAATAAACCCGTTTTCTTAGGTAAATAAACGGTTTCTTTAGGTAAGAAAACGGTATTTTTATATAATAAAACCGTTTTCTTACATAAAAAACGGTTTTATTATGTAAGAAAACGGTATACTTATGTAAGAAAGCCGTTTTTTACGTTAAAAAACGGTATTTTTATGTAAGCATCCCGTTTCTGTTACACTGTACAGTTTTTTTACACCACATACATATACATATAAAATATTTTTTACTCCGACAACCTTCTTGAAATTGACTATATATATATATATATATATACAGCAAATTGCAAAAATTATGAGGTGTCCAACTTTTCAACATATCAACATATCGGGTGCATTGTGGGAACGATTTCCCGTTACTGTCCCGCACTGAAACCGATGCGACAATGGCTACGTATACGTACTGTTAATCAATCAATCAATAACCTTTATTTTAACACGATAATTATTAAAGCTTACAGCTTGTGGGGTCGTGTATAACTAAATATATATACAATGATTATAAGATTATAATAATATAAAAACATCTAACGGACGATTAAACAACTACTGTCTAAATTTTTTTACAATAATTAAAAGAGATAATGCTTTAAAGTTAAAATATGAATTATGTATATAGATATTCCCCTAGTCTAAATTTAGTAGTCTGCACTGAATTAGTGGAGAAGTTAAAATCTTTAAAAGTATCCATCTTTACTACTTTGTTTGATAGTGCCTTGGTGCTTGAAGTAACAATGCTAGTGTTCTTTGATATTAATGCGTTCCACAATGTTGAGCCTCTATAGGCGATGAAGTGTTTCATGTAACGTGTATTGAAACGTGGCGTAATAAGTTGGTCAATAGCACGGAAAGAATATTTTGGTTGGCGCTTTTCAATTATGCCTGACATAACTGTAGGTAACCTATTTAGGTAGGCTTTGTGAATTAATTTAACAATAGCTAACTTATAGTTATCGAATAGCGTTGACCATTTAGCGTGGTTTAGTACGTCTTTCGAAGGCATATCCCTTGGTAAGTTGAATATTATTCGTGCAGCCCTACAGTGTAATCTTTCAAGAGAGTTAAAATTATCTATACAATTACACCCTCCCCAGGCTACTAACCCGTACGTAACGGATGGCAGAATAACTTTACAATAAAACGATTGGAGAATGTCTGTTGATAAAAATCTTGATCGCTTCAAAAGTTCTAACTTCCCTGCAAAGTTCATTTTCAGTTGGAGCGTGTGAGCTGTCCAGCTAAGTTTGTTATCTATAGTCATCCCTAGTAGGCGCGTCTCTGAAAATGTCCATCTAAGGGTTTTGGATGTACAGTAGTAACTAAAAAATATTTTCCCAGTACTAAACAGCTTTTAAATGTCGTATTTATTTTTAAAAGCATCATCTCAGCAATAATCAGCAATAATCTCCGCAGTTATGAGCGCGTAGATTATTGTCGCGGTTCGTGACTAGCGCGCTAGCTGTTTGGAACGTCTAGCCCAGCTAGCAGAGTACTAGATGAAGTAAATAAATATATATTTTTCTATTATTAGCCTCATTATCTAAGGTGCAGACAATTTCAAGCCCTTCTTACGAAAAGCCTTCCAACCTTCACCAACATTATATCGGGCCGCGTTCAACAAACAATAACATACAAAGGAGATACTGAAATGTAAATTCAAGGTACGCACGAATTTCTAGACTTAGGAAGCAATTATTTCTAAATCATTTTGTTTTAATCCAATGGCAATATTTATCCAAAAATAGAGTAAACAATACGAAAAATGAAATCATTTGTGAATTTTAAAAATCATGATTCATTGGAAGGTTTGATATTTGATCGTTATAACATGCTTGGTAATTATCATATTTTCGCTAATATGCTAATGTTTTCGTTTGCAGTGTCGACGTTTTCATAACTAATAAAACCTTAGGGAACAAACTTTTACTTCTGAAATAACCTTTGAACCTTCTTGTATGATAAAGTAGGAAAGCACGGCTTTATTTACATGTATTTCCGTCTAGTACTCTCAGCTTTAGCCAGCGCGCTAGTCACGAACCGCGACAATAAATATCTCATCTACGCGCTCATAACTGCAGAGATTATTGCCGGATGATGCTTTTAAAAATAAATACGACATTTAAAAGCTGTTTAGTACTGGGAAAATTTCGTTTAGTTACTACATCCAAAACGCTTAGATGGACATTGACAGTACGTATACGTAGCCATTGTCGCGTCGGTCTCTGTGCGGGACAGTAACGGGAAATCGTTCCCACAATGCACCCGATATATTGATATGTTTATATGTTGGACAACTCATAATTTTTGCAATTCGCTGTATATATATATATATATATAGTCAATTTCAAGAAGGTTGTGGGAGTAAAACATATTTTATAAACATAACTGTCACGTGACCGTGTATACAGAATATATTAAAATCACTCGGTTGTTAAAATTATTACGCGTTGCGAACTACAGCCGCGGAAGCGACAAAATTGGCCTTTTGCAAGAGATTGTCACGTGACTTGTTGGCCTATAAGCAACACCATACTGGGTGTAAGTTAACTTACCAGCTCTTCCTTGACAACCAACAGAGCATGACTGAATCGTGGTATTATATCTGAACTTCGAAGCGTTTTTCTTTCTTTCTTACAAAATTCATCTCGGAATAAGTCTTATACAGAACAATAGTAAAGTTTTTCTTTACTTTTCATCCAGTATTTCGTCAAATATGCTGGGGAAAAATAGAGTTTGGAGTCTCAAACGAACTGACCTCGAATATCTGGCATTTGCCAAACATGGCGGCCGCTCAACCCGCACAAACACAACTACGTAAAGTATAACTTGCCATAGAAATGGTGAACTCTTTCGATTGCTTGTTTTAATGCTAGTGAATAATCGGCCAAATACAATAACCTTTCGCTCAGAACTCAAAAGAATATTGGGACGAATATTGTTTACTCTAGGTGCTCGTACTAAAAATATCCTGACAATGACAGACTCGTAAAATACACGTGTAAACGTTTTATTGGATATCGTTTGTGCAATAATGTCTGAATTTATCAGCCTTAAATTTGTCCAGCTACTAAAATATTCATATAATGGTGGAACATGTTCAGTTGTATTATTTAAATGTTCGTTTCCTTTGCTTCAACTTTATAGAAAAGGACAGGCTATGGCTAGCTGCATGAATATGTACTGTGGAGATGCAGAAATTATATTTGAATGTTATTTTCGTTTGATACTGTACCAGTGGGTGCTGTAAATGAGTAGAGCAGATGCAAATGATCACTGCAGTCATGTAATTTACATGTTATTAAAGCTTACCTGAATATCAGGTTTGATAAGATTTATATCCCTACTTAGTCATTGGAGAGAATGTTATATATTTGTTTCTGATGTTGCTATTAGCCAGTAATATTAGTAATAGTATTAAAGGGACACTAATTAAGTTGTCAACCCCAAAATGCATGGGTACTTGACACATGGGTACTTGACACATGGGTACTTGACACATGTTGGGGTATAGTGGTGCCGCTGAAGGTGTGAAACCCTGAGCCTGTTTAGGACAGAAAAAAACTCTAAATACCTACCCTGTGTAGGACAACACCCTCTAGTTTTAGGACCCTGTTTAGGACAAATGACAAAATACAGACTATCTTGTGTTACACAATTTTAAAGTGTTTTATTGGCAATTGCAATGATTGGGTGACAATGATCTTGTGGAGTCTCTGTAATGATCTGATGTTGACTGATGACCTCTTAAAGACCGGTGCGACGAGGATAATCGTGCAATCAATATCCTGTTTAGGACAGGTTCAGACCCTGTTAGGGACAGACTCGCATGAAATTATATACCCTGTTCAGGACATAGGCCAAAAACCGTAGCCTGTCCAGCGGCATGTCTCCGGAGTGGAATAGCCTCTCGGACCATGTAATCTCGAGTACTTCGCCTACTATGTTCATGAATTAGCTAAATACCAACGAGAACAAAACATCCCCCTGGGGCGTGTTACTCCGCTAGGAGACTTTTGCTGCAGTATTTAATAGATAGATAGATAGATAGATAGATAGATAGATAGATAGATAGATACATGTAGATGGTTTTTTGGTTTGTTATGTACCGATCAAATCGAAACATCAACATCTCCCCGGGAAACCCCTGGGAATTTGAATTTTTGGAATTTGTTTTTTTCAATTTCCCATCTCCCGGGCCAAATATTTTGTTCAAATGCCCTACACCATTCGTCGTATTAGGCGATCAAATGCCCCTACCCCCGGGACATAGTATTAGTTGTGACACCGCATTTATGTTTTTAACAGACAGTTTAAAATATTCGTAGGCAATGTACATTTATATTTTAATACCTTCAAATATAGCACAAAGCTTTTGGAGTCCCTTTGTTTTTTAGCCAGTCGCTTACAAAAGCAGAATTTTGTCCTTTGAAGTCGTCTAAAGTGACCTCTCCGGTCCAATTCCGCCATGATTTCGATCGAGGAAAACCACGCAGCACATAACATGAGACAACTTGTTCAAATTCCCCTCCCTTCCTGTGTCAAATTCCCCACCCCAATGATAGCTACAAATGTCAAATTCCGCTGACACGAAAACGAGTCAAAAGACGGGGGGGGGGGGGAGTGTCGATGTTTCGATTCGATCGATACATTACTGGATAGTTCAGCACAAATTTTGACAGACAATGTTTTACTTGATATAGTTTGGACATCAGACTTTGTCGAATGTTACAGAGGTAGCACACACTTTCCTCAGCTTTGATATATCGTACTTGCTAACTTTTTAAACATTATTGCATTGGATTGGGAAAATAAGACATTTACTCGACGTTCACATAGCGGTTTTAATTTGCTCCGAGCATCGTGTAGTTGCCAGTTCCCTGGCCGAGTTAATTTATTCTAAAAAGTACAAACATACATGACTACATGAGGACGGACACGAATCTCGATTTCTTTCGATTGGGAAAGCACATGTAGCCCACACATGACCACAGGGAGTCCACCGCAAGATTAGGATGCGTTCTCCTTCGTCGAATGCAATTATGATTACCTTCATTAGACATTATTATCGAAGTTAGTCGAAATAATACACTTGAAACCTTTTTCTGGGTTGTAAAATTTCTAAAAATACTCAAAATCCAAAATGGCTAGATTGCAGAATACCCCACCACTTCGAAAGATCACTTGAAAAGCCCTTACAGATTGTGGAAAATTATCCATTTATGTAGAGTAAGGGTAAGGCGGTAAGGGTTTGGATCAGTTCACAGGAACATTTAAGCACTATTATATTTCTGCGTTATTTAAGTGATTAGCCCTAAACAACCCTAAATTACTGAGCAGCCATTGTTGACGTTTATGCGTTTTTTTTATGTAGGGTAAGGGTTTGGATTAATTTAAAAAAGATTTAAAAAGCATTATATTTCTGTTGTTCAGGGATTAGCCCCCCTCCCCCCCCAAAAAAAAAAAACATAAATTAGTGAGCACCCCTGATGACGGTTATGGTTTTTTAAATGTAGGGTAATGGTTTGGATTAAATCACATAAACATTTAAGAAGCATTATATTTCTTTGTTGTTTAGTGATTTAAGCCCTAAGAACCCTAAATTAGTGAGCACCCATTGTTGACGGTCAGGTGTTTTTATTGTAGGGAAAGGGTTTGAATTAATTCACAGAAACATGTAGCCATATAGCCAGTTCACTCTATCGTTATATCCTGATAATAACGACCAAAACAAACCAAGGTTTGGCTGGCTGCTGCAAAAGCTGCATGGCCACTTTATTGAACAAAGCACAATTACGTTAGTGCCGAAAACGTACCGTAGCCTGGTGCCAGCCAGGAAAAACCCCTGAATCAGGGGAAACCTGTACCTCCCCTAATGCAATACAGGCATTGTCCTGGAGGAGAAGGACCGGTACAACTAATTAACTAAACCAAGAGACCATTAGTAATGGTCTCTTGACTAAACTTATAGTGACAGACGACAAGTTGTCCGAATTAACTCAGCCCTATCTGAGCCTCTTACTATGGTCAGCGGCGTGCCTCAAGGGAGCATACTGGCACCACTCCTATTCAGTATATATACGAATGATCTCACCTCTGTACCACATAAATGTATTGCAACGAGTTATGTGGAAGACACCAAACTACTTATATCATTCAATCTGAGAGAGAGGACATCTACAATAACTGATATAGAAGAAGATTTATTTAACGTCAGCAAGTGGTGCTGTCAGAACCGCTTATTATTAAACCCAGATAAAACTAAACTCTTAGTATTTGGTAGTAAACAGAAGATAGCTGAACTAGAATATTTTAAGATTTCATTGCTAGGAAAGGAGCTGTTACCAGTATCCAGTGCCAAAGACTTGGGCGTGATCTTAGACACGAACTTAACCTACGACGAACACATTACTAAGACCGTTTCTTCATGCTTTTCTCGACTAGCACAAATAAACCGTGTTAAACACGCGTTTAATAAGAACACTTTAATTACTGTCATTAATACGTTAGTATTTAGTAAGTTGCTTTACTGCTCGAATGTATGGGAAAATACATCTAATAGAAACATACGTAAGCTACAATCATGTCAAAACTATGCCTGTCGTATTGTTAGCGGGGCCAAAAAGTATAACCATATTACACCTATACTAAAAGAGCTAAATTGGCTCCCAGTAGATAAGCTAGTGTATTTTAGAAGTGCCACTCTGGCATTCAAATGTATGACTGATTCCGCACCAGGTTATTTAATATCTAAATTCACGAAGCGTTTCAATATTAGTGGTCGTGAAACTCGAAACTCGCAATTATTACAAATCCCCTTTTTCAAATCTGCGAGTGGTCAGATAAGTTTTTATTACAGAACAGTAAAAATATGGAACTCACTAGATAATGAACTGAAATTAAGTAAAGACGTTTTAAGTTTCAAGCGAAAGCTGAAGAGCAAATTATATCAAACTCAAAATAGGTTAAATTAATAGATGTAATTCAAATTATCATGTACACTGTAGTTGTATTGTAGTTGTATTTTGTCTTTGAAAAGCCTTTTTAAGGAAAGATAAATAAAGTATGAAGTATGAAGTATAATACCAACAATTGGCATTTAACTTAAACCTTAATAAATAAAGAGAATAAAATAAAACAAAAAATAGGATGTGAAGTATGCAGCAGCTTTGCCTAGATTGCCCAATTCCTAACAAACAACCATTTATATGCATGCGATGGTTGAGCGATCATCGCTACTAAAACAACAACTCATTACATAAGAGCCAACCGAATGGCTCTGAGTATAACGACCTTGTGAACATCATTTTGCTGCTATTTTGCAAAGCGCATCAAAATATCCAGTTCACACTATCGTTATTTCCTGATAATAACGACCAAAACAAACTAAGGCTTGGCTGACTGCTGCAAAAGCTATAGAAACACTGAGAAAGGGAAATAAATGAAAATATATAATATTATTAAGTGAACTTAAGTATTTTAATGATGAATGTGAATTAAAGACCCAAACTCTTGGTAACTTTAAAGTGCCACTACGACGAAAATTTACCATTTCGATTTGCCACTTTTTCAGTGTCTATAGGTCAATCAGTATTAGAAATATCCGAAGTAGTAAAATATATTCCCAAATGGGCATGTTAAACCACAAATTTTAGGAGAGTTTACCGGTAAAATCCTGTCCGCCATTGCTGGAAGCCGTGCCCTTTGTTCAGCTTTGAACAAAGGTTTATTCACCGGAAGTGATGTCATACACTTAACACGACAACCTCGTGGCGCGAAATAGCGTGCATAAAAAAAGGAGCCAACCTCGCAAAGATAAATATAACTTTCTTCTTATGTACGTGAAGACGTTTTTAGTAGAAATATGCCTCCAGGCGTTGTGTTCTGCAGGCGAGCGTTAAGTGTATGACATCACTTCCGGTGAATAAACCTTTGTTTAAAGCTGAACAAAAGGTTACGGTCTCCAGTAATGGCGGACGTGTAGATTCAATATTCGGAGCTAAAAAAATAAGACTTCCTGTCGTTGTATCGAAAAACAATTTGAACTGGTAATAATATATGAACTCTACTTTATGAATATGCAAAAACATTGATATGTCAAAATTTGATCGTAGGGGCACTTTAAGCTTATGCCCAATAGAGTCCTTAACATAGCGATCTTTGGCGGAGTCTGTTGACCAGCGGCCATGCCTCTTCCAACACCTTTCAGTGACATTGGAGTTGGCAGCTAAAGTAGCCCCGCCTGCCCTAAAGGAATGAAGGCCTAATTTTGAAACGTCGGTAAATTCCTTTAACCTACCGAGAATAACCTGCCTGGCCCTAGTATAGCTTAAGCATTTGTTTTTATAAATCAGCTTGTGCCCATTGCCTGACTTAAAACAAGGGCGATAAATGAAAAGAGCTGAATCACTACTACTGGACAAGCCTGCCAGGCTGAAATATTTTTGAAGTGCTAAATAAGGACATGTGATCTTGTCTGAACGATGAATGAATAATTATTTACCTTCTCTATACTGATCTACTTTACTTTTAGCTATTTGTAATGTAAGATAATTATCTTTAAATGTAACATCCTTAACACGCAGAGCAGCTAGCGCATTGTAACGCAAAAAGCCTACGAACAATAGAAGAGCCATGGTAATATCTCTTATCTCTAGGAGGTTTGAACTATGTTGATATTTATTACATAGCGAGGTTAGAGTATCAACTGCTACTGGCTCTTTTCTTATAGTTGGCTTAGAATACTGCCTTTTAACTCCTTCTAGAATGCTTTTAATAAATGAGTTATGCATAGGACTGGGAAGACCTGCTAGCTCATGAGCCCAAGTGATACCCGCTGAAGTTGTTTGTAAAACTGAAACGGAATTGGTATCTGAGGCCAATTGACCTATGAACAGAGCCAAATCAATAGATTTGGCCGGAAAAACAGTAAAGTCCTTACTCTCTGCAAAGCTAACCCAGCGGTTGAAAGAACAAATATAATTTCTGACAATTCCATCTGCCTTAGAATGTAAGGCAAAGTTTTGTACAACTTCTGCTAATTGTATCAACTGTGGGTCCTTGGATGCTGTACAAGCTTCGAATAACTTTCCAAAGAGCCCATGGCTGAACACAGCTTTTACATCGTTTAATCGGTAATGCATAATTTGAAAGGTAATTATGCAATATTTTCCAACAAAAAGCCACCTGTGGGCCTAAATCAGTCTGCATTCTGAATATATTCAAGTAATAAGACCACATGTGGGCCTGACACTGAAACAAAGCGACCAGAGGACTCTGTACATATACTACCGTGAATCACAAACATTGATTATATAAACCCATGTCTGACGTGCAAAAAATCCTATTGGACAACCTGACACGTTGCGTGGTGCAGTATATCATCAAACCTAGCATTCTGAAAGTTAAGAAATCACCAGTAAATATGTTGTTGTGCGCTCTACCTTTGACTGTACAAGGACAGTGAAACTCGGGAATACCAACCCAGCCGGTTACAAATTCTGCAAAATGTGCTCCATCAGGGCAAATGATGGTCCAAAAGGAAGCACTTTTTCAAAATGGAACAATAATAGTACCCCTAGCTTCGCAAAGCTTGAAATGCTTAATTGCGAGTATAATCTTATTGGTAGGTGGAACAACCCAGTTGTTTTCGTTGTGCCAACTGACCGAAAAAGCATCGACTGCTTCACAACCTTGAGTCCAAAATCTTGAATTGAATCTCTGACATTGGCTGTTGTATGGGGTAGCGAACCTATCTATAGAAAAGGGGCCCCAGACGTCCGCTAACCATCTGAAAATGTGTGGTTGAATGCTCCAATCATCCGTATCTGAACATTTGCTCAAATGATCTGCTACTGTATTAGATTCTCTTGGAATCCACACTGGTGAAATTTGGATATGATTGTGTGAACAAATGTAATGAATATTCTCTGCTAAAGAATGAAGATCTTCTTTCATACTACCCCTAGTGATGATTCTAACCACGTTTTGGTTATCTGTAAACCATTGCAATCTGTGGTACTTCAATTCTTCACACAATGACAACAGCATGTTGTCTACTGCCTTCAGTTCTCTCCATGTAGAACTCTTTGCACATTCTATGGTAGACCAATTACCTTGACACAGAAGGGCGTTCCCATTAGAAATAGTATAACCTCCGTAAGCGATGCTGGACGCATCTGAAAAAACTAAGTTATCGAACTGTACTGGCTGTGAAAAAAGCTCTACCCCATTAAGATGGTCAACATTACAGCGCTAGACAAGGGAACAAAAGCCGTCCAGGAAGTTTTACATTCAATAATCTGATACAGATGCCTAGAGTGAAAAAATACCAAAGGACCGACACCTCTGGACATAGAAACAACCTGGCCTGCAATTTGAGCAATAAGCTTGACCTGAACCAGCTTAGTAGGATCTGTAGCATAACTACTCAGCATACTAGAAAGGGAGCTCTTAAACTTGAGGATCCTTTCGGGAGTTATGAACAACTTGTTCTCTACCATATTAAATATATGCCCTAGCCAAGTAGCGGTTGGCTTAGGATCCCAGTAGCATTTAGATTCACTTAAGAGAAATCCTAGCCGAAGAATGTCTGATCTTATGGCTAAAGAGTCTGCTTTGGCAGAATTATAGTTGAAATTAGCGCCAATGCCGTCATCAAAATATACGCAAACTGATTTACCTTCCACTCTTCACTTGGCGTCTAAGGGTCTGAGCAATTTAGTGAAAAGATAGGGCGCTGTAGATAAACCGAAAGGCAAAACATTGAACACAAAAAATTGCTGTTGCCCCTTGAAAACCCGAGAAAACTCTAAAAATTCGCAGTGCTCCTCAAAAATCTCGACATGATGGTAAGCGCTCTTAATGTCAAATATAAATAAGAATTGGTTTGGGTGAAGCAATTGGATAAAAGTATCTACGTCTTCACATTTAAACTTAAATTTAAACAAATTGGGGTTGACATGCCTTAAGTCAAGAATCAGACGTTTCTTGCCATCCTCCCTTATGGAAACGGAAAGCGGGTTAACTACTGTGGGAATGTGAGAAACCTTACTAACACTACCAACAGCTAAGAGCTCCTCTATTGCATGTGAAACAAAATCTTCATTGTTTCGGGCAGATAAATTATTCCTTAAGAAAATAGATTCTGGAGAAGTAACAAGGGGAAGCTTATAATCTAGTTTAATAGTATCTAAAATAAATTCGGACGGATTAAGGCATTCCCAGTGCTCTAGACTAGCCTTTAATCTTCATTTGGGGGAAGACAGTTCCTTATGATCGTAATTAGTGTGAAGAATATTATCTCTCATAGTTTCGTTACACAGGAACGGTGGTCTCTCAGAAATCTCCTCTACTCCTGATTCTGGGAGTGGGCCAATGAATGGAAGGCCCGAATTAATAATTTCAATTGGGGATACTTGATCTGCGTTTACAAATGAACTATCACACTGTTCAAAGGATATACCTAACTTTGAAATGAAGTGTGCCTTATTAGCTGCGTGGCCATTAATAGTGGACATTCTGACCTCCAATGACCAGGTTTCCCGCAACCAAAGCAAGTTCCGGACCTTCTGAAGGGCCTCGTAGCATTGCCCACCAGCTGATTCCCTGAGTAATTTGGGAAACAATAACGAGGCTGAAGACTAGCCGGGGAATACGAAGGCTGTGAGGTTCTCCTCCCTGTTGTTCTCTTGGTCCTAACCGCTTTAGCACGAGAATCGTTCAGCTTTCTTTGAGCTTCCTTTTCTGCCTTTTTTATGCGTTTGGCGTCTGCCTCATCGTCGGCGAGTTCATGCTCCTGATATTCGTTAACTGTTTTCCAACCGAACTCGGAGTAATCTGCCATAAGAATAAGCTTTTGCCTATGGTTAATTAGCGCTATACCTTGGTCCAACTTGTTGTGGCACTGATCGTCGTTACCGGCAGAGACTGCGTCCTTAGCTTCCTCCATCGTGATTTGAACTTTTTCGTTGTGACGATATTGCTGCTCATGACCTTTCTTTTTAAACGTTCTGAGTTCCACTAACTTCATCTTCTTAATCTCAGCAATCTGAGAGCTGTTTGAAGGCTCCGTGGCTTGAATAAATTCTCGTTTCATAGAAGTCATCTTATTGTCTATAACTTGAGATAATTTAGAGAGAATATTGGCTTGACTTTGCTCTATTGCTACTAAAACCGCGGGATCCATGTTGTAACGGTATAGAATCCGAAATTGAAACAAAAAATACGATGTGAAGTATGCAGCAACTTTGCCTAAATTGCCCAATTCCTAACAAACAACGATTTATATGCATGCGAACTCATTACATAAGAGCCAACCGAATGGCTCTGAGTATAACGAACTTGTGAACATCATTTTGCTGCTATTTTGCAACGCGCATCAAAATATCCATGTAGCCAAGCACAAGGCCATGTAGCCATGCATGCATCAACATAGTCAAGTTGTTTCCATGTAGTCAAGCATGACTGTACCTTTGTGTACATGTAGCCATGTACCCCCATAGCCATATAGCCAAGTACTCAGCCAGTAGCCAATAACTACGACTCCCAAGTTTTAGTGGCCGGGTATTCTAAAGTTGTTCCAAAACCAATGCGCTAAATTACAATTGGAGATGTGCGTTAGCTGGATCCTGGTTTTGATCAGCCCGTATGATCGTTTCAGGTACCCCTACAAATTCAGAGTAGCTAGGACTGACTCGTTTTTACTTTTTGGCAGATTTCAAGAAAAGACATAGTAAATCTCGAAGTAAAACTTGTATACTCGTAGTTAACATTTTGCTGCAAAAACTTGTAGAGTCAACAGGGGAATCTAAACTTGGTCAGGCAACCAGATCAACATATATTTTATTATTTCTCCTGATCTATGTACATGTACATGTACATTCTATCTCATTATGGAAATAAAACATTATAAATGTTCTTGCACTATAGACCCTTTCAGATTGCCTGTTTATTGCCCCATTTCAGACCACATGATAGTTCTCCAGAGGATTCAGTGCTTTGTTCACCAATTATAGAAATTGGTACATTTCCTCTTGGGATACAGAAAAACAAAAAAGTATTACCCAAGGGAAAAGTTGTGGTTTGAAATGGGGCAACAAACAGGCAAGCCGAAAGGGTCTATTCATACATGGGCTTTTATTGTGCTTCGGCCATGTTAATTAACTCCCAGGAGAATAAAAATCTTTATTTTTGCCTGGTAAACTCGTTGTGAAACCCACCAGTGTGAGGCGACCGGGGCCAAAACCATTGTTTTATCCAAAATGACTTAATTGTTAATAACAGTCGGCCATAAGTAAGTATACATGTAAGATACTTGGTGCACATACATGTACATGCATTCTTGCATGGTCCCGGAAATACAAGTACTGCATTGTTTGACTCAATGTTTTTGTTTTACTTCATATACATATACTGTACTGAAACATTTGAATTTATATGTATCCCTTTTGTGTTTATAAGTAATTATATACTGCAAGTAAACCATTCAATCTTTTCTTTGATAACATAAGATTGAAGCCAACAAATTATGCATGACAATGTTCTTGCTAGGGCTGCACCTTGTACCATTGACAGAACAGATCCAGAAGTGACCATTATCACAAAATATGTGTAACCATGGGCTGCATACTTCTATCACAAACAGCTAGGGCCCTAATAAACAAAGGGGCCTTAAAATTTTTATGACCAAATTGACACAAAAGAAAATGATTTATTGGTTATTTGACACATAATTGAGCAGAATTCCTAGCTAGAACACTGTTTCCCTGCTAGCAGATTTTCTTTATCTGCTCTATGCCACTTACTATATAATGTATCATGCCCCTTTCCTCAATTCACTTAGTATTTTCTATGTGCATATAAGTATAGGCTTTTAAGTGGCTTCAATCACGTACAAATCACTAAGTGGCAATGGCGTAACAATGACGTCATCACATGATTTTAACTAGTTTTATTTTATTTTATTTATTTACTTACTTCGGCCATAATAGAAGATACAAAATAGAATAAAGTAAAATATACAACAAACAAAACATAGAGGCCAGGAGAACCAACACAGCGTTAGCCAATTACGTTGGTTTCCTATGAAAAATAAAATTACAATAAATGATCTAATTACAATACCTATTTCAACCTAAAAGCAGCATTTGAGAGGTGCGGTTAACTGTCTTGCCTGGTGACATTTCAGACATACAGACTTCCAAGACCTAGGGTTCTCGATGTCAAATACAGAAGTGATGGCAGACACGTAATATTTAAATAGTAATGATCTAAACTTAGGTAAAGAGATATCTGATTTACGCAGTTCGTGTGGAAGTGTATTCCAAGTTCGGAAAGCTCTTATAAAATAACTATTTTGGTAACACAGGGTCTTGACATTAGGAATCTGATAAGTAATAAGATTAAGTGAGTTATCCATCGAACGTAGAGAGATGCTTAAATTCACCCTGTTTACAAGCTTTGGCAAAACATCTGGAGCTAAGGTTACTAAACCGTGTTTTGCCTTATACAAGAAGATGAGGTCAAGGTATTCATACCAGTAACATAAAGGTAAAAGCTTTAGAGTTAAGAGTCTAGATTTGTAGGAGATGTCTGTTTGGAAGGGCAATAGGAGAATAAACTTAGTAGCCCTCCTTTGTGTTCTTTCTATGTCCTGCATCAGATCGACAGTTTGTGGGCTCCATACTTGTGAGGCATAGGCAAGGTTCGACCTAACCAGGGACAAGTACAGACATCGACGGGCGCTAGTACTTCGGACTTTGACGGCAGAGCGTCTGAGTAGGCCAAGCAACTGGTTCGCCTTGGTGATCTGTTGACGAATGTGAATGGACCATGTAAGGTCTGTACCAACGGTCACGCCTAGGTCTTTTTCGCTAGGAACGTGGTCCAAAACTTGACCATCAATGGTATAGTTAGCCAATAGGGGACTGCGTTTCCTGGTAATGGTTAAAACTTTACATTTCTTCGCATTGAACTTCAGCCGCCAAGAGCGTGCCCAGGTCGCCAAATTAAATACCTCACCCTGAAGAATGGAGACGTCTGCTGCAGATTCCACTACCGAGAAGCATTTGGTGTCGTCAGCAAACATTGTCACCTCGACGGAGGACGAGATGATCGATAATGGGAGGTCGTTGACATAGATCAAGAACAGAAGGGGTCCCAGAATAGACCCATGGGGAACACCGGAAGTGACTGGAAGCGTGTTCGACATGGCGCCATGAACTGTTACACGCTGCTGGCGACCAGAGAGGTAGTTCTTGAACCAGTCTAGCACTCCACCTGTGATACCAAATCGGCTAAGTTTGCGCAAGAGTAGTTTGTGGTCAACTGTGTCAAAGGCTTTAGAGATGTCGAAGTAAAGGACGTCGGTTTGTTTGCCCAAGTCCAGGTTTTGACCAATGCGATGGAGGACTGTCAGTAGCTGAGCGGTACAGGATTTGCCTTTAAGGAAGCCGTACTGAGCTTCAGAGATCATATTTTGAAGGTGGTCTATCAGACGATTGTAAATACAACGCTCCAGTACTTTAGCGACTATGCACATCAAGGAAATGGGTCTGTAGTTTTCTACATAACTCTTATTTCCTTTCTTGTGGAGAGGGGTGATGTTGGCAAGTTTCCATTCAGTAGGGAGAGTTCCAAGCTTGAGTGACTTGTTAAACAGGTGAGCGAGGGAGTATGAAATACTTGACGCGCATTCCTTTAGTAGGCGGGCAGGTATGTTATCAGGTCCCATAGCTTTGTTTGGATTTAAAGACTTTAACACTTTAGATACTTCACTGGGTAGTAAGATTATCTCCGAGACAGTCACATTAGTTATAGGTGAGTCAGGCGTCCATTCGTCATCGGTAGTTTTGGAATACACGGAGTTGAAATAGCGATTGAAAAGACGGGCTACATTTTTTGGAGTACTGGCACCGACACGAGCTGAATCTGCGTTGGTGGAAGCTATCGTGACTTCTTGAGGGACGCTACTAGACTTCGTTGATGTCTTGAAGAACGACCAGAATCGCTTAGGATTAGATTGCAGGGTAGAGCTCAACGAACCAAAAAATTGGTCCCTGCTGGCTTTTATTAGTTTCTTTGCACATGAACGCAGATGTCTGTACTTTTCGCGTAAATCATCAGAATTGATATCCTGAAGCTTCCGACGCAGGGTTTCTTTCTGCTTAAGTAGATGTAAAATACTGCTATTTAACCAGGGTAAGGTATGACGCCCCTTTATGGTATTGATAGGGATAAAATCATTGGCTGCGGCAAGGAAGCTATCTCTCCATGAATTCCAATCATCGTTGATATCAGATGGAGATTCTGAAATCATCCAGTCAAGATCAAGCGACTCGATAGCACGATTCATTCCCTCAAAGTCTCCTCGCCTATAGTCGAAGACAGTTCTCCTAATTTTATGACTTTCTTTGAGCCGTGTTGTAAAGTCAAACAGAATGCCTCTGTGGTCAGAGAACAAGTTTAGATCTTGAAGGTCGACTACCTCAATATTGTTAACCTGGTCCGGCAGGTTGGTGATGATAAGGTCGAGAATGTTGTTTCCTCTTGTGGGTGAAAAGATAGTCTGATATAGGAAATGGTCACACAAGCTGTTATAGAAGAAACTATCAGAGTCACCCGAAGGGGTTACCGCACTGTCAGACCATGTGATTTTAGGGAAGTTGAAGTCGCCAGTGATGATGATTTTGTCGTATTGTCTACAGCAGTTATCCAAAAAGCTATTGAATGAAGACAGCCATTCATAAGTGGAATTGGGAGGCCTATAGCAGCTGACGAAGAGGATTTTATAATCTTGACTTGTAGTGCATTCAACGGAAACGATTTCGAGTCCCGCTTGAACAATAGGCACTTCTTTAGTACTAATGAATGAAGTATTTTTTGTAGCAATCAATACCCCGCCGCCGGTTTTAAATGTTCTTTCAGTTCTAAATAAAGTATAGTCTTGTGGGAAAATTTCTTTATCATAGTATTTATCTGATAACCACGTCTCTGTAAGGAGAACTACGTCAAAGGACTCCGTGTATGCAAAGTCTTGAAGACTTAAGAGGTTTGATAACCAGTCTCCTCCAGGTAATTTATGTAAACTGACCAAGCTGCGAGCATTCCAACTCAGACAACGAAGGCAAGATTTAGTTTGCCCAGATACTGCAGCCTTGGGTGTAGTGATGCCGCGATTACTTTGGTTAGTTATGCAGTCGTCTGGTCCAGGATTTAGTTCAATATCCATAAAGATAGATAATGTGAGTGGAGGAGTGATGTCAGGCGGTGAGATGCAAGTGTATCCATGTTTTCCCCACGTAGAAAGCGTCCGACGAATGCGATATTTACCAGCACTTAGTAAATGCCCGTATCCCTAATTTCTAATTCCAGACAGTTCAAACTTGCATAGGTATGGTATTATTTCCCACGATTCACTTACTGGTGATAACGTACATGTAACGATGCCGTCATGGGTCACATGACTTAAAGTATGTCAAAATAGCTCACTGACCATCCACGAGTTGCCCTTAGGGGCCCTATGTTTTGATTTGTCGTCACCTATTTTACAAGTAATAGACACAGAATGAGTGGCCGTGCTTTATGGCATTTACAAACTCGAGCTGAAAGTGAAAGGTTGTACATCCCATAAAGCACGGACACGAATTCTGTATCTGACTTATCAAACGTCTAGATGAACAGAGTCATGTTTTCAGTTATTGGCGATTGGCGATACGACTTGGACGAAATCTGTATCAGATTTACGGATCACTTATCGCTCAGTGATTTCCTGTATTTTTGCTTCATGAATTAATAATGAGTTTGATAAGAGTATTTTCAGTAATAATAACTTCTTATTAATCGAGAGCGATTTGATCTTTGCGGGAAAATATTAGACCGAGGTCTTGACAGTATCGGGCCGAACGACAGCGAGGTTCGTAGATAAACGATCGAGGTTTGATATTTTCCCATAAAGACCGAGCGGGCGAGGTTAATAAGATTTTTTTTTATTATATGGCACTTTCTTTGCTGGAAAACAAAAATATAAACCGGAAGTTAATAGTTTACATCCGTTTGGTGAACGCGTACGTCTCGATTGTAGTTTTCGCACCCTTTTGAGTTTATCCGTATGTTTAACTAAATTTAATTTCAGAAGGCAACACTGTGTTTTGTTTTTTGAATTGAGAAGCAGAATTGAACATCGAACATTGAACATTAATTTCTTTTAACATTGAATTGAATTGAACATGCGGGCGAAAGTACGAAAAAATGTGTCAAACTGATAATTTCTCATCACTCATCACTTGTTTTGCAAACCTTAAACAAATTTGTTCCTGGACACCACTGGTAAATCCGTTAGTGGCATCCTGAGACACTACCAATGTTTGCAGCTAGCAAAAATCGATTGGCTGTTTTCCCAGATGTACCGGGAAAGGGACCGCCGTCGGCAACGAGGGACGAGTTGGAGCTTTGTCAGTTTGTGTACTAGATATTTTCACTTTGCAGCACAAAATGGACGTGACTTTTTCGAAGCCCTTATTCCAAAGGATATTGACAGGCCTCGGGGAATTTTCATCAGAGAGGAATCTTTGGATGATATTAGCAGCGATAGAGGGCTAAAATGATACCACCAAGCATTTTTCCGCAAACTCTTGAGACTTGAGAAGTGACTTGAGATTTCGATCGACCCTATAAAAGTTGGCATTCGATTTTGACCGACCTCCCAAGAATCCGGAAGCAACTTCATAGTTCGACTGACCCTGAGTAATGCTGTAGTTCCAATCAGTCAAGGACTTCGAGTTTGGAAGGACCAGTGAAGCCAACAAAACTCTGAGGTGGTCAGACCTCGAGGAGGGGATTGTCTTTGGAATCCTTAAGAGGATGAAGGTGAAGACTAAATTTGGTATTAGCCTAGTATTAACCCTAAACCCAGAGGATGGTGACGTGTTCCAAGTATGGGACCCGTCAAGGCTTCGGTCGATGCTCACCTCCAAGGACGCCTACGTCCTTAACTTCGTCATGGTGCCCTATGGTGATGAGGGTGGGATCGCCGCCTCCTTGAAGCTCGTGTAAGCTTTTTATGTATTTTACCGCTGGCAACACACGTAGGTTAGATGGTCCTTGAGTGACTTCATGTAACCCTACTTAGGGTAAGGTCACGAGTTTATGGAAATGTTAAAAAGCGACTTAGAAGTCTTTTAGCGCTTATTTGGTAGGGCGACCATGGAGATCATGTCCAAGCTTGAGCATTGGAAGAAGGCGATGGAGTTGAGGGTCAAGGGTACTTGCAAGTTCAAGAGAACCAGATGATTGAGGCCTTGGGGCTGACTGACACGGTTTCATTGAGGAATACTAACGCCAGACCCGTCAACCTAGTGGACATTGAGTCGGGTGAATTCAAGAAATACGACTCCATAAGCGAGTGCTCGTTTGACCTACGCAAGAGCTCCGGGTAGCTCGTTTACTTTCTAACGGAAGAAAGGACCATCTGCATTGAAAGAAGCAGAAGTTATCCCCCTCCTGAAAGAGGGGGGCCACGAAGTTGCCTCCAATAACCGCCCTCTGTCGCTCTTTGTAGTGATTTCGAAGATTTGTGAGAAGGTTGCACTCGAACAGTTTAGTGCATATTTATCCAGCAACAACCGTTTGACTTCTCACCAAAGCGGAAACTGGAAGCATCATTCTTCTGAAACACTAAATATTCTAGTGAGTGACACAATATTAGAAGCCATGAACAGTAAACGCCTTACAGCGCTCATACTGTTGGATTTGTCAAAGGCTTTCGACAGCATCAGCCACCCGATCCTGCTCGACAAATTAAAGGATGTTGGTACATCCCCTATCGCATTAACATGGTTTGAGAGTTACTTGACGGGAAGGTCGCAGCGCGTCCGTTTGGGCTCTGCACTGTCTTCTCAACTTTCCATCTACTATGGAGTTCCACAAGGTGCAATAATATCGCCATTGCTCTTTTGTATTTATATGAACGACTTACCATTGTCCCCACAGTTCTGTCGGCTGGAATCTTACGTGGACGACTCTAAAGTTTGCTTGTCATTCCAAGTTAAATATGCTGCCCTGGCAGAACAGAATCTAGTGGATGACCTGAATCGTGTTGCTAAATGGTGTTGTCACAACCAATTGCTGATCAACCCACAGAAAACCAAGTTTCTCCTGATCGGTACGCAACAAATGCTACAAAGACTTCCCTTTGATATGTCTTTAAGTGTTCTGGGAGAGGCCCTTGTTCCAGTTCCATCCTCTAAGGACTTGGGGTTAATTATCGACTCCCAGCTGACATTTAACTGCCATGTTGCACATCTTGTTTCCTCGTGCATGGCGAAACTATGCCAGATTAACCGTGTAAAGAATAACTTTGACAAGGTGACGCTATCCCTTATTATATCTGCACTTGTGATGAGTAAGCTTCTTTATTGCTCAACAGTGTGGTCCAATACCTCTGCTAATTCAAATGGTGCAAAATTTTGCATGCAGAATAGTGACACACACAAGGAAGTATGACCACATATCTCCAGCACTGCTGAGCTTAATTGGCTCCCAATGAAGCAACAGTTGTTCCTCATGGAGGCAGTTATGATGTACAAGTGTATCAACAATCTTGCCCCATCTTACTTATGCGATAAGTTTAAGAAACGCTCTGATGTTCACCAACGCCTTACTCGTAACCATAACTCCTTGCAAATTCCGCTTTATCAAACCACCTCAGGCCAAAGGACTTTTCATTACAGAGGTGTTAAATTATGGAACGATCTGGACTATGAACTAATGCACGGACTGTCTCTGACTAGTTTTAAGAATAAGTTAAAGAGTTCTATGCTGGCCCTTTTTTATATTACTTAGTACCCATATTTCTTTTCAACATTCGTGATTTTAATATTAAGCAAGACATACAGAATGTATATATAGCTTCCCACCACTTATAATGCTTAGTACGTTGTTAATTGGTATTGAAAAGCCCCGAGGGGAATGGCAATACAATATGTATGTATGCATGTATTGGTGGACGCGAGTAGAGGCTGGTCGAACCAGAGAGGTAGTTGGTAGGGACGAGCATGTCAGCGCGGTGATAGTAGTGAGGCAAACTGCCATAAAGAAGTCTCGTCTCCTTTTTTAATGGGGAGACGATATGAAACTGTCTGAGATCAAAACGTTGTTCAAGGAGCATGGTATCAAGGAACGTCACTCCCGCAACAAGCTAGAGTTTACCTAGTTCCTTGGAGAACATGGGATAACAAACCTCACGGAGGAGGTCAATGTTAAACCCCCTATTGACCCAAAGTACGAGTACCTATGGACGATCCGGGGCAATCCAAGGAGAGTGTCGGTTCATACCCTTAATAACGATCAGACACGGGTGTACCTAAGCATCTACAAGTGCAGTCATTGTTCATAGGTACGGTCAAGTGCGAAGCTCTACAAGGAGACTTACTCGTTCAAGTTCATTTGATGTACTTAAAGACTCGACGTCACCTATATATGTCACCCGTGCAGAGGTGACATACATTGACGTTAAAAAAATAGCATTTTGCCTTAACTTCGTATCAAAACACTCAACCAGTTCAGGAGAACTCCTGTTTATTTTGGATTTGTCGCCAGCGCCCCTCATGCAGTGCCCACTGCAAATATTTAACAATCAGACATTCTATATTCTGTCTCCTACTTCCTAAATTACAATACGTCGTGCTGAGCCGGACACGAAAACCAGGAAAAACCCTGTGGGAAACATTCTGGAACGTGTTCTCCAACCCTTGCTGCAGCAATGCTCTTGGAGGTTAAAAGCCTAATAAAGATTATGGTATCATCTAGCTCTGAACATTTAAATAAATACTTTGATCTCCCTAAAATAAATCCACAAACGTTGAATAAGCGTTCTACTGGGAGCTGGCTAGAGTGCTTTTCACATGCTATATTACACTATATATAGTCACTCCCTTGACACACTGCTTCATCCTCACGTGCTACTCATGTGCCGTCAAAATAAACATTTCTGCCTTTATCATTACATTCCAACGGCAGAAATGTATGAATTTTGCCTTCACTTCGTATCAAAACACTCAACCAGTTCAGGAGAACTCCTGTTTATTTTGGATTTGTCGCCAGCGCCCCTCATGCAGTGCCCACTGCAAATATTTAGAGTTATTAAAAGTTAGGGCTTGACTGGTGAGAAAATTGTTCGTATTGCGAAACTATTCATTGAAAGTATTTGGTTAATTCCAATTGCTTCGAAATGTCGTCTAAAATGTACATATCTTTAGATGTTGATTTTCGCCATCTGCCATATTTCTGAATAATGCGATCATCTATACCCGAGTTTGCAGCTAGTGTGGCCCCACCTGATCTAAGCGAATGTGTACTATACGCAGAGGTATCGTCCACTATTGAAGCCAAATTGGCCTTCAGTCCTTCTCTCATCATATTAACAATAACGTCATCTGTAGGCGAGGTTATACCAGCGATATTATGAGCCCATTTGATTGCGTAGAAAACGGAATCTACAGAATGATGAGATTCGGTTGATTCAATTAAATGCTGTAAATACAATGATACATGAATTGCTTGAGCTGGAAAATAACGGAGGCTCGGATGATCTTTGGTAAACTTCTTCCATCTCCTCAAACTTCTAAGGTATGCAGTAACGGTACCCGAAGCTCTGGATTCTAGGACTGTGTCTTTCATTCTTTCTGCTAGAGATTGTAACTCCTCATCACTAGACTTTGAGAGCCCTTGCCAGAAGCCCTCTTCAAATATACATGTATCTGTAACTGAAAACAAGACAGAACTGAGGATATGGAAAATTTTAAACTTGTTTTATTTATAACAGTTATTTATGAATGATAATTAAATTGTGCAAATATTAAACGCCTGTTATTTTCATTCTTAATTACATAACATATTACAGTCACTGAGCTCTTGTTTGTACTTACCAGAGAGTACAATAGACTCACGGTTGAACAAGCTCGTATCTCAATTACAAAAGACTCTCAGTTAAACAAACTCATGTCTTGAGTACCAAAGAATCTCAGTTAAACAAACTCATGTCTTGAGTACCATAGAATCTCAGTTACACAAACTCATGTTTTGAGTACAATAGACTCTTCGTGATTTAATATACTGGTAACAATGTTCATTGTTTCTGTAAATTTCTAAGACCGATATTCTATTCAGTCAATAATACAAAATTAACGCTATACCAGAGTACCAATAGACTCTCAACTATCTGTCAATATTGCGTCATTCATGTGAATAATGTCACGTTCAGAATATTTCACTGACTGCACATATTACATACTCCTAGAACACTAGTGCAGAAACCTTTCATGCAAGTGCGTGGTTTCACCGTGAATGAAATTCTGAGTGCAATCATCCGAAAACTATTATTTCGTCTGCCAAACAAAGTGTTTTTAGCTTTGCCCCGAACAATAATACTATCATTGTTATCGAGAAACTTCCAGTCGCGAATTGATCCATCCCAGTGGACACCATCTGGGCAAAGTTTTAACCAGAACGCTGCTGATTTCTAAAAGGGAACTATTAATGTGCCTTTCGAAGTACAAGTTCTTAAATGGCTCAAAACTTTGGAAATGAGAACTGGCGGTGGAAATAGCCAGTTGTTCTCCAAAACCCCAATCTTCTGTGAACGCATCTACACCTTCTGTGCCAGGTTAAAAAAAAATCTAGAATTAAATCGTGGAACTTTGTTATTATAACAACAGGCAAAACGATCTATAGTGTGAGGCCCCCAAAGTGAATCTAATTCAGCAAATACATTATATTTAATCATATAGTCGTCAAAATCAATAATCTTACTAAACACATCTGCTTCGCAATTGAATTCTCTCGGAATCCACTTGATTTCAAGTGAAATATTGAGATTACAACAGTAGTAAAATAATTCTAAAACTATACATTGTAACTCAGGAACTTTACTTCCATGATCAACAATATACACAACATTCCTATTGTCAGTAAACCAAGCGACAATGTTGTTTCTTAAGTCTGATTCAAAAGCCTTCATTGCTAACAATACTGCGGTGATCTCTTTCCAAGTAGAACTTCTCTTCTTTTCCTCATCCGACCAATTCTGGTGGAATACTTTGCCATTTATGACAATGTATGCTGCACACGCAACATCAGAGGCATCTGAATATACAACTTTGGAAGGAATCGATTTACTTGACCAAAGTCGTTTACAATTCAAATATGGAACATTATTTTGCCAAAATAATAACTCTGAAATAGTGTCTGCATCCAGTGTTGAATAATCGCCCCATGAATTACACTTATTTATTAAGTTATAAGCTGACCTAGTCATTATACGAGCAGCATTTCCAACTGCAATTTGCAATGCAATTATTTGGCCTACCACAGAGGCTAGCTCCTTTACATGTATGAGTTCTGAACTCTTCTTAAGCAAGGCTGTAACTGAACTCATTAGCTTACACATTCGTCTATCTGTAGCACAAATGGAGACAGACTTGGTATTAATCACGTACCACAACCAAACAAGTTCTTGAGTAGGTTCCCAGTGGGATTTGACCTCATTTATAATAAACACGATGCTTCAACATAGCTCTTACCCGCGCCCAAACCGTCATCTAAATAGACTGCAATTTGAATGCCTCGAGAACGCCAAGATGTCACTAATGGCTTCAATAATTTAGTGAACACAAAAGGGGCGCATGATAATCCAAAAGGTAGAACACAGAATTGATAATATTTGGTGCCTTGACCAAAATTCTAGGAAAAAGCTAAGAATGTTCTATGTTCTGGAAATATTTCAACATGATGATATGCAGACTTGAGATCAAAATTAAACAAATAGTATTCTTTGTCGATAAGATCTATGATTGTATTGATGTCTTCACATTTAAATTTCTGCTTATAGATATTTTTGTTAACATGTCTAAGATCAATAATTAGACGTTTCTTTTCATTAGATTGGATAGAAACGGACAACGGGTTAACTATATCTGGTTGCTGCTTGATCTCTTCTATACAATTGAGAGAAATAAGTTCATTAATAGCTTCATTGACAAATGATGCATACTTAAGTGCTGAAGCATTGTTTTTACCCAAGATTGCACTCGGAGTTTGAATGAAAGGAATTTTGTATCCGCTTTCAATGATTTCAGTTATGAACTTAGAAGTGCCTATGGATTTCCAAAATCCAAAGAATTTCCTTAATCTACCCCTAATAATTGGGGTATTCTGACCAACCTTGTCAGAAGAGAATTCAAAACTTTCTGGACCACTTGGGAGGAACTCAGATTCAAAATTATCTGCATTATCTACAATATAATTGGAAGCTACTACACCTTCATATAGTCAATTTGAAGACTTGACTAAACTTGTAGAACACTCGCTTCTCCAATGACCAGCTTTACCACAGGTAAAACAGTTTCCTGGCCTCATAGAGGGTACTTTGCTCGTTGTTGCTGTCAAAGCTGGCCGATTTTGTATCACCTGAATAGGATTTCTGTTGTTTGAAGATTGTGGGCTGTCGACTCTTACACGCCTTTGGAAATTAGAAGGCTTCTTTGAGGCCTCTTTGCGTAGGGCTTTAGCACGTTGTTCGGACTTATAAATCCTCTTCTCGTCATCCGAATCTTCTGCTAGTTCTTGCTTCTTGTACCCATTAACAGTAGCCCATCCGTACTCAGATTTATCTGCCAATAGAATATGTTTTTGCCGTTATTGGAGTAACTCCTCACCTTTGTTTGATCTCTTCCAACCCATTTTCTGTTGAGTTGTTCTTGATATGTTTCTTGGCATCAGTAAACGAATCAATGACCTTGGAATTGAATTTATATTGATCTTCGTTGGCTTTCTTTTTGAATTTTCGCGGTTCATCATATTTTAGCTTCTTTATCTCTTTTAACTGCGTATCGGCTGCTTCCGAGGACGCTCTCTTAATTTGCTGAATTGAATTATCCATCATGACCTGCATGGAGGCTAGAAGAGATTGGTTATTCCTGCTTATTTGCTCTTGAATAAGAGACGACACATCAGAAGTAGGCTCCCCCATCGTGAAAACTCAACAAACGTTGAATAAGCGTTCTACTGGGAGCTGGCTAGAGTGCTTTTCACATGCTATATTACACTTGTCTATATATAGTCACTCCCTTGACACACTGCTTCATCCTCACGTGCTACTCACGTGCCGTCAAAATAAACATTTCTGCCTTTATCATTACATTCCAACGACAGAAATGTATGATTTTCTTTTCCTTAAAGGCAAGACCAGCCAATCCACCGAAACGCAGACGACGCCAACGGAAAAACCGACAGCTAGCGAAGAAGGTACGTTGAGTCTGAGGGCAAAGGCCAACGCAGAGAAGATGCGAAAGAAGAGGCCCATTGACCTCCTACGTCACTCGCGACGTATCGCGCGACGAGCCTTGAAGGGACTTCCTTCCGAGTCACTTGCCAAGCGAATCACAGAGAAGGTCCTTACATCTTAGACGAGCTTGAAGGTGAGCTTGAAGGTGAGGAAAAGGGAAGACGCACGATTAAATGGCGTTTCTACCGGAGTGTGAACCAAGACCTGACGTTCAAGGTCATGGATTAACTTGCCCAAGCCGTTGACACCTCCTTTTCTCTTAATGCCATCTATCGCCTCAGGAATGTCGAGGAGGACCATGTGATGCTCTTTAGTAAGACACAAAATGGTTCAACTTGGGTTAGCAAAATGGAAGACGCAGAGAAGTGGATGACAGAGCGCGAAGAGGAGCGTCTGAATCAATACAACATCAACCGTCTCACACCAAGTGGGTATTCGTGAAGTGGATTTACTTGGATGTTAAGGTCATCATCGACCGTCAACCACTCCTGTATGGTGGGGTCCTTCCCGAGTGGCTATGCCAGAAGAAGGGGATGTACGCCCTTGACACTTTCAAGGATTTGTGGAGGTGCCTGGCTATACATCAATGACCTAGGGCAAGGCTTCTTGCTAGTCACTTTTGTAACAAGGAGTTACGCGACACACTCCCCTAAACTCCACTCGACAAGCTCAACGAAGTCGAGAAGTACTTCAAGTTGGGCATCCGTGTGTGCGAGCCTACGGAGGATGGCGCATGGTACTTGCGGAGGTCACCCCCTCACTTCAAGGACGTGATGACGATTGGTATGTACGATAGTCACTACGCTGGGCACGAAAGACCGTAAAATGGCCGAGGTTCGCCATTACTTTTGTTCAGCGGTTTCGCGCGCGAGCGGTAAACAAAATGGCGGCTCATTTAGAAGGGGAAGAATTTTTCGCGCTGTGCAAACTCACCGTCGGTAGATTTCTGATGACTGCTACAGTTAGGAGAATTGATCTTCTGATCGTGGGTGCGTAAGATTTATCTCTCGCGTTTTTCCTTTTCGTTATTTTATAAAAGCAATATAACACGCTTTTCATGTCTTTTCTCTCTTATATAAACACTCGGGATATGTTGGGAGAACGCAGAATAACTATTTTTAATACATTGTTGTCATCTGACTTACTTGCTTTTCAATCGATAGTAATACATCCCACTTTGCTTTTTCCACTCAGAAACAAAAATACACAACAAAGGGATAAAGTCTAATGTTTATTTCATAGGCGGTTTTATTTATAATAACTCGTATGATTAGATATCGGATGTGTTCTTGAAATAATTCAGATTTCCGACGGTACAAGTATTGATAGAGGTTGTGGCTGTCATAAGGTTGGAACGGCTCTTTCTCTGGTTACACGGGTACATAGAATGCTTTGCCAAACAGGCGAGTTTTTCCAGGTTCGTAATCTTCGTTGAGTCCGTTGACTGGTTGAGACTCTTGCTGTTGCACTTCACATCTCTTGTCAGGGACTGTAACGTTGTGGTTCGTTTTTTTGCAACAGAGTCCTCAAGGGCTGGGCTGTTATCTGATTCTGCATCCTCTTGTTGAGTTTTCTGTTCACAGCCTTCAATGTCGGACTCATCTCCGTTTTGATCGTCACCTCCCTCCTCCTCCTCCTTTCTCCCCCTCTTTCCTCCTCCTCCCTCCCCTACGCTACCCTTTGGCTACCCTATGCTACCCCATGGCTACCCTTTAGCTACTCCAAAGCTACCATATATTACACTTTCGGTTGGCCATATTACCCTATATTACACTTTCGGTTGTCCAGAGATTATGTGTAACATAGGATAGCCATGGGGTAGCGTAAGGGTAACCATTGGGTAGCGTATGGTAGCCAAAGGGTAGCGTAGGGGAGGAAGAATGTGGGCGGCGGGCGGCGGATGTTGTGTCTAGAATAGTTAGACTTTCTAGTCTAGACTATTAAGTTAGACTAGCTAGACTTTCTAGACTAGACTAGTATAGTTAGAGTAGCTAGACTAGTTAGACTTTCTATACTATACTAGATAATCGCATAGCCAAAGCTGAATCGCACGGTGCATTTGCGAAATCAGACGCTGATTGGCTGAGACGGAGTGGTGATTTATAGTGGAATCACCACTGTAGCTACGCGCACTATTTATAACTTAGCAAAATATCAACAAAAGTACTAAATCTTCAAGTAATTCATCGGACTATGCGATTCAAGGAAAATCACATGCCTGACTCGGTAATTCCACGTTTAATTGCACTCGAAAAACCGATATCGGTTTTCTCGTGCAATTTAACGTGGAATTACCTCGTCAGGCATGTGATTTTCCTATAATATAATATCATTACCTAGACTACAGTAGACTAGCCATTTCACACCCAAGATAAAACTAATTAAAAAAATAAAACATTTTGAATGTTATCGATTTAGAGGGACAAAAGGGAAAACATGCCAAAAGGGACAATCAAGCGAGACCTGTTATTTTTCCATTTATTTATCCCGGAGGAGGAGAAGGAGGAAGAGGGAAATGATATTTGTTGAGGAGAGAAAGAGAAAGGGTTCTGTAGGAGTTATGAACTCCATTTATTTAGCAATGTAAAGCGTAAAAAAAATAACAGTTGACCGATATTTACCTCAATTTCAATCGCTGGTAGCACATTCTCAGCTATCTCTAATCGAGATCCAATGACATCAAACCTATTTAAATTTCCAAAGACCATTCGTTCTGCTACAGCTCTCGGGTTCCGAGTATTTAGTTTGTTTGGTTGATTATGTTAATTGTGGTAGTTTCGTTACAGAGACGAATCTGCATATCCGATTGTTTTTTCCTCCAAACAATATGGCAATTGTTTCTGTCAAACTGTACAAACCTTCTTTTATTGCTAATCCCTAAGAACAATAGCAGAGTTATTAAGGAAACTAATGTATTCTTCAGGTGCAACATCCCATCAACAATCCTAAATAACTGATTACGGTCAGCTTGTTCGATCCTGGATTTGTAGAAATTTGTTTTATGAGTTTCGAGTAATTTGTTGTATTTCTTACATGTCTCAGCATACAGTTCTTTGTGTACCACTAGAAGAGTTTTCCTGTATTTACGCTCCGTGCGATGTTTATCACGCTTAGCTTTACGTAGTTCGTCATTGTACCAGATGGCATGTGGCGGATGCGTTATTCATATAGTCTGCTTAGGAGCATTGGTATTGTAGATGTCTTCTAATGTTGAGTTATATTGGTTGACCAAGCTATTTACCTCATTTGCACGATCTAGTTGTAGAAACGGTTTAGATATTTCATTTCCCAGTGTAATGAAATCCAACCCTTTAGCAGATCGGTATGTCACTAGGACTTTAGAGAGAGGCGGCTTCGGGCAGTTTAATTTGCATATTGACCCTCGATGATCAGAATATATATCCGGTAGTATTTTAACGTCTTCGACCAAGGTTTCACCACATCTTGATATAATCAGGTCAAGGGTGTGGCCTCGTCGACGTGTAGGCCCCGAGACATGTTGGAGTAGATTTGTAGATTCAAGTAGATCCATAAATTTAAGTGCATCAGCGTTACTTTTATCGTCTAGATGGAAGTCGAAATGCCCACTAATTAGCAGAGGTTTATTGCAGTTAATTAGTGTTTCCTTAAGTTTAGAAAAATCACTGTAGAACATTAAGTAATGGTCCGCGCAAGAGGTAGGCATATGTTATGCATGGAATGTAGAAAGGTGCTAATTGTGGTATTGTTTCAATCTTCCACCTCATTGGCTTAGACATTAAAATCTATCTAAACTTGAATAAGAATATTATTTTTTCTCATTTTGTAAACAGATTTGAATTGCATCTAGTGAAAACTCTCATAACTTTCAATATGACGAACTTTCAATATGGGGAACATTTTTGAATTGAACGTTTTCTTGGTTATTGTTTTGCACTCTTCTGATTGGACAAAATGTTTTCACACAAAAGAACTGTACCTTTAAAATGCATTTCAGTGGATTTAATTTCAGAAATTTATGATTTAAGGGTTGATGAGTTGTCAGTATGAAAAACAGAAAATACTAAAGTGGGGAAGCAAATTGCATCTGAACAATAGAATTGTGCCTACCTCTTGCGTGGACTGTTACTTAAATTAATTTATTCAAATCAATTTGGATTCCGTAGCAATCATTCCACAGTACATGCCTTACTATTAATAACCGATCAAATTCAAAGGGCAATCGAAGATGGTCAAAACTCTTGTGGAATTTTTCTTGAACTGAGCAAGACATTTGACACGGTAAATCACAACATTCTTCTTGCTAAATTACATAATTATGGTATCCGTGGAGTGGTACATGACTGGTTTGTTTCTTATCTGTCAAATAGACAGCAGTTTGTATCTATCGACAATCACATCTCCTCGTATACCTCAATTTCATGTGGTGTTCCACAGTCTCTGTACTTGGCCCCATAATCTTCCTCCTATATATTAATGACTTTAATTGTTGCTCCAAGTTATTTGATTTTTACCTTTTTGCCGACGACTCTAATTTATTTTTAGTAGATACTTCTCTTGATTCTCTTGAATCAAGGGTTAATGCTGAATTGAAATATATTCACACGTGGTTGTGTGCAAACAAATTGTCATTAAATATTGATAAAAAAAATGTTGTTTTTCACCCATTCCAGAAGAAAATACACAAATTTATCAACATTAGAATAAATAGGAAACCAATTGAACAGAAACACAGTATCAAACCTTGGATAATAATCGACTCAAATCTAAGCTGGAAAGAACATATTCGTCAACTAAGCAAAAAGATATCTAGAGGCATTGGAATTTTATCAAGACGTAGACACTACGTATGCAATTGTATCTCGACCCTACGTTACTACTGTCTCGTTTATCCCTTTCTCACTTATGGTGTAATTATCTGGGCCAATACCTATGAAACTACTCTTAAACCTATAATAACTTTACAGGAGAAAGCCATAAGAATTATACATTTTGCCAAGTTCAATGATCATACTTCAACCCTTTTTAAGGACTCAAACATCCTGAAATTTATTGATATTATATATTACTTCAACTGCGTCTTCCTTTTCAAATTTAATTCCAACTTGTTACCAGCCGTATTTAATAACGTTTTTCAAACAATCTCTTCAAGACACAAGTATAATACAAGATTGGCGATCGTCGTATTGTATTCCTTCTGTACGAACTAACTTCCGAAAATTCAATATTTGATTCAAAGGTGCTACAATCTGGAACGATATTATTGATGATCTATTAAAATAATCTCGCTTTTTTTCATTTAAACGTTCAATTAAACGTTGCAAAATCGAATCATACAGTAGCGTTCCTTCCTTAAGTCTCGTATTTTGTTATTTGTTTATTTTTATTTTTATTCTTGTTCTATACTTTGTGTCTCAATGTGTGTAAATGTGTGAGACTATAATATGCTACTTGTTCGACTCTACAATGTTAGAAAAATCCTGTGTAACGCTACCTAGCTAGATTAGCTTTATATAGTTATTCTGGGTAGAAAATACCCTACTTCTGAGCAATCTCCCTTTCACTGTATATATGATAATTTGTGGTATTTAAATAAAGTTGTTGTTGTTGTTGTAGAACATAGCAGCTGTAAGTTTATTCTTGATTGAAGGAGGGGGTCTGTAAATTATTAACAAACGAGCGTTGACATTTCCATACGTGATCAACAAGTCAATATGTTCAAACGATTGAAAACCAGAATCTAAGTTCATTGTTATAGTGAAACACTTGCGGGCAAACACTGCAATTCCGCCTCCTTTCTTATTTTCCCTCGGGACGTGCATGATCGTGAAATCATTCAACATATGCAAACTTTCTGCTACAGAGATGTTTACTATTTTGGGTGCCAGCAGGTTTCTTTAACAACCAAAATATCCAGTCTGTTAGATTGAATAATGTCGCATATTATTGCTGCTTTCTCGTTAATTGACTGAGTGTTCCATATTGCGAAGCGAAGTTTAGGAAAACCAGAACGTTGCTGTGGACAGGAAAATCAGTCCATAATTGACATAGTGTACAATTTACAGGAGACAAACACACAGCAATGTATGTAGGAATCCGTAGGGAACATTTGGGAGGAAACACTCTTTTTCAGCCGAGGTTTCTTTTCATCATACTTCCTATTATTACTCGTTAATTATTCATTGCGCCACATCCCACATCCTCTACATCCTTAAATATCCGGCCCCGTTACCCCATACTATACTACTACTGAGTCTTAAAGTAATTCAAACGTTAGCGATGACATAACAATTACCAGTGACCGGCGTGAACTTGTCGATTTCACACTGGATGTCTCGAGGAAAGTATCGTTGCAAAAACGCTCAAGTGATTTTTTTACAACCGGCGAGTCCGGTTAAAACAAATTTACAAAACGAGTTGAAAAGTTAACGCATGCGCAAACGCGTCGCTATTGTTTCCTTACATTACATTTCTGACTTCGTCGAAACGAGATTTTTACTGCTGTACGAACTATACTCTGCCGCCTCGTCAACCTCGTTGGTAATGATATGACATAGTTGCAGAGTACGTATTGTAAAGCTATAATAAATATGATATGACATATTTACAGAGTACTTCTTGTAAAGCTATAATAAATATGATATGACATATTTACAGAGTACTTATTGTAAAGCTATAATAAATATGATATGACATATTTACAGAGCACTTATTGTAAAGCTATAATAACATGATATGAAATATTTACAGAGTATTTATTGTAAAACTATAATAATATGATATGACATATTTACAGAGTACGTATTGTAAAACTATAACAAATATGATATGACATATTTACAGAGTACTTATCGTAAAACTATAATAAATATAATATGACATATTTACAGAGTACTTATTGTAAAGCAATAATAAATATGATATGACATATTTACAGAATACTTATTGTAAAGCAATGATAAATAGGATATGACATATTTACAGAGTACTCATTGTAAAGCTATAATAGATATGATATGATATGGATTGTTAATCGTTGAAAGCGATTCCGCGAGATTAGCTTCAAGTGGAAGGGTATTTTATAGCATTTAAGTTCATTCACCACCACATTTCAAGTTTCGTTACAAGAACACTCTTCTCAGCTAAATGTGTCTTATAGTTTCTTAAGTTGTGGTCATTTGTGACGATCATTAACTTTTATAGATCATTTTTTAAGAGAAGGAGCAGAGAAGTCGTGAAGTATTTTGTACATTAAAATTAAATATTTTAGATGTACGTCGTGCAGCAAGAGTTTGCCAGAATAAATCATCGAGTATGTCGGTAGATCTTTTTTCATAGGTAGCACAATGAATTACTTCCATCAAAAGATAACAAATAAATAATTTTAGTCTGAAATAGGTTTTCGTTCTGTTATTGGACTTTTAGGGTCCGGTCTAAAAAAGGGTGTGCATATCACAAATGTTGGTTTGAATTAGGATCGAGCTTTTGAGATTCCGGCGGCACACCCATGATGGAAATTTCCGTCTAAAAACGAACAACTCCTGTCCCTTTCCTCCTTCCCGGAATGGCTTAAATATTTTTTTTATTTAATAGCTTCACAGGCAGAGACAAAGACTCGAAGTCCAAACAAGCTAAGCATGTTACTTACAACACATTAAGAATATGTATATATAAATATATATAATCAGAAAAATATTTTAAGTTCATGTTAAATGTAGATGATAATGTGGATTTTAGCATGATGGCGTACGAAGTTAAAGTTAGCGGCAGCAAACTGACCTTATGTTTGTAGAACGACATTTGTAACAAATAGTCTTATATGTTCTGATGCGGTCTGGGTCAAACGTTGATAACAGAAGCGAACGGTAGTGCACGCGAAGTAATTTCTTGAAAGAAGCTATAGAGGTGCTGGTTTGAATTTCAGGTGGCAAGGAGTTCCATAGAAGTACGATACGATTAAAATAGGAATCTCTAAAAGTTTTATATAAATTAGGTTTGTAGCCAGAACTAGCGGAAGTGTTTCGGGTGACTCTTGATGACTGGGAATGGGGAATAACGTAACTAGTTATATCTAAGCTACAGAGATTGAGGCGGCATTTACAAAAGTATACCAGGTCTAAGTATTCTAGCCAGTAGGAGACAGGAAGCAAATTTAGCCTAACTAACCTGTCCCTGTAGGAAAGATCGCGTAGACTGAATCCGAGAATAAACTTCGTGGCTCGGCGCTGCACGCGCTCGATTAGCAGGAGATCCCGCGTACTCGACTGCGGGGCCCACACTTGGCTGCCGTAGCACAGAACCGAGCGCACGAAACTAGTGTATAGCACACAACGAAGATTTGAATTGAGAGAGGTAGGAGTGTTCCTCCTGAGAAACCCTAGCACCTTATTTGACTTAGCAACTATCGATACTACATGGTTATGCCAAGACTGATCCTTTGAGATAATAATGCCGAAGTCCATTAGTGAACTGGACTCATTTAGCAGGTCAGACCATGAAATTGAGGTCCCAATCCTCACTCCAGCTGGCCAGGCCGTTCAGGTCATATTGGAGTGCAAGATGGTCTTGTTGGGACCTCTGTGAGCGATAGCACTTGGTATCATCCGTAAACAAAAGTGACGTCGTTTACGTATACAAGTAGAACGAAAAGGAAGGGCTCTATAATATTACCCTGTGGGACCCCAGAAACAACAGGCACCAATTGCGATTTGGACCCGTCGACAACTACACACTGCCTACGATTACTAAGGTAGTCCAATAGCCACCTCCTGCGGAGGTGACTCAATATTGCCATGTACAATCTGGACAGATCTAGTTATAAACAGCGAAACACAATATAAGCAAGAGGAAGGCTTCGCCATCTCAAATGTATTCATATTTCTCAAAGTACTTATTTAAAATTCGAGTAGCCAGGCTTTATAGGGTATAGTAGTCAGGTAAGAGGTCGCAAGGAAGGCTACATAAGTAGAGACGTTTGTCTGTGTGTCAAACATTAATTTTAGTGTTTTTACTTACAAAGTTTGCGTTAGGATTAGGTTAGCGAAACAACAAAACAAGCCTGGATCCAAACTAAGTGTGGCTTTAAAACATTAAATTTCCGTTTTCATTGAGAGGGTAACTACGAATGCAAACTATTATTCACTTTGTGTCCTGATTATAATATTTGTGTGTTGTTTCAGTTTTAGGACCTGAATGTCAAGAATACAAAATACTCAACTCTGCTGATCGTCGTGCAGATGTATTATCATCATGGTATGATTTCAATGATTATAACCTTGACTTGACGATGTGGTATAGAATCACAGGAGCCGCAGGTGATCAGATGGCGACTTCATGTATCAACCCATTTCGAGATTATTGCGCTGCCCGGTACAAAGGCTGGATAAATGGATCGATTCCTGTGGCAGAAGACGGCATTGTCGACCGAAAAGTGTGCTTTTCATACTGCTCGTGCTGTAAGGCGAATACTCGAATCAGTATAAGGAACTGCGGTGGATTCTTTGTTTACAAGTTTCACAGTAAAATACCGCTGGCGGGCAGATACTGCAGTATGTATAACCAAGGTAGGCAGTATTGTGACGTTCTGCATTTTCTGCAATTTGACTAAAATAAACATGAATGCGGAGCGTCTTTGATTCTGAGTACACTGGCACACTTATAAAACATATTGACTATAGCCGTGTTTATTATATTTTAGCTTTGTATTGGTTAACTGCTTTGCCATGTCCATGCTGACTATAGTGGACTGGACTAGTAAAATGAGGACTAGTAACTGGAATTAAAATAACGTATTTCACACATTATCCAAATAATCGTAATGCTTCTCTATATTTAAATGATTAGGTCAATCATCCTTAAAGTATTAATGAGCCCTGGGCGTTTTTGTATACCAATGAATCTCTGAATGTCGTGGAGTACCTCTGCGAAAAGGTTTTTCTCTAGACAGAATAGTGAATGTTCTACGCTTCTTCAAAGTCGCTCAAAAGTAACCTTACCTGACCCAACGCCGTGCAATCAAGGGTCATGGGTCGAGTCCTTAAAGTACGTCATACCAAGAATTGTATGCCCTTTACTGGGTTTATAATTGATTAATTCAATTTGTTTTTTCGCAGGTTCATTAATTGGGACTCAAAAGAACATTTTAATCCAAATTAGTCGCATTTCCTGAACGTCTTGCAAAGTATAGCTCCAGTTGTGACCTAATTTAAGGACTCAACCCATGACCCTTGTTGTCTAGAGAAAAATGTTTTTCACTGAGGGACCGTCCACGTCATCATGATTAGTGTCCCGCGTAACGTCCACTGGACACCCTACCCCTCCTCTCTTAACGTCGTCATTTTTGCTTCGATCTCGTTCCCAGAACTTAATGCCCCACACTAACGTCCACGATTGGACCCCCTCTCCCCTAAACATCAAGTGGACGTTAAGCGGGGCACTAAGCATAATATTATGTCGACGGTCCCTAAATGGGCGAACGAAAAGGAAGTGATTCAAAGAAGGTATTATCGTATTTTACTCATATTTGCTTCTTCTCAAAAGACTGTCCAGTCCAGTCCAGTCCGCGATTTCTGCCTTTTGAGATTTCGTTTGACGGTAGATGTATTGTCCGACAGCTAACTTTTAAAAAATAACTACGCATATTTTTTTGGTGAACAAAATGTAGTGGTTTATAGAATAGAGGAATGGAAAGACTGGAAAAATATCACCAAATCGATAACATGGAAGTTGTTAATAAACGACGAAATTACTGAAGTTAACTCGCAAATACGAGATGCCGCGAAAGACAGCAACAACATGAATACATCTGTAGAAGGTAAGTTTATGTATTGAAACTAATATACTTATTAGTAGAAATCAACCAGCGTTCTAACAAGAATACTGCAATCTGATTGGCTAAGATTCTCACTATATATTCTGTGTGTTAGCATAACCAAGCCACCAACAATCGGCAAACGCGCAATCTGATTGGTTACGCAGGACCGTCTATTTAACAATTAGAGTGCGAGCTCGAGGTTTCTATGGGCAGATGGTTGGCGCGCAGCCACGAGTGAACTATCAAATTCGATAGAAACCAAGAGCGAGCAACTCGAAAACATTTTTCTAAGTGATTTTCTCAACGTTGTCCACACGGTTTCCCGATATCACGTTAATAGACACCTAAGTTGAAAGAGCCATAGCTTGGTTTTGCTCAAACAATTAGACTTCCGCTCTTGGTTTCTAGTGACTGTTGCATTGTCAGAAATCCATCCCACGCGTGCGCACTCGACACCAAATCAGAGCAATAAACAGATGTTGAGATGCTCAAACTTTTACTGTAGTTTGTATGGAAGTTTGTGTTTGAAGTTAAATTATGAGACGGTATTTTAACAAGTCTCAATTGCCTCGTTCGATTCATTTCCTAAACTATGTTGGTTGCTATAAAATCGTATTCTATCAAGTTTAAACGAATAATTCTGGCTTTCCAAGCTGTAATAAAAAGAGCTACTAACTGTCACTTATGGCCTCCATGTTTACTGTAATCTCATTCCTTTCAGTCACTACCATGGTTCCTCTGATTAACTTTACAGTATAAAACTCGTGCGGTTGTTGTTTTGCTCCGATCAATTCTAATAGTTCAAAAGACGTTTTATCCAAATGTGGCTTTACATTTTCCTCACGCTTCCCAGCGAGGATAAATTTGAGTGATTTTGAGGTTTCTGTACAGCTGCAACTTGTATGAACAGCATAAGACTCCCGCAAACACATACGCCTTCTTTCCCCTCTTTGTCAGGGCCGTTCGTTCGTCATTACTCACTCGATTTGTCTATAAAAACCTGGTAACTTGTAGCTTTTTAGCAGCTGTATGTTTAGTTTGTTGATTTTCAATATAAGTACTCTTTTTCTTGGAGTAAAAAAATACGCGCAAATTCATTGAATAAATTATGTTAAAAATTAACATGACTGTTTACGTCTAAGACGTCAGAGTTCTCACTAAAATGATGATTTACGAAGGGATTTCTAGATTGTTTATTCCATAATGACAACACCTCTGGCTTATTTGCCTAAATAGTGAAGTACCGCGGGGCGGAAACATGGCGTCATCGGATATATATTTTTAACTATGGCGTATGATATGGGGTAGGTCACGAAGTGAACGTAACATACAGAGATTTCTTTCACAGCACGCCCAGGATACCTCTCCTAAATATACGTACATGTTACCTCATTGCAAAGGCAAATAAACTTAGCCTTAATGCTGCCAACACTGAATTCATGGTCATCGGACTCTCGTCAAAACCTGCAAACACAAAATAAATCTCCAATCAACATACATATCGAAGAAATTCTCCAATCAAGATACATATCGAAGAGGAGGAAGTGGATAGGGTAGATCACACTAAATCTCTTGGCGCATACATAGACCATACATTATCCTGGACTAAGCATATCAATGAAATCTCAAAAAAAAAAATCCTCTGGCACTGTTGCCCTAAAAAGAGTTAGGCCATTTCATTTATTGATATAGGCACTGCAGAAAAGATATACAAAGCCTTAATAGAGCCTCACTTTCAATATTGTAGCTCGGTTTGGGATGGTTTAGCCCTACAGCTATCCCAAACACTTCAGAAACTGCAAACCGCACGGCAAGATTAGTAACTAAATCAGGCTTTGATACTAGTTCAAAATGTGGGCTTCATATGCTTGGTTGGGAGAAGCTATATATTAAAAGAGCTAAACAATATGCTATAATTTTGTATGTAGGCCCTTCATGATTTAATCCCAGGTTATCTCCAGGAAATGTTTATTCCACATAAGTCTAACTATCAATTACGGGACTCCTTACCAGCTACATGAAACATTCCTTCAGCTATAGTGGTGTAATCTTTGGAACAATCTGCCATCTAATCTACGTATGGCCAACTCGCTTTCTACCTTTAACAAAATTGAGAAAAGCATTTTACCAAATCGGACACACGGCAAATATGTAAAAACAGTTTTTATTACAGTTATAGTGTTGTGTAAATACTGTATAAATAAAGTATAAATAAAGTATATGTATGTATGAACTCTTGTAATTTATTTAAGGCAGAATCACATAAATAAAACTCGAATTGTACGTTGCATATGTCATGAATTCATGTCAATGTGCTGTCGTAAATACCTGAAGTAGTGAAGTGGTCTGATGAATACAGACGCGTCGAATAAAAAATTATATCTAAAACCACAAGTTCAAGTTCTTTTACATGAGTGCTGCTAACTAGTTCTTATTTTAAAAACGAAACAAACGATTGTTCAGCGCTTGTTCGTGTTCACAGTCGCATAATTCACCTCACAGGAAGTCGCTCGAGTTTCCCATATACTACGTCACAGTATATTGATAATTACCCCTGAAAGATTAATTTACGCCCACGGTGCTTGAGCTCAAAAGGCGCCAACATGGAGCTTTCACATGGATTTTTCTTAGAAAGGAAGCGCAAAATACAGAAAATAGCTATGAACATACATGAAAATAGCTATGAACTTCAATCAAATTTGGTTAATTTTAGCATTCACTTTAGTTCCCCTTTAAGATTGAAAAGCTAGCCTGAATGGTTTCTACTGAAGCATTATACTACTTGCTCTCCGTTTCTATGGCTAGTAGTAGACTCGGGCTACGCTCTTCGTCAAATATCAGCCATTATTATATGGCTTTGCAATTTCCTGCATTCCGATTGGTCGACGCGCGGTCCATCTTTTTGCGTATTCGGGCCAGACTAGTACTTGATCTAAGACTGCAAATAATGTCCCGCTGGCGCCAGTTTCAAATTTGAATGTGTTTACTTTCAATGAAAGTGATACATCGAGATCAATAAGAAAAAACAAATATTACCTATTTTTAATTCAACACCGAATACAAGAAACACAAGGCCGACAGAGGAGTTGAAAGTGAATTTTATTATCCTGGCGAAGTATATGTAAGTGAGGAAACTGCAACTTTTTGTGAACAACAACAACAACAAGTAGAGGGCGAACGGCTTCAAAGCAGCCAAGAAGAAATAGAGACCTTTTTAACTAACCAGAAAGCCAATAACACTGTCACAAAAAAAGATCCGACCTTAACACACTACAGAAGTACTTACAGAGTATTGATAATGGTGAACCAGAAATCGAGAGCCTGCCTTCACCGGCGCTTGACAAATTGCTTTGCAAGTTCTTTATTAATGTTCGTAAAAGAGACGACACCGAACACCCTGAATAGCTTCCAGCAGAGCATCCAGAGGCACTTGGAAGAGAACAAATATCCAGAAAATGTGCTAAAAGGCAAGGAGTTCGCGCATTCAAGGAAGGTCCTCGCTGCCAAACGCAAATCCCTCGTAAACAACGGCAAAGAAAACAAGCCACAAGCCACCCACACACTCACTGACGAGGAGGAAGAAAAGTTGTTTAACAACGCAGAATTTGGTGACAAAGTCCCAGAAGCCCTGCAAAGTACCATTTGGTGGTTTCTTTCTATGCATTTTGGCTTCCAAGTAAGTGAGGAAAGTCGTAAACTTTGCAGGGGCGATGTGGAATTACAGAAAGCACCCGACAGCAGGGAAGACAGTGTTTATTTGGTTAGCGGAAAGAGGGACAAAGACGAGAATTGGACAGTAACAAGGCCACCAGATAGCTTTCCAGCCAAAGGTTTATGCGACCAACAACCAGCGGTGCCCTGTCAGCTTCTACAAAACCTTCAAAAGTCACCGTCCTGTAGAAATGAATGCAGCACAAGCGCCTTTTTTCCGGCTATCAAGCACCGCCGAGCGGCAACAGATGAAATCTGGGGAAAAAACAAATCGCAAAGTTCATATCCACAGCGGCGAAGAATGCTGGTCTTCAACAGTAAAAATAAAAGACAGCGATCAATGCCCGTTCTGTGTTGAGAGACACTTTAGAACATATGTTCGCCCAATGTGTTGAAGCAAAAACTTTCTGGGAATGTTTCAAGAAATGGTGGTTAAAAAACACATCGCAAACGTTAAACCTAAACACCGCACATATCCTGTACAGTCTTGTTGATCCTATTGAAAATAGAAAATTGCTAAACCATGTATTGACAATTGCAAAGTTTCATATGTATACATCATTTATAAGAAATACGCCCTTCTGTTTTGAAAGTTTCCTTACCCTCTTAAGCAAAAATGCAATCATTGAAAGAGAATCTGCCATCAACAAACAAAAAGAAGAAAAATTCCAAACTAAATGGCAACACATATATGACTGGCTAAAACGAGTTGAAAATGTAATGACTGAAGGATAATTTGCACTGTGTAAATTGTAACATGTTTTTGTATTCGTAGGTAAGCACTTCTTTTTTCTTTTTCTCTTTTTCCTTTGTTTAGCTTTGCACCATTGCACTTGTAAAGTTATGTGTTTGTAGTATAAATAAAGGCAATTGTTTAAAAAAAAACAGGGAACTGGAGTAAAAAGTGAGCAATCACTCGGTCCGTAAATCCTCAGTCTCGAGATTACTAGATGCCGAGATCCCGAGATCACGGAGAATTTCGTTGCACAGCTGAGTGGCCACAAATGCACCGAAAGCTTACAGTCCTATAAATCGGCCAGCCAAAAACATCAAAGGCAAATGTCGCTCGCCCTGAGTAGAGGTGAAGACATCAACAGAAGCTCAAGTACCGGCCTAGGCTCTGTTAAAATTCAATATTATTCATTTAGTTGCGTGTTCTGTTTCCCCTTTTCGATTCCGCGTAAACTTTCAAAACACATTGGAATTCTTTAAACTAAAACTCCAAGTGTGAAATTAATTCTCAAGAACAAACACCATTTAAAATCATTGAGAAACCAGATCGTTAATATTTAAGTGCCGATCAAGACACTCACTGACAGAAATTAAAAGCCGAAATTTACGGAGGTAAAGTTCAGATGTTATTCCCGCTCAGTACTTGTGTAGAGTATGTCTTGGAGACATTAAAAAAATGTACAAACTTAGTACAAACTTAGTACAAGAATTGTAAAACTCGTTTGATGCAGCGATTTTCAAGTGAATTATGATTTCAGAGCTAAACGCGTAAACATGGCCTGCGTCAGACGTAAATAACATAATAATAACTTTATTTACGTGTCAATCTACATAGCAGTATAACAACCACTAAATGGGGACACCCTAACTTAAATTTGTAAAATAATACAATGTTAAGAATTATAAAAGAACTAGTAATGAATAATATGTACAATCGTGAATAAAGATAATAATAATTTAGTATTATAATATAATATTTTATAATTTAATAATAATATATTGAGAGCTGTGTTGTCCGCCCCTAAACTGCATCAACTGCACGCACTAGATAACGTGTGCACCTCAGCTCAAGTGCTACATAATAGGCAGTTGGTGCCAGCTGTCATCGGCCAGCACAACACTCAAGTCCAGCTTACGAATAATATTCTTAAAAGATGACAGTGATGGTGATTGTCAAATGTTCTCCGGTATTCTTAGCCATAACTTGGGTCCCATATATTTAATGAATGCTTACCGAATGTTTGGGTTTGAAATCTATGAATTACAAATTCTTTATTACGTAAGTTATACTTACTGCCAGAGATTTGAAATAAGTTACTGATATAGTTTGGGCATAGTTTGTTCTTGGCCTTATACATAAGAGTTGCCATGTCATGGAGTATTCTGTTCTGTAGGGTGCAGATAGTAGCTTTGTCTAGTAGTTCATAATAACTGGACACTCTGTCGCAATAAATAGCTCTAAGGGCCCTTTCCTGGATACGTTCGAGCTTTCTGCTATCACTAGCTCGACAGAAATGCCAAACTAGATGAGAATAAGAAGTATGGTAGAATTACCGCTTTGAATAATAGTAATTTTCTGCTAGTAGGTATACGATTCCTTAGTCTCATTAACACTCCTACTCGTTTACTGCTTCTCTTACAATTAATACTAATATGTTCAGTAAATTTCAGTTTATTATCTATTGTTATTCCCAAACGTTTGAGGCAATCTGTTGATTCCACCTCTTTATCTTCGATATTAACACTCACCAAGTGTAATTGTATTGTACTTAGTATAATTACCTTTAAGAAAATTAGAACTATACCATTTAGTTGCTACTTTAGCACTTTCAGGTCAGAGCCTTGAGGACAGCCACGTCTGACTTTTTTCCAAGAGCTGACAACAGGAACAAGCTTGACTCGATTGAAACGATCACTGAAATATGAGTGGAGTAGGTTCAAACTGTTTTCACTGAGGCCATATGCCTTGAGCTTGGCTAACATGAATGGATGGAGTAACTAGTCAAACGCTTTACTCATGTCTGTTGATAAAAAGTCCTATAGTTTTACGTTCGTCAAGGGCCTTTCTCCAATCTTCAGTTAGTGCAAGTTAAGCAGTCTCACAACTATGCCTTTCCTATAAGCAGTTAATTTATCACTTAGTCTTCCTTTATAGTTATTATTTAATTGCTTGCTAAGGAGCTGTTCAAATACTTTGTTTACGTGATTTCTTCTCTTCTATAAACTCCTTTAATATGAAGTCGTCCGTCTTTTCTTCTCCGATCTGAGGCAGCACTAACTTTCTTTGAAGCGAGAATAGCCGGGCTACCTGGTCTTGCATAGGTAAAGTTAAATGAGAAATGACTGGACATTACGAGCTTCGCGACCTTTGAGATGACGGTTTCCCCAAGTGACTTTCCAGAGCCAGTGCGTTTACTGACCAAGTGGCTTCACCCGAAAAAGTGGCTTCACTCTTAATGTTTGTTTGTGTAAATCCTTAAATTCTTCGAAACCAAACTTTTCCAGAGCAAATTTAAACGCATTTTGGAAAAGCAATCGAAAGCCTTTGGTCCGGCAATGTAAGTTATGCAAATATATTCAGCGACAGGAATTTAGTGGCAAGTTTGTGATTGGCTAAAACCAATATTGCCTCAGCTCGCGCGCCCAGCCGTGAGTGGAGAGAGGAACGCGGGCTCACCGAAACCACCGAGCCTAGTACTGGCCCAGATGTGCAGCAAGTGTCTGCTTTGAATCAGGCATCATTTACTAGATCCGAAACCAGACTGGGAGCCAACAATTCAATCTCCTCGGATCAGTCTTCGTTCTTCAATGGCGTGCAATGCGTGGTTGGCTGTAATTTTCAGATATTCCACGGGCCAGTCAATTTTGTCCAAGACTATAAGAGAAAACGTCGTCGTTTCGTCATCGAGAGCGATAAGGAAGACGATAATGAAATCCTAGTGGAATATCTCCACAGTGACTTTTCCATGGAACTGACAGATGTCGGACTTTTGAGAACTTTTACAATTATTTCTAAGTCGTGTAAAATTGATGTAAATATTGTCGAGTTTTTGCCTTATTTCCGAAATATTTAAGGTCTCATTACAAATGATTTGCCCAAATAACGAAGTTAAATTAAATGTCCTAAAACTTTGTCCAATCTGTTACTAAGTATGCTGTAAAGCTTCGTTCTTGGTTATCATTGAATTTGTAAAAGAAAAATCAAGTAAACTGATGCTTTAAAATTGAGTTTTGGTTGAATTTGTTTTGTTATTCTTTTTCGAGAAATTGAAAAGAGCGGGAAATTGAGTAAATTCAACCGTTGAGCGGAAGTAAAAAATGTAATCTAAAAATACAAAAAATGTCATATAATAAACATCTTATTAACCTCGCTTGCTAGGTCTGTACAGATAAATATCAGACGTTGTTTTTTTCTGTACAGAACGAGGTTAATAAGTAGTTATTATATCTCACCACGAAATTATCTCCGATCCTGATTGGGAGAAATCGAGCACGTGATGTGATAGTTGAACATATATTGAATATATACCGGAGGCATTATTATATGGCGTTATTACGATATTTCAACAATTTTTAATGTAGTTCCACTGCCTATCAATTTATTTTTCATCTTATCTTACGCTTACAAGACTCGCCAAACAGCTTCGACGCGACATTGTTAACAGAGGATCAAAGAAGAAATATCACATTAGATATTTCACTTAAAAAGCCACTGAATGAGATGACTTTGTGCCATTGGCTTTTGTCCAACAACGGTTCAACGGAGTTCTTTGTGGTGTATCAACACTTCAGACTGTCATCATCGAACATAACAAGGTAAATACCAGATTCGTTTGGTTTTTCTTCTTACACACTCATTAATAGGTAATTAGGGAGCCAGCCAATCCTGTGCACTGTATTACACACGTCACGACCTCTGTATAGCCCAATACAGAACTCATTAGATATTCAGTACGTAGTTAGATAGATACTAGCGTTTGTTTGATACAGATCTGATTAATAAAACATCAGTCGCTGAACATATTTGCATAACTTACATTGCCGGACCAAAGGCTTTCGATTGCTGTTCCAAAATGCGTTTACACATGTCAGTGTTGTATCAGATGTACATACACTGATTAATTTATCATTAACATCTGTATCACTGATACTGAAACATTGTATCACTGATGCAGACACTGATGATTTAATATTCTGTAAAAACACTACTTGAAAACTACAAGTTGTATCTTTAGTAGAGAACGCGAACGTAAGAAAGTACTTATAAATTGTTCTGTTTTGCGGTCGGTCTTAAAGTGCCTATGAACCTTATTTTTTTATTTTAGATATCAATTCTACATCAAGTGAATAGTAGAATGGTACAATATATCTTGCTTTAAATGCTCTGCCGCTGAGTTAAGGAGGTTTTAATATCCAAAATGCTAACTACATGACGTCAAGGGAGGCATCAATAATTATACTTTTTTTTTTGTTACAATTAAACAAATTTGTCAAATTATCAGTGTTATACCCATGGTTGAAATAAACGATGTTAGAAATGTGTTTTCCTATATCAGTAGAAACGCCCATTCACAACCACTAAGAAGTGATTGCAGATACCTCCCCTGACGTCATGTAATTAGCATTTTGGATATTAAAACTTCCTTAACTCAGAGGCACAGCATTCAAAGCAAAATATATTTTTCCATTCTACTATTCACTTGGTTTAGAATTGATATCTAAAAGAAAAAAATATTGTTCATAGGCACTTTTAGCCGGCCCCATGCCCATTCTATTCTTCGAAAATCTACAAGTTGAAAGAGATAAAAGTAGAATCAAATTAACACATAATAGACTTAGCTTTTACTGTGTTATCCAATTCAGATTATGTGAAAGCCCTCCAGAGGATTCAGTGCTTTGTTTTCGAGATCTATGAATTTATAAATTACCTCTTGGGATACATAAAAACAAAAACATTACTCAAGGGAAATTAAAGTCAGGTCACCTGAATTGGGACAACATGTACAAATGAAATCCCTTTGTTCACGCCGTTACCGTAAGGTGCGTAAGGTCCCTATTTTCTCTACTAAGTGTGTTGATTTCACACGTTTTAATCACTGCTTCTTGCAACAACGGCGCTAGAATTTTGTTCAGCAATAGACCTCTTTCGTATTCACAATTGGTCGCTGTTTAACACCAAGATGAGGCTAACACTGCGCAGATTAGTCCGTAGTCATCGCATGCAGTAATTGTTTCGAATACGAAACTGGACTATTGCGGACGTTGCTGGTTTGTTAATTCCTCTTGGGCTTCTTCATTCGTGGTCATGATGTGAGCTACATGTAGTATCAGTTAATTTTAAAGGAGAACTGAAGCCTAAATCAACTTTAGCTCAATGAGTAGATCTAAACATGAAAAGACTCATACCAAAATTTATTTTACTGTGTTTTGCGTCAAAGGAAAGAAAATCTGCAAATCTTCCTCAAAACCGCCGCTAAGTACAGACGGCTCAATTTCTGTAATCTGTGACGTACGATACGGGGAATAAATCAGTTTTGTCATATTGTTTTCGGCTTTGAATAGATGGACTAACGACTCATAATTGCGCACTATTGTACTTTCTTTGTGCTGAAGGTGTGGTTGTTTTTCTTTGGTATGCATGACGTACGATACGGGGGAAAAAGCACTGAATTGAGCCGCCACACAAACTAGCTTTATCAGCGGAGAATGGGCTATTGTTCGACCTTGAAAACGTATTTCCTCTTCTTAGACGTGCACCACAAATAAATAAAATAGCAGAACTTATTTCTCTTGAATACAAGTTTGTATAGTCGTCGAATTAATTTAGGGTTAAGTTCTCCTTTAAGGAAATTTAAAAAAGGCTGCAAAGACCACTGTTACAAACAAAAATGTTGCCGGATCTATGGAGATCAGGATCAGCAATATCTGAAATATATGAAGACTGCAACGCTGATCGGACGGCTGTACGATGTTCACTTAGCTCATATAACCCCTGAAGAAGGTTCGTTCTGCCGAACCGAAATATAGGGTACAATAATTAACATCGTACAGCCGTTCGATCAGCCTTGCAGTCTTCATAAAATTTTAAGCAGTCCGTTTCTGCAAAACCAGAAGTTCAGTACTGCATGTGTAAATATTCACACGCAGAGAAAGCAAAGCTGTGCCCTTTGGCGTCTTGAAGCTTGTTTCGGGTGTTTTCTTTTCTCGCGTATAATCCGTCGTTTCGACCCATGCCCAATCCCCCTGTAGATAGTCATTTCGCTCCATTGACAATCCTACTCCAAAACCAATAAATGTTTATGTCTTGCAAGTTATTTAATTAGTACTCTGTATTAAATAGAAACAACATACCCCTTATGATTTTGTTTTATTAATTAAAATTAATTTTAAATTGCCATTATTATAATATCGTATTATAGCAAAATAAAGCGATTGTTGGCTTAGTTCCTGCCATATCTAAAGCACCATGCACGATCACCCACCCCCCACCCCCTCGCCGTACATTATACCCCCAGTGTATAACAACCCGGGAACTATACGTCGATATTGCGAACACACTAGTGCTGATGAATTATGGATGAACATCTTACACTACGCCAAACAATAACAACATACCACTTTGATAGCGGCAGTGTTTGGAGTATAAATATATGTCCGATCTGTTGCAGCATCTCTAGCCAATGGCATCACGTGTGCGTCACGTGGAGGTCTGATTTCGGTGAGTGGCGAACATATCACGATGGCATCAACTTCCACTATGGTCTTGGTGTGCTCGACAGGAAAACAATGCAGCGTATGTATGGTTTACCTTTTTCGGTATTTTAAAAGCAATGGAACTTTTATCAGCCGCTGCAATTGTTCTATTAACGGTTAATAACTATCAGCTTTCATTTATTTGTTCAAATACTTTTGATCTGGTTGATTGCATTCCTGTTAGTTTTATTAAGGGATGATGACGACATCAATAGGTGCAGTAAATTAGTATGCTGAATAACAATTACTGTAACCGAGTGACATTGCACACCTGCACTCACCTATGACACGCCAAATGTGACAATGTGACACGAAAGACAACTGGCACAGTAGTCGTATATTTTTTTCCTGTAGCCGTATTCATAATTTTGTATAACCGTATATAACTTTGCATAGCCATATATATTTTTCAAAGCCATATATATATATATTTGTCATGGCGATATATATTTCTTAGTAGACATAAATATATCATTTATTGTAAAATATTTATGGTGCTGATATATATATGTGTTCAAAGGTGGAGAGGTGCTTCGAGTGATCTACGTACACAGTTCCTTATCAACAAACACATCTATAACAATCAGCAGACTTAACATATGGAGCCGTGTTTTAGCTGAAAAGGACATCCTTTACATGTCCTACGCATGCGCTAATGAAAAAGGGAACTATCTAAGCTGGGTTGACTTCCTTAACATTGGTGATAAGTATAAGCATCAGATCAGACGGCCTTCATCCTGTGTTGTAAGACAAGGTACGTCAATTAATGTAATATGGCATTGAACAATAATAAAAATAATAATACACAATGCACACTGCACACTGCACACTGCACACTGCACAATACACAATACATAATACACAATGCACAATACATAATAATAAACTAGAGGCTGTATGCAGCCTGAACTCCGGCGGTATCTTTTGGCCAGCTGTAACGCGGCCGATCTCATACACCTGTGTGTTTGGCACTTTACAAACGCACAATCAGATGCAAAAGTACGCACAACCAGTCTATCTGATCTAAAACTCCACATGAGTCAGAACATGGGTGAAAACGAGTGCATAAAAGTAGAACACGAATAAACACAAGTGTAACACGAATAAACACGAGTGAATACGAGCGACTTCAACTGTAAGCCACGGTACACTAGGATAACACAGGTATCCCAAAAATACTAGGATCCAAATACTAGGATCTGTTCTAAAACCCCACACTGATCAGAACACGAATGAACACGGGTGCATTTAATTAACAAAAAAAAAATAGTAATAAAAATTGTGTTATCATCTTAGTTGTTTCGGGTTACCTGTGTTAACAGTATCCTGTTTGTATTTCCGGGCTACCTGTGTTATCAGTGCAGTCACCCTCTATGTTTTTTCGGGCTACCTATCTTTTCTTAGGGTACTTTGGCTCAGTTGTGTTGGGTTACCTGTGTTTTCAGTTAAGTAACCTCTTTGTATTTTCGGGCTACCTGTGTTATCCTTAGGGCCCTCTCGTAAGCCAAACGCCGCGTTAGCCGCTGGAGGTCGATATATGGGGAAATTTGCACTAAATGGAGCCGCTACACAATCTAGAAAACTAATTTTCTCTTCAGAGATACGCAACACCGAAAACAAAATAGCAGAACTTATGTCTTTTGAATACATCTTTGTATAGAAGTTGGGTTAATATTTTAGAATTTAGTTCTCCTTTAACCTGGATCGTTTTTTTTTTAAATCAACTTTGACATTTTTTGAAAGCTGAATCAATGTTTTTTTTATCTATGTGTCCCGACGAACATGAACTAACGATACCATGTGAGAGACTGACTTCCGACTTTCCTTCATCTTGCGTGGCCTGGCAAGTTAATACGTTTTCTATTAGGCTTTAGCTGTGAGGGCGGATGATCTTTACAGCAGTCTCGTTCCAGTCTATGGCGGTGCGACTAACCGTACTAAACGTAAACAGCGTTTTTAGTCCAACTTACTAATGCACTTGATTGTTTATTAGTTTCCTGAAACAAGTATATATAGACGTCATTTCTAAGAGATAAACCGAGCCCATGAATCATATGATAGGTGGATCGGATAATTTAGTACGATATCGAGTTTCTGAAGTCAGCAAAACTATTAATTCGAAAGCACAGTGGAGAGCCCACAAGAATATATATCGTGTCTGAAACATTTACGAAGCCTGAAAGGACTTTCAAACACTGTTCTAGGTATTCGAGTTTACAAATTACAGTACTGGGTTTCCAGCAAGTGTTTGCTTCCGCTTACATTCGCTCCGTTTAATACGCTCTGACTACAAGAATTCTTGTATTTTCAAGTAATTTTCAATAGCCCACTTACTTGTCACGCACAAAGGTTTCAATACAAGGCCCCGTGCTAAATTAAATTAAACATTTTCACAGAGAAAAGAATAAATTTAATTTAACACGGAGCCTCGTACTGAAACCTTTGTGCGTGACAAGTAAAGCACATCGCGGAAGTGGGCTATTATTACGTTCTCAAGTTCCGGAATAATTTATGCTTATATGTTATAGCCTAATTTACACTCTTGGGTTTTTTTTCAAGCTGTAAGACGAAATACTCTATCGATGTAGATCATGCCAGCTACCCAGATCGTTTAACTACAGTTATTCTGGGTAACAAACAACAACACAATGTAATTAATTATTACAAGTCAATATACTTCTTTATAAAGAGGTCCCTTTTAGTTTATTTCTTCAACCAGAAAACGAGCACAGCATTTGATATACACTGAAAACATATGCTTAACTAAAATTTGTAAAAATCTCACCGGCATGATCATCTAAATATTCCGCTTGGGATTTATTTCATTTAAAAGCTCAATGAGGGTTTCTTCCATCAAAGTTGATCTTCTTCAGCTTTTCCCATATTAACAGATATGTATATTGTCTCTCAATCCAGTAGAAAGACTCTCGAGCTAGGTTATTCTGTCATAAAACATGCCTTAGCTGTGTGGTTGGACTGTAATAAGACCTCACCCAAACTGTCAACAGTTTTACCCATTGACAGGCACGATGGAATAGATTTCTCACAATGACTCATCGAAATTGATATCTCCTAGTCTCGCCTTGTCTAAGAGCTTTGACCTTTCTTATCTGAGCGCACCTGACGAAATCTAACCTGACATTATGTTTGGATACCTTTCATACCAAACGTGTTTGCATACACTTAATTTGAGTTGTATTTCGCTTACGTTGTTAATTGTGCATTAGATCTCTTCAGACAGCGCAGACCGAATGTATTATGTTGTTAATGTATTTTTTGGTCAATAGCAGTTCCTTTGCAAGAATCATAAGATTAGAAAGTAGTTAAAAAGAACTGATAGCGCCACGAAGTCTCATGCGTTGCTAATTTCACATTTCCATAGTGGTAAGTATTCGGTGATAATATTATGTGATGTAAACAGTGTTAAACAAATCTATAACGTTTAATGCGCATGCCTCCTTGTTTATCGCTCGATCATAGCGTATCCGACCCACATGGTTAGCGGCAAAAGTCAGGTTTGATCAACTTCTGTAGTCGATAGAACAAAAATAATAATAACAAGAACTCCGGCGTATCTATTGGAAAAGTGTAACACGAACGATCTCTTACATCTGCGCGTTTCGCACTTTACTCAAGGGCATCCAACGAAGTTTTCGGTTAAAAAGCTGTTCGGGAGAGTAAGTTAGCCTAAAACTTTCGGATTCGAAAACATTTTCCCTAACAAATTGTTTTCTGAAATACTGGCTAGAATTATTTTTTTCAATCCCTAGAAAATTATAGAAGAAAAGGGAGACTAAAAGGTTTCCCCTAAAATATTCGTACGTTTTCGTCTGATCAACGATCCGGAAAGAAACATTGGTTGGAATGGAAAAAACCCACATATTATCACAAATCATTTAGTGAAGCGGCCGCCTAAAGTTTTCGAGAACACATTTTCATTCTCTAAGAAATTCTGACATCTAAAATCGGAATGAATAAACCTTTAGCAAATGGAGGTCACCTAAAAGAATTGCCTAAACGAAAAAAGAACCCCTAAAAAATGCATACCTCCACAAAACTTTGCAACATGAAGTTACTTGGGCTAGAAAATGCTTGTTTATGTTCTAGACTACTAACAAATTCGTAGGCCGGGAATATTTTGCATTAGTATTTTCGGTTGACGCGATTTCCACCTAGAAAATCCGAACAGATAATAGCTTTCTAGAATACGCCAAAAGACATAGTAGGCGCCTTAAAATGGCTAGAGGAGCTGCATACAACTGGTTTCAAACGAATTTCAAAAAGTACTCGTTGGGTGCCCTTGTTTACTACGCACAATAAGATGCGAAAGTACACACGCACAGTCTATCTGATATAAAACTCCATACGAGTCAGAACACGAGTGAATACGAGTGAACACACTCAGGGTCGTTAAGGCATGGGTCTCCAATATGGCCGCCGCAAATCAAGAGGGGTGGTATATCTCTTGACACTTTGACAGATTTGATAAAGTCACAACCTTAACACATCTTTGTGACAGTTTCCATGGAAACGTGTAATGTGACCTTTGAACTTTAATTTTAAGGAAAATTGGGAAAAGCCTCCTGGAGGTCGGTAAAAGTTGTTGATATAATAGATATTTTCATGCAAGTAAATCAAGGTTAGTGCACACTTCGGTGCTCCAATTTGAAAAGTTGGTTATCATTGGAATGTTTGTTAATTCGGTGGAAATTTAAGGATATCAAATTTTACACTTGCCTTAAATTGCCTTCCCCTTAAAATACCCAACTTTTCAAATTGGAGCAGAAACGTCTGCACTAACCTTGATTTACTTGCATGAAAATATCTATTATATTAACAACTTTTACCGACCTCCAGGAGGCTTTTCCCAATTTTCCTTAAAATTAGAGTTCAAAGGTCACATAACAAGTTTCCATGGAAACTTCCACAACAAGGTATCAAGGTTGTGACTTTATGGAATCTGTAAAAGTGCAAAGACTATATCTAACAAGCACGAAGAGATAGACCACCCCCTCTTGATTTGCGGCGGCCATATTGAAATAGTTTGAGACCCATGCCTTAATGCCCCTGAGCAAGTCGAACATGAGTGAACACGAGCGAGGTCAAGTAAGCCAGGATACTCTACGATAACACAAATAGCCCAAAAACATTAGGATCCTAATGCTGAGGATCTGATCTAAAACTCCACACGAATCAGGCACTGCACTAGCGTTCATAATATACGGTTCCGACTTGGATTACAAATCGAGACTTCATCGACTAAATATAAATCTTCTTCCTCTCTGCTATTTCCTTGAATATCTTGACCTGCTTTTTCTTTTCCGCTGTCTTAAAGGTGAAATTTTGATCGACACCTCTGACATTCTACTATTTAACAGATCTGTAACTCGTAGCGGCTCCTCTGGTCTAGACTTACGTTCAATTCCTGCCCGTACCTCGACTTTTCGTTCTTCCTACTTTATACATATCTGTCCTCTATGGAACGTTCTTCCAGTCGATCTTCGCTCTTCTCCCTCTACCTCCTCTTTCAAACTCAAACTAAAAAAAACTTTACTTTGAAAGGCTAAACTCGGTCTTTGATACCTTCAACATTCGAACTTGGTTCGTTAATTGTCCCCTCTGTCGTCGTTCTAACCTTGTAACCGTATGCCCGTGTTAAAGTAGTTGATTATTGTTCCTATCATTATATCATCCAGTTGCGCTGCCTGCATTCAAATTATTTGTAGCATAATGTTATTATCGTACTTGATTTTGTATTTATTCATTCATTATCTAATTATTGTATATATATATATATATATATATAAAGTATATAGAGAGAAGAAACCCGTCCCTAATATTAATAATCAGAATAAAGGTGAAAGAGAAAATATATAAGCCCTGAGTGGGATTCGAACCCACGGCCTCAGTACACTATTCCGATGCGTTAACCACTACACCATCAGGACGACCACGCTGGAAACGCAGCCGACTTTGGGTTTTTGTGGTACAGTGAGTTTTTCCAGGCATTTTCTCTTTCGGGTTCGGGACGGGAAAGCCCATAACTTCCGAACTAAGCTTTCAACCTAAGGATCATTAATGATTCACAGGCACATACGTCCAACCTAGGAATCGCTTAGCCAGAAGGATCCGAAAGGTTCGAGCTTATTATAAATTTATATATTAAGTATATAGAGAGAAGAAACCCGTCCCTAATATTAATAATCAGAATAAAGGTGAAAGAGAAAATATATATCCAACTCAAGTTGTTCGCTTTGTTGTAGGTATTAAACATGGCATATGAGAGCGAGTTAAGTTTAAACGTGGCAAAGTTGGAGACTCCCGACCGTTGACGTTGCTTTTAAATAGGATGGAAACAAATCTGGCCAAGTTGTTCGCTTTGTTGTAGGCATTAAACATGGCAAATGAGAGCGAGTTAAGTTGAGATGTGGCAAAGTTAGAGACTCCCGACCGTTTTTTTTACAATATTCGACCGATTTTGCACCGTTTTTTTACATGTATGTATATATATATGTATGTATTTTTTTCTCTTTTTTCTTCCCGTTAACATCCGTCGTGACTGCTGGCGGAGACAAGCCTTGTAGGGGACTTTGAGTCCTATTGTTTGTTTCCTGTGGCGTTACGCCCAAATGTTGTAAATAAATAAATAATAAATAAAGTAGTAGGAACAATGGGGGTTCTGGGCCACTTTCTGAAAGAGATGAGGTCAAAACTTAGCAGTCTCGAGACGGTCAAATCCTCACAAGTGGATGGCCCGGCCCTATTGAAAACCCTATTGCAACCCCCTCAATAGGAGGAAATATAGGATTCGAACAGCTTCCCATTGCAACCCGCTCAACAGGAGGAAATATAGGATTCTAGCAGGCCCGGGCCATCCACTTGTGAGGATTTGACCGTCTCGAGACTGCTAAGTTTTGACCGCATCTCTTCCAAGAAGTGACCCTGAACCCCCATTGTTCCTACTACTTTAAGCAATCAAAGTTGAACAGCAGCTATCATGAGCTGGTATATCCATTTAGCGAGAGGTGTTGTAACAAGCTGAGCTGCTACTTTTCTTTATAGAGGCATAAAAAGTCATGCCCATACCCGCCATCAAACCCACCCAAGCTTCATATACAACCATTTAGAGCTTCACCCCCTAATAGTATACGGGTATTATAAAGCCAGGTTGAACAGCAGCTATCATAGGCTGGTATATTCATCTAGAGCCATAGAAAACCATAGTATATGAGATGGAGTGTAACGAATACGGGCCAGGTGATCCTTATGGCCTGCTTGGTGATCTTACGATGCCTAGTGGTTTCATGTTTGACATTTCGGCTAAGCCTCTCATTCCTATATATCCACAACTAGAGAAGGGACCATGTGAAATGTGCCCCGAATATCTCTGTCCAATGGACGTGCAAGGAATAGAGTTCGTATGTTCGACCTGTGGTCGTGTTTCCGAGGGCCCTCTGGAGATTGAATTAAGTGCCTGTATGCGCGAAGATAGCCAATATGGCAGTGAAATAGTCCGTGCCGCCCCACGGTTGCGTATCGTCGGTCCAAATAGCTCTTGGTACCAACGCGATCTAGATCGTATGCGCACAGTAGTTGATAACCAAGAATCGCAACAACGCACAATCATGCAGGAACTGCTGGCATACAACACCGCTTATAGGCAAAAATACAACCTATCATTTCCCACAAATGTATTGGCGATCGTGGCCGAAGAATACAGCAAAGTGCAGTGAGTTTGCGGAAAGCGTAGTCACACGAAGCAGACTATTTTGGCTGCGCTACTTTACCATACATGTATACGATTCAAGTTCATACGCTCCAATAGCGAGGTGTCTCGTTTCATGCAACTCCACAACCAGGGTATTGCTCGCGGCGATGACTTTTGCGCTCATTACATGCCGATGACAAAATCGACGTCGACTTAAATGCCGATCGACTAGCTCCTCATACCGCAACAACTTTTGCTAAACTCGAACTCACAGGCACTCATGCTAGCGACCTTATCTCAGTATCAGCCAGATTGCTACACCAAAATCACTCTTGCGGAGACACTACTACTTTGCTTCAAAAGATAGTCCATGAGGTTGTTAGTACAGCAATCAACGACCATATTGGTACCCACTCCGTCGTGGGAGCAAGTTACGAGGTGCTGCGTCGTGCAGGAGCACGAATCACTCTCGATGACGTCGTCAAATGATGTGGTATTCGCAAAAATACGACCGTACGTTTTACCAACGAGTTGCTTGCTTACCATTCCCATATCGAGCCCATCTATAAGAAACATGGGCTAAATAGTAGTAGAAATGGCCACTGAGGCAAACAGGTAATTAGAGAATACGTATATAGTATATATACTAGAACAATGGAGGACAATTACAGGACGAATCATTGTGTATGGTTGCTAGTTGGTAGAGTTATACTCTGCAATAAACCTTGTGTGTTCGAATACTGTGAACAACACTGCATCCAAATTCAAAGGGGGAGAACACCACCACAGACCTGTCGTTATTGTGGGACAGGCACCCAGGCCAAGTCAAGGCTGTGCTATAGGTGTGAGTATGACTCCTTGGAGGCTGTGCTGGATCTGGGGTATCATTAGTCCCCCACAGAAAAATAAAAGGGAAAAAAATATGTAAAAAAAGCAAAACTGGGGCGCCACCAGAACCCCTCTAGAGACCACTTTCACCGTTTTCCTTCCTTCTCCTTCCGGTCTCTAGAGAGGTTTTTGCATTTTTTATTTATTTTCGTTTGCCAGGCCTGGCGTTTCAGCATCTGACCACATTTGGTTCTCACACAGGTAGATCTTCTACTCTGGCCGCTGATTTTCTACTATTACTATAAGCTTTGCTATAACCTTCTGCCACACCGACAGACTCGCTACGACTTGTGTAGAGCGGGGAGCTTTTTACTCCACACAAGCCGGTCTACCACATGTGGCCCGCCAGTTTTGAACCGAGACTTGTGAACGGCTCCCCTTTCGAACACAAGCCCAGCATCAACCCGTTGGGCCACATGTGCTAGACGAAAGATTTGGAAGCAAAAATTATATTTATGTCTTACCATATGGTAATTAGCGGCTGATGCAATAGCCACTGTGACGAGACAGAAATTTGCATACGAACCAGACGTGCGTAGGTGTTTATACAGAGCTCTTCGCTCATAGGAAATATCAATTCTTATCCCACAAGACTGCCTAACTTTGCCCGCATCTCTTCCCGAAGCTCGGCCCGAATTTGTTCCACACTTTTTTCACCACTAACCAAAGCTATATGACGAATTTCAACCCTCATAGCCTCGTATTTATCTGCTTCGGCAAGGATGAGAGTAAATTCAGAGTCAGACACACTCTCATCACGCAAGGCTTTTGACACGAGATCACGAAGTGTATTCACTTTCGCTCTCGCCAACATAGCGGTTTTCTCATGCTTAGAAACTTTGATTCCAAGCTTTTTAGCCCCAACAGCTGTAGAGGCTGAAATGAACCCACAGAGCCCGCCAACAACACCGAGTGGTAGACCAATTATAGCACCAAAGCCGGAGAGAGCAACTGCTAAGCCTGAGCCCGATAAAAGCACACTCAGGCTACCTGTGGTCACAGCGATACCGTGAACGATTCCCTGCGCACGGGCATACTTTTTACGCATACCCTCGTAGTGTTTTTCTTGAGCTTCAATACTTGCAAGCGTCTCACACACCTTGTGCAGGCGAAAGCTCTCTCCAGAGACGCTAGCAAGCGGGGGATAAATTGGTGGTGCCGTCGGCATGGTTTGAATTGAGTCGCTCGCCATTATACCTATGGTATATACGTATGCCTTACTAAATCTTTAATACATAGCGTATGGGTCGACCATGGAAGTCTATGATATTGCCTTTCTCATCGCGAACTGTTAGGTGAAGGCTGTTTCTCATTGTCCCTAGAGCTTGGACAGTTAGAGGGTTTGGTGGAGAGTAAGTCGTTTTTGCAAACTTCTCACCTCGGATTTCTAAGCTAGCCAGGACTTTCGATGGCTTTCCCTCGAGAAGTGAAAAGCTGGAATCCACTACATCGCAGTGGGCATACACTGTGTGGATATCTTGTACCATCACTTCATGTTTACCTACTTTTAGTGATGCACCCCTCCCATCTTCATTTCCTTTAATACACAGCAGTGTGCAGAGATTTCCGCTAAATAGAATCCGTTTATTGACTTCTAGGATCAAAGCCCTCCTAGGTATCTGTGCCGCAAATCTTACGATGCCAGCATCGATTGCGGGTTTGAAGTATAGTTGAATGCTTGTCATATCATGGTGCCCTGCAGCAATATCGTATGGGAACCCCACACCTTTGGTAGACCATCAGAAAGTCGCAGACGAGGCCAAATTCCACCAGCTGTTCTCAAGTGTAGCCTCGACTAGCGAAACGCTCTGGATAAGAAGAGGTTCTTGAAAGTAGACCGTCTGGTCAGCCGAGGTACAGGTGACATTTAAGATCACCACGTTTTTTCTGATATTAGAGGTTGGAAGTGTACGTATACATACAGTTGTAAAGCAACAACTTCAATAGCCGAGAATGAGCCAAGAAAATGTCGAGCAGTTAAACGCTGCTTTGTGGGCGAAGTTCAAGAAGCACTATCCCCATGCTGACCATACTTGGTTCCATGTGATAACGGATATAGATGGTCCGGGACAATACCCAACAAACATCATATTTCAAGAGGGAGATGAGGGTTATTTAGTTTATGGGGATGAACCACATTACAGTAAACCCGCTGCCATTCAAAAACGTATTGATAACGCTCTCTATGGGATGTTGGATGGTTTTCCATCTTCCCTGACATGGTCCTCAGGTGTGAAATACCCTGTTCCAGCAATTCTCTTTACCGAAGCAGCCAGTGGTGCCAACGACGTTGATCTCAAGACTTTGCAAATATACGCCACACCTATGAAATCATTCGAAGCAGGCGTCAGGGATATATTCAAAGAGACCGTTGTAACGCATAAAACAGCAAAGGAGGCTAGGAAATGGCTGGCAGCTCCATCATTCGACTATTGGTCTTAACAGTTGAATTTAGCAACGTGGTGTGCAACGTCTGGCTGTGGAGTGTCGTTGTTCGACCCTGCTTTCAAGACATATCCACTTATTGTTTCAAGGGTTCCTACGATTTCACACATATTTCACAATACGAAGAATTCTGCATGAACTTGGTGGCTCTCATGGGGTGCCTCTACCTGGTGACTCCGCTTTCAAGCAACTTAATAACCTCTACAACAAAGCGGCTCTGGAGACCTTATGCATCGAGTTTGGTTTATCTCGCACACCTGACTTTCGATGGAAAGGAGGTCGGAAACACGGATTAGGAGATGTATTCCTGTACTACCCGGATGATGGCTATAGAAACGTCCATGTAATCCGAGGCTATGAAAAAGAAGCAGATACGTGGCCCAACCACAACAATTTGTTTGCAGACCAAGGAGGCAAGGTGGACATGGGAAATTTGGTATCCTTTATTCGAAACGACGAATCCGAAGGGAAACAATACAATTGGTTTGCACCCCAAATTGGGAAGGGTTTGACAAGGGCTGGGTTGGGTAGGTTGAATCGCTCAGTCGAGGCTTTCGCATATTGCGTTCTAGGCGCCCAAGCCAACATGCGCTCATCCATCATAGGTAACAGCGGTGGTGCTACGAACACTCAACTTGAGTTCAAAAACCTGCCTGAGGTATCAATCCTTGAAAACGACCTCACGAAAAGCGTAGCAAATTGTCAGTTGGCTATTCAAGAAACGAAAAAGAGGCTCGATCTAGCCGTAGCTATAGGGGTGTGGTTATTGCCAAGCAATCTGGTGATCAACATTCACAGTGTTGTAGGTTATAATAACGAACTCCAGAAGGCTACGAAAGATATGCGGTTGGGTGCAAACGACGATGTGAATATGGAGAGTAAAAGACCACCTCCACATATGCTAGGACCTCGCCCAAAGAAACATCTTCTACATGCTGCTCCACATGTTGTTGCTGCTGCTGTTGCGAAGCATGTACCAAAGACACTGGCTCCACACGTTGCAAAGCATGTTGCAAAGCCCGCTCTACGAGGAACACAACACGAAACCAATTTGGCAATGGCGTCGATTGCTGCAACTGGAGTCGCTTGGTGGTTATTTCGCTAACGCTTCCGTCGTTCCGACAATTGTTCCACAAGGAAGACCACTACAACAACAACGAGCAGCCAGGCGTTCTTTGCCAAGAATCCTACGACCTCGCCTGCAGTACGGAATAGAAAGCTCGCAATTGCTCCAACCATCCCAGGTAGAATCTGCCCCAGCTTTTGTCCTATTGCCTTTAACCCCTTACCGACACCACTTGCTACATTAGTGAGACTCTGCTGTTGCATGGAAACTACGATACCAATCACAGTGCCTGCCGCAGCCAGCACGCCAACCACAGTGAAACCGTACTTCTTGAAAATAGCTTTGACCCGGTCCCGCAGTGACATGCGCTCTTGGAGGGCTTCTTCTCGGCGTTCGAGGACTGCTCTTTCCTTATGGATAGATGTGATCTCCTCATTGCTACTTCTCTCTGAGCCGTGGTTGACGTAGGGTCTTGGAGAATCTCTTCATTCTTCTCGGACCGCTCGTTGAGCTGACTTCCTGTGCTGCCTCTTCTATCGTGGGACCTAGAGCCCTTTTGAGATCTTGAACCATCTGCTTATATCTCGTTCTATCCATTTTGGACAAAGGGATAGGCTTCTCGTTGCTTCCGTACGCGTGAATGGAGATTCGGCCGTCGGATAGGGTTTCTACCTCAATCGTACCTCGAACCCCTGCATCCGGATATAACCTCCTGACAGCATCAGCCATCATCTCTCTTGCCCCTTCTGAGATGCCTTGTTTGGAGACGAACCCTCGGAGGGGATCAGTCGTTGGAATGTCTTCCAGAGGGATTTCCTCTACGCCTGTAGCTCCGCCTGCAGCTCCATTCGAAACAGTTTCGAAAGGATTAGGATTAGGGTTAGGGTTAGTTTCGTCAAGGATTAAGTTGAGGAGGCCATCGCCATCGGATTCACCTGTTTCAACTTCGCCTTGTTCAGGAGTCTCGTTGGTTGTGTTGGGGTCATACTCAACAGTAGCCATATTGAAGGCTTAGCCTTCCACCTTATATATCTATATAGCTTTGTTATATACATATTCAATATGATATCGTCAAAGCTAGACCCAAAACAAGCACGCAGAGAGCCTCGCGCACTCAAAGCTCGACGCATTCTATATAGACGTACTTTCACACCATCATCTGCCAACCCAGGAGAGACTCTCTATGTTGAGGTCCCAACACTAGGAGAAAACATCGTCCTGGTCCCAGGTAGCCTTGTACTCTTGGCTGACCTTGCATTGTCTGGTGGACACGCCAACAACCGAGTGGTGGCCAATGTTGGACGCTGTCTGGTATAGCGTCGAGTTTGCAAAATGGGAGCTGAGACAATAGAAGACATCGCTCGGCCAGATCTACTACAGACATATTCCGATCTCTATCTTCCTACTCCAGAGCGAGAAGCTCGGACTCAACAAGGTATTCAGTCAGAGAACACAAATAAGCTACGCTCGAAGGCTGGTGACAAGGACACTTCGATTGCTGCAGACAATGCGCTCCTGACCGCATATGGATCGAAATATCGAATTCCGTTGGACGTTGACATTCTTACGCAACATGGAGCTCTGTATCCCCACGCCCTACGCGACACTATTTCATTTGAGCTAACTTTGGCATCTGTTGCTGACGTAGTCATAGGGTCAGATTCCACCAAGCTAGGTACATACAAGCTCAACAACATCCAGCTGGAGTATGAAGTCCTAGAGAACGAAATTCTCGCCAAGCAGCACAGGACGCATATATCACAGGCGCTGCCTTCCTGTTCAACATAGTATTGATCTGCCCCACGTATGCCCACAACAAAACCTATCGTTGATTTGCCCATCGAGACCCTCATTTCTTTGTTATATCACCCCCACAGGATGCCATCGACGCTGCACTGCATGTTTGTGCCACCTTTTGGGCAGGGACCAATACCCTACTGATACTCGATGATTGTGCTGCCTCGAAGGATGTAAAAAGAAGAATTGAAAAACTCGTGGATCTTGCATTCTCTGCTCGCCATATCGGGATTTCTGTTTGGGTGCTCTCCCAGCAGCTCACAAGTATCTGCAAACCCTTCCGCGAAAATGTAGCTGAGGTAGTGGCCTTTCATACGGCGTCAGCTCTAGATAGTAAAAGGCTCTTCGAGGACTACGGTGGATCGCAAGAAGATAAAGAGCTGCAATCAGAGCTCCGGGCCCACACGTTTGCTCGCATATGCTTTTATTTACGACATCCCTTTGCAGTTGTATTAGAGCTGCCTGCACCTATTGCATACCATGGACGAACAAATCAAAGCCCTACTAGGTGAGGATGATGTGTCTCCGACGTCGACACCAGCTGAATCAGTGGGAACATCTTCCGATGCAACTGACGATTGCCGGGAAGCACTTTCAATTTTAGCTGCAACGGGTACAACGAAGGACTATCTGGGACAGAATCTCTCTCTAGGAGATGTTTCTAGACTATCTGCGAAGGACGTAGTACGTTTACATAGTACATACCAGGCCGTCGTAGCAAAGCAAATAACAGGCTGTCTAGTAAACGGAGCACTGCATCTAGCAACTCGTGCAGTCGCACACATAGTTCCTCTAGATGATCAACAAGCACTTCTCAAGGACCTACGAGAAGACCACCTAGTCCGCAACGAGATCAGTGCTGTGCCTGGCTTGTTGTCTCTTAAAGCAGGTCGTTTTGTGGCCTTAGCAAGTGCCTTGTTCGACGTAGTTGGTCACATAGTTGTTCCTAGTACATCAAGCGATCAATCAATTAAAGACCTACAGTCTACTGCTATATCTCAACAAGATGGAGGAACAGATGGATCGGATCATTGCGGACCCACCGAAGACTGTGCCTGAGAAAAACACGAAGGCAAAAGATCCCAAGCGTGTAGCTGCTGGAAAAGCACTGGCAAAAAGCAACCGTCGTGCTAGAGAGGCAATGAGTCGCGAGTTGGAGCACAAAAGTGAGGCTTGTGGCTCTGGCACCACTGCTGAATCCAGCTGGCTCAAAAACGTGTCTGCCAACACTACACTCACAGCTATCGGTGTAGGTGCGACGTTGGTAGGTCTGTACTATCAATACAAGATGAACACGCAACGCATCCAGAACTGTTGTAGTACAACACCAGCTACACCAGCTACACCACGTGCTCCCGATAAATGCCCAGATTTGCAGGGTATGGAGTAGCTCCATTTAAAGCCTAGAACCATAGGTCGTATGCTATAGCAGAATGGTGGAGAACAAGTTGATGCAAACGGTGCAAGACGCTGCTATATTGTCTGGACTCGCTGCAGGTATTGGGTTCGTTGCGAAAAAGGTGGTCAAAGAGTCTATGCTTAGTGATCCTTCGGCATCCGTCTTGAATTACGTGAAGTGGACGGCTGTGTTGGCTGGTAGCATCGCCGCCAAGCAATATCTCGAGGACCAAAAGGTCATCCCACGGAGTGAGTAGGCCATGGCTACCATAGCTATGATGCTCGGAGGAGCTCTACACAATGCAACGGCCTTCGTAGGTGGAAGTTATCTCGCCCGGGCAATCTCTGGTAAAGGTCCTGATGTGCTGGCTATAGAGCGAAAAAGACATGATAAGGCTCTTGAGAAGTATCAGGCAGACTGGGCTGCTTTTCAGGAACATCGCGAAAAGTTGGCCGACTGGGTCCGAGAACAGGAAAGACTGCAGCACCATGCTTCTGAGGATCTCAACAATACGGACCGTGCTCTCAGGCTATACAATACCGTACACGTGGGACTACACCGCATCCCAGCACTGCACAAACCCAGTTTCTCCAACTATTATCGTCCATCAAGTGCACAGAAGACAGGTGAGTTGGTCTATGTCGGTGGTGGAATGCTTGCCCTGGGATATGCCGCCAGTCGCTGGCTGTAGATTTAAAATAACGTTTTTTCTGTAGATGGTCGTGGTTTTAGAGAGGTAGTGCCATCTGTTATACAATGGAGGCTAAACTATCCTCGATCTTCTATGGTCCTGAGGGATACTAGAAAGGTCACGCTGCTGTGGGTAAGCTCGCAACTTCTGCGGGTGTGTCAGAGGCTGTCGCAAAGGTTTGGCTGGAAAAGCAAGCCCTATGGCAAATGTTCCTACCTAGTCCACATGAAATTCCAAGACCACACTGGACAGTTTCAAAGCCAAGCGAGGTGCACCAGGCCGACCTGCTTTTTCTACCACATGATCGGGTCCGACGGAAGCTATACAAATATGCACTCGTTGTGATCGATTTGGCAAGCTGCTACAAAGAAGCAGAACCTTTGACCTCGAAAGATAGTGGCGAAGTGGCTGCGGCCTTTCAACGAATCTACGAGCGTGGTCCATTGACATGGCCAAAACTGTTACAGGTCGATCCTGGGAGGGAGTTCATGGCACGTATGTCTGGAACCTTGGAGCGCCATGGTACGAAGGTCCAACGAGGTGAGGTAGGCAACCACAGGGCGCAAGGCTTCGTTGAGCGAGCAAACAGGACGCTGGCTGAGAGATTGTTTGGATATCAATATGCCCAAGAGTTGGTTCTTGTTTCGGAAGTGTCAGATGCTAGATCCAGAGAGTGGGTTCAAAGGCTTCCTGCAGTCATCAAGGCCATGAATAGTGAAGTGACTCGACTGACAGGAAAGAAGCCTTCGAATGCTGTGGTGGCACAGCAAGTGGACGTAAAAGCCCAAACGTATTCACGGCCTGTTGGGTTCAAAGAGAAGCGCCTGCTATTCGATGCTCTTGTTCGATATCTGTATGCACCAGGGGAGTTGGAGGGTGGTGAAAGACGTAGAGCCACTGATCCTGTGTGGAGTCTCCAGACTTATGGTATTTCGCGAAGTGTGGTATCTTCGGGCCAGCCAGTGTTGTACTATTTGGGAGAAGAGGCTCCAAAGCGTGGGTTTGTGCGCGAAGAGCTGCAGGTAGTACCACCAGACACGGAGCTACCACCAAAGGGCATCCTAGTAGTGCCTCACTGACCTAGGCCAACAACTCATCGATGAGGTCATCGAAGTTCTCTGGAAGAGTATCTTTGTGCCCGTAGGCAAGCGTATGTATGCCATCAGAGTTGATACAGCGTTTTGTATCCAGGGGACAAAGGGAGATTTTGTTCACCCGCAGACCATAGATCTGATGCCCAATGCTTCGCAACATGTCCATCCCATGTCTGAAGGTCTTCTTATCAAAGAGGGCCTCATTGTACTGCCCGTGCCGCAGGTGCTTCTTCACAACACACTTCTTCACCCCTTGGCTTTGCGAATCTCCTTGGTGTCCGTACGCAGGATTGAGTACATCTTTGGTCGGAGCCCCACGTACTCCGTAATGGGAACACCAGCACACTCGTCCTTCATCTTTCCAAGGACCTTTTTGTTGGTAGTACTGTGCAGTGGATGTTTCTCTGGGTAATCACTGGTGTCATAGAGGTCCGCATTTGCAGCCATGTCTTCGTAGACATCTTTGGTCTGGATCTCAAGCAGTAGTGAGTCAGTGTCTGTGTAGAGCAGCTCGCACCGATTGCAATACTGTGCTAGAAGCTGGTTGTAGTAGAAGTCGTACATCAGGTGTTTGCATAGGTCCAGGACGCTCATCCCGATGTAGACTGGGCGGTTCAGCACGAGCCTGCTCTTGTGCATGTGTAGAGCTGCAAGGTCGTCATCGAAGATCATGGATCTCGCGAATGCTGGGCTTGCTATCAGTCGCCTGAGCTTGTCCTCCTCTTTTGTACGCACCAGCTTCACATCCACGCGCTTGCACAGGTTCTCCATGGTCTTGCCGAACACGCTGTTGTTCATCAGCTTGTAGAGGTCCTTCTCGAAGCTGCTTGTGGCCTGTTTGCGGAGGTCCGTATTCATCCGGATGTATGGCTCCATCCAGGGACTTTGGTTGAACCGGAGTGCTTGGTGCACCTTCTTCAACCTCATGCCGAGAGACAGGTACAACTGTAGGTTTCGATAGTGTAGGACATAGTACTCCTTGTCGCGGAGGTTGGGCACGAGCTTTTCGACTTCGACTGGCGTTGCCCCTGTGCCTAGGAGCCCGTGCTGGTACTCCGACATCCACTCCTTTGGGAATTTCATACGCTCCGGAGCAAGCGGATATGCATTATGTGTATTGTGCAGTTCCTGTGGGTATTCGAGGTCTACCTCGAGGATGTAGCCTTCCGATGGTTCTTTGCCTATGTCCTCTGGGTGGGTTTCCAGGTTCTGAACATCGTTTACCCACTCAAATCCTCCCGTAGGTAGTACCTGGCTCATAGCCCATCCGTACAGGTTGTTTGCATCTAGGTACTGTATGTATGTACTGGGTTTGGTTGGGTTGTACCCTGCAGCGCAAGCGTGTGGGTTGTTGGCCTTTGCATGACGTTGGCTGACCATTGAAATGCCACCCCGCATCCCCTTCTCAATGAAGAGGTGCATATCGTAGTCAGTGAGCAGCTCGAGCTCAACCTCTGTCTTCCGGAGGAGTGCATCCCAGGAGAGTCCAGGACTCGTGTAGTAGTGTGCTGGGTCGAGGCCATACTGTCGTAGACTGGTCTTCCGAAAGGTCTCAAAGACATCCGCTAGGAGGAGCACGTCGGTTCGGAGATACAGGTCGTGGTAGTCCCCCATAGTGTGACACCCAAACACTTCCCAAACCGTCTGCGCATGGGCATAGTCCTCCTCCGAGATGCCTTCATCAGAAAGCTTGCTGTAGAAGGCCTCGCGCGGTGGTAGATTGTCCTGAAACCGCTCCCAGCTGTCCATATATTCGTAGGGGTAGACGCCCTTGCGGAGGAGGAGACCGCACTTCTGCTTGTCTTGCCCATATCTGGCTGTGATTCGGAATCCATCAGGTTTGTTGGCAGCTACTAGCTTATCGAGTGAGGACAGCAGAAACTGAGCACTGTCAATGAATCGCAGCTAGCCTAGGGAGAAGGAGATGTACTTCTCCATGTTGTTGGGTATGCAGTTGATCTGTTGCTCTACCTTGGAAATAGCCTGCATCAAGAGGTGAGAGTCATAGTTCCGCAGGTTGTGAAAGACTACTGGTATTGGGGTCTTCTTGGGGTCTAACCGCAGGCGGAGATTGCAGGCGTTGTGTGCTGCCCCCCTGTACTTTCCGGATATGTGACAGTGATCCTTGCCTGAGTCCCCATTGAGAGGTTTCTGACAAACATGACAGTCGGTTGCACTCTGATGGGCTCTCAAGGCCTCTGGGGTCATGTGCAGAGCTCTACGGTTGGCTAGGACTGCCTTGATTTTCTGTTCTTCCCATTGCATTGCCTCCAAGAACCTTTCTGCAGCATTGGGCCCTCTGTAGACGGCTGGAGACTCCGTGTGGCCATCACATCGCACCACGACATAGCCATAGCCACAGGTCTGGTGTAGCTGCGTCTTCTGATTATTGCTCTTGTTTGGATCGAGCTCTGGGCCAGCAACTTTCGTGGTCAACGCCTCGAAGTCTGCATAGATAACAAAAGGGGCTGGCAGCTGTTTGTGCCATGCCCCAGTTCTGGAAGGAGAGCTTGTTCTTGCCCTCTTTAGGCATCTCCACTCTCACTGCTGTTTGCCCTATACCTTCGCAATCGGGCTTGTGGGCCTCCAGGAGATCTTCTCGGGAGTACCCATGTAGGCATCTCTCACAAAAGTGCTTCCTTTCACGGTGGGTGCTCTGATTGTAGAGGAGGCGGTTCAAGTCCTTGATCCAGGTATAGTGATACTTTTCGGACTTCTCTATGAGCAGCAGGTTGATGCGGGTGATGTCTTTGCGTTGCTTGCTGAGCCTGTAGACTATGACCCTTTGTCCCATCCGAAGACATTTACAGCGAGGTTGTTTTGGTTCTCAACCCTGTCGATCTGTGAGATTGGTGTGGGTGCGTCGATCCCTGTGAAGTCAAGGCCATCCTCTATAGGACATTTGGTTGGCCTGTATGCGTGTCCTCCATGAAGTACTGGAAACAATGCTGATCGGAGAGACCATCGCAGGCAATTGTCGTCTTTGTTTTGGACGTTGACCACGGCGTGCTTCTTTTGAACTTCATTGGGTAGCGGAACGTAGGAACCACCTCGTAGTGGCTGGTATCGCGCGATGTCAAGCCGGAGCAGCACGACTTGGTCAACTATCCACCCTGAGCCTCTGTGTGTCTATTTCTCTAGCGTCTCTTGGATCCTGGGGAAAGCCTTGTCTAGTGCGGGATTGATGTCATGGCCTTTCAAGACAGCCTCCTGCTTGCTGCGAAGTACTGGATCAGTGAACTCCTCGCTACCATCGGGTTTGTCCTTCCACAGCTGTACTTTCAAAACAAGCTGGAACTTTGCCCCTTTGAGAGCACGGATTTCCTCCTCTAGCTTCTCGTGTATCGTTTGGCGAACACCCTCTAAGAAGACCTTGGGATCAACACTGAGGGCATGTCCTTTGGGGACATCCATCTGCCAGCCACGGAGGAAGTTACCAATGGCCCATTGAGTGCGTTCGAATTCGAGGAAGGCTGGCACGTCCTGCTCATACACCCTCAATACGTCTTTCTGATAGTCATTGTATGACCCGGCGGTATTCCATGGTAGCGGCATTTCTGCGAGAAGTTCTTCGATGTGTTCATCCATATTCACGCTACTCATGACTGTATACTATTTGGGGGTGAAGCTCTAATTGGTTGTATATGAAGCTTGGGTTAGTTTGATGGTGGGTATGGGCACGACGTTTTATGCCTCCATATAGAAAAGTAGCAGCTCAGCTTATTTTCACACCTCTCGCAAATGTATTCCTTGGGAATCTTTACACATGGAGTTTTACGATTTTCTATGTGACGTTTTAGGTGCCACTTCCTCTTGAAACTTCGACCACAGTCGTTACACTCTATATCATATACTATGGTTTTTCTATAGCTCTAAATGGATATACCAGCCCATGATAGCTGCTGTTCAACTTTGATTGCTTAAAGTAGTAGGAACAATGGGGGTTCAGGGTCACTTTTTGGAAGAGATGCGGTCAAAACTTAGCAGTCTCGAGACGGTCAAATCCTCACAAGTGGATGGCCCGGGCCTGCTAGAATCCTATATTTCCTCCTGTTGCGGGGGTTGCAATGGGAACCTGTTCGAATCCTCTATTTCCTCCTATTGAGGGGTTGCAATAGGGTTTTCAATAGGGCCGGGCCATCCACTTGTGAGGATTTGACCGTCTCGAGACTGCTACGTTTTGACCTCACAGAAAGTGACCCAGAACCCCCATTGTTCCTACTACTAATAATAAACATTTAATGTTAACAAATTATCATCTTAGTTGTTTCGGGTTACCTGTGTTATTAGCGGTACCTAGCCCCAAAACAAATGCATCCAAATACTATGACGATCTCATCTAGAACTCCACACACAAGTGAACACAAGTACAATAGCGCTTCATTATTTAATTAACCAACATTTAAAATTAAAAACAAATTCTGTTATCGTCTTAGTTGTTTCGGGTTACCTGTTTAAATGCCGCTAGAAGCTGCAAAAGCAGCCGATTGTGTTACTACCTGTAACCCCGTGATGCGCCTGTGAATAGTTGCACGTGAGCAATGTTTTGATTAGTCTGATACTCAATCAGTCGGATTGTAACACGCACGTCACATCACTATTCAGTAGTACGCACACAGCTAATGTCTGCTGGTAGGATTTGTTTTAGAACCAAAATAAGTAATATGTGTACGGCAGTCAAAGGAGCACAAGCTTTCGAGTTGACTGCTTGCCTAGCAGCGCCGGAGAAAAAAAAGACAGACTGCATTTTAAGACTCCGGCGGCTGCCTATCAGCGCTGGAGTAATAACAGCTCGTATTTATACACGGTACGTTTAACTGCATCATCAGCTGATGTGGCTGTGTTTAAACTAACAAAATAAGAATCCCAGTCGAAGAGGAGACAAATTGACTGGTTATTTACAAACGAGGTCGAGCGCACGGGGAATCGAACTCAGGGTCCCTGGATTACAAGTTTACCATAAAAAAAACTGGAAAGTATAATTTATAATAATAATATGTCTTTATTAGAAACCAGTAAAAAGTTCATACTAGTCTTACAATCATGTTGAATAAATAAATAACAGCGATATACATGTGCGTTAATGATAAATGAATCTGAGAACTAATATATATTACTAATATACTAATACTAATACTAACATAGGCATAAGTTACACTAAATTAATCCATGGCTAAATTATATTTAATGCTATTCGGTTAAAATAGCTATTTTGGAACCTTTCGGTATTAACTTTACGAAAGAAGGCTCGTTTGGATTCGTAGGTTGCGCGAAGCTGGTTTCGGTAGTAGAGGTTTAATAGGATGACTTCAAGTCTGCAGGCCTTAGCAAGAATTCGGCGGTCGGTCTTGAAATCTCGAAAGACATGTATGGCATTAATATGCATTGTGATCTAAAGAACTGTCTGGTTTATTTTCTGATAATACTTTATTACTGATATCTAGTTCACATTCCAATTTCTAGTCCAGTTTATTGAGTTATCTATACCAGTTGACTTACTGATCCAAACCTACCTCTATTGGTAGAAATACCTTCTGATGTCAAATGGTTGTAATTACCAGATGACTTGTGGACTTTCAGGAGTAAATAAAATCAACATGATGTGGCTTGCCTTCATTCACGCTGGTGTTTATCGTTACAAAACTGGTCTTACATATCCAAACTGATAAACATGCGACAAGTACAAAGTTAATTACCCTTGGCCGGAATCTCTTCATGTAAAAATAATACATACAACATTATTACTACGTTTAGAATTATGTTTTGGCCACTCGTAATCAAGATTTAGTTTGAATACAAACTGTAATTGCTTAATATGTTTAACTCCATCTATCTATAAGGTAACTTTCTTGGTGTAACCAGTCGATCAAGCGACCCTGAAAGTACTGCAACTATCATGAGCCCGCGTTATGAAAGGTCATCGGTATCAGTCTCAAGATGTCTAAGGTTCAGATACAAGCTGTGGGGACCTGGAGCGAGATCCTTGACAATCTTACAGAAACTGGATAACGCAAAGTTTCCCATAAGGCCGATATGGGTCGATGAAAACAACGGTACTGGTGCATGGCGGGAAGGACAGGTGTCACTGACTGCTGTTACGGGATACAAAGTAAGAATCAAACATTAAAGGGGCATGGTCATCGGTTTATACGCATGCGCAGTAGAGACGAGATAGTTGAGTTTTCCGTGGGCCACGGGAAATTCAACTTATCCGCCATCAATGCGAGCGTGGTATAATCTGGTCCAATTTAACAGCTTGTGTGGGCAATCAGTCCTCCAAACTTCGTATAGTATTTTAGATGTATATATTTATTAGTTCTATAGCCTTTTTTTGTTTGATTTGCGAAAATGAGCTAGAAAATTTCGAAAAAAACACGAAGTCAGCGTGGCGTGAACTAACGGTATGTTTGTACTAGTTCGATTTATCGGATGTCATGCACTTGAACACAATTTTTATCACTTTGAATGAATGTCAATTGTTCACATGGCTATCCTGTGTGAGCTGCTGTAGTTATTTGGAATCAGGGAATGTTTGAACGGTGCATTTCGTACACTTTTGCAAGCATAGTGTACCGCGCTGTTTACTCGTAACGCAGTCTGTGAATTAATAACGAGCTTGTTTGGACTAGTTCGATCTATCGGTTTTCAACTCCAAAACAATTTCGACACCTTCAAGCGAATTTCGATTGCTCAGAAGACTCTCCTGTGTGAACTGCTGTGGTTATTTCGGCATCAGGAATTTTTTAAACGGGAGTTTGCCTACAGTTTTGGAAGCATACTGTAGCGCGCTCGACCATAGAATGTTTATTTGCAACGGAAGTCTGTTTATAACTAAGGAGCTTGTTTGTACTAGTTCGATCTATCGGTTTTTATGGACTCCAAAACAATTTTGAGAGCTTCAAATGAATGTAGATTTCCCAGAAGACTATCCTGTGTGAGCTGCTGTGGTTATTTCGGCATCAGGAATTTTTTAAACGGGAGTTTGCCTACAGTTTTGGAAGCATACTGTAGCGCGCTCGACCATAGAATGTTTATTTGCAACGGAAGTCTGTTTATAACTAAGGAGCTTGTTTGTACTAGTTCGATCTATCGGTTTTTATGGACTCCAAAACAATTTTGAGAGCTTCAAATGAATGTAGATTTCCCAGAAGACTATCCTGTGTGAGCTGCTGTGGTTATTTGGACTTCAGGGAATTTTTAAACGGGAGTTTTCCTACAGTTTTGGAAGCATTGTGTAGTGCTTGACACTACAATGTTTACTTGTGAAGAAAATCCTTTGAGCTTTAAGTACTAGCGTGTTTGTACTAGTTTGAACTAACGGCTTTTATGGACTGGAAACTTATTTTACAGCTTCATATGTATGTCGGTTGATCAGAAGACTATGCTCTTTGTGTTCCTGTGGTTTGTTTGGCATCAGAAAGTATTTTTTAATGTACTTTTTGTTCGATTTTCGTGCAGTGTTTGGACATAATTCGCCGATATCAGATTTTATGCAAAATTATCCAAATCAAGCATGTTAAACATTCTAAGAACAGAACTATTTGTCCAAATGTTATCATATCCAACTCAACTTCCTCCATCGACTCTGAAGCCATTGTTACAACGTGGTTCCCTAATACAGGGCCTTCAAAATGCTACTACAAATCCTCCCCTTTGCGACCTTCTCACGTACGCTCGCTCAACCATGCTAATTAGTACTTTCTGTACGCCTACTGCGCATGACTACCAGGTGACCATGCCCCTTTAAGCGTCTTGCTAAAATTTATAGGTGTTTTGAGTTATTTCTCCATTCATTGGTACAGATGAAGGATTAGGTAGCTTCCCTTCTACTCGAAAGTTTTATATACATCGAAGCAGTGTGTTTTGTTTTGATCAAGATTGTAAGACGTCAATCCTTCGATAGACTCTGATTGGTTAGGGTTCATTAGTGACAGGCAGAAGCACGTTTCATTTACAGTAAAACTTTTATTGAGTATACTGTAGTTATATTTCTGCTTAGCATTTTTTTCTATAGTAAGTTAGGGAAATTGCAAGAAAACGACAGCAATCTTGAGGACAAGAAAGCAATTATTTAAACTGAACGTTGTACCTAAGAGCAAGACAACAACTTATCAAAGATCTTTCTCTGTACGAGTCACTAGGACATGGAACATTTTGGCTGACGAACTTGATATGAGCATGGACAATCTGAACTCTTTTAAATCAGTAATAAACAAGTAATAGCATATTTCATTAGCTACAACCTATGACCCGGACAATACTAATATATTTCAGACCATCCGTTGTAAATGCAACACACCGCGAAGCCTTATGCGCCCTATTACCTGTTGTTTCTAGTTTCTTATTTCCAACAACAACAACAACGATTTATTGTACCCACAATAAGGAAAATATAATTATTACAATCATAAATTTAAATATTTAAAGGGCACTGGGTTCCCGAAATAACCAGAAAAGCTAAAAATGCCAGGAATCCAGTTACATGCAGTAATTTACAATACTATGTCGGAGGTACTCAAATATATACAAACACACACGTAAGCACACGCACACACAAATACTAAATCTATCAAAGCTTATTAATATATTACATAATACAGTTTACAGAAGATAAATGTGTTAATAATTACAGCTTAGTATTTTGAGAATGAAAGAAGCAGAAATCAGTCTTATTAGCTTTTCAATGAAACTTAATGAACAACAGAATGATACTAGGAGACTTATATTTGCATAGAAATTCTGTTTTTAAGTTTTCTTTAAATTTCTTGAGGGAGGTGGATTTCACATGTAAATCAAATGAATTCCACACTTTGGGCCCTTGAAACCTTATATTGAATTTGCCATAATTTGTTCTTGCTCTAGGAAGATAATAAGACTGTCTAGCTGCAGATCTTGTGTTATAATTGTGAATTCTTCCAACTGAGGTAAAAAATGTATTAAAGACTGAAGGTAGCATTTGATTGTGGAACTTGAACATAAAAACTGAAATATGTAGTGTAACAAGATCACGCAGCTTAATAATATTTTGTGACTTAAATAAAGGGCTTGAGTGTTCATCAAATTTCGAAAAGGTCATAATAGCAAGGCCTTTTTTTGAAGAACAAAGAGAGGTTGAATAGTTGTCGGGTATGTGTTACCCCAAACGATTATCCCATATATCAAAAATGGGTAAATGAGGGCAAAATAAAGGTTGATTAGGATAATAATGTCTACATAATAACGAAGTTTAGATAATATTCCAACACTTCTTTTTATCTTTTTGGCAATGTATTCAACCTGTAATTTCCAACTAAGATTTGAATCAATTAATATGCCAAGATATTTAATGCATTTCTCTTGTCGTAATTGCTCATTATTCAAGGTTAATGCAAAATTGGACATTAATTTCCTTTGAGGAGGATGAAACAGAACAAAATTAGATTTGTCTATATTTAATGAAAGCTTATTAGCACAAAGCCAGATGTGAATATTGGCTAAATCATTATTAACACTAAATTGTAGTATATCAAGATTCTTATGTTTACAAAATAAATTAGCATCATCAGCAAAAAGGTGAAAGTCAAAGAGGGATGAACAAAGATGAAAATCATTAATATAAATTAAGAATACTATTGGACCCAAGACAGATCCTTGGGGAATACCGCAGGAAATAGTTGATTGGGTTGAAGTTACGTTATTAACTGTTACAGTTTGTTGCCGGTTACTAAGATATGAGGTAAACCACTTTTTAGCTGCACCTCTTATACCATAGTACTCCAGTTTTTTTATTAAGATTTCATGATTAATCGTATCAAAGGCCTTGCTAAAATCTAAAAAAAATCCACACGAAAAATCACGCTCATCAATTGCTGTTTGTATTTTTTCAATTATACTAAGTGCTGCATGGTCAGTGGAATGTTTAGTACGAAAGCCAAATTGCTTGTCAAAAAAAAACTTTTTTCCTTTTAAGAAAATCTAGCAGTCTGCTACATACAAGCTTCTCTAAGAGTTTATAGAAAATAGAGAGGAGAGAAATTGGACGAAAGTTGCACAAGCAGGTTTGAGAATCCTTTTTATATATAGGTATTACGTTGGCTATTTTAAGACTGGTCGGCACTATCCCAACTGAAAAAGAAACATTAAACAGGGTTTCTAGAGGCTTTGAAATTACGGTTTTAAGAATCTTAAGAACAGAAACAGGTATACTAAAAGGGCCAGCAGCCTTACCAATTTTAAAGTTAGCAATCTCTATCTCAATTTCTGATCATTAGTAGTAACAGGGAACATGTAAAAACTATTACATGATGGATGATTTAAGTAATCTAATGGTGATTTCTGAACATCTGGTATTACATTAGCGAGATTATTTCCTACATTTGCAAAATATGCATTAAAAGCATTGGCAATCATTTTGGGGTCAGTTATTTCTGAATTATTTTCACCAATTTTAACAGCATTCAAACTAGCCTTCGGCTTAAAATGTATTATTTCTTTAATTCCATTCCAAACTCTTTTGCTATCATTGATATTTTCTAAAAAATGTATATTATAGTATTGTCTTTTACTAATCTTTAAAAGGTGATTTACTTTGTTTTTATAGTATTTAAATTTAGAGTGGTAATAAATAGATTTTGTCTTTAAATATTTCTTATATAATGTATGTTTTACTTGTATAGACACTTTAATTGCAGGTGTTATCCAGGGTTTAGACTTAAATTTCAATTCTCTTCTAGATATTTGCTTTATGGGGATATGTTTATCTATTATTCCAGATATTTTATTATAGAAGGAATCAAACATACCAGATGGTTCGCAATCAGATGTAAAAACAGTTTCCCAGTTAATGGATTGTATTTCATTAATCAAGGTTGTTTCCTCGAATTTAGAGTAATCTCTCTTATATATTTTTACACTAGGTGGGAGAGTGGAAAATTTATTGAAGATAATAAAATTAGGCAAATGATCTGTTAAATCATATACTAAATTGCCACTAATAATAAAATGTTCAATTGAATTAAATAATATATTATCAATCAACGTAGATGAGTGGTCAGTAATTCAGGTAGGCTGTAAGATTTGTGGTTGAAAAAAAAAAGAGCCAAGAGTATTAATAACATTTTCAGAGCCAGCATGGGTATCAAATTTTAGAAGGTCAATATTAAAATCTCTCATAATTTTTCCCGGTGGATTTGATCAATGGTCAAGTTGATGTAGTCCATAAAATTATCTAAATTTCCGTTTGGATGCCTATAGATTATTCCACATATTAGGTTAGGTTGGTCTTTAAAATTAATTTCTATCCAGAGAGTTTCAAAATCAAGATTAGAAGTAGTAAAGTTTGATCGAATAGTGAAATTTCAATTATTTTTAACATAGAAAGCAACACCTCCTGCATTTGAAAGACTGGGTTCGAAAATAAAATTATATCCTGGTATGTTGGTATTTGTCAAGGCCTGCTTATCAGCTCTAAGTTTAATTTCTGATAGTCCAATCAAGGAAAATGGAAAATTTAGTTCAGATAACATATGTATTAAGTTATCATGGTTAGCTGCTAAGCTTCTTATATTGCAGTTTAGAGCAGAAAATGCTTTAAAGTCTAATGAGCATTCAGTAATATCGTGATTACTGTTAAACTCATGAGTGCTATAGTAGTTAAAATTATGATAATCTGGCATATTCAAATCAATATCTGAATTCGTAAGGTGAGGAATGTTTGAGGCTAAAGAAGTTATATTAAGGAAAGGCAAATTATCAAGTTGCGAGATCCTGTCAGAGATATTATTTGTCATTATTACAAACAGCCCCTAAACAAGGGGAATATACAACTAAAATTGGATCGTCTATAGTTAGCGTAACTTACGAGAGTTTAATCGCATAACTATACTTATCTTGACAGTAATTTGACAAGACAGTCCCTGTTCTTGATGCTGATCACAGGGGCGTCTTGGTCTTTGCGAATAAAGCTTTTCCCATTTAGTGTCCACGCGAAAGCATACTTGAGGTTCTTCTTAGCTTTCAAACAGTGACCAAATAGCTCTTTGTTCCTTTCCGTTAGGCTTTCATTAACATAGATGTGATTCGAAATGCCAGTATAACCAAGATCTTCAACGGTGTAGTTTTTCAGCTCCTTACGTGCTCGATAGAATTTTCTTTGGTATCACGTCGCACAAATTTCACTATGATCGCTGGGATCGTTCTCTTTCCCTTGTATCGCTTGCTTATAGGGAGACGATGGCTGACTGAGATGTCATCTTCATCTATATCGACTCCCATAAGCTCTCCGATCTTTGTCACAAGATCGTTGGTATTCTCCTCTCTAGGATCATGTGCTGGAGGGATGCTTTGTATTTCGACACACTCCCTCCTCGAGTATTGTTCCATGTCGTTGTGGGCTTCTTTAAGTTTAATTAAGCTGTCTTCCAGCGACTGTACAGCAGACTTCAGTATTTTATTTTCCGCTAGTATTTCCCTTCTCTCTGACTCCTGTTCATTCAACTTGGTAATAACTTCCTCATATTTGGCATTGGACATTATGTCAATGAACGACATAATTTCTTCGAGTCTTAACTCTGTAACCTTCGAGTTCAATGGCGCCAGCTTCTCATCTAGTAAGCTTCTCAATTTATCAGCGGTAATGAAATCCGACATGGTACAACACGTAACATTCAAACAATAAACATCAAAGAACAATATTGAGAAAAGGATGAACGCTAAATAACAGCTAAATAGATGTTAATTTCAGCGATATATGTCGATTTCAGCGAGCGATGAAACATGGCTTCCATCCTGCCCGACCGCTCACAGTCACAGTGTGTAATATACATCTATCTATTCTTTACTTTGAATTTGTAAATTTTACTATTTTATGTTCTGGGCCGTAGTAATTGGCTGTTGCGGTCACCCTGACACTTTTTCTTCACTTGTTATTATAAACTAATTGCGATTTTGAGACGCCGATACCGAATTATATTGCCGGCCACTTTGGAGAAAATATATTTCGTATTGGGCGGAGTCGCGACGAAAAATAGTTTTTTCTTCCAACTGGCTGGCAATAAATCGCAATTAGTTTTGTATCGCGAATCAACAGTTAAGTCGGGAATTGTTCAAATAAAGAAGAGAATGAAGCACCGAACACATGCTGATCGTAATTTAAATTCTCAAAATGCGCCTACTATATCCATGGCAACGGTTTCACGGCTTGAGTGGAGAAAACTTTCGCGACGAGTTTTGAAATCTCTTCGACGCTTCTACATTCAATTCTTAGCTTGTCAAATAAACACCAGTTTCAAAAATGATAAGTGATTTCGAATTTTAAAAGCTAATTTTAAAAGCGTGGGTTTTTTCTTTGAAAGCCAACCCTTTTTCATTTATTTGAGAACTTTGCTTTGACTTTTGAGGCTTAATTTGAACAACTTTTTCAATTTTACAGCTTTGAGACGGTGAAAATTGTACTTTTAGCGTAAAAAAAGTGTTAGATTTCTGACGAAAACTACAATGCCAACCCAGGGGCCCATAACCAGGAGCGTCCATATCCCCTATACAGGTGTCACAGCGTTTTTACAAGTTGGGCTATTTTTAGATTATTTCTCCGCCAATTGTTGGGTTGCACCGTGGCGGAACAAAAGATGCCTCATTAGCTACCTTTTTTATACTAAAAAACATGGCTGCTACGCTTTTGTGATTTTATTCCCTTAGGAATAATTGCAACTCAACAATAGCGGGAACCGTTCTAAAAATAACCTAACTTGTGAAAACGCTGTGACATAGGCCAAGTATGGGGGATGGACGCTCCTAGTTATGGGCTCTTGGCCAACCTTACCGTTAGGATTGAAGAATTCGTATCTTGTAATTTACAACGATTAGGTAAAATTGTAGAAATATTGCCACGACGAGCTCAATAAATGCTGTTGAACAAATGGCTTTTGAACTTGACCGGGAACCCATGTGACTGCAAGGGCTCGCGCAAGAGCCAATCAGAGACTGGTATTCTGAGACGGCAATACCATGTTTTATTACATGGCAGCTCCGTGAGCGGGCAAGATGACTCTGAATGCTGCAATCTGATTGGTTGCTCAGCGGGCAATATTTTTCCATCTTGCCCGTTCAGGATTTTACAAAACCGCTCACAATTCTTCGTAAACAAATAGCGATAGAACCCATACATTTTGAAAGAAACTAAACAATTTGTGACATGAAGGCAAATACTAATTTAAAAATCGTTCTGCCTTTTCGTTTACAGCTAAAATTCACCTTTCAGTTTAGAGTGATTAATGCAGTTTTTTCTGGCTCTTGCAATTTCGATGAAAACAACTGCAGCAAAGGCGACTGAATTGAACGAAGCTGGACTTACGGAGATAAAAAACTATAGCGAAGCTGAAATGGCCGTGACTTCAAAAACACAAAGAAAAGTTCGGCTACCTCACAACGCTACTACAATCGTGGTACAAAGAAATAAAATTATTACGGAAACCAGTAAGCTTAGCACACAGTTTCATCAAAGAAAGCAGGTTTTATATTGTATGACCTAAGAAATTCAGCATTTACATTTGGTAAATGGCTTACAAATTAAGAGTATTTACTAGATTAATACTTACAAGTTTGTTTGTATTCTTCTACAGCTCTATTTGTCAAGTTTTGCAGTGTGCTTATCTGAGTTATCGCCACTCGAGTGATTTCAAATTCAACGCCGGTTTTCAACTTTCAAATCTTCCACAAATATGCACATTTTTGTTTCTAGTTAATGCATTCGGCCTTCCTGATGAAGTTGTCATTGAAACTCAGTACATCTTAAGTAAAGTACAGGTCAGTTTTCATCCATAAAAACTGTTTTGAACGCCACAAGGTTGAACTTCAAGTGAAAAGTCGTCGAGACTCAGTCTAATTTTAGATTGATTTCTATTCGCTCTTCAGTTTACCACGCAATGGGTTCCTGGCGCGTGTGTCAAAGTGTGATTTTATTCATTTGTGCCATATAATAAAAACCTTATTGACCAAGCTTGGTAAAGGACCAGGTCTGATAGCATTAGGTGGACTTCACACGACACGAGGGTCCTGTGACGTAACACCACTTGACGCTACTAGAGGTAGGTAAAGTGCAGTAAGTCGTCAATTGATAATTATTTTAGTATCAACAACGTAGTTGAAGTATGAAGTTTTGTGTCAATAACACTTTGTTATATAAATATCACCAGGATAATATCACTTACGCGAATTTCTTCAATGGATTCGATACTGGCTATCATTTACGTTATTGATATAGATTTCATCCCTTTTAAATATATCAACTCTGCTGTAGATTCATTTTAATTCTGTGGTTTCTTTAACCTCTCACATCTTTTATTATTACAGCGTGCGGTGAGGTCCTGACAAACAACAGCGGTTACGTTCTGTCCCCGTATTACCCTGGTTACTATAGCAACAACATCACATGCACGTGGACTATCAAGGCTATGAGAGGTCACATGATTAAATTAAAATTTAATGAATTCGAACTTGAAACGAGCCCACAGTGTTCAGCGGATATCTTGGAAGTACGTGACGGTGAAGGTACATCTTCAACTCTGATTGGTCGATACTGTGGTGTGAGGTGAGTAAGGGCCGAGCGATCTGACGTAACAGGACAGCTGTTCAGTATAGGCCTTTTGCAACAGATGGTCACGTGACTTGTTGGCCCATAGCAACGCCATACTGGGTTGCAAGCTAACCAGCTCTCCCTTGACAACCAACAGAGATTGACTGACCCGTGGTATCATAGCAGGACTTCGAAGCGTTTTTCTTTCCTTCTTACTAAATTGATCTCGAAATAAGTCTGATACAGAACAAAACTAAAGGTTTTTATTTACTTCTGATCCAGTATTTCGACAAATATGTTGGGCAAAAGAGAGTTTGGACGCTCAAAGTCAAACGAATTCACCCTGGCATAATTTGCCAAACATGGCGGTCGCTCAACAAGGTAAAGTATTCATAATTAAACGAATAGTATTGTAATAGTTGAGCAGATTCATTCTTTATTTTATATTATATTATATAAACCAGTAATTACGGAGTTAATTTCTCAGGTTTATAACTTCGGAGAGTACACGAAACATTGACGAACGGCACCCGGCCAGTGACAGTGTCACTGATGGAAATATGGTCGATATGACCAAAAGAAGGCCAGGATCTCTAGAAGAAGAACATGGAAAATAAATAAAATAGTTAACTTTGAAGAACTTGTCTTGTATTATCATGTGTCTTTAAGTAACCATATCGCAATCTTAGTGCTCTGACACCTGTAATAGTATGTTTTCTAGCTAACTCTTTTTCTTTTTCTTTTCCTATGATTGATGTGATGACATGAAATATCGAGAACTTATTAAACACCTTGTAAGCTTTCTGCAGCAAACATGTCAACTCCAATGTTTCAAAAAGTGACATGCTAGAAAATGATAAAGAACTAAGAATTTAATTTATTTAATTTTTAAAATCTTAGATTAATATGCTTCCTCTTATTATTAAAATTACTGGCTGGAATACTTAGACTTAGTGTTTTTCTTTAAGTGCAAATCAGGTATCCTTAAACTGGATATCAATCATTATACTTCATACAGTCAGGGGCGTTCCTCCTGTGGCCAAACCGGACCGTTACCTTAATACTCGGTATGCAAGAACCTCCCCTTTTTGTGACTCTTTTTTCAATAGAATATTAAAGCTGCTCAGTCTCTCACTTCCTTCAAATGGCAACTAAAATCATGTTTTTGATGGCAACAATATTAGATCATATAAAGTAATTTAATTTCCCAAATGTCGCTGCATCAGCCTTACGTTGGCATGTCCATGTTGAGTAAATCATTAATGATAAGTAATACTTTTCCCTAAGAGACCATTGTTCTTTCCTAGTATACTGTTGCTTCAACGTAATTATCTATCTTATACAAATTAAGTCTAATTAGGTAAGGTACATTTAATATGGAAAGGGGGGTATGAAGATGTTGAGGGGGGTCTGAAAATATTTTTAGGGAATGTAAGGGAGGGTCGAAAAATACTGAAGTTAGTGTTTCAAGGGGGGTGCTGAAAATTGTTCAGTTTCAATTTCAACAACTTCATACCCCCCTTTCCACATTAAATGTACCTTCCCTTATAATAATTATTATTTAGTATATTTAACTTAGTGTTAATTAGTTATTAATTAGTTATCAATGGTGTAATGGGGTTGGGTTTTTCGTTCTTATAACTGAGAGTTTGGCTGGGTGTGAAAGCCTTGTAGGGGATTTTGTGTCCTATTGTTTTCTCACATCCTCAGCCTTTTGGCGAAACTTGAAATAAATAAAATAATAAATTAATAAATAATAAAATAATTTAGAGGAAAATACTTGGTTGAGAAAAACTGATCAGTTTTATATAGTTGAGAATGCCTTTATATCACACAAACGAAGCAAAGGAGAAATATATTTATTCACCTGAATTAAGTTTCTTACAATTCACAAAATAACATCCAACCATATATATTTTTATTTTAAAAATGAAAATAATTTCGCAGATTTACTAACACTTGGAAAACCTACTGCTCTATTTATAAACTCCCACTCCTATAACCCTTATTACTTCTCATGGCATGATAGGTTATGCCATATACAATACAATTTTTACCTTTTTAAATGTTTTTATTTGTATTTTTTGTTAGGGTGAATATATTATGGGACCCTTGTCCTTGAGTTAGTCCATTTTTTGTCCTGTCTTGTATTTAGTTTTCTGTGTGTGTCTATCATGACTACTTAATCTAGTATATATATTTTACATGGTCTAGTGGATGTCAAAGGGGCACTGTCATTGGAATTGGATCTTCAGGTTTCTTTAAACCAAAACTAAAAAAATAACACCCTGAAACCGAAGAGTAATACTACGTGAATACCCTGATATGGTTTTCAATTTTTGTCAATAAAGGATGGCAAAGTGGATTAAAAAACCTAATTCTATAAACTTGATTTCGGTTACAGTGAACATATTTCAATTATTAATTAATTAAGTCACTCTAAATTTCTCTTAAAAGCAGTATTTTTCATCCACTCAAATCTTTGCCACCTTTATCAAACTTGTCTCAAATTTTCTCGACCAGTACACTGCAACTCTGTCTGATAATCTGAGTAGATATTTTGGTCTTTAGTCATGAGAACGTTTATAATTTTTGGGTTCATAGTGTACCTTTAATAATATTAATTTTATAGTGAGTGATTAATAATGTATGCCTGTTACTGGCTATAATAGCCAAATCAGAAACAAAATATATAACATTCTCTCCAAGATATAAATCTTATCAAACATGATATTTTTCTTTGCTTCAAAACTGGATATGTAACTTTAGGTAAGCTTTAATTACATTACATATAAATGACATGACTGCAGTGATCATTTGCATCTGCTGTACTTTTTGCTTTTTCAACATCCACTGATTCAGTATCAAACTAAATTAATATTCTAAGATAATTTCTGCATCTCCACAAGTACAGTACATGTAGCTAGCCATAGCCTGTCCTTTTCTAATAGTTCAGGCATTTATGAACATATTAGTCAAGCTGGACCTAAATTTAAAGTTAAACAGGATTATTTTAGTACGAGCGCCTAGAGTAAACAATATTCAACCCAATATTCTTTTGAATCCTGAGCAAAAGCTTATTGTATTTGTCTGATTATTCACTAGCATTAAAACAAACAATCGAAAGAGTTCACCATAGTTGTGTTTAGCGGCCGCCATGTTTACGAAAAGCCCGACATTCGAGGTGAATTTGTTTGAGCGTCCAAACTCTATTTTGCCCAGCATACTTGACAAAATACCGGATCAAAAGTAAAGAGAAACCTTTTCTGTTGTTCTGTATCAGACTTATTTCGAGATCAATTTAGTAAGAAGAAAGAAAAACGCTTCGAAGTCCAGCTATGATACCACGGGCCAGTCAATCTCTGTTGGTTGTCAAGGGAGAGCTGGTTAGCTAGACTTGCTCCAAGTCGAACTCGCTGAGTCACTTGGTAAGCGATTACTGGGTCAAAAATCGAGCGCGAGAATCGAAGCGAGAGGCGAGTTCGACTTGTTTCACTTGCAGGAAATTGAATCGGGGATTATGTTTTGGCGCGAAAACACATTTCAGGGGCGGAGCTAGCCTCCGATGTAGACGTCTTGTGTGGTTCGTTTCCCTCCCTCCCACACCAACGTCTGCGAACTCGAGCCACATTTTGTGTTCCGTGACTTACGGATTGTTTATTTTGACCAATCAATTTGCTAGTTAGGGTTTTCCCATAGCCCAAACATTAATTAATTACTTCGTGGACCGTGGGAACACAAACATTTGATTGGCTGATTATTTAGACTTCCATTTTTGCACGTGCAGCACGTGCTAGCCGCCTAGGGTTACCAAGTGGTAAAAAAAAAAAAATTCAGTGCATAAAATGTGGACTCTGGCTATGGATTTTGAAGCTTCCGAATATCTCTAAAAGAAAGATCTTCACGTCATTCCCGTTGCCACAAAAATAAACTCTGCTTTGGTGGCAAGAATACTCAGTTCAGCGACTTGTAGGGAATCTATTCATATCGACGAGCTGTGCATTTTAATGAGCTCCCGGAAAATGAGAGCTCCTCTCTGATTAGCTGAACAAAAAAACCGGCTTGAGTTCGCAGACACAAGACGTCTGCATCGGAGGCTTTGACACCCGGCTTTGACAATCTCTTTCTGAGGACTAACTTGACACGTCAACATACAATGCCTGAAGAATTGACGCTTTGTGTTTGGGCAAACCTTAGTACGTCATAAGCCACGCCTTCGGTTGAAAAATCAACCGGTAAATTTGGCGCGCTGCAAGTGGGAAAAGTCCTTCATACGGGGGGCTAAGAAGGACTTTGAGAAAGTCTACTGGTTAGCTTGCAACCCAGTATGGCGTTGCTATGGGCCAACAAGTCACGTGACCATCTGTTGCAAATGGCCTATTAAGGCGGCGTTGATAAAGTTGTGGATTGAAAATAACTGAAGACGTTTAGCTGAGAACGATTTAAAACGATCACTCCTCAGGGGAAATAATTGTGACTTATTGAATATATTTGTGTGGTGTTCTCTCAACACCATCTGCAAAAAGGCCAGCGTATGCATTTAATTCTTAACTTAAGATGATTTTAAGACGTTATAGTTGTAATGGTTCAAATAATATAAACAAGATAAAAAATATTCGAAACTAATTACATTTTCAGTTATCCAGAGATTATCGAGTCCCTGACCGACAGACTAACGATGGTGTTCAAGTCCAATGGTAACACTGTCAGAAATGGATTTCAAGTTTACTATCAAATACTGAAAGGTAAGATAAAGGGCAGTAGATGTAATCGGCTCACTCTGTTGCCACCCAATTCAGATCATGTGATGTAAACACACATTACTCTGGAGAATTGACTCTTTGAAAATCAATACTATTCAGATAGGCATGACTGCATTATGATTAGAATACTAAAGGCATAATTCCCCAGAGTAGCATCTGTTTACATCACATGATCTGAATTGGGTGGAAACAGCGTTAGCCGATTACCTCTGTTCTTCTGGCGAGAGAAAGTCAAAACCCAGAAAAAGGGGGAGAGCTGCTTAGTGTCTGACGGTTCATCCCTGGATCTTCAAAGATGGACTTGCTTGTTGTTTTAGCGAAATATATTCACTTTTAAGCTGAAGCTAATGAGTTTCTAGACAAGAATGGAAAATATTTACACAAGCTTTGATTTTTATATAATTAAAGGTACGCAGTGAAAACTTACAAGTTCTTGGCTCAGCGCTCTGATGGTGTTACGACTTATTATAGCCAACAATCATCGAACAGTGATGTGGCCAGTATTTGTGGCGCTAAGATAATTGCCTCGTCATTGTTATCAGTAAAATATTAATAAACAGTACTCTATTGACGATGAATAAAACTATACTTCTGAAGACACTACTTAATAATAATAATAACAGTTCTTATACGCATTATGCATGCCTCAATGCGTTTACAAGTTTGAATGTAGTATAACTAATAACTGATATATGTCAAATTTACAATGTCAAATATATATATTATATATATATAATGTACATACACGAAATTAAACTATTCTATAAAAAATAAAAAGGTGGGTCTTAAGAAGATATATATATATATATAATGTACATACACGAAATTAAACTATTCTATAAGAATTAAAAAGGTGGGTCTTAAGAAAATATATATATATATATATAATGTACATACACGAAATTAAACTATTCTATAAGAATTAAAAAGGTGGGTCTTAAGAAAATATATATATATATATATAATGTACATACACGAAATTAAACTATTCTATAAGAATTAAAAAGGTGGGTCTTAATAAGCGCCTTAAAATGATATACTGACTCTGCATTTCTTATCTTAACTGGATGTGTATTCCAGAGACTTGGTCCAGCAACGGAAAAGGCGCGGTCATAACAGAAAACGAGGCGATACACTGTTAAGATTACGGGATACCTTCAAATCGGAAAAGATGGAAAAAACTTTTCCCGCAGAAATGTAGCTTTAGTAACAAAATTTCATATACCCCAAAAAACAATATTGACGGAGAAATAGCAAAGGGAAGTTTTTAACCGGAAGTAAAATATTCTGTTTGATTGACAGCAGATCAATTAACACATGACAAGTTATCACTCAGCCGTATACTGAAAGTGCGGGAAAGTTCAGTTAGCGCGTAATTCATTTCATCTACGAGTGTTACATTTATTGCGAAAAGGTTTTCCACGCATAATTTAATAATTGCATCGGTTGTTGGACTTATGTCTTCCAAAAGGCAAGCAAGGATGCCCTTGGCGAACAAAGAAAACAGAAAAACTAAACAAGGCCAAACACTCCATACAAGCGAAAGGAAAGGCCTCGCAAAATCCGACAAGGGTTCGTGTCTTCACTTTCAGTAAGAGTGATCCACATATGTAGATGAAGAAAACAGATTTTTAAATATTTTCGGTGCTGGAGCTTCTGATAGTTATCTCACAAGAACGGAGAATCAGGATTTGACTTTTTCAAATAATTCAAAACTTTTTATATATTCTTGCAGCCAATTTTATAAGCTTTAAAATAAGATTTGGTTGAGGTATATACGATGCTTCCTCGAGGCGCTACATAATTTACACTGGAAACGCACCACGGAGACATCCGGTAACCTTAATAAGAATGAAGCAGCATGAATAGTAATGAACGCTTTTCGTTCATTTAATTTTAGAATTCACGTACTCACTCACACTTAGATCAGCATGTTTCCTTAGTTTACTCATCAACACTTCCTGTTACAACTATTAGCATTTCTATTGTTGGCGCAATTTTCTTTGATCCCAATTGATCCGAGCACATGTTTCCTCAGCGGTAATCATGCATTGGCGCAATTTTCTTTGATCCTAATTGATCCGAGTACATGTTTCCTCAGCGGTAATCATGCACTCAACACTATATATACCGTTTCCCACCCACAATTCCCTCTTTTGCTCTGACGAAGTGCTAGCGCTCGAAACGTCAGCTGCTACTCGCTTTCCACGGCGGTTAGCATACCTCAATCGACTTAGTTGATTATATACCAGTGTTTATCTTCCCCGCCGACGCAGACCAACACTAGTTTTTACAGGAACTAGTTACCTATAGCATGAATAGTAGACAACTCATAAATACGACATGCTGATCGCATTTGCACAATGTAGTTTTAATGTTGTCGATCGCTTAAATTCCAAAATTATTAATTCTCACCCTCGACATACAGTTTTATTAAGAACTTCTTTCAGACAATGATAGATAATTTAAGCTTTTATTCGATAATAATCATAATAATTAATAATAATAATTACTAACGATAATCATAGAAATAATACAATCATTAAATAATTAATTAATTAATTAATTAATGTTTGGTATGTAGCGAATAGTTATAGACGTAAAAACTAGTCTATCTTATGTATTTTAGCCCAACTTGATGAAATTTTTGCGTTATTACTCGCGCAAATGAAGTTCAGGGGGAGTTAAGGCGGTTTTTCTCGCTTTTTGCTTGGCCGAGCGGGGCCTGGGCAACTAGATAACGTTAATTCTGTGTTTCGGTGTTGAACTGGAAAACTTAGAAACCATTCAGTTTTGTCATGAATGACATTCTGGAGACATTTTGCTAACACAAATGGGTATATCATTTCCAGGGGGGTGGGGTAGCGAATAATTGTAATTGATAGCTTATGTTTCATGTGTAGGAAATAGTTAAAGGATTCAAAACTAGCCTATCGTATGTAATATCGACCACCTAGCTGAAATCTTTGCGTTATTACTCGCGCAAATGAAGTTCAGGGGGGGTTAAGCCATTTTGAATTTTTGTTTTGGCTAGCATTTCCCCCCCCCCCTGAACTTTAATGTCAACCACATTACGAGGAACCCCTGCAGGGTAACATTTTGGTAACATTTGGGTAACAAATGGGTAACATTTTGGTGAAAACCCCATGTCTCTAGGATGTTGCTTTCTGTCCGTAAAAATCCATCGCCCTTTTCGTTTTGCCCGCAAAGCATGTTGGGACGGTTTCATTTCCTTTTTCACAGTCTACGACTGTAATGAATGACGTTTTAGCGTTAAAATCTTAGTTTTGGTACTAAACACGATAAACACAACTTATTGGTTCCAAGTTTAGGGTAAGATTATCGATCCTTGCCAAACTGAGGTGGGAGGGGTGGAAAATCATATTGCATTTTACATTAAAAAGGTACCCTCCCCCATACAAATGGTTTGAATGAGGTTGCAGCGTTAAAATCATAGTTTTGGTGCTAAACACGATGAATACAATATTTTGTTTCCAAATTTGGGGTAAGAAATGCGAACCTTGCAAAACTGAGGGGGAGAGGTGGAAAATCCTATGCATTTCCTGTTCATAACGGTACCCTCCCCATTTAAAAGTGGGTTGAATGAAGTTGCAGCTTAAAAATCATATTTTGCAACTAAACACGACGAATACAACATCTTTTTGTGAATTTTGTGTAAGATCTGCGAAGCTTCCAAAAATTGGGGGATGAAAACCATTGTATGATTATCGTTAGCGGTACCAACTTGTAATAATAATAATAATAATAATGGGATTAATTAGTGGCATATCCACGAGGTGGCTCTTCATTCATTGATGGGCCTACGTCAGTTTTAACAGTCCTTGTCCGAGAAGACGTGAAGGTCTAACCATTGGCAGCTCGAGAACGAAATTGTTTCACAAATGCAGCACCTTCTACTCAGTTATTTTAAGACCGTGAGTGTTGGTTCGGCCCGGATTTGAACCGTCGACCTTCCGCACAATAAACCGGCGCTTAACCGCTGAGCTCTGAATTTCTCACGGAACCTAAAACAACCATAGGGGCTGATCAAAGCCGGGACCCGGCTAATCCACAGATCGAATTCGAATTTAGCGTGTTGGTTTTGGTGGAGAGAGGAAAACCGGAGGACCCGGAGGAAAACCCTCGGAGCAAAGGCGAGATACGAGCTAACCGGGACGCGGTATTTTTTAAACCAATCACAAGAGTTTAATTATTCTCTTACTGACAATCAGATGTTTAATCGCTGATTATCTTGTCAAGTTTTATATGGCTATATCACTACCCTATACCCGTCAATTTACTACTTCCTTTTCTATACTTTAAGGTAATGAAGACGACGCATGCGTACAAGGTAAGTCATGATGTTAGTAATATCAGTACAATTGTTCTGTGTTGACCTGATACACATTGTTTGTTTATTGTTTGGTTAGTTTGTAAACACGCTGATACGATTACGCTGCTCGATTGATTTCCAGTTTACGCTCTCTTTTCTCTTTTCACATAAAATGCTCGTAATAGTGTTTCTTTGTTTTACTTTTTCTTCTGAGATTTCTGTTTAGAGGGCTAATTAACACAGCTAGCCTACGCATCTAATGTGATTCTTCTTAGGCCTGGCATATAATAACATCAGGAAAATATTACCAGATTAAGTAATTATCCGTGTAAAAAGTACGATAAAATCTATTGTTCTGCGGCATTGAGCCTCCCTCACATAGGATTTGTCTGTGTTTTAGACTACGAAAATACTGGGTGATAATTATGAATCAGATTATGAAATAAAAGTAGTAAATTGTCTTAGTTTCATTCCATTTTTATGAACAAATTCTCTTCCAACCAATCGGAACAGCCAAAAACAATAGCTACGAAACAGGCATGATTGAACATACGATTTGCTTTATAAACGACATTTGGAACCGCAGTGCAAATCGTAGTTTTAATATTTCGAAAAATTGGAGGAAATTATACGTCTTTCTAGACTTTAGGGCGATTTTCCTGTTTCAAACAATGAGATCGAGATCAAGAATTTTCACAATACACAATTAACACCTTGATCCATATGAATGCCGTTCGGTGCCGTACTTCTTACACGAATCATTACTTAATAACTGAGAAGGGACTGGGATTTGTAGCTGGTTATAATGTCGTCTGTGTTCTGTATTTAACGTCTCCATACTGGCGAGATAATTTAGTGATAATAAAGTGTTTTCAGATACGTAACTGATTTTCCTGGGGTTCTAGGTAAATAGCATTTTTCATGTATTTATTTAAATGTCATTTCAGATTGCCCTCCCGACTGCCAATGTCGCAGAATACCCGGCAGTACAAATGGTATTGTGGTGACGTCACAACTACTGCGGTCCGTTCCTGATCGACTGCCGAAAGATACTACAGCAGTGTAAGACGAATTAAAAATATATATAATTAATGCAATTAACATGGGAGGCTACTAGGAACAATGACAAACGGTTGGCTGTTAATGCATTTTTTTATCCAAACAGCCTATCGGCTCGTAATATCTTTTTAGTTTTCTTGTTTTCTCCCAACATTCCGCATGTTTATATCAGAGAATATAGACACGTAATTGATCTTTATTGTCACCGACTGGGGTAGACTCAAATGTAATCTAATCTCATTCTCAGGGAAGACTATGGCTTTCATTTCTAATAATAATAATAACATATATATTCAGGATTTTCGATTCAGTTATAAATAACTGCTATCAATGAGAGTCCTGTCTACATGCAGTGGGTCCTTGTAAGGAAACTAATATTAGGACGGAGAACACCTCTTTTTGCCATCAGATGAACATGCAAAGTCATACACCTTTCACGGCATAGGAAGGGATGTGGGGGTCGATGTAAAACTTATCTTTCACTTTCGTTGATTTGTGATCTTTTTGATGAAAAATACTGTTGATCGAATGTCTAATCCACCCTCTACACAATGACATGTTTGGTGTTGAACGTCATTGAATAAGATGAGTTTTCTCACTCGCACCAAATACGCTGCAGAGAGTAATACTTTGCATTAAATATTTTAACTGTTAGGAATATAAAGTCCTTCATGGTTGAATGTAGTTTTTTTTACGTTTTACTGAAAAAGAACGAAAACTGTCAATCACCCATTTCTGATTGGTACATATCTGTATCCTCCTCCCTTAAGCGATTTCAATGAAATAGTCAGAACTGGCTCCGGTTCTTCACATAGTAGATAACGCTATCCACCGGATAAATCCCTCTTCAGTGGATACAATACAATAAACTTTATTAACTCTTTACCGTCCGAGCTGTAAATATAAGACGCATTAGTCCGATATTAGACAAATTATCGCATCACATCTAGACATGCTGGAAAGACGATGTTGCGATATTATGCGAAGGGATGAATGGCTTCAAAGTCAGAGCTATAACAGGGATCGCTCGACTCTTTCACTATGGAGAAAAGCTAATTTGTTTTGGCGATCGTTTTGTTTCTTCGATTTTCACGAATTTTAAGGAACTAAAAATCGGCTCAAAACACCCTTCACATTCGCACTTGAAATCAAAAGCAAACACAAAATCAGCACTCAGTCGTTACAGTACCTTATTTAATCTTTCCAACCACCAGGTTTTTTTTGGCACAAAACACACCAAGCGACTGTGAACCGCGCTATTCTTGTCACTGCATTTATCTTCACCACGTTCTCCTGTACCCAGCTCCAATTGCATGCCGGGTAATGTACAAAAATTCCACAAGGTTCCCCCCTCTGGGACTCCTGTAGGTTTTTTTTATAAGTGTTTTACCCCTACAATGAAGAGAGGTGATTTGGACTCAAACCGGTGCTTTAAAGTGACAAAAACACATCCTGATAGGTTGAGCAGGGGTAAAAGACTGCCAACTGCAGGATTTCAAGGATTTCATTGAATATATTTTTCCTGTGTCTGAAAGCACCAACACAACAGAAAAACCCTGTGAAATCCCCTCACAAAGCCTACTAGAAGCAAACCGAGTACTTTTCAGCCGTTCTCAGACTTAATGATGTCCTCTAGCTCTCTAACAGTGGCATTTTTTTTCTCCAAAATTAGAGCACATTTCATTGGAAACCCTACAAAAGTAGCGATACCTACCGTCGACGAGTACATAGAATTATCCCGAATGGCATTGTGGGGAAAGTTTCAGCCCTCGGCTTAAAAAGTCAGCAGTATTTAACTACCCCGGGCTAGCCAAATTTGAACTGAGGGGGGAAGGTTGAGTTAGCACTCAGGATTTCACCAATTGAGCTCACACACGATCACACGACAAAGAGTTAAACAACGGCGACACTTGATAGCACGAAGTAATTATAAACGCGTGGCCCTAAAAAATAGTTGGTTAGGTTTATACTTATCAACTTAATATTAATTTATCCGATGGATAGAGTAATCCTTTCAAACGGGTTCCGATATCTAAAGGACTATTTGTATGACATGTATAAGTACGAAATGGAGTTTGTTGTATATTAAACTGAATAGAGGCCGCGATACCGACAGCCTTCCCTTTGAGTGTTTATTTATTAGTATTTATTTTATCGGTATTTTAGCAGCATTTTTATTATTATTACTGATCTGACAGATATAACTTATGATGAACTACCTGGGCGGTAGAGTATATTCTTGATCAGTCATTTAAGTAGACTCCTGACTATAGATCTTAGGATTTGTAGTTCTAATTTTGTTTCTCAATCTTTATACAAGGCTATTTTCTGGTAGCAAGATTTTTCAACTAGAAGATGGAGACTTCTCGGAGCTCTTCAACCTAAAATATATGTAAGTATTCACGCTTGTTCACTAATACGCTATGATAAGAGGTAATCTCGTTGTGGTATGGAGTTAGGCGTCTCGCTTGATATATTTATCAGCTTAAATTAATTACTGTAACTTAGTTGTCAGTAAATGTCGTTATAAATATAGAACGACCTCCCTCTTTTCTCTGAACATTTAAAACAAATTATGGGCCAACACAAACGTTTGAAGTTTTGTGTAAGAAGTTCAAGATGCTTTAAGCTAAGAAACTTCGTGAATCTTGTCATCTTTTACGATGATGTGTCATCTTTCGTAAACTAGCAACAGCGGCTCCTTCGAATAAGACCCGGAATCAAATGAAGGAACGACGATATTTATAGCATACACGAGACAGTTACATTCATGAAGTCATAGACATACAGTTCGATAGGATCGATGAGATAATGTTACATTCCTTTTTTTCAGAGATTTGAGTAGAAATACTATACTACATGTTGATGATAAGCCATTTATTAACCTAGCGGCACTATCTACTCTGTAAGTACATTATTGTGCCTTTTCTCGTGACTGGTGTTCCTCTAGTTCAGTCTTCAGGCTTCAGTTTTCATGCCATTTTTTACAAACTTTACAAATATAAAGCCCTGGTCAAACCGATACAACATTTTCATGCAACATCGTGCAAGATTGTTGTACGCAACATGTTGCGTCCGTTTGACAACTTGTTGCACGATGTTGCATGACGTTTGATTTTGGTCAAACTTTCGTGCAACATCCACGCAAAATTTATATTGTTGTCTGGGATGTTGCATCATGTTCCGATCGTTTGACAACCTTCGTACAACTTTGTTGAATCGGAGCATGCGCATTAGTTGAACTTAATTTACCATTAGCATCATGGGTAGGTTATCGATTCACTAATTTCAAGATGGCTGAATTCGTTGCCGTCTGATCACAAAACCATCCGTTAAAGGCATGAACGAAATCAAAGAACTAGAACTCGATACTGATCAAATATGGCGACTTCAGACTGGGTCGAACATCATGCCCAGACCTCTTATTGACCGACCGTGTAAAAACATCAAACATGTTGCGTTCGTTTAACCACCCCAACACGAAACATGTTGCAACACGATCCAACAACGTTGCACGAAGCGTTGCATCAATTTGACCAGGGCTTAACAAGGATTATGCCATATAACAGAGAAGAGAAATCGTATGGCAAAATACTGTTAACGCAAACCACATGTGTAGTGAGATGCTATTAATAGCCACTGCCTGTGTCATGTTACTAAGGAGAACTTTATAAAAGTTCAAGGAATGCGTTTTTGGAATGTATTAAACTGTCAATTGTAGCAGGCGACTTTACAAGACAAGTCAATATCCAAGTAAGAAGAAATGGGAATAATATCAACTGATAAAACCTGTAGATGAACACATAATTCCCTGGATATAGAAAGGAATTAATGTAGATATTAAACATATTTAATATATGTGTTAATCAGTTATTGTCAAAATATTTGATATTTCATTTATTTTCACCTTCAAAGACGACTCAATAACAACTTTATCAAGAGCATCCCAAGGAATGTGTTCAAAGACTTGTCCAATATGATGGCGTTGTAAGTAATAATATAATTATCATGCAATTAATAATTCATGAGTAATACATCATTTATAAGTATTAATTTAAGTTTGAATTACCAATTGTTTGAACTGTTAAATCGGGGCAACAAAATGTAGATTTCTTTGCTCCAACAAACATTCGTTGGCATAAAGTGCATATGAAGCGAAATATGTGTTTGCATACTTGTAATATTTAGCAATTTAAAGACGTGTTTCCAAAGTTTGAAAAGGCGGGAGAAAAAATTGTTGATTTTACAAGCCGTGAAATTCACCCTACTTTGCTCCCAAATCGCGCGGCCAAAATGACGTCACATTGGTTGCATCTCAACCAAAACAAGATGGCGGAAAGAATGAAATTGATTCGAAGATTCGTTTCTGAATCGCTCTGTTCGCTAGATATATTGTCTCTTTTGCAAAATCGCCTTTACTTCTGCTACAGCGTCTTCTTTCAAGCTTATTTCACTTTCTCTGCTTGTATTCGAGTTAATCGCGATATTCGCCATATTTGTTTGTATTCTGTGCGATGAGTGTCTCCTGTAACGATCCCAAGCGCCTTTGCGAGACCACCCTCGCCCCAATCCCCTACTCTTTTCCAAAGTGGCCAAAAGTTCCCAAGAATAACCGACGAGATGCCGACGAACTCCACTTACCCTCAATTTTAATGTTAAGAAAAAGGATCTTACGATTTTAGACAAAATGCTACTTTAGGAGAAACATAACATAAATTAACAAGTTCTAGTTTAGCCCACGCTCGACGCATCCAAAGTTGAGTTACTTTAATTAAATCGTTCTTTTGTTAAACTCATTTGGGCACGAGCCTGTATTTACTAGGGTCGCTTCCGATCCATTGACAACACTGAATAGAACTCATTTTCCAATAACCTATTTTAATTACAAGGAACTAGTTAAGTTTGATTATATCTTAAGCTACCGGTACCAAGCGATCCCGACAACAAGCCAATAAGATTTGAGTATTTCTAATTACAGTTCCGTACTTTGAAAGGTACCAAATCCATTGAACTTACCGTCAGTGCAAATTAGTTACCAACTTCAGCTTCAAGTTGGATTTCTATGGAACATATCTAAAGACTCGTATAATGTTTTACGCTCAAACTATGATATTTGATCACTTTTGGCATATCTTATTTATGTTGTCGATCGTTTGGAACATCTTTCTTTCGAGGTCAGTTCTGCGTTGTTCCGGCCACGACCCTACTTACAATAGGAGTTCATGTAAAGACAGCTGTATTGCTTGAGAACTATTCTGGTCAAGGACATATGTCTACCACAGAGACCATTGTTTGTAAATGACATAAATACAGAACGAATATCTTGTAACGGAGAGGAAGAACTGAGAGAAGAGCTGTCATGGCTAGTCCATGATTCTTCATTGCTTAGCCTCGATGCTAAGTCATGGCCAGTCTTTCAGACCAGTAATAAAATACGTTACGATCCAACCTTGGTTGTCGTCAGCTCTACGAGAATCCCCTCAGTTCAGGAAAAGACTCCCTTACATTAAAGTTGACTTTCAGAAATTGCTTTAGCTCCTCAGCCCTACCAGACCACTTCAGATTCTTCTTTCCCTTCTTAGTTAACGCTGAGACTGAATAATGTTGGGATACTGGACTAACAGAAGACGTAGTTTCAGAATTATCTTCTTGAGAACCGAGACCAACTGTGACTTCTATGTCTTACATGCCTGCATGACCACAGGTGGATTATAACTCGTTATTTGCCTGTGAACTTGGTTAATGGTTAGAGTATGTTTTATGGTTAGGGTTAGGGTTTGTATTGATGTTTGGGGAAGGTCGCATAGCTCAGCAGGTTATATGTCGTTCCTCTCATATCTCATAACCGACGAGTAAATCCGTAGACCGAGTCAAGTCCGAGTCCTAGTCAGATCCGAGTCCGAGTCAAATGACCGAGTCACAGTCGTTTACACGTACATGTAAGGCAGTTGTTTACTTGTGATCTCTATCCCTAGGTGAGCGAGCTCTGGTCATTTATAATCTACTCTCGGAGACGGTTAGTTTTTCGTTAAATTTCCGGTTAAGTTTATGTACAATAATATGTGACCTCGTCTGTGATGTAATAATCGAGTTTCGTGTTCTCACGGACGAGCTGGAACGAACCTCGACTAGTAAACGGAGGCAGAAACGGGGAAAGCTGAAAGCTATTTAGCATCCTTAGGAAAGATTGAACCCGAACGAGATGTCTAAATCCCGAACGAGCGATATCTAACCACGCGCTCGCTGTTTCGCGCGAGAATACGAAACTTGCCTTTTTTCGCACGTAAAGGAAACCGTGGCCGTGCGAATCAGTTCATCGGCTCGAGTGTTCGAATCTCGGCCTGTCCTTGGGCAGGGAGTTTTCTCGAACTATTAAAATGTTCTTTTTGTACCTAAAGAAATATGAAATCAATTTATATAATCAACCTACATTTAATATGTGTAGTGTATTTATAGAACTTTGCGCGTGCTTGGCGAGATTTCAGACTTTTTCTTCATCGAACGCGGCAGCTTTTGGAATTCTCTTTGAAAGGCTTTGCAAACGAAAACGACCATGCACGAGAAGAATACCAAACTGAAGTGTAGCCAAAAGAAGGAGGGGAAAACAAAGAAAAAACAAAGGAAAATGAGTGACTCGGTCATTTGACTCGGACTTGACTCGGATTTGACTCGGTCAACCGGTGAACTCCATAACCGACGGTTAAGGTTTTTAATTTTGGTTAACCGTTGTTTTACGTACTTGCCTTGCCTTCACAGACTGCCTGGGAGTTAGGGCCAGCTGTTGTAAGAATTTCTTTTCACGGATTTCATTTTTATGGTTCTGTTTGTAGTTAATCTATACCTTGACTGCTGGAGCTATAGAGAAAAAGAGGGCACAGCAAAGTAAGGATTTGATAAAGGAAGCTGTTATACTTTTTCAAGTGCCAGTTGTTACCAACCGCTGTTTCAATCAATATGCTTCAAGAATGGTTCGAGGTATAGCTGATTAGTTTGAAGCGGTTTTGAAGGAATTGCAACAGCAGCAGTTAGGAACAGTATTCAGAGCAGAGGTTCCACGTTCACGAGGCAGCATAGTGTTTCTCAAATCAAGTCAAGAAGCAGAAGCTTGCGCTAACTTCTTTATTTGATAAAGATGAGTAATGAACGAAAATACCGTATATGGTTTGCCACTCAAGCATTCCAAGAGGTTTGAAAACATACCTGGTTCAAAGAAATCATGTACCAGAATTGTTTTTCTCTGACTAAATAAAAAATAAATAAAAGAAATACAGACTAAGTTGAGGCAGATGTAGTTAATAAGCTCAAGTTAATTTTGCTCTATATACTATCAGGGTAATGTTCTCCGACAGTGCTCACAAAATCAAGTAAATGCTGTAGCTTGCTGTCTATGGAGTTGATGCAGATGTAGCTGTTGTAAGGCTTTTTCCCCTTCATATTTCATACATTTCCCATTGTTGTTTTCAATATTCAATTGACAAATGAATATGAAGGTTTAAACATTCATTGGATAAAGTAAAATATGAATACATATTATGGTATGCATATTGTCGTGAAACCCCTCGTAGCGATGTAGCCAAGTACTCAGCCACGTAGTCATGTACTCATCAGCGTAGCCACTTAGCCATGTAGCCACCTACGCAGCGTGTAGGCGCGTAGCTATGTAGCCAAGTACTCAACCGCGTAGCCACGTAGCTAACTCTATGCTCCCCATTTATAGAAAAGATAAGCAGTGTATTATTTGAAAATCTAAGGTGGATGCGTCGCATGAAAAAGGACCCTGATTACCGAAAAGTAATGGAGACCAAACGCAAACTTATGGACAATGATGGGTTTAGTTGGAATGAGGCAATGAAGGTCGCCATACACAAACGAAAATGTCTCTTGACTGGACAATTTCTAAAACAAGCCATCCCAGAGTAGAAAACCATGACATTTTAATGGCAAAGTAATTAAAACAAGTTACTTGTAATAATTGTTTTGGAATAACTTTAGAATACCCGGCCAATAAAACTTGGGAGTAGTAGCTAATGGCTACGTTGCTACGTACTCGCCTGTACTCTGACACTTGGTACGAATTTCCTTGTTGTTGATATTGTCAAACAATAGCTTTCCATTCTTCAAAATTGGCGACAGAAGGCTTCATCTTGTAAGCGTGACCAGGCATATTCTTCTTTTTCTTCGTTACTTTCGTTATTGAAGGAATGCTATCTTGAGAACTTTCAACTGTTTCCTGAGAGCTTTGAGAATCGGACTCCTCATCAAGACTTTCAGAGCACTTACTAATATATATATATAACCACGAGATTATGGGCGAAACCATAATGTCCGTTATGTAGAGACATGACTTTACTTCAATTAATTTAGCCAAATTATGTTTAGTTAGCCCTGGCAGTGATCATAGGTGATCTGAAGGCAGGAAATTGATCTGATTCATATTAAATCTGACCATTCATCCTAGTGTTGTTTTCAATGTTTAGCGATAAAAGTAAATAGTTTTGATACCTCAAGATAAAATTTCATTAGCTGAAAACAGATACCCTGTTTACAAAAGGTGCGGCGGTCAAGGAGACGGCCTCATTCCTTCGTAAGAGTTTGAAGAGTAAACCTCACACAATTTTCCCGCCTCCTTCTCCGATCATCCCGCCTTCAGTTTATCTGGTTTATATCATGTTTTCTTGCTCGCTTAATTATTCATTTTGCACAATTATACTTATTGCTGGTTTTCACTCAATCCCCAGAGATTCACATGACAAAGGGCATGGCGGCCATGTTGGTGCCCCAACAAAAGAAGCTAACGAGCAATCTATTGTTTAAGGGCACCAACATGGCGGCTATGACGTCACATGCAAACCAGCAATTAATTATTCATTTTGCACTATTATACTCATTAATTATTCATGGTGTACTATTATACTCATTAATTATTCATTGCGCACTATTATTACTCATTAATTATTCACTTTTTTGTGCACTTTTTTCCCGGGTCATACTACTAACGATAAACGAACACGAGCCTGATGCATGAAAATAAAACCGTAAAACCATACTAATAAAGCTACTTTCTTTGATGAATCTGACAGTTTAGTTTTTTCTCGTTTCCGTGATTTTCTTTGTACCACGATTTTAGTAGCATACTGGGGACTGAGGTAGCCGTGTTTTCTTCGTGTTTTTAGAAGCCATAATGCATGTTCTTGCTGAAAACAGCCATTTCAGATTTTGTGTATTTGACAACTATAGATATTATTTAGATATTCTATCCATCTATCAATAGTGAGAAGGGATTGCCTACTTCTGAGGAGAGTCCAACAAATTTGCTTTCCCATTCATCGGCGATTTCGTGACTGATATCACTGTGTTGGCGTCGCTGGACGGGTGAATGTGAAGCACGCTTGCTGTTAATGTGTTTTAATGAGTTACTTAGTATAAATTATTATTATTATTATTCATTTCCCTTTGCCTAGGGTCAAGTACAAGTGACTTTCGAGTCCTGCACGATTCCCTCAAAATTATCTGATTGCGCTTCCTGCCAAGTATTTCTGTAACACGATAAACCAACCTTTTTGTTTTCTAGCGACATCCGCACCTGCCATGGCTTGCTTTCTGCCATTGCTTACTTTCGTTCATTCATGAAAACCTTTCAGGTAAACCACGAATAAAACTTACAAACACTTGAATGTATTAAAACTACCGGGTGACTGGCAGGCCTGGCACACGTAAAACCGGAAGTCAAAATTGCATTTGCTCCCGCGAACATAGCAGCGGTGTTGCATTGTAACGGAATATGTCAATGAGCGTTAAACTCTATTATGCATGAGGCTTGTTATGGTGAGAGGGTTTGAATATAGGGGCAGGACCCTCAGCGTAATTTACATTCGCTTATTTCTTTTGTAGGGATCTTGGACGAAATTTAATTTACAACCTTCATGGAAGCTCTTTTGCGGGTCTTGGCAAGCTACGTGTTCTGTGAGTACTGAGAAAATACTATGTTCATAAAGAGCACAGAGAGCGCGAATTGTGTATGACTGGTTATGAATGTGAAAAGCTATACTTACCGAGTTATGGATCAAGTACTGCGACAGAATGCCCTGTCAGTAGAATGGCTTATCAGTTTGGTTTTGTCTTTGTAATGTTTACAACACATCAATTTTCTGTAGTCAAGATTAATGGCGATATGGCGACGGTCTCGGTTTGCCGTAGAAAATATTTATGTGGACATTTGTCCACCTTTCTTGCATCCTCGATTATTACTGTCAATCCATAAACTAGCTGGTCAGTTATGGCTGCTTTGATTGAAACAACCTTGTTCTCATTTATTTAGGAGTCTTCGTATGAACAATTTGAAGGAACTCACTCCAGGAATGTTCGAAGAAAATAAAAACCTCTCCTATTTGTAAGTAGCGAGTAAAACGAAACTGTAATATTTAATTGAAAAGATGAGAAGTAACTCGTTTCTTATCAGTATCTATGAATGTTCTTTAACCTTAATTTCATGTTTATCGACCACAATAAACTATTTCTAATAATGTAAAATGCACAATAAGATGTGCAATAAATCATATTATTCTTAAAGTAAATATTATATCATTAATCGTTTTAACAGGTATCTTGATAATAACAAGATCAAGACCTTCACGAGGACAACATTCACAGGAATGTCAGCACTGAAAAAGCTGTGAGTTGTATTCATTAATGTTAATAGCTACGGAGAGTCCAACTGTCTTAAAATGAGGGCTTGAAGTTAGTTTTCCTTGAAAGATCGAGTTTTATATTGTTCCTATTCTTGTTCTTGGTCTTGCTTTTTCTTATCTTCCAAAATATTAAAATTCTAATTCGATATAAGTGGCAGTTACAGTTCGATACTTCATTTGATCAAGGCCATTCTTTTGTTTCTTTCATTTCTTTTTGTAATAATAGTTAATATCATCAACCCGTACCAGTTAATAGAATAATAGTTAATAATTAAAAATATTTAATATTTAATAGTACCCTCCCCGTAGAAATACATCAGTGACAAGGCGCTCCAAAACTATGTCCCAAACGAGGCACATGGAGTTCTAACTTAATACACATACCATATGTTTCCTCTTGTTTAACACAGAAGCTCTCAGAATCCCGATCTGTATTCGATCGTTCTTCCGAACGCTGTGTAATAACCGTGCTTAGACCCCACGCGGGCCGAGCGACTCGAGATTGAGAATGATCTATTGTTCTTTGAGGTTGTTTACTAACAATGCATTGTCCTGACTACGGTTTGATTGGATTCTCAAAGTGTGGGCACGTGAACACCCGTGAGATCTGTTCTAAATATAGCTCAATCCGGTCATACGGGCTAGAGGCCCTAACTAGACCTAGAAGAAAAATAACAAGGGAGGAAGCAAAGTCACGTGATAATTAGAATTCGAAACAACCGTGTCCCGTTCCAACAAATTTGATTTGTTTTTGCTACAAACATCTTTTCCTTTTTAGAAGAGGGCTGCTAGATAATTTTGGGGTGAAGTTATTTATTTCTAAACACTAAAACGAAAATACAAGAGTTATCGACAAATGGCTCGATGTTCACCACGACTTACAAGGAACGGAAGTAATTTCGCGCAAATGACTGACAACATTGAACAATTGATTAGTGACGTCAGTATGGACAGATTACTACACACTCGCATTTAGAGACCGTTCTTTGAATTAACCTCCTCTAGAATTCATTCACAACCAACATTGAAGTGGGGAGGGGGTTGGGAAGTCTCAAATGCTTTAAAGTGCCCCTACGATAAAATTTTGACATATCAATGTTTTTGCATATTCATAAAGTAGAGTTCATATATTATTACCAGTTCAAATTGTTTTTCGATACAACGACAGGAAGTCTTATTTTTTTAGCTCCGAATATTGAATCTACACGTCCGCCATTACTGGAAACCGTGCCCTTTGTTCAGCTTTAAACAAAGGTTTATTCACCGGAAATGATGTCATACACTTAACGCTCGCCTGCAGAACACAACGCCTGGAGGCATATTTCTACTAAAAACGTCTTCACGTACATAAGAAGAAAGTTATATTTATCTTTGCGAGGTTGGCTACTTTTTTATGCACGCTATTTCGCGCCACGAGGTTGTCGTGTTAAGTGTATGACATCACTTCCGGTGAATAAACCTTTGTTTAAAGCTGAACAAAGGGCACGGCTTCCAGCAATGGCGGACAGGATTTTACCGGTAAACTCTCCTAAAATTTGTGGTTTAAGATGCCCATTTGGGAATATTTTTTACCATTTCGGATATTTCTAATACTGATTGACCTATAGACACTGAAAAAGTGGCAAATCGAAATGGTAAATTTTCGTCGTAGTGGCACTTTAACTTTGTGTCCAGCATTTCGACTGTGTCAACATATTTTGCAGATGATTGTCTGAGAATCTTCTTTATGAAATCGGCTGCAGAATCTCGAGCAATAAGATAATTATCACCAAACTTGGCAGGCTCTGTTATTGTTAGAATGTACATCTTGTATATTCTGCTTCATGTCCATCGCTGTTTAATGAGGCCACAATGACGTCATGAATACAATATCATTTGCAGTATTGAATGCAAATGATAGTAAAGAACTACTTTTATGCTACTAAAATGCTTTTAGAAAAGTCGTAAAAATATTAACCTTTGAAGCATTGAATGAAAATGAGTGTTTTTTAACAGTTTACAACGGTTCATCCCACGATTCACCCTATTTGTGACGTCAGAATGACGTCATAAATTGATCTTATTGTTAAACCAATAGCATCATTGGAAAGAGAGGCCAAAGTATATTATGAGATTATTTTTATATTTATTAACCTGTAACTAACTTTTACATGTAGTTTTTATTATAATATTTGTATATACGGCGCTGTTGGAAACCAGGATTGTTTTTTTATATTATATATATATATATGTCTGATGAGTATCCGTATTCAAATAAAGATTCATTCAGTGTCGTGATTTATCACAGGTGAAAATGACGATTTTTGCAGTAGTGGGGCTTGTTATAACGGTTTACAATGGTTAATAATAATAATAATAATAATAATATTTTTCTTTGCCCAGACGGCCTACGTCACATAAAGTGATTTTCAGTAGGGCTCTGTTCAAAAAGAAAATTTCACAAATACATCAGAATTTAAATACAAAAGAAAGAAAATAGAAAGTGTATGTATATATATATATGTATACACAAACATATATATAAGTAAAAATAGGAGTAGAAAATTATAATGAAATGTAATATGATAAAATGAAATATATATATATCTGCTAGCAAAAATTAAAAATAGGTATGTAAATAAAAGTACCTTAATACTTATTCCATGAAATCACAATAGCCTTTTTAAAACTCTTTACATAGGCAAGTGTTCTTAATCCAAGAGGCAAGGTATTCCAGTCATTTAAACAACTATTTTGCGATCTCAATAGTCACCAATTAGTTCGCCCAGCAATTTACCCCTATTTTTGACGTCACAATGACGTCATAACTAGCTCTGAGTGCCAAACCAATTGCATCACTGGAAAGAGCAGCCAAAATAGGTTCAAAATACCATGAGTTAACACGGGTTTAAGCAAAAATTCTGAAAATTATAACGGTTCAACCTTTTTACGATCTTTAAAAGTATAATGAAGTATACTTTTTAAAGTGGTTAAAGGGGTGTACCGTTGTTATTTTCTGCTTTTAATTAAAACCCGTGACAAATCATGAAATGTTGAACCTAGTTTGGCTGCTCTTTCCAATTATGCTATTGATTTAGCAATCAAAGCAAGTTATGTCGTCATTCTGACGTCATAAATAGCGGTGAACCGTTGTAAACCGTTAAAATAAGCCCCAATACTGGAAACACCGTCTTTTTCGAAATGTTTAAGTACTTTATTGTCGTTTTCATTCAATGCTGCAAAGGAGAATATTTTTACGACTTTAAAAAAAAACATTTCTTTACTGTCATTTTCATTCAATGCTCCAGATGTTATCTTCATGACGTCATTGTGATTAATTGTTATTAAGCAGCCATAGACGTCAATCTGGATATTCGGTATATACATTCCAACAGTCTGTGAGTCAGCGTATGACTAGCCTGCTATGCAGACGTATTTTTTCACTCTCATATATTCGAAGAAAAAGTAACGTCTGCTTACCCGAGCGCTTAATTAGTTTCCAATATGCACACCTCATTGTGTTATGGACCAATCAGATTTTGCCTTCCATATCCTGGAAAGTGACGTAATGTTGCATTTAAAAGGATTCAGACAATACATTTACCATTGACCAATCATAGGAGAGTATTCACTGGCGCGCCAATTCACTACAATTCTAACAATGGCTTTGATTGGGCAGAAAAATAAAACGTGCGGACTTCGTGCTTGCATATTGGAAACTAATTAAGCGCTCGGGTAAGCAGACGTTACTTTTTTCTTCGTATTTATGACTGAAAAAATAGGTCTGCATAGCAGGCTAGCGTATGACCGGATTGAGCTATATTTAGAACAGATCTCACGGGTGTTCACGTGCCCACACTTTGAGAATCCAATCAAACCGTAGTCAGGTCAATGCATTGTTAGTAAACAACCTCAAAGAACAATAGATCATTCTCAATCTCGATCAATACGGCAAGCGTGCACGGATCGCAGTGGAGTCAGAAGGCAGTTACCCAGGAAACATATTCTAAAATTAGTTTAATCCGGTCATATGCTGACTCACGGATATGGTATATATGGACGCTCCTGGTAATGGGATCCTTCAGACTGCAATAAGCATTAAATATCGATTGACTCGTAATTGTGTAACTTAGTACACGTAAAGAACATGAATACCGTGACGATATTCATGTTCGAAAACGCAAAAGAATGTTGCACACCAAAAATGACGTGAATTGGTTAAAATGCGGCTGAGATATGAGCAGCTGAATGCATAATTTTCTTTAACAAATCACTGTATTTTTCGAAAAATGCAATGATTTGTTAAAGAAAATTATGTATTCAGCTGCTCATATTTCAGTCGCATTTTAACGCCTAATTTGCCTCATTTTTGGTGTGTGAAGTTATGTCACAGCGGCCTTTCAGACATTGTTAAAGCGAAAATTTATGTTTTGGGACGTCATCACTTTACCACTCTATAATAATCACGTTTGAGTTATGTTCAGACTACAATAAGATCATTGAATACATTGAATATATATAAAGCATTAAATATCAATTGACTCGCATTTGTGTATCTCAGAACACGTAAAGAACACGAATATCGTGACCACAACAGTGAAAGGGATAGCGTATATACGGTGTCGTAGTTGTTGATACGTTATAGATAAATTATTCAAAACTTCTTTATTTCCTTGTTATAGCACACTACACAAGAACTCTATTAAAGAACAGGATATTCCCAAAGATGCATTTGATGATTTGCGGAATTTAAAATATCTGTAAGTAAAAGGACGATTAAATGTACAAATATTTAAGAATGTGGGTGAAACGTTAATGCTATGCTACTAACTTTCAAGGGTTGCTTTAAAAGAGACTAATTAAGACACTATAATAAATAACTTTAGTGCGCCTTTTAAGGCATGGGTGGCGCAATGTGTTATCGCTCGCGTCGCACCGCTGTGGCCCGAGTTCGGGTCAGACTTGGTGCCATATGTGAGTTGCGTTTGTTTGTTGTGTTGTTGTTGCCACGAGGGTGTTCTCCGGGTTCTCCGGTTTCCTCCCTCCGTAAAAAATCAACATCTGAGTTTGAGAGTAGTGTGTATAAAAATATATTAATGTAGTGGGGAGTGTGTGGAGTTGAAAGCAGGCCCCAACCAGCTATGCTGAAATACATAGCTGCATAATAGGTGTATTAACATGAGTGGGGTATTCGGTGAAGTGATGGAGCGAAAGGAAAGGAAAATAAATTGCTGTGAAGGAATTATTCTTTGAAATTGACGGCCATCGGGGAATTAAAATATAAATTTACCACAGGGGCCTGAGCAATAAACCATCTCAATGCATTAACATAAACTCTCAGCCGACAAAACCAATCCAAGATGCTTTTATTGTTTTGTTTATCACTGTACACGTGAGAGGCTACAAATGGGCTATTAGTTTAACACTTTTTACATGTTATTACGAACACCCTGTGTTTAAATGCCTTTGTTTTACCTGATTTCGAAAACACTACACTGTACATACCTCTTAATAAACGAACGCGAGGTCTTTACCGTAGGTTATTTTTTAGTTGTTTTATTGGGATCAATAAACGCTTAAAGGAGTCTGGAATTCTGAGTAACAGTTTAATGATTAAGGTACAGGCGTATTTATTAAACTGAACTTTCGAAACGCTGTAGCAGTCACATAAAAACATGTCATTCCTTTATTTTGTCCAAGTGCAAAGCGCGCAGGCCATAAAAAGGAAAGAATGAGGATCCACAATATATGGTACGGACCGAGCTAGCGAGTTTAGCAAGATGTTTATTATATCAGCTTTACTTCAATGTTGAAGTCCGTACGAGAAGTTATGGACCGCCAAATGACCAATCATAGCTCGTGAAATTACTCCGGCAAATTACCTACTTTAGCCATATAATAATAAGCACCAGAAATCCATAACTAGAAGTCTCGATAAGTAATGGATGCGGACTATCAGTTTACGGTATAATCTATTTTTAGAAGGGCGCTCAAACTACTTTCGTGGGTGAACAACAATGGCATCCATGTTTCTTTTATAAACACAACATTAGTTATCTTATTAGAACAAATGCGTTCATGCTTTGGACCAAGCAGAGTTGCTGGTGTAATTAGGTGCGATACGCTTGGGTGTCGATTTAGCGAGAATCGATTTCTAAAAATAGATTATACCGTAAACTGATGGCCAAGACCTACATGTACTATGACCCATCGAGACTTCTGGTTATCGACTTCTATAAACACTTAAAGGGATACCCGAGTGAAAAACACATTGGGGCTCAAAAGAATCTTCAACATGTTCTTTGTTCAGAAAATGTATTAAAATTTGATCAAACGTTTTTAGTATTAAGAACGAGCACCTCAAAGTTGGCCCCACGAAGACATGGGCGCCGCCATCTTTGTTTGCATTTACGGAAGTGACGTCACTTCGTCCCACCAGCGTATCGCGGCTACTTGTCTTTGTATGATTTTCACACGCTCGGAATTAAAGTGGATATATTTTCATCGACATTGCAGAGGAATTCTTACAGTAACCGGAATTATGATGAAGACGACATTATGAGAAAAGTTCAGAAGACTGGGAGGAGGAAGAAAAGCATTGGGAAGTCGAGAAATTATCAGACGAACAACAAGGTCTCGTAACTGCCATTTAATAACAGCAAAACAACATGGCTTAAAATACTCGAGTGACTTCTGAATAAGTATAAGAACTACAATGTATGTGAGGTACAGTTAAGGCGTTTATCATCCTAAAAACACCTAATAAGTGAGAGTGAGAACGCTGGTGGGACGAAGTGACGTCACTTCCGTAAATGCAAACAAAGATGGCGGCGCCCATGTCTTCGTGGGGCCAACTTTGAGGTGCTCGTTCTTAATACTAAAAACGTTTGATCAAATTTTAATACATTTTCTGAACAAAGAACATGTTGAAGATTCTTTTGAGCCCCAATGTGTTTTTCACTCGGGTATCCCTTTAATGATTGGCACCGAGGGAAACGGTGGCTCTTGTTTTCCAAGAATCTTGATGTTTCCCGAGACGCAGGTTTTGTTTTATAGACATACGTTTTGTTAGAGGCAAAGTTGTTCGTAAATACAGGACCTACCTGATACAAGGTAGGTTTGTCGTCTTCTCTTCGGGAAGCTGCTTTACGACACAAAACGCTGCCAGCGTCGCTACGGCATTTTTAGTAGCGTTTTGTATCTTCCTTACATCCTTTTTTAGCTATCAATTTCTCTCTCACACGCTTGTTAAAATGTAAATTGTTTCTTTCGAACTGGTTCCATTTTAAACGCTTTCTTTCGACAAGAAAGGTCAGCTTTTGATGAAGATATAGCCGACATTTTGGTAAACAAACATTTTCCGCCTTTAGCTAGCCAGTGGCGCGGCTTCAGCAAAGGAAGCTTTATGTCAGCTAGCCATAATATTGATAACTGCATACAAATTTATCCTTCGGTGTCTATGAATATTAGTTCACCCAAGTTCGTCTTTAATCAACACCGACATGGGAAACCCATTATTGCGTCCCACCTTAGTATACCCGTGAGAATTACTCAGCAAACAGGATCGGCTACGGGCGATGAAGCACCAGCGAAACTTCAAATGCCTCCCAGCATCTACGAAAAATACATCAAACCTATCTTTTTCCTGTGCAGCGCGAGCTCTTTATCGGCTAAAGTGGATGAACTTGCTGTCCAACTTGACTCTACTTCTGCTGATATTGCCCCTATCGACGAGACTTGGCTCCACGTTGGTATTGCCAGTAATCTTGTCAGCATTAAGGATTACACCGTTTACCGAAAATATCAAATTTAGGGTCGCGGAGATGGTGTGTGTGCCTACATAGCAGACGGAATTAAGTACAAGCGTAGATCTGATCTTGAACATCCTAAATTTGAGTGTATATATGGTTGTCGTTAAGACCTAACCGCCTTCCTCGCCCTCTTACGTGTCGTCTCGCATATGTTGCATACTGCTGCCCGAGTATGTCGGTTCCAGAACAACGTGAACTTGTTCAACATTTAAGTAACTCTGTTGACTTATTTCGTACCTCTAACCCGGACTGCGGAGTTGTTGTCTTACGATACTTCAATTGCGTTAATATTTCTGACCTACATTCACATCATTACCTTAGCAATTCGTGATGAAGCCCACTAGAGGACAATCAATTCTAGATTTGATTATTACGAGTTTCATATAGCTGTACTCAGCCCCATCTATCAATGCCCTTTAGGTAGTTCTGACCATAATATAAGACACTGCATGGTTTCCTATCTCAGTTAGTCCTAGTACCCGTGCTAATTTTGCCACTTGCGCCGCTTTTCTCGGTCTGCACGCGAGCCTTTCGGCAGGTGATCGAGCCCGCTTGAGTGGTTCCAAAACTTATCTGATCCTACCCTTGCATCTGCTGACCAGTTGGCGATTAACTGGTTCTTTTCTTTGAAAACGATTCGACTCCACAATGCTGAAAAGCCTTGGATGCAGCCTCAATTAAGCAGTTAATCGAAGACAGACAGTGGGCCTTTCACTCTAGAGAAATCTCTGGACCCATTTTTGAAAGAAAGCCGTAAAAACCGAAGTCTTGTCCAGAAAGAAGGAATTTTATAAAACCAAAATCTCGTATCTTAAACACAGTAACCCTAGATCCTGGTGGAACCCTCCGGTAAGCCAAACAACACCTTTGTTATAAATTTAGAAAAGAATGGTACTAAAATATATGGTCATGAACTTGCTAACTCTATAAATGCACATTTTGTTAGTGTAAACTCAGATTTACCTCCCCTTGACCTCTGTAGTATGCCCCCTTTTCTCGCTGCCCTTGAACAAGTTCCTATTATTCAGTCATTTGAGGTCTGTCGTAAACTACTCAAGATAAGCCCTAATAAGTCCAATGGCCCTGACTATATACCTAATAGAATTATCAAAGAATTTGCTTTTGAACATTCCGTGTCAGTAACAGCTATTTTCAATACTACTCTTTCATTAGGTGTCGTGCCTCCGATTTGGAAAGATTCCTTAATTCATTTCTCCTGTACCAAAGACTAAGCCCGTAACCAGTGTAGACGAACCTAATTAGACCAATTGCAAGTCGAAGTCCTCGAAGACTTCGTTGTGTCGTAGATGATCCATGATATCCTTGACAAGATTGACCCTAACAAATTTGGTTGCCTTAAGGGTACCTCTACTATTTTCTGTCTACTTGATCTTCTTCACAATTGGCTATCAGCCCTTGACAACCCTGACAAATACTTGAGGGTATGCTTTCTCGATTTCAGTAAAGCCTTCGACCGGCTCAATCACAACATCGTTATTCGTAAGCTTATCGAAATTCGTGTAAGAACGTCTATTATCCCTTGGATTTGTAGCTTTCTTTCTTGTCGTCGACAGTCTGTTAAGCTTGGCTCTGTTATTTCTGAATGCCGGGCTACCTGTTTTGGCTGGAGTGCCTGAAAGTCACCAAATTAGGCCCGAACTTTTTTCTTATCATGATTAATGATCTTTTAAAAGCTTGCCTCTCCTTCATCCTCCAACTACTGGAAATATGTTGACGACATAACCATATCCGAAATTGTGTCTGTGAATGAAACCTCTTTGATCCCGACTGACCTTGACAGGATTAATTCATGGCCCTCTTCAAACTACACGAAACTTACTATCTCTTTTTCCCGAGTGTCCAGTCGCATAAAGTACTTGGCCTCATCCTCCAACACAATCTGAAGTGGAATATATATGTTGACTACATGCTGATGAAAGCTTCCAAACGCTTACATATCCTTTGAGTTCTTAAACGCAGTGGTGTACCTTCCTCTGACCTTTTTAACATTTACTGCTGCCCTGTATGGCATAATTCCCTTCCCTCTTATCTGTCCTACGCAATTGAACTCGTTCAAAAACGGGCCCTGAGAATTCTTTAGCCTGGTTTTCACTACGTTGCCGCCCTCGGTCTTGCTGGTTGTCTGAAGCTTTATACCAGGCAAACCGACCTCTCGACTTAGCTCATAAAACCCCTGAAGAAGGTTCGTTCTGCCGAACCGAAATATAGGGTACAATAAATAACATCGTACAGCCGTTCGATCAGCCTTGCAGTCTTCATATATTTCAATCCTTCTGCTGATCCTGATCTCCACAGATCCGGCTACACTTTTGTTTGTAACAGTTGTCCTTGCAACCTTTTTTAAACCTACGTCTGCCTGATGAGTTTTAATAAAGTGTCTCAACCTTACTGCACCACCTTATGCCTTCGACCAGGTTTAACGAAAATGGCCTTACACTGCGCAATAGCACTTGTCTAACCCTTCCTAGATGTAAAACAGAGCGTTACAAACGTAGTTTATTTCCTTACCATGACTCTTAAAACTCTTAATATTAAGATTAATGCTCAATAGTTATTATTACAATTATAGTAGGATTATATTATAGGCTAATTAGCAGATCAGTTATATATTATTGTAAGGCTTTATTAATAATTTGTATTCGACAATTATACTTGTGATACAGCCATAAGTTTTCCAGATATAACTATTACGGAGGAAGGAAAACCGGAGAACCCGGAGAAAAACCCTCGAATGCAGATAAGGAATCAACAACAAACCTAACTCACATAAGGTGCCCGAGCCGGGAATCGAACCCGGGACCGCAGCGATGAGAGGCGAGTGTTTTATCACTGCGCCAACCTGCATCCATTTGCGGCCAACAATTTGAAAACTATGACGTCTGAAGGTAACAATGCATCAATTGTTGCCCGCTGGTGTCGCGTACGCCACTGGCTAGGTAAAGACGGGAAATATGTGTTTACCAAAACGTCTACTAGATCTTCATCAAAAGCTGACCTTTTTCGTCGAAAGAAAGCGTCTAAATTGGAACCAGCTCCCAAGAAACAATTTATTTCTTTATCAAGCGAGAAAGAGAAATTGGTAGCTAAAAAGGTTACAAGAAAGACACTAAACGCTACTAAAAATGCCATAACTACGCGGGAAACATCGAGATTCTTGAGAAACAAAACTCACTGTTTCCCTCGGGGCTAGTTATTAAGTGTATATTCATAGTATTAGCATATTAGTCTGCACTTCTGTCTTAGGACCCTGGACAGCTTCATCCTCTGTTGTTACGCAAAACAATCCATACCAAATCTCAAGTGTGACTCCTCTGGTAACCAGTTCTCGAGTTGTGAAGACATGCTGAAGAACACTGCTATCCACTCATGCATTTGGATCCTTGGTTTCCTTGCCTCCTTTGGCAACCTCGCCGTCATAATTTGGTGGACAGTGATAATGCGTCGTGAATCTCGAACAAGAGCAGAGAGTCGTGAATCGCGATCAAGGAGAGAGAAAGCTAACATCCAGGCACTCCTGCTGTCCAACTTGGCATGTGCAGACCTGTTGATGGGGGTCTACCTCCTGGTGCTTGCTGTCTATAACACAATTTGGCAGGGTGAATACTTCCAGCATGATGTTCAGTGGAGATCTGGACTAAACTGCCAGGTTGCTGGAGCTATTTCTACCCTGTCGAGTGAGGTCTCAGTCATGATACTGGTCGCCATTACAGCTGACAGAGTCAACAGCATTCTTTTAGATTTCTCAGCTCGGCGCCTGACCATGAGAGCAGCACTGATTATTTCCCTTGTCATGTGGGTGATTGGTCTTGCTGTGTCCTTCGCACCATTATGTGCTCCCAGTTACTTTAATGATCGCGTTTCTGGCTTCAGCTTTTACGGACGTTCAACTGTTTGCCTTCCCTTACAACTGTCTGCTGACACACCAGCGGGTTGGGAATACTCTGTTGGTGTTTTCATCGTGGCTAATGGCACTGCATTTGTCTTCATCCTTATTTCTTACATCGCAATATTTATTAAAGTCTGGAGATCCTCACGTCGAGTTCGTTCCACCAGCAAAGCAGACTCAGCTCTGGCCAAGAGAGTGTTTTGTGTGGTTTTAACCGATTTCTGTTGCTGGATGCCAGTAATTATACTTGGCGTGTTGTCATTGACTGGTAATTTCCACGGCTCTTCAGGAGAGGCGTACGCATGGATCGCAGTGTTCGTACTTCCTATCAACTCAGCCATCAACCCAATCCTTTACACATTTTCCAGTCCTGACGTCAGAGCTAAAATCTGGTCTAATGTCCTCAAGTGGAGAAATCGGAAGGGTGAGTTAAATGAACTTATGCAATACCAACGTCAAACCGGTATTAGGGGCTTGCAATGGAGTTTCTCTTATAAACCCCAATTATGAGGCACGAATAATTAGTATTTATGTTGAGACAAGAAAAGGTCATTCATAAAACTGGGCTGGTTCGATGACAATAGGATACTGTTTCAGAGTATCAGATTCCTATCATAGTTATAAATAGGCAGTTCTCTCAGTAGAAGTCCTCTCCTAACTGCTAGCCGTCATAGCGTGAACGTCTCAGCATTTCTAAAGTTAAAATCCCTCCCCCAGCCCCGTCTAACCTTCTTAAGAGTGACCTTCTCTTTATCTCCAAGTTTGTACGGTTGTATGATGTTTGTCTGTTCCCACCTTTGTTGAATGACATTTATTTCTCAACACCTCATTGCGATAAACGGATTAGTGATTATCGCGATACTTGAATAAATGGCCACGCTCGTGGCAAATTAATCCCAAGCTGGGTGGTGTCGCGTAGTTGATGTCTTCATTCACCAAACTGAGCTTGACGCTGGCATACAAAGCACATTTCACACATCGAGGCTCTAATTACGCAGTAGCTTTTCTGGTCGCAACATAAAATGTGATTTCAAAAGGGGTATATCATCTAGCTGGGTGATTCTCCAAAACATATTATTTGATGTTGGGAAATGATACAAACGATACATTTTACCTGACATGCCCTGTAAGATGTGGCCCTAGTGTAACACATTATCTTCTATAACTGACAAATGTTGATCCGAGCAAAACGAAATGCATGACGTTCTCAGCGAAACACACAAAGCCAAAACAGACCTCTCTTTATACAAATAATACAAGAGCTGACGAGGTTTGCAGCCACGCCCGTTTAGGCATCACTCTTACATCAAATGTTTGGGAAAAACACATTTTAGAAATCTACCAAAAGGCAAGTAAACTATTAAACCTTTTAAAAGGAATAAAATTAAATTAAATTTCAGACGGCTGTGCTGAAACTGAAAGTCAGCTTCTCGGATCTGTCCAATATGAATCAGCTAGAGTGGACACAAGGGCAATGAAAAGGATTATCGACAGACATTAATGAAAGAACTTGCATGGGAAGATAGGACAATTAGACGTACTATGCACAGATTAGTATTGTACTACAAAATAGGAAAATGGCATGACTCGGCCTATCTAACAGACTTACTACCTTTGAGAGTCAGCCAACGAACTTATATTTCTTTACGATTTGCAATTAATTGTTCTCCATTTACTACGAAGACAAAACGATTTCAAATGTCGTTTGTCCCTCCACCATACAAACTGTGGAACGATCTTACATACAATATGAGAGAACTCGTCTCTATCTCTTTTAAAAAAATCTCATAGAATTCAGTTTGGCATATCTCAGGGTTATAATAAGACTTTTAGCTATTCACTGAACTGATAATCATCAGTTTTACACACTCCGTTACGCCTTGGAAAATTCTTCTCTCAACTCTGATCTGTTTAGAAGGAATTATAAGCCTTCCCCAATGTGGAATGTTTGAATATATTGTATTTCTTTTCTTTTTTCTATTTTTATGTTATGTACTATATATTGGTATAAGCCCCCACGATGACCTAATACGCTCTTAGGGCAAACACTATGAGTTATACGTTTTAAGCAATACATTGTAGATACAGAATGAGTGGCCCTACATTATGGGATTTACAGACTCGAGCTGAAAGCGAGAGTTTGTAAATTCCATAAAGCACTGACATGGCTTATCAAACGACTAGGTGTATAGAGTCATGTTTTCAGTTATTTTGTTGATACGAACTATTTTGGTCGAGAAAATTGAAGCAAAAGTTTATGTAAATCAGGACGAAATCTAGATTTACAGATCACTTATCGCTCAATGATTTCCTTTGTTTTGCTTCATGAATTATTAATTATTAATTAATTAGTTTGATAATAAAAATAAATAAAATGTTGACCTCGTGGTGTTGGTTATTTCTTTGTTCCTTGAGAGCCATGTTCAGATCAGTTAGCTATGATCCAAATGACATCAATTAATGTACATAAATTTGATTTTTAGCGTCGCCGGAACCCGCCCCCATCCCTGGACGATACAGAGCAAGGTATGTTGTTCCCTAAGATAAACGTAACGTTAATAGCACTAGGACTTAGTAAAGAATAAAGGTAACTTACTAGGACTTTAGCCGGGTATATGGGCCAACAAAACAAATCTTTATAAGTCAGATATAATGCCGTATCTGGAATATTGTCATGCAGTCTGGCACTTCTGTAAGGCATCCGATAAAAGGAAACTGCATGGAAAGGGTTCAGGAACGTGATCTGATGGTATTTTTACTATCAAGACGCCAACTTACGAAGAGCTGTTAAAGAGAGCAAAGCTGCCTCGTCTCCTTAACAGACGCTAACCAAACATTGTAATACTCGTGTACAAAGTTTAGAATGATCTTAGCCATCCACATATATTAGCAATATTTAAAGCCATTTATAAGGGCTACAATTTGAGAAACGCATGATTTTCACCTTCCTAGACTTAATACAATTAACTATGGTTTTCTGGGCCATATCTATGGTCAAAATTCAACATAGAAGATACTTATAGAAGAAAATAATCTTAAACGATGCATAACAACTAAGGACCTCTCCAGCTTGATAGATAACATCTGTAATGACTTCCTCCTCTGTTGCTATTAGAATGTAACCAGGTATACGTAATCTTTTTTTTATCCCAATCTCTGTAAATATCTAGTCATATGATCAATTGACATTTTGTAACTTGTGGATGTGTGTAAGCGCAGGACTGAGTTATTGGGATTAGGGAAAATCGTGCCACTCACTCGCTTACAATCCTAACATTCCTTTTCTTAGCAATTCCTAACATTCCTGATGTTAGCACGACAAAGAGCCTTGCAACGAGCTAACGCGTTTTAGGATTGGCACAACTCTATGGCGTAAACATTCCTAACATTCCTGGTGTTATGACGCCAGTCAGCCTTGGAAGGAGCATTCAAATGAGGTTATTTCTCTCTGAATCGAAACCCAAATTTATAAGTGTAAAATTAACACCATACGATACTCTCGTAAATCAGACATTAGCATTGCTCTTTGTTGACTTCTACCTGACAGAATTATTTAATCGATTCAGAGGGTTTCTTTAGTTCTGCCCGGTTCTGCTCAGTATATTATAAGGAACAGCATCGAGAGCCGAGGGAGGATTTCTCCCGACGCCGCATCAGACGAAGGAACTTTACAGATCATCCCTCGACTGTCGTGAAAATTTAATTACTAATTTCCCGAAATGTCATACTATCACTTTCGCGTAATAACGGAACAAATCACTGAGAAGTATTGTTTCTCTGCCTAGACTAAAGACGGGAGGTGAGGAGTTAGGAGCTTTTTTTTATTTCGCACTATTTCATTATTTACAATTGCGTACTTAAAACAAGAAATAAAAGGGCAACAAAGGAATGGAGTTCTACATTTTCAATCAGCGCTGGTAAATCAGATACGGAGCCATTGTTCAAAGTTACCATCCACGACACTCCGATCACAATAATGGCAGATTTAGGCGCTAGCATCAACGTGCTGGATGATAAACAGCTGTTATGTGTTGTGTGTTACAGTCCACCTTATAATACTATACGCGATACAACTCAGTTTTTAGAATATCTGCAGAACAGTGTAGATCAAATCAATCAAACTCCAAATACTATTATTGTACTAATGAGCGATTTTAACGCCCATTTTGACGTTCAAGACACTTCTATTTAATTCGCCTGTATCAATGGTTGGAATATAACAATTTATTTCAGATTATTAACGAGCCTACACGCATAACTCAGCGCGGTGCAACACCCTTAGACCTTGTTATTACCAATGCTCCCGGTTATTGTGTTTACTCTGGTACGTACAGCCCACCACTAAATTGTGATCATTCTTTCATTTATGCAAAGATGAATATTTCAGTGACAAAACGTGAGAATAGTTTGGGATTTCAGTCAAAAATGTAAACACGAACAGACTTGTTAATGACCTATTAGTCGTTGACTTGGATGGTATTATCTCCGACACTAGATGGCCAATGCTCTTAATGGAAAAGGTTGAAGCCGGAGTTCCACATGTTCAGTGCTTGGGCCCTTACTTTTTCTTATCTACATTAACGACATGAGCTATAATTTATCTGCAAAGAGTTTTCTCTACGCTGATGATACGTCTATTTTAGATATTGTAGAGAATCCACTCACTTCGCCTATCAGATCGAATAAAGACCTTGATAATATAGATCAGTGGTTAGTAGCTATGAATGCTAAAAAACATACATTCTAAGTGAAATAGTCAAAACCTAGCCACTCATATTTAAACGGTCAACCCGTCGACGAAGTAGGTACTCACACCCATTTGGGTCTAACGTTATCTTCAAATATGTAGTTAACATTCACCAGAAGGCATCCAAACGCGTTATTATGTTATAGGGTTTAAAATTTAAGTACTACTGTATTTCTGCACCTTTCTGCACTTTTGATTAACGACACGGTTTTTTTTTGCTAATTTAATAATTATTATTCTTGTCATTGTTTTTTCGCTTCTTATCTTCTCGCTTCACATATTTATTATCTATGTATTAAGTTATACCACATAAGCTCCCTTGATGAGCAAATGCTCATGGAGGAAATGTGGAGAAGATATATGGTTTAATAAATAAAACAGTTCTCAAAAATGTCAAACGCCCCAGTGACCAAAAAGACCAAAGTATAAATATATCCGTGCAAGTCGAGTGAACCTCTCAGAAAACTCGATCTGAATCAAGGGTATAACCTACTTAAACTAGCACCCGAATCATACTACATCACAACATTCAGCACGAACGTTGGTATTTCTGCGCAGCAGAAATCTTCCAAAACGCCATTCTTGAAGCTATAACTGACATCGATGGTGTGCTCGACATAACTGATTAAACACTGGTGTATGGAACGTTACAAGCCAGCCACGAAGCGAGTCTATAAGCTCTACTTCAGATACTTCGAGAGAAGGGGTTAACTCTAAACCGGAAGAAGTGCGAGTTCAACAAGAAGAACCTAGAGTTATTTGGATACGTGTTCTCAGAGAAAGGCATATCTCCAGACCCAAAGGAAGTTCGGATCATCATAGAAATGGAAACCCCCAAGAAGGCAGGTGAACTACGGAGAAAATGACATCGAAAGGGTAATCTCTAAGGATAGAGCTGTTCTACGGTCACTCGCCGTCCGGGATCCAAAGAGGTTCAAAGCGGACGATCTTGGCTGGAGAACTACTTTCACAACACGCCATTATATCAAATTGACCCAAGTCTTAAACCCAGGAGGTGCAGCCGACATTCTTGCCGGGTTACCATTGGACCTAGCAGAGAACTATGAAAGGCAAAACAACTTGATGGGCTTTACCCAAGCATTTTAGGAACTCCGGGTAAAGCTTTGTTACAGACTCATCCCACTGTACTGAAGAGGACTTTAGGTTAAGTTAGGGTTGGGCAGTTTTCCTTCGGTTTGGATAAGGATTGGGAGTGGGTGAGAGTAATAATGTTGGAGAGGGCAGAATGGGATATTCTAACGTGACGGATGGGGTCAGGGGAGAGTATTTCATAACTAAACGCTAATGAGTATGCAAGAAGGATAATGGACTATTCAAACTCTTTGAATATTCATTAGGCTTCAACATGACATCATTAGCACTATATAAACTGGAATTAATTATGCAAATGTGTCAGTTGGACAACTCTTTGGGAAAGAAAGTCCGAAAGAAAGCCCACACACCCCTTCTTGCCAACTCTGTTAGTGCTTCATTCCGGTCTACCCAAACGAGCCTACTCGTCAGGAGTGACTATCCATAACTAAATGCTAATAAGTATGCAAGAAAGTTCATGGACTACTGTCACTAACTAATTCATTTGAGAGCTTCCAATATTAATAAAGTTTTTTTATGGGCCAGCTGTCGGCCATGTAAGTCGACGGGAAAGTTTGCGATTTTCTGGTCTTGTGGACTATTAAATGGGGGTTTACGTAGTAGTCGGATTACGCCACCACATACAACGGCAAGTACTGAGATGAAATCGGATAATGGTGTTTGTTACAAACTTCTATAAAGCCATCGGCTCCTTTCAAATCAAGTCAACTGTTTAATATTATGTTTATTGTTTGAGTTGGACAGACTCAAACAATAGCAATTTCCTATTTAATCCAAGTCGGCTTGAGTGTTGCCTCCTCTATTTCATTCTGCATTTTTTATTCATTGGACTAAAGGGGGATGTCAGATACATTTTGTAATGTATGCATATTACAATTCCCTCGCTTAGTTACCATAAGCCAATCACATTGTAGCATGTTTGTTTGTCATGATATGTGATAAACAGCCGTTCCGCCGTTTGAATAACCCACTTTGACGATGTTGCTCTCTTCTGCACATATACCTATCAACTTTCCAAATCATCATCCTATTTAATATTCCCTCTTTTCTAATTATTATATATAATAAACGGTGTGAAATATATCTGAAACGGTAGTACGCACGCCTACTCGTTTATCGCTCCTATGCGTCACTGTTCCACATGGATTAGCAGTAAATACTTGGTATTTCTTCTCGTTTGCGAAGAGAACCGAATAAAAACCATATCCACAGAGCCCATTTTAAGATTGGGGCTTGACACAGGCATCCCGAGTAATAAAGATAAACCGTTTAGTTCGCCAACGCGGATTAAATTTGATTACGCAATTCAACTAGCTCACTTTAAAAGGAGATTCTATGAAAGGGACATGCGTGAATTTCCTTTTAACTCTTTGGTGCCTGACCCTGCAAATAACGTTCCAATTCTTCCCATATGAAGCATGTTACCTGGAAAAAATATTGCATCAAATCTAGACATGCTGGAAATACGATGTTGCGATATTATTTCAAGGGATGAATGACTTAAAAGCCAGAGCTGTAACGGGGATCGATGGACTCTCCCACTTTGGAAAATAGTTTTTAAATAGTCAGCAGTATTTAACTACCCCGGGCTAGGCAAACTTGAACTGAGGGGGAGGGTTGAGTTAGCACTCAGAATTTCACCAGTTCAGCTCAAACGCGCTCAGGCGTCAGAGGATTAAAGTTAGCAAGTCGAATTTCGTAATGAAATTGTAACTAATTTGTTTCCCTTTATTAACTTTTACTGATATGATATTACTAGTATACCCAATAGAACAATATAAACTATGGGATTATCCTCGGAACGCACGATTTCATTGCATGCTCAGCGTGCTAGATTTATGGGTTAGAGACTGATGTGCGTTATTTGTCGGCAAATACAGGCACGCACTGACTGTACGATGAACGAAAAACAATGAACACTGCATGAGGCCGAAGGCCGAATGCAGTATGAAGGAATTTTGAGTTCATTGTACAGTCAGCAAGTACCTGTATTCAAACTGAGTGTTTCAACTGAAATTAGTTGTCAATAGACCGATTAGCTTCGAGGTCACATGGTCGGAAGTGGGTATACGTAAACATGGCATCAGATTCCCATACAAACCACAAACTGTAAGTAACGTATTCAATGCCAAATAATTTCCGTAAAATCGAACTGATTTCTGAAATATCCACAGCCTGCAAGGCACTAGGCAAAATATCAACTGATCAAAATGTGAGGGATCTAGCTGTGCTGGGAAGCAAGCAGTCGTGTTTTAAGTTTTCCAGGCATTATCTAAACATTTTCCCACGGACTTGGACTTATTCCAAATACAGACAAATGTATGGTTAACTGAAAACACGACTGCTCGCTTCCTAGCACAGCTACATCCCTCAAATTTTGATCGGTTAATCTTTTGCCTGGTACCTTACATTTTCAGGCTGTGAATAGTTCAGAAATTCGATATTACGGAAATTATTTGGTATCGGATTCCCATACAAACACTGTATTTCATGCTGTGTTTGCCCATTTCATACCACGTGACTAGCTTGTGACGTATGAAGCTAACTCGGTCTATTAACAACCAAGAAATCAAATATTCCGGCTGAATAAAATCATTGTCATAAATATCTCCACAAAGAAATGACATTTCAATAGATAATGAATAAAACAGAATTTATGTTATCATTCTAACGGCTTTCGGTCAGTGAAATTGACGGAAAGAAAACAACAGACAACGCGAAGCCGTCGTGCAATTGCAATTGATTCAGTATTGTACATAGCTCAAACGTTTCTCTTGAAGTCATGTATTCAAATATCAATTATTTAGCCAGCTTAACCCATACACTGTCTACTTTCTTTTGTAGTTTCTTTTATTCGAAAATGGCTAACCTTATTTCAGTGGTTTGCATAGGAATTGAAATCTTGATTCCGGCCTCCATGCTCACTCCCGATCCAATGCAAATATTTTCCAAATTGAAAATTCCTGGATTTTCTACACATCCACTGAATTTTTCTTATTGACAGAGTAAGGTCTCGTAAATAGAAGCCTCTTCTTTAGTAAGACTACTATAGTGTTCTGGAATCTTTCCAAAGCCGATATTTGCTCACTGTATGACTTATTTGTACTTGCAAGGCTTGCAAATCAACCATTTCCAAGGAGCGATTATGCAAATGTTCGTCTCAAAATATATATTCTGTCATACAGGAGACAGAACTGATTCAATCCTGCTGTTACCTTTCTAGAAATTATCTGCTATTCTCGCTATTACATATGCGGCTGGAATGTCGTTGGAAATAGAGATTACTTTATGGAAAGTGCTGGTGTATGGTTTTACGCACGAGTTTGTTTTCACAAAATGAACGAGCGAGTGAGTTAATGAGATTTTTCTTAGGTTTTATTTACGTCTTGTCATTGAACGCGTAGCTCTCAATTTTTTGTTTTGCGTTTCGTATCCGGTTAAAGGCAGACTAACATTTATATATGCTCGCTACAATCAAAATGGAAAAAAAATATTACTTTATAAACTGACATAAGCTTTGAAATAGTTCTTCAACATCAATTTAGAACTGTCTTTGATTCAACAAATAAAGTTTCTAAGTTGTTTGCTACGAGTTTCCAGACAGCTCCACGGCTTGTAGGTTTTCTATGCTCACAGTCACAGAATAGTTACGATTTTTCAAATGTTTATGCTCTATATCCTCTATGGAAGTTGAAATCACTCCTCGAAGGATTGAAAGCTCGTAATCTTCGCCGTATGTGATCATGTAACGCCTTTACTTATATAACTACATTGGATTCCTGTAACTCAGCGCATTACTTTCAAGATCCTATTACTTAATTTTAATGCACTTAACGGTTGGCATCGATTTACTTAAACAACTTGTTATAGAAATATGCACCGAGTAGATCCCTACGTTCTAGTAGTAAATATTTGCTAAAGGTTCCAATGTGTAGAACCAAGACCTAAGATGTGGTATGCTCTCCCAGACTCTATCAGACTCTTGTCTACGCTGAACACTTTTAAATCCAGTCTTAAAACGTATTTATTTCGTCAATTTTATGCTGTATAATTTGTTTTAGCTTATAACTCTGTGCTTTTTTGTTTTTGTTTTATTCAGTTTCATAGTAATTTGTCAAGTGTTTTAGACATTTTTATGTCATCTGTAAAGCGCCTTTGAACTTTGGAAAAGAGCGCTATATAAGTTCTATATATTATTATTATTATTATCTCAATATCTGTTGAGTTCTTTCGGTAGAATTGCGTCAGGTTTTCCGGGATTTTATGCTTCCTTTTTCTATCTTATGAAATTATGTAAGTACCTCTAGGTCGGTTTCTCTAAGTTTTTGCTCTTATAATTTGTGTTTGTTTGGTCGATAATATACTCCTCAATCGACTTGGAAGTTTTAACATCGCTAGTCGGTGGTTTAAAATCAAGATTACACTATTTAAAAAGAAAGTCAAAACCTTCAACTTTTGTAGTGGATTAAAGTGGCGCCTCCGATATCAACATCAAGTTTGAAAATCCCGGTACGTTTTGACATGTTTTCTGATACGACAAAAACGCTTTTCGCATGTGTGAAAAAGCCGCTTCGCGATTCTGATTGGCTAAGGAAAATTTTGAAGCGGGTTTTCGTTTGAATGATTCTATACGTAAATCTCAGTTTGTATGTAATAATGAGGTCTTTCAAACATGTATCAGGTCTCCCTTCCTCGGGTTTACATAACAACTTGAGAATTCTCTCAAGGGTGAGAGAGGATCTGGATCGAGTGCATTATTGGTGTCAGGAGTGCTTTGTTTAAGGGTTAGAAACTGATGTGAGTGCTTTATGGGCAAATATAGGCACGCGCTGACTGTACGATGAATGGAAGTATGAAGAAATGTTGAGTTCATCGTACAATCAGCAAGTGACTATATTTGCCGATAAAGCACAAACATAAAGTCTCTAACCCTTTTAGTATTCAAACTGAGTGCACTGTCAGCAGTGAATTACAATTGAAATCAGTTGTCAATAACAATTTCATAAGGACGTCAAATCATTTTATGGTAAATAAATATATCCACAAAAGAAATGTCACTTCAATGGACAATGAATGGAAAAGGACTTTTAATATCGAACTAAGTTGAAAACTTTGCAAATAATAACTGATTTACTTTAGCGTTCGGTCAGTGAAGTTGACGCCTTGCGAGCTCAATTGAATCAGTATGATTGTACATTTAACTCGAAAACGCTTCTCTTGGAGCCATGTATTATTCAAATTTCAAGTATTTAGCCGGCTTAACTCCTAGATAGTCTACTTTCTTTAATAGTTTCTTTCATTTGAAAATGACTAACCTGCATATTCCATTGAATTGAAATCTTGAAACCGGTCTCCATATGATTTCCCTGCTAGCAGAGGTCTCTCTCTGTCTTGGTAAAGTGGAAGGCGAGGGAGAGATCTCTGCCGACATCCGACGCTTGCCGTCCACTTTCATGGACGAGTCAAACCAGGTTCGAAAACACGTTTTACCGGAAATAGCTGTACGCGTCAGTTGTTTGTTACAGTTGTTTCGTGCGCTCATACGTACACGTGAGATCGCATCACTTGTTGCCAAGGAAACTTCACGCATGCGCGACAGAGAAAGCGTCGGATGTCGGCAGAGGTCTCTCTTCTTCGCCTTCCATTTTACCAAGACAGAGAGAGACCTCTGCTAGCAGGGAACCATGTGCTCGACTCTGATGCAAATATATTTCAAATAACAAATCCTGGGTTTTCGAACCATCCACTGAATTCTCGCTTCATTTTCTCCTCTTATTGACAGTGAGGTCTCGGAAATAAAATCCATTTCTTCAGTAAGACTACTACTGTGTTGTAGAAGCTTTTGTTCACTTGGACAAATGTTGACTTGTTGTATTTCCAGCGCTTGCAAATCAGCCACTTCCAACGATCGATTATGCAAATGTTCACCTCAAAATATATATCTTCTGTCACACAGGAGACAGAGTTCAATCCTGCCGTTACGTTTCTAGTAATTGTCTACATTTTCACTGTTAAATATGCGATTGGAATGAGGTTTTCCAAGCCGTCCAAACACGTAACTAAGCGAAGTGCTGGCTCACGTGCTCTCCTGTATCAGGTCTCTCTTCCCATAGGAAAGAGAGGATATGGGTCGAGTGCTTTGTGTAAGGGTTAGAGACTGGTGTGAGTTCTTGATCAGCAAATACAGACACTCGCTTATTGTACGATGAACGAAAAATAATGAATACTGCATGAGGCCGAAGGCCGTACAGCAAGTGCCTGTATTTGTCGATAAAACACAAACATAAAGTCTCTAACCCTTTTAACATAAAAACTGAGCGCACAGCAGTGCGTTTCAATTGAAATCAGTTGTCAACAACCACTTCAAAAGAAGTAAAAGGTTCGGGCTGAATAAAATATTTTTCGTAAATATCTCCATAAAGAAATGCCATTTCAATAGAGAATGAATAAAACAGGAATTGTTTTATCATTATGAGTAGATAACTTTGCAAAGATTCATTTACGTTTGGCGTTTGGTCAGTGAGAAGCCATCCTGCGATTTCGATTGAATCAGTATTGTACATGACTCGAAAACGTTTCTCTTGGAGCCATGTATTCAAATATCAAGTCCTTAGCCGGCTTAACTCGTTCTGTCATCTTATTGACAGAGTAAGGTCTCGGAAATAAAAGCCACTTCTTCAGTAAGACTACTATAGTATTTTAGAAGCTTTTCAAAGGCTATTGACTCTTCTTAATATTTATGCGCATATCTAATTCGCTACTCGAAAACGAGGTTATCCCCTCATCGGGGATGCCGCAACGTCCACCTGAGTTCAAAAGGACAATTCACGAATTTTCCCTTTGTCTCCAATGCACAGAAGAACACAGCAATGTTTCGTCCGCGACGCCATTTTGCTTTTCAGCTAAGAAACGATGCGGGGATAGCCTCGTTTTCGAGAAACTAATTATATGCGCATAAATATTAAGAAGAGTAAATATTTGTTCACTGCATGATTTGGTTGTACTTGCAACGCTTGTTGCAAATAACCCATCTGCATGGAGCGACTATGCAAATGTTCGTCTCAAAATATATATTCTGACATAAAAGAGAGACATAATTCAATCCTGCTGTTTACTTTCTAGCAATTATCTGCCATTCTCGCTATTATATATGTGGTTGGAATGTCGTTGGAATGAGGTTTTCCAAACATATATCAGGTCTCCCTTCCTCGGGTTTACATAACAACTTGAGAATTCTCCCAAAGGGTAAGAGAGGATCTGGGTGGAGTGCATTATAGGTGTCAGGAGTGCTTTGTTTACCAATAATCCACTATCATTAGGCAATCACATGCCTGGATTTTGTACTGTGCACGAAGTTTGAATATTAATTAAGGGTTAGATACTGGTGTGAGTGCTTTATCGGCAAATACAGGCACGCGCTGACTGTACGATGAACGAAAAGAAGGCCGAATGCAGTATGAATTTGTTTTGGGAGTTCATCGTACAGTAAGCAAGTGACTATATTTGCCGATAAAGCACAAACATAAAGTCTCTAACCCTTTTAATATTCAAACTGAGTGCACTGTCAGCAGTGAGTTGCAATTGAAATCAGTTGTCAATAACAATTTCATAAAGAAGTCAAATATTCCTGATGAATGAAATACTTTTTTGGTAAATATCTCCAAATGTCATTTCAATAGAGAATAAATGAAAACATGACTTTTACTATCCAACTAAGTAGAGAACTTTACAAGAATAATTTACTTTGGCGTTGAGTCAGTGAAGTTGACGGAATGAAAACAAAGTCAAATCGAGCTCAATTTAATCAGTATGATTGTACATTTTAACTCGAGAACGTTTATCTTGGACTCATGTATTCAAATATCAAGTATTTAGCTGACTTATCTCCTAGACTGCCTACTTTCTTTAATAGTTTCTTTCATTCGAAAATGACTAACCTGCAGATTCCAGTGATTTGAAACATAGAAACCGTGTGCTCGACTCCGATACAAACATTTTCCCAAAATTTTCCACTTCATTTTCGCTTCATTTTCTCCTCTTATTGACAGAGTAAGGTCTCGGAAATAAAAGCTATTTCTTCAATAAAACTTCTAGACTGTTGTAGAAACGTTTGTTCACTGCCACACATGTTGACTTGTTCGTTGTTGTACTTTCCAACGAGCAATTATGCAAACGTTTGCCTCGAAAACAATTATGTCACACAAGAGATAGAGTTCAATCCTGCCGATACCTTTCTAATACTTGTCTGCCATTTTGTATAGCAAATCATATGGTTTCGAGTGCAATTCGGAATAAATTCGAACGAGCAAGTTTTCAAAGAGTTTAAAAATTGCACGAGCAAGCAGGGCGAGTGGAATTTTGAGGTCTTTGAAAACTCGCTCGTTCGAATTTATCCTGGATTGCACGAGAATACCATGATTTGTTTTTAATAATACAGACAAAAAATTCGAACAAACTCATTGGACCACATATAAACAACAGACCATAATAATTTTTACACTGTGCTCAAAGGAAGAGGTTTCATTAGCAGGATTAGCAGCGTGCAAATTTTGAGACAATCCTGAATCAATATTATATTGTGCCAAATGTGTGGTAGTTTGGAAGACCTGCAAGTACAACAAGTACAAAGAACTCGGTCAATGTTTGTGGCTGGGGCTGAACATCAAAACATGGCCATTTCACAATTTGACTCGATCTGACCAAAATTGAAGGGAACGCAACAATTGTGAAGCATGGTTTGGTTGCCTGTGACTACTGGTTACGGCTGGAAAAGATGCCCTAGTGTTGAATTTAACGAGTTACAAGGCCCGGCGGTGGTATCTCTAGTGGAAATCGGAAAATCGCAAATGGAAAGTTGAATTTGGACTTCTTAATTCTTCGTTCGTTTCATTGTAGTTATTGTAGTCATTGTAGTCAACAATCTGTTCAGCAATTAGACTATGAGCTCGTAGTTTCTATTATACAAATAGTGTCCGTCGAGAAACTATCGACTGATAGTTGCCCGCGGAAATTTGATGTTTTTTAAACAAATATAAGCCCGATAACTAGTTTTAAGAACATAAAATTTCCAAGGAAAACTATCAGCTGATAGTTCCGAGCCAAACACAGTCTAATTGTTGTTAGTATAATTTCATCAGTGAATATAGAGATCCCCGTGCACTGATTGGTCGAGAATTACGTCATACGTCGCTATATTCACCTCCAGAGCGCCTGGAGGTGAATATAACATACAAGGCATTTACCAAAATGGCCACTCGCATATTTACTGATGTTTCTCACGAATAAATAAATAATATGAAAGAAAAAGCTTTTCCAAAACCCACTAAAGAAGCAACTAAATAAGTATGGCTAAACTTGAAGCTTATTTTAATCCATAAGCCGTCACAAACAAAGTTTACTTACGAGTTTTGGCCCGGGTTGAGTTTATTCGGTCCTCGTGAATCACAACTGAAATAACGTCTACTTAGAGCAATAAATAACACAACGAGACTTTGGAACTGTTCGACTTAAAAAGAGTGTACTTACTTGAGTTATTTTCCCCGTGGTTCTTGATAGAAAAACAACAAGTTCTAGTTTTCATTCAGAAAGCCGGTTGCTGTTATGCTCTTCTCTCGCCGCTCTCGGTGTGTTTTCAAGTTTTATCTCATACCGAAATCATTTGTCTCTTGATTTACCATTGTCTTTGATTCTGTGATGGCTATAATCCACAAAACTACAAACTGTAGTTTGTAGTTTCCAGCAAATTTGTCCTTTGAAGTGAACTCATGAAAGCGGTTCTTTTCGATAAATTTGCACTCGCCGTGGCAGATTTTCAGTCAGCCGAGTTTGCCCACTTCCACTCATTTTCGCTGCATTTCCTCTCTTTGTAACACGGTTCGAGGTCTCAAAAGTGAGGACTGCTGCTTCAACTTGAATTCTAGTGTGCATTTGGACTGCTTTTCGGTATTTCTCTGTCTTTAGCAAATCCATTCTTGTAGTCCCTGCAAGTCTCCTGTCGAGTCGGTTCGTGCAGTGAACCGTAGCGGCATGTGATTATGCAAATGTTGTCACAAAATTATCCTGTCACGCGCGCTTGTAAAACTTATAAAAGGGTCGTAAGTCAGACTAATAATTTCTAGTTTTAATTTCTCTGATATTCACTGATGAAATTATACTAAAACAATTATTCACTTCAGTCTCAGTGACTGTTGGTGAATATTTACCTCGACTTCGTCTCGATAAATATTCACCAATAGTCACTTCGACTTCAGTGAATAATTGTTAATTATTGTTCATCACAATATTGTCTTCCGCTCTCAGCGGGCACTATTATACAAATAGACTATGTCCGTCGAGGAACTATCGGCTGATAGTTGCCCGCGTAAATTTGATGTTCTTAAAACAAAAATGCTAGTTTTAAAGGGACTCTGTCATGAATAACATGCCTGGTTACTAAGCCACCCAAAACTTGAAATCGTTCGCCAGCGCTTTCAAGTTTAAAAAGCAAATATATCCCGAGGAGCTCACAACATAGATTCAATCCGTCCACATCGCAGTCTATTTAGAAAGATTTTGAAGAGCCTGAAAGAACACTGGAGAACGTGTCAGGAAAGCCCACAATAGTATATTCCTTGTTTGGAACATTTACGAAGCCTGAAACGATTTCAAACACCGCTTTTGAGATGCGACTTTCGTGTTTACAGTGCCCGGGTTTCGGCGGCCAGTGAAATTACGCTTCGGCTGTTCATTCCTGCTTGCATTCCTCCCCTTTAATACGATTCTGACTACAAGAACTCTTGCGTTTGTAAGTAATTTTGTCTCCCTGAAAGTTGGAGAGAGAATAGATGAGTACATTTTGTAAGTTCTCATCGAGAAAGCACAACTCGAATACCTAGAAATGTAGTTTACGGCAAAACACGGTAAATTCGACATCCGGTCACTGAAATTCGCCAGAATGTGTTTCTCTTCAGCCTGAATCTCCATTGCAGCAGTGACAACAATACAGACATGTTTTTCTAACTGAATGCCTTCGAGCAAGAGCCAGTTTGTATTGTAAATATAACTGTCGTTGTATCGCGATCGCAAGGAACTGAAACTCATTACAATTTTTCAAGTGTTATGCATATCATGACAGAGCCCCTTTAATAACATCAATTTTCCAGGAGAAACTATCAGTCGTTGTAGTTCACCACACAATTTTGGCGCGCGCTCATTGGTCAAAAGCTATCACGTGACGTGATAGTTGTCGTCCGCGGAGGCAAACTATCAGGCGATAGTGCCCGCTGAGCACGAAAGACAATTTTGTGTTGAACAATAACGCAAATAGACTATGTCTGTCTCGGACCTATCGGCTGATAGTTTCCCTTGGAAATTTGATGTTCTTAAAACTAGCATATAAGCCCTCGAACTGCGTTCTCGGGCTTATATTTGTTTTAAGAACATCAAATTTCCGCGGGCAACTATCAGCCGATAGTTCCTCGACGGACACAGTCTATTTGTATAATAGTTCCGAAACAAACACAGTCTATCTGTCGTTATTGTTCATCACGAAATTGTGAACTTTGCATCCGCGGACACAACTATCAGGTCACGTGATCGATTTTGGCCAATGAGCTCACGCCAAAATTTTGAGGTGAACTATAACGGCTGATAGTTGACGAGGAGCGTAGCCATAGAAACTGAGAGCGAGTAGTCTAATTGTTTTAGTAGAAAACAACTAGAAGTTCAATCTTAAACTGAAACAAGATTTGTTTTGACATTTTGACGACTTGGCAGCCATTATTTTGCTTTTGAAAACCGGCTTTTTCGCTACTCACTATCTATCACAGAATAGATAGCGAGTAGCTTAGCCAATCAGATTGCAGGATTCGTTATAGAACAATAGTTGGTTTCCACTAAAACTCTATAGAAACACGGGGAATGTTTTCTATTTCTTAAATAGAACAATGATAACCATCTTTTATTTGTTAACTAACTTTCATATGCACAGATTAAAATGAAATAATATTAAAAAGAATATAATTATGACATTTGTCAGAAGAAAAAAGGACAACATAATATCCCATAAGAAGTAATGAAAGCAAAAGGCAAGTTCCGGGATTAACATTTGTTTTTGTTTTTCTTTCAGGAGAGAGAATGAAGGATTTGAAATGGAGGAAATTGAGGTTCATCAAGTTCCAGATCCATAAACTTCGACCTCAGCCCTTTCATCTGCTAAGAGTGATTTCTGCTATTAAACTAAACCACCTAACAGTGTCTACTAAAACAAGTCCTTTCTCGATCCGACCAATGTCCCAAGAAAAGCTGTCCAAGAGTAGTGAGCGTTATATAGTTGAACTCTACAAGCTCAGCCTTTGTACCCAACAGTAACGTATAACTAAGTACTTTGACTAATTTGACCACAATTAGCGACACTCCGTGTCATTGATCAAGACTTGAGACTGAAAGAAACATTGAAAGCTTCTATGTTGTGAACTGATAGTGGACCAGCGTTAATCATATTTTCAGTGTACACAAGTTATTACATTGAAAATCAATTCCTCATAATGTTTTAGTGGACATCATATATGGGCCGGTTTGCACCCACCCTGGGGACCAGAGGTTCAATGTTTTGCCTTTGCTTGGTTTGATTTGGCGAGCGACACAGCCTTCGTCGCTTGCTACAAAATTGACCACATTTTAAATTTCTTGCATAAAATTCGCAGCCAGTTCATCTCGTCTTGACAATCATAACAATTTAAAGGAATTTTAGCTGAACTAGGTTAGGCTTAAATTTCTCCCGTGAAGTTTTCCGGCAATCTTGATGGTTCATGTGAAATCGGACAAAGTTATCCAAAACATTTACTTTTCTAAATGTTTTTCTCGATTGTCCTGCTTTGGCTCAGGACAAATGAAATTGAAGTGTGCGTGGAATTTCAGGCAGTTTTCAGAAAACACAGCTGCACTGGGACAAGTTGACCGATGACAGGATTTTAGACAAACATGGACAAAACTTGTTCTAGTGCGGCTCGAGCCAAAATAATACAATAGACCAGTTTCGTATTCGAAAATTACCGCTGAAAATACCAGCAAGAAGGTGCAAAACGCGAAACTACAACAATATGCAGAATAGCCCACCTTCTTGCTGGTATTTATGAATGTTTAACTAAGAACGAGGCTAACCCTGTATATATGCGTCTGTAGTCATCGCATTCAGCGGTAATTTTCGAACACGAAACTGGAGTATTCGGCCAGAGAGAACGGGATCTAACCGATCACGTGAAAGTCACATTTACGTTTGTGACCGAGGTTACTGTAAATAAACCATAGCGTTCTTCTCAGAGCTGGGTGACGCTATATTTCGCAAATATATCGTTAGACACATTTTAGCGCCAGACGTTTCGATGGCCTATACAGGTTAAGGAACTAAAGATTTCCAAAGGGAAAACATCCGGCAATCAGCCTAGGAGCTCGAGGTTTCTGAAGACAAAGCACAGATTCAACTATCAAGTCAATAGAGACGTAGTTATGCAACGATTTTTGTGTGTTTTAATTTGTAAACAGAGTTACCAGGTGGACCAAAAACCGAGGTAGGGGTTACTCCCTATATAAGCCATACGTGTATCTGACACCGTATAGGGTATGGATTTGCGGACGTTCTCAGTCCCTAAAGGGTATCCTATTTTGGAGTATTGTGATTCTTGTATAGGTTATCTGATTATTACCAGACTATCGTTGTTCATTTCTTTCTTTTACACAATTTCCAGTAACCATACAATTGTTTAATTCATAGTCTGGTCTCACTGCAACAGTAGCTAATCGGCATACATTACAATACAATAGTTTATTTAGACACGTAGCGCCAAGGAGCTTAAGATCAAGCCCGTTCAAAATACGTACGTGTATAGCTATACTACTTACAATTGTATATAAAAAGGCTAAAACGACATCTAAAACCTGCTTACTATAAGTTAAATATATCTAGGCATATATCTAGGTATAACTAAAAAAACTAGTACTCGTTTTTTTAGCGTTAGAAAAGGTACAATTATCGAAATTGGCATAGCTCCGAGTACATAGTCACCCCCCTCCCTCCACCAAAAAAATATTGTTACAAATATGAATTGCTACAATTAAGGCCATACCAGGAATGAACGTCACACAATGTAAATGTGTTTACTCTGGATGTGTTTATGCTATATAATGTTAGTTAGCTAGTGATAAGAGTGCTTGCTGAAACACTGTGATTTAGATCCACACGTATTTTGTAGGGTATGATGAAAATTGGATTGCTATATTAAAATGATATTTATAGAAACCGAAGGACACGGTTTGCAAACTAACGTTAGTTTTATTTGTAGGCAATCCACATTATTCAGGCATCGATTTGTTCACAGTTGTATTGCTCTTTAAATGTTTCGTGTTTATGGTACATATCGCGTGATTGTAGAATACATCGTTCAAAAGGGTGTACATGGACCCAGATGGGGTTAACTGACAACTGGTAAACGCCCTATTGATTGAAAACGGACAGAAAACCGAAATCTGAACTGACAAATCTAAATTAACTGACAGTTGAAACATTGAGATTCAGCTTTGAAATTTAACTAAACAATGCTAATTCTCGAAGATTACCCTTCAAATGGTATTCTTGGCGGTGAGCTGACAACTGACATTTGTATACCCCATCTAGATCCTCGTTTAATTAAGAATTAATTAATTATGAAAAGTTGTAAATTATAGGTTCGAGTAGAAATTGTAGACTACTCCACGTTAAGACCACTGATCGGACAGTTTCAAAAGAGGGCGAATTGTGAGAGCATGCTTTACCCTGAAATAACTCGCCACAGGTACACGTGCTGATATACCATTTTAACAACCAATTAATTGCGCTCTTGATCCCTTGAGAAAGTATTTACTGGATGGTAAACAAACTTCCAAATGCTGTCTTAGAAAGATCGACAATCGAGTGGAGGTGAAAAGTAGCATCTACAAACAGGTTTTGCTAATAACACCGATCTCCTACAAGTGCGTTTAGATAAACGAAGTCAGATTCTTTTTCCATCCAGTACAACCACGTGATTGTGTTCCTGCAAAAGGTCCATTCCAAGAAAAGCAAATATTGTACACATGTCGAACACTGTCTGATCAGTTGGTCAGTTAAATAAGACTGGTTTGCGTGGAGTAATGTAGAGACAAAAACACAAGAAATAAATACAAATGTAGCACATTTATTTCCTGGTACCTCTCGTTTGACTCATATTTAACAATAAACAAGCCATTGTTCTATCAAACCGTAGAGCCGGTATAGTGGTAAGCGCTTATCCTCTCACCTCTGTGGCACGTGTTCGATCCCCGATCTCGACGCCAATGTCTGAGGTTTTTTCTCCGGTTTACCACGAACCTAAATCCCACATAAATAAATATACTTAAAAGAGCCGTTGTTTATGGTTTAGCAATCAGGCCGTTTAAGCTCTCTCGCCACGGATTCGATGTCTGAGGGTTTTACTCTGGTTTACCACCAACCTAAATCCCACATAAATAAATATAGATTATTACATGTTAAGAGCTTGATATCGTTCATATTTTTTTTCGAAGCCTCGCTCGTTAAGCAATATAACACTATTTCCATATCTCTGTTTCCTTATATAAACACGCAGGATATGTTGGGAGAACAAAGAAAACTTGAAAATCAAGAGCCGCTAGACGAGTGATTTTCAAGGTTTTCTGAGTTCTGCCAACGTATCCCGAGTGTTTATATAAGAGAACAAAGACATTAAAAACGAACGAACAGGCAAAAAACGAAAAATAAATACTACGCACGCACGATCAGAAGATAAATTCTCCTAACTGTCGTCAGAAGTTCGCCGAGGTGAGACAATTTGCACAGCGCGGGAAATCCCCCAAGAAGTGTGTGGCTGTATTTTGAAAATATCTCCTCACAACGTTCCCTGAAAAGAATAACACAGAATTCAAGACAGTTTTTGCCGGAAAGTTAAGGCATAAGGTATAACAGGCAATGCCTTGAGCTAATACAATCCTACCTAACTGACCGAAATCAAACATGCTAGCTGAAGGGTGTGATGTCTTCGGAAAGTCAATTTAGCTGTGTATTTCCACAGGCTCAAATCTAGGCCCTCTCTTCTTCCTATTATACATAAACGATCTACCAGAATTCTTAAACCAAACAACTCCTCGTCTATTTCCCGATGATACAAATCTAACTGCAACTGGTGAGACTATAGAGGAAGTCGAGACTGCCATGAATAGAGACCTGGATTGTGTAAAAGACTGGCTACTATCTAATATGTTGAGCCTTAATGTAGCCAAAACTGAGATTCTTCTGATTGGCTCTCACTATAAGCTCAGAAATATTGCTACTCGACCCAGTATAAAAATTGAACAGACCTCCCTGAAACAGGTTTTTCATAGCAAAGTCCTTGGGGTGGAGATCGATCAATTTTTATCCTGGAATGAGCATATACAGGAGCCCATTACCAGGAGCGTCCATCTCCCATACTAGGTCTGTGAGTCAACGTATGACCGGATTGAGCAATATTTAGAACAGATCTCACTGAGGTTCATGTGCCCACACTTTGGGAATCCAATCAAACCATAGTCAGGACAATGCAGCGTTAGTGAAATCACCTCAAAGAACAATAGATCATTCTTAGTATCGATAATTACGGCAAGCATATGCACGATCGCAGCAGAGTCAGAAGGCAGTTACCCTGGAAACATGTTCTAAAAATAGCTGAAACCGGTCATACGTTGACTCACGGGTATAGTATATATGGACGCTCCTGGTAATGGGCTCCTGGCATATAGAAAATATTGCTAAAAAGGTGACATCTGGCATAGGAGCCATTCCAAGAATTCGTGATTACGTTGATAGAGAGACTTTGATCGCCATTTATTTAACAATTAGACCCGAAGGCCGAATAGGCTACGAGTCAATAACCCATGAGGCGCAGCTGAATGGGCTATTTAACTCGTAGCCCATGAGGGCGAGAGGTCTAATTGTTTTAGTATAAACTAACTAGTCGGACAGTAGAAAATAATAGAAAGAAAGAAATTGAAGTTGAAATGTTTTTATTATTTCGTGAAAATGTGTGCGGTGGGCTATGACAAATATACCTATAGTAGGGCAGCCAATCAGAACGCAGGATTTGTAATAGTCCACTGGTTGGTTTATACTAAAACGCGTTAGTTCAGTCCCACTTCAGCTACTGCAGTGAGGTGTGGGATACCCTGGGCCAGGGTCTATTGAAAAGACTGCAAAAACCATAGAATAGATCTGCGCGTATTTAATGTACATGGATAATGATGTCCCCCACCAAGAGGCGCTAGCTGCCATAGGATGGGAAACTTTAGGAATCCAGAGAAGAAAAGCCAAAGCAAAGCAAATGTTCAAGATACTAAATGACATGGCACCAAGTTGCCTTGTAGATCTATTTATAAAGAAAAGTGATGTTACTGACTATAACCTTAAGGGGTCCACAACCCCACTGGAGTTGCTACCCCAAAAACCGAATACTTAAATATAAGTTTTTCTTACAGTGGGACACAAGTGTGGAATTCGCTACCTGACCATTTACGGGATTGCAATTCCTTCTCCTCTTTTAAGACTAGAATTGCCTCTCACATCGTTCCTTTGCACTGAAGTATTTTAGTGTCTTTTGCTATAGTATATTTAGTATTTTAGATAGTATATCATAATATTAGTTCTCTTAGATAGGGTATTTTAAATTAGGATTACTTGAATTTTAGCTGTAAATTATTGTAATTTTATGAAGTACACGCGTCTTGTGAAAATCAGCTTTCAGACGACATGTCAAGAGATAACAAGGTGACAAAATAGACATTACTTTTTCAAAGAAGGAGTTTGGCTTTTGCCGCTGATGCCCCGAATGCAAAACCAGCCACGCCAAGACCTCTAGCAAGAAGTGCTGTTTTTGATAAACGAACTGCGTAACAAGGACTGGATAAGTACTTGCTGCCGAGATGTGCTAATGCTTTCACTTTGCTGTAACTGTGCAAAATGTCAAACCGGATATGAATATACCATTGAATATCACGTGCTACTATTTAACGGGAAGTGCGGGTGGCAAGCTGCATTTATGTTTCTATCGTACATGCGTGAAGAGTCTCATACGTTGTTTAAAGTGACACGATGGAAGGACGGTAAGAACTCTAACGATCTACCGAGAAAACGTGTTGGCATACAAAGGAATGTTCTTCTTGTTAGTCGTGTTTACCGCTGCCCTTATAATCATCAGGTTATATCACACGACCCTGCTGTGGTTCGGTCGTTCGGCACGTTCTTTTTGTACTTTTTCACAAACATGGCGTTACCCGTGAGCTATTTCGTTACGTATACTCCAATGACAAATGTACTGTGATGTATTCGCTGGCTCTCTACCATTGAGTTTTCCTTCTTGTTCTGAAGATACGACTACTGGGCCGAGAGAAGAACAAAGTCAAAGAGACTTCGACTTCCCAGGATGAAAAATTATTTCAAAGTGTTTTGTGTGCTCTTACTTGTCCGAAATGCCTTGTGTTTGGCTATCAGCCGATCATACCTTCAAAGTATCCGCGAACATTCATTTGGTGTGTGGGTAAAACAATATGATTCCCTATTCAGTGTTCTGAACGAAAAAGGGCAGGTCCTTGCATGGAAGTTGTCAATAGGTACATCTTTTAAAATAGTCGAAGGAATGCTCCAGTCTTTCAAAAAGCGGCTCGACATGAAAGGAACAAAGATTAAAACAATATATCGACAATTGCTGTCATTCGAAACGTTTACTTCAAGACGTTTTTGGATATGACGTAGAAATTAAACTTGACCTCTTCCATGCAGTCCAAATAATTGTCAGTAAGCTTCCTAAAAAAAGGGCTAGGTGGATCTGTGCTAAGAGCTGTACGACGACGAATGTGTTTCGTACCCCTTTGATCTCGGTATAGTGCATAGGTCTTAAAGCACTCCGTCAATCGAGATTTTAATGCAAAATGTAGAGCGTTTTCTTGTGATGTGGAAAGAAGTAAAGTGTGAAAGTGAAGCGGTGTTGACAAAAGCAGCTTTGAAATAAATCGAAAACTTGAAAGAACACAAGAAAAGGTTGTTTATTTCACATTCCGCCATGGTGTGGATCACATCGTAATGAAGTCCTTCATAAGAGCTTAAAGAGCAATATTGCAAGACAGAGACTTCGACTGCGACTCGCTCTAGCATTACTGGGTATTTTCTTTTATCTCTGGAATGAGAAAAGAGAACCATACTACTCCCCGAACTGAAGCATGCATTCGAAAACTTTGAAACCGCCTACATTAACTATTACGAGAAACTCCTAGACGAAGATGACGATTTAGACGAATCTCGCGAGTGTTATGCCGCCGAAAGAGGAAGAGTTTACGCTCTTTTGGAGAGGGTTGAAGTTTTGGACAAAAGCATGGGCTCCTATCCAGGCCTTCGGGGTTGTTCCAGAACTTGATCCAGATGACTCAGTATTAGTGAGCGTCAAGAATGCTAGTCATTATTCTAAGAAAGGCCGGTATAACCGATCAACGTCGGGATCAAGGTCAACTCCACTGTCAGCTCAAACTCGAAGGCAAGCTCGTCTAAATCACTCTCCAGCGCGAAAGCCGAAGCAGCAGCAGCAACGATAGCCGCCTTAGTAACAGAAGTCGCTACGATCAAACAGCGGCAAGCTCTCAGCCAAGAAGAATTACACCTCCAGCATCGAAAGGAAGCGCTGGAACTAGAGACAAAGTTTGCCAAGGCACAAGTCGTCGAGCAAGCATACGCCAAGGCTGACCTTGAGACCATGCAAGCAGCAAGCCATGTAGTTCCCACATGTTTTCCATAGAAAGCCCGCATACATCCTACCAACCGCTGACTATCTCGCAGGCGCAGGCGCAGACGCATACACATACACATACCCATATCAACCAGTCAAACAAACAAGCAGACCAATAAACGCTCCCGTATACCAACCATTTCTCTCTTAATCCAAATATCCAAATGCAAGGGCATGGAAGAATCGTCGAAGTAATCAACATGGAAATGGCAAAGGAAAAGTCGAGTTCAATAGACCAGCTACATATTTCAGAATCTCTAACGAAGCCACTACTCCTCTGCAACACCAGGCACAGCAAATTGAGCAGGCAGTAAACGTACCGCTAACGCAAGGTAGCCAAGTTACGGGAACGAGTCTAGCGGCGAGACAGTCAGCCAAAACGCGGAAGCAACTCCGGCCAGCGATCCTCGTGAACGAAGCGGCTACGTCGAAATTAGTAGTAATCAGCGAGACTCGAAGAAAGTGAACTCGACAGCCGTCGGCCTTACGATAGTGCCAGTAAAAGTCAAAGCCAAGGCATGCAACACTATCATCGAAACTTCCTCGATGGAGATTCAAACAAGACCTTTTGCACTGAGAAGCTGATGCGTCAATTAAAGATAAAAGGGAAGAAAACGACTCTATCCCTCACGAGGGATGGAAAAGGAAAATAGCAAAACGGAGAGCTCAGTTGTCGGTTTGCAAGTTGCAGACCTGGACGAGAACAATCTCATCGAACTTCCTGTTCTTTTGTCTGCTTCAAAGTTACCTGTAACAACCGAAAACAAGGCCATACCGCAAGACCCTGACAGGTGGCCACACCTGATCGGCTTACTAATAGGAAGTGACGTTCCTTGAGCTTGCACATAAAGAAGGTCAAACGGGGGAACCTTAGACACCAGAACCAAACTCGGCTGGGTCGTAAACGGTCCGCTTGGGAGAACTGTAAGTTCCCGCCGCACAGCAAATCTAATCAAGACTGACGCCGACCTAAGTCAACCATTTGAGAAGTTTTGCAACATGTAATTCAACGATTCGGTGTACAGCTGCAAAACAGCAATGCCTCAGGTAAACCAGCGAGCATTGCGGATGATGAACGACACAGTCCAACTAAAAAACGGTCACTATGAAATAGGACTGCCCTGGACAAGCCGCGATCGCAGTTACCGGAACATCGACTGAAATTACTGAAGAGGAGATTTTCTCGAGATCCTACTTTACTACAGAACTATTCCAACTTTATGAAAATTCTCCTTCAAAAGGTCTATGCGAGGAAAGTGCCGGCCCAGTTTGTATATGGGATGGTTTGGTACCTACGTCATTACCCGGTGTTTCACCCCCAGGTACCGGACAAGACGCGAATGGTATTTGACTGTTCGGCGAAATACTAAGGGACATCACTTAACGACCAGCTATTACAAGGGCCGGACCTGACCAACTCACTTGTCGGAGTCCTTACGCGATTTCGTCAGGAACCGGTTGCTCTTATATCGGATATAGAAAGTATGTTTCACCAAGCACGTGTTCCTGAAACCAACTGCGATGCATTACGGATTCTGACTACACTGACAAGAGACTTCGTAAGTATAGTTTATTGTGGGATAGTCGCCAGACAACTCCGTACTACATAATACAATTAACTAATATTGTATTGTATTCCTAACTAATGGCAACTGCCAGATACGAAAAACCGCTTAAACCACGAAACAACCACCCTGGGGTTGTGGTCAAAAAACGTGGGGAAATGCGGAAACGTACTCCTCGACCTAATGCAGCAACCCGGATTCTCCGAGGGTTAGAGAACTGACTATTCACTATTAACTGAAGCTAAATAATTAATCCATTTTTTTTATTTGAACCAACGTGGAGCTGACTAGCCTAGAATGACTACTTTTCCCGCTCGAAGCATTATATATGCTAGAAGCATTACCCATAATGCTATAGGCTCGTATCCATACCTCTCTACCGTGCCGGCAGAATATCAATTTCTGACTATATCGCTCCGGTGTCGTTCAACCGTCAGAAATTACATATGCTGACTACACTGACAAGAGACTTCGTAAGTATAGTTTATTGTGGGTTAGTCCACAGGCGCCAGACAACTCCGTACTAGAAAGACAAAGAAAGGGAAAGCTAACGAACAGATTACTCAAAGATCGAGATTCTTGGAGACATCTAAGCGCACATTCAGCTCATCTTTAACATAACCATTAGCAGACACATACTTCCATCTGCCGTGTCTCTGAAACGCCCGATCCTCTATACCCGCACTAGCGGCCGCTGTGGCTCCACCCGCTCTCAGGGAGTGAGTACTATATAAGTTAATGTCTGTAACAATATCCTTAAAGGATGACTTAAATGCCTCTCTGATAGTAGAATAACTTATAGACTTATTAACTTTAACCAATTTATAACCAGCCCAGATTTTGGAAACAGGCCTGAAAATAGTGTAAAAACGGGAAATAAGACAGACGGAGTTAAATTTATCTTCGTCTGCTAAGTGCGACCGAACGACGCACTTAGCAGACGTCTAAGCCGTCTAAGACGTCTAAGCCGTGTAGTATAAAAACGAGACGCACTAAACTTGGACGCACTTAGCCAGTCAGGGCTTATTGGAAAACGATTTATGAAAGCGGTAACCATTTCTCCACCATCACTTGTTCATCTGTGTTTCCTTTTTGTCATGCGTTTTTGCTTTCGGGCACATCACACAAGACAAACGAGTTTTTGCCAGTTCCATATCCTTGTCCATATTCTCTAGAAGACATTTTTTTCATTAATTTTTTTTCTCTCAGTTCTCGTCGACTCTGTGAAAAAGACTTCCAAAACTGCAGTGATGGTTCCGCCATTATCAGTGATATTCACGATCATTCATTATTTTTTCGCGTCAGTCGTCCGGTAGTATCCAGTCTCTTCCGAGAATAGTACCCAGTTTCCTTTTAAGAAAATCGTGGTATTTTATGTGTCGCAGTCCAAACTTATGCGTCCCGTTTTTATATTAGTCGCACTTAACGGTCAGACGTTTAATGCGTCTAAACGGCCATTCATGAGAGAAAATACCTTTTCCCGGTTAAAGCGTTGGCTTTCTTACCTTCAAAAGTCTTTACAACCAGAAGTCCATAACCAGAAGTGTCCATCTGGTATTGGGGTAGCGGCCCATCAGTTTACAGAGTAGTCTATTTTTAGAAATGCTAATCTCAAATTTCGCGGGGAAAATCAATGGCGGACATTCGGTCAGATGCGAGAGTCATGGCTCCAGGGGGGCACTCATGTACACGACGTAAATATGATGTGCGGCAGTACCGGATAAAGCTAGGTTTGAGCCCAATTTGGCAAACTAAGTCTTGTTTTGGAGCAAATCAACTATCAATTCGGGTTGATTTTCATATTTTATTGGAAATTCTGGTTAATAAAAACACCTTCATTACATTTTATTTTGCAAACTGGGTCGGGCTCTGAAGACAATACCTCACATACCTCCCATTTATTATGCAAGCAGTGCCCCCCGGTTTGAAGCTCAGTACATAAAGTTCGCCAAGCAGTGCTACAAACTACAAAGCTAAGTACGGTGGCAATGTCGGGCTTTTGACGACTAGAATTGAAGATATTGGAATTGTAATGAAACGAAATGTATAGACTGATCATCTGTGCCTCTGCTAATGGATCTTGGGGTGATTTGAGAAAGTTAAAAGTGATTTTCAAGTCTTCAAGTGTTGACTAGCGACGAGTATAAAAGTTTGAATTATGACAATGAATGAAAACGGAACCGAAAATTCACATTCATCTGGCCAGGAACAACTGACATTATACAAGGACAAAATTAAATCAAAGTAAGCCAAGTTTACTTTTATTTTTTTATTTAATTGTTTTGTTTTTAATCCATTGAAATCGGCCTTGGAAACTCGGTCGCATATGACCCGTTGCCGTGAGGCATTTGATTCAAATCTTCTAATAATCTTGTTCACTGGTTGTCTGAAGAAAAAACCCTTGTTTGTACTAATTTTAAGAACTGGAATTTCATTTCCAGCTGTGATAGTGTAAAGTTTATTCTTGGAGATGTACAACAGTTAGTGTCTTTAATAAAACAGCAAAGTGACAACTGTTTCATTGTTTGATTGTGCTTGATGAACTGCCTGAAATCAAACTTCGCTTCTTGCTAGTGTTAAGTGTACCAGAAATTGACTTTTTTCACAGTTCATAGCTATTTTTATTCAGTTTCAGTCGATTATTAAGCCTTGCTTGGAGATTTGCCGGGCTGTTCTTTTATCTGCCAAACGCAAATTACTTACAGGATTTTGAGCTCAAACTCAAAGTAAACAAACTCGGTGCACTTAATTACTCTTGACTTGAGAGAACATGTGATTGTCTTTTTCAGTACATTTCTTAGGTCATATTATAAACAAAAATAGCATGATTTGTATGTGATAATTATCACTTGCTGTATTTATGCCAAATATCACTACAAAAATCTGTGTTTATGAACCAAAAGACAAAAACTTAGCTTCGTTCTGTATACATCACACAAGTGCTGTAAACACGAAGTCTGAAACGGATGAAACGGAAAAATAAAAGGTTACAAAGGAACCACATGTTCTGGTTTATAATGGTCTTTCCTGAACATATGGTGCTCACCAGTTCTTGTCTGTTATAAATGAGAAATAGCTGATTATCAAGAAGTTTCTACACTAGCAAGTAGCATTCGCTCGCCTTGTCCGCCAAAATTTGTCGCATATATAAATAACTGTACAATATTACAAACAAAGGAAATCGCTGTATTAGCCAATCAGGTACTGCTGATAAATTTTCGAAGAATGTGATTGGCTGCGAGATGGCGGGAAAAGCTTTCTATAAATAGACTACTCTGTAAACTGATGGGCCAAACCCTATAGTGGGAGATGGACACTTCTAGTTATGGACTGTTACAACCCATTTAGCCTTTGATTTCGTCGACTTCGCGTACGAATTTGATACAAGTTTGTTTAATTCTTGTTCGTCTAATTTCGCAAAACGGCTTTTTGCGGGTCCGACAACAGGACAATCGGAGTTTTGTTCGAAAACTTCGGGGGTTTCTTCGAAAACTTCAGTTTCTTTACAGGTTTCCATGATTTTGTGCATGTTACAGCGGCACAAAAATCGGAAAAAGGAAAAGGCTGTGGGTTTGTTTTGATTTTTCCAGCCGTGCACCACAAAAAATTGCAATTTGATTGGTAGCTAGGAGTGCACCATAAAATATGGTGCACGCTTAGCATCCAATGAAATCGCGCGTTCTAAGGATGTTCCCAGTGTTCATATTATCAAACGGTATAATTTGATAAAATGATTTCTGCTCTGAAAACTGACTTGCAGCTGACAATCGGTTAGGGCGACTGACAACTTGTCGGTAATAACATCGTCTGGACGGCTGCTTGGAAGAGCCACACCAAATACACGTTCAGTGCGTGCATCTCTCTGGTCGTGTGTCATCTGCCAGTGCCACTGCACTGGGTCATATGCAAGATGACGGTACTCATCTGCGAGACGATATTCTCCCACAGAGTAGATATTAGCCTTTACCATTTCATCTCATGAATTGTTATATCTCTGAACGGAACGCGTTATGTTACTTTCGAAAGGGTTCAGCCTCGAAAAGTTGGCTTTGGGAGTTAATTTCGCAAAATAGCAATTAACCAGAATTACTATTTTGAGAAAGAGCACTGATATTACTTAAATCGCGCTCTTAATGGCATTTAATAGTAGCGAGAAGGTGATATGTATGAACGGATCGCGTTGTGTTACTTTCGAAAGGGTTCAGCCTCGGCAAGTTGGCTTTCGGAGTTTATTTCGCAAAAAAGTAATGTTCGAAAATTACTATTTTGCGAAAGAAGACCGAATGCGTTGTAATTTCGCTAGATGTAATAGAGAATGGCGTGGCTACAGACTCGTTTGGTACGTTTTTGTTACTTTTGGATGACGCTTAGTATATTTCGTTTCGTTTCATCCAATCATTGCAATTGCCAATAAAACACTTGAAAATTGTGTAAAACAAGACAGTCTGTACTAAACAGGGTCCTAAACTAGAGGGTCTTGTCTTACACAGGGTAGGTATTTAGAGTGTTTCTGTCCTAAACAGGGTCAGGGTTGCAAACTTTCACTTCAGTAGCACCACTATACCCAAACATGGGTCAAGTACCCCCCTCCTCCCCCCGGATACGACTCAAGGATAGTTTGAACAAAGAAAGAGTTCCTAAATAGGCCCTTTGCGGGACGTGATCACGTGGCCTTTTTAGCCTGTCAAAGAGCAAGTCAAAATTAGTAAGAAGCCCAAGTTTAAGGTTCATATCTTTAAAACTGAAGGAATGGCAATTTTTTGAAAACTCTATAATTTAGCTTAATTTAACAGAGTTTGTGAGGATTTTTTTTGCTGACTGGGGTGTAGTTTATACACAATGTATATATAGTTTATGTTCTATTTTGTTGTTTGTTGTTGTTGTTGTTGTTGTTCGACACTGGAGTGTACTTAGTATTGTGAATGCTAGGAACTGAAATGCAGTTTATACACATCTGAATAGCCGTAGCTAGCTAATAGGGTTGATTGTGTTCTACACTAACTCCAATTATTACTTTACAAGTTCAAGTTCAAGTTTATTCTACACTCTGTACTATTTACAATGACTACAGTTACAGTTACATTAACAATGCATTTAAATGAAAAAAAAAAAATGTACATATTCTATATTGAGATCGTGCGCAGTGACCAAAGTGGCGTAGCTTCCGAGTTGGATACTGCCTACGATTGTAGATACTAGATTCATTTAGGGAAGCTGAATATTCATATATACATATTATAATAGTTTTTTTTATTAAAGAGTAGTTTTATATTTGTTTTTAAATATACTAATAGAGCAAGCATATTTAAATTCAAAGTTGATTTTTTTCCCAAGATTTTCGATGAGATGTACTTAAAAGTATGCATTCCGTAGTTTGTTTGTGTTTTTGGTGTACTAAAATTTAGTTTGGCGGCAAATCCTGTATTATAGGAGTGATTTTTTTTGGCAAGTGTAATGTAATTAGTAAAGACGGATGGCATTTGTGTTTTCTCATTGATAATTTTGTAAGTGAATGCTGCAATTCTTAATTTGAAGATATTATCAAGTTTTAGAAGTCTAAGGATATTAAAATATGGCGTTGCATTTTCTCTGCTATGAGCAAAAATGATGTTTCGTAAGCATTTATTTTGGCAGGTGCGTATTTTTGATAACTTGATTGTATATGTGTTACCCCAGCTCACGAGGCCATAGTTTAAATATGGGTATAGGAGTGTATAGTAGAGTTGCTTCAATGTATTAAGATCAAGGTAGTACCGGAGTTTATTTATAATTCCAGTGTTTTTAGCGATTTTACTATTTACATGTTTAATTTGTTGCTCCCATTTAATGTGTTCATCTATATAAATTCCTAAGTATTTTATATAGCTTTTTTGTTCAATATTAGTGATGTTAATTTTAGTGTTTTTTTTCTATGTTGAGGCTATAATCATGAAGTTGTTTTTTTTCATATTAACAGAGAGTTTATTTATTTCACAATAACGCAGAATTCATTTGAACTCTTGATTCATTACAGTTTCTAGGTCGTTTATATTATTACTTGAATAGAATACATTGGTGTCATCAGCAAATACACGAAAGGAAAGTTTGTTAGAGCAATTTGGCATATCATTTATTTATAGTAAAAAAAGTAGTGGCCCAAGTGTTGAGAGCTGAGGTACTCCACAAGTCATCTGTAGCATACTGGATTTAACGTCATCTATTTTTACATACTGTTGACGATTATTTAAATAATTACTAAACCATGACAAGGGTAAGCCCCGAATTCCATATTTCTTTAGTTTAGAAAGCAGAATTTGATGATTAACGGTATCAAACGCTTTCGAGAAGTCTCACAATAATCCACATGTTAATTGTTTATTGGCAATAGCAGTTTTTAACTGACCGTTAATTCAAGTATTGCTTGTTCTGTGGAGTACCCTTTTCTAAAACCAAACTGATGATCAAATAGGATACCTTTTTTTCCAAAAATGATATTAACTGATCGTATACAAGTCTCTCTAATATTTTTGCAAAAGGTGATAATGTTGATATCGGTCTATAGTTATAAGGATCAGTAACTATATCACTTTTATAAATTGGAGTAACTGCAGATGTTTTCAGTATATCAGGCACAACACCTGTTTTAATAGATTCATTGTAGATATAGGTAAAATGCGGTGAAATAGTTTTATTAATTATTTTAATTAATTTATTAGGAATATCTATAGAGGCCTTATTATCCTTTAAGCCTAGAAAACGAACGTTTGTAGACTTGTTGTTCAGTAACGGGAGACATAACGAAACTTGAAGTTGGTGAATTATGAATATAGTCAGTCGGTTTCTCATTTGAAGGTTTAATTAAGTTAGCGAGACTGGGGCCAACATTAACAAAATGCTGGTTAAATTGATTCGCTATGTCTAATTTATTAGAATATATCTTGTTATTTCTTATAAGTCTAGTTGGGTATAGTTGACCTTTGGTTTTTCTTTTAATTAGTGTTCCAATCAATTTCCAGGTGGTTTTTAAGTTATTTTTGCATATATCAAATTGTTTATAGTAGTACTGTGTTTTACTCTGTGTTTTTATTCGATTCAGTTTGTTGGAGAATTTCTTATATCTATTTACCTTTTCCATATCATTAGAAAGAAAATGTGTGCGATACATTTTCTGCTTAGTCTTAATTAATTTTAAAATGCCGTTGGTTATCCAGGGTTTAGTTAATTGTTTTAATTTACTTCGTGGGACTACTTTGTATTGAGCATGCTTATTTGTTATTTCATTTATGGCATTAATCACATTTGAAGTTGCTTCATTAAGATCATTATTCTCGTATAATAGCTTGCTCCAGTTTATAACATTTATGTCATTTAAATAAGCTTCTTGATTGAATTTTTTTAATTCTCTGTACAACCTTTTTTCTTTAGTTCTTTTTACAGTATTATTATTATGCAGAATACTGGTAGGTGATCAGAAATATCATATAGCGCAATTCCAGAGGTAGTTTGAGTTATAGGTGTATTTGTATATATGTGATCAATTAATGTCTTAGTATGGTCAGTAACTCGTGTTGGTTTTGTTATAATTAGAATAACGTTATTTGTGTATATCATATCCAAATATTTTTCGGTCGGTTGATGGTTGACATATTTAAAGAAATCAATATTTATGTCTCCTAGGATATAGACTTGGTATTTACATTGGTTTAAATGTTTAAGCAACTCCTCTAACTGATCGTTGAATAGTTCAAGGTTCACTTTAGGGTGCCTATATATACATGTACAACGGTGCCTATATATAGAACGTATACCACACATCAAAATGTGGTACAAACTCAAATGAATGCCATAACCATATAAAACACACATGTATACATATACCACATAGCCATAGGCATCGCATATTCGACTCTCGTCCACACGTTAAAAAAAATAAGAGAACTTTTGCAGAGAACAGAGCAAGGGTGCACTTTATAATTTCAACTCACCGGTATAAACGCTGGGAAATTACCTCCGATCTTGGCTTAATTCGGTCCAGTATCCGCCATCTTTACGTTTCCGTTCCGTTTCACCCAATCATTGCAATTGCCAATAAAACACTTGAAAATTGTGTAAAACAAGACAGTCTGTATTTTGTCATTTGTCCTAAACAGGGTCCTAAACTAGATTCATCGATTATCTCAATGCTCTTCATCCCACCATTAAATTCACTTCTTCCTATAGTTTCAGAGACATTTCATTTCTCGACGTTACAGTCATCCTCAACGACGGTAGCATCGAAACAGATCTCTACATGCACCAAACCTATTGATAAACACCAACACCTACTCTACTCGTCTTGCCATCCCTTACATACTAAAAAGGCTATCCCTTTTAGCTTAGCACTCCGCATTCATCGCATTTGTTCCACTGACGAAACATTCAAGTTTCGAACTAATGAATTAAAATCTTACCTCTTAAAACGAGGTTATAAGCTTCCTTTCCTCGATTTACAAATACAACGTGCTCCTAATATTCCTCGTAACGATGCTTTACAGACTAAAGTTGCACAAATTCTAATCGTGTTCCTTTCGCCACTTACAATACATCGGAGAAACTGAACGACGACTTAAAGACCGATTTAATGAACACAGACGAGCAGTTGACAAACCTAATATTAAATCTACACCCACCACAGTCTCTGAACATTTCCTTTCCTGCTCTAACCACTCTAACACTGACATGCAACTTATTCCCTTAGGAATAATTTACTCTCCACGAGACTCTATTCGTAAATCCAGAGAGTCATTTCTTATCGACTTAGCTAAAACTGTTGAACCACTCGGAATGAATACGTGTGATGAAACTTAATAGGTATATTTTTTCGCGGGTTATTCTATTTACGTCATTTCCTTTTCCCTCTCATATGTTGTGTAATAACTTTTTATATTTTTACTTACCATTGTGAAATATTATTCACTTGTAAGATCTAGTGACCTGAAGAAGGCTGGTTTGGCCAGCCGAAATATTGTTAGATTATCAATATATACGTTGTTTGATCAGCTTTTCTGTAGTAGTAGTATATACAATGGGGGGTTTGGCGCAATTCCAACAAAATGCAACGAACACATACTACCAAGTAGTAAAAATTGTTACGTTTTCGTTGTTTTTTTCATCTAGTGGACTATCCTCACTTCGTTCGGGGTCCATTAGATGAAAAAAAAAACGAAAACGTAACAATTTTTACTACTTGGTAGTATGTGTTCGTTGCATTTTGTTGGAATTGCGCCAAACCCCCACATTGTGTTTACTACTATAGTTCATTTATTGTATTTATACGTTTTATTAAAGTAGTGTAGTTATAAGGTATTACATCAATGATGAGCATATATTAACATTTGTTCGAACACTTGGTTTATTGTGAATTTATTACATTTCAACACCCTATTAGAGGAACGATATTATACAGTATATCTGTCCTATTACATTTATTACATTTATTACATTTTAACACCTATTAAAGGAAGGATTAGTTTACAGTATATCCATCCATGGTACTAACATACATTCTCTACTTCACGATATTAACGTATGCTGTTATCTTAGTACGTATTAATACCACACAGATTAGACAAGTGCGTATAATTGAAGAACCTCAACGTAGACGTCACAACTAAGATACCAATTAGACATAACATATATAGGTATATTGCACGATGATTGAGACAAGAACTTGTGATTGGTTGATGCGAGGAAAGACCACGAAATGTATAAGGAAGTGTTCAAAGATGTTAGAGTATTGCTCTCAACATAACTTCCAGATAGGAAGAGGATGTGCTATATTCGTTCCATGTTTGACGTGTGGTCGAGGCTGTCGTACTAGTCACGAACTTTGTGCAAAATGTGGTGCACCTCAACGCCGTACCATTCGCAATAAGAAGAACCTTGATAAGAAACGAGCTAACGAGTCGGCGAATATCACGTGTTCAAACGTAGTAGAATCGGAGAAAGATCTAAACGTAGTGGAATCGGAAAAAGATCAAAATGTGGTGGACATTCACGATCTCGATAATGCATTGGATGACCTCTCCATCAGTGAGAAAGATCTAAATGTGGTAGGATCGGAGGATAAGTAGAAATCACGATACGAAAAAAAAAGAATGAAGAGAAATTGTTATGCGACCTCTCTTCATTTTTTTCTTTTTTTAAAAAAACAAACAAACAATTGGACAATTGACAGGCACATGGTATACAACTAGTATGGATGATCTTATTAGATTACTTGGTCCAGAAATTTGTGCAAGCCTACATATCAAACCACGGTTACATATTAACACTGGTGAAACATGTTCCGAATGTCTATGCCCGATAGAAATGCAAGGAACGGAATTCATATGTACCACCTGTGGTCTTATTTCCGAGACTGAATCATGTGAAGAAACAACTACCAATCTTACTACTAGGTTACGCATAGTAGGGCCGGATAGCTTTAGGTATCAACATGATCTAGACCGCACAATCCCAAAGCAAAGCGATAACAAAGAATTGCAACTACGAACGATAATGCGAGAACTAAAGGCATACAACACTATTTATAAACAAAATTACGACCTCTTGTTCCCCACAAATGTATTAGTAATCGTAGCCGATGCATTCATTCAAGTACAGAAAGTTTGTATCAAACGTAGCTATGCGAAACGAACTATTTTAGCTGCTATACTTTATCAAGCATGTATACAATGTGGGTTCATTAGATCTAAAGGAGAGGTCGCTCGTTTTATGCAACTAAACAATAAAAGCATATGTCGTGGAGAGGTCTTTATATGTTCTCTACATGATGGCGATAAGATCGATATAGATTTGAATACCGATCGAATAGCTCCTCACATTACAACGACTTTTGTTAAACTCGACCCCCAAGGAGTACCTAAGAATGTCCAACAAATAGTCTATGAGATTGTTCATACGGCAATAGAAAACAATATAGGTACCAGCTCTATACTTCGAACTAAAGTCGTTGGAGCAAGTTACGAGGTACTACATCGTTCGGGATCTCGTATGTCTCTTATTGACGTCGTTAAACGGTGTGGTATACATAAGGGTTCGGTCGTGCGTTTTATCAATGAGTTGATTGCTTACAATTCCCACTTTGAGCCCATCTATACGAGACACGGTCTAAATAGTGATAAAGTTTAATTTGTATTTTTTTTCTCAGTATGTGCCTCGAATAATATATGTGCGATTACTTAACCAAAAGTTTAACGACTCATTTCCTATTTAACCAAAACGGCTAATTCGTGAGAACGACATCCGTTGATATGTACTCATTCAGGAATTTAGTCTAAGACAGTAAGAAGAAAAAAAAAAAAAATGAAAAAAAAAAAAAAACCAAAATACCAAAACTGGTGTCACCAGAACCTCTCTAGGAACCCACTTTCACCTTTTTCCTTCTTTCTCCTTTTTGTTCCTAGAGAGGTTTTTATTCTTGCCGGGCCCGGCTTTTCACTGTATTCGTTCTACTGTAGTTCAGCTTCTGACCACATTTGGTTCTCACACAGGTATCTTGTACTCTGGCCGCTGATTTCTACTGTATTACTTTAACTTACATCGGCAGACGCGCTACGACTTGTGTTGGGCTGGGAGCTTCTTACCCAACACAAGCCGATCTACCACACAAGTCCGCCAAGGTTTGAACACCAGAACTCGTGAACGGCTCCCATCTCGATCACAAGTCCCAGCGACAAACCCGTGGGGCCATGTGTGCTAGACGAAGTATTCAGTGATAAAATATCATACTTATGTTTTAAGCAGTTGACGTATGTTAATTAGCGTCACCCACGCGTTGTCTCGAAATTAGCATATGAACCAAAACAACACGGTAATTTATACGAATTAAGTGCAGTTGCTTTTATCGAAGTTAAAATGAAATCCATGCTGGTTTCTTTCGAAGGAGATATTTATTCTTACCCCACTAGACTGCCAAGTTTTGCTCTCATCTCCTTTCGGATCTCGGATCGAAGTTGTTCTTTTGCCGTATTTCGAGTTTAAGCGTCTCATATTTTCTTTTCTCATCAATAACGCTTCCGAACTCGGCTTCTGAAATGTTACAATCGGCTAGAGCTTTTGAGACTTTGACTTCCAAGGAATTCGCCTTAGCTTTTGCTAACATAACAGTCTTTTCATGCTTCGAGACGCGAACGCCAAGTTTCTTACTAACAACAGTCATCGAAGCCGATATGACGGCACACAGGAACCCCGCTGATCCTAAGGAAATACCCACAGGTATCCCAATTCCCGTAAATGATGAACCTAGCGCAGAAGCTGATAAAACGCCACTCAGGCTACCTGTGGCCACAGCAATCCCATGAACGATACCACGCGCTCGAGCATATTTTTTGCGAACAACTTCGTAGTGCTTTGCTTGTTGTTCTAGCTCAGCAAGCGTATCACAGACTTTTTGCAGTCTAAAACTCGATCCATTTATATCGCTAAGTTCCTTTATAGCTCCCGATGGATAGATACCTGGTGCTGTTGGAAACAGTTGAATCGAATCGCCATCCATTGTATATACGTATGATTTACTCAAGCTTCAATACGAAACGTAGAGGCTGCTTGTTGAAGTCTATGAGATTGCCTTTCTCATCGCAAACTGTGAGGCGAATGTAGTTCCGTATCGTTCCTAGGGCTCGAATGGGTATGAGGGTTAGTGGAAAATAAGTTGTTTCACCAAAAACGTGTGATGTCGTTTTTAAAGTATGTAGGATTTTAGATGGCCTCCCATCAAGAAGTGAGAAATCTGAATCCACCACATCACAGTAGATATATATGTGAATAATATCTTTTGGCATCAGGACGTATTTTCCTTTATTGATAGTCACATAATCTGTCACATCTTCATTTACTTCGATACTAAACAAATCGCAGACATTCTTAGTGAACTGGATTGGTTTCTTGACCTTCATAAGCCAATATTTCCTAAATGGGTAGTCTATGAATTCCAAGAAACCAGCCGTGACTGCGGGATCGAAGTAGGTTATCAAAGTTTCTATCTTATAATGTCCCGGCTTAATTTCGTATGGAAACACTACACTATTGTTATCCCACTTAAAGCTCCCTTTCTCTGTTAGGTTCCACCAATTGTGACTAAGAGTGACCTCAACTAGCGAAATATTATTGATAAGAATAGGGTTATCGAAGTAGACAGTATGGTCAGCCGTAGGACATGTGACATTTAAGATAACCATTATATATTAAAGGTATAAACTATGGATATGTATAGCTTCAATAGTTACGATGCCTTTTGTTGTGTCAGACGAAGATGATGGTCTATCTGCAGAGGACATAGCAGAGATTGCTAGGGGTGGACCAAGACTGTCGAAATCTGAGCAGATAGCGCTCCTTGCCGATGAAAATAAGAAGGTCGCAACGTTGAATGTCGATCTATTAGCGAAGTTTAAGAAACAATATCCACATGCAGATTTTCACCAGTTCTATGTATCAACGGATATAGACGGCCCTGGCAAATATTCAACTAGTATTTGGTTTCGAGATGGGAACCATGGTTATGTGGTTTATGGCGATGATGTCTCTAAGCTACCTACCACCATTCAAAAACACATCGATAACGCATTGTGGGATGTGCATGATGGTTTTCCACATACGTTAACACTAGATAAAAGTGTGAAATATCCTATTACGGCGGTCCCACCTACTGAAAAAGGACAAGATATCGATTTAACTAATCTATGGATATATGTCACACCTACGAAAAAGTTCAAAGCAGGCGTTCCGAACATATTCAAAGAGACTGTCGTAAAGCATATGACAGCAAAGGAGTCCCACCATTGGTTATCAGGTCCAGATTTCAAATATTGGCCTCAACGATTGAATTTTGCAACGTGGTGTGCAACTTCTGGATGTGGAGTGTCATTATTTGATCCTATTTTCAAAACGTATCCACCCATCATTCAAGGGTTCCTACAATTTCACGTTTATTTCACAATACGAAGAATTCTATATGAACTTGGTGGACCTCTACCTGGTGACTCTTCTTTCAAGCAAATTGATAACCTCTATAGCAAAGCAGCGCTTGAGACTTTGTGCATCGAATTTGGTTTATCTCGAACACCAGACTTCAGATGGCGTGGAGGTCGTAATAAAGGATTAGGTGACATATTCGTTTACTTCCCCAGGTACGGCGATAAGAATGAGTATGAGTTAAGGTCGAGTGCCCCAGACATGTACACATGGACACAAAAGGACCCATTCTATATATTCAAAGATGAGGGTGGTAAGTTAGCTAATTCCAATATGATTCACTTTATTAGGGGTGACGAGACTAATGGAAAACAATACAATTGGTTTACGCCACCAATCGGTAAGGGATTAACGGATGCTGGATTAGGTAGATTGAATCGATCTGTCGAAGCTTTCGCGTATTGCATTCTAGGTGCTCAAGTTAATATGCTTACACCAATCATTGGTAGTTATGGCACCAAACTAGAGTTCAAAGTTTTGCTTGAAGCCACGATTATTGAAAACAACTTAGTGAAAGGCGTAAAAAACTTTCAGGTTGCAATAGATGGTACGAATAAGAAGTTAGATCTGGCAATAGCTATAGGAGTATGGCTATTACCAAGCAATCTATTGTTCGATACTCAAAAGATTAGTGGCTACAATAACGCATTCAAGATAGCTACGAAAGATATGATAATGGGATCAAACTCAATCAACGATGAGCAAACTAAACCCCCACCACCAGATATGGAAGGACAGATACGAAAGAAACAATTACCACATAGTACGTATCAACAAGTTCCATATAGCGTAAAGAAACAAGTTCCACATAGCGTAAAGCAACGAGTTCCACATTGCAGGAGCTGGAATTGCGTGGGCGTTATTTCGTTAACGTCGTTTGTATTGCTCTATTGTGATCACCACTATAGCTACGATGAATAACCAAACGTTCTCTGCTAATACTCCTAGAGCTTTACCGGCCATAGTAAATATGAAATTCGCAATTGATCCAATCATTCCAGGTAGTATCTGTCCAAGTTTCTTTCCCATTTCCTTTAACAAATCACCCGTCGTTTTTAATCCCTTCTTTACTGTATCTGTCACTTTGTCGATACCATCTTTTACTGGTTTCGGTACGGATTTCGATAGCTGGGAAACTATTACACTAACGATAGCACCAATAGCAGTTACCACCGCAAGAACAGTCATTCCATACTTCCTGAAAATGTATTTGACCCTTTCACGTAGCGATATACGTTCTAGTATGGCTTCTTCTTGACGTTAAAGTAATTCTCTTGCTTTATGGATGGATATTAACTCTTTCTTAGCTATTTCTTTCTGAGCGTCGGTCGATTCGGAGTCTTCAAGAATAGATTCGTTATTTGCTTCCCGATCAGTGAGTTGTCGTTCTGCAAATATTACTTCATTAGCAGCCTCTTCATTATTTGGACCTAAAGCATCTTTGAGATCTTTCCTCATCTGCACACGTAATTTCTTTTTTTTCTCATCACCTACAAATAGACGTGTAAAGGGTTTTTTGCTTCCAAGTTCGCGAACTTCGACTTGTTCGTCTACTAAGGATATTTCGATATTATATCGAACACCAGCATCCGGATATTGCCCTTTTACTTTGTCAACCAACATTTCTTTTGACAAATCTGACATGGTTTGTTCGAATGTGAATCCTCGAAGTGGGTCACCTTCTATAGCGTAGTCATGCAAATTATCCATGGTAATTGTCTCGCTACCCCCAGCTTCATCTTGATTGCCACTCAATAAGTAAGCCACGTATCTTTCATTTGCTTCTCGTTCTCGTTGATCTTCTTCATCTCGTTGTCGTCGGTTTTCTTCATCTCGTTGTTGTTCTTCGTATCTGTCGGTACTATCCTCAGGTCTCACATCAACGTCGATCCTATCTTCCATATTGAACATAACTATATATCTTGGTATATTCAACATGATATCGTCGAAGTTAATTCATACAGAAGCACTAAGAGCGCCACTCGCACTCAAAGCTCAACGAACCTTATATAGAAAAACTTTCACTCCATCATCTGCTAATCCAGGTGAGACGCTCTATGTGGAAGTTCCAACGATGGGAGAAGATATCGTATTAGTACCTGGTAGTTTAGCATTATTGGGTGATATCGTATTGTCTGGTGGACATGCTAATAATCGAGTCGTTGCAAATGTTGGACGTTGCTTAGTTATACATCGAGTTTGTAAGATAGGAGCTGAAATAGTAGAAGACATTGCTCGATCGGATCTATTACAAACATATTCCGATATCTATCTATCTACACAAGAGAGAAAATCGAGAGTACAACAAGGTATCCAATCAGATAACACAAATAAGCTACGATCTAAGGCTGGTGATGCAAGTACTTCAGATGTTGGTGAGAATGCATTGTTAGCTGCATATGGTTCAAAATATAGAATTCCGTTAGACGTTGATATTCTTACACAACATGGAGTTCTATATCCACATGCATTAGAAGACACTATTTCATTCGAATTAACTCTAGCCCGCTCTATCGATATAATCGTTGGATCAGATTCGACAAAGATAGGTACGTACAAGCTTACCAACATCCAGTTAGAATACGAAGCAATCAAGAATGAAACGCTAGCTAGGAATACATTTCGCGCATATGAAAGGGGTACTGCATTCCTATACGATCACGCAGTTCACTTCAAGTTAGTACCTATCGTTAAGGCATCAGATACTTTGATATCTCAGAATATAAATGTTCCACGACGATCATTCGCTGGATTACTCTTTCTATTCGTAGATCCTCCCACCGCCGGTTCACGAGATAGCGAAGCATTCGTAAATCCTGATATTTCAAAGATAGAGATAGACGTAAATGGAGTTCCAAATAGATTCTTTCCAGGAGGTATGTTAACACCAGATTTTTGGGAGTCCGCAAAAGGATGGCTTGCCACATCCAATACTTCCATGACTCCTACCAAATTTTACAATAACAGATTTGCCATCCTAGTCGATTGTCGTACAGCAAAAGATTCCTCTGCTCATGGTGATGGAATGGCACAAACTGGTGGTGGAAAAGATATCGATATTCGTATACATAGAACTTTAAAAGGAAGTGGAAACGTAAACATGCATATCTATGTCCTTGCTGATGCTCAGCTCAAGATATTGAACAGATCTTTAGATAGTATAACATACTGATGGATTCCCTCGTAGAACACATTCCATTCAACACACTTATAGTAGGTCCAACGAATTGTGGAAAGACTGCATTTCTCATAGAACAACTTCGTGGATCATTTCGTGGTAAGTTCGATTACATAGTATTAATTTGTCCTACGTATGCCCACAACAAAACATATCATGGATTTGCTAATAGAGATCCACAATTTTATGTCATATCACCATCTCAGGATGCTATCGATACCACATTAAATATTTGTGCAACCTTTTGGTCAGGTACCAATACATTATTGATTCTTGATGATTGTGCCGCATCAAAAGATGTAAAACGAAGAACTGACAAACTAGTAGATTTAGCATTCTCTGCTCGACATATAGGACTATCTATTTGGGTACTATCCCAACAATTAACGAGTATATGTAAACCTTTTCGTGAGAACGTAGCTATCGTAGTAGCGTTTCATACGGCATCGGTTATAGATGGAAAGAGGATATTCGATGATTACGGAGGTTCACAAGAATGTAATGAATTACGAACGATACTTCGATCTCACAAGTTTGCTCGCATATGTTTTTGTTTGCGACAGCCTTTTGCAGTAGTGTTAGAGCTACCCGCACCTATAACATATTATCATGGATGAATACACCAAAGAACTGAAAGATGAGTGCGCTATTACTTGTCCTACAACCAAATTGGAATTTTCAACCGAATTGGAGGATATCGAAGAATATCGGGAAGTACTTAAGACCTTAGCTGTATTAGGTAAAACGAAAGAATGTCTAGGACAGAATTTCTCCCTAACAGATATAACTAAACTATCTGAGAAGGACGTAAAACGTTTACATAGTAGATACCAGGTCGTAGTAGCAAATCAAATAACAGTACACTTAGTAGATGGCGTACTACGTCTAGCTACTCGCGCAGTCTCATACGTAGCTACACTAGACAACCAACAAGCACTGCTTAAGGATCTACAAGAAAACCAACTAGCCCGCAATGAGATATCTATGGCGGCTGGTCGATTAGCACTTAAACACGGTCGATTTGTAGCTCTAGCTAGCGTCTTGTTCAATGTAGCTGATCACATAGTCGTTCCTAGTACTCCTATTAAACATTCGCAAGTAACTACTATATCGAATCGAGATGGAGGAACAGACGGATCAGATAACTGCGGAGACTCAAAAGAGAGAGATTACACGTGAAAGTGAATTATCTAAAGAAATCGACGTAGATGAAAGTTGGACTACAAACATACCTACTATAGCAGTTATTGGTATGGGCGCTGTATTGTTTGGCGCACGCTATCAAATAACAGGATGCTTAGTAAATGGTGCACTACGTCTAGCTACTCGCGCAGTCGCATACGTAGTTCCACTAGATGACCAACAAGCACTGGTTAAGGATCTACAAGAAGACCAACTAGTCCGCAATGAGATATATACTGCGGCTGGTCTATTAGCACTTAAAGCAGTTCGATTCGTGGCTCTAGCTAGTGCTTCGTTCCATGTAGCTAATCACATAGTCGTTCCTAGTACTCCTATTAAACATTCGCAAGTAACTACTATATCGAATCGAGATGGAGGAACAGACGGATCAGATAACTGCGAATCCACCAAAAACAACACCAACTAAAGTAAAAGATCCAAAGAGGGTTGCTGCTGGGAAAGCACTAGCACTAAGTAATAAACTTGCTAGAGAGGCTCAAAAGAGAGAGATTTCGCGTGAAAGTGAATTATCTAAAGAAACCGACGTAGATGAAAGTTGGACTAGAAACATATCCACTAATACTACTATCGCAGTTATTGGTACGGGTGCCGCATTGTTTGGCGCGTACTATCAATACAGAAGATATAGAGACGACACTTCTAAGAACATTAGTCCTATACGACCCGCGAGTTCGATAAAGACTACGGTACCAGATATGGAGTAACAATTAAAGACTAGAGATATACGATATATATTAGGATGGATAAAGAATTGACGAAAATAGCGACCGATGCTGCTATGATAACGGGAATCGCTACTGGTATTGGTTGGATCGTAAAAAAGGTTACCAAGGAATCTATGCTTAGTGATCCTTCTACTTCTATTATAAATTACGTGAAGTGGACTGCAGTAATAGCTGGTAGCATATATGCAAAACAATATCTCGAGAAACAAAAGGCCAAACCATAATGGCTGCAGCTGGCGCAATGATGCTATTCACGGCGATTGTAAACGCAGCGGCATTCACTGGTGGTGGAGTGCTTGCTAGGATGTTTGGTGGAAAAGATGAAACTGCTAATATAGAACGAGAGAGACATGATAGGGCAATGGAAAAATTCGATGCTGCTAGGGAGGCATATATCGAAGAACGTCAAAAATTGTCCGATTGGACGCGCAAACATGAAGTCGCCGAACGCGATGCTCATAATAACCAACTCGATATCAACCGAGCTTTCGTGCGCTCCCATAAGTTACGTCAGGCACTGAAACGACTCGAAGCAATGAAAGAACCTCGTTTATCCGACTACTATCAACCCTCCAACGCACAGAAGACTGGTGAGTTGATTTTCGTTGGTAGTGGAATGCTAGTTGGTGGATACGCTATTAGTCGATATGCTTTTTAAAAAACGAGAATTTTTACGATCGACGAGATACTAAAAAAGAATAAGAACTAGTTGGTTAGATAAGTTCTTATTCTTTTTTTCTGCTTGTTAAAGGTTAGAATACATAGATATATAATGGATGCTAAACTTGCGAATATCTTCTATGGTCCTATGGGCTATTGGAAAGGTTATGCCGCAATTGGTAAGTTATCGGTGGCTGCAAAGGTATCGGAAGATGTAGCTAAGGGTTGGTTAGAGAAACAAGCCATGTGGCAAATATATCTATCACCACCACACTATATTCCACGACCACATTGGACTGTATCGAAACCTAATGAAGTTCATCAAGCTGATTTGATCTTTCTACCTCACGATCGACCTGGACGTGGAAGGAAACTATATAAGTATGCTTTGGTGGTAATCGATGTAGCTTCTAGATATAAAGAGGCTGAACCTTTAGCATCGAAAGATAGTGGTGAAGTGTCTGCAGCATTTGATCGGATCTACAAACGTAGTCCACTAGAATGGCCAAAAACATTGCAAGTCGATCCTGGTAGAGAATTCATGGGACGTATGTCTGAAACATTAGAACTACGTGGTACAAAAGTTCAACGAGGTGAAGCCGGTCATCATAGGGCAGAAAGTTTTGTCGAACGAGCAAATAGAACGATAGCTGAAAGATTATTTGGATATCAATATGCAAAAGAGATGGTACTTACATCTGAAGGATCGGATGCGCGTAGTAGAGAATGGTATTGAGGCTTCCTGATGTTATCAAGGCTATGAACAATGAAGTTACTCGACTAACAGGTAAGGAACCTTCAAATTCTATAGAGGCACAACAAGTAAACATAAAGGCTCCTACATATTCTCGAATTATTGGATTGAAAGAAAAGCGACTACCATTCGATGTTTTAGTTCGATATCTATACTCACCGGGAGAATTGGAAGGTGGAGTAAAACGAGCAACTGATCCTGTATGGAGTTTACAGACATATTATATTTCTCGAAATGTGGTATCTTCAAATCAACCAGTTCTATACTATTTAGGAAAAGATGCACCAAAGCGAGGGTTCGTTCGTGAAGAGATACAAGTGATACCACCAGATACAGAACTACCACCAAAAGGTATTCTAAGATAGAAGCAACTCACAAATAAAGTCGTCTATATCTTCATCCTCTGTAATAACGTTTTTACTGTTGTATGATAGTGTATCAACTACGTTTGATAGTATATTGCTAATAAAACCATCTAATTCTTCATCCTCTGGAAAAACGTCTCCATGACCGTAGGCTATTGTATCTATTCCGTTTGCTGAAATCCATCTCTTACTATCGAATGGTGATAGAGATACTTTGTTCATATGCATACCATACATCTTATGACCTTCACTTCGAAGCATATTCATTCCATGTTTGAATACTTTCTTATCCATCAAGCACTCCTTATATTGATCATGACGAATACGATGTTTCACTACTGACTTCTTGGTACCTTTAGCTCTACGAATCTCGCCACCATCTACTTTCAATATAGAATAGAGCTTCGATCGTAGTCCGACATATTCTACAATTGGAATACCTCCACATTCGTCTTTCATTTTACCAAGTACTTTCTTGTTGTCGATACTATACAGCGGATGGTCTTTGTTGTAGTTACTAGTATCATATAGATGTTTATGAGTTGCCATGTCTGCATAGATATCTTCAGTTTTAATGTGTAGTAGTAGGCTATCGGTATCGGTATAAAGTAGATTACAGAGTTGTCCATATTGCTTCTTGATCTCATTGTAGTAGAAGTCATACATCAGATGCTTTGATAGATCTAGAATTGACATTCCAACATATATGGGGCGGTTTAGCAATAGCCTACTTTTGTAGTTATGTACCGCGGCAAGATCATCATCGAAAATTGTGGATCGAGCATAACTAGGTTTATTCAATAGACGTTGTAGCTTGTTTCCTTCTGATGCGCGCACTAATTGGATATCTACACGCTTACGTAGATTCTCCATTGTTTTTCCAAATACGCTATTGTTCATCAGTTTGTATAGATCCTGCTTGAAGATGCTCTTCGCTTGTTTTCGTAACTCTGTATTCATTTGTATATATGGTTCCATCCATGGTGATTGGTCGAATCGTAATGCCCTGTGGATTTTTTTCAAGCGCATACCAAGAGATAGATACAGTTGTAGGTTGCGGTAGTGTAGCACATATCGTTCTTTGTTATATAGATTAGGTACAAGTTTTTCTACTTTCAAAGATCCATTACCTTTATATAGTTCCTCAAATAGATTGATCTGATACTCTGAGAACAAATCTTTATTCACCTGAATTCTCTCGGGAGCTAGTGGATAGTCGTTGTGCGTATCGTGAAGTTCTCGAGGATATTCGAGATCGACTTCAAGGATATAACCCTTATCTAAATCCATTGCGTGATTGGTTATTTGTTCTTCTGTTGGTGTATACCACTCAAATCCTCCTGTTGGTAGATATTGACTCATGGCCCAACCATATAGATTATTGGCGTCAAGATAGAGTATGTGGCTATTTGGCTTATTGGGATAAAAATCCGGTATACTTTGGTTATTTGCTTTGGCATAACGCTGTGATACCATGGATATACCACCGCGTAGACCTTTCTCAATGAATAAATACATGTCGTAGTCAGTTAATAGTTCAAGTTCCACTCCTGTTTTCTTTAATAAAGCGTCCCATGAAAGTCCTGGACTCGTATAATAATGTGCGGGATCTAATCCATAGTTTTGCATACATGTTGTACGAAAGTCCTCGAACACATCTGCTAGAAGAAGTACATCAGTTTGTAGATAAAGATCATGATAATCACCTAATGTCTTACAATCAAATACGTTCCAAACTTTTATTGCATGTTCGTAATCTTCATCGGATATGTCCTCTAGAGTTAGTTTACTATAGAACGCATCTTTCGGTGGTAGAGAAGTCTCTGCAAATCTATCCCACGAATCCATGTACTCATATGGATATACTCCTTTACGAGTTAATAGATTGGCTTTCTCTTGATTAGATGTATATTTTACAATTTGTTGGAATGTGTCTGATTCTGAACTTGATACCAATGTACTAAGAGATGATGGTAGAAATTGAAAGCTATCAATGAATCTTAGGTTACCAAGTGAGAATGAAATGTATTTCTCCATATTGTTTGGAATACAAGATATCTTACCTAATGTTATGGATATGGATTGCATTATTAGGTGAGCATCATATCCACGAAGATTATGGAATACGACTGGGATGGTAGGAAAAACACGTAATTTTAGATTGCAGGTATTGTGTGCGGCACCTCGAAACTCGCCTGTGATGTGACAATGATCACGTACTCTATCTTTACCAACCAATGGCTTCTGACAGATATGACAAATCGTTGCGTTATTGTAAGCCTCATAGTCTTTCCATGACATACATAGTGGTTTAGCCTTTTGGGCTTTGATCTTCGCCTCTTCCTCTTGTATACATCGTAGAAAACGTTCAATAGTATCCCTGCCTCTATATAGTACTGGTGGTTCGCTATGACCATCGGAACGTACGACTATATAGCAAAATCCACAAGGAATGTGTTCCTCTGTTTTAAGCGTGTTACTCTTCTTTAGGCCTTGAGCAGGTCCTTCGATCTTAGTGGTCAATGCCTCGAGATCTGCATAGATAATGTACGGTACTTTAAGCTGTTTGTGTATATTCTGAAACGAAACTTTGTCGTTCTTATTGGTAGGCATTTCAATGCGTATGGCCCTGTCATTGATACCATTACACTCAGGAATATGATTCTCAAGTAGAGTATATCCATGTAAGCATCGTTCGCAGAAGTGTTTCCTACATTTATGTTTCGTTTGATCAAATAGGAGTTTGTTGAAGTCCTTTATCAAACAGTAGTGTTGCTTACCACTCTTTGGGCACTCTACAAGTAGTAGATGAACGTACTTCGAAAAAGTCTTCTTTGAGATGCGATATATGATTAAGCACTTTTCCTTTGGGTCCCAACCATATACATTAATAGAAATGTTGTTTTGCTTCTCCAAAAGTGGTATTTGCGATATTGGTGTTGGTGAGTCCACCCCATTGGATTTCACCATATCTATCTGATACTTTGATGTCCTCTGAGGATCTTTCTTAACTGGAAACATTGCTGCGCATATCGACCAAAGTGCACAGTGGTCGTCTTTGTTGTTCACATTGATCACGGCTTTCTTATTCGCTATTTCTGGAGGTAGTGGTAAATATGAACCTCCACGTAGTGGTTGGTATCTAGCGATGTTTAACCATAGAATGTTGACTCTATCTATGACCCAATTTGATCCACGACTGATCCACTTCTCAATTTGGTTGTATATCTGAGCATGTGCTTCTACTATTACACTATGGATCCCCGCATCGTTGGTCAAAACAGATTGCACGCTATAGAAGGTGGCTGTCTCATATATGTAACCATCAGGTTTATCAAGTACGAAAGTTATGTTTAAAGCTAATTGGGCCTTAAAGGTATTGTGGTTTTGTAGCTCTTCCTTAAACTTTTCGGTAGTTTGTTTACGTACACCGGCAAGGAAAACACCTGGATCCGCTCCCATAGGATTATCATCGGGAACATCCATCTTCCATCCGCGTAAATAATTCTTTAAAGGACGTACTCGGACAAATGTTAGTATATGCTCAGCCATGATATAATACCTTATTAACAACACTCCTCTAATAGGTCGTTGAAATGTAATAAATTCACTATAAACCAAATGTTCACTTGTCTAATCTGTGTGGTATTAATACGTACTAAGATAACAGCATACGTTAATATTGTGAAGTAGAGAATGTATGTTAGTACCATGGATGGATATACTGTAAACTAATCGTTCCTTTAATAGGTGTTAAAATGTAATAAATGTAATAAATGTAATAGGACAGATATACTGTATAATATCGTTCCTCTAATAGGGTGTTGAAATGTAATAAATTCACAATAAACCAAGTGTTCGAACAAATGTTAATATATGCTCATCATTGATGTAATACCTTATAACTACACTACTTTAATAAAACGTATAAATACAATAAATGAACTATAGTAGTAAACACAATGTGGGGGTTTGGCGCAATTCCAACAAAATGCAACGAACACATACTACCAAGTAGTAAAAATTGTTACGTTTTCGTTGTTTTTTTCATCTAATGGACCCCGAACGAAGTGAGGATAGTCCATTAGATGAAAAAAACAACGAAAACGTAACAATTTTTACTACTTGGTAGTATGTGTTCGTTGCATTTTGTTGGAATTGCGCCAAACCCCCCATTGTATATACTACTGTAGTGCTTGGACTTGTTCACTTATTACTGTTTTTGGCTGATCAGATCTCTCTGTTAGATCCAACGTACCACCGACAGAATTGTCGTATACGGATTTTGCTAGCTTTCATTAGCATTACACATTTAAGAAGAAGACCCGATTTTCTGTAGAATGCATGGCAGATGAATCAAGAGTAAAGACATACCTACCGTATTAATAGATGCTCGAGCAATTGTATTTTTAAAAGGTGCTTATTGGAATCGGGGGAGGGGGGGGGGGGAGGGGGTGAGGGACTGAGGGAGGGGCTTATTGGAAAGGGGGCGCCAAATCGATTTTTTACCGAATGTGAAAAAAATTCTTTGTAACCACCCAAACGCGGCCGCGCCCCGTAAAAAGCTTGGACCCTGGTAACAAGATTATAACTTCCGGTTTCACAAAAAATGAAAATGAATAAAAGTCAATCCTTTTACACATAAAAATTACCCAGAAGTCGCATTGCATAGAGCCAAGCATGGGTCTAGCGAAAAAATAAAACACGGAACTTATGACCATGTAACTGTTAAAATTGCCGGAAAATTTTTTTTTCGGTATATCGAAAAACGCATGCTACACCTTTTGTGCCTAACCCAGACCAATGATATATGCAAATATGATAGCACTATCCCAAAGAAATCATGAAATGATTGAATTTTTCTGCCTGATGACGAGATCAAAATATATAAGTCCGTCTTACAGGAGTTCCTGAGTGATTTATTAATTATTTTACTCAAATTGTTTGAGTTTTATGGCGTTTTAAATTTTACTTAGCGACGGCCCAAAATAATTGGTAAACTCACTCTTAAGCTTTCCCGAACTCTACATTATGTAAGTCTTATTTAATTCAAGACCATTTCTCAGTTCTAGTTCTAAAAGATAGCAGTATCGAGGTAAATACTGTTCATAATAATAAAGTTGTACACATGCAGGACAGTGAAGGCCTAACCACGTGACCAACCATGTCTTCCTTTCCGCAGTTGGCGCTTTCATTATATAATTCAAGTGTATTATTGGGATGGTCGTAAAACATGGACGGGGATGCGGGGACGTGGGGACGTGACCTTAGAAACACAGTATTTTTGACCGCTAAAATAAAATGCGAGTAATTATGTGTGTATTCAATGCATTGTTTTAACACTAACTCGTCATTTAGGTTAGAAAAAACGTAATCAAAAGCCGTTTGACCTCACAAACCAACGCGATCTTGGAAAGGCCTCGTTTTCATGCGCCCTGAGTGAGGAAATAAGCATGTGAAGCAACCCGGGTGAAAAAAAAAAAAGATACTCACTAAAACTAATAGGGGTTGTTTACATGATAAGAGGGTAACCCTTGTACTAGGGTCATCCTAGTAGTAGAGTCATTCTACCGCCATTGTATTCTGCTTGCTGTTCACATGTAAATGGTCAGTTTCGTCTCGGGTATCTGAAAAGTAGGATCATCCTAGCACTAGTTCAACTTTTGCACGCGTTACTTCTTGTAAAGAGTTCGCTAGGGGGAACTCGCCTACCCGGGACAACTCTATTCTAGAGCCGAATTTTACATTGCAAGTTGCTGGAGTTGTCTAGCAATTAGTACAATGTAGGTCACATACCAGCGCTATAGGACACTAGACATCAGAATTAAAGGACACAACAAAAAAACGAATCGACGTTAATCCACCATGCAATGACCCGTCAAATCTCTACTCGTGTCCTCTATGCTTGAATGATTTTGGCGGCCACATCATGTTTAGTTGATCCTTGTAAACCCGGGCTATCTTTGAGCATAGTGCTAGCACTAGGGTCAATCCCCCCTGCCCCCTCCTTCGTGTAAACACCCAACCGCCGACTTCTTTGCGCTCACTTCGTGACTCCCTTTAAAACTGGGCTATCAGATTTTCATAAACTGACTGTTTGCAGTTTGAAAAATCTTGTAATTTTCTTCATAGCTAGGGCGGAGTATGCCGCATATTATGTCGCTTGATGAAACTCTATGGCGGTTCGGTCCTTCCCAGGCTCCTTAATCTCACTAAAGGAGCGTGGAAAAGAGGCTTTTCCAAGATGGCGTAGGTTCGTGAGGGAAAACAAGGTTGATTACGTGTTTTCTAACCTAAATGACCAGCTAGTGATAAAACACATAATTAGTCGCTTTTTATTTTAGCGGTCAAAAATACTGTGTTTCTAAGGTCACGTCCCCACGTCCCCGCGTCCCCGCGGCCCCACGTCCCCGCGTCCCCGTCCATTTTTTACGACCATCCGTATTATTGTTCATTATTCTTTGAAAAATCGTGTTGAATGCTAATTCCTTAAAGAATTATATTCTGTGGCGTGACTCTAAAATTGCAGGTTACTGTTGGTCTCCCTCTAATCACTTGACCAAATTAGCCACAGGGAACCCATGATTTCTACTTCTGCAGTTGAAGCTTTCATTATATAAATCAAGTGTATTATTGTTCATTATTCTTTAAAATAATCATGTTGAAGGCGAATTCCTTAACTATTTATATTCTGTGGCGCTTCAATCTCCTTCTTGACTTCGATAAAACATAAACATAATCGCAGGTTACTATTGGTCTCCCTGTGGTTGTATGTTATGGTCACGTGTTTAGGCCTGGTCACCAGTTGCTCAGTTTACTTCACGTTTGTGGTTCACGTGTTCGTCGAAATGCTTCAAGTTTTCTCTGTTTCTGCATCGTTTTTATACCAATACACTTATCTTATGCACAAAGGTAAGTCTCTTCTGTTTATGTTCAAGGTAACGAGGTTGCTTTCAATTTTATGCTTAATTTTGGTTAAAATGAGAGCTGTCGTACTCGACTCTCTACTCCCTCTACTGCTCTAGTCTCTACTCTAGACTCTACATGTAGTTTCAGATTTGCGGTAATTTGCGAACTGGAAACAGGTTAAAAGTATAAAACTAGGTGGCCTTTAACCGTTAACGTGAACCTTTTCGTTTCAGAGGAGAAGAAAGGAAACGAAGACAGGTTTCGTGGCGAAGCGTCCGGTCGTCAAACAATTCACTGTTGGTGGACACGCTGCCGCTGGTTTTTCAACTTCTCGCATTTCAGGTAAGCACTTATTTTATAAGCTACATTTTGTACTAGCTAGCACTTAATGTTCACTGACCTGAGGGAAACAATCAGTTTTGTTTCCATGAGACCCCGAATTTCATTCAACATAGGAACGTAACGGAAACGTCCAGAACGACGGAGAGAAACGACTGTCGTATCTAATTAGTTTGCTCGTTTATGCAAACAGGAGAGTTCCCTCGTGAGGGAGACGATTTCCCCCGGGCGTAGAGGGAGGTTGAGTTCGCGGGTACACGGAAAATTATGCTGGGAATTTTAAACTAACTAAAACCCTACCTTGAACCATAAAAAAACCCTAACCGGGTCAGTAAACAAGATCTTACCCACCTAGAGCTAGGGCTCGCGAACTCAACCTTTCTCTACGTCCGGGGGAAATCGTTTGCCGTGAACGTTTGGCAAACCATTTTGTTTTTCCTCTAAAGTCAATGAGAACTTTATTTATACATGGAAAATTCAACAACATGTAACATTGATTTACATGCAAACCAATATAATTAACTGTATTGAGACTGGGGCTTTGGGTGTGCTCTGTTATGGTAATGCATCAGTCAATTCCAGCAATGCCCATCCCCCTCCCGGGATATGTTGGGGCATTTGCATACTTTGAGATCCCGGGAGTGGGGCATTTGTAACCTTATATCGGCCCGGGGGTCGGCCATTATTCTACCACGGGGCATATGGTGGGGCATTTGACACTGCCGAAAATAATTCTGGGAAAGAGACTGCAGGTCTCGTGGTAACGAAGTCATACTGTATCAAGTAAAAGAAACCAATAAATCTGAGTTGTTGTAATTATTCCAGCTGCCTGTGGATTCTATCTATTTCTCTAAACCTAGAAACCTGCAGTTTATACCGTCTTGTCCACGTTATTTGTATACGCTAGGACACGAAAAAGCCGGGAAACCTATGGATGTTTAATTTTTACAATATAGCTAGAAAATAGCAGTTCTCGTACGTTCACCGCCCATCTAACACTGATCTGCAATCCTGTATTCTTAACTACTCTAAAATGTTAATTCAGGAGGCACTCGGGGCCCAAGCTCTGCTGGTCCGAGTTGGAAACGATATCAAGTAGTTTGTTTACAAATATACACTGTTTGCTGCTGCCCACCGGACGAACAGAAGTCACACTATTATTATAAAAGTCTGTCATGTGGTTTTAATAAGCGCTTATTGTATAACGTTAACCGCAGTGCGAATGATTATTTATAGGAATGAAATATAAACTATGTAAATTAATACCATTTTGTTCCAGGCAGCTCAATAGCATAATCACTGATACAGCAGTGAGTATAAATACAAATACAAAACAAGATGGCGGATCTACAAAACCGTAACGGAAACTATCAATGAATAGATAGAGAAGTAGCACTTCTCTGCGCCTTGTGCATTTGCATGGAATTAAACTTGGGCAGTATATCGTTATGGATGTGCCTGGGGGTGGGGCATTTTTCTTACTTCTTTGGCTCCACTGTGGGGCATTTGAACACCTTGCTTGTCCCCACCGTGGGGAATTTGGGAAAAAATTACAAAAATGACTAATGCCCGGGGGTTGTCCCTGGGAGGGGAGGGGATGGGCATTGCTGGAATTGACTGATGCATAACCACCGCACCCCCTACCAAGGGAATAGTGGGGCATTTACTGGGGGATAGACCAGTTGCCCTAATTCCGGCCAGTTTATTATAACTTACATTGTACCTTAGAATAAAAGCATTGATCAGGAAATTTCTTACAACAACAATAGTTTATTTGTATCTAATGCTTACAATTTGTCAATGAAATAAGTAGAAAGAAAAAATGGGATACTGGCAATCTGAAAATAGTGTAAAACTAATCAAGTCAGACAGCCACTAGTTAATAAAAAAAACATTTTGAGGGTCGGACTAGGAAAAACCAGGATACAAACAAGAACTACAAAATAGCTACAACAAAATTTACAAAGTACAGTCCCTGTCAAAAGTTTTTCAACCGTATACGGTACCATATGTGCTTCGGTAAAACGAAGATTCGGTAACCACGTGGTAGATTTCGTTCGGTAAACTCCATTCGTTTTAAGACTGAATTCGTTTTACCGAAGGTGGTAACGTCACCGAATTCGTTTTACTGAAAGTGGTAGAGTCACCGATTATCCACATGCTACCACATGTGGTTCGTACGGTGTGAAAAACTTTTGACAGGGACTGTAAATAAGAAAAAAATAGTTAAAAGAAATTTAGCATCAGTAGAGAATCATAAGCTCTAGCTTAATTGCTTTTTTAAAGGACTGTTTGGACAACAACTTGTACTGTTCATTAAGTGAATTCCAGATTTTAGCTCCAGTAAAGTGAAGGCTAAATTGGTCATAATTTGTTCTAATTGATGGAAGACTGTATGAAACTCTAGCAGCCAATCTAGTATCATGGTCAGGTCTATTATAATGCTATACTACATGTATAGGAGATTAGATCAGGAAATGAAAGAATGTCTAGCATTTTGAAAAGAGGATCTCATGAGATTAGCTTATTCCTTCATTAACCCTATTGTAAAGTTTTGATTACCGTATTTACCCGTGTATAAGCCGCACCTTTAAACCCAAAATTTTCGTTCAAAATCGGGGGTGCGGCTTATCTACGGGAACACCTAGAAAGGAGACCCAACATTAACATATATTTACATACATGTATCATGAACCTGAATGAAGCTTTTATTATGCGACGGTGCGTATATTACAATCAGGTTCAAATTGCATCCGATCATGTAATATAGCAATTTAAGCATAATCATTGGAAAAAACACACGTTAAAGCAAAAACTCTTCTAAGACCCACCTTATTAGACAGGCCTAATATATTAGAATTTCGTGAATATTTAAACGTGATTAAGCTTATTTACCTTCCAAAACAGGCTGATTCGCAGCGGTTGTCAAAGCATGCATCTAAACAACCAGGCATTCTTTGCAATTTTACACGTGGGAGATTGGCACTAGTTAATGAAAATCCAAGATGGCGGACCTGACCTACTCGTGCAAGTTTTGTTTCGCCAGAAAACCTTTCTTGCCCTAGCGATTAAAGGAGAGCGGTTCCTTGGAATTGTTGTTAGTTAATTGGGGAATAAATGCGGAAGAATTCTGGAGTGATTTAAAGACTGCAGGTTAAAATATACACAAGAAATGACAAGGCAAGTTGAACCATATTCGAATGAATGAAAGTTGTGATTATTTATTTATGACAATCTGATGAAGTTTTGCTTCAAGTACGAGTCTTTATGAACTCCAACAAAAGATTATTCTTTTTTTGAAGAAGTTTGGCATCAAGTACAAGCGTTTATGAACTCGGACAAAAGATTTTCTAATAATTTTGTGTTTTTCAAAAAAAGTTTTTTCCCTAAATTCAAGCTTCAAAACTTGGGGTGCGGCTTATCTACGGGTGCGGCTTATACACGGGTAAATACGGTAGTTTTTCTTCACGATTTAACCAAGTTATTTCTAAAAATATTATTCAAATTGTTTGCCCTAATTCCGATTGGGTTGCCCTAATTCCGGCCGATAAGAAAAAAGATGTGTACTTGAAGTTTTGGTAATATTTTCTCGGCTTATTTCAACTAGAAACTCCTGTGGCTGCTTGTCAAGGTATTTGAGATGAAAAAATATGAACCAGGATCCCTGTATTACAACAACTGCACCCACAATGACAACTGCTGACTTGTTCGCTCAATCACTCATCTTTGGATATTGCAAATTAGTATATACCACACCAGTGAATATCACATTTCGCTCGCTCTGATTGGTTACCTAAACAGTGAATATGATTTCATATTCACCTCCGAGCAAAGCAGCGATCATATTGCGCGACGGTAAATATCCACCACTATTCACCTCCACTTCGGTGAATAATTGTTAAATGTTTCGCATTTTGAATGCGGTAGTGAAGGGCTATCATGAATTTCAGATATGCCCACCTGTTTCTATGACCCTCAGTGTAATGAGAGTATGGCAATAAACATGATAAAAATGCTTGGTTACAGTTTAGTGCTTTATGGGCTCCAAAATTAGAAACCATGACGGAATTAACACCTCAAACGAAAATACAGGCAGACTTTCAATTGAAGTTGCACTCCGTAATTTGAAACCGTTCAGACTAATTTTCCTGTCAGAACTGAGGTAATCTTTAGAGTTTCATATTTGCCAAAAATCAACATTTCACATACAGTACCCTACTTTGCAAGAAAATGCTTCTGTTGCTTTATTACCTACATGTAATTCAAAGTGTAGTCAAAAGACACACTTGGAAAAATTGAGACTTGACTTACCTTTACAAAAGCTTGGATTTTCCCACCTAAAAAGACGACAGGAAGCCCACAACAATAGTTTACGAACACAAACTAATCAATAATTTATAGAGTAGATTTTCATCGAAATGGCAGAGCAATTTCGTACTAGAACAAAAATATGATAAAGACGATATTGTGAGAGAAGTTCAGAAGATTGGGAGGATGAGGAAAAGCATGTGGAAGGTGAGAATATCAGACCAACAACAAAAGGCCACTACCGAGCTAGTGCAAAACTGGTGTTGTGCTATGATGTAAAGATTCACTGTGGTTTTGTATGGAACTTGTCAGCCTTAAACACAAGACTAAGGTAGATTACGACAATATTGGCATTGCTTTCGAAACTTATGTATTATTGGAGCTACATGTGTATATAATTTGTGTGTTATCCGGTTCGATCTGTACTGACTGCATGCATGGCTTTGTGCAACTGAAACGAAACACCTGAAAAGTTAAAACCTCCCTGTAAAAACCGATCATACATGTAACTAGCCCAACATAACAGAATATAGGCAATGACACAAGAACAAGACACTCGGAGCAATTTTATTGCAAAAATAATTCCATTCCCTTATTAGATTGTGTGAAAGCATTGGCGCGATCAAGCCCGGCATGTTTGTGCAATTTTGGTGGAACTTGTCGCGTGCCCGCTGTTTCACAACACATCAGTTCATAATCTAGCGGCAAACTTTTAAAGCGGGCCCCGCCAGTAAGCAATAATCAACAAATGAACTTTAGCTTCCGTAGTTTAAAGTGCCACTACGACGAAATTTGACCATTTCTTTTGCCACTTTTTTGTATTCCATAAGAACAAACAGTGGCAGAAATATCCAAATCAGTGAATTTTTTTTGAATGGGGCCAATTAGACCACACATTTTAAAGAGAGTTTACCGTCAAAATCACGTCCGCCATTACTCGAATCCGTTCCCGTGGGCGAGGAAGGCCTAGTAATTTTTTAGCGTATGTGACGTCATACACTTAACGCATCGTTCTCAAGTTGCTTCGAACCCATACATTTCTTCTTATGTTGTCGACAAACTCACACTGCGAATTTTGCTGTGGTTTAGTAAATAACGACCTAAAATCTGCATCAGATTCTTCAGAACATAGTAATGTGTCTTTCTGTTTAAATTTATTGCCGGATGTTGATGATTTAGGGGGAAATAGAGTCGCTGGCGACCGAGTTGAAAGCTGGACGATGAATAGTCGCTAAAATCGCTTGGGAAGTGGCCTGCCAGTAAGTAGTGCTAGCTAGCAGAGGTTTCTTATCTTTTGGGGGTAATTTTTCCCGAGGGTAATTTCCCTGGTTCGGCTTTCAGGTTGTGCTGTTACTGGATCCGGGCTACAGGGAGAATTCAGCGGAGAAATCACTAAGGTAATGATCAGCAGTTTATAAGTCCTAAGTTTGTTCATTGTTTACAGTGAAACCCGGATAATTGCTAGTTCGTAAATGAGAGAGATCGAGAATTATCTGTGTCCCGGCAATAGATTTTCCGGCGAATCTACATTCTAAAATACAATGTAATTGCTGTAAAATTAAATCGCTCTCTTGTCTAACATGAAATCGTGAATGATAAGAATTTACTAGAGACTAAAACAATGTATTGAAACTGACTGATCTGCAGCTTTTACAGTGGCTATCACAGAACCAAACTTTCTGTTTGACACACAAACAACTGAAACAAGGTACTTCATGAAATAATATTGGTGGTTTCTTCTGTGGTTTATTGTCTTGAAAATAAAATTAGCAGTAAATTAAAAGGCATACTACATCGATATGGGCATGTTTATCTGTTTATAGGAAACAGCAATATGAGTTATTTATGATAAACTACATGTATGTTCTCAGCAAACGTAGCCGCTTATTTTTCGGTCAATCTATACTAGTACGGTCTTACCGGCTATTCCATGTGATACAAACAATTATGGAGAAGCTTCTGTCCTCAAAACGTACACAAACCATCCTTGCATGAGGCTTGAAGAGAATTACAAACCGTATTCTTGGTACTCGACTAAAGGCTTGAATTATTCATGTAGCGAAATGCCAGCTTTGTGGTTCGTTAAATTGCTACAGTACTGTACAATGCACAAACTCTATTCAAAACGTTTTGTTTGCTTTTCAAAGCGGGAAAATGGTACACTTTCTTACTACATATGTTAGTTCGCGTGAAGGTTTGTATGGGAAAAGTATCCACACGTGTTGTTGTGGGAAGTTTTGACTGTGACATTTCCCAGTCACTGGTTGAAAGAATCAGTCTCGCCGGCCGGCTAATTTCAGAGCGTTTTCTTGACTTTCTATTTTCGTTCTAAACATAGTTTGAAAAAAGCTCCAACTCGAAGCGAATTTGTCCGAATTACTTCAAATTTTCACAGATTGTTCGCAATTTATATCAGCTAAAAAACCTGTGTCGGCGATTTTTTTAATTTTTAAAAGAGAATCGCTGAGAGCGATTCCCGCATCTATATTTGGATTCGCGTTAGCAGTTTCACGAAGACCAAAATATCTTCAGAACGGCTTCGAATTTCCACAATCGCCGACACAGGTTTGTAAACAAGGTCTGTGGGAGTCCAGAAAAGCAAACAGATCTTAAATTCATTAAATTGCCGTGGAGTTGGAGCTCTTGGAAACCAACTCGCTTGTTCGGAAAAGAAGTTTATTTAAAAATCGCACTTTTATCAAAATTACAAACCTTAGGTATATCGTTGTAGCCAATTTTATAGGCTTTAAATGAGGTATAATTTATCTAAATACGACGAATATTCGAGACGCTACTTAATTTTATCCGGAACAGTACCCTGAAGGTATACGATAACCTTAAGTGTATGACGTCACGTACGCTAAAAAATGACCAGGCATTCCTCGCCCACAGGAGCGGGTTCGCGTAATGGCGGATGTAAAATTCAAGATTCGGAGTTCAAAAAATAAGACTTCCCGTCGTCGTATCGAAAAACGGTTTGAACTGGTAATAATATAGCCACTCTACTTTACGAATATGAGAAAAAATTGATATGTCAAAATTTGATCGTAGGGGCACTTTAACATTTATGAGAGATTCCTGCGTTGTTCAAGGTTCCGACCAAAAGCATTGCAAATGTTTGCGGATTCTGGAAAGGCATGTTTTCGAAATTAAAATATCAAGATTGTGCAATTGCAATCAGTCATGCGTGAACCTGTCAGTCTGAGTTTTGACAGGTCCTATGTTTGGTCGATCGAGGACCAATCACATATTTGAAAACAAACACGAGCACTGAGACTTGTTTGTTTCACATCTGACATCAGACCAATTGCTGCAGACCGGTCTCACAGCAATTATAAACCGCAATGCCAATCACAAACTGACTAAGTAATGAAGTAAAAAAGCTGAAATTTAAACTCCAGAAGATTCGGTGCGATCTCACGGCAAAATAACCAATAATGAATTAAAATATCCAAAATGTATTCACCTGGGATTTTTTTATTTGACAGAATGGACTCAAACCAGTTTTTGCATTAGGTGAAAACTGTTCAGACCGTAAATAAAATACAAAACTTTGAAAGCATTTGATTCAGTAGGAAGTTATCAAGATAATTTTTGGTGTGATCTCAAAGCAAAACAAACACTGCTGTCAGAGCTCATTGATTATTCAAAAATGTCACACTTGTGTTCGAGCAATTTGAGCAAAATGACGGATCCCACGTTAAATAAAAAGAATTCCAGAATATTCTATTTGGTAGACGTTTATCACTTGCCAGTATTAAAAGTTGAGAAACTTTCCCGCATTATTTAACTCTGCATTCTGCAATAAAATCACATGTTCCGCGAAGTTCGCGGCATTCTTGTTGTGTCAAAAACCAGACAATCAGTTTCCACGGCTGAAAGCACATGTAAACACTGAAAAGCTGGCTTCTTGAATCTGTTGAATTGAAAACATACAGCGTACGCAACGACTTGTAAAGAATCGTGAAGGGATTGAGGGATAGATTAAAGTATGAAAGTACAGAAGTCTGTAAAGTTTATCAGATGAATAAAAACGCCGAACTTTGCTACAACTAAACTAGAATTGAACGCGTACGTAGCACCATATTTACATAACATGATGACTATCCGAATTCATTTTACCGAAGGTGGTCGAGTCACCGAATTCATTTTACTGAAGGTGAACGAAGGTAAAGTTAGGTAAACGAAATTAAAATCATGTGGCTTGCTACACCCTGATTATCTCTCTGGGTCGAATTAAACAAGTTTCGATTGCTATGCCGATATCAATATTGTAATAAGTTAGTCTTGTGTTTAAGGCTGACAAGTTCCATACAAAAACACACAGCAAATCTTTATAGCACTACATGTAGCTCGGTAGTCGCCTTTTGTTGTTCGTTGATATTCTCGCCTTCCACATGCTTTTCTTCGTCCTCCCAGTCTTCTGAACTTCTCTCATAATATCGTCTTCATCATATTTGTGTTCTTGTACGAAATTGCTCTGCCATATCGATGAAAATCTACTCTAATTCCGAGCGTGTGAAAATTCTGCAAAGAAAACAAGTCGTTACAAGTTAGCCGCAAGACTCCAGTGGGACGAAGTGACGTAAAAATCGTCACAGGAATTAATGTAAACAAAATTGCGGCGCCCAGGTCTTCGCGGGCCCATCTTTGAGGGTCTCGTTCTCAACTATGAAAAAGTTTTATCAAATTTGAATACATTTTCTGAACAATGTACATCTGAAAGATGCTTTTGAGCCCAAATGTATTTTTCACTCGGGTATCCCTTTAACCTTGGTAAACCGAAGTGCTAACTAATTTAGGGTTTTTAGGGCTAGTCACTAAATGAACAACACACAAAAATAATACTTCTTCAATGGTCATGTGCGCTAACCAGACCCTACCCCTCCATTAAAAAAACACACCTAACAATCAACAACAGGTGCTCACTGATTTAGGGTTTTTAGAGCTACAGGGCTAGATCACTGAACAACAAAAAAATAGTGCTTCAATGGTCATGTGAGCTAATCCAAACTCTACCCCTACATAAAAAAAAATCCTAACCGTCAACAGGTGTTCAATGATTTAGGGTCTTTAGAGCTATAGTCACTAAATTAGGCTTTTTAGGGCTAGATCACTGAACAACACACACAAATAATAATAATAATCCTGTGAACTACAATAATCATATAATCCAAACCCTAAGCCAATATTGAAATAACTTTACCTAACCTCTGTAAACATAGGTTCGCGCGAAATTGACCTGGTTTAAAAAATTTAAACCCCCCAAAAAGTTAAGCACAACGCACAATGAACTAACAAAAGGCTTCAATATAAACTTCTTGAAACGTCGGTGGCTAGCCGTTGGTGGCTCAGAAGTTTTGGTGGCTAGCTGTTGGTGGCTCAGAACTTTTGGTGGGGAGTGGTGGATGGGTGAATTCATTTGTTCCATTCATTTGTTCCCCCCCCCCCCCAAAAAAAATGAAATTCATTTTTAGAATCTTGATAATTGCAAAAAATTGCACCGGCGCAAAAAAAAAATGCACCAGGAGTTAAAATTGTACCACAACACATATTTTTTCAAGTGGATTCAGTGCTTTAAGGAAAAATTAATGAATAACGTGACCAATGATGTCACATATTCTGACTGGCACATCTTGTTTGTTTTGAGTTACAAAGTTGTTGTGTGCAATTTTCGTTGCTCTACGAATAAACTTAAAGGGTAATATTTACTTTTTTATTGAATCACGTGACCATGACTGATGACATATGTTGATTAACACATCAATCCATTATTTGTTTGTGTTTACATTTTTTTGGCTTACCTGTCAACCTGCACTTCCGGTATTTCACACCATGTTTGCACCCCTTTCAAAATGTTGGAATGAACCGCGAACTGGTCTATTGAGTACTTGAATATGAAAAACTCAAAAAGAACCTAAAAATTTAAACAAATTTAAGATAGTATTTTAGTGTCTGAGTGTGTACAAACTGTCTTCGATGCAAAAAGTTCAAAACATAAACACTTTAAGCTTTCCTGAACTCTACAAAAGGTACTCTAAACTGTTTGTATCTACTGAAGAATGTTATGTAAATATCCTGAATAAGAGATTTTAATTCCGAACTAGAAAATTATGTAAGTCTTACATGTATTTAATTCATTACAATTTCTCAGTTCTAGTTCTAAAAGTTTGCAGTATTGAAGTAAATACTGTTCATAATAATAAAGTTGTACAATACAGTGAATAACATGGTCTCCCTCTAACCACTTGACCAAATTAGCCACAGGGAACCCATGTCTTCTACTTCTGCAGTTGCAGCTTTCATTATATAAATGAAGTGTATTATTGTTCATTATTCTTTAAAATAATCATGTTGAAGGCGAATTCCTTAAATATTTATATTCTGTGGCGCTTCAATCTCCTTTACATTGTTATTCTTGACTTCGATAAAAACATAAACATAATTGCAGGTTACTATTGGTCTCCCTGTGGTTGTATGTTTGTGGTCACGTGTTTAGGCCTGGTTATCAGTTGGTCAGTTTACTGCACGTTTGTAGTTCACGTGTCTGCAAAATGCCTCAAGTTTTCTCTGTTTCTGCATCGTTTTTATACCAATACTCTTACATGTATCTTATGCATAAAGGTTTTACTGTTTATGTTTAAGGTAACAAGGTTGCTTTCAATGTTATGCTTAATTTTTGGTTAAAATGAGAGCTGTCGTTGTGTCTATATGTACGTATAGACTCTACTCTATGACTCTAGGTTCAGATTTGCGGGAATTGCGAACTGGAAACAGGTTGAGTCGGATTAAAAGGTATAAAATGAGGTGGCAACTAAGTTTAAACCTTACCGTTAATGTGAACCTTTTCTTTTCAGAGGATAAGAAAGGAAGCAAAGACAGGATTTGTGGCAAAGCTACACCACCATGTGGTCTGGTCGACAAACAATTCACTGTTGATGGACACGCTGGTTTTTCAACTTCTCGCATTTTAGGTAAGCACTTATGAGCTACATGTACAGTACATGTACTACTACTAGTAGCAGTTAATGTTCACTGACCTGAGGGAAACGGTCAGTTTTGTTTCCACGAGACCCCAAATTTCATTCAACATAGGGACAAAATGTAATGGAAACATCCAGAACGATGGAGAGAAACAACTGTTGTATTTAATTAGTTTGCTCGTTTATGCAAACAGGAGAGTTCCCTTGTGAATTTTGTTTTCCTCTAAAGTTAATCAGAACTTTATTTATACATGAAAAATTCAACAACATATAACATTGATATACATGAATGCAGTGATAAACATCTCATTCATAAAATACAGGCAAACCAATATAATTAACTGTAGTATTAAGACTGGGGCTTTGGGTGTGCTCTGTTATGGAAACCACCACACCCCTTACCTGGGGAATAGTGGGGCATTTATACTGGGGGATAGACCAGTACACGTTTAATTCCAACATTTTGAAAGGGGTGCAAACATGGCCTGAAATACAGTGTTTCTATGGGAATACAATGCCAAATAATTTCTGTAAAGTCAAATTTCTGAAATATTCACTGTCTGTAAACTTAAGATACATGTACCAGGTAAAAGGTTATTTAACTTATCAAAATTTGAGGGATGTAGCTGTGCTGGGAAGCGTGTGATCGTGTTTTCGGTTTGCCATACATTTGTCTGTAATAACGAGTCAGTCACACAGGAAAATTTACAGACAAATGTACGGCAAACTGAAAACACGATGCACTCTTTCCAGCATTGCATTCTGCAATAAAATCACATGTCCCGCAAAGTTTGCGGCACTCTTGTAGTGTCAAAAACCAGACAATCAGTTTATCAGATGAATAAAAATGCTGAACTAACGATCGGACGTGGTATTTTAAGTCACGCAACCTTTCTTTTGGTGAACCTTCGATATTTATATTTCTAACGGGACTTGAAACAACCATGTATGTGGCTGATCAAATAATCTGCAGATCGAATTGGAATTTAGCGTGTTGATTTTTGTGGAGGGAGGAAAAGCAGAGGAACTCGGAAGAAGGGCGAGATTACAACCGACTCGACTCACATGTGGCGCCGCGTGCAATAGAATATTTTGGCTAACCATCAGAGAGTTGGTCAAGACCATCCGTTCGAATGTTTTGATGAACAATTCGATAGTCAAGACCACCAAGGAACATTCGTTGCGGATTTTAAGACTGTAGCTTCAAAAGCTTCATTTAATTGCTACATGTATGTAATGGCGTGATCGAGACACCCTGCCGCTTCAGCCGCTTGGCTGGATTTTTGCCGTTCATCACATGATAACCTCTCTATCTCGAATTACACTTTTTCACTAATAAAAAGTTTAGCCCGTGTTCAAGTGGAACGTTATACACGTAAATTTAAGAGACCCAAGAGGTTTGTGGAAATGTTCATAAGCAGGCATTTTGTTTCCCGGCTGTAGACTGCGACTGATGATCACGATCATCATAGTGATCGCAGTCAGATCGCGAGCAAGGTGCGAGCAGATCGCGGTTAGTACACGCGATTTGATCGCGACTCGATTGCGATCAAATGTACCTATAGTTCCAGGGGGTACTGTATGTGAGAAATGCTGTCAAGAGCTCTATTTTTACAATTTCCCAATTCCCCGACACCCTTTTGCACCCTTTTTCAATTTGACATTTTGTGAAAATTTCACACAAATCAAATAAATTCCTCTTGAGTGGGACATTTTTTTATACTCTATTTTGGTTGAAAATCAAAAGCGTAGAAAATAGCACTTCAAAAAAATCTACATGTAGCCATCTGTCGTGCATGAATCTGAAGCCCCACCTCTCCAACAATTAGCGAGCTCTTGGCCAATCATTTCTCATCACAGTTCCACTACCTGTCAAGATTTCCCGCCAATGTTGATTTGCTATCAAAGCTACGTGTACGTGCCACATTGAGAAAATGTTAATATAGCCGGTTGTTCTAGTTCTCTTGTGTGACTTGAAAAATGGGAAAGACCAAGAGGCAATGAGGTACAAAGCCAACGTGAACACCTAGAGATGCCTTGAATGCCAGCATACAGGTAGTTACAACGTAGTAGAGGAGACAGCGATTTGCAGGCATCTGAAACAGCATGGCAATAGCGAGATTGTTTCAAGTGATTCAGAGTCACCATCAGACTTTACATTTCCATCTAAGCTTTCTTGGCCCGGGTTTCTTGGAAACAAATATTCTCTCAGCTGGCTCCTATCAATTCTTCTTTATGTTCAGATGTGGACCACTTGGCAATCTGTCTGAAAGTGAAAATACGAACCCTTGTCAGGTTTTGCGAGGACTTCTATTTATTTATCTATTTGGCTTGTCGTCGTATACATTGTTTGGCCTTGTTTTGCTTTTCATTTTTCTTTGTTTTCCAAGCTAAGGGCCTCTGGTTGCTTTTTGGAAGACATAAGGCCAAGAACCGATGGAATTATGGAATTGTGTTTTGAAAAACTTTTCTCAATAAACATGAATTTAATATGCATTAGCTTTCCCTACACCATCGTTACAGGAGAGTAAGCACTTGTCATGTGTTCATTGATCTGCTGTAAATCAAACAGAACCTTTTACTTCCGGTTTAAAACTTCCTTTTGGTATTTCTCCATCAATATTATTTTGTTTTGAACAGAGGTTTTGGTATACTTTGACTGGGGACATCTCAGACAGCACTTAAGGCATATTAAAGCACAGGTGTTATTGGGAATTGCTCATTGCCGCACCCTATTGTCCTTTTCTCCTGTTTTTTTTTTGGTGAATCCTTTGTGCTGATTCTTTTGTTCTTCTAATTTCTAATTGAAGGGCTGTGTGCAAAAAGGGTGTAAGTGACTCTTGATCACATTTTAAATTCTCCCTTAGAAAACAAAGAAATTAAAGGAGAATTTAGAATCTGATCAGGAAACACTTATGCCCTTTTTGCACGCAGCCCTTCAATTTAGTCTTGGTATTCTCAGAGGAGTTAAAGAATTTGAATAAGAAAACAAATTTGAAAAGGAATCTGGTAGTTGTATCCAGCTGACGTAATAGTGCAAACTGGGAATTAGCATTATTTAGTAAACAACTTGAATCTAATGCCCTGCTATTCCTTGGGTAGGTGTGCACGGCTTCCTACTGGCTAGTGCATTACCAAAAAAAACAGACAATGTGCTTCACAAAATGCTGTTGCACGGCTCGAAATACATGTAGAAGAAAATATGACCTGTCATTTTAATGTTTCGTCTTTTATTATTATAAATTATAACCCAACATATCTATTTTTGAACTGTCATTCCCAAGTTTTGTTCTGCCAATTTGGCTATTGTCAGGTCGCTATTTTGAGCCCTGTGCTGCCCATCTTATTTGCAATGTAATACATTTTGAGCACAACATTCCATATTGCATCAGTTACGTTCAGTAGTCTAATTTTCATTCTACCAGTAAATATTACCATAGTTGATCACTTATAAGCCACACCCCTAACTTGGACAACATCACTAACTCAAATTTGAAGTCTGAAAATGTTTTGGAAAAGTCTTACTTGTAAGCTGCATCATGATTCAAAAACTAGTGTCCTATCCATAAAAAATGCAGATTCCCCTCCCTGAAATGAATGATGCCTAATACTCCAGTTTCGTATTCGAAAATTACCGCTGAATACAATGACTACAGACGCATGTACACAGGGTTAGCCTCATTCTGAAGTTAAACATTCTTAAATACTAGCGAGAAGGTGCAAAGCGTGAAACTACAATAATACACAGTGTTGTGAATAGCCCACCTTCTCACTGGTATATATGAAAGTTTAACTTCAGAATGAGGCTAACCCTGCATACATGTACATGCGTCTGTAGTCATTGCATTCAGCGGTAATTTACGAATATGAAACTGGAGTATTGGAAGGTATGATTTCCACTATTTAACACCTTTATTCCTGAGTGATATTAACAAAATTACTAAAGAAAGATAAATTATATTAGAGTACTGGAAATGAATAAAATAGTTTCTTTCGTTGTTTTGATTGTCTTAACATTATTTCAATACTGGTTTTATAAATTTGTATTAATAAATATGTTGTGAGGAAGTAATGGCATTCACAACTTACACAAATTGACAGAGCTTGGAAGCCTCCAAGCAAAATGGCAGATATTAATTTGTTTTTCCTCTTTCATTTAAAAATTTCAGCTGCTTAAAATTAATGCAAAGACATAAACATAAAAATTTGGTTCAGCCGTATCATGAGAGGTGAAGAATGGTAAAATTGCTCTGTTAAATCATCAGCATACACTGTAGTTCAATATCCCTGTTCTGGTAACCAGAGGTTAATCAAGAGATGAACATTTATAAATTGCTGCAATGATCGCAAATCCACGAAGCTCATTGATAATAATAAGACTTTATTTCAAGAGGGTAACGCATAACAGTGAAAACTGACAACCTTGTTGTCCTCATTAAAACTTTCAAAATATATACGTATAAAATACATTGAAATATATTTACACATGTAGCAATTTATTTTAATGAAAACACTACTAAAGTTAAATCTACATGTAAAAGGATAAAAATATTTAAATACCGTATTCACTCACAGATAAGCTGCACCTTTTTACCCAGAATCTTCGTTTAAAATTGGGGGTGCGGCTTATCTGTGAGAACATCTACTGTACATACAAGTAAGGTTTTGGAAATTTCCATAAATTAACATTTAAAAGAAATACTGAGTTATACTTATGAATACTACACTATCCCAAAGAAAATAAGCACTGGCAATTGCTTTTGCAAGTTTGGTGGCTCCTAACAGATCCATTTAAGCCTTGTTTCCATATGATCACTCACGATCACCCGAAATGAAGCCGGCGATCGTGAGTGATCATATGGAAACACTTTTGAGCAATTGCAAGTGGTCGTGAACGATCCGATCGCTCACAATCGCTGGGATAGAAACTGTTCTATCTCAGCGATCCATAGCGATTTCCATCAATCGGCGGCGATCATATGGAAACACATTCTGGTGAACGAGCGACCGAACAGTATCCCACAATGCAATGTTCTTTTTCGGCACCATGGCAATGTCTTAAGTGTTGTCTGCTTACCTGTTGACTAATTTGTGAGTGGGCTCTTGACTATCATATGGAAACAAATGCTAGCAATCGCTCAGTTGAATGATTCAAGCGATCAGGCGATCAGGCGATTGTGAGCGATCATATGGAAACCAGCCTTTATGTTGTGAATATTTGTTCCTCCGCAAGCGACTAAATACATTGTACCATGCTAAATGGCCCAACATTTATTTGCAGTTTAGCACTTTTAAAACAGCAAATTTGTCAAACAGATCTTCCACCTCTCTTTGGGTAACAAGTTTTTCTCCAATACATGTAGATGGCTTCTTGATATCCTTTTAGACATGATAGCCACAGAGAGCTGATGAAAAAGCAAACTACTCCATGTTGTTTTGACTTCATTCAGCGAAAACAAAACTTCTAGTGTCCAGTTCTCTCTCTTCCAACAGGTGCCTGGTTACTAGGCTACAGACTAACGTGAGCACGTTGTTGGCTTCGTTGACTTATAAAAGGTGACCTGAATGAACAGATCCTATGGAAAGATAAATCATACATCTAACTACTGTATGTACATGTACATGTAGACATGAATTTTATACTATTTCAGAGCTGAAATTACAGGTACAAATTTTCTCCAGTGTTTTCTCCAGTGAAAGTTACAATGTACATTTGATATTCTTCCAAAGAAACTTTTCCCAAAATCAAGCTTCTAAACTCAGGGTGTGGCTTATCTGCAAGTGCGCCCTAGCTGCGAGTGAATACGGTAGTTTACTTGCAAGGTACGTGTAATGTTAAAAATGGTTAACTCTGGTTGCCTCTTCAAGATATCATTAAAAAGAAAGTCTTGATGGCAATTTCCTTGTTATTCCAGTCCTTAACCACATTTACAGAGAAAGTATGTCTGCCTTCTAGTTCTCTCTCTTATAACGTGGACACTGAAAGTTCATTATACATGTACCTTGTCGAGCGCCTTTGAATATCACAGTTTCTGACTAAGAACTCATTCATGTACTCAGGCAAATCACCATCTACATGTACTCTCTCATACAATATACAACTCCTATTTATCTTTGCTTCTTCATAAAAGGAATCCGCTTCAGTTCATTAAATAATGCAACAGTCCTCTGATCCCAGTCAGCCTCAAGAACTAATCTTACAGCTCTTTTCTGTATTTTAAAAATGGTAGATCCGTACATTAAAAGAGGTTTAATAGTAACTAAATAAAATCTTTCCTCATAAAGGAGAAAGTTTGTAATACGCTTCAATAATCGAATCCTCTTGGACAGCGTTTTGCTTAGAGACTCAACATGGGCGTCAAATGACAGGTCCTCGTCCAAAGTCACACCCAAGAACTTTTGAAAGCTACAGACTCCTCACTTCTCAGTAACTTGATAGTCAAATTTTGCTCTTCAGTGGCCATTGTACATGTAGATCTAATACGCTTTCCACAGAACAGGACAGCTTTAGTCTTGATTGATTGATTGATTGAGAGCCTGCTCTCTCTCCTGGTGCTTTGTCTTTCTTTCTCTTCACTGAAACCAATTCTTTCCTGATTGCTTAGTTTTTTAATGGTAAAATCTCATTCCACCGCAGCTGGTGCTGATTGATGCTGCTTTCTATCAAAAAGCACTTTTCCTCTAGTCTTCCTGCAATGGAAACAGCACGTGAAGTGTGAATGGTTGTCTATTTTGTCTAAACCAATCCAAACTGCGACAAAGTCACACACATGCATTTTTGATGAGCTGGTCGCATGCACTTCACCAGTTTCCCACCATAAATAAAAGAAAACAAAGGCAATCACCCATGTTTCTAATTTTAAGTATGTACTGTATGCATATTTACATGAAATGTTTTGTGAAAAACAAGAAAACTACTTAAAAGCTAAGCAGGGTGAAGTTTTCTTAATTTAATGTGAGTTTACTAAGTTATAAGATTATTTACTAAAAAAGTTTAAGACCTCGGAAACTTTATTTGAACTCAAGTCTTTGCTCTTTTGGCCAGCAGAGCATAATATCCTTTTGCTGTGGTGTGAAACCAGTCAAAGTCCATGTAGGTGGTGATATTCACATGAAACCTGCAGAATACAAGCTATTAAATTATTATTATCACTTTATTAAATGTCAAAAATATTGCAAACGTTTGTCTGTAACAAGTAGACTTTATTTTTAGGTGACCATTGCACCTGTGCAATGTATAAGCTTAATGCTATGCAACCAAAAATTCAAAATTTAACTCAGGGGAGGGAATAGGGTACATGTATGTTTTCGTTGTTTCTAGTCTGGAACAGGGTACCTTGCTGCAGAAATATAGTAGAATGTCTCAAGCCCTGTCGACTGAAAAGTTTGCAATATTTACATAACTCATATATTACAGTAAGAATCAGTATCTATGATTATAAATCATACCAAAACAAAGCGAAAACGATTATAGTGTACCATAAAGTAATGTCTTCCATCACTTCCATGTCCTTCTCACCACTTGGTAGCACTGGAGAAGTTGGTCTGACAGGTCCACTCCTCCCATGCCTTTGTTGTAATACTTTATAACTGGAGAAATGGCAACATTAACCTTCTCAAATTTCCCATCCATTGACCTTTTTTTTTGATCAACTGTCATCTCCAGTTGCAGCATGGCATGTGGAAAGTGCACTAACATCCTTTGGTGTCTTGCCACTTTACAAATACTAAATTTCCCTTATGAAACCACCGTATAGTCCCTCTCGGCTTTTTTGGTCATGGCATTGGATAAGTCTTTAGGAAACCCCTTCCTATTCCCTCGGACAGTGCCTGTGGCCATGCAACCCTTTTCAAGGAGGGCATTGAACAGTTGTGGGCAACTGTAGAAATTATCTACAAACAAATGGTACCCTTGTAGTAACGTACAATGTACCTTCCATTAGATTCATCACCACATCATAACCTAGTCCATTGGTGGATTTGGTTAGTCTTTTTCCAGTATAAATTTCAAATCTCTATGTAGCCAGTGCGAGGACAAGCTAAAACCCACAATTTGAAACCCCATCTGGTAGGTTTGTCTTTGATAAACTGCTTCATACAAAATCTAACTTTAGATGCAACCATTCGTTCATCAATGGAAACATAGTATGTTCTGCAAGCTAACTGTAGCTCTTCAATAAAGGGTTTCAGTAGAGGATCATACTCCTGTCCAGCTTTCTTTTTGCGTTTATTTTTTATGTTCTCCTTTGGGTCAGATACATGAAGAGCAACTATTGTAAAATGTTCAAGAAGTGATGTCTGGACATACCAGAGTTCCTGATAAAGTCTTGTCCAAAGAAATTGTCAATATTCCAGTAATCCCTTAGCACAGGCACTTCCACCATTCTCAGAAAGAAAATTAGAGAAAAGAATGCCAAAATCGCTTTCATAGTCAGAGGATACCACTTGAATGACTTTTTTAGTCTTTCGCATGTCACCATAGGCATTGGTATTGAGAACAATGATTTCAAGACTTTGCATTGAGAAAAATAGAAGGAATACAATGTATGTCTGATGAATGCCAAGTTTGGCCTGTCTTTGACAACTGAAATCCTTCTTGATGATTTGGGCTGAATCGTCTTCTTGGAGGGGCCAGATCATCATCATTTTGGATTTCCAAGAATCCGTTGCCATGGCAACCAGTTGTGTTTTTTCCTTGGCACCAGTTGAATCCCTCTTTCTTTTCCTTTTTGGCTCTGTTACTTCATCAGACTCGCTTCTATCACTGTCTCTGGCTATTCTTGAAAGTCTTCACTATAAAATAACTGTATAAAACAGAACATTGGCAGAAATTTTGGACATCAGCAGAAAGGTACTGCGGGCACCCTTTTAGCCAATTCAAAATGACTGCTTATAGTGATTGCGATTAGGCTCTTTATAGACCTTCCAATGCAAAGAAAACCAACACTTTCTGTGATGAAATAAGAATATAGAAGCAGAAGAGTTATATTAGCTTAAACATAGCCATAGTGATTAAAAAGCCATTTTTTAGGATTTGTCATCTTTCCGGCATTTGTCTGTCCAATTCCAGCTGCTTGGCGGTAATTATTTAGAGGAGAAAGGCCTGAAACCCAGTTTATATCCCAGCAAACATTGCAGGATTTAGGTTAACAAAACAAGATGGTGGACAGAAAGCAATATGGTGATGTTTCTCTTCTTTCTCATCAAGTTAGAAAATGTAAAAAAATGAAAATGTAATCCTATATTATGGAATCCTGGCACTAACATTATTTCGACAAACTCAGACGTCTTTGGAAGTACTCTTAGAGGAGTGTTATTGTACGTTTTATTGGTAATATGGATGCATTGAACACTGCTTTATTGACATCGGGACAAATTAATAAGCCTCACCGAAGACTTAGCATACTGTTTTACCTCAAACTGTGTATGGATTCAGCCAGATTACAGACAATTACAGACAGTCCGAGTCCTGACCTTCATTGAAAGTAACTTATTAACTACCATCATCATCTAGAACAGCTTCAAGCACTTCATCGGCTGAAAAGTCTTTACTTTAGGCTCAGGTGGCATTGTAATACTGTGATACAGGATCAACGAAGTAATAGGAGATATTGTAGTTGAGTCTACGAATAGCAGTTTCAGCGGTATTGACCCGAACGCCTCATTTCAATGTAATGAAGCGCTATTGAAACCATCATTCTTATACGACACCAACACCCTCCTAAACAAGCACGACTAATTTAGATACACAGTTTGAATAGCGCTTCATTACATTGAAGTGAGACGTTTGGGTCAATACCGCTGAAACTGCTATTCGTAGACTCAACTACAATATCTCCTATTGTAAATAATGTGAAGCACTTTGAATAATACAAGGGTAAAATTAAGATGGCGCCCAAAGACTTTCACTTGAGTGTGACCGAAAGAGCTGCTAGTCAATTTAGCCAAAGAAATCGCCTCTTTTATGGCTGAAACAATAGCCGAGATTTTATTCTAAAAGAATACCCTATTGGCTGTTAATGAATCTTTGTTTATAAAAAAAACACAGCAAAATATGTCCTCGATCGTGGGCAATCGATAATGATATGCAGGTTGCGTAAAAGGGTTAATGCTGTTCTGTGCTTGGTCTTGAAAACATCTTTGAAAAGCCTTGCTCACAGCTAGTTGTGCGTGGTGATATAATGAGGTAGTATTCGAACAACTTCACAATGTTTAATTTATTTTATTTGATTAAGCTTCACCTGAAGGAAAAAATATCATCAGAAATGATACAATGTTCCTCAAACGATAGTCTGCAAACAGCATCCTCCTCTTCATGGGAGACTGGTGATTTCATTGTTTCTGTTTCTCCCCAAGAAGGGTCACTGTGACTCAGACCCTAAAACCATGTCTCTGATGTCACTTCTAAATTTTTGGTAATTAGCATAATTTATTTACAAGATGGCGGAGACCTGGGAGAGATTGAAATTAGATTTTGAAGTGTAAAGTCCATTGCAGAGGAAACGTCTCTCAAATTGGAGTCCTGTCTCTCAAATGTGAACAGCTTAAAGTTTTAATGAACTTGATTTGTGGGAAAGATGTGTTTGTGAGCCTTCCAACAGGCTCAGCAAAGTCACTGATATTTCAACTTGCAGCCTTGTTGAATCTAAATTTGATCAGGGTTGGGCTTGGAAGACATGCATTAGTCATTGAAGTTACTTCGCTTGTTGCCCTCGTGAAGGATCATGAATAATAATGGTTTAAGGTGAATATTTGATCAGGGATTTTTAGCCAGTTCAGTTCCATCATTAAAGACAGAACTGTCAAAAGCAAAAACACACAGTATAAACAGTATAAAGTATCGATTAATAAATGTAATTTATAGTTAAGCTCGGTATGAACCACTATATTATTGGGAGTGGGAGAGGATGAGAAACATAGCAGAACTATATACTTCCCTATATACTCCTGTGTAAAAACACATCCCCAACCTTCAAACAACAATGTTAATCAAGACTTAATGAATATTACTCTGCATTCTTTTGGGCAATAAAGTGAATAGACATCAACTAAAATATTTTTGCACAGAGGACATACAAAAAGTTTAAGCCAAATCCACTGTGCAGGAATTGCTAACCTTTCCTCCTGAGTAAAGAAACGATCAAGGTATTTGCAAACAAGGTATTTGCAAACAAGCTCTTGCACTTCACTATTTCTAAGTTCTTGTGAGCCATTTGTTAAAGTCAAATAGTGCCATAAGGGACAATGGCTTCTCTGTTAAGTTCCTGAACCTGGATTTGAGGTAGGACATTGTGTAGTCAATGCGTTCTTTGGTGCTTTGGTCATCAGAATAACTTAAAATAGTTTCCTGATTGTCAGTCAACTTTATATCTGCAATTTTTTCTCCAAGATTGAGTTTTACCTGAAATTCTTTTTAAGTTTTTCCTGGCTGAAGTTTCATGGCAGACAGCTCAATCACAGTTCTTTCCTTAAAACAGTGTACATGATAACCTCCTTGATTTTGCTAATGACCCCTCCCATTTGAACAAGCATAACAGAAGCCCCATAAAAATTGGCACAAACTTAAAGCTGGGGCCTGCCGCTGTTATTCGGAGTAATATGCCAGAAATCCACAGCAATAAAACGTTAATAAATCAGTTCTTGCTCAACAATAACATAATCTATGTTGCCGTTTCACAAAAAACTGGCAACCCTATTTGTACTTACTTTTTATTTATTTCTAAAGTAAACTTACCACTGACAAAATAAACTTCTGGCAGGCATGGTGTTTGAGGTGCAATGTAGTTCTCACCCAGATCCAAATCATTTTTAATCTGAAGCTCGCAGATGTACTCGAAGTCTCTGCAGGGCTTTTCTCTTGTAGCCACTGCATATGCTGTGTTGAACAGCCACAACCTTTTCTTCTGCATTTCATTGATTTTTGACCGTTCTTTTCCTGTGGCTGTTTACTGCAAATCAATTTTTGCTTCCTTGGACTTGCATGTGATCCGTTTCTTACAACCCTCATGCTCTCTTGAACGTTCATAACCCTTCAGAGGATCAACTTGGAAATTTTGCATACCAGCAAACAACTGGCCTTGTCTGCTAAATATGGCTACTTGCAACAAGTTTGACTGAACATTGCATCCTCCGAGCTGTCATACTTACCCATGGCCATTTTGTTTTCCATTAAGGAAGGAATGAACGTATCTCCAGTGTCATCATATTTCTTGTTCTTTTGTAATTGATAGGCAACCTGCTCTGCCATCAGCACTCCATTTTGTTGCTTTCTGCTCTTATTCTGTTTGACCTGCAGTTTTATTTTCCTTTGTTTGTGTGAATCCAAAATTCAAGAGACTCCTGACTGGAAAAACTGATGCATGCACTCCTGCATGACCAAACACATTGGCAGTCTCCCCGGTCTGCCTACTGTGGAATACCTTGACCATTATTTATCCACACAGAGTTCGTAAAACTTGGTTTTCACACTTAGTAAAAGACGTACCACTGACCTTTTAAGCAAAGGGCTCAAGTTTTCGCACAATGCCATATGTGAGGATTTGAGGTGATACAGTAGTGATGCCCTTGTAGGGTTTTGAATAAAAACTGCTCTAATTTTGGTAAGCCACCGGAAGAGAGCCAGAGGACACCATGAAGGCTGAAAACTACTTGCTTTTAGTTAGCCTTGTGAGGGAATTTCAATGTTTTTTTGTTGTTTCTGTTTGACACATCAAATTTTTCAATGAAATTCCTGACTCCCGTTGGTGTTCTTTTTACCCTGCTAAACCTAATAAGTAGGATTTTGTTGCTTTATGGCCTCGGTTTGTATCAGAATCCCAGGCAGGGGCTACTTGTCGAATTTGTTTTCAATTATCCAGCATGCAATTGGATTTTGGTGTAAGAAAATGTGGTACAGAGAAATGCAGTGTGAAAATGGCTTGATGTCTTTTGTGCCAAGAAACCTGGTGGTGAGAGAGAAAGAACTGACTGGGTGCTGATTTTGTGTTTTGTTTTAAACCAACACTGAACGGAAAGGGTTTTTTGAGCCAATCTTTGGTGCATTGAAGTTGGTTGACACCCCTGTCACATGGACACCCCTGTAAACCCAATACAAGATTGTAGTTAGCTCTATTAGACACAAGTTTGCCACAAAGGCCAGACGTTTCATTGTCTTGTGCTGAACTTACATGGACATCAACAGGTAACAATGGCACTGTCAGCAGTGGTTTCACAGCCGTTTGGCTAATTATTAATAGGAATCCATTTGCTTTCACTGGGGTAGTTTCATGAACAAGCTGAGACAACATTTGGATGAGTTTGATTGTTTGTTGACCACACTGGGTGGTATTGATTTTTGTTGACTGCACTGGGTCACATGTGTTTGTTTGATTGTTCGGTACAATGACCAAAGACTATATTGGGTACGAGTCATTTGTTTGATTGTTGGGTACAATTATGACCAAATACTACACTAGGTACGAGTCATTTGTTTGATTGTTCGGTACAATGACTCAAAACCATACTGGCTACAAGTCATTTGTTTGATTGTTGGGTACAATTATGACCAAATACCACACTGGGTATGAGTCATTTGTTTGATTGTTCCGTACAATTATGACCGAATACTCCACTAGGTATGAGTAATTTATTTGATTGTTCAGTAGAATTATGACCGAAGACCACACTGGGTATGAGTCATTTGTTTCATTGTTCAGTACAATGACGGAATACCATACTGAGTACGAGTCATTTTGATTGTTCGGTACAGTGACTCAAGACCACACTGGGTATGAGTCATTTGTTTGATTGTTCGGTACAATGACTCAAGGCCACACTGGGTATGAGTCATTTGTTTGATTGTTCGGTACAACAACCGAAGACCAGATTGACCTTTTTAGTATTTTCCACTGTGGCAAATTGGTTCGGTCACTCATCAATGGTTGCCAACTTTGACTGGTTAAAGACCACAATTCGGGACTTTGTCATACTACACCATCTTTGCAAACATTGCCTGAACATTGTGGCTTCTAGAAAATATGAATAAAACAAAAACACTTACCATTTATTACACGTTTTAGCTGAGACACTGTCCCAACCACGCTTCTTCCAACAGCCACGAGGTCAGCAATCTGAAATCTCTGTGCACTATGGATGCAATACTGCATGTGCCACGGAGGCCGTGATGTCTTGTGTCAGCGGTTAACATAAAAAGTGCAGGACCTGGAAGCAGTGACTGACTGACTGACATAAAAAATCAGTATATACATGTACTTCATGGTAGTGTTCCGTTCCAAATAGTCTCCCTGCATAATACTGTAAAACATTTGAGAAAATGATTATGCAGGGAAGACTATATGGAACGGAATACTACCATGAAGTATATACCCCAAAATCTTCATTTCCCTTACCTGAGAAAGATGTGGGCTTCCTGTGTATACTTAAACGACACGATTAGGATGCAAATATGTACAGTTTTTAGGACAGCTGATAGGAAAAGGGTTACATGTAATTGCCAGATTTGTACTTACACTGGCATTGGATGTGTATATAATTATATATAAATTATAGACTCTTTCCATGAACAGGCAGCTCAATTAGCAGGAATAAATCAGTCATCTGCTGCTCTATTTCTAAGAACTTGCAGCTTACTTTCATCGAAAATGTGGATTGCAGAGCTGTCATCATTTGCTCGCATGGAAATTGTACCATTACGTGAACAGATTTAAATAGTGTTTTCCTGCACTGTGTGGGGCTTTCAACAAAGAATATTTTGCTTCCATTGGATCTTGTGAAACCCAGGTTTTTAGTTTTAACGCCTTTCAGCTTATTTCTGGCATTGTACAATTTATGTTGTATGACACGTCTTATAAATTTTACGATAATAGTTGGGTCCAAGCGTGATTCACTAGAACTAACATTACTTCTGCTTGTATGAGTGAGCTGGTGGCTAACAGAAATATCACTTTGAACCATATTCACGTCAATTTTGGAGGCCAAGGTTCTTTATTTTACACTATTTACAGGTACATATAGGTATGAAATTTGACATAGGATTACTGCGAGAAAAGAACATTAACAAAAGTACTATATATGGTTTACAGGAATTGTGTGTAGTGGCCAAAGTAGCATTGAAGCTTTCGAGTTAGCCACTACCATCAGAATAAATCTACGAGGACAGGTTTACCGGAAATGATATCAGAACTTCATATAGTAAGGAAAATAAGGAAAATAAGAAGAAAATAAAAAGAAAATACATGTAGTGGTTGTAACCTTACTGGAAACCATAATACATTACATGAAATAGACAGTCAATAGACTTAATATATATTACTACATAACACTCTCATTGGTGTATATACGTCAGGTCTGATTATCAAGTAAGATGCATGGATAAGCTGTATGTCTTTATGAGGCCTGATGAGTAGACTTTCAAAATTGGGCTTCACTTTTTTAATGAGATATAATTTAATTTGCATACATTACAACATTAGCATATATTAGTGAGTACTTACTACACCATTTGACAAAAGCTGAAACTGAACAAAACATGTGTAGCATTATAAAAAGTTAAAAGCAAAAAGTTACATTGATATATTGGCAACATGTCTTAGCACATCTGGCTGAAGTAGGGTGAAAGAAATTGAAAATGTCATAGGAAATTAGGAAAATAATAGAATAAATAATAAATATTCACAAAAACGTTTCTAGTTGTAAACGAAGGACAAACGATAATTTGCATATTATAAAAATGTATATAATAAATTATAATAAAATTAAGTAAAATTATATCTTTTTAGACAAAAAAACTCAAATGGCATAGTTTCATTTATAGAGCAGGAGTCTTTCCAGAATATCAACAGCGATGTAATAATGATAATAATAATTGATTGTGCTATTTGCATTTTCTGATCAAAAGCGCATTACGACATATCTTATAATAAACCTACTTAAATAATGGTCCAGATAAGAACTGTAGTGCTCCACATCAACTGTAGTGCTGGATGTGCATGTCAACATACGACAAGGAGGTAACCATGGTAACCCCTGCCGCAGTCCACCACCCGACACTTGTCACACTGATCACCCTAGTCAGTGGAATACTTACCAACCATACTTACCAATGGGCGGGAGCAAATTTGCGTAACGCAGCAAGGAATAGATCTGCCACAATTCTACTACAGTTCTTATCTGGACCATTACTTAAAACTTAAGGAAAAATTATTTGCAACATGGCTTGATAAATAGATAATGAATAAGTGAATCAAATCGATAAAAAGTTAAAAATGAGATAAAACTGTAGTGAGACTTTTGTCTAACTGCAATCAGATTGCTTATATTTAGCCTTAAATGTTAATAGTAGGATCTTAAAATTAATACGCAATTGTACTTGTAAGCTGTGCAGATCTTGTAGCACCAGAGTAATATGTGAATATTTTGCTTTATTTACAATCAGTCTTGCTGCTGCATTCTGTACCCTTTGTAATTTAGAAATGTGTGATTTTGGCAAATCATACAATAAACTATTACAATAATCAAGACGACTTGTAATAAAAGCATGTACTAATATATGGGTTGTCATACAAAGGTTGGAATCAAACAAAGCTCCAAGATTTCGAGCATTTGTGATGGGAGTTATTTCAATATCACCAACAGTTATGTGGCAGTACAGTATTGTCCAAAAGTCATGCAAACACCTTTCAACGAATTTCGTGGCTTTTCGGGGCTCTATGGCGAAAATGTACGAAAATGCGACATTTCGTAGTGCTCTGCAACAGGTTAGCATGAAAATTCACTGCACTCTGCAAATATTCGCACGCACGAAACTTCGCTTCTTCGAAATGTTGATCCTTCATGTTCAAACCTTCGAAATTTCGATGCCCGTCCAAGATCAAGTTATTTTTTCCGGTTCACTTGGTCAATTCGACCAACCTGAGTTGTCAACTTTATTCGGACTTTGACTAACTGAACTTTACGACTCACATTCGAACGGTACAGGAGGACAACTGCAGAGTTTACTTCAGTTCAGTCGGTATAACAATAATAATACATTTATATAGCGCCAATTCCCTACAGTCCATTAGCGCTTTACATATAATATAAAAATAAAAATCTTAAGAAAAAAATATTAAAAATTTAAAAATACGCCTACAAGGCTAAGAATAGATGCATTGAACCCGGTTTGATTCGAAGGCCAGAAGGTTTAATAAACGAAAGGAATGCATTACTAATTGCACGTCCCAACTTCGGAAGTGTTCAGTTTTGTAAACATCCGTTTATCCACAATAATATTCAGATCCGTCAGCCTTCCAGATATTTGTAAAAGTCATTGCATGAAGTTTTCAAGTAAATTCGGACAATGCAGTTATCGAAATATCGCGAGCCGTAAAATAAACAAGAACGGCTGCTTCCCAGACCGGCGGTGCATGACCCGCTTAAAGCTTGACCCATATGCTGAGCGCAAAGCATAACACCAAATGAACCTTTGTTTCAGTGTAGTTTCACATTTACGGCAGATCCTTACGCAGAAATCATTGTAAATGTTTGCGTATTAAACTCTTCTTGGAGACTGAATTTCCACGTGCAATCAGTCAGGCGTGAACGTGTGAGTCTGATTTTTTACAGAACATGAACAGAGTTTTGAAGCAATGTTTGTCATGAAAGACGTGCAAAAAACTTATATACTCTTACCAAAAAACTTCTACTGGGAAAGTGCAATTCCTTTTGAATTAAAAGTGCTTTAATCCATCGGATGAGATCAGTCAGTTCGTGTAAATGTTAAGTGCCATAATTGCGCCCCTGCGGTATTTTTGTCAGAAATGAGATGCGTCTGGCTGACAGTTCACTGTTGTCGGGGACTTATATAAGAATCTTGACTTTTTTATGCCTCTGGCACGCAGGGTATTTAACAAAACCATCTTATGTACAAATTAAAATTTGTCACGTGTTAATCCTTGTGAAAGAAAGGTTAAAATACGAAATTGTGCAAGGAACCAAAACCTGAATATGTAATCTGACATGTACACATACGCTTGCCACTGATATCCTGTTTGAGTACGGCCAAAACTCCAGCCATTACTGCTTGACTGACATTTGCACTCCACAATAAAAGTGAGGTGCATTGCATTTTGGTTCAAAACTAATTTCCTCATAGTATTCCTTTACTGACTGTATAACTTCAATACGACCAATTTGAAATCCCTTCTGGTCTTTCTTTGTTGTCTTTATGGCAGCAAAACCAAACTGAACAATGTTGTGTAGTTATGATATGAAATCATGTTGAACAATGTTGTGCTTAGGATCTATTGGAGAATATCCTGGAAGGTATTTCGAAGCCCAATGCCTTTTCTGTCTGCATCTGGATAGGTATTCTTTGGGAAGAAGCAATTTGATTGCACGAGAGACATTCATATATGTTTATTTGCCATCAACAATTTTGCTTATCCATTGCTTCCCCTTTAATAACGTTTATTCTTCTAGAAGAATGTCCTAATGTGGACTGAACCGACTTCTTCAGAGGAGACATTGCTGTTCACAGAATCCACACATGTAATTTTGTTATCATTGAAACCGTTTGTTTCATTTTTCTTACCACATCGTCACGAGCAGAACTTAAGTGCAGCTTGTTGTAGTCCAGGGATGGACAAGAGTCAATGAACTGCATTCCCTCTGGATGTTTATACTTGAATGGAACATGCCAGCAGTCATTATTTTTAATAATGCGAGAAGGTGGCATGTGCATATTCCTCGAACAGTCTGCCCTCTTTTGATTCCTCTTTTGTGGGCGTCTACTTGCTAACATCTGAATTCCTCGTAAGATCTTGGGTAGTTATACGAGTCGTCTAGCTTTGCTTTTTGCTTTTGAATAGCAAACACAAGACGTCTCCACTTTGCAGTTGGTTTCAATTTAAAACCTGAAATTGCGAGTCGAGCTTTGGCGTTTAAATTGAACTGGACAGCTGAGCTTTTAGATGGCATATCAGTAAAGGTTTTTGGGCATCGAGTGATTGCATTTCATTTGACTTGTCCTGTTGCTCACTGATTGTTTGTTCCGTCACCTTAGTACCGGCATTGCAAAGAGTAAAGCAGAAAATACCAATGTCATTGAAGTGCAAAAAACATAGCTAACTGGTGTACAGTTGCAGCAGCAAACATTATTTCCGCAGTCAGATAACAGCCATGGTGACCAATCTACCTTTCTTACTTCGATTAATCTTCGCCCCTGGTTTGGAATTAAGAAGCAGCTTTAAGAATTCTTATGCTTTCTTACATAAACGAAGAATAATTACTCCAAGATACAGACTGTCGTACTTCTGATGGGAAACCCAAGTCAGGTTTTCAAAATGGTTTTATCAAATGGGAGACAGCTCTTATATACAGGCTGGTCCCCTGTGAACCGTTTGTGCTTGTTGATCTGCGATAGGTAGAGTAAAGAGCCGTTTACATGCTTCAGAGTTCTGGTCAAAGAGAATTAGGGCTGTGGCATTGATCCCACACTGAAGTACAATGTAGAAGCTTTTGGCATCTATTGCGTAGATCTTTAAGGTGCTGTACTGTAGAAAGCTGTTTGACTCCCCCCTCCCACATTGTAACTCGCGTGACTCGTACTTGAGATTATTCAGAAAAAGTATTTGTTCATGATCGTAATCAAGATATACGGTAGGAACCAATACTAAGGTGCAAGAAATCGTTCATCTTTTGTGCCCAATCCAAGGAAAACAATACTGCTCCCCACTTCCTCCACAGTAGGGGTCATCAAGGTTTGTGTAGCAGCAAGTAAGAATCCAGCAGAATTTCTCGAGTGTCCAACTAAATGGATGCGTAAGTGCTTCCAATAGCGTAGAAGATGAGATGCTGTCTTGAGGGCACATGCAGTAAATAATGGAAGGTTACTCTTCTAGGACAAGGGTTTTGAGGTTATGAACAGAAACATTCTTTGCTAATTTATTGTTCTCAATGAGATCATCAATTAACCGTTCAAAAGCTGTAAAGTCATTTTTGTCTCCTCGAGAGGAACCCTTCCTTGGTAGAGGCAACTCTTCATTTTTCCAGTGTCGCACGTCTGGATTCCATGCTTTGCCAATGAAAATGAAAACAAGGAAGAGCTTTTGATGTAACACTTGCTTCATTCTCGGGAAGAGTGCCAAACACATGGAGAGCTCTATTTATTGCCGCAGCATTCTTTCCTGGCTCAAGCTTTACCAGTGATGCATGTTGTCTGTCCAGCAAGGCCGAATATCTCCGCCAGCAAAGAAAAAATTGTTGGCCCTAACTCATTTTTGAACAAACCACTTACATCTTTAATGAGTTCTACATAGTGGTGATTGTTACCTTTGGTTAATTTTGAAACCAAATTTCTTTGAACTAGTAACGGAACAGGCCTCTTGTCGGATATACCTGACTTGAACAATCTCACCAGATCAAAAACAAGATGTTTTGTCTTGCCCATTCATGCAAGAATCTAATAGGCACTCCGCCCAATCTTCCAAAGAAAGCTTGGACTGTACAAGTTTGCGCAGCTAATGTTCGATTTCTCGGCGTTGCTCCATTTCAGTATCCAAAGATTTTTTCATTTCTCCAATTCTTGCATATCTGGTGTTAAAGGCTCTCTCCAATTTTGCAAGAGCCAGTCAATAGTTCTCCCTCTCCTTTGTCTAATTGTGTCTTTGAGATCACGTAATTGCTTTGCACAACTTCTGCAAGTAAATGGATGGTCACCCCCGTTTGTTGCAACTCCTTTAGACTTTTAATTCCACCGTTGGTGTGTACATTCTTTCCTTTAACATTTAACGTAGAAGGCTTTGAAAACTGGCGCTCACAGGTAAGAGTGTACGACCCGCGGGTCGGCCGCAGTTGTGGGTCTTATTGAGCTGACACTAATCGCAATTATGTAAGTAAATCCCGTACGGGAAACCCTTGGGAAACCGACACACAACTTTCCAGCAAGTTTTACTTCAACACAGGTGAAACAACGAACTAAAGAACTAACAATCAAATTTCTCAGCACCGCAGTTGAGGTTGATATGCATGAGGAAAATGATAAGCTAGACTGCTCGAGTGGCACGCGAGATATTTTCATTACTTTGAATCTGTTTTAAAGGAAGGGAGATCAGTCTATCGAATTGCTGTGGCGTGGAATCTCCATCCGTGTGATTGTTAAAGTTTTTGCAGCTGATTTGAATATTAATTAGCTCCGCATATCCGCGCATTCAGTCTAAAATTTTGCTTTCATATTGGTCCAAACATTTCCTGAAGACAAATTTGCGTAGCAGGAATTTAGATATAAGTACCGAATCTTAAGAGAAAGATAGTACATGTAACAATCAAGATAACGACATGAAAACAACCCACATGTCGCTGACATTTGATCTTGCTAGAAGCCCTCAACTTGTACGGGAAACCCACACACTAGTATTACTATTTTAGTCATAAGCGCCTGGCAATTTTTCTTTTCATACGAAGTTTGAATTCAACAGAATACACAAACATCGACTTTTCGGATGACAACACTGCTTTAATTTGTATAAAATTTGAAATAAAGTTGGCAAGGAATTGTGCAGGTAGTTTCAAGCCCTGCTGATTTTCGAAATACTAGAGTGCTCAAGTGAACCTGCACGCATATTGTGCTGCAGGAACCCTCGACAAAAATCTGCACAGGACATGCGTGTTTTGCACTCTTACCCGTGAGCCTTTATATACTGACTTTGGCAATGTCTGTGCTTTATGAATCAACTTTCCGAATCTTTGGATGTTAACGTTTACACCCGGTTGCTTCTGTGACACCGTGTTCATGAAATGATTCTTTCTGGCGACAAAAGGAGTCAAGGGGCTGGTTGTCCTCGTCCTCAGTTTTGGACTTCTCAAGTTTCCTTTCTGGAAAAAAAGATTGATCAGTAAGAATTCCATCACTTTGCCGTTGGCCTTCAGCAATTTGCCAAAATATTTTCCAAATATCCGAAGACATATTGGTCAATTAGGCCCAAAAGAAATTTATGTACATGCAATAAAACAACATTTTATTTTGTTCCAAAGTTGTTTTTGTTCAATAAATCACGAAAATATCACGTACCCAAACAATTCCATGCAAAGAAAAATTGGTGTGACCTCTCCCAAAATATCTCAAAATGGAGAAAAAGTACATCAAAGTTTGCTGCCCGATTTAGTTTTTCTAGAGAAAAGTATACTTTAAAGGAGCAGTGTCACGATTAGAATTCATGCCCAAAGTTTTGAAAATGTGTTAGGCGGACAAGAAATCAAAAGATGTGACAGAAGTAGAAGTCCGTGAGTAAACAACAACAACAACAATTTATTGTACCCTTTGAAAATACAACAGTTATATGTGTTTAAAAGTTTAAAATAAATATAATTAGGGTACTGGCTTCCAGAAATAACCTTAAGGGGCTAAAAATGCCAGGAAGCCAGTTTAAATAGAATAATTATAATTACAAGGTCGGAAGAAAGCAAGGGGTACACACACAACATAAACTATGTTAACATACCCACACATACACACGCAGACAAAAACAGCAGTAAACACACATTCACACAGATCTACACAAATGTTATAATAAAATAATCTTCGGGAGCATAAATAGTATTAAAATTCGGGAGAAAAAAGATCAAAACAGTTTTATCAACTTTAGAAGTGGTAGAAGAAATATCTTTAATATTTCTCCACTAAATCACTTTTAAACTTTTCTTTAAATTTTGAAAACGAAAACGATTTCATGTTTTTATCCATAGAATTCCATATTTTAGATCCTTGAAATCTTATGTTAAATATACCGTAATTCGTTCTTGCTTTAGGAAGGTAATAACACTGTTTTGATGCAGATCTTGTATTATGGCTATGGATTCTATCAATTGGAGTAAAGAACTTTTTAAAGACTGAAGGTAATAGTTGATGGTAAAATTTAAACATAAAAGATGCGATATGGAAAGTGACGAGATCGAGCAACTTAATTATATTCAATGACTTAAATAAAGGACTTGAGTGTTCATCGAATTTAGAAAAAGTTATAATACGCATAGCTTTTTTTTGCAGAAGAAAAAGTGGTTGTAGAGTGGAGGGGTATGTATTACCCCAAACAATTATTCCATATGTTAAAAAGGGATAAATCAGAGCATAATAAAGATTAATTAAAATATTAATATGAACATAATACCGTAATTTAGACAGGATACCAACACTTCTCTTAATTTTTTTTGCAATACTTTCAATTTGGGATTTCCAGCATAGGTTAGAGTCAATCAGGATGCCAAGGTATTTAATACAATAGTCTTGTTTTAATATCTTATCATTAATGGTTAATTCAAAATTGATACTTATTTTTCGTTGAGGTGGATGGAAGAGAACAAAGTTGGATTTTTCTACGTTGAGAGAAAGCTTATTTGCACTTAACCAAGTATTGACATTATTTAATTCAGAATTTATATCTGATTGAAGGGTATTTATATTTTTATGTCTATAAAATAAATTAGCATCATCAGCAAATAAGTGGAAGTCAAAAAGATCAGAGCATAGGTGGAAATCATTAATATATAGCAGAAAGAGTATGGGGCCAAGTACTGATCCTTGGGGCACACCACAAGAAATGTGTTTAGTCGATGATGTAAAATTATTAACTGAGACCGTTTGTTGACGGTTACTGAGATAAGAGGTAAACCAAGTTTTGGCTACACCCCTTATTCCATAGTACTCTAGTTTTTTAATTAAAATTTCATGATTAACCGTATCAAAGGCTTTACTAAAATCTAAGAATATTCCACAAGAAAAGTCTCGTTCATCAATTGCTTTCTGGATTTTATCTATTATGCTAAGGACTGCATGGTCAGTGGAGTGTTTTGCACGAAATCCAAATTGGTTGTCAAACAGAATTGCATTCTTTTGAAGAAAATCAAGCAATCTGTTACACATAAGTTTCTCTAAAAGTTTATTGAAAATAGAAAGGAGAGAGATTGGGCGATAATTGCAAATACTAGTCTGGGATCCTTTTTTATAAATTGGTAGGACGTTTGCTAATTTAAAATTACTTGGGACTATCCCAGCTGAGAAAGAAGCATTGAATAAAGTTTCCAGAGGCTTTGAAATAACAGTTTTAAGAATTTTAATGACTGAGACTGGAATACTGAAAGGACCAGTGGCCTTTCCAGTTTTTAAATTAGAAATTTCATTTTCAATTTCCTCAGTAGTAGCAGGAAAGATATAAAAGCTATTGCATGACGTGCCAGATAAATAATCTAGCGGTGATTTTTGAACATTAGGTATTATACAGGCTAGACTATTTCCTATATTAGCGAAATAATTGTTAAAAGCATAAGCAATTGTCATTGGATCAGTTATTTCATTATTCCTTTCAACAATTTTCGTAACTCTCTGATTCGCTCGGGGCTTAAAATGAATTATTTGTTTGATACCATTCCAAACTCTCTTGGTATCTTTAATGTTCTGTAAAAAATAGTCATTATAATATTTTCTTTTACTAATCTTCAATATGTGGTTTAGTTTATTTCTATAATGTTTAAACTTTGAGTGATAATAGGAGGACTTTGTCTTTAGAAATTTCTTGTATAATTTATTTTTCACAAGAATAGATACTTGAATTGCATGTGTTATCCAAGGTTTAGATTTTAATTTTATTTCTTTTCTAGATAATTGCTTAATAGGAATATGTTTATCTATTATTTCAGTTATTTTAGAATAAAAAGAATCAAACATGACTGATGGATTAGTATTAGATGCAAAGACTATTAGCCAATTTATAGATTGGATTTCATTAATAAGGGCTAATTCATTAAAATTAGAATAGTCTCTTTTATACATCTTAACATTTGAAGGGAGAGAAGAAAATTTATTAAGTATAATAAAATTTGGTAAATGATCAGTTAGGTCATAAACGAGATTACCACTGATAACAAAGTGATCAATTGAATTAAAAAATATGTTATCAATCAATGTTGAAGTGTGATCGGTTATTCTAGTTGGCTGCAGAATTTGTGGTTGAAAGAAGAAGGAACCAAGTGTGTTAATAAAGTTGTCTGAGCCAGAGTGTGAATTAATTTTCAAAAGGTCTATATTAAAATCCCCCATTATTAAGCAAAGTTTATTCTCTCGGTGAATTAGTTCAACTGTAGAGTTGATGTAATCCATAAAGTGATCTAAGTTACCGTTTGGGTGTCTATACACTACACCACATATTAGATTAGGTTTACCATCAGACACGATTTCAATCCAGAGAGTCTCAAGGTCTGATTCAGTAACAGATATTTCATTTCGTATGTTGAAATTAAAATTATTTTTAACATAAAAAGCTACACCTCCTGCATTAGAAAGACTAGGTTTAGAAACAAACTCATATCCAGATATATGTATGTTTGTCAAGGGATCCTGATCAGCTCTAAACTTAATTTCAGAAAGCCCAATCAATGAAAATGGAAAGTACAATACAGATAGCATATCAACAAGACTGTCATAGTTGGCTGCCAAACTCCTAATATTACAGTGTAATGCAGAAAATGATTTGGGGTCAGATAAACACTCATTAACCCTTTCACCACCGGAAGCGTTTGGGCTGAATTGGTGAAATGCAGAGTGCTAACTCAACCCTCCCCCCTCAGTTCAAGTTTGGCTAGCCCGGGTCATTTAAATACTGCTGACTTTTTAAGCCGAGGGCTCAAACCTTTCCCACAATGCCATTTGGGAGAATTCTGTTCACTCGTTGACGGTAGGTATGGCTGCTTCGGTAGGGTTTCTAATGAAATGAGCTCTAATTTTGGATAAATATGCCACTGTCAGAGAGCTTGAAGACATCATTAAGTCTGAGGATGGCTGAAAAGTACTTGGTTTGCTTTTAGTAGGCCTTGTGAGGGGTTTCATAGGGTTTTTCTTTTGTGTTTCTGCTTTGGGACACATGAAATAATTCTTCACTGAAACCTTTGAAATTCTGCAGTTGGTTGTCTTTTCCCCCTGCTTAACCTATTAGGATGTGCTTTTGTCACTTTAAAGCAACGGCTTGAGTCCAAATCACCGCTCCTGGTTGTAGGGGTAAAAGACTTATAAAAAAATCCTACAGGAGTCCCAGAGGGGGGGTCCCCTTGTGATTTTTTTGCTGATTACCCAGCATGCAATTGGAGTTGGGGAGCAGGAAAACATGGTGGAGAGAAGTGCAGCATTAAGAATAGCACGCTTCACAGTCGTTTGGTGGATTTTATGCAAACAAACCTGCTGGTTGGAAAGATTAAACAAGGTACTGTAATGACTGAGTGGTTATTTTGTGTTTGCTTTTGATTTCAAGTGCAAATGGGAAGGTTTTCTTGAGCCGATTTTCAGCTCCTCAAAATTCGCGAAAATCGAAGAAACGAACAGCGATCTCCAAAACAAATGCGTTTTTCTCCAAAGTGGGAGAGTCAAGCGATCCCTGTTATAGCTCTGACTTTGAAGTTATTCATCCCTTGAAATAGTATCGCAACATCGTATCTCCAGCATGTCTAGGTTTGATGCAATAATTTTTCCCAGGTACATGCTTCATATTGGCCGCTTTTCCGGCTTGTAGTGGTGAAAGGGTTAACAAAAAAATTATAATTTATAAGTTTCTGTCCTTTTCATTCAGAATCGGCTTTACTTGGATACTCACTGAGTGATGAATTGTTTGACCAACTTTTGTGATGCAACTATTTTCTAGACAGGAGCTATGAGCAAAAATGTACTTCCCTAGTCTTCTCTTATTGGACACTAATTCAGAACCAACACTAAGGTTAGAGGGGGTGGTTCAAAGTTCAGGTTCATTGAAAAGATTTGTATTGAGCACAGCATATGCATCTTCAAGTAGCTGTGACTTCATTTTTGGGAGACATGTTGCTAATGCATCCAATCATGTGATGTGCCACACCCTTTTCTTGTCCATAATTAGGATATTGCTTTCCAGCCATAGATAACCTGTAAAAAAATTATCCTGTCCAAAATATAAGGTCATTTCACATGCCATTGACATTATTCAACTACAATGGATGCTAACATCCTGTAAAATAAGTTTGAGTGCAAACAGAACAGGTCACATGACATGGGTAGTGTGGTGTTTAACCCTTTCACCACCGGAAGCGTTTGGGCTGAATTGGTGAAATGCAGAGTGCTAACTCAACCCTCCCCCCTCAGTTCAAGTTTGGCTAGCCCGGGTCATTTAAATACTGCTGACTTTTTAAGCCGAGGGCTCAAACCTTTCCCACAATGCCATTTGGGAGAATTCTGTTCACTCGTTGACGGTAGGTATGGCTGCTTCGGTAGGGTTTCTAATGAAATGAGCTCTAATTTTGGATAAATATGCCACTGTCAGAGAGCTTGAAGACATCATTAAGTCTGAGGATGGCTGAAAAGTACTTGGTTTGCTTTTAGTAGGCCTTGTGAGGGGTTTCATAGGGTTTTTCTTTTGTGTTTCTGCTTTGGGACACATGAAATAATTCTTCACTGAAACCTTTGAAATTCTGCAGTTGGTTGTCTTTTCCCCCTGCTTAACCTATTAGGATGTGCTTTTGTCACTTTAAAGCAACGGCTTGAGTCCAAATCACCGCTCCTGGTTGTAGGGGTAAAAGACTTATAAAAAAATCCTACAGGAGTCCCAGAGGGGGGGTTCCCTTGTGATTTTTTTGCTGATTACCCAGCATGCAATTGGAGTTGGGGAGCAGGAAAACATGGTGGAGAGAAGTGCAGCATTAAGAATAGCACGCTTCACAGTCGTTTGGTGGATTTTATGCAAACAAACCTGCTGGTTGGAAAGATTAAACAAGGTACTGTAATGACTGAGTGGTTATTTTGTGTTTGCTTTTGATTTCAAGTGCAAATGGGAAGGTTTTCTTGAGCCGATTTTCAGCTCCTCAAAATTCGCGAAAATCGAAGAAACGAACAGCGATCTCCAAAACAAATGCGTTTTTCTCCAAAGTGGGAGAGTCAAGCGATCCCTGTTATAGCTCTGACTTTGAAGTTATTCATCCCTTGAAATAGTATCGCAACATCGTATCTCCAGCATGTCTAGGTTTGATGCAATAATTTTTCCCAGGTACATGCTTCATATTGGCCGCTTTTCCGGCTTGTAGTGGTGAAAGGGTTAATATCGTAATTATTATGAAAATCATGCGAAGTATAATAAGCGAAATTATTATCAGAGGGCATATTAAGATCAATATCAAGGTCGGTTAAATGAGGAATATTAGATATAGGCGATGTAATATTCAAACATGGTAAGCTACTAAGTTCCGAGAGTCTATCAACAGAGTGAGCTGCAGATGTTAAACATCTAGGACAATTCGCACTTGAGTCGCACATGTATTTACATTATTACATTGTTCGATGAGTATTCTAAATATACAATATACTTATATTTGTACTTATCTCGATAACTTAGTAAGTTCGTCTTTATTCTTTATAGAGACCACTCGACTGTCCTCGTTCTTCCTCAGATAAATCCTGCCATTAGAAGTCCATATGAACTTATAGTTTAGCTCTTTCTTGGCTTTCAAACAGCACTTAAATATATCTTTGTTCCGCTCGGTAAGACTTTCATTGATGAATATGCCGTTTGAAGCACTATATCCAAGATATGCTTGCATTGGCGTATTTGCACGATATCTCGAGCTGAAATTGCTTTAAAACTATACTTCAGTATTATATGGTTAGGTTTGATGTTATATTTTTATAAAGCAGCATTTTATTTATTTCAATCGAAAGGGAAATTTGCAGCGGCGCGTGACATAGCGTGATTTTGCCATTGTCCATAACAACCAATCAGAATCGTGACACTGCTCCTTTAAGTACACTTCCATCAATAATTGTCTAAACAATGGTTTTCCCAAGTATACTTCAATCAATAATGTATTAATTAAACTAACAGATCAAGTGACATCAGTTATTTTCATACTCAAGCAAATTAAACCAAATTAATTGTCAAATTATCAAATAATTTATTGAATATCTCAATCCTACATTCAACATAATTAACAACATTTGATGAAAGGAAAAGCTGTCTTGCTTGTCAGCATATTTGAAAAAAGAAAACACCGGGCAGTATGATAGGAGGCTCAGTGAATTGGCATCAGCAGTGGCAGGCGAAGAGCAAAATGAGCCAAACTCTCCATTAAACGTTATGTCCCTCTAATGCAATTCCTGTATTTTTCTTCATTTTATTTTTTTCTCTTCCTTTTCCTCAGTAGTTTCTTTCGTTCTTTTTCTGCCCAGGCTTGTTTTCTTTCTGCATATTTTTCGTTGTTGTTATTTTCATCAGTCACATCTTTTTTACAGGCTATCCTTTTTGTTTATCTACTTTTTAACTCATGGATGCGTGCAAGCGCAGAACAAGTTGTTAGGGTGTTCGAGCTAATTTATTCATCGTTTTATGGTGTGTACTTAGGGCGATTTACTGTGTATCTGTGTATGGCGTTTTGGTATATACTTCATGGTAGTATTCCGTTCCATATATAGTCTCCCTGCATAATCATTGTCTCTACTGTTTTACAGTATTATGCAGAGACTATTTGGAACGGAACACTACCATAAGCAGTCTAATGAAGTACAAGAACTTGTTCAGGTTACAGAACTACTTGGACTGCATGCATCAACACAATTAGCCATTATCAAGCGAAGGTTCTAGACATAATCAACCTATGACATAATCAATCTATTTGAAGCCTAATTTGTTGTTGGTTCCAATTAGTAGTGCATCCAGACACTCTCCCTTTCTTCAAAAGCGTTATTTTGTCAGTTGTTGATGGTATTTATTGTAACATTAGTTACATGTAACAGCAGACTAAACTGCTGTCATGAAAACATTATTGCTTGGCATGCATTTCAATATAGAAAAGACTCACCGAGTCGGGATTTCTTAAAAAGAAGAAATTATCACATACAAAGGAGACTCAATTGTCAAATAAGCAAACTATAAATGAAGCGAAACATGGGAAATTAAATGGCACAAAAACGCGACCTAAAATAGTGTTGTATAAATTAATGCTCCAAAAATAAAATGAAATAAAATGAAATAGTAGAAAAAACACTCCACACAATTCCCCTTTGTTGAGCGAAAACTTGAAGAGTGCATGTCAGGAAAAATCAAACGTATCACGGCAAGGGTCGAAAATACGATTTATTTCATTTTAAAGTCAGATAGGGTAAGGTATAACCAAAAGCACTGTACACTTTTTTAGGGAAAATATCTTTCTATTTCCAAGAAAAATGCAATTGAGTTGAAATGACTGTTTGAGACGCCAAATTCTGACACGAGTTTGACGGTGTCATGTGCCAAAATAAACAGTCCTATAGCCTTAAAAACACTCAAATCACGTTTTACGATATCTAAATATACATTGATGAGTCTTTCAAAATTATTGCATAATTCTTTACATGAAAAATAATTTTATTCATAAGGCATACATTTCACTTCGATAAAAGTTATCTCGTCAATAACATTAATTTTTACCATGTGCTAAACCTTTGAATGGATCAAGCTTCAGCTTATTGAATTTTCGAAAGATGATCTCTCGATTGCTGTAAAGATTTCTTTTGGCAAATAATTGAGCGTGACGCCAGAGCTGTTCAGAGTTGACTAAAAAACGTACTTGTGTGACCTTTAGGTCAACTTTCGATTTACGGGTCCAGTTCATGATGTCTAGTTCTCGTCGCTTCTTAACACATTAGAGACTTGTAAATACTCTGCAAAACGCATTTTGAAAAGTTCTAACCTTATTTGGAGACTTTGTTTGTGTGATTCTTTGTCGTTCTCTTCGGTTGTCTGTTTATAATTAACTTTCAAGCTGTCAACGGGCCGGGCGAACACCACTAATATTCTTTGTCCGACTTTCGATGTATTTCAACATCACTGCAACCCAATTCACAGGTTAAAACACTTGCTAAATGTTTTTCATTTGCATTTCACTCTCATTTTGGTATGAAAACTGCTACAATACGACCAACGTGTTGACGTTTTGTCGGATTGCCGAGTTGTGGTTTACACTCACCCTTTTCCCGTGGTAAATAACCCTTTTACCACGGGGAAAAACAAAATCGCGTGTGTGTCCGCAATTTCCCGAGCTAAACTTCCCTTGGTGAATTTCCATCGATACGTCAAGAAAAACAAAAGAAATGCCCATGACATTTCCCGAGCTCATGAGCATGGTTTTTGGGATCCCCAAGATAGCTTAACCAATCCAGAGGCTACGGTTGAGATGTACAGGAAATCGCATGCTGTGTGTGGACAAATATGTCGCTCAATCTTAGAACTCTGGCGTCGTGCATACTGCCAGGGTATCCGGTGGCAAATGATAAGTACAGACCTGTAGAATCTACTACACCCTGCACAACATAGCTATAGAAATGTTTACGGTTAAAGTAGTCCTCGTGGTTTATCTTCGGCGCCTTGATCGCTATATGATTTCCATCTATAGCCGCTACAACATTTGGAAGCTTGCTCTTCTTTGAAAACCCTTCGATTTTCTTTTGTACATCGGTTTTATCAGTGGGAAATTTAATGAAATCCCCCCGAATACGACAGATTTCTTGGACGAATTCATGGCAGCATTTGATGACTGTCGGTTTGGCAAGTCCCATCATAAGTCCACATGAACGATAGCACTCCCCTGTTGCCAACCTCCACAAGCAGGCGCTTACTCTCTTGTCAACTGGAATTGCATCCCGCATTCTCGTATCTTGTTGCTGGAGTACGGGGCCGACGAGCTGGCAGATATACTCGAAGGTAGCTCGAGAGACTCTGAAGTTCTCTTTCCACCAGTGGTCTAGTGATCTGTCGTTAAGTAGTTGCTGAAACCAATTTTGCGGTCGCGGAAGCACCCAAGCAGTTCTTGGTGATCAAGCAACAATCTGCCTTCGTCGAGCTCTCAAATAAAGATAACTCAGTTCTTTTGACCGAAGAAAACGTAACTGAACTCGTCGTCTTCGTGATCTCCGCAGTAAAAGGTACTGGATTACCAAGTCGATAGAAGATCGCTGATAAAGAAGTACAAGGACAATTGAAATCAAACTAGCAAATTCTCTTGAATCCTCCATCAGTCGATTTGTTTATAAATCTGATACGATTTCCCGCCAAACATTTGCTCGGGTTGAAAGTTTACCTTGGGGAATTGTTCTGCATGTAACCGTAAACCGCTTGGTAAATTGAAACCCAGGATAAATTGACAACGGGGCAATTACCACGGGAAATCGCAAAACCCATGGTGTGTGTAACCATAACTATTATTTGCCTATTAATTAGAGGATTTACGTCATTTTAGGGAGGGGGAGATGAAAATTGCTCAATATCTGTTTCCGTCTATCGTTTACCCGTAACAGTTATTTTGCAAATTACTGAAACAATGCTTAATATACAAACTATGAACTATTTGTGTTTTTTTTTTGGGGGGGGGGAATCTTTTGAAAATGTAGGTTCTGAAATGGCAAAGTAAAAAACCCTACCTTTATTCCGTCCTGTCCTGCAAACCCCCCCCCCCCCCACCTCTTCCCTTGTTGCTACATGAACAAACATGACCCCCTCTTCAAATGCACCAGCCCTCGCTAATTAAAGGAGCTCATTCAACCAAGATGCATTGCGAGCTCAAATTTCTCGAACCGCCATTTTTTGTTTTGCTTCATCACATTGTCGGTGATAACTTTAAACTGATCAAACTGATCACTAATGAACGACTGAGATTTCACTTCGTTGTCGACGGGCCATAGATATCCGCCTCGATCCAGGACATGCCAAGACCACCGTCTTCGATGAACGCTCCAATACTGCGCAACTCTGCCATCAGAATGTGAAGTTCACCTAGAAGCATGTTTATTTGTTTATTTAAACGGCAATGCAAATGTAACATAATAGTTTCGTAGAAGTTACACGTCTGAAATATATACGTTTATTTTGATGTCCCTATAAAAAATAAATGGAACTTATATAATTATCATTACCTGGACGGAGAATAAGATGTTGAAGATCGTTTCTGGCCATCTGAAGATTCTTCGCTGGCTAGAGAGATGACTGTTTTTCTACCAGGACCAACAACTCTAGCGGATATATCCTGCGCTTGCATTAGGATGGTCAACAAGGTTTGCCATTCATGGGCCGGTGCGGCTATCAGTGGTGGCATTCCGACCTTCGTGGCATGCATTTGGTTACTGATAAGGGAGTTGTATGCTGACCACACAGGGACTCCCTTTCTGGGGTTCTCAACATCTGGTTCAGCTGGTTGATCTCTCTGGTCTTCATGTGCTACGACGTTTACCTGTCGGTATCTGGTAAAGGAACATGCAAACAGCCACGCAAAATCAATTCTGGTTGATCATCCCCTAGTTCCTTCTTCTGGTAAATTGCCATTGCAGTTCCATGTAGAGTGCGCTGGCCATCGTACGTGTCCTCGGCGAAATCTACATTATCGACAGCAAAAAATACATGGCGTCCCTTGACAATATCTGGTGGAAGGTAAATACCTCTGTTCTGCTCTATTCGTTGAATAACAGTAGCCTCTATCTGGGCCTCCACCCTCCTTATCCTGTTGTACTCAACTGCCAAAGCCATGTAGCATATTTACCAACTCTTTTCTCCGGGATGCTTGGTTAACAGCTAGTCCAACAGCTAATTGTTGCGGCATCTCCCTCGATAGTCGCAGCGTTTTAGATTTCTTATTGCTGGTCTGTCTCTCCGTTAGGCACATTGATATGGCTGTTTGGGACAGACTGATGGCACGCTTTTTCACGTCCTCTCTCTTTTTGTGACGTAAAGGATCGGTTTTGGTTCCCTGGATTAACCATCTACAAAATAGATAGAGCTCTTCTGGCACGATATCGTTGGTGGCCTCTTCAAGTTTCCCAGTGAACTCCCATCGCTTGGTCCTGTTGATGGCTTTCCGGAGGGTAGCAGCAGCACCAAATAGTACTTTCATATCATCGTCACAATTAGCCTTCATGCTTTCTGTCAACTGAATCGCGACATCTCGAGTTTCCTTGATACTTATTCTGTCTGGCTCATTTACTCTCATCGGTTTGTGGAACTCTATGTCTGGAATTTCACTTTGCAGCAGAACCTTCAGCGATTTCGGGAGCTGGTTGTTGCGTGAGCATCATTCTCTTGTAAGAACTGTTCATACGAGGTTTGAATCTCGACCATTGTTAGAATTTGTCCCTCTCTTAATGTGCTCTCCGTAGCAGCAAGGAACTCAATCTTCGCTGCTGCCTGGTTTACGAAATCGGAGCCAGATTCTTCTGATAGTGGTGCCTTCCTTATTACATTGGTCACGTTTCTAAGCCAACATTTCTTGTGATATCTAATATCTATAGCATGAGCATCTATCGGATCTACTGATGTACTGAGTTTGACCCGTAGTATATCACTTCCTGATAAGTCAATGGCAGTATTGAGGGATTCCCCAGCAGTAACCGTGCTGACACTGTGAAGAGGTTGCTTGGTGTCCCTCTCCCCTTCGCAAAAGAAACATACATTTTTCTCATATGGCGACGTTTTCGAGCGTGTTAATTGTGGAGACTCCTTCGTTTTTCTTCTTGTCTCATTCGGGCCTTCTAGCTGTCTCTCGTACCTTGATGCAAATTTTATCGTAAGCAAGATTAGAGTAGAAACGGTGGTGCATCAGCCATGTCAGTTATGGATTAAAATAGGTTTCTGCAATAAACAATAGTAATATTGACATACCTGTCCTTTGCTCTCTTTAATAATACAGTGTGAACAGTATCCCGATAGCAACTTCTGTGACATGATGCCTTTTCCTCTATCAATTCATCAATGGAAACTGATTTCAGCTTCGACCATAGTTCGAAATAACGTAAATCGCCATATCTGGCCCATTCTTCAATATATTTCACTACCTTTTTATGAGCAGATGGATTGTCGACTAGTTTTTCGTTTTTCTGTTTTCGACATATCATACAAAGACTAAAATCCGCCAACTTATATGTTATTGCTATTACAGAACTACATGACTGTAAGTTCAAGATGGCGGACTGCTACTTTGATGAAAATGCCTGCTGACCAGTGAGTACTGACAGCTTGAATCCCAGTCTCCCTCATTTTAATAACCACAGGGGCAAATTAACAAATTTGCGAATAACAAAATTAGCAAATTTGCGAATAACAGACTAGTTATCAGAATAGGTGATCTGCCTACGTACAGGAAATCAATCCAGCAACAGGCTATTCTTGTTATAAATGTAAATATTAGCCACGTAATGTAAATATTGTAATTAAAACCATGATCCTACCTCTGACACCATCTAATGATTCGTGGTTTATTAGAAATCATACAAATTATACGTGTTGATCCGAGCGCATGTTGTCGAGAGAGAGATTATAGTTCCTATTTACAATACTTACACAGCAAATCTAACAAGTTTTATTATGGTTATATTTTCATTGGACGAGGTACAAATTTCGTATTATATAAGCCTCGTTTCCATACTGCAATGGTTAATATTCAATAAATTAACTCTTTGTAGAATAAAGAAGCCTTATCTATTAAAATATGGAGAGATTGGCGTCAATTCCTATTTATTTGAAGTTCATTGAAGCACGCAGTTGTCAAGCCTCGTTTTGGTGCTAGATTGATCACGTGACCCCCATTATTCTGTAATGACACATTGGAGACCGCCTACTAAGTATATCTGGTAAGTTTTGACGTGTTTCCTTGATTTGGAGGGAAGTTACAGCCACTTATAGATTTTCAGCCTCGTTTCCATGCTGGATTATGCGGACTATTTTTAGACCTCCATAAATACCCCCTTAACACTTTACAGATTTGTCAACAACATTTTTTGGGTTCCTAGAGGTCCAATGAACACAACTAAACTATTGGTTTGATTTCTTCATAAAATTCTCACGGGAATGCACCTGGACTAGATAGCACCTGGACTAGATAGCGCACAATTGATTTCTAACAACTAATATGTCAGATAAATGAATATCGCACTATAGGCCCACAACAAAAAGTCTATTGTTGTTATTATTGTTGTTACTCTGTTTTTTTTTTTGCAATAGTGCTAGCTGGGCACTTTCCACTATGCTCTCATATTGCCTAGTCATGTGTCTGGTCATCTTTGTCCAGTGAGAGCACAGGAATTGTTATTTTATTTGAACAATAAATATTCACCACTTTTTCAACCCAAAATTTTACAATTCTTGGAGGGCACTTTGCATAAACACAATAGCTTTTTTATCTTCAGTCGCCCGTAACGACAGTGTGGGAAATCGGCACATATTAAATTCATTTCATATACCAATGTTTACGTTTATTGAGAAAAGTTTTTCCACACACGATTCCACAATTCCATCGGATGTTGGCCTTAATCTTACAAAAAGCAAGCAGGATGCCCTAACCCTAAGCCCTTAGCTTGAAAAACAAAGAAAAAAGCAAAGCAAAACGAGGCCAAACAATGCATACAACTACAATTACAAAGCCAAATAGCAAAACCCGACAAACGTTCGTATTTTCACTTTCAGACAGAGTGCCGAGTGGTCCACATCTGAACATAAAGTAGAATTGATAAGAGCCAGCCGAGAGAATATCTGTTTCCAAGAAAGCTTAGATGGAAACGTAGTCTGGCGTTGACCCTGAATCGGTTGAACCACGATATCGCTATTGCCGTGCTGTTTCAGACGCCTGCAAATCGCTGTCTCCTCTACTAACTATGCTGGCATTCAAGGTTGCCTCTCGAGGTCTTTTTGTCTTTCCCATTTTTCTAGCCTGGGAAACCAGCTGACTCTTACCGCTACCATTTTACAAGTCACACAAAAAAGAACAAACATTTTCTCGATGCGGCGCGTTGCTTTGATCGGAAATCAACATTGGCGGGAAATCTTGACAGATAGTTTAACTTTGATGAGAAATGATTGGCCAAGAGCTTGCTAATTGTTGGAGAGGCGGGGCTTCAGATTCACGCACGACAGACGGCTGTATTTTTTGAAGTGCTATTTTCTCGCTTTCGATTTTCAATCAAAATAGAGTATTAAAAAAGCTCCCACTCAAGAGAAATTTATTCGATTTGTGCGAAATTTTCACAAAATGTCAATTGATATCTCAGCTGCAAAACCATGCCCGGGAATTGGGAAATTCTAAAAAGAGAGCTCTTGACGATGTTATCCGCATATCTACTCGGATTATTGTTCGCCTTTTCACGGAAAGCATGATAACTTGAAATTCCCCGACACGGTTTTGTAATACGATATCTCTGAAATACGACAAAGCAAACAGATTTTTAAACTTTAAAATATTTTCGGAGTCGGAACTTCTGAAAGCCATCTCACTAGATCGGAGAAACGGGATGGCGGAAAATTCGAGATTTTAAAAGACCTCAAAACTTTTTATGTACTCTAGTAGCCAATTTTATAAGCTTTAAAATGATACATGAATGATTTATCTACGATTGTTCCTCGAGGCGCTACATAATTCAGACTGGAAACGCACCCTAAAGGTATCCGGTAACCTTAAGACTTTTGCTGCTGAATTCTGTACATATTGTAACTTTTGAGTTAATTGTTTAGAGGCACCATATAGTAGAGAGTTGCAGTTGTCTAATTTAGACGTGACAAAGGTGTGAATTAGTATTTCTGCTACATTAAAAGATAAGTGTTTTCTATTTTTTGCAATGTTCCTCAGCTGAAACAAGAAGCTGCACGCAGCTTGAACTCCGGCGTATTTTTTGTAACGCGGACTATTTCAGATACCTGCGTGTTTGCCAATTACAACGCACAATCAGATGCGAAAGTACGCACCCACAGTTGATCTCATCTAAAACGAGTCAGAACACGAGTGAACAAAAGTAGAACACGAGCGACTTAAAGTGCCTATAACCCCAAAAATATATTTTTTTGAATTGAAACTTTAAACCATTATTTAGAACTTAAGGCAAAAATAGGAGGCTAAAACTCAACAGTATTTTTTTTACGGCGTTTCAAAGTTGAGAACCAGAACATGTGGCCGTCAGTTTTCAATTCCCTTTGGGAGCCTGGAGACCAGTGGCCTGTGACGTGTATGTAGTCAGGCGTTCGTTCAATCCCATACAAACGTCTCTTATTTCTGCGACTCTTGCAAGCTCACCACATGATAAATATCCAATGAAATATCACCAAACTTGGTAAATTTACTAATTTCATTGTGCTCTTTCTTGTGATGGAGTTTATTTCCTATTGATTAGACTATAATAGGACGTTTTTCCTTTTTGAATTCTTTTTCTTATTCAGATTTTCCAACTCCTTTGAGAATACCAAGACAATAGTCTAAATTAAAGGAACAAAAGAAACCGTGCAAAGGATTCTGGTAGTTGTAGTAAAATGCGCCCGATTGACGTCATAATTCCAGGCCCTCACCAAGACTCGCGCTGACTTCCAACTGGAAACAGGGAGCCCAAAACGGATGTTTTCGCTAACTTTGACGCCAGTAAAATCGTCGAAGTTTAGTTTTTTCACTTTTATTTTTTCGAATTCTTTGTCAGGGCGCTATACAGAATAGACGTCAAAAATATTTTTTGGGGGGTTATTGGCACTTTAAAGTAAGCCAGGGTACCCTAGGGTAACACAGGTAGCCCAAAAATACTAGGGTCCAAATACTAAGATGATCTGTTCTAAAACTCCACATTAATCAGGACATGAGCGAACTCGAGTGCACAGTGGTTCATAATTTAATTAACAAAAATTATAATAAACAAATATAGTTATAATTGTTTTATCGTCTTAGTTGTCTCGGGTTACCTGTATTTTCAGTGCGGTACCCTATTTTTGTATTTCCGGGCTACCTGTGTTATTCTAACTTAGCTTAGTTGTGTCGGGTTACTTGTGTTTTAAGTAAGGTACCCTCTCTTTGTATTTTCGGGCTACTTGTGTTCACATCGTTATTAGCACGCACACAGCCAGATCACTGTTAGTAGTGCTGTCCCAATTATGCTCCAAATTCTCTGAAAAGATGCCCCACAAATCGCCAAAAGTTGCCAAAAAGTTGCCCCAAAATTGCAAAAGTTGCCAAAAAGTTGCCTGAATTTTAAAAAGTTGCCTTAAGGATGCTACCGAGATTTTTCTTTTTTCGGGGATTTTTATAAGGAAAATGAAACCCAAAATTGAAAATTAGATGTTTTATTGTAAAGAACAAACAATAATCTGTAAAATTAATGTAATGCAATAACAAATGCACCATGTGTACAGTGAAAACAAAACAACTTGGTTCATATCGCACCATATTCCAATTATGATGTCCATATGTCTCTTATAGCAACATGTTCTGAGCCATCACCCATATAGCAATATTTGTCCAGCTTTCATGATCTGCTCAGTAGAACACCACTTAAACTTCTCAAATTACACCTCGGCATTATTGCGCTTGTTGCCATTATACCGAAGCATCACAGAAACTTCAAGAGTTTCCTCCAATGCTCCATCTTGCTGACGGTTAAACGCATTCTTTAGCATGCTAAATACTCTCTCTGCAGATGCTGAGCTCGGCTGAACTAGCAAGATCTTCTTTGTAGCTGCTGACCATTTTGGTAGAGCATTAACATGATCACTCCACCATCGTACTTTATCATCCTCTGACTCGCAAACTGTGCCATCTGCACTGGCCAAGTAATTAGGCAGTTCTTGGACAAGACCTGCAATCTCACCATCAGAAAAAAAACCAAACTCTTTTAGTGCTTGGACAGAGGCAGCATTTGGGTGTAGTTCTTGTACTTTCACAGGGCAACACAGGCGTGCTGCTTTGAAAGCACGCACAGTGGAACGAAATTCTACGCTAAATTTCCTCTGGAAATACTGGAATCCTGGGGTGATGCAATCCTTTGCCTTTGCAATAAGCTGATTGTAAAGTGCATGGTTCACACCTGCATGCTGCCTGGCTTTGGCCTCTGCATTGGGATATGCCTCAATGGCAATAGCATGGGCTAGTGTTGACAGGCGCTCATAACAAGAGAACACAAGTGGCCCGTCCCCTTCCAGGTAATATGTGGCGCAAACAAAATGCCTGCCTGCATCAATCATAGCTGCCAGTTTCATTTCCAGGTCACGGGTAGCCTCAGGGTCATCAAAAACCTCCAGTAGCTTGGCTCTACACATAGGAGACAGGTCGTTTTCCCTCAAGAATGGCTCAACATCCCCATAATACTTAGAGACCAAATCTAGTACTTCAAAAAGGCTCCACCATCTGGTCTCGGATTTGAGCTTCATTGAAGTACCCGTTTTGGTTTTCCAAGCTAGTCTAGCTGCTGGGCTTAGAGCAAACATTGTGCTCCAGTATCTGGAAAAGGTGTCAAGCACCGAAAATTCAAAATGTTTCCCTGCATTATCTATGGTATGTGAAAAGCATTTCACATTGAACACGTTAGGAAAATAAAATCCAATATGTCGCAGAGCAGCCTCATTTACAGCTGCGCCGTCCCTCATAGCTGCCAATAAATGAGGAGGTGTAATGCCATAATCGACTGCCAGGCATTGGATCAGTCTCTGGGCCAGTTGTTCCGCATTGAGGCTTCGAGCTAGAACTTCAAGCTTGATAAGCCGCTGCTGAACTTTATACTGTTCATCTACGAAGCGTACTACAATAGCCAAAGCTTCGCCAAGTCTAGTACTTCCATCAAATATAACTGAAAACCCATTTGCAGCAGCAATTTCTTTCTTCAACAGTTCCTTCTCTTTCTTGGAGATTAGAGGGATGAATTCTGACAGATGTGAACGTGCTGTCAATCGATGGCCATACTTTTCAAGGAAGGGTCTAAGCATATCAACCTTTGCGAGAGGGATCCCAGCTTTCAGCAAAATCTCTACTAGTTCGTAACGATAGAGTTTCATATCTTCTGGAAGGGTAGACCCTTTCATGGTGTTGTGCTTGGAATATTGTGCTCGAATATTTTGATCCTTCTTTTTACCCTTCTCCAAAATAACTTTACCATTCACATGCTTTTTAGAAGTAACATGCTTTTGCAGAGAACTCTTCTTCCTTGATAATGCCTCTCTACAGGCGTTGCACCAGAGTTGCCCAGTTTGAAATTCCTTCGCCCTGTGCCAAAGCGATACATCAGGCCCCGCCGTTCCACGAACATAGTTCTTCTTTCCAGCAATGTTGTCTGGGAGTTTTCTCTTTCGAGAAATGGCAGCTTTTTGAGGAGTGCTTAACTTTGCTCCAGCTGTACCGGCTATAGTTAAAGGGTTGGATTCTATTATTTCATCTTCACTCGACAAGTCCGAATCCGCCTCCGCGACCTCCGCCATTTTGAATACTCAAGAGAACGCTGGCCAACAATACAGCATGCTCGTCAAACCACAGGATGACCACACTGATACCAATCCACTCGAGCGATACTTCCGGTTTTTAGACTGAAGTAAAGTGAAGTTTGATGCCAAAATTAAAACAAAATATTATTTTGCACATTTCAGGCCAAATGATTTCCCTGAAAATCCTAAAAAACATAAAAGTTGACCTTTAAAGCAGAAAAGATGCCCGACGAGAGAAAAGTTGCCCCAAATCAAAAAAGATGCCCCAAATCCAAAAAGTTGCCAAAAAGTTGCCGAGCATAATTGGGACAGCCCTAACTGTTAGTACACACGCAAAATCTGTTAAATTGGATTGGACAATCAGATGCGAAAGTATGCACGCACAGTCGCGTCACGTAGCAGTGCCAGAGTAACAAAAAGCTGCACGCACCTTTAAAGAGGAACTAAAGCCTAAAATCAATTCAATATCTATGCAAAGATGTATTCGAAATATATAAATTGTGCTATTTAATTTTTCTATGTTACGCGTCTTAATGAAGAGAAAAGCTGAAACCTTCCTCACAGCCTCCGCTCAGATGGCTCACATCTGTTTTTTTTTTGCTGGAGTAACGGCTCCTAATTGCGAACCATTGTGTTTTCTTCAATATGGGGACATTTGCTTTGAATTGAGCCACCACACAATCTAAATTTATCAGCGGAGAATCGAACTTGAAAACTAATTTTCTCTGCAAAGTCGCGCAACACAGAAAAATATAATAGCAAAACTTATATCTTTAGAATACATCTTTGTTTAGACGTTGTGAACACAAGTAGAATACGAATAAACACAAGCAACTTCACGTAACCTAGGGTACCTAGGATAGCACCGGTAGCCCAAAAATACTAGGATCCAAATACTAGTAGGATCTGAAATATAACTCCACACGAGTCAGACCAGGAGTGAACATGAGTACACTAGCGCTTCATTTAATTAATACAAAACATAATAATAACAAGAGCCCATCTGGGCTTTCACTCGGGCCACATGAGATTGAAGATGAAATACACTTTCATTTGAAATCTCTTAGTATTAACCAAAGGGAAGAATTATTAGCTGAATTTAGCAGTCTTTTGGAGTGGCCGGTAGCGCGGTGACTTTCATAAAATTTCTCTGCTCCCCTAGTAAATATGTAATTTAATATTTTTGTTTTTCTCGTATGTTGACCTTTTAATTTAAACAGTTTAACACACTGCATTTGAGCAGGCATATATTCATTGTTTTGAACCCGAGAATTAACCGTACTACCGTACTTCATGGTCCCTTTCTTTAGTAGTGGGTTGTCGGTCAGGTAATTATAAACTCTCGTCATTTAGCACAGAAAATGTTTCTGATGAATAGGGATCGGGTTGTCGTGAAGAATCTAAAGAATTCCATCTCTTCTGGTTTGAATTTGACTCATGTGTATGTTGCTTTTGGAGTTTCAAGGATATGTTGATCCAAAACTACAGGCTCTTGGGGTTTTTCATTGACTTGTGAACTTGCAGGCTCTGTAATTTGTTTTCTTAGTATAACATAAAGTGTTGAACATGTTCATTTTCTCAAGCATGTCGCGCGTGACCTGTTTCTTCATTCGTTAAGTTCTCTACTTTCATCTGTAATCTGGGAAACTCGATCTTTTCCCATGCCTTGGCACATAACTATTCCTGTTGTGGATGATTATAAGTAAAATCCTTCGACAGCTTGTACCGTTTCCGCTAGGTCAATATCCTCGCTGGAACGAAATAACTTGATCTCAATACTCTCTGATCCAACTTACGGTAAATTTAAATCTCTGACAGTTTTTAAGAGACTCATAATATTGGTCTTGAAGTGCCTTCACCCAAAATAAGATGTTCTTCTCGGATGTTTTAAATGCAGCACAGCGAGCCGATGGCTTATAGATTCCTATATCTATTTCTTCGAATTTTAGCTTTCCGGATCCTGGCCCCTTTGCTTCAGGTCGTCGTACGTGTCGTATATAAAAGCACTGGCCATCTGGGTAAAAAACGCGGTCCTTCGGCTCCGACAATAGCGCCAGTTGCAATATCTTGAGCCTGTTGGAAGGCTTTCGCATGAGTGAAGTTAAATAAAACATTAAACTGGCTTACATTTAAGAGATGAGACTCCAAGTTACAGAGAAAGTTGCTTGCGGATTCCCCCATCTTGCTTTACTGTATTAAATTATGTAAATAAATTAACCTGGCGATTGTTGCGTGACCAGCACAGTGCGATCTGATTGGTGTGAATTTGACCTTTAACGCTTGCGCTGAACGCTTGCTACACGGAATAAATAATAATTAAAAAAAATTGCATTTTAAGACTCGGTGCTGCCACAGGCAGCCCGAGTAATAACATAATATAAATTGTGTTATCGGCTTAGTTGTTTCGGGTTACCTGTGGTATCAGTGTGTGTCGTCTTTGTAGGTTTGCGTTACCTGTGTTATCCTATTGTTATCAATGCGGTACGGTACTATATATACTCTATGTATTTTCGGGCTATCTGTGTTATCTAGGGGAGCGCAATAAATTGTTGTAACATGGCTCACTTTCGGTGGCCGTCGGCATGTCTTGACCTTTTAGACATGTCTCGTTCCAGTCTGCGACCGCGTGAAGCGTGTTACATAGTGCGATGTTGATCAGTTGGATGTTGAGTGCCAACTTCAATTGGCAGAGGTTTCTAGTACTTCGAGCTATCAATTGGTCAGGAGTCTATGCTCTTTGTGATGCTGAGGTTTTTTGGCCATCGAAAGTATATTTAACTTACTTTTCGTACAGTGTTTGGACGAGATTGACCGATATTAGATTTTACGCAAAATTGTCAATGTCATAAATGTTGTACATCTAGAACAGAACATTTGACCAAATGTTTTCAATTTTTTTCTTCGCATAGTCAGCATCTCTGTTTGCTGCCGTATAAAAATTAGACACTTTCAATCAATATTTCTGGTTCAAAAGTTTCGAAAACTAAGACATAGTGTAGCGCGTTTAACGCTAGAAAGTTCAGCAGTCCGGAAGTATGTGAAGTGACTAGCGACTTTGAATATTCTTTAGACTGTTTTCCTTTTAACGATATCCAGTCTCCAAGTCGGTTTTCGAAAACGATTTTCTAGTTCTGTTTACAATTATACAGTTATCCAACTCCAATACGATTTGATCTCCCGATAAACCCGCAGGGAAGCCAGAAGGCACTCTGTCCAATATCCTGCCACAACGCCGGTGAGGTCCGCAAATGAGCACTTCCAAAACATACCAAATGTCAGTTGAGAAAACAATCTTACGAGTTTGCAAGAAATGTCCGGCAGTCAGCCTTAGTTTTTTTTATTAACCAGCAATTTTGCATATAGAACGCAAGAGACTGCTTGTAAAAATGTGACCTCGTTTCCAGACATGTTTTGACTTGTTCTAGACTAGGAAAACACAATTAATTGATGATAAAATAACAAACGCCCTGTCCTGTCATTCACTTTGATTAGTTATCAGCCGACAAGACGGACAAGTTATCTCGAGTTGTCTCATACAGCTGACCCCGTTATCTAAACGTGTTTGCATACCCTTAACTTGAGATTGTATTTCGCTTATGCTATTAGATCTGTTCAGGCAGCGCAGATCGAATGTATGACGTTGTTTGTGTATTTTTACAGTTCCTTTACAAGATTCATAGGATTAGAAAGTAGTTAAAAATAACTGATAGCGCCTCAAAGTCTCACGCTTTGCTCATTCCACATTCCCGTAGTGGTAATTATTCTGTGATGATTTTATGTGATGTAAACAGCATTAAATAAATCTATAACGTTTAATGCGCATGCCTCCTGCTTTATAGCTCGATCACAGCGTCTCCGACCCACATTGTTAGCGACAAAGGTCTGATCTGATCAACTTCTGTCGCCGATAGAACAAAAAAAATTGTAATAAAAATATAAAGTAGATAAATGATGAAGGCTTAAAGTAAGTAACAATAAGTGCAAAATATATGCCCTCTGTTTGTTTCGGGCTACCTGTGTTATCCTTGTGCAAACAAAACAACAATGAAACTGTTGATTGCTGAAGAGATCGAGTGCCACTACATGGCAATTAAAATCAGCAAATTGCCAGTTGAGCAAACCTTATGAGTTTGCTTAACCGTTCTGAGTTTCTTTATCAACGGCCGCATAAATATAAGCTAATATATATTAATGTTCAAATTTCGTGCATTGTACAAAATCCAAGCATGTGATTGGCTAATGAGCGTGCATTATTGGTGACCACAGCACTCGACCCAGACCCTCTCTTACCTAGGGAAAGGGAGACCTGATACAGTGACTGAGTGAGCATTCGCTTAGCCTTAGTTACGTGTTTGGACGGCTAACAATCGCCTATTTAACAGTGAAAATGTAGACAATTACTAGAAAGGTAACGACAGGATTGGACGCTGTTTCCTGTGTGACAGAAAATATATATTTTGAGGCGAACATTTGCATAATCGCTCGTTGGAAATGGCTGATTTGCGAGTGCTGGAAGTACAACTCAACAAGTCAACATGTGTCCGAGTGAATAAAAGTTTCTACTACACTCTAGCAGTCTTACTGAAGAAATGGATTTTATTTCTGAGACCTTACTCTGTCAATAAGAGAAGAACGTTAAGCGAGAATTCAGTGGATGGTTCGAAAACCCAGGAGTTTTGATTTGGAAAATGTTTGCATCGGAGCCGAGCACATGGAATGAAGCGGGTTTCAAATTCAAGTCAAGATTTCAGTTCACTGCCACACTGGAATCTGCAGGTTAGTTATTTACGAATGAAAGAAACTATTAAAGAAAGTAAACTATCTAGGAGTTAAGCCGGCTAAATAATTGATATTTGAATACATGGCTCCAAGAGAGGGGTTTTCGAGTTAAATGTACAATCATATTCATACTTTTCGCCGGCTCACATTATATTTTGAGGCAAACATTTGCATAATCGTTCGTTAGAAATGGCTGATTTGCCAGCGCTGAAAGTACAACAAGTCAACATGTGTCCGAGAAACAAAAGCTTCTACAACACTCTAGTAGTCTTACTGAAGAAATGGATTTTATTTCCGAGACCTTACTCTGTCAATAAGAGGAGACAATGAAGCGACAATTCAGTGGATGGTTCTAAAACCTAGGATTTTTTTATTTGGAAAACGTTTGCACCAGAGCCGAGAACACGGAGGCCGGTTCCAAGATTTCAATTCACTGGAATCTGCAGGTTAGTTATTTTCGAATGAAAGAAACTATTAAAGAAAGTAGACTATCTAGGAATTAAGCTGGCTAAACTGACTTGATATTTGAATACATGGCTCCAAGAGAAACGTTTTTAAATGTACAATGTACAAATCATACTCGCAAGGCGTCAACTAAACTGACCGAACGCCAAAGTAAATATTCTTTGCAAAGTTTATCTACTTAGTTGGATATTGAAAGTCCTGTTTTTATTCATTGTCTGTTGAAATGATATTTCTTTGTGGAGATATTTACCGTAAAATGATTTAATTCATGCGAAAAATTTGACTTCTTTATGAAATATTTATTGACCTCTATGGTATTACAATTAAAATTCACTGCTGACAGTGCACTCAGTTTGAATATTAAAAGGGTTAGAGACTTTATGTTTGAGCTTTATCGGCAAAATACAGTCACTTGCTGACTGTACGATGAACTCAAAATGTCTTCATACTGCATTCGGCCTTCGGCCTCATGCAGTATTCATTATTTTTCGTTCATCGTACTGTCAGCGCGTGCCTGTATTTGTCGATAAAGCACTCACAAGCAGTCTCTAACCCTTACATAATCGATTTATGTAGCGCTATTCCCTAAAGTCCTATAGCGCTTTTCAATACAAGTTACTAAAAATGTTACGCAATAATACAGATACTGTAACGTATCGCTTTACAAGTAATTCCCTATTTTATACCAAAAAGAAAATTGAATAATAATAACAATAATAATAATAACAATAATAATAATGTCTTAAATACTTGGCAACATATAATCTACCAAAAGCTTTCAATTAAAAGGTCTTGTTTTAACACTAGAATTAAAAGAACTAAGACAATCAATCCCGGGGAATCAATAGACCTCATTTCCAGTGTTAATGAGTTCCATACTGAATAGGAGCAGATACCGAAAAAGCCCGGAGTCCATGATTTCAACTGATACTTCGGGACCTTGAGTAAATGTTGACTTGCCGAGCGTAGCTTCTGGAATTGTCGAACTAGTAGCTTGTCGAAGTAAAATGCTGTCGTTGTTTATTTGTTTCATGAAAGAAGTAGACATGCGCTTTGGGTAACGAATTTCATTATTTCTAGCGGATTAAAAACACATTCGAACCCATGAATTTTCCCCGGATGCTTCGAATATGATTTGACCTCGGCAGGAAGCCAGTGTATTCCTGTACGAGTGGGACTTTTCACAACCACGCTTGGTAGTTTGAAATGTACTCGACATCACAGACACATAGACTTTAAAACAGAGCGATAATTAAAATAAAAGAACGAAAAGCACATTAACAGACTCTAGATACCGAAACACGATCCCGTAAATTTTGAATGAGTAAGTCTATTGAGTCTTGACAACACAGTGAAAAGTCTTGAATAAAATCCCGTTCGTTAAGTCTAGAGTTTTAACTTAATTGAAGTCTGGCACACAATCTTGTAATATTGTAATATTCAATATAACATCCTACGTTGTGTCAGCTTTGCCGTAGTCCTTGGACTTCGTATACACAATCTTGTCCCGTAGATAATTTCGATTTGTATCCTTTGTCGTGAAACTGTTGGCAGAGTCCGCTGCAATGGGTGGACAATCTTTAGAGAATTCTGTGTGCCGCCGGGCCAATGCACGACTGTATTAACTAAATTATGCAAAGGTCTGCGGGTCGATCTGATATCCCTTGAAGAAACATACTTGTCATCTAGAATCCAGAACAACACTTCTATTAAACTTGCAATGAAACGAAGTCTAGAGTCTTGACAACACAGTGAAAAGTCTAAAAAGGAAGCCTTCGTTATTAAAGTCTGGAGTCTGGACTTAATAAGCCTGGTACACAATCTTGGCCCGTAGCTCGTAGATAGAATCAACGTATGGTAACGAGAGTCACTGGTATTACATCTCACTGTGTATACACACTGGAACAAGATATGACAGACCATAGCGGCATGTAACGCAACGTCGAATCAAATATTATAATATTAGCGCTGCCCAAAATAAACCAATTGTTATCTGTGGATTGATCACGTTTAGTCTAATTGCTTGATCCTGCTATCTGCAGTCTGTCTAGAACATCTAACCTCAGATTGTATTTCGATACCTAAGTATTTCAAGTTTATCAATTACTTATGCGGTCGTAGACTGGAAGGCGCCGTAGTTTCGCCTGAGTCAACAATACTTCATCCATATTAATAACTCGGTTAGAGAGAAGATAGAGGCAAATTGAGTACTTCATGATGTGACGGTAGCCTTAAACCCTCTAAAGCTCTCTACCGAACATTTATCTTTCAACTAATACGCATGCCTCCTGCTTTATCGCTCGATCGCAGCGTCTCCGACCCACATTGTTAGCGGCAAAGGTCAGAACTGATCAATAGTTTTACAGGACAGAACAAAAATAATAATAAAATGAAGACACAGACTGCATTTTAAGACTCCGGCCGCTGCCATAGCAGCGCCGGAGTAAAAAGGCAGATTTACAGATAGCATTAATTTGTTTGTCCATGGAGAGTGTTTTATCAATGATGACTCCAATATTGCGTGCATGCATTGATGGTTGTATACAGCAAGCGGGGGCATATAGTCACATGAGCGGTAGTGAGAGTGGAGAAACATAACTTCAGTTTTATCATTGTTTAACTTGAGCTCATTTTTACCCATCCAGTGTTCTATATCCAGTAAACAATATTCAACATTCAGTTTAGCAGAGGCAAGATCTTGATCACTATTAATGGAGAAGGTGGTGTATAATTGGATGTCATATGCATACAGATGATAAGACACTTTGTGCTTCCTCAGGATATCTCCCAGAGGGGACGTGTAGAGAAGATAGAGGATGGGTCCCAGTACAGAACCTTGTGGGACGCAGGAGGTCAGATCATGGTTGACGGAGTAGGAGTCCTCAATCATAACAAACTGTTGTCGATTAGACAGATAGGACTGAAGCCATCTCAAGGCTTTGCCTTTGATGTTAAACCTGGAGGACAACCTTGATAGCAGTATATGGTGGTCAACTGTGTCGAATGCAGCAGAGAGATCTAACAGGACCAGAATAATACCATGCTGCTCATCAATTGACATCAGTATGTCGTTTTGCACACGAACGAGCGCAGTCTCGCAGCTGTGACATTGTTTGTACGCTGACTGCAGCTCATCGTGGAGGTCGTTCTGGTTAAGGTAATTAGTGAGGCGGGTGGCAGCAACCTTTTCTACGGCGTTAGAAACAAATTTCAGGTTAGATACTGGTCTAAAATTGTGGAATTCTTCATAGTTGTCTCCGAGCTTTTCCACGACATCTACCATGTCGTCAAAAGCCTTAGCTCCCTGTGCTGAGACGTAGTCGGGCCCTTGCAAAGACTTACGTACGGACGCAGAACAAATCTTAAAATCCTGCACAGGGTACTGCGGCTCATGGGAACAAAGTCTGTCTCATTACAGTAACTCAAGTACTGTTGCACAATTTGCTCGGGAATCGAGGTTCTTACGACATTTGGAATCTTTATCTCGGTGTTTAAGGACAACTTTAAAGTTTTTTCACCAAATGGCAAATCTTGCATTACATGCGCACTGGTTATAAATGTTAAGAAGTGGTCACGTTTTTGCGGCGAGACACGCATTCTTGTGACTTTAGCGATAGGAACAAGAGAACCGCTGCCACGCAGTAACGTATGGTGTCGTGCAATAATAATAATAATAATAATAATAATAATAATAGTCTTTATTAATACTACACAACAGACGTGTGAGTTTACATGTAATAATGATATATATATAATAATGTAGAATAGAACTATGTAAATAATAAATCGATGAATAAATGTATTGTAATGTAAAATATAATAATTATTGCCACAAATATTCTGCTAATTATTTTTGTTATATAAATTGAAAAAGACATCTGTTAAAAAACGATCTTTTAAATCTTTCAGTGCTGACTTTGGGAAGAATAAATTGGTGCCCGCGCTCTCGAAGGATGTTATATATATACCTGGACAGATTAGAGATGCACCTTTGCAGTACTTTAAAGCTAACGTTATCTGCCATGATCGACAATATATGTCTAGGCGTGCTCCAGTGACTTGCATTGTCGTAACACTCGACAAGAGCTCCCATCAATGTAGAATCGATGTCTCTTTCGTCTTCCCTAGATGATTTCAAAGCACTGAACAGCATCTCCCAACTCTGGGGTGCAATTTCCTTCAAAGCTGCAAAGACAACCTGCCTTGCTTTGTGTGTGTGGTACCGTTTTGTTCTTTCTGCAGCTTCATTCCACGGTAAAACCATTGTATTCCGGATAGGACTAATGTCTCTAGAAGCCAAAAATGAATTAAGCTTTTCTCTTGGGGTTCTCATAGCTTTACCGTTCTCTCCAGATGGAGTTATAGAAACTTCCGATGGCTGATAGACGCTTAAGGGAGTTTCAGCAGATGGAAGTGCACTTTGTGGTATTTGTAATAGTGGACTTGTGTACTTTGGGTTAAAGGTTATCTCGTCATCCTCCTAAGAAGTTGACAGAGTTAACTCTCTTAGCTCTTTTAGTTTATCTAAGATTTCTTTGTGTGGCCAATTCGTAATATCGATACGTCAGGCAAAATGCCACTAGCCTGAGGAAATAAGACACCTTTCAGGAGAGAGGTGTCTGATTTCCTCAGGCTAAAATAATAATAATAATAGGCCATATTTATATAGCGCCATATACCACAGTCTCGTGGCGTTTCACATCTTACTGACATATCCCGTCAGTGAATTTTCGGACCGCTATTACGGCGCCAATGGCTGCCACGCAGCTTACAATGTTGAGTGTGTGGTTGGCCAGGCTGCTGTACCGGGTGACAATCCCCTTCGCTTTTTCGATTCGTACAGCAGGTTCTTTCACGTCCCCTTCAAATACTGATTAGAAGTAGGAGACAAGGCCAACGGCTTATAAACGTCCCTGCCCAGGGACGCGGCCGGCGGGGTTCGAACCCCACAGGCAATGCATGCACCCGAGGATATATTTAACAATTAGACTGCAATTTCGAGGTTTCTATTGGCAGATAGTTTAAAGTCGATAGAAACCAAGAGCGACAAGTCTAATTGTTTTAGCATAACCAAGCCACCGGATATCAACTAAGACATCGAGAAAACTGTGAAAAGAACTCGTAAAAAGCATTTTTCTAAGTAATTTTTGTCTGCAGCGTGCACGGTTGACTACCGATCAGAAGGCGAGTTGCCAATCATGAGACGGCGGTTGGTTATGCTAAAAGACTATATATTAAGCCCACTATGCGCTTTGTGTAATTGCACTCAACGAAAAAGTCTGAATTAACAAATCATAGATCAGTTTCAATTTTTCGCCATTGACAAAAGTAACATCGTAACAGTGTTTATCATCATATAATGCGATAAGACTACTAAGTAAGACTTTTATGATTAATTGTACCGACAATTCTGGGGTAAAGGTGAGGATTTTTGTGATTATGAAATGTTTCGGGTTGCAATGTACAACTGATGTTTGAAAAACCCGACCTAGGAGTATTTTTATGATCAATAAGCCACACCCTGTTTAGGCCCAAAATAGGAGCTCGCAATTGGTTAGAGGGAATGGGAATGACCTGCTAGGAAACGATTCGAAAACGAGCTATATAGAGAGAAGGCGCAGCAATTTTTAGGCATGCCCATCCGCGTGCACGTTCCGTATGAATCAATGAATGTTTTTCTCATCCTGTATCTCTGTTTAGGAATGATGACCTAAAACACGGGCTGGGGATCTATGGTCTAACGTATAATGCTAAATGGCCAGTTTAAAGATCACGTGATGAGAAAGCTGATCTATCCAACTAAAGTCCTATTCCATGAGTTATCCGATTTTACAAGGTAAAATTTCAGCCACAATTTGACAGTTTTCAAGAGCTCCAGTTTAACTTTCTAAGCTCCCTCAAAGTTCATTGATTCCACCAAACTGGAGAACCGACATTCGGGAGTATTGGTAAAAGCGAGATGTTGAAACAGTTTTCAAAAGCGCGACACGGACTCGTTTAATACAATTTGAGTTTTTGCTATTTGATGAATTACTTTTAACATACATGTGTAACTCCGGGGAGGGGGCAATGTTGCCTCAAAATGTATGAAATATCATTCAAGAGTACCAAGAGCCCATAACCATTATTATTGGTTGTGGGCTCGTGAGAGTACCTAGATTTTCAAAAATTACCCGGGGAACACCTTAGGTTAATCTGCCACAGCTACGCCCTCTGCCAGCAGTGACCAGATTAACAGGCATAGGGGAAGGCATAAAATTTAACTGAATATTCTTAGTCTGCATATTGTGCAATTTTTACAGTGACCTTTAAGGTGGTGGTTCAGATACAATATAAGGATTACAAAAAAAACGCTAATTAAAGACGGAGGAGGGGGGGGGGTTACCGTTCATTTTATCAAAAACATCCCGTCAGTCTTTGAATCATTATCACCGAGAAACTTCCCAACTGGTCACTCGAGGGATCTGCCTTTTTCTCTTCCATCTCATTCAGTATCTCGCTATACTTTCTACATATACCTAAATGGCAAAGAAATTATGGATCGAATCACTCCAGATATACATTGATAATGCATTGCGGCACCGTGAATAACTTACCTGACCCAACCTGGATGAACAAACCAGTCTTACGTAAGACCATCTCTGTCTCTTTCTTTCCAAGTCCTCTTTCGCCCTTTGGCCAACCTCCTTTGTCTTTGCCATGATTAGAAATACTTTGAGGAACTGTGGACCTTGTGCTGGATCCTGTGGTCCACCCCAAACCAAGTTTGGCGCGATGGTGTGGACTTATCGTCATTGTATTCAAGCGTTCGGTTTTAGTAAACAACACTGCTCGACATAAAATGAGATCAATATCATCTTCAGGCCCCGCAAAGCCAAAGGCAGACTTATGTTTCGAGATATCCTTTGTACAGGAAAGTAAAGAAACAATTTGTGTTTCACGCTTTCGGTCTTTACTGTCGAAACCACAAATTCCACCAACAAGAGACTAAAAGGAACAACAGCCTTCCATTTCTAAGTAATATCAGGAACTGATTTATCTCAATTATCTGCTTCCCTTGTGTATATTTTCATTTTATTTTTACGCAAGTACCTCCTTGATCCACGTCAATTAATTAGCATAAGCAGGTATTGTCTAATTTTGCAACCTGGAAGAACCGTCAACATGTTGGTCGTATTGTACCAGTTTTCATACCAAAATGAGAGTGAAATGCAAATAGAAAACATTTAGCAACTGTGAATTGGGTTGCTGTTATGTTAAAATACATCGAAAGTCAAACCAAGATTGATGTTCGCCCATTGACGTGACAGCTTGAAAGTTATATATAGACAACTGAAGAGACCGACCGAAGAATTAAACAAACAAAGTCTCCGGATCTGATTTCTACAACATTATAATGTTAGAACGTTTCAAAATGCGTTTTGTAGAGTATTTTAGGAGTCTCTAATGTGTTAAGAACGCCGAGAACTAGACATCATGAACTGGACCCGTAAATCGAAGGTTGAGCTAAAGGTCACACAAGTACGTTTTTTAGTCAACTCTGAATAGGTCTGGCGTCACGCTCAATTATTTGCCCAAATAAATATTTACAGTAATCGAGAAGCTTCAGATAACCTGAAGCTTGATCCATTCAAAGGTTTAGCACATGGTAAAAATTAATGTTATTGACGAGATAACTTTTATCGAAGTGAAATGTATGCCTTATGAATAAAATTATTTTTCATGTAAAGAATTATGCAATGATTTTGAAGTACTATGTCAAACACGATTTGGAGTCTTTCATCAGGGGTTCCAAATATTGAGAAAACAAATGAAACCCGAGAGGCGTACTAGTAGAGTAGTGGACAAGAGTTAGTACAAGCAGTCAGAAGGGTCGAGGTTCGAACTCCAATGTAGGCAGAATTTTTCTTTCTCTGTCATTCTTTATTTCTTTACTTCTTCGCTCCTTACTTGTAGTTTATCAGTATGCAATTAGTTAGTGGTTCATGAATATGATGATTAAGAAATATTGATCACTAGGGTTGGAAATCTGATGAAACACTAGTGCATTTGGAACTGGTGTTTCATTGGATGTCAAGATGCATCCACCTGACGAAGCTTCGAACAAGGGTTTTACCGGGTATCAAGACCCATGCATGTGACCAAATACAGTTCCTCCATTGGTTGACTATCTCATGAATTATTAATGTTTTTGAGAAAGACTCAATCCATATTTAGATATCGTAGAACGTGATTTGAGGGTTTTTAAGGCTCTAGGACTGTTTATTTTGGCACAAGAGACCGTCAAACTCGTGTCAGAATTTGGCGTCTCAAACAGTCATTTCGACTGAATGTACATAATTGCATTTGTCTTGGAAATAAAAAGATATTTTCCCTAATAAAGTGTACAGTGGTTTTGGTTATACCTTAGCCTATCTGAATTTGAAATATGAAAGAAATCGTATTTTCGACCCTTGGTGCGACATTATAATTTTTTCTGATTCTCCCTGACATCCGCTCTTAAACAGACGATTCCATTTTCATTTGAAAAGACAAACATTTCAAAATAAAACATTCATGTGGATGGAGCATCTGTCCTTGTCCTCTACCTTGAATGGTTTAAATTGCAAGTGGATAGGAACTGAGCGTTTTCAATAGTTTTTTTTTAAAAATAGTCCCCAAGAATGGACGCAATCTTTGAATCACTGGCTTGAGCATATTTATTGAGGATTTTCTCTACAAGGTAACAAAAATATCACATTAGATTAGCCAAATAATGTCAGCAGAAATTTGTGTTTGTAAGGTTACAGCCACCCAATCTTTACTCCAAAATAATTGACAAAAGAAAAAAAAATTAGATGAATGCACTGATAATGAAAACTGCCATATTTTTGGCAGCTGTAAGCACCCCTTAAAGCACAGAGTATATGAAGGGGTTAACGGAAGAAAGAGATAAAGGGAAACAAGGGTCTAGAAAAAGTTTACCTTAAATTAAAGTATATCTGCACCGGTTTCCAAAAAATAGTGGTGGTCCGGCTGAACTATGTTTCACTGACAGCGTTTTGAAAGTGCTAAAAATACAACTTTCAACCACACATGGTTGGAAATGAAATCGAGGCTGTTACATCACATTATACAACAGTCCTCCATCATGTCAAAGAGGAACATGCCAAAACATGGTTCACTGTGTTGTTGTTGGCTGTTCTAATTCTACTAATAACTCGAAAGGAGTTAGCTTTCATAAACTGCCAGGAAATGCACAGCAAAGGAAAATATGGCTTGCTAAAATAAAGCGGGATAATTTACCGAAAGACTAGAACTGTTTTGTCTGTTCTGACCACTTCCATGCCGATAGCTACAAGCGAGATCTTCAGGTACGTATGAAACAATAATTTCGACGATTTTAAAACATATATTTGACTGAATCATGAAACACACTGTGTTATTATCTTATAGTGTGCTGTCCAGAACACTGACTTTACTAGCGAGTTCGTTTGTTTACCTTTTTCCTTATATATCACATCATTAGCATTTATCTATTGTTCAGTAAGTTCCCGCCATTTTAGGTCACGCCATCATTCTCGCTCGCTGATTGGCTTATCATTATCCAGGTAGTCTAGACACGTCGTGCTTGTAGATTTCCTTTTGAGTTTTTAGCGTGTTAGCCTCGGAAGCTTTACTCTTTTTTACCAAGCTTTATATATACTAATAAACGGCTTTAGTTTATTAACAATATTTCGGTTATACTGCTGGAGAAGGCCCTCAAGACGAGGGCTGAAGGATCAGAACAGTAAAAAAGAGTATTTCCTAGGGCATTCACAGACACAAACCGCGGAAAGGATCGCCGATCCCCGATGATTTCCTCGCACAACACGGACATGGAACTCGACAATACCGTGGCTTATGATTCGGAAATCGTCACATCTTTCAAGCCTAGGGTTCAGCTTACCGAAGTCCAGCTTGCTGCTAATGGCACCTTGGAGGAACATACTCAAATCCCCGATACTTTGGCCTTCAGTTTGGGAGACAACAATGGCCGCCGCCGTCATAGCAGCGAAGGAGAAAAGGACATCGAGCCCGAAGTGGAATCGACTCGTCCCAGAAGGATTATCAAGCCTTGCGCAAAGGTAATTGAAAATAGATTCCAGTCAGATAGAGGTAAATTGGAAGATATATGGGAAAAAACAATAGTTTCTATCACGAAACTTCAAGAAATCCCCGATTCAGTGGAACTGCTTCGCTCAGCTATAAGTGACGTTCGTTCTACTTTCACTGAGTACCAGACCGTATTGTTGTCTTTAATGGATTTTACTTCATGTGCTAGTACGCTTGAATGTAAACAAGAGCGAAGATCTATCGAAGAAACGGCAATGAATCGCAAAAAAATTGTTCTAAGCGCTATCAGTGATGCAAATGAACGGAAGAACAGTCTTTTACATGAAATCAAGTCAACTCGCACGGGATCATGGACCTCTTCGCTCTCGTCTACAGCCATGCGTGTGCGAGCCAGAGCCAACGCAGCGGCAGCGATAAAGAAAGCCGAAATGCATAAAATAAGAACCCAGATAGAATCTCAGTCAGCATTTCAGATAGAACAAGAGGAGCTTGTCTTAGAAAGGAAGAGAAAAGAGGAAGAGCTGGCTTTGGCCAGAAGGAAAAGAGACCAGGAGGTGAGGTTAGAAAGCTTACGCTTAGAGGGAGAAGCCGCTGTGGCCTTAGCACGGGCTAAAGCCATTGATGAGGAACTTGGAATCAGTTATGAAATGGAAGAATCTCAGCGCCTGGACCTTCCTCTCATAGACCCCAGACAACGGGTTCAGGACTATGTTAATAATGAAATTCCTTTCCCTCACACACCTGCCAAAGAGGCACTGCCTAATCCTCAAGTGCACACTCAGCCACAAGTAACACCACCTTCGAAGGGCCTAAACCCTATGGCACCTACGTTCAGTCTCTCTCCAAATCAAGCCACTCCAGTTTCAAAATCAGATCGTACCATTATGGAATCGTACATCCAATTTATGGCTCGGCGAGAACTCATAGCTAACAAGATAGAGAAGTTTGATGATCGCCCAGAAAACTACCACACCTGGAAAGCAGCCTTCAAGAATATGATAGGAAGTGTCAATATTAGCTTCAGTGAGGAGTTGTCGCTGATGACTGAATACACTACTAATGAGTCTAAGAAGCTTGTACAGCGGTTACGCAATGCATACATTGAGAATCCAGCTGAGGGTGTCAAAGAGGTTTGGAAGAAGCTAGGTGAACGTTTTGGTTCGAATGCAGTAATGACACAGGTACATTTGAACAAACTTACAGTATTTCCTAAGATAGGCTATAGGGACAATAAGAAATTACAAGATCTGGGAGATTTATTGTTAGAGCTGCAGTGTGCCAAACAGGATGGAAGTCTTAAAGGCCTTACAATCCTTGATGAACCAACTTATTTGAGGCCAATTCTTACTAAGCTTCCTGAAGACATCCAAGGAAGGTGGCAAAGACATGCCTATCGCTTTAAAATTCAGCACAGTGTAGACTACCCCCCATTCAGTGAATTTGCTAGGTTCATTCAAGAAATTGCTCGCGAGAGAAATGACCCATACTTGATGACAGAGGGCTCTGAGAAACCAATCTCACGCGAAGCAAGGCCTGCTTTCAAGCCTGCTAGAACCCCGAACACAAGACGAGGTGTCACAGTTGCCAAGACAGATGTGTTGAACTCAGCTCCCAGCAACCCAGAAAACCAGTCTCCAACCACAGAGGACCCTAGTAAGTGGTGTGTTGTGCACAGAAAACCGCATCCTCTAAGAAAGTGTCGTGCCTTCAGAGCTAAACCCTTCAGAGAGAGAAAAGGCCTGTTGGCACAACATGGTATTTGCTTCCGCTGTGTTGCTTCATCTTCTCATCTTGCTAAGGACTGCAATGCTACAATTGAGTGCACCGAATGTCAGAGCGATAGACATATAACAGCCCTCCATGCTGGGACATACCCTCCACCGAGGCAGCCGGACACACAAGATGCAGGACAGCACGGCGAGGAGCGAGGAGAAACTCAACAACAAGGCGTGGAACTGAACAATGTCACAACTAGATGCACAGAGGTATGTGGTAACATAACCGGGGGTAAATCATGTTCTAAGATATGCCTAGCAAACGTTTATGTTGAAGGCTCCCCTAACAATAACATTAGAACCTATGTTGTTATTGATGATCAAAGCAACTATTCTCTCGCCAAGTCAAAGCTGTTTGAAGTGTTAAAGTTGGAAGGCGAAACTATCTCGTACACTCTGAAAACATGTTCAGGAATAAGACAAACCAAGGGAAGACGTGCTCAAGGTCTTATCATTGAATCTCTAGACGGCAAGAAAAGACATCGCCTTCCAGTCTTAACCGAATGTGATGACATCCCAGATAATAGGGAAGAAATCCCCACCCCACCAGTTGCTAGAGCTCAATCTCATCTTCAGACTATTGCTGACAAGATACCTGAGCTTGACCCTGATGCTGAAGTTCTACTGCTAATCGGAAGGGACGCTCCTCCTCTTCACAAGATTCGGGAGTCACGCAATGGCCCAAGGAATGCTCCTTGGGCTCAACAACTTGATCTAGGATGGGTAGTTCTGGGGAACGCATGCATAGACGGTGCACACAAGCCAGAAGGAATCTATACCTACAAGACGCAGGTGCTCCACAATGGCAGACCCTCTCTCCTAGAACCATGTCCCAATCGCTTCTACGTAAAGCATGACACGGAGCCAGATGCTACAGCGAAACTGGTGAGTGACCAGAAGAAAGAGAGTTTCATTAATGGGAGGTTCAAGGATGGGTTAGGAAGCAAGGTGTTTGTACGCACCAAATTTGACAATAAGCTAGGTACTTCTGTAGAGGATAGGAAGTTCATGAATATCATGAAGGAAGGCATGATTAAGAATGAAGCAGGCAATTGGGTAGCACCTCTCCCCTTTTGCGAAGAGGTACATGCATCACAGCTCCCAAACAATCGAGAGAATGCGCTCAAATGCCTCAAATCTACTCGCCGCACTCTGGAGAGAAAGCCGCAGATGAAAGAACATTATTTTACCTTCATGCAGAAAGTATTTGACAATGGTCATGCCGAACCAGTCCCATACAAAGACTTAGTATCTCGCGATGCATGCTGGTACTTGCCACACTTGCGGTGGAGTTTCCCTGAACAAGCTACTACTTTCAGGTCCTGATCTTACCAACTGCCTACTAGGAGTTCTCATACGTTTTCGCCAGAACCCTGTGGCCTTTGTAGCCGACATTGAGCAGATGTTTCACTCTTTCGTCGTCCAAGAGAACCACAGAGACTTCTTACGGTTTTTCTGGTATAAGGAAAACAACCCTGATGGTGAGATAATAGAATACAGAATGAAAGTTCATATCTTTGGGAACACTTCCTCACCTGCAGTTGCCACGTATGGCCTGAGGAAAACGGCTGAGGTTGGGGAAGCAGAGTTTGGTTCTGATGCCAGAGACTTCGTAGAAAGGAACTTTTATGTGGATGATGGACTTAAATCTGTACCTGAGCCTGCAGAAGCTATTGATCTGCTCCATCGAACCCAAGCCATGTTAGCTACTGCGAATCTACGCCTACACAAGATAGCATCTAGCCACCCTGAGGTAACACAAGCTTTCCCCCGTGAAGATCAAGCCTCAGACCTCCGTGACCTGGATTTCAGCCAGGATGCCATACCAGTCCAACGATCACTAGGCGTCTTCTGGGACCTGGGGACAGACACATTCACGTTCAGAGTGTCCCTAGGAGAGAAACCATTCACAAGGCGGGGTGTCCTGTCTATCACGAACAGCCTGTATGACCCCCTAGGGATTGCAGCTCCAGTTGTCATCAAAGGCAAGCTTCTCCTCAGATCGATGACAATACAACTTAGTCACTCACAACCAGAAGTCTGGGATAAACCGCTACCTGAAGAGCATAAGCCAGCCTGGGAAGCATGGTGCCAATCGCTACTAGCTCTGACAGATCTCAAAATTCCACGCTGTTATGCCACTAGACCTCTCGAAGCAGCAAGTCGCACAGAGCTCCACACTTTCTGTGATGCATCTAACGTAGCCATTGGAGCAGTCTCCTACCTAAGAATGATCCAGCCTAATGGGCAAATACAAGTTTCCTTTCTACTTGGTAAAGCAAAGCTGACTCCACCTCGTGCCACAACAATCCCTCGCCTAGAGTTATGTGCAGCAGTTCTGGGAGTGGAGCTAACTGAGTTGATCACTGAGGAAATAGAGAGACAACCAGACACTGTCACCTATTACTCAGATAGCAGAGTTGTCCTTGGGTACATCACTAATGAGACGCGTAGATTCTATGTCTATGTAAGCAACCGGGTGGAACGAATAAGGCAATCCTCCACTCCTCACCAGTGGCGTTATGTAGCCACTCACCTCAATCCAGCTGACCTAGCTACACAGTCAGTGGAAGCTTGTGACCTCAAGAACACCACGTGGCACACAGGCCCCAAGTTTCTTTACAGTCAAGACACATCTGCCGATACACCAGTAGGCAGCTCAGCTTCCTTGGAATTCATGGAAGACGACCCTGAAGTTCGCCCAGAGGTAACAGTTCTAGCCACTCAAACACAACCAAGCAACAACCTTGGATCAAGACGCTTCTCCAAATTCTCGCAGTGGGTGACCCTTGTGAGAGCGATCGCCAGGTTAATTATGGCTGCACGCACTTACAGTCGAGGAACTCAAGCCAACCAAGATCACCACGAAGACCAGAATACAGTCTCCTGTACCCAGGCTCTTGATCGTGCAAAGACTGTCATCATCAAGACCGTACAATATGAAACCTACGGGGATGACATTGATCGCCTCAAGAATGCTGAAAGGCTGTCGAAAACAAGCCCTCTCGTAAAGCTCAGCCCAATTATGGACTCAGAGGGACTTCTACGTGTTGGTGGCCGCCTGGAAAGAGCTGATCTCACCAATGAAGAGCGTCATCCTCTGATCCTGCCAAGCTCGCATTACGTCACAACTTTGATAGTCAACCACTTTCATGCTAAAGTTCAGCACCAAGGATGTCACTTTACCCTCGGCTTGATCAGGAGTAGTGGGTTTTGGGTTATAGGAGGCAAAAGGCTTATAAACAGCACTATCGACAAATGCATCAGATGTAAGAAGCTGAGGGGTCAACGTCAGCACCAGAAAATGGCCGACCTACCAGTTGAACGCCTTACTCCTGCTCCTCCTTTTAGCTACATGTACGTAGGACTTGACGTCTTTGGTCCCTGGATGATATCTGCTCGACGTACTAGAGGAGGACTTGCCCACAGCAAACGCTGGGCAGTGCTGTTCACCTGTTTGACGACAAGAGCTATCCACATCGAGGTAATCGAATCTTTAGACACCTCGAGCTTCATCAATGCGCTGCGCAGATTCCTAGCTCTTCGAGGACCTGCTATCCAGCTTCGCTCTGATTGTGGCACCAACTTTGTTGGAGCGCGCAATGAACTTCAGGCATCCCTCAAGCAGACAGATATTGGAACCATCCAGACATACCTACTTACAGAAGGATGCGAGTGGATCTTCAATCCTCCACATGCGTCGCACGCTGGAGGAATCTGGGAGCGTATGATAGGAGTGACAAGAAGAATCTTGGACTCTATCTTTGCTGACCTAGCACCTAACCACCTCACACACGAGGTCCTGTCGACGCTGATGGCAGAAGTCACAGCTATAGTCAATGCCAGACCTTTGGTTCCAGTATCCAGTGATCCAACTATGCCAGAGGTCCTCACCCCTGCGACTCTGCTCACTCTGAAGCCCCAAAGTCTGAAGGCTTTGCCAAGGGACTTCACTCCCACAGATCTCTTTAGCAAACAGTGGAGACGTGTTCAGTATCTTGCCAATGTGTTTTGGTCCAGATGGCGTAAGGAATATCTGCCAACACTACAGCCAAGAAGGAAATGGCAGCAAGAGATGGGCAACCTTGAAGAAGGTGATCTGGTACTTCTTCGCTCTAAAGAAGTGCCTAGAAACGACTGGCCCCTTGCTAGGATCTCTAAAGCCTTCAAGAGCGCTGATGGGAAGGTACGGAAAGTGGAGCTGGTGACGTCCAGGGATGGGTCTAAAAGATCCTACCTCAGACCAGTGACTGAGGTCGTGTTGCTGAAGACTGAGAAAGAGTTCGACAGAATGAAAACCACAGCCGGTTGAACTATCTTATTGGACCTTAATATAGGTGTTCCCTCATAAACACTCCAGTAATTGGCCATGTTACACATTAGTTAGTGGTATTTTTACATACCAGGCGAGGAGTGTGCTGTCCAGAACACTGACTTTACTAGCGAGTTCGTTTGTTTACCTTTTTCCTTATATATCACATCATTAGCATTTATCTATTGTTCAGTAAGTTCCCGCCATTTTAGGTCACGCCATCATTCTCGCTCGCTGATTGGCTTATCATTATCCAGGTAGTCTAGACACGTCGTGCTTGTAGATTTCCTTTTGAGTTTTTAGCGTGTTAGCCTCGGAAGCTTTACTCTTTTTTACCAAGCTTTATATATACTAATAAACGGCTTTAGTTTATTAACAATATTTCGGTTATACTGCTGGAGAAGGCCCTCAAGACGAGGGCTGAAGGATCAGAACATATAGTGTATAATTAGTTGATCCAGAATCTTCCAAATGAATATTTGATGGTTTTGGCGAGAATTGCAAGTTGGCAAAATTTGTCACGAAACAAACTGAGAAATGCATAATTTAAAGGCAGGTGAAAGAAATGTTTTATCGTATTATTATATTGTCTCTTTTTAGGTTTTTAAAGGAAAACATGTCTGTGTAGTCATTATGTTTTAGGTTGAGATTTATGTATGTAGTATTGACAATGGAATACTAACAGAACAAGGACTGAGGGTGACACAATGTGTTAACTTGTCAATATAGGAAAGGATGGAAGGTAGGTGCCAATGATTTGCAATGCAAGTACTAGCAACAGGCAAGCAATGCGCAACTAAGGAGGAACCCATGGCAACCAAGCCACGGGTCAAGCCCCAACACACCCATCACCACACAAACTGCAAAGTTGTGCTTGTAGATGGAGGATCCGTGGCAGGGGGGGCATGGGGGCCACCCTCCAAACTGGACTCCAAGCACTAAAGACGCAACCACCCTCTAATCTTGGCTAACTAATGGACTTACCAGTTAAGCAATTTTTTGCAGCACTTGCTAAATATTTTACCATAGCTTGGACTGCACACATGGGAAGTATACCTTGCCCAATGAAAATAGGGCATCCCTGATGAAAAGGGTCAGTTTTTGAGGCTTTAATGCAAACTTCGAGGCATGAAGGATTAATGCAAGAATAAACTGCAACATCAGCTACTGTAAGATGCATGGGGCGGAACGCACATAAGATCAACGTAATACTTCCCCCGCCATGGCATGCCCAATAGGCGGCGATCAACAGGATTGACAGGAATATTTCTGAAGGCACATTCTACATCAAATTTGGCCAACAAACTACCCCTTACAAATTTGGCAAACATATTTACAACATCATCGACTTTGATTTATTGGAGGGGACCACGAATCAGAATCAATGCCATTGTTTACATTGTATCTACCCTGCGAGCAGAGGTTTCTCATCTCTCTGCCTTGAAACGATTGCTTTTCCCGTTGAACATGCGCACTTGCAACCTCCAAAATCTTGGAGGTAAACCACGTGATAAACCAGATACCAAACCGGTTTTACCTGTTTGATATCACTTGTGCATGACTTTTTGGCGATCTTTGCTGGTTTTGCAAGAGCCCACAGTATCCTTCGCAGCCGTTATTTATGTCGCCACTCGTTTGTTGTTTGCCGACGATTGATACGAACGGGCTTCAAACTACGGCTTTGTCTTCTCCTTACTTTAATGAACTGCACAGAAGACCTTGAAATTACCGTTCAATAAATCTACCTTAATTTATCCTAAAGAAAGCTTTGATTTATACCTTCGAAGAAGGACATTAATGTTATTTTCTCCACTGCCGTTTATAACAATGTCGTTTATAACAATTTAATCTACAATGTTTACCGTCTCGTTTTTTTCGGCCAATGGTAATCCAGATACCGTGGCGCATGCTCATCGCGAAAAGAAATCGTTTTGTGGCAGAGGTTTCTCTCGGGGACAGGAAAGGCAGATAGATGAGAAACCTCTGCTCGTAGGGTACATTGTATCCTAATGGTGATGATTAGACCATGACTCCAAAACTGCTAATTTGAAGTGACTGTATTGGGGGGACTCAAAGGGGCCCGTAAGTCGTCCAAGTTTGACCTCATTTAGGTAAGCTTCAATTAGCTCAGCATGCTGATAAGTGGATGGTTTGTTCTTTTTGGCTCGTTTTAAGTTAACCGCAGGATCAAAACCTAACTTAAAACCCTCAGAACTACCGTCAAGCACATAGTCCACTTGGGCTCTATCAATATGGTTGTTCAGCTCACATGCGACTTGGAATAATTCAAATGGCAAATTTCAGCAACTTCAGGCAGAGACTCAGTCAGACCTAAATAATATTCAGATTGCTTTAATCGTTGAATCTAGCACTGTAAATGTTAACAATAACACAAACTGTCCAATAAAGGCAACGAGATTACAATGTAGTTATAATGTAAGGGATGATTTGAGTTCTAGCCATGATGAATCTCTGGATTGAAGTTGACAATCAGAAGATGTAGTTTACAGACATCTGTTGTTGACAGAGCCTCGAAGGAAAACAAATACTGTATTTTAATATTAACCTTCTAAACTATGAATCTTACACTAATACTTATGAGTTTATTAATGGAATAGGTTCATTCTTTTTCAACCCCATATAATTCAACCAACTAGGATCACTGATCACTCAGCTACTTCAATTGATAACAGCTTTTTAAATTCTGCTGAACATCTAACAGTAAGTGGAAACATCCTATATGATCTTACTGACCATCTACCTAACTTTCTCATCGTAAATATTTTTTTCAAAACTACCCAAAGACTACAAAATATGTAAACGTGATTTTTCTAAACTTGATGAAACTGAGCTAATTTCTCAAGTCCAATCAGTAAGTTGGGAAGAAATTATCTACCTGTGCAGTGATGCAACTGACATGTTCCACGCTTTTCATTCTAATATATCTAGAATTATTGATAAACATTAAATGTCTATCTAGAAAAGAACTACAAATTAAGGACAAACCCTGGATAACATCAGGCATTAAGAAACCTAATTGCTTTGGAATTAGAGGGGTTGCACAGGATTGGTTCATTTCATATCTACAGGACAGAAAACAATTTGTTTCTATTGCTGACACTAACTCTGATCATCAATCTATTATATGTGGTGTACCTCAAAGATCAGTTCTAGGACCTCTACTTTTCCTTCTTTATATTAATGATTTTCATAATTCTTCTCGGACTTTTGAATTCCACCTTTTTGCTGATGATTCCAATTTATTTTTTGCGAATAAGAGTTTGTTAAGCTTAGAGTCCATTGTTAACCAACAACTAATTAATATTAATACCTGGCTTTGTGCTTATAAGCTGTCTTTAAATATTGATAAAACTAATTTTGTTATATTTCACCCTCCTCAAAAGAAACTTAATCACTTGGTCCAAATAAAAATCAATGATCAAAATATTAAACATGTAAATAGTATTAAATATTTGGGAATAATGATTGATTCCAGTCTAAATAGGAAAGACCATATTTCGGCAGTCTAAAAAAAATCTCAAGAAGAATTGGTATACTTTCAAAATTAAGACGTTATAGCAATATTGATACCATTGAGCCAGGTCTGTCAGTGCTACAATGTCAATGTCATTTTCGACAACATAATCCTTAATTTTTGATCCTTTATTCCTTTAGTTTAGAAGACAGAATATTGTAGGTTTCTGTGCTAATGTTGGAGATTTCAACTGACGATTAACGATTTTAATTAGATTGAAAGTGGGGATATTTAGGCGGCTTCTCATAACAATCACGTATTCCTCTATCTTGCCAACCAAGAAAGACGTTTTAACAAATGGTTATTGTACCATAATAATTAGATAAAATATTTTTTACTGAACATAGAGGGCACAATTACTGCATTAGATTGGCTGATAATAACAGGGTATTTTCGTAATGGGAGGCAAAATTACTTGCTCGCGCGAGTGAAAGCGCAATTACATGGGTTCTCATCTAACTAAGGATCAATTTAACATGCGTTTTCAAATTTTGCAAATTACTCTTGCCTCTCGGAATATCGGAAAATATGTTTTCCTGCAAATGAACCAGGCCTTAATATGTTTATTGAAAAATAAAATTGAGACTGAACTGTGCCAATAATTAAGTAGGTACTGTTACATTTTTTTTGTTTAATCGTGTACAGTATAACTGTAACATTGAATAGAGTAGTTAATGTTCATAAAGCTAGAAATTAAAATGTTATGAACGAACATGTAAACATCATCGCCAATACTCTTCCCAGAGCAATAGCCCAAAGCCAGTAATCAGCTCTTACCAGAGAAATAGCCCAAAGCCAGTAATCAGCCCTTATCCAATACTCTTCCCAGAGCAATAGCCCAAAGCCAGTAATCAGCCCTTATCCAATACTCTTACCAGAGCAATAGCCCAAAGCCAGTAATCAGCCCTTATCCAATACTCTTACCAGAGCAATAGCCCAAAGCCAGTAATCAGCCCTTATCCAAACGTCACCGTGTTGGTTAGACAGGCGTTTGACAATCACCTTGATGAGCTTGCTTTCAGTGGTACATTTTTCCTGGGATTTTGGGGTCTTTCTCCTTCATCTGATGACAAAGAATCTGTACAATAAATAAATAAATGTAGTTAAAGTCATAAACGTGTCGACAAGCATTTTATAAATATAAATTATACTCTTATATAAGTAATGTTACTTACCATCAGCCACAACAACTACTCTCGTTTGCTTTTCGATGGCAAGGTAATTGGCTGATGTGAAAGATGTGAAAGGACAACCGTCTTTATGCTCGTTCACACTCTCATACTGTATGCGTTCTCCAAATCTGTTTTGCTCTCTATTATCTTGGAGTTTGAGTAGCCAACGTACCCGATCTCTAGCTCCTTTATGGATTCACACTTGAGTTCCTGACTATAAGTATCATGACGGCACTCACAACTGCAATCTCTTTCATTCGGGGAACTCTTGCTTGAGGTGCAAAGCAAGGCTGCAATCAGGCCTGCTTTCCGTGCTTGTCTGTTCATGACCTGGCCAGTCAGTTGTTAAAGGCGGGCTAACAGCTCCGGTACTTTCTTCTTCTTTAGTTGTTGCTCTGTTAGTGTGTGAGTTTGTGTGAGGGTCGTGAGAACTTCAGAAGTTGGAGGCTCAGGTGTGGCTGGTCTTGTACTTCATACTCTGGGGATTTTCCTGGCAACCTCTTGCTTCCCACCATCCATCCAGAATGAGGTGTTCCTCTTGATATAGTCCCTTTTTGGCCGTTTGTAATGGCGAAGTTCCTCCTGGCGCTTTTCAACAAGGAGTAAGTTTGCACAGACATCCCATCTGTTTATTTTCCTGTGAAAATACCTGCGGAAATCATCATTTTTCTTTTCCACACCTGATAAAAAAAACATAATTTGTTAGATCATTGCAAGTAGGTTTACTTTATGGATTCAGTTATGTTCTTAATTTTATTAATTTTTCTATTCTCTTTCGCTACGCTCAGGCGAATAGAAAATGTTTCTCATTTTATATCAATGACAACACGACTTTGAGAAGGGTTGCACGTGGATCAGCATCGTTTATTACATTCAGGTTACAGCAGTAATTGGTGTTATAATTAACAGCAATAGCCAGTACAATTCTGAGCTAGATTTTAGATGGTGAATTGCCGGATAACCCAGAAACGTATTCTCCAAACCAGTGCAAATTCACCTCTACCTCTGGAGTCAAAAGGTTTAAAGCTTTCCCCGGATCGGATCTTCACTTCGTCTTCTGCGTCGAGGGCTGCGGGATTAGCCTCGTAATGTTTAATCGTAAGCCAACCAGCTTCTGACGTGTCAGCAATTCTAATTTTTCGATTCTTCTCTTTCAGCAAGGACCGACCTTGGTTGATGTGGTCACTGGTATAAGTTTTGTTATCATATCCTTTCATATCATAGGCTTTCTCTAGCGACACTAAAACTTCCAAATTGAATTTCAAGTTTCGTTCGTTTCCCGGTCTGTTGAACTTAATGTTGAAGTCTTCGCTGAGTCTTTGTGATGTAGAAAGGCGGTTTCTTTAGCTTGATAGAAACCAGAGTCCAACTCCAATTTATGACTTTGACTAAACTCAGTCAAATCTTTCTTAAGGACGGAGCATCTTCATCAGTCACTAAAAAACGAAACTCAACACGATGCTGTTATGGATTGTGCAACTTCAAGTGATATGGATGCATTAATGAGTGGTATTTAAAGCACTAATTATCCACAAAGGGGATGAAGTATGAATGAATGCCATAAGTTATGGCAACAAGAAATTGAATTACCTTGCCCACTGAAGATCTTAAGGCTGCCATGGGTCCTCAACATTACTGGGACATGGTAAATCAAAGTTTGCATGTATGGCGTTATAATTATTGTCTGCCTAACCAGGGCCAGTTCCAGCCATTGCAACCATCTCTTTACCCCAGTTCAGTACCCAATAAAAAAATCACACAGTGTAAGCAAATATCTCTTTACCCCAGTTAGTACCCAGTAAACAATAATCACACAGTGTAAGCAAAGATTTTCAGTTTTAATTTGCCATAATAAAAATAAGAAACACTCAGAATACTTATTGCAGTGTTTTAATTTCCATTTACCAGTAACATACCGGTATACAGGTCAGTTACCTTTTTTGAAACATGTTTATCCTCTTCAAAGTACTGTAGATATATAGAAATACCAGTATTTAGATGGAGGAGTCCCCGGAATCGCCGCTGAGTAGAGGGCCGAGGCGGCGTTGTGAGTATGCACCATCTCCCCCAGGCCGGTGTAGTGGTCCACCATACCGGTAGATCTCCATCCTACGTGCCATGCTATCGTGTCCCTCGGAACCCCGAGTTTTAGGTTCTTGAGGTACCCTTTGAACCGGTTATAAATCACAGATCCCATGAAGGGCCGTGAGAAGGGTCGTGAGATGTCCACCCCAATCGCGCGGCAAATGGACATGTAGATTCTGAAGTTCTGCACTGGACAAATGATGGAATTGTCGTAGCGGTGTACCGCAAAGGAGTGGGTGGACTCGCCTCGAAGGGTCTTCCCGAACGTATGTTTAACCCTTTCCCTCCTGTGCCGCCCGTAACCACCCAATATGAAGCATGTACATTGTACCTGGAGAAAATAATTGCATCAAACCTAGACATGCTGGAAATACGATGTTGTGATATTATTTCAAGGAATGAATGACTTTAAAGTCAGAGCTATAACAGGGATCGCTTGACTCTCCCACTTTGGAGAAAAACGCATTTGTTTTGGACATCGTTGTTCGTTTCTTCCATTTTCGCGAATTTTGAGGAGCTGAAAATCGGCTCAAAAAACCTTCCCATTCGCACTTGAAATCAAAAGCAAATACAAAATCACCACTCAGTCGTTACAGTACCTTGTTTAATCTTTCCAACCAGCAGGTTTGTTTGCACAAAACGCACCAAACGACTGTGAACCACGCCGATGTTTACACTGCATTTCACTCGACCACATTTACCTGCTCCCACCTCCAATTGCATGCTGGGTAATGGACAAAAAATTCACAAGGAGTCCCCCCCTCTGGGACTCCGGTAGGTTTTTTTTATAAGTCTTTTACCCCTACAACCAAGAGCGGTGATTTGGACTCAAGCCGTTGCTTTAAAGTGACAAAAACACATCCTAATAGGTTGAGCAGGGGTAAAAGACTGCCAACTGCAGGATTCCAAGGATTTCATTGAATAATTTTTTCCTGTGTCTGAAAGCACAAACACAACGGAAAAACCCTGTGAAATCCCCTCACAAAGCCTACTAGAAGCAAACCAAGTACTTTTCAGCCATCCTCAGACTTAATGATGTTTTCAAGCTCTCTGACAGTGGCATATTTATCCAAAATTAGAGCTCATTTCATTAGAAACACTACCGAAGCAGCCATACCTACCGTCAACGAGTGAACAGAATTCTCCCAAATGGCATTGTGGGAAAAGTTTGAGCCCCCGGCTTAAAAAGTCAGCAGTATTTAACTGACCCGGGCTAGCCAAACTTGAACTGAGGGGGGAGGGTTGAGTTAGCACTCAGGATTTCACCAACTGAGCCAAACATGTCCAGTAGGGAAAGGGTTAAACAATAATCCCGAGAGGTCCGGCATAAAGAAAACCTCCTGCGACTTCGCTCTCCCCAAATCCGAGGACTGATCTCCTGCCAAAAAATCCAGCGTAAAAAAAGCTAAGGTCCCTACTTAATAGATAGAGGGAGATGGGGGAGGCGTGAGGATCAGAGAGTAGTTCAACGATGGACTGACCCACGGCCACCAGCTTGTCAGTAAAAAGTGGGACCGCCTTGCGGGGTTGCACTCTGGCCTGGGCTTGTTCTTCTCGTATACATTTTAAATAATTCCTTATTAGCTTCCCTATAAGGCTATCGAAGGTGCCCGCGGTCAGGCAGGTGGGACACTCACAGGAACGACAACGGCTTCGCCCCAAGAAGGCGCACCCTGACTTATGAACTACCGTTTTGCCCGAGGTGTCCTTCGGGTGGAGACGCAGATGCTAAGGATTTTGGAACAGGAAGAGAAGAGAGCAACGCAAGCAGCTGCGAATGCAACAATGACTTCTGGCGCTCATAGCTCTTACAGGATTGTACAGCTGCCAATAGTGCTAACCGCTTGCCAATAGCTGGCAGGTCAACGGTAACGTGAGTTGTGTTGAGAGGTGCTAGCCGTTCGTTGCGAAAGCCGCACCTCTGACAAAAATTGAAGTCACAATCGTTGAGGTACCCACACTCCGGGCAAGGAGCGGCTGGTTTCCAGACTCTGGGGCGCTGAACCTGCGGAGGGATAGGAGAAGAAAGTGGTGTTCATCCTGAAGGCATTAGGGAATACTGCAGGAGGAGGGGACGCCGAGACATAGAACTTCACCTGAAAATCGCCTTTATACGGGGCAAGAAAATCTGCTACCTGTGCACCTTCGATAACGTAGGAAATAATTTCTGCTCTCTTGGGATGATTCTGAAGAATATGCGACCATTGGGCGCGGTGTTGGCTCAGCTCTCCGGCTACAAAGTAGTGAGGATCTCAAAACAACAAAACTGCCGGAGAAGCGTGAACCCTTCCTGAGGAGACCATGGTAACTGAGGGGTACGGGCCTGCGATGCGGGGCCTCTCCCCATCCCGATTGCACCATACTATGACGTACCGCGAGACCTCGAGGGGATTAAAACTAACAGAATCCTGTTTTCGCTGGACGCGGGCCTATATGAGGAAAACAAAACGGAACGATGGGCGTATAAGAGGGTGCAAGGGGCGGGGAAGAAGCCAACCGCGAAGCAGTCCCGAAATACCCCGTCCAGGGTCGGAGCAATGAAGGATATTAGATAACCTCTTCGGAGACATGCTAATGGTTGACTGGGATGACAAGGGAATACGAGAAACGGTAAGTAGGTAGAACCAGGTTTATTATCCAATAAGTTGGTTACATGTGCAAACTAGAACAGGCTAGGCAGTCAGAAACGCCTTTGCTGAGGGCAATTTCTAGCGAAGTGCCCAGTTCCTTGACAGTTGAAACAGCGTCTCCGGATCCAAGGGGAAGTGTCGTAGCCCCCCGACGGCGTCCTCGAGCTGGAGGGATAGGACTACCACCACGCAGGCTTTGTGCGGTAGGGCGCAACCATGGGCTGGTATATTCCTGGTCAGTGGCCGCCATAAGTGGCGCGTTCGAGCTAACGTCACCCACTTTAAGAATTTTTCGTAACTGGCGGCCGGCATCTTTCTCGCTATCGCCCAACAATTGCAGCACTATCTGCGCCAGCTCCGGGGAATGCACCAATGGTCAACACTGTTTGTAAATGGTGTCGAAGCGCTTACTGTCTGGATGAGCGGCGTTCCTAGCATTGTCTGCCAATAGCTCTATACTTGCCACTAATGCAAAGGGGTCAACCAAGGCCTGCGGACGAGAGGCCAACTGCCGCACCATTTCAAGTGCCTGTTCCACCTTCGACGAGTTGACCGCCGATTGCAAGGAGTCTATTCTCCTCTGTAACTCAGCGATGCCCTAATAACATAAGGATGGGAAGCGTCACCTAGAGAACCGGCATCATCGGGCCAAATAAGTGGCCTGTATGTTCAGCGTATCATGGAGTTAAAAAAATTGCCTGACAAGCAATTAACGCCGCACGATTACCCGTGAATACGATAGGCGGCAAATAAGCCCAGCCCACATGCGACCGAAAACTATAATCGGCTTACAAGCATGCACTCGACAGACGACTTGATAAGAAATTATGCACCACACAGGCGACTTGATAAAAAACAAGAGGCTGTACCAGCCTTTACTCGGGCCATATGGAATTTCAACAAGGAATAGTTGGTATTCTTTGCAGGTTTGATTAAAAAAAGTATTTTTTGCTTGCAATTTTTTTTAGCCTTTGGGAAAATAATAAATTCTTTTGAATTCTTTACATAATTATAAACTATTTTTAAGAAGAATTGTGATTCTGTCTCCAGGGAAGCCATATAATAAACATATTATATTAGTCATGTAAATATAATTCTATTTTAGAGTGTCTGGGATGATAACTGCCATGGAAAACAGAAAACAAATTGCAGCCATGTTTATAACAGTAGCTACATATGTTTGAGACAATATACATGTAGCAACACAAGACCAGTGATAATATAGTGAACACAAATGGTTAATTCTATTCTGCTCTGCTAAGACTTACAACTCTTTATCAAACAAGTTTGATTTCACATGGTTTCGCATGGTTTTCAGGGAAGAATAGGCGAATCCTTGCTGACGTCATTGTTCCCATTTTTGCCTGATTAGCATAAATTAAACTTCAAGCTACAAACAGAGTACATCAGTTGAAAGAGAATTTTAAACTTAGTAATCACCGAAAATGTAAGATTGATATGTTAAATATTTACAGAGAAATTGACTTTTCAAAACTGTAAAATGGGCTAGGGGGGGGGGGGGGGGCAAAAGTTGCCAACAGCCATACATTCTTTGTCAATTTTGCTATTTTAAAATACTTGTCACTGACTTGTTCCTCAAAATAAATTTATTTTATCATTCTAAAATTTTCGGTAATTATCAAGTGTGTCAATCTCTTTCGATTTATGGACTCTGTTTGTTTATATGTACGTTGCTTGAAGTTTGATGTATGGTAATAAGGAAAACATGTAAACAAGGATTCGCCTATACAAGAGGCCAAGTAAGATCAACAACAAGTCTTTAAAATAACACATGCAATGTTCCTTTGAACTTCCTCCCAGTGATTTAGCATTCCGTTTTGCACTGTATCAGTAGCTTTGCCTATTTACTTGCAGCTACTACACCAGGGGTCAACCCCAGGTACCCTGGGGATTTGCACAAATACCCAATCAAACTCGTTGTATCAAATCCCCTGATATGGGACACAGCAATTAGTAAAAATTCATACGAGGTTCCTGATCTATGAACCAAAGTGAGCTTTTCCCCCTCGCCGATGAGCAACAAGCAATTAATTCTGACAGGTTCCCATGGATCCACCACTGGAGGAAGCTGCTAATACATGCATTATTTACCCATCCATTTACAACAACAACAAAATAATTTAAGGCAGCAGTCATGATTATATGTATGTATAATCTACTAGATTTACACTGTATATTAATATATAAAATGTACATAGTGGCAATAAGGGAACTATACTACTACTAACAGAGTAGAATATTGTCAATGTATTTAGCATCATGGTATTGCTAATTGGGAACAAACTCATTTACTCTATGTATACGACTATATCCACCACTACACTTGAGGGTGGTCACTTAACCAGAGATTTGGTTGCATTCTCAGTGTCGGCCTACAATTTAACATTCTGATCCAAGACATGAAGGTCTAACCATTTGCAGATGTCAGAGCAAAGGCAGTACCAGTTCTCCCACCTATTTGAAGGTCCACCCAGGATTTGAATCCACTACCTCCTGCACAACAGACTGACACTTAACCACTGAACTTACTGGAATGCAGTTTAAGCAAACTGGAGGCTACCATCTTTCTGTTATAGGCTCAAACTTAGTTCAGATAAAATTAATCCATTTGTAATGAAATTAGAAATACATATAGATGATGTAATTTTGAAATTATTATAATAAATTATTATATACTAATAAATTATTAGTTCTCAAATAAATTACAGACTGCATGAGTCCATTTCAGAAATAAACATGCGATTTCCACTCGGTTTTTTGATTATTGGAGTCATTCTGTCTTCACCGATCTTCCCGCTTGTTTAGAAGTATTCCTGGATCCGTATTCCTATTTTACCAAAAGAACTGATAAATTTGGGCCGATTTCTGGAGCCCATATTCTAGAGCCCATATTCTAGTCTTTTAGAAGCCATTTAAACTTTAATAGGAAATAATAAATATCAACACTGCAACCTGGTATTAAACATTTGTGTTTACTTAACAAATAATTTGGACGCGGACGCAATCTCATTCTCAGAGTCCTTTCATATATAAAAACGTGAGAATTTTCCATGCAAACGGCCCGTAGAACTCCTGTCTGCCCTAGAAAAACTTAACATCTTGGTATTTCTGTCAAAGAAGCCTTTGGTTTCAGCAAAAATGGCCCAAAAACTTAAGGTGATTTGCCATAACAAGGCATAAGTCCTTTGTAGCCGCCATCTTGGATTTTTCAGAGTGAAAACCTGTTCCGCGTGTTTATCCCGTGGGGATCGAATCTATTCTGATTGGTTGACGGTGCGAAAGGTCGACACAGAAAATAATAAAAATAATAAACACTTGCGAAACTTGACTCGGGCCCAGCCTACGCTGGCCCGAGTAATAATGCACCACACAGGCGACTTGATAAATTATGCACCACACAGGCGACTTGCTAAAAAAATATGCACCACACAGGCGACTTGCTAAAAAAATATGCACCACACAGGCGACTTGATAGGAATTATGCACCACAAAGGCGACTTGATAAGAAATGATGCACCACACAGGCGACTTGATAAGAAATGATGCACCACACAGGCGACTTGATAACAAATTATGAACCACACAGGCGACTTAACAGAAAACTGTGCGCCCACAGGCGACTTGAAAAAAATAAAAATAAATTGTTAGATAGGAAAATTATGACCTACAGAGGCGACTAGAAAGAAAATTATGCACCACACCGGCGACTTGAAAGAAAATAATGCACTACACAAGCGACTTAAAAGAAAATTGTGCGCCACACCGGCGACTTGGAAGAAAATTATGCTAGATAAGAAAATTATGCCCTACAGAGGCGACTAGAAAGAAAATTATGCACCACACAGGCGACTTGATAAAAAATGATGCAAGATAAGAAAATTATGCCCTGCAGAGGCGACGAGAAAGAAAATTATGCACCATGCAGGCGGCTTGATAAAAAATTATGCACCACACAGGTGACTTGATAAATTATGCACTACACCGGCGAGTAGATAAAAATTATACACCACACAGGCGACTTGAAAGAAAGTTATGCACCACGCAGGCGACTTAATACCAAATTATGCACCACACAGGCGACTTGAAAGAAAATTATGCACCACACAGGCGACTTGAAAGAAAATTATGCACCACACAGGCGACTTAATACCAAATTATGCACCACAGAGGCGACTTGAAAGAAAATTATGTACCACACAGGCGACTTAATAGATAGAGAATTATGCACCACACATGTGACTAATAGAAAATAATATGCAACTACCCACGTAACTAGATAGAAGAACGGAATTTTATGCCCACCATTGTAAATGCAACAGGGAAACACTATAACAAGTATACAAATAACGGTAACATGAACGGGGGAAGACGGGTAGCTCTATACGAGCGACGGTAGTAAGATGTACATATAAAGCTAAACAGGTGGGGGAGATATAAATAATAGAACAAAATAGCTACAAAGGGCAATAGTACGGCGCGAGAGGAAAACCTACACTACATGGCGAAAGGATAAGTACCCCGGGGCAAAACAAAACAAGAACAACGGGAAACTAGCGAAGGAACAGGAATACTAAGGAGAGGCCATGTGGCCAAGGGAATAAAGAAAACAACACACGCTAAATGACAGTGAATAACATAAGCACTGAGAAGCGGTAGGCGTGTACTAGCAAAGGAAACTAAATACGAGAAGCAAACTAAGCTCAGGAGGGAGAACAGCAGGCAGCGCAGGTTCAGCCGGTGCTGGAGGCGCCAGAACCACAGCAGGCGCTGCAACAAGATTGGGGGCCAGTATCGCTGCACCTGGAACAACTGGAGGAACGACTGGAGCAACTGGAGCAGGCCGTAGTGCGTCTAAAAATCGAGCTCGGTCGGGGCGATGGGGAACTTGTTCCGCGTTAGCCATATAAAAACTTTTTAAGGGGCAGCGATGAGCAATAGCAATGAACCAAGCGATGGATTCCACCTGCGATGGCAGTTCGACGAATTGAGAGATTACTGAATAAGAGGGCAGCGTATTTATCCTATTATGACACCGGAATAACCCGTGTGTATACCCACAAGCGCATGCTGTCCCTAGCGATAATAGACACCTAATTTAGGGCGCTTGCCCGCGGCGCCGCCCATGAGAATAGTGAATAAAATGGCGTCGGTCCGGCTGGTGAAAAAAACTTTTGAAATTAATTTCTCTATATCCAAAACTTTAGAGATATTCTCGACCCTGGCTTCGAAAAAGTGCACTATAAACAGCACTTGATCTTAGCCAAAAGGCCGAGAAGCGAGGCGATGCCCTTCCTTCACCAGAATGGGGGACGCCATCGCCAAAAGGCCATGTGGGGAGCGAGAGCACAAAACAACGACAAATCTGCGTGTGCACTATGGCACGCTACGGCAATCGAGCAAGGCCGCGCCGTGCGGCAAGCACTAATGATGCACTGTCAGTCCGTGCTGCCTGACAACCACGTTTTTGGCATGTTTTCCAACTTGCCCAACTCTCCCCCGAATGCCCCGAAATGTCCCGAACCCAACGCAACCATTCTACGAAGCTCCCCTATAAAATAGATTCTCGTGACATCGAACTTCTGTCTACGGCCATAACATCGGGAAAACACCTGTTCTCGTCCGATTACCGAAGATATCAGGCTGATAAGAACAGATACTTTTTTTCTCTTTCAATTAGTTTATTGTATAATCAGATGTATGTACAAAGAAGGATGTTTTCAAAATTCTGATTTTTACAAAAAAAATTGTTTACAATATTATTAAAGTTCAAAACGGTGGATAATGCCTGGCAATTATTATATTGTTACTATATAGGTAACTGGGGGTTGTCCCCCCTGATTATATAACGAAAATAACATAAAATGTGTATTTTTAAAATTTTGGGTACCCTGTGATTTTGGGGTACCTGTGGCAAATATTGAGATTAATTCTCATGGCGGGTAGCGTGTGGTTGGGGTTCCTGTGTTTATATATACACAGGTATTGACGGGGTGGGTTCCCTGTGGTGGTTTATTTAAATTACTGCCCCAGGCTTATAGATCGTTTGCACTCAATCCCCAGAGATTCAAAATCGCCTCGTCCCCGTGGCTGAGTGTTTGGAAGTGAAAAGCGAATATAAACAGACGCGTGGTCTGAGAACGGAAATGGTTTGATGTTGCAAGACTCCACTAAAATTTTGTATGTTTCTTGGACATAGATTCGATCGTTCCTCGTTCCCACAGACCAGTCAGGTTTGATAAACGTGAAGGCGGTGCTAGTGGGTTCGAGGGCTCGAAAGATATCTATGGCTCCGAAACGTTTGGTGTAATTTTGCAGCGCTAGGATTCCCCCGTCGCCGCTAAGGAGATTACCTCCCCATTTATCTAAATTTAGGTTGGCAATACAGTTAAAATCCCCTGCGATAAGCGCTGGCACTCCGGCGTGAGAGAGTTAAAGTATGAAATTCTCTCAGTTGGACTGTTGGGGGCATAAATATTATTTCATTGTAGTTTGTTTTCTTAGACCTTGAGGAACCGGTCCTCAGTGTCGCGCTTGAGGCCGAGAAAATCAAAATTAGGTTTGAAGAAAATTTCGACACCACGTGCGTGCGGGGAGCTGCAGCTCCAGAAAGCTTTCCCTCCCCATTCTTTTTCCCAAGACAGCATTTCTGTCTGGTTCGAAACATGTGTTTCTTGCACAAACGTGATGTTGCAATTTTGATTCCTGATAGCTGTAATTATGTTGTCACGTTTGGCATCTTTGTGCATGCCATTCACATTAATCGTACATACTGAGACTGCCATTGTGACAAGTAGAAATACGATTAGGTAAAATACCGTATGCTCAAAACAAACTTGGTGATCCATTGTAAATTTTAAGGATAGTATTTAGCGAAAGTTGTCTGAAATATGTCATACAAATTAGCTTGTGATCCGTTCCTTTGAGGGCTTGCCATTTTGTCTGTGTCTGTTTGTCATCGACAATGTTACACGTGCGACATTTCGGGTTGGAGAAGTCGCTGTGATTCCACTGGAAGCTTAGAGCTCGGGCGAATTGAACCATCAAAGTTTTACCAGGGGGAAGGCTCTGGGGTTTGCGATGTCTTGAATAAACACGCTCAGTTTTTTTTTACCTGATTTCTGTCGGGAATCGGGATGCAAGTTCCGCTTGACCGACTGGCGAGGATCTAGCGTGGGGGATTCGTCCATGTTGTCTGTGTCTGGTGATGGCTTAGCCGGTTTGTCGATGAGCACTTCGCTCGGTTGAGGTTTTGATGGTTCAGTGTCGGCTGTTTGGGTTGGAAGATCAACTTGCAATTCCGCCATTTTCCCGAGCTGTGTAGGCTGTTCTTCTGTTGTCTCAGTTTTGTTGTTTGTGGGCTTAGCCCGGTGTTTCAAGGGACATGTTTGGACGACATGATCCATAGAAGAGCAGCGCACACAGCTTGATGGCTGACCGGTATATTTGAACCCGATTGACAGGCTTTAAAAGGTGATTCGGACGGGTAAATCTTTCTCCAACTTGTTAAAGATAACCACCGTCACGCCGTTTTCGAAGGCCCGTAAATCGGGTTCTTTAATGTAGAGCTGTTTGATATCATAGACCCTGTCGTATTTCTGAAGTAACGCAGAGAGTTCGTCATCTGGAAACTCGATAGGTAGAAACGTGGACACATGTAGTCGTTTCTGGTGTAAATCAAAACGATGTGTGCCCAGGTCAATGCCTTTAGCGGCTCAGTGGTCGGCTAGAATTTGACTTGTGAACGTTATGTTGAACGCTTTCCCACCAAAGCAGGCATAGACCCCGACAACACCTTTTGCTGACAATTTAATAGCCCGCAAAATTTCTGGTGAGGTGAATGTCTCGCCTTTCGGTACGTGGAAACGTACATGCAGTGCGTGAGGCATAACTGGGAATTGATCGGGTAAAACTTTCGTTATCTAGTTGCTGGCGTCCAGCGATGCTAAGAGGTATTCCCGACCCTTGGCTTCGAAAAAGTGCAATTTTGGCAGCACTTGATCTTAGCCAAAAGGCCGAGAAGCGATGCCCTTCCTTCTCCAGAATGGGGGACGCCGTCGGCAATAGGCCATGTGGGAGCGAGAGCACAAAACAACGACAAATCTGCGTGTGCACTATGACACGCTACGGCAATCGAGAAAGGCGATGCAACAAGCACTAGTGATGCACTGTCAGTCAGTGCTGCATGAGAACCACGTTTGTAGCATGTTTTCCAACTTGCCCAACTCTCCCCCGAATGCCCCAAGATGTCCCGAACCCGTGAAACGACAACGCAACCATTCTACGAAGCACCCCTATAAAATAGATTCTAGTGACATCCAACTTCTGTCTACGGCCATACCATCGGGAAAACACCGGTTCTCGTGCTGGTATTGTAGTTTGTTTGTCTTTCGCCAGTTGGTAGTGGAAGTTGTGTGTTTTGTATCTCAGCATGTCTACCGGGGGATTCCCCGGTACATGCGTATTGATAGGAAAGCATGGCTGTAATGTCTGTCGTTGTGGTGCTTGTTCTCTATTTATCTGTCGGGTCCATTGTTGTGGTATTGCCTGTAAGATTTCATTTAGTTCTCGTGCAGTTTGCTGTAGCGTTCGGGTTTGTTGACAATGTTGTTGTGTCAGTATTTCGTGTATCGCTCTAGCGGGCACGAAGCCCGGTATTGCGATATAGCACAAGTCCTTAGTTTGTGTCAGTTCTGCCGCTACCCAGGTTGCGTGGAATAGTGGCTTGTCGTTCTTTGTAATAAGTGTGTTGCGGAATATGGGTTCGTTGAGTATGTCCGTCAGAATTACTGGTGTGTAATTCCGTGTTCTGTGTTCTTTGTGTCTGTACCAGGCGGTCAGTAGTTCTTTGTGATAAGTCGGGATGTTCGTGTCTATTTGTTGTAGTGTATAGTCCAGTGCTAGCGTTAGTTTCCCAAGTTCCATGTTGGAGACCCGGAGAAAGTAAGCTGTAAAGTGTTTCCAGTGTTCCGTTTCGGCGGTCAGTAATCGGCGTAGTGTATTAAGTCTCGGTGCGTGTATTTTCGTCTGTATTCTGTGTATGTTGAAGCCTCCTTCCGCGAGCGGGAGCGCTAAAACGTCTCGGTTGGTTAGTGGGTGTTTGTTGTTCCAGAGAAATATGTACACCGCCTGTTCAATCTCAGAGATTGCCCAGGCCGGCATACAGATTGTCGTCGCGTGATACCATAGTGTCGATGTCAACAGTCCGTTTATGATCAGTGCTTTGCCCTTGTACCTCGGGTCTCGGTGTCGCCATGCGTCGATAGTGTTGTTCAGTTTCTGTATCTTTGGTTCTTGGATTCGTCGCGTGCAGTCAATGTTGCCGAAATATAGTCCAAGTATTTTGTCGGGTATGTAGTCATTGTGCCAGTCAAAGCCGTGGAGTTGGTCGGTTCTGTGTACAAAGGTTCCAGACCAGAGTCCTTAGCATTTGTCCGTGTTTATTTTTGCGCGGGAAGCGCGTTCGTACAAGTTAAAAGTCTTAAAAGTCTCGGTAATTGAGTTGTCGTCTGTTAACAGTAGGGTCGTGTCGTTAGCGTATTGTGATAATTTTACCTCGCTCAGTTTGGCGGTCGGAGTCCGTGAATGTTGTTGTTTGCTCGTATGTGTAGTGCCATTATTTCGGTGGTCAGTAACGTATAGGGGCATCGACAGAGCTCAGCCCTGCCTCAGCCCAGCCCTGCCTCAGCCCAGCCCTGCCTCAGCCCACGTTCTAGCTTTATAGATGCGGTTAGCCAGCCGTTGGTTTTAACGGAACTGGGCTACCGAGTTATAAAGCAGTTTAATCCACTGGATAAATTGCGGCCCGAAGCCGAATTTATCCAGTGTCTTAAACAGAAAGTCGTGCGAGGCGCGGTCGAATGCCTTGAGTTGGTCAACAGTAATTAGTGCCAGTGGTTTCTTTGTCTTGTTCGCGTAAGTTATTGCGTCTCTAATTAAACTTGTGTTGTCGTTGATCGTTCGTCCTACAATACATGCGGTCTGGTCTGTGTTGATAATCATCGGTAGTACGTTTTTAAGTCTGTTTGCTAGTGCTCTGGTCAGTATTTTGTAGTCTGTCGTCAGTAAGGTTATCGGTCTCCAGTTTTTTAGTCTAGTTCGGTCGGCTTTCTTAAATAGTAGTGTGATGACTCCCCGTCTTTGTGTTATTGTCAGCAGTCCGTGTTCAAATGCATAATTATATACTTTAGTCAGTTCCGGTCCGATTATGTTCCAAAAGTGTTTGTTGAAGTTCGTCTATTCCGGGTGATTTGTTGTTTTCCATTGCTGTCAGTGCAGTTGTCAGTTCGTTTTCAGTTATCAGTCCTTCGCACGATATGCGAGCTTCATCAGTCAGTTTCGGTGCGTCAATGTTGAATATGTCTTGTTGTGCTTGTTTGTCTATTGGTTCCGCTGTGTAAAGGTCTTTGTTTTTATCGTTTGGTCGGCTTGTCTTCGTTTTTCGAGCGAGTAGAAGTTGCGAGTATTTTTTTCCCCCTCTTCAATAAATTGTGATTTGGTTCGTATTTTCAGTGCTTCAAGGTCGTCTAAGTGAAACTGTTTTAGTTTCTGTTTTGCCAGTAAGTATTGTTCAATGTCGTCCGTTGTTCCTGTTGCTGCCTTTTGTTGTAGTCTTTGTAAGTTCCGTTCTAGTTGGGCTCGTTCGTGTCTTTGTATTTTCCGTCGTATCGTGCTACGTTTAATTGCTATTTGTTTAAAGCGGTGTTTCGCTTTGTCCCACCAGATTAGTGGATTGTCGTAATTGTCTTTCTGTGTTAGCCAGTACGTCCAAAAGTCCTTGATTTCTTCGTCTAGTAATATGTCAGTCAGTAATGAGTTGTTGAAATGCCAGTATCCTTCGCCTTGCTGTTGCTTGGCAAAGTCTACTGACAGTGTTATACAGTCGTGGTCTGAGTGCGTGTATGGTTGTATTGTTGTTTTCGTAATGTTGTGATTGAGAGCCCGGCTGACAAGGAACTTGTCAATACGAGTTCTAATCAGAGTATTGTTTGTCGTGTTTCGTCCCGTCCAAGTATATTCCCGTCGGTCTTGGTTTCTGTCGCGCCATATGTCCGTCAGATCATGACTTGCAGTTAGTGTGTTCAGTATTGTAGTAGCAGTCTGTCGCGCTTGGGGGTTTCCCCCGAGCTTGTCAAGTCTTGTATTAGTCACGCTGTTAAAGTCTCCTCCGATAATGTTGTCGTAGTCCTTAGAAATGTATTGTTGTAGGTCTAAATAAAATTGTCGTCGTTCAGTATCAGTCCTCGGTGCGTAGATGTTAACTATATTTACGGTATTTTCGTCAATGTCTAGTTCAATGTTTATAATTCGTCCTGTGTTGTCTCGTCGTGTCTGTCGTATGTACAGTCCAGGCGTGGGTGCAGCAGTATTGCGACACCCCACGCCGCGTCAGTTCCTGTTGCTAAATATAATTTCTCCGTCCCATTCACGTCTAATACTGTCTTGTAGGTCTTTCGTCTAGTGTGTTTCTTGTATTAAAATAATATCATGTCTGTTTCGTTTGAATAAAGTGAAAGCAGTCTGTCGTCTGTCCGCGGACCGAAGTCCCTGTACGTTAATACTTAAAAAGCTACACATTACTGAGCCTAATAATAAAGTATATAAACTATACGTTCTTGTGAATGTTCATGAACTAGAGGGATAATGTTTAGTAGCGTTCGTATCCATTATCGTAGGTGCGGAGTCTTGTGTAGTCTTGTTTGGTCCTTTGGGCCGGCCTGCCTTAGTGTTGGGCACAGGATTGAGCCAGGGTCGTCTTTTTGTACGTTGATTGTTGTCTGAGTCTGATGAGTCTGTGGTGTGTTGGCGTTTGGTGCTTGTGTGATTTACTTCCATTTCTTCCTCTATGTTGGGATCCGTAAATAAAGATACAGATTGCTCTGTTTCATTGTCTTGTGTGTCTTGAGTGTCATTGGGCGTTTTGGTTTCTGTCGTGTCTTCAGTGGGGTTTCTTTCGTGTGTTCGGTGGTTTCTTTCATGTCTTCGGTGTTTTCGACGTCTTGTTCTGTGCTGGTTTCGGTCGTGTTATTATTCTGTGGGAAGCCCCTTTGCGGGCAATCGTGGCTCATGTGGCCGTTCTCGCCACATGACCTACACTGTATTTGTGGGCAACGCCGTCTTGTATGTCCCAGTTCGTTGCACTCACGGCAAACAGGCTTTTGATTCGAATGGATTATCCGGCACCATTCTCCGCTTATTTTGATCGAGTATGGGATGGACGGGCTAGTGAGTACCATCCTCACTAGTCGGTTCCCGTTTTCCAAGCCTGCGATGTCATGGTCCGCCTTATATTTAAGCCTGATGATCTCCCCTTAGATTTCGCCATAAGTTTCCAGCGCTGTTATCACTTCGTCGTCTTCTACACTGTAATTTTGAGAGAGCTGATTTAGCCCCAAAAATGGGTCCGAATCGGTGTGTAAAATATGGCACCTTTTTAAAGTCTGTTTCAGACATAATGGTTAGAGCTGATTTGGCCCTTTTTGGGGCGCTGATTTGACCCATTCCACTAGGGCTGAAATGAACCCTGTATGGTACTGTTTCGAAATTCGAAGGGTCTGAAATGGTTTTGAGAGGTTCTGAATTGGATTTTAAAGGTTCTGAATTGGATTTTGGAAGGGCTAAGATAACATCTCAAATTTGCTTGTTTCGACCCCCATCAGGGCTGTTTGTATTCTGTAACAAGGACCGATTTGACCCATTTAGCAGTGCCAAAATGTTTTTTAATGGTTCTGATTTGGACTTGATTGGGGGTAGAGTAAGTCACTACCGCAAATGGGGTTGCATCGACCCCAACTGGGCTGTTCGTATTCTGTAATCATTTACACTGGATGATTTGGCAAATTTACACCTTTAAATACAGATTTTAGAAATACAAATAATCAATTGAGACAACTTAAGATTTAAAATGAATTGCCACTTTAATTCAAATTGAAGATGACCTATAAAATAGTCGTAACAAATGCTGTTTGTGCCATGGAAGATTATACTTTATACTGAGATTATAAAAGGCCACATCGTTATAAAAAAATAATCGAATAAAGACCCTTGTGTCTATTTCCCAAAACTTGCAAATATTTAATTCATACCTTTGCCGGTGCATTGCAAAATTATGCAACAGACACTAAGAGTCTCTCCCCTGTGAGTAAGATAATTATGTTAAAACAGGCCAACAAACCAAAGCCGTGGTATCTACGATTTTGTGGCTAGGAAGGGTGTACATTATGCTTCCCTCACAAACAATATACAAATTGTCCATATCATAAAGCTCTCGGACTGCCACATCTTGAGGCAATTTCAGTTCTTTGCTATTGATTTAAAAAATCCAAATTCCCTAGATTCTTGAGCAATCTTTGGACGGAAAAGACTCTCGGGTGTATTTTAATATATTTTCCCCAAACTTGCAAGTATTAAATTCATACGTTTGTGACGGTACAAAATGATGCAACAGACACTAGTCTTTTTCCTTCACAGTACAACGAGGGAGTATTGCTCAAGAAATGAGAGAATTGCTGTCCCCTGTAAGTAAGATGTAAAAAAAAAGCAGGTCAACAAACCAAAGATGGCATCTACAATATTGAGGCTAGGGTGTACATTACTACCAAAAACAGGTAGAGTGGAAACTGAGCTCGAAAAATGGTTGATGTCTCGCCACTCACTCTTCATATGTCTACAAGTCAAAACATAAAGGAATGTTAGCTCTTCTAGGGAAGTGGCTGAGAAAAATCACAAGCTTTCGATCTTGTGCGACTCTGTCTCAATGACCATTATTCGTGTAAAAAATTGACGGCACAAAATCCTACATGAAATAAAGTGTACCAAGGTTTCTTAGTTTTTATAAACCATACAACCTCGTTCGTCCCCAGGGTCTTCTCGGTCAGATCCAAGATGGCGGCTACTCAGAGAGAAGACCCTGGTAAAGGCTGAACTGTTACGTATTCTGATTGGCTCTTAGATTATGACGCAAGGGTTGTACTAACAATGCTTTTTATTGGCCAATCGGACTGAGTCCAGAGAGATGAACTTGTATATAGTTTAGATTGCTCAAATTTTATCAATAAAACGATTTTAAATAACCTTAAAACACGTTGTGTAGCTAGAGCAATAGATGAAGCGCATTACTGGGTAGTTTTCTGGTAAAGTTCATCAGTGGGAAAGCCAGGAGAAGCCGTTAAACCTGAACATGTGCTATCGATCGCGTCGCTTCAACGCTAACGAAAAATGAACGGCTTTTTAAGATTCTCTTCTAGCTTAGATACATCCTGGTAGCTTTGTGATATCTTTCCACTGGTTCTTTATCCAAGTAAACTCCATTTCGAGCCATTTCGTAGACCTGTTTTTACTGCATCGTTCGCAGCGTGGAAATACCGTTAATCGCTTCTCGCTCACTCCGGATTGGGATACCTATGGTTTGTAGACGTCATGAACATTTCCCATATTTAGCTTGGCCGCCATCTTAGATCGCCAAATCACGTGACAAAATACTCCCAAAATCTGGGAGTATTTGATCACGTGATCCAGCCTTTACCAGGGTCTTCTCTCTGAGTAGCCGCCATCTTGGATCTGACCGAGAAGACCCTGGGGACGAGGTTGTAAACCATAAACTTTTAAAATAGCAATGGGGGACCTTCTTGAGAAATATCCTTTTAAATGTTCTATTGAAAGTTACAAAAAATGTTCAAAACTATACTTGACCTCCCTCTTGGGGGACTGGACCCCCTCCTTTTCAAAATCCTGGCTCCACCTATTTAACAATTAGACTGCAAGATAAAGGTTTCTATTCACTGATAGTTGGTGCGCAGCCCCGAGCCAACTGTCAAAGTCGATAAAAACCGAGAGCGAGCCAGTCTAATCCACCACACCAAAAAACATGGTGGCGGTACATTTAACCACAATCCCTTGCGAACCTAAATCAGCCACCACAACAAATAGAAATCACTTTGTTAACAGCCTTATACCTGCATAGTTTGAAGTTTCTCCACCCCTCTTTAGGAATTTTATGGGGAATTTTAGGTTTTCTGCACACTAAGAATTGTGGGTAAATGGATTGTGTTAGCATAACATAGCTATCGTTCTATCAACTTAATAGCAATTGACTAACATCGAGAAAACCTCGCTAAACAATCAATTTTTTTCTGCACGCACTAGTCAGATCTTGTGCCCATGACTTCTATCGAACGGTTGAAGTCACTGGTCTTGCCTATCAGATTTAGAGATTTGCCAATAGTTGGCACGGCTGTGTTATGCTAAGAATATATATTTTTACTCCATATAAAGGAAGCTTTATTCCCCATTCAACTCGAAGCTCTGATCAAGACTTCTAAAACTGTATATTTCAACAGAATAACTGCCAAACTCTGGACATTTTGACGCCGTATCTGTACCAATTCGTTGAAGAGTCATGGGCAACATACATGTATCAACCTCTTTTCGAGCTGTTTCCACTCTTTGCTATTGATTTTTAAAAGCGAAATTTCCTAGATTATTGAGCAATCTTTGGAAGGACTGGGAAGGAAAAGACCATTGTGTCTATTTCAATATATTTTTCCCAAACTTGCTAAAATGAAATTCATACCTTGATGAATGATGCAACAGACACTAGAGTCTTTTTCCTTCCCAGTCCAAGGAGGGATTGCTCAAGAAATGAGAGAATTGCTGTCCCTTGTGAGTATAACAAATATGTTAAAAACATAAAAACAGGCCAACAAACTGAAGATGGCATCTACGATTTTGTGGTTAGGAAGGGTGCGCATTATGCTTCCCTCACAAACAATATGCAAAATTTCCTGTCTATAGATTCATCGTTGTTCCCTTTTGTAACATTTTTTAGAAGTTGGCTCTCTACTACGTAGAACACTTTGGAGGAACTGTTTTTGCGGTAAAAGATAGATAGAAATGTTGTCTATCTGCAGTATGAAAAGTTTGAGATAATATGTTTTCTTTCCCTAAAAATGGCCTGCTTGAGTGCAAAAATGTTACAAAAAGGAACACTGTCCCGGTTTCTGTCAGGGAAAACTTTTAAATTCGCAAATACGCGGAAGCGAGGGGATACATAATGTACATCAGTAAGGTTTTACAAGATTTCAAAAATCGTATGCACTCATCAAAATTAATGTCACTCTTTTATTTTACCAGCTACGGCAACGTCATTTACAGAGAATGAAAAGCGATAGTTATAGATAATGTTATGCAAATTTGAAAGCTTTTAGACAAATTTTGAAGAATTTACAGTGATTTATGTTGCAAAATGTGTGTTTGAAGCTATCTAGTCCGTGCGAATTAAAATTCCAGCTCCTGACTACCAGGGCTGCCAAACATTTGTCGTACATTACATTGCTACCTTATCGGACAATAACATATAACAGAATGAAAGCAATAACATGAAACGTGTTAGAGTTTTTTTTTTTCCGTAACGCTGTTAAATGCCCAAAAGTTACAAAAAGGAACATTTGCTGGTTTGCTATGGGAAATTAGTTTTTATATAATTTCGTTAGCTTTGTTCTCTTTTTTTTGTGTTGTATTTTCGGTTGGCATAATGTGTTGTAAGTATTACAAATTCAAGCATTCTCCGAAAGAATATCTGTATTTTTATCAGTATTGATCAATGCGAGGTTACAAAAAGGAACATGGTGCAAAAATACGGCAAAAGTGACACGCGCATATACATTCTACAGCGCTTATCTAGTGCTTGTTTCCGCAAAATATATGCATTTGAGATGAACGCAGAATCTGTGCGATGTAGAGGAATGCAGAAAACTCCAGAAAGTCACGAATTTTCTTTTGCAATTGGATGTTTGACCAAACACTTTGGTGAGCTAATAGGATAAAGTATTGATGTTTGAAAGATACTCATGCACGTGCGCATCGTGTAGCAAATCAAAAATATTCGACAATACGTAACTAAATTCATAATCCTTAAATTAATGCATTTTATTATTATTTTATTTTATTTTATTACAATACATCACTTTCAATGAAACTAACGAGAGCAGATGCTTGTATGCAGCGAATAGAGAAAAGTAACCTAACGGTTGAGTGCATCATTCAAGCGTTCTGCATTTCAATAAAACTATAAAACCTAACGTACAACTAACGTCTGTGAGCTAAAGTTCTGATTAGAAGCGTAAGACCTGATCCCTTAAAAGGACATACTAAACGTTAACGCCTACGTATCTTGTCACACAGTTGCTGTAGAGTAAAGCAACAATGGTTTCGCGAGCGTCCTCGTCTTCTTTTCTCCGCTGAGATACACACGCTCGCTCGATTCATAGGCAAATGCTTGTATGCAGCGAATAGAGAAAAGTAACCTAATGGTTAAATGCATCATTCAAGTGTTCTGCATTTCAATACTCAAAACGTGAGCATTAATCTTCTATCAATAAAAAAATGCTACAACAATGTAGACTGATAAAACTGTATAAAACCTAACGTTTAACTTATGTTTTTGTACAACGTCTGTGTGTAAAATTTCTGAGGTGGGCACCCAAGTCCAGCAGCAGTTCTTATACTGCTTAGTATAGATGCTTTGATCATTGGTACACTTTTATCAAACCAGGTTACAAAGGTAGGGGACACTCTTTCCCAGTCCTGCCTAACAGACATATAGAGGGTATCAAACATCCCTTCATGGTAGACTCCATCCCCTGTGTTATATCCAAAGATGTGATTAACAATGTTATTTCTGCCATTCATGTCAATCATCTTAAGGTGGTCTTTGACATTATTCCGAAAATGACTCATGCACCTCAGTTTTATTGATGAAGGAAATCCCTCTGACAATGCTTGCTCCAGTGGTTTCTCGCCATCAGTTCCAAATGATCTCAAGCTCTCCTTTAAGCCTGGGCAATTCTTCTGCATGCAGTAAACAAAGTCATTGTAGACATCTTTGGTCAGATTCTGGCTGATTAGCATTGGTCCAATACAAATGGGATGTTCGCCACTCAGTTTCGATTCCAGAAGGAGGTTTTGATATGTTGTTGGGGTAACACTAAACCTATAATAATAGTAATGATGGTTTATTCAACAGTATTTCCACAAGTGGCTCTTCACCTATTAAAGACTATCTAAGATATATAAATATAAAGATTTTAAAACTATATAAACTACTGTATAAAATTATATATATATGTGTGATACCCCCCCCCCCCCCCAAATTGATAATAGTTCAGAGGTGCAGTAGGACTTCAATTCTGTAACTGTGTGTTTGTTGCCAGTACCAGAAATAAGGGATGGATGCTTCTTATGAATGAGTTTTGTGGTTCACTCCACGGATCCTCATTTGCCATTGAAAGCAGGCTTGCCAGGACATCATTGGAAGATGACTGCTGTGTACAGGTTGCCTTCATTGCTTGTTTCATGTTGTATGCCTGCTGGTGGATAGCGCTATTCACCTTTCGTGCAACCAGGGCCTGATGTTTTAACTTAACAATGCAGAACTAAAATCAATTATTTAGCCGGTTCATTGCTACATGTATGTATTAGCTTACATCCCTGGGATTTGATTTGTCCTTTTTAGAGTGTTCTTGACTGGAGTGTTTTCCAGGGAGGAAGTACTTCAATGATTTCATTTATATCCTGAAAGTAATAAAAAAATAACTGCCATGTATTTTTGTGTACGTGGAGTAAATCTTCATAAAAATTGTTTCACTTACCTTGTCATTCTTTGATGCAGATTTGAACCACACTGCTTCAAGAAGGTCCGAGTCTGAACTGTAAATAAAAAGATTATGAAATATAAGTCCTTATTCACATGGCTTCTTAGCACCTACACAATGACAGATATTAAAGCTAAGAATTGAATAAGACTATATTTAAGCTTAAAACACTAAAGAAACAACTGTCTAAGCTTACATGTACTTCTGAAAATTGCACTAATTAAATGCTTTATCTCTTCAACTATTAAAGTTTAAAACCAAGTGTAGCTATTTTTGAAATATCGCAACTCAACATATTAAAGCAAGGCAGAGTTTATAGAATAATAAAACAGCTGAGCTATTAATGGTTTACATAGAGACATACCTATCCGTTGTCGTTGACGCTATCTGTACCGTTTCTGCAAATTAATAGTGCAGTAATCAGTATCGAATAGTTTAAAAAATGGGTCAAAACGAGCAATTATTGAATCAGCAACCTGACATCTTGGCCTTGATCGGTCGGAGAAACGTGCAAAGAAACGTGGATATGACGTTCTTGCTGACCGCTGACCGACAAATATCGGCCGCCCATGACACTTTTAAATGGTTTCACCGCTGACCGCTCGCCCCAATCCCCCATTCCCCATTCCTGGTTTTAGTGACATCCTGTAGCAACCTAGGTGTGTAAAACCGGTCTCGACGCGAACCGATTGTTTTGTTACTGTTGAGCCAAGTAAATTGGCTCGTGTTTGGGTGCAATTTCTGCCAAATGTCTACCAAATCAAAGTCATTTGTTAGGTTCTTAATTTCTTCTTTGCCACCCAGATTGCTCTCTGTGGATCCGTTCTTGTCACGTACATGCTCTACACAGTTGAAGTCGCCACCCAAGATAACTACGGCTCCGGGATAAAAATATTTATGAACATCAGACAAAAACTCTTTTCTAGCTTTGAGTTCGTTCGGAGCATAAATCGATACTAAATTAATTTTAACCCGGCCTGATTTAGCCAAAACACTCATAACTCTGCCATCTGTGTCATGATTGTATTCAATCACTTGTAAGAGAGAATTTTTCTTTATGACAATGCCGACGCCGGCGCTATTTTCAGTACCAAAACTACAATAACTAAACCTTCGAATTCTTAGCTTGATTAAGCTCGTTAGATGAGCTATCAGAATCATGAGCACGTTTGTTATTACCTCTTTTGCTCTGACGAAGGGCTAGCGCTCGAAACGTCAGCTGCTACTCGCTTTCCACGGCGGTTAGCATACCTCAATCGATTTTAGTTGATTACATACCATTGTTTACAATAACAAGGGCCCTGCCACTCTTTCTCGAAAGCGTAAGCTTTTTTCTGTCGGTCTATGTGTGTTTCCTGTAACAACAGGATATCACTCTGACAATTATTGGCTAATCCCGGTATAGCAATTTCTCGTTTTTGTTTACTACCGATTCCCCTAACATTGATTGTAGTCACAGACGGCAGAGCAATGACGTTCTTGAATTGTAGTTAGAATTACAATTATATCTAAACCTTCGAATTCTTAGCTTGATTAAGCTCGTTAGACGAGCTATCAGAATCATGAGCACGTTTGTTATTACCGTAAGCGTCTATGTCCGTCGCTGTTTCAGAGTTTGTAGTGTTTTTCTTCGCTCTGTTTCTGCTTCTGTGGCCGGTAGTGATGGTTGGCTTCATTGGTTTGCGGGTAAAGTGAGACAGGAAGTTGACGGGGGTGATCAGTGGTTTCGAGTTGAAAGGGTTCTTGCTCGCCACGATGGTCCAGGGCTGCTCGTTTTCTTGGCTAGGCGGGATGACATTGGCCCAATCAAAGCTCGTAGCGCCCTCGAGTTGGGTTTCTTCGGTCTTTTGTTCCGGTACTGTTTCCGATTCTTTTTCTGAGACGGCAGTTATTAGAGGTTCAGTGGGTGTTTCTGCTTCGCTCTCTTTATCTGGTTCTTCTGTTGCAGTCTTTTCCATCAATTGGCTCTCGCCTTCAGGTTCGTTATTCGCCGCTTCATCTTCTGCGTCTTCCCATCCTGTACGGGCTGGGTCTTCTTCTGCCTCGGCTGGCCTACGTTTGTACTCTGGAAAGCGTACTATGTGGGCCCACGTGCCAGTACAATCTCTTGCTACATGCATCATGCTGCCACACAGCTTGCAGGACAGGCCATGTGGACATTCTTTGCTATGATATCCGAACTCCCGGCAGTTGTAGCAGATCTGTATATTGCATTCGCTGGCTACGTGACCAGCGACCCCACACTTTTTCCACGTTTTCACTTGCCCCTGGTAGAAGTTGACCACTTGGTGATCCCCAACGTACAGGTAAGAAGGCAGAGGTTTCTTAATAGGCATCTTCACTGTTCGAGTGCCGTTCTCGATCGGTGTGCCCGAGTGCTTGTCTCTCCTGAGTCCAAAGACTTGTCCGTATGGTCGTAGTATGGCTAGAACCGTCTCGTCAGGGACCTCGTACGGCATATACATCCGTTTCACGAAGCGTACATTGCCATCGATATTCTTCGTCAGGTATGGTATTCCGTTGATTTGAAAACTATTCTTCGCGAGGAAACGATATTTTAATACTTCATCTGAAAAGGTAACCGAACTATCGCCATTCTGTTCTCTTTGTACACAGTTGATATTTTCTGCCGTGTATCCATCCTCGTATAACACTCAAAAAATTATCGACAGCTCGGGCTTGTACCCAGCGTAAGCCCGGTGCTCACGCTAACGGTCAAACGTCGTCTAATTTTACTCAACATAGTGTCGCTTACACCACAGTGGCGATTGCGAGATCGGCCGCCAAACCATAGAATTTCGGGACACACGGGATTCCCCGATTCGGGGCCGAGTCCCTAAGATACACACGAGTTACAAAAGAGAGGGAAAAATGACCAAGATCCGATATAGCACGAAGGCTAACACACGAATCTTAGCCAAAAGGCCGAGAAGCGATGCCCTTCCTTCTCCAGAATCGGGGACGCTGTCGCCAAAAGGCGCACTGGCCATGTGGGAGCGAGAGCACAAAACAACGACAAATCGGCGTGTGCACTATGGCACGCTACGGCAATAGAGCAAGCACTAGTGATGCACTGTCAGTCGGTGCTGCCTCACAACCACGTTTTTGGCATGTTTTCCAACTTGCCCCACTCTCCCCGGAATGCCCCGAAACGTCCCTAGACGTCCCGAACCCGTTAACTGGGAACGCAACCATTCTACGAAGCTCCCCTATAAAATAGATTCTAGTGACATCCAACTTCTGACTACGGCCATCGGGAAAACACTGGTTTTCGTCCGATCACCGAAGTTAAGCCCGATCGGGCGAGGTTAGTACTTGGATGGGTGACCGCCTGGGAATACCTCGTGCTGAAGGCATTTCATTTTTGCTCTGCTTGCCGCTATTTGGGGGGCGCTACTACCTTTTTTTTTAATCTAGAAAAAGAAAATCAATAAACAGCGTTTCAGAACGAGGCCCGAGCTAGCGATAACGATTCACTCATTACAACACTTACGTCATGATAGCTCAGTAAGTTGCATCTGCATGCACGTCGCTCTGACACTAATCGGCTTGTGTGGAGCAAAAAGTACACGGACCATAAGGTACCTAGATTATCAATTTTGCACTAAATTTACTAATATCAAGACTACCGAGATACACAGATAATATTTTCAAAATAAAGTTTTGTGTGGATGGAGGCGTTTCATCCCGCAACATCACTACAGATCGAAAGCTCCTACACAGGTACCTCCATAAGATCTTCGGCTGCACTGGCTAGCTTTCGACCCCCGCGTATTACAATCATCGAAACTGCTCTCACAAATTTTAGGGTGTTATAATCACTTGCTGTCACAATCAGCAAGAGAATCAAGTGCACAGAATTCCGGATGAAGAAAAACGATGTAAGATTGAACGATTTATCCACAACAACAACTAATCCAGTGGCAGTGGTTAATTTGCTCATAGCGGCTTGGAAGAAAAAAAGTACGTCCTGCAGCCTGCAGTTGACCTAACGATGGCAATGTAAAAAAAAACGTGAGCTGATTGGTTAACGGCCCCGGAAGTCGATAAAATGTCACATGGCCGCCACGTGAACAGTGCAATCGGATTGGTTCGGCGGTTGGCGGCGACTTCCGGGTCGACACAAAAAATAATAATAAAAAAAACTTGCGATTTCTGACTCGAGCCGGCCAAAGGCCTGGCCCGAGTAATAAGAAAGGCTCTCCCTGTATGGTACACATTATGACGATAAAGCGGCCATCAGAGTCATTGTACTCAGATATCACTTTATATTCTAATTTCTCGCCGAACATAACGGCAACACCTCGACTATTTGTTGAGCTATGTCAATAAAATATTTCGCCTCGCAACTGGTTACGCCACGTTCGCTCAATGTCAGGTGAACCGTGAGTTTCTTGAATAAACGCAACACCTTCTTTTAATCCATGAGTATTAAGCCAATTGAAAAGCTTCCTACACTTTTTGTAGTCCCTTATTCCCTTTTTGTAGTCCCTTATTAAGCGAAAGTAGTTTGAAATTAATATTCGTTTCCATACTTCTCAGAATTGTGAATAATTATCTTAGGCCAGAAAGAAAAATAAAGAAAAACACAACGGATGGAACGAAAAAAAAAACAATAAACATAATAGTGAAATATTATTAAAAGATTAATTCTAATTTAAGTTAATACCAGGTCCCTCAGGCTCTTTTTATAAGGACGGCGCTATCTCGCACAGAGTAACAGTAAATTTTATTTGACCCATAAATTTCAAAAATAATACATGAGAATTTCAAATTACATAAATGAACAAACAAAATTGGGTACAGGAGATGCAAAAAAACCGTAAGGGCTTGTCAAAGCTGGACCTCCTTGTTTAAATAGATGACAAAAACGTTAGAAAAATGCAGGTCGGCAAGGCACACAAGTACAGGACGTGTACACACATGCAGAAAACAGACAAACAAAGAATATATGGATGAGAGCGTGAGAGATAATAAATTATTATTATAGATACAATAGAAAAGAACACAAGTGGTTTAGTAATTATCAACAAAAGACTTCTTTAGATGTTTTTTGAATAAAGACAGATTTAATGATTTCATTGGTTCGTCTATTTGATTCCAGACTTTTGGTCCCTGGAATCGTATATTAAAAATGCCATAATTAGTACGTGTTTTTGAGAGAGCAAATGAGGACTTGGAGGCCAGTCTAGTATTGTAATTATGTATATTCTTGATTGGAGTGAAAAAGTTATTAAAAGCTGAGGGCAAGAGAAGATGATAAAATTTAAACATAAAGATTGCTGTATGTAACTGAATGAGGTCATAAAGTTTAATTATATGTAAAGACTTAAAAATAGGATTGGTATGCTCTGTGAAGGAGGAGAAAGTCATGATACGAAGTGCCCGTTTCTGGAGAAGGAATAGAGGTTTAATATTAGATTCATAAGTATTTCCCCAGGCAATTAAATTATAAGAAAGGAAAGGATGTATGAGAGCATAATAAAGATTAACTAGAGTACTGCTATTTACGAAGTATCTAACTTTTGAGATTAATCCGATGTTCGTTTTCAATTTTTTCATCACATGATTAACATGGCATTTCCAATTTAAATGTGAGTCTAACATTATTCCCAAGTACTGAATACATTTTTCTTCTTTTAAATATTTATTATCAATAACCAATTTAGGTATAAAGGTACGTTTCTTTTGAGGTGGGTGAAAAATGACGAAATTGGATTTGCTAATATTGAGAGATAATTTATTGGCACAAAGCCAAGTTTGTATACTTTTAAGTTCATTATTTAATACAGATTCAAGCAAAGTCAGACTTGTATTAGCATAGAACAGATTAGAATCGTCAGCAAAAAGGTGAAAGTCTAGAATTTTAGAACAGAGATTAAAATCATTAATATACAATAGAAACAATAAAGGGCCAAGAACTGACCCTTGAGGAACTCCACAAGAGATGGGAAGGTGTTCAGAAGAAGCGCTACCTATTGAAACAAATTGCTTTCTATTACTGAGGTATGAAGAAACCAGTCTTTAGCTACACCACGTATACCATAATGATCTAATTTATCTAATAAAATTGAGTGATTAACCGTATCAAAAGCTTTACACAGGAAAAGAGTCCATTTTCAATTGCAGTTTGTATTTTATCAATTATACATAAAATAGCATGGTCTGTAGAATGACTTTCTCTAAAGGACTATCAGGAAGCAGAAGGACTGGATATCCCGGGACGGGGTGAACACTGGGTGCACTATGTGAATTATGAATAAAGTAATAGGTAGAGAAGCATGGAGACAGAGTCTGGCCTAGAGGAAAATCCACGAGAACGAGGTAATCGAACGAGGAGAAACATGGTAGCAGTGAGCCCGGAGGAAAAATAGAAAAATAATGAAATGAAAGCAGTGTGTGTCATGGTTTAACTGATAACAAGGTTATAAATATGAAAAAGTAAAAATTGTAGGGCACAGTGGAAAAAATAATGAATAAAGCGATGTTTGTACACAAAGGTGGAATATTTTCGTAGTATAACAGAAGGGGAGAATTAACCAATGAGGGGATGCCGAAGCCTGGGGAGAGGAGGGGCGTTGATGGTTGGGGAGGAATGTGGACCCTGTAATATTGAGAAATGCCAGATATTGGGGGCGGGCTGGTTTCTGGATTACTAAATATGTAAAGTCTACTTATGTGGGAGAATATAAGGGAATCTATCGGAATAAAATGGTCGTATAAATACGTAGATGAAGGCGGAATGAAAGGGGTGGGGAGGGCTAACTATGTGTAGTTAATTCGGGTCGTAAAATGACGAATCAAAGACTGTAACGGGAAGGGGGCATGAATATAATAAATAGATACATAAATAAATAAATAAATAGATAACGAAGATATCAATAAACATAAGAGAATACGGCAACTAAGGGGATGGGGACCCTAGTGAGCTCATAGGGGATAGAGCAAGTCCAATGTTAGTCCACCAAATCCTGTATAGCAATCTCTTCAGGGGCGGGATGCTATACAGAAAACACTGCAGCTTGGAGGGGAAGCCGAGTGAACTGAGGGGGAAATGTGTGAAATAAAGCGTGGGGAGTTGTGGAGGAAAGGGAGATATGTAGAGCAGAGAAAGTGCCATGGAAAGGGAATGCTGCAGGGTTTAACGTGTTTCGAAATGCTTGTAGACCGGTCTTGAGCATTCTCGCCCGACACGTGATAGAATGGACATTGGACTGCTCGTTCTGACAACTAAGCGCGGGACCGACAAGAAGAAAAACAACAAATATGGTTACCTGGAGGCCGGTAAGGGGCGAAGAGTCCCAGGGATTTGGCCAGTGTTCTGGTGGGGTTTTTTGCCTTGGCGTTATACATATTTGTGTCACTGTCGACGTTGAGAGGAGAAAGGGAAGGAATCTTGCGGTGAGGGTAAATAAAACTAGCACATATTGATGTGTGATTGGATGTTATATTGTGAGGGTGTGATGAATTTGACAGTTCTCACTGCGATAAAGACCAGATCGAGAGGGTGCGGTGGCGGGGGCGGGGCACAAAGCGGCAAAACGGTATGCTCCGCTGGCCAAAAGAACTGAGGCTCTGCTATGAAATACAAATTAACGAGGGCTATAACTTTTTTAGTGAATAATTTTATAACTTAGAGAATTACAAATAAGGAAAACTAAAACCTGTTAGAGTCTGAGGCTTATCTTTTAAGTAGTAATCTTATTTCTTGACAGAACAGTTCAGTTTAAGCAGAAATTTAAAATCACGGTATGTGCCTGTTGTTTCATTTCAGTTTCGGCGGGAAACTTGGGGCGGCCGCATGCCGACAAGAAATAGGAAATACGAATGCACGTGACGTTTGGTCGCGGTGTGGGGGCGGGGAACGGTTGTCAGAGTGAACTCTACACAGGTTGCCTGTGGTAGATCGTGGGGGCCTGGAACGGTCTCAAGAGCGACGGCCATCTTGTAAATTGAAGGAAGCGGTACGAGGAGATGTAAATACTAACTAAGTAGGGGAGAAAGGCGAAGGGTTTATAGTGGAGCACCCGTTGGAGAGATGACGCCACAAAAAGTCGAGTAAGGCTTAGTGGTAATGAGCCGGGAAACGCACTCCTATGGTATGTAGTGTGGTTTATTGTTGTATAGTACGTAGGTACATATACTTGGGGTTTAGGTACATTGTAAGTGTGTGGAAATGCTGCCAAAATGAGGTCGGTGTGTGTAATGAAAACATCTGCAAAACCAAGGAGGGTGCGTGTAAAATGTAGTGTTGTTACAAAAGTAACAGACGAGGTCCAGGGTGCTAATTGAATAGGTTTTAGCCTAAGCAGGGATGCTAATGGATATAGTGGGTGCTGATATGGGGGTAACCAGTTGCTCGTTCCGAAGTGTGGCGTCCACTCTGTTTCCAGGCATCGTCTGGATGCATTTCACTGCTTCCCTCGGATGGCTTTGGCAAAGGGCTTGGATAAACTCCGTCTTTTCTGGCAGGATAGTAAACCTGAATTGAACGGAATACTGCGAGTTATGCTCGGCGGCTGTTGTTGTTTCTCGCTCGAAGCGTTGGTTGAGATTGCCGAACTCGAACTCGGACCTGCTCTGACCGCCTGGCTGTATTCCATGTTGAAAAATTTACTAGGGTGTTGATTTTCTTCGCTGTTTGAGTGGTTTTTAGAGAAACCTTCCGCTCAAAAATAATAATATGAAAGTTAACTCGTGAGAGGCCAGAGCTGTGATCACAGTTGTCTCCCGCGTCAGGTAAGTATGACTAGCCTAACACATGGTAAAGTTACCTCGCGTCCGTGACGGTCGTATCCCATGTGGGAGCGCGACAACGACCCGTCCGTGCCTCTACCCCTTCCGTGCCACATACTTGTACCACCCTGTACGTGGTTCGTCATCTATTTGTAAAGGAAAACGATTTGTTCATCCAGTTAGTAGGGATGTTGGGTTCTTTCCAAAGGGTAGGGGACCATACTCGGAGGTAGTGCAATACTGAGACGATCCGTGGCTGGGAGGAGGCAAGCCTCTTTTGCACAGCCTAATTCCAAAAATCAGTTTAATATATGAGCTACTCAATGAGCAGCGTATCAGATATTAAGCTGATAAGAACAGATACCTTTTTAAATCTTTAAATTGGTTTATTATACAAATGTTTTGATTTTTTTACAATGTTTGTAATTTTTTACCTATTTTTTTCCCATCTAGTGAGGGAATGCCTCCTATTTATTATAATATTTCTTTGGATAACACTCGTATCAGATATTAAGCTGATAAGAACAGATTGTTTTTGGTTTTAATATCAGGTTTACACCTGCGTTTTATTGTATGATACAGATTCTACTATTATGTTAACAGTGCAGGATAATCTGGTCTCAGTGTTCGTTTATACTAAGCAGTCTTCTATTATGCCAACGGCACAGTTCATGTAGATCTCCATAGTTGGAGTCAAGTCCATATATAGAGCAAATGCTCAAACGCAAAAGTCTAATATCAAGGTTTCATTTTCTAATGGAAACAGCACTTTTGGGGTGCACCAGTATTTTTTAATCCATACTGTGCAAGGCGAGCCTTGTCTACTTTAAGTCTAAATGCAATGTTATTCTTTATTGAGTGGACAATTTCTGCGTGCGTTTCGTTTGCTGCATTTCTGAAGGTGGATCGATTTCTATGGTGCCATATCCAATAGAGTATGGTCTTAATTAAGTACAAGGCCTGTCCTATTCAGAATGAAGTTGTTCACCAATTTCTTTATGACCGGTTTAAAATAGCGCCATACTGGTCTAACTCGAGGGCACTGTAGAAAACAGTGCTCGGTAGTTTCTATAGCTCGACAAACTGCATCTTTCCGTTTGTATACAACCCCAATGCTTGAGATTGTATCTCACTTTAACTGCTCTGTGAACTATCAACCATGATAGGTATTTTTCTTGTTTTCTGTTATTGTTTAGGACGGCTGCCTTACCATCGCGCAGAATGGCCTTTGTTCGAGGGACACTTTGAGATTTTGGACTACATTAAGGTCAACTAATTATAATATTAATGAGTTAGAGGATTGCCCTACGATTGGCTTAAATAAATGGGCTTTGGGAGTTGCTTGTCCCTAGCCGATCTCAAATGGAACGAGCTTTGGGAACTGCTGGTCCCAAGCCGATCTCTCAAGTGTGAAAGTCAATTCAATAGAAGTTCATAAAACCAGGTAATGGAATGAAAGAGCCAAACAATAGCTTATCCACAAAACGACAAAGCCCTTCGGCTTAAACCTCATGCTCTCAATTTTTTCACAGCGTGTTCACATTGCATCGCAAATAAGTCTAAATACAGATTCTAGGGCATTGTAGCTTTCAAATGAGATGTTATTCAAGCTTATCCGTGCCCTAGAAGTCAAACAAAAACGGATTCACAAAATCACCCACAAAGAAAGTTAACTGAGCTAGTTGCCGAAGCGGTAAAAAAGCCGGTTGGCAAAACGGCTAACAGTGTTCCAAGCCGTTTTCAATTTTCTCCCAGTCGTTTTCAAATCGCGTCACAAATAAGTCTGAATACAGATTCTTGGAAATGAGATGTTATTCAAGCTTATTCTTGTCCTAGAAGTCAAACGAAATCACCCAATGAAACTGAACTGAGTAACGAATGCAGCGTTTTAACAAAGTCATGCGCGTGCTTAGATATATCATTTATCTACCTCAAAAATGCGCAGTTTTGTGTATTTCCCTCGTTCGTTTAAAGAGTTGAAGGAACTTATCATATCTTTAAAGCAATGGCGATTAAAGTCCGCGGTTTTTTTTAATAACAGAAACTGGCTGTTGGATTAGGTAGGCACACACAGAATACATAGGTAAGACACGCAGAATCACCAGTTAAGCCTGACTTTTAGTTTTCCCAGAAAAGTTTGGAGTAGCTGTTTAAAAAAAAAATCTACTCACTGTCTCACGATTCAAGTTCAGGTTTGTTCGAAAACTGCGCTAAAAGTATTTTAAGTTTTACTTTTGTTGTTTGGGAACAGGCTCGGGAAAAGTAAAATCTTGAAACGGAGCTGCGATATTATTATCAGCCATGATAGACTTTTAGAATCAGAATGTGAATAATGTCGAGCTTCTCTTTCCTTTTGCTAATAAAACTGGTATCCAAGCAACTAAAATGCAGTTGATGTATTTAACCTGCTTTAAAGTTCCCGCTTCGCTTTCAGGATATTAATTACCTCCCATGGGACTCAACACCACGCTACTTGATAATTGTCAATAGACAAATACGCTTCTATAAACATTATCATAAGTGGCACGAAATGCCGTTTTTATTCAACTTTTTACAGTTTTTTATCCAAGGTACAGGGTTTTTTCTAACCGTTTGGGAAGCTTGAAGAATCATTTTAAAGCTTATTTTAGGGTCTACAAGAAGCCGATTGAAAATGACTTGTGCCTCTTATATTTCAGAAGAAATCGAGACCTGAATATTGGACTGAGCAGTTTTCCATACAAAATTCGGTCAAAACTCACTTAGATTCAGAAGGCTGAGGTACATGGATTTTTGAAAGATACAACTGAGGTCAATAGCTCTACTGATTTATGTGACCTTTAGCTTTAAAAAGCCGATTGAAAATGATTTTGTCTCTCAAAAATGAAGCTTCGAGAGCGCTCCAAACGTAAGCTAGTGGAAGCGTTTTCGCCATTTTCTTTGTATTTGAATCTCCCGCTCCTCATTAACTGGGCAATTGTTCAAGTACTTACGGGGACTTAATTATATTCATAACTGGATATGTCCATTGATTCTGGGCGATGCCAGCCGGCTGCCTTAATGTTATTGTACAGAGTGTTGATCCACTGTCGAAACACTGGATCAAAATTCATTTGTTCTAGTACTCGGTCAAGGAAAACCCTATCGACTCGGGAAGATTTTTGGCTTCGGCATAGTCGAAAACATCCCTGATAAGAAAATTGTTTTTTGAATATACTTCTACCGGGAACGCCGCATGTCTGGTCCGGATGTAAAACTGTAGGCAAAACAGCTTTGAGGCAATTAGCTAATGCTTTCATGCCGATTTTAAAATCGACATTTAGCAAAGAAATTAGTCTCCAGTTTTTCAGAAGAAAGTGATCGTCTTTCTTGAAGAGGAGAGATTCAGATTCAGATTTCTTTATTAAACACTATTTAAAGTATACACAGAAATTAAGTAAATATTACTATTATAAAATGACTAGTTTGATTATATAAATTCATGTATAGAGGAAGAGTGTACAGTGGTTAAAGGAGCTAAGCTTTCGAGTTAACCACTGCCACATAAGAAGTAAAAACAAATTAAATTATATAATACAATATGTAAAAACTGTAAGTACAGGCTGGAATGATAATTAGATACTGTATGTCATCTTTGGTTATAGCTGAAATTTAAGAAGAAGTTTCTTATAGTGTTTTTTTAAGGTATCTGCACTGGCAAAATTTAGGTCCTTTAAAATTCCTCTTTTTCGGGTATATTATAGTTTATTGGATCTAATATCACTTTCAATAGTTTTTTTTCCACTTACTCATAATCTGAACGTTGCAAAACGCTTTTAAAATCACGTCTTTGACCAGAAGTTGCAGCTGATGGACGAGCGGAAGACTGGGTCGGTTACTAGCGAAGACTAATTGAGTGTGGCAAATTGCCCGTATCTCTGACAAAACCAAGATAGCTGAAAGTTTGGGGTTGCAAGACTTGAAGACGGTTCTGAGGTCTACATTCAATGCTGAATTGATTAGAAGTGTACTTCATTCATAACTTGACCGATATATTTATAAGATCCTTTATAAGTTCTTTAATATACAGTCAAGCTTTGTCAGTTTGTGAGAATAAATTGTCGTGCCTCGATCATACATATAAATTTCAACCGCATAACTAAATATATAAAACAACCTTTCAATAAATCTTCTTGCTTAAATTTTATCTTCCTTTCCAGGCTTGGTATGTAGTCAGAAAAACACTCTCCGCTATATGAGGACTCATGATAGGACTGTTCAAGACACATTCAAATATCATGCATGTTGTAGCACGTTTCTCTGCGACGAAACAAACGATAGCGACCGATCGAGGCCGACAAAGGCAATTGCATGGCCTCTGCTTCCCATTTCTAGGGAAGAACCAATTCCTCTTGTCTTCCTTTCATTTGTTATTCGCTGAGACTTGTTTTTTCTTTACTTTTTCTTATATCCTATTCAGAAGAAACGCCATCAATCGACTTCGACATCGTGTTTACTTGAGGTCTTAGCCCCCATTTGGACAGCGGATTAATTATTGACTATGCGTACAAAGGTACCGGAAGTCACGCTTGAGCTCGTGAGGCACGCCTTGACAACGGATAAACAAAAACAACTTCCCAAAGGGGGGGAGGACTAAAATCATGGCTTTTTAGAGTCCTTGGTGGCTCTGATCAGCGGTTTTGAATCCAAGATGGCCGACAACAAGATACAACTCAAGTTATGGAGTTTAAAGCATATTTTGAGGGTTCCAGAGGAAAGTTTGTGAATACTTACGTACGAAAGGACATTTCAAATACATTTTTCTCTGAATGCTTTTATGATATTCCTTCGAAACCACTCATGAAGACTTCATAAACTGTCACGAATAATCGTGTGGTTGGAAGTCATCGAAATCATTTTTGTTACGGCGTTGTTAATATTTAACTTTTATTTGTAAGAATACATGATATCGCACGTTGTAAAACCAGAAAATGGATTTCCAACCACACGATTTTTTCAAATCCAATTTTCAACAATATTATAAGGTCAAATGGACTCATTTCAACGTGTAAGCTTAATAAAACGCAAAATATAAAATACTGAGGCACCAGGGGGTCTAGTGATAATTCAATTAGCAAAAAGGGGATGTGTACAAATTTATGCCAAGCTAATTATTTTTTATGTGGCCCTTCTTCATGTAAATGTAAATGTTCGATTATTTACTGTCTATTCCAAATCAAATACATTTTTTTCAAAATTGGGTAAATATTGACCATTTTTGCCAGTGCAGATACCTTAAACTGTGAATGTCTTAAGTTTTTTATCTCAGTTGGAATAGTTTGCCAAATATTTGATAAGGAGAAGTTGAAAGTACGTAAGCCATAGTTCGTTTTTCCAAAGGGTCGAAACAAATTATTATTTTTTGCATACCTGGTATTGTAAGGATGGATTTCAGAGGCATGTATAACGTATCTAGAAAAAAATATTTGGAATATCAGATTTGTCAATAGAGATTTTATGACCAAATATGGAGATTTTTAATTTATATATATTATCAAGAGTTAACGCGCCAAACAGATTAAAATAAGGATTGGCGTTTTTCCTACTGTGTGCAAAGAAAATACTGCGCATGCATTTGATTTCTTTTGTCTTAATTTTAGTTAGTTTAGTTTTATAAGTGTTACCCCAACTCATAATTCCAGATTGTAAGTAAGGATATATAAGTGTATAGTAAAGCATTTGATAGTTAAGGAAATATCTGAGCTTATTAATAATTCCTATGTTTTTTTATATTTTGTTGTTTATATGTCGAATTTGGTGTTCCCAAATATTTAATATAATTTTTCTGTTCAATATTAACTATTTATTTGATTTTTTTTACGAGGTGATGAGAGTATCATGTAATTTATTTTCTTAAAGTTACAGATAGTTTATTAGCAGCACAGTATTCTATTAAATGCTGGAATTCCTCATTTATAACTTTCTCCAATTCATTTGGGTCATCACAGGAATAGAACAAATTAGTTATAGTATCATCTGCAAACATTCTGAAAGATACTTTTTTTCCACAATTGGGCATGTCATTGACATACAAAAGAAATAGTAATGGGCCAAGGGTTGATCATGTGGGACTCCACATATAATATTGAGCATACTGGATTTTTCATCATGAAAGCGAGAATACTTTGAGTTTGCGACTCCGAAAGTTGTTGGTTTTCGAAGCCGTAATTTAGAATTTTTACTAGATCCGGTCCTAGGTGACCCCAGAAACGTAAATAGAATTCTGCCGGGAAACCAACGATTTGCATGTCTTCATTTGATCGAGTGCTTCTCGGCATTCGTTCAAATCAAGAGGCCTTTCCAAAGTATTATTTTCCTCTTCAGAGAATTTCGTTTCTAATTTAGAAAGCAAGAAATCTTGGGACTTGGAGTCCGTTGGCTCTGTTGTGTACAGAGTTGTGTAAAACTCCCTGACTGCCGCCAGGATGTCTCGAGTAGAAGTCACAGTGTGCCCTTGTTGCGTTTTAATCGCTGTGATTGGGTTCTTCGTTTTTTTCTTGCCTCCTAAATTAAAGAAAAACCTTTACGGTTTTTCTACTTCTTCAATCCACTGAGCTTTAAGAGCGGATTTTAACTCCCTCGAGCGTTTGTGTGTGTATTTGTTCGAGTTCTGTGGTGATTTGCTGTAACCATTCTGCATTTGTGTTGTGTTTGTTTATGTTTTGAAATACACGCTCGAGTTCCGCTTTATGTGAGTTTCTTTGTTTAGCTAATCGCAACGAAGCAGAGATAGCTAGTTGTTTGAGTCCAAACTTCCCGATATCCCACCAAACCCTTTTGTCTGGGAACTCGGACTGTTTCGCCTGCCAGGTAGGCCAGAAAGCTGTAACAGCTTCGCAAAAAGCTTTGTCGCAAAACCGAAACATTAAATTTCCAAACGCCTCGTCCCCTTGGCTGAGTGTTTGGAAGCGAAAAGCGAAGATAAACAGACGCGTGGTCTGAGAACGGAAACGGTTTTATGTTGCAAGACTGCACCAAAGGTTTGTATGTTTCCAGGACATAGATTTGATCAATCCACGTTCCCACAGACCGGTCAGGTTTGATAAACGTGACGGCGGTGCTAGTGGGTTCGAGGGCTCGAAAGATATATATGTCTATGGTGTAATTTTGCAGCCCTAGGATTCCCCTGTCGCCGCTGAGGGGATTACCTCCCCATTTATCTAAATTTAGGTTGGCAACACAGTTAAAATATCCTGCGATAAGCTCTGGCACTCTGGCGTGAGAGAATTCCCACAACCGGTTAAAGACCCATGATGGACCATTATGCTTTGTTTTGAATTTTATGAAACCGAGGCTTATATTGTTTTCGCCTCACGCGCGATTCCCTCGGCTCGGATGTGAAGTAGAAAATCGTCCTTCTACTCACATTTGTCATTTGTTTGTATGTCTTCAAAACACGGAAATGAACTCTTCGTTATCAATCGAGTGTTGATGGAAGTTTGTCAACATAGTTAGAGTGCTTATGGCTCCATTGTTGCAGGCGAAGTAAACATCTGTGAGCATCAGGCCGGAGAAAATGAAAGTTTATTTTACTATCTTGATTCGTAAAATGGTCGCTGTCGGTGTTTACTTTTTCCTGTTAACTAACGAAGAACCCGTAATAAGAAAGCCAAGTGCAGTGTCAAGGTCAGTGTGCCATGAATGGGGGAAGGGGTACTTGTATAAAGTTTCGCGAGAACAAGGCCAAATGTATCAAAACCTTCCAGCTTATGACAGAAGCAAATGTAAAATTATGGTAAGCTAAGGCAACTTGTTTATTAGCACAATCTGTCCATTTGTACGTTGCCCTAATAGAAATATCCTTTATGGGAATTTGCAATTCGAACATGGCGTACATGTTGTCCAGAATAGAATAAAGTGCTCAGGTTGCTGTTGGGACAATGAGCAGTAAACAGTTTACCCACCTTTGATAAGAAATATCCTTCTATTTGTTTCAGGAAAAGGGCATGCATTGTCCATTGTTTTCTTCAATCTGTTTAGATGTACAATAAATAATCCCGACCTTCAGATTCACCACTGTGGTATATATGCAGATAAATGGGAATTGTCTGCTATAAGAGGATGACATGCATCACCTCCAACACATTTTTTACTAAGATTATTTTATGTAGATTGGGACAGTTTGAAGGTCGACTTGTATTATGAAGACTTGCAAGGCTGATCGGATGGCTGAAAGTCCAATGCCATACCCGTGTTTGAAAGATACAATTATGGTATACGGGTATCCCCTTACAGCACAGAACCTAATGGATTTCTGGATAACTTAGACTAACAAATTAGTGATCAATATCATCTATATTGTTGTTTCCACTTTGAATACAAAAAATAAAAACAGTGATTACCATCTTTGTGTTGAATATTTTTAGGGATTGTTCATTATTTATGGCTTGGAGGTCTGCATTTCATCTGCTTCCTTTGTTAAAACGTTTATGACCCCCCATGAGTGAAATTAAAACTTAGATGACCCCGCTATACGATCACTCAAAACTTTATTGACTCCCTCCCCCCCCCCCCAAAAAAAGGAGAGAGAATGCATGGATGTGCAAGAAATAATGCAAACTGCATGTATATACATGTAACCTATTAAATTTACTATTAATGTTTCTAAGTTTATGGTATTTTACATGTTTAGTAGAAACATATATATACATGTATTCTTCTGGAAATCTCTTCTTCACCCTCCTTCCCGGATGGATACTTGAAATTGTACTTGTTAGTTCATGCATCATCTTGTATTCTAGTGCATTGTTCCGTAGTCTCGAATATATATATTAATAAATGAAAGAGTTCATCTTTGGCTTATATAACTAATCTCCTGGACACAAATACATTATCTGTCCTATGGGGATGTGCCTTTGATCATGAGCTTAGAGAATGCCATCCTGCATATACAGGGAAAAAGCAAACTGTCTTTAAATGTTGTGAGGACCGAAGGCCAGAGCCAAAATATTTGAGATTTGACTGCTCTCTAAAATACTGGTTTCCTGTGTTCTGGAGACTAAACATTGGCTTGGGATTATAACAACAATTTCATTACATTTTCAGTGAAATTTTATTTTACATGACAGGTACGTAAAAACTTTGATGACCCCACCCCCATAAAAGCACTTAAATTTGTTTTGCCCTCCCCCCAAACTATGATTTAGCCAACCCCCCAAAGCCACCCAGACTATTACGAAATGCTGGTAACTTGATTTTTCAGTATACACACAAGCCTTTAGGCATGTGTATACAAAGAAAAATCGTCACGAGTGGAATATTCATGGCATACTACGAGAAAACATTGCATATTAACTATTTTATCCCATGCCAATCTAAATAAAGAACTCTGACCCCACCTGGCACATGTGCTGCATCACAGATTCCAGTTTTCCTTCCAAAATATTGTAACGAGTGCACATACAGCACATGGTGGTGTAAAAAGCATTGATACAACCTGTGAGATACCACCGAATGTGCAACAGGTTTCCAACCTTCTGACTGGCTGTATTGTTCATGGCATAGCCGGTAAACAACTATTTCCCTTCTGCCAGATAAATCAGAAATATACAAAGAGGAGGCTCCTAATTTGGGGCTAAACTTGGGCCTGTGGACAGGACTCGGCCAGGTTGGGTACAATGTTTGGATGCTTAATGCAAAGTAGAGGTAAAATGGCAGCATACATGTATGTCAAATAAATAATATTGGTCCTAAGATAGCCGATTGGTTGCCAGTGAAAGATTGGACCACGAAAAAACACTTGTGGATTTTAACTCTTGGGGAAGATAACATCAATTATAGTTTTTTTTTAACCAGGCAACATTTACATGTATTTGCCAATATTCTACTGGAGTTACCTTCATAACATATATGTTGAAGATATGACCAATGGCTGAATTGGTGGCAGTAAGAAGGGTGTATGAAACTTTAGGTATTTTTTTAATTTCAGCACAATTACCAAAACCTTAATGAATTGGCATGTGTAGTTATGATTGTTATAAATATTGTTATCCAATTTATTTTCTGATTAGAACTAATGAAATACCAAAACAAATTGCATACACCATTCTTGCTGTGTATCCCTTCCTTCAATAGGTAGCTGGGGGCATGTATTATATGACTCCAAGGCCAGAAATGAAGAGGAAAGGATAAATTTAATGACTGAAGTGTTATGGATAAAGGTCAACATGTCATATTATTTTAATCTCACTCAAGTATTTTGTTATTTTTTCCTAAAACTTGAAAACTATAGAGCAGAGCCCTTGTTTGAAGCAATGATATAGTCCTGAGGATTCTGGTTCTTTTGGTAAAACATGTCATTCAGCACTACTACTGGTTAGAAATGCACTACTCGATCCTCATTAAACCACAATTTTTTTTTTCTAAAATCAACATCGTTGTAGTTCAAAATTTGTAGAGCTTTGTTTATAAAAACATGCTAATTTCTTTGCCACTCCATAGTTAGAATCAACATTTTTATAAAAAATACGTGGTCTTCCTACCGACGGTCTGCCATGATGCCCTCTTCATACAGATATATCACATCCTTTGTAACAAAAAAATCACGTGCATTGTGACCCAAATGTCTTTAAATGCTACAGAAATAATGGCTTACAATTTGGCAACATGTGAAAATAAATATACTGAAAGTCAGATTGGAAAAACGGCCGACGGAAGTGGATTGCGTAGAGCGATTGAATATTGTGCATTTTTCAACACCGACAAAAGATGGCGGCCAGCGTCTAAGCGCGCAAAGCGTAATGGTCCGTCGTGGGTCTTTAAAGTATGAAATTCTCTCAGTCGCAGTGTTGGGGGCCCTCAGTGTCGCGCTTGAGGCCGAGAAATTTAAAATCAAAATTAGGTTTGAATAAATTTCCGACACTGCGTGCGTGTGGGGAGACGCAGCTCCAGAAAGCTTTCCCTCCCCATTCTGTCTGGTTCGAAACATGTGTTTCTTGCACGAATGTGATGTCGCAATTTTGATTTTTAATAGCTGTAATTATGTTGTCATGTTTGGCAGCCTCGTGCATGCCATTGACATTAATCGTACATACGGAGACCGCCATTGTGACACTTAGAATAATTATTAGGCAATTTACCTTGAAAGCAAAACACACTTTGTGGCCTGCCATTGATAATTTATGAATAAAATTTACGGAATGTTTTTTCGAAAGTGTCCAAAAGTTTGGAGTATGCCAGTGTTGGTTGTGTTCCCTTGAGGTGTTCCCAATTCTTCCGTGTCCCCTTGTCGTCGACGATAGCGATTTCTCGAACTTTCGCCGAGGTTAAATCTCTGTTGTTCCATTGACACAAAAGCACTCTCACATGCTGGCATAACGGGGACCCAATTTGTTCTATATTAACTATGCCGTTCTATATTAACTATGCCAATGCGGTATCCCGATTATACAGAACTTGTTGTATATTGTAAGTTATCCCAGTGAAACAGAGGCACAGAGGAATACTAGGCACAGTGGAACAGAGGCACAATGGAACAGCGGCACAGTGTAACAGTCACCTATAATTGCATGATCGTCAATAATAGAACACACGAGTGACCGCTAGTATATCCACGAGTCACGAGTATCTTGGAAACAATTAAGGTGCCCCTATCTCCAGTATGTTTTAGTTACGACTGTAACTCTGAACAACATTTAAAGTAATTTTGCAAAAAAGTTTCATCTCTCTTGAAACTTTGCAAATACGTATGACCAAATTGGGGTTAGGTGCACTTTAAGAGCGTTTCGATCTTCCGAGATGGGTTCATATCTTTGTCAGCCCATTCGTGTTCAAAGCGTAATATGCCAATCACCAATGTGGCTTGTATCATATACTTTGAAACAACAATGTTCAATATTGAACTAAATAAACTGCCGAGAGGACTGTGAAACACAGGGATATAAAATATATTAAGGAAAATACTTCAGAGACTTCTTTGCATAAAGAAAAAAGCTTATTTTTTTTACTATTGCCTTCAGTTGCTGACGGCAGCATCTAAGCTCAAATTATCAAAGAGGTTGACGATCAGAAATAGGCACAGTCAGCGGTAAAGATTTAGTACGTCCTTATGTGCGATCTGCCTCTAAGAACCTGTTAGAATTTGTACCATATAACTTGAAATGGTATGACTAGAGCCTTCTCTGTGTCGGCGCCTAGGTTCTGGAACTCATTACCAGACTTTATATTGTATGTAAAGCGCTAATGGACTGTATGGAATTGGCGCTATACAAATGTCTTATATTATTATTATTTGACAACTGACATCTGCGTTACTCAGTTCGCGTGTTACACGCTGATGGCATAGTGCGGGCATACCACAGGTAACCCACACAAAAAGTGAACGGCATTTGACTAACGGATTTGCAATGATATTAATTTATTACATTAACCCTTTGACTACTGAAGGCTTTTGACTGATTTTTAGCTATTTCTGGAGTGAAATAAATCATCCCCCTAAGGGAGACTGGGAGTCGGTTCGGTGCTCGTGGAATGAACTGGTATGCGCTCAGTCACTTGATGCCGTGGGCTTTGTAAATGGTAGTCTGGAGCCACCTATCATAGCTTTTTTGGAATACTGTACAACATTTACTTGCCATTGATTCCAATATGAAGCTATTAGGTGGTATATTTTGTTGAAGAATGAGAATGGTTGTGTTTCCCGACATGCTTTGCAGCCCTAGGGGTTGATTTTAGCTGGCTGTGAAGTGGTTATGGCATGGATGGCTTGGTTGTGGGCAATTGTGAGTGTTAGGAGGCAGAAACTAAGGTTAGTGAAAACTTGAGATCCTATATTTGATGGGAAACATGCATTTTTGTAAGAAATTTTAGAATCTGAGGGGAAATATCTTGTATGTGTCATTTTAGTCCTTTTTCTGAAATGAAATAATGTTAACTGTAGATAACTTCTGCAAAGAAAGTAGGATTCAGGTGAAATGATTCATTGTTAACATGCCTAAGTGCAGCTCTGTGTGATCATTGGTCCATATATTATGCTGTGAAGGCCAATGCTCTTCACATGTAGTAAGACTGACTGCCTCAAAGCCAGGAACCAGTGGAGAGTGTCATACAGTAAAAACCCGCGTATAAGAACCTGGGTTTTAAGAACCTATTAGGCTAAAATGTTCATTTTAAGCACCCTCCACATAAGAACCTATCAAGGCTAAAATTTTAAGTTAGGTTCTTATCAGTGGAGTTGTGGTAAAAGTGCATAGGTAGAAACTGATGAATTGGGATAATCATAATCATCATAATCATCTTGACATAGTACTGTGTGTAAGTCTATTAAGTTTACCATTCAAATAGTTCCTCTACTACCACTCAACTAATATGAAAAAGCTTTCTGACCATCTCAGGCTCTGTGAGAATCACAAAAAATATATCCCAATAAAATAAATACAATAGCAAAATATCAAAACAAATTAAGCTCCTAATGGCCATTCCTCAGCTTCTCAAGTCAATGTGAGATCATTTAAAGTGATAGATCCTTCCTTGAGATGTAGCATACTGTATCAATTGTTTTTGATTATGTGCTGATAGATATACATGAACAATGAGGGTTTTTATCTCGTTGAGTTCCTTTATCTGGTTTCTGTGATCTGCTGAATTTTACTGATGTTGATATTATCAGAAAAGTCCTTCGTAGATAATTTTCTCTTGAGCTTTTCCAGATATGAATGATTAGCCACAAGTCTGTAGTCCACAGGGATTTCAACCCCTTTTCCTTTCCCAGCATTGAGCCTATTTCCAATGCATTCCGCTTCAAGTTCTCCAGAATCATTTAGGAAGTTATAAAAGAGCCTCGACAATTCCTTTGGTACATGACCAACCAGGTTTCCATCTTGGTTTTTGACTGCCACAGCATATTTGTCGTGAGGATTGTCGTGCTCCATCTCGCATGTCAATATTTCACCAATCCGAAGAGATGCATTATCAAGATATGCATGGTAGCCTTGCACAGTTGCTTCAATATACATTTCAAACATATTCATGTTTTTTCTCGTCAATTAAAGTAAGTTTGAAAGACGAATTTCCCTTCTGATTTCCCTTCAAGACGCTATCAAAGATGGCGGGCATTCAGTGGCAGTGGGTATTGACCGCTGACCAATAAGTCTTTCTTGTAAAACTTTATTACAAGGACAAACTGTGGGCTCAATATAAAGAATTTGGATCGCGGGCTCAAAACGAAGGCTGAATTTCTAAAACAAACAATCTTCGCCGGTTTTGAGCCATGTGCAGAGTAGAAAGTAGACATGAATCGTACGCTTTTTGACTGTGGAATCAAGAAATCTGTAGAGACAAGAAAAGGAGAGAAGTTTGACATCACAAGTGTGTTACCAAAGTCTGTAAAATTACCGAACAAGCCAATCGAATGTGAGATTTGCAAAGAATCCTTTGCGGCGAAGAAGTACCTTGATTCACATATACGATGGAAACATGGCAGCGATCTATTAAACATCAAATCCAAACCAGTGATTACTTCCAGCTACACTGAAAGCGGAAAGGTATCTAATAATGAGTGCACACTGGTGCTAGATGACCCGAGTGTGGTGGATACGAGAGAGCACGAGGTGGCAAAACCTGAAAACAGGAGAGGAAGCAGCCAGCGAAGGTCATACACTGTTGAATTTAAGGCAAAGACTCTTGAACGGCTAGACTTTTTCAGTGAACTAAAGGTTAAAAAGAAGTGGGAAAAGGTTGCACAAGAACAAGGAGTTAGCAAGTCGCTTGTCGTAAAATGGAACAATATAAGGGATAAGATAAAAGCCGAATCTGAACGCAACAAGCAAAAGAAAAATGCTGGAGGTGTGAAGTCGGCAAGACAAAGGAAAAAGCTTGTAGGTGACAAAGCAAAGAACAGTGAGAAATATCCCTTGGCATCAGCACGAGTTATTGTTGAATTTAAATTAAGGAGAGCGAAAGGATGCAAAGTATCAAAGCTATGGCTAAAGAAAAAAATGAAATTCAAAATCGAAGAATGCTATGGAAAAGAAGAAGCTTGTAAGTTTAAAGGAAGTGGTAACTGGTTTCAGAGATTTAAGAAACGACATGGTATTTCATTCAGGAGAAGAACAAACAAGAAAAAAGATGCAGCTGATGAGGGAAGAGAAACAATCCAGAAATTTCACCGTGACTTAAGGGAGGCTGTTAAGTCAAGGAGAAGACGAGTTAATTCACAGGATGTGAAGTATGGGCGGTGGACACCACAGAACCGATACAATATAGACCAAGTTCCCCTGCCCTTTGTTGTAGAACAGGACAAAACATATGATGTAACAGGTAACAAGCAAGTTTGGGTTTCTCAACCCTCTTCTGGTCTTGACAAAAGGCAGGCTACACTGCAGCTGTGCATACGGGCAGAGGGAGATCAACATGTAAAACCTGCAATTGTGTTCCGAGGTAAAGGGAACGTGTTTAGTGCTGAGAAAGCCCAATATGATCAAGATGTTGATGTGTATTTTCAAAGTTCTGCCTGGATGGACACCACCCAGTTAAACCAGGAATGGGTAAGAAGGACATTGATACCAGGGATTGGAACTTCTCCCCAAGAGAAAGTCATATTTGCTGATAATGTTGCATTTCAACAAGAGAAGGGCTTTCATGAAATGTGTAGGAAGAATATCAATGCCATCATTTATCTGCTCCCACAAAATCATACAGACAAAGTTCAGCCTATAGATGCTGGGTTTGGAAAACAGATGAAGGCAAAGTTTGGTGAAGCAATGGATAAATGGCTTAGAGGAGGATGATAATTTGGACATGTGGCATGATAGATTAAGTGCGAAGAAAAGGAGAATCCTCATGACACAGTGGGCCGGAGAAGCATGGAGGAAGCTCTCCTTAGACAAGATGTTCGCTAAGAAACTTTTCATGAAGACTGGTTGTCTAATGACAGCTGATGGCTCTGATGATAATATGATCAGACCTCAAGGGCTAGAGCCATACAGTTTTTAATTTTATTTTTCATTCCTCATTTAGAATGGCAGCTTGGAACTAGTTTTCTTGTTATCAACTTTGAAAGGGCATTTCAGAGAACTGACTATGAGTTTGTTTGAACATATGTTTTGTTAAGGACATACAGCCTTTCGGCATTATGGTATAAATGATTACTGTACATTTGATATGTATTACGAGATGATATTTATAATATATTTAAGTGAAATTCATATGAAAATACAGTACAGTATAAGAACCTATTTTAAGAACCTTGGTAGCCTAAATTTGCTTTAAGTACCATTTATATAAGAACCTGTTTAGGCTAAATTGAAAAATTAAGGTTCTTATACGCGGGTTTTTACTGGCCGGTTCAGTAGTCAAAGGGTTAAATCATGGTTATGTTTGTATACTATGATTCCCCTGTAATATAATCATGAAAAAGCAATTATACAATATAACGCACATTGTCTAACGATAACAAACTGCATACATCGGTTTATTAAAAAGCCTGTATAAGATATTGCTTATGATAAAAACACGTACACGTGTTATTAAAATCCTTAACACATAAATGTATAATGAATGCTGCAGTTTAATAATTAAAATGTACAATAATTACTCATCAATAACAAGGCTATTCACGTCCATTAATAATAACAATAACAATCCTGCATAAAATTAATAATAATTGGAATGGTTTCGGCATCTGTAATAATGCTTGTGCTGAAACACAAACCGAATTGTCACAAGTTGTCGTCACTCAACATAACGAAATGTGTCTCATACTCAGTGTCTTTCCACCACTCCGATTTTTAGTCAGGTGGCTTAGCGCAATATTTTGGCTGGATCGTGACAAGAGTGATAAAAGCACCAAATTTGGCACACAGATTCCTTAAGGGTAACTAAACAAAATTGGAAGGGGTGCTCACAAAAATATCACCTTTTACTATGTCGAACGAATACAATCAAAATTGGCTGATTTCTGAATTGCCTGGTTACCAAGCTATTTATCTAAAATCGGATTCTGATCGGTTTATTATCTTGGAAACATAGCATTATTCCAAAAAACAATCCCAAAGGTCTATAGAACTTTGATCACGTGTATACTGATAAATTGTAGTGCATTTGTATCTACCCATAATGCTTTGCGGGCCCTCAAACGCACCCGATTAAATCCCATTAAAAAGACAGGTTGCTGGCTATAAAAAAAGTGCCACTATTGGCCTAATCTGTAATCAGAAACAACACTTATCTGTTATGACATGTAATAATTTGGTTTCTGTTTAAGTGGCCATTCAGAACTTCTTCTTTCCAAAGAAGAAGCGTTGCCTATGAACCTTTTACCGGCAGTACTCTATTGGCTCTCTGTGCAACTACATTTACTGCCGGTAAATTCCCTTTGACACATTTGCAGCGGGAGCAGCGTCCTTTGCAGGAACACCTTATCAGCTCTCTGCAAACGCTTGCAACTGACTTGGGGAAGTAATACCCATTAATTTGGGTCTCCAAAAGCCATCGACTTTGACCCACGAAAACTCCTTAAGAGAAGGAAGATCCTGCTCAGCCTGCTCAGATGATGTCCATATATATACCCGCCTGGTACACAGCCCTTTGAGAATGTTGCAGAAGTGCATCCTGCAATTCAATGTCGATATAGAGGGGAAGTCAATTGACAATTATATATAACAACTCAGTCGTCTCTAGTAAATTGCCGTTTTTGTAGTAATTAAGGGTTTCTTTAGAGTTTAGTGCATCAATAGGCCTTTTGCATCAATTGATCACGTGACGATTTTCCCATAGCAACGCCTTGTGTGGAGGGCAAGCCATTCTAAGACGTGAACGAGCCTTCGTGGTCAAGATTCAGTAAACTTATCGGTCTCCAATTCGGGATTTCTAAACGATCTCCCTTTTTAAAAAGGGTACTTATTAGAGCTAGCTTTGTGTCTCAGTTAGCTCGCCTAAATCATAACACCGTTGACTACGTCTAGAAAATCTTCACTAATTATTCCCCAAAAATGTTGGTAAAATTCCGCTGGTAAGCCATCGGTGCCGGGCGATTTATTTTTAGCAAACTGCCCTAGCGCTGTTTTACATTCTTGTATTGTGATCTTTCCCTCACAAAACTCTCTTGATTCTGCGGATAATCTCCGTTCTAATTTATCTAAGATTAGATCTTGTTGTTCTGTGTCAATTGGTTCTGCGCTGTACATTTCTTAATAAAACCGTACACGTTCATCGAGAATCGCCTGTATATCTGTCACTATTGTGCCGTCTGGTTGTTTAATCGCTCTAATTAGTCTCTGCTGTGCTCGAGTTTTCTCGAGATTAGCAAAATATCTGGTACATTTCTCACCTTCTTAGCACCACTGTGCGCGTACCTAATTATGTGTCCTTGTGTTTCATATATTTCTATTTCTCGTAATTTAGCTTTCAATTCTACAAATCGTTTAATATCGCCATCACTATTACGGTTTTCTAGTTTTTTCATAGTGTTCCGTAATTGTTTCTCTAATTTCTGTTTATATTGTCTTTTGCGTGTTGCCTTTTGTTTCGAATATTCTATGGATATATTTTTGATTTTGTCTTTTCCGGCCTCCCACCACTCAAGTAAAGTGGGGTAGTCGGTTTTTAGCTGTTGCCAGCTCGTCCAAAACTCAACAATTTTATCGTTAAATCATTTATCTTGCAGGAGGGAGGTATTCAGTTTCCAAACGCCTCGCCCCCGCCTAACCTTTCCGGTTGCAATGACCACATTCACCAAGTTGTGGTCGCACGAAAGCGGGAAGGCTTCTATATCGGCACTTAGAACGTGATTTGTTTTATCACTATCTAAGTAGAAGCGGTCTATGCGGCTCCGAGCCCCGCTAGAAGACAGAAATGTAAACCCCTTTGTTTCGGGCTTGAAAAGTCTATAAATATCGACCAGTTGTAATTTTGAGGTGACCGTTTTTAGTTTCTTATAAGTGTAGTCCTTATAATTCCGAACGGTATCTGTATCTAATTCCGTATCCGTTATGCAATTGAAGTCCCCACCTACTACGTTGATACTGTTGCCATTTCTATCTATAAATCGTTCGAAAGTTTCGAAGAATTCTTTCCGGTTTTTAACATTTATTCCTCCCGTATACATTGACAAGGTTAAATTCCTGTCCATGTATAACTGCCTGATTCGACCACAATCATCGGTTTTAACTTGCTGGATATCTACGCCAAGGGAGTGATTGAATAAGATCCCTACTCCCGCTTCCCTACTGGTAGACATATTGAAAGCGCATTTTCCTCCCCAATCGGAGGTCCATGTATCATTATCAATATCTTCCCCAAAAATTTCTTGCAAGAAAATTACGTAAAATTGTCGGAGTGAATTAAAAGTCAAAAGTCGCTTAGTTCTATCGCGCAGACTACGGATATTGATAGAGGCTAACTTAATGTTTGACACGAATTAGTTATATAAGAATTAAGAGTTCGTTTACCTGTAGTAGCTGTAGCATGGCTATACTTCTATCACAGCTAGTGCGATCTCGTAAATGTGTGATTAACAAGATATTATTGCTACCTTAAGCTTTCTTATGTCCTTTCTGTTTACGGTTTTTCTTTTTGTTTGGCGAGTCGGGTGTCTTCACATCTTTGCTGAGCGGTCTTTTAGTGCTGACTGTTTCGGCATCCATGTCGCTCTCATCTTCCGAAGTCTCGAAAGGGGCATCTGCAGTTTGTTCTTTGTTGTCTGCGGGTTGCGTGGGTTCTGCCTCGGTTTCTTTGGTTTCTTGCTCTTTCTCTTTTTCTCCAAAGACAAAAGGTTCTCCGTCTTTGGCCTTAGCCCAGAACTCGGTTCCTGCTATCCAGTCACTAGGGTTGGTGGTCTTTTGTTGGCTAGCGGTGTCTTTTGCTGGCGGCAGTTTCACACTAAGTGACTCTTGTTTCTCTGCACTCTTGTTCTCAGTAGGGGGCGGAGGACTGTGTTTGTCCCCTATATAGGTCCAATATTGCCTTTGCCTTATTCTGCTCTTTTGCCTCTCTCACAGGGCAGTCGCGACTGTAATGTCTTTCTCCACCACAGTATCCACAAGTCGGAATCTGTCCCTTGTGTGTTACACGGCATCTGTATGATCCGATTCTTATGAATGACGGGATGTTCTTTATAATCTCCATATGTACGATCCGTACACCAGTTTCGATATTGGTTCCCTCGTACAGTTGTCTCTTGACCTCTACTACCTTTCCGTAAGCTTCCATCGCCGATCCGATCGGTCCTGAAGCCATTTCAGATGGTAAATAGTACATCTAGACGTAGGTCATCTGGTAACCTAGAGGCCGGGGGAAATCTTCGCGTCTTTATTTCGGAAGCCGTCTTGTAGTAGCGAAGGAATTAGCTGCTCATTCCGTAGGATTAGATCAAGGTTGTTGCCTGGTAATTCTTGAATACATTTAACTGAATCTCTCGGTAGCTGTTAACATATCTCTTGGATGAAGACCGGCACTTCAGGAGGTTCCGAGAAATGAAATCTCACTGATGTTCGCCTTTGGAGCGCCAATTCCTTTGTTTTTGTTTCATTGGTATTCATTTGCTCGTTTCTCGGTGGCTTAAAAATAGCTGCTACTGCGGCATAACTTGCCATTCTTATTCTAAAAACTAATTCCCACAACTGTAGGGACGTTTGAAGCAAGAAAGGTTCTCGCTGGGAGGCTGAAAATTAAAATTTTACGGAGCAATCCGAAATGAGACAGTTGCTCCCGCGTCAGGTAATTTTTTTTTAATGTTTTACTCTAGGTCACCCCAAGGGTGCCGTAAGCAATAGGAGGGCCACCAGGCGCCAACAAGCTACGGAATCGAACCGTACCCCACTACACCGACAGACGATCACAAACGATCACCACAGACAATCTCTCTGCTCGGCTAAAAACATTAGATAATCCGTATGATTCAATCTCACTTCAGGTGCTGATAAATAGGCGGTGCATGGGCGTCCGTCCAGGTAATACATTTTCACTTTTCGGTCTTGAACCTAAATTCTCCTGTGGATAACTTGGCTTTTCTGGTTTGGAGCGCACTGATTTTGCATAATTTCCGCGATGCTGGTCCGCTACATTCGTCATCTCATTCTTGGAATTTCCTGCTCCATTGCTGGCATCCATCCCTGAAAGAAAAAAAGAAATCTTCTCAAACACCCAGAAATTTGTACACTGAGATTGGCCAAAAGGCCGAGAAACTAGTATTCTAGGCATTCTTATTACTCCATTCGTATTGTTGTACTATGATCGTATTATTCACTAACGCGCACTAGAAAAGACAAGACAATTGGATACAAGTTGGTTGTTCGGGGACGAGCTCGAACGCAGGTCCCCGCTACCAGAAATTATACGCTCGAGTTACCCACATTTGGGGTAATCGCAGGGGTCAACCCAATCGAAGTGCAATGAAAGGGCCTCGCCCTGAGAGGACTGCCTTCATGATCACAGTTGCCTCCCGCGTCAGGTAAGTTTTTTTGTTGGTATTTTTATGATAGTCATGACACCACCCATCAGGGCAATGCCATGCTGACAAAATACAGAGGTCACCAGACGCCAAACTCGCTGAGGAATCGAACCTCACTCCATTAGCCCGAAGGCTGACGTACATTTGAACCCGAAGGTCCATCTGGGCCCGCATCAAAGTTGCACCCATCATCTGCAGGGCCCGAGCGATTAACGCTAGATGCAAAAACATTAGGACCCGAAGGTCTGACAAGACACGACGGTCTGACATTTCATTTAACCGCACCCGCATCAAGTTTTGCAACCATCATCTGCAGGGCCCACACAAAACAAAGCCCACCGACCAAACACGACGAACCCCAGCACGTAACTCCACCGAGAGCCACGCATGCCGGGCACCCCCAGCCAGCCTTATTCTTAAGGCTATAGTACCAGACTCCCTTTCGGGGGAGAATGGCACCCAGTAGTCAGCGGTAACCCAACACGTTTCAAACAGCAAAGCACACACCAGAGCCATCGCGAAGGACGACAGGAACTGACAAAACAAACACAGTACAAACACAAAAGCCCGAAGGCAAGCCCGAAGGCTAACACGTGAGCCCGAAGGCCAACGAGGATGGGAACTAATCGGCCGGAACATCCGCACCAAAAAATCCCAAACCCCGGATACAACCGTCATCCACAAGCAAACACGCCTTTGCCCGCTTCAGGTAAGTATGACTTGCCTAACGCACGGTAAAATTACCTCGCGTCCGTGACGTACGTATTCCATGTGGGAGCGCGACGACGACCCTCCGTGCCTCTCCCTCTTCCGTGCCTCTCCCTCTTCCGTGCCACATACTTGTACCACCCTGTACGTTATCTGTAAAGGAAAAGGATTTGTTCGTCCAGTTAGTAGGGAAGTTGGGTTCTTCCCAAAGGAAAGGGGGCCATACTCGGAGGTAGTGCAATACCGAGACGACCCGTGGCTGGGACGAGGCAAGCCTCTTTTCCACAGCCTAATTCCAAAAATCAGTTTAATATATGAGCTACTCAATGAGCAGCGTATCAGATATTAAAGGGGCCGTCTCACCCACAGTGCTTAGCGTGCTTTTGTTATTGTTTATATCCGGGACTTTGACCCTTATTCACGGCGGGAAGCTCACGAACTAAGCATATTCTTTATGTTGGTTAGCCTGAATTTCAAGAGGAGACGGCTGAAATTCAGGCTATATGTTGGTGACATGATAATTTTGATTTGAACATGGATGACCTTAATGAAACTAACAGTACCTTACAAGTTGAATGTGAAGCCAACAAAGTGTTATACAGCAGTACTTGGCTGTACTATAACATTTACCGCTCACCCGTCGCTGCTATAAACAGAGAACACTCTCTTCGGGTAATACTAATATTTATGAAAGCGAGAGTTTTTTTTACTTGCAGACAGAGAGAGAGAAAGAGATCTCCTAGCAGGCAATCTCGTTGCTGGCAGTAGCAGAGAACCAGTTCAAGAGAGAACAGTGAACGAATTACAGCTCGATCGTTTCAATGGGAAATTATTATCACGGCGGCTCTGTTGTCAAATTTTGTGCGAGTCATAAACTTTGATCGATCATCTCGGCGAAATCACGGCGTGAAAGCCCTTCGAAACCAGAGAGAGACCTGTTTCCACAAGTTAAATGCCGAAGCCCTCAAAATGATTTTAGGAAATTGTTCAATTCTTTTCGAGTCGACCAAGCGGAGTTTCGTTGCCTATAATATTTTGTTCACTATAATATTTACCGCTCACCCGTCGCTTCCAAACCCTGTCATCAGTACTATAAACAGAGAATAATAATTATGAAAAGAGAGGTTTCTCCCTTCGGTTTTATTTTTCCCTGCAGAGAGAGAGAGAGATCATCTGCTAGCAGTAAATCTCATTGCTGGTGCCAGAGAATCAGTTCAAGAGAGAACAGTGAACGAATAACAGCTCGCTTGAATAGGAAATTATTATCATGCAGCTCGATGGCTTTGTTTGTCAAATTTCGTGCGAGTATAAACTAAAAATGATCAACCAGGTGAATCCGAAAATCTCGGCAAAATCACTGTCTAAAAGCCCGAATTCCGCCCTTTGAAACCAGTGAGAGACCTGTTTCCACAAGTTAAACGCCAAAGCCCTGAAAATAATTTTAGGAAACTGTTCTTCAAGTGGAGTGTGGTCACGTAAGCCAGCCACGGTGTTCAAAAACTCAAGTCGGCTCAAAGATAGTAGATACTCGAACTAAGCGCTAATATATCTTTACATATAAAGATTAATGGTCAGAATAGCTTCTCCATGTTGTAGGTGGAAATCGTGGACACAAACGGACAATTGTTTCCTTTCGTTGAGGACGAACGAGACTGGCACCATCAGAGAACTACGGCCACCTGAAATAAAACTAAAATTTGCATGACCAAATAATTTAAAACACTTAAATAAGAGGCTCAATAGGAAGAGCAATAAAAAAGGTTCAACCTAGTATGATTTTTTTACGATAGCTGGAAGGATGGCAGAGATGTAGAGAAGATTAAAATCACTGCCATAAAAGTCTGGATTTCGATGGCATCGAAAATGGCCGCAATGCTATGTGAGCGCGCTAAGCACTGTGGGTGAGACGGCCCCTTTAAGCTGATAAGAACAGAGGTACAACTGTATTTTATTGATAACAAATCAATTAAAAAATTAAATTACAGCCTAATTTGCCCTGTGAGGAACGGCCTCCCTAAAACTAAACGTAGTAGGGGTGGCCCGGAAATTATAATGTTTCTTGTTAGCGTAATCACCTCGGGAATATTTACAATAAAGTATATAAAAATATATATATATACACAAGTATCCACACTAGTTGGTAAAGAGTTAACCTATTATAGGTTACTCTGTATAGCGAAAACTTATAATATTAATGTAGATAGCCACACTAGGTGGTGAAGAGTTTACCTATTATAGGTTGCTCTGTGTAACGAGAAGTATTAATATAAATAGCCACACTAGGTGGTAAAAAGTTAACCTATTAAAGGTTACTCTGTATTTTAAATAATTGATAATAATAACTAATATTAATTTGTTTTTGTTATTACCGTAAAAAAAGGTATTTTAAATAATTAAATACCTTGTGTGTATAGCTATTAAAGTTATATATATATTTATAATAATACGAGTATCGTGTATTGATCACACTGAATATAAGCCGATAATATATATATATATATATTTGTTCCATGTTCGATTAGGCGACCACAGGCTAAGCGTTTAAAACCAGTGGTCACTTAATAGAAAATGGGCATAGTGTGAAACAGCTAATATTTGTATGCATCTTTGCCACATGTTCGATTAGGCGATCACTGATAAGTGTTTATGTAGAACTTCAATGAACCAGTGATCATCCAATAGAAAATGGGTACAATATCAGGGATAGGCAAAATAAGAAAATATAATACAAAAATAACAGATTCGTCCGTAATAATAAAATATTGTTAAAAATTAAAAAGGATAATTAGGGTGTCGGTAACAGAGAGTCAGTCTAAGAGACAGCAGTGGGGAAACGTATTGGGGAAGGAAAAAAATAACATTAGGTAAATATAATCTGAGAAAAAAAAAATCATAAAGTACCATTGGGGGGAACCCAACATCGTGTATCCGCGACAGAGGCATGTAGCCTTGAAACACCGGTCATATTTTCGACAACGTCATTATGACGTCATATTATTTAATACATGCCCTTAGAAAAAAGCCTTTGAGTGATTTTCGAGTTTTAATGATGAAATGTACTAGTCTGGCAAACAAAAGTCACATTGTTTTCTTTTATTGATTTTTTAACAATAGGCAGCCTTATTTAGGTACGACTCCTGACGTCACTAAATGTGACGTCATAGCAACAGTCATTCCTCTATAACTTTGGCTGTAATCGTCGTAGAATGTTCAAATTTTCACCAAATGAATGTGTGTAATGAAAGCCTTTTGATGGAGTAGTCTGTTTGTAACGTTTATTAAAGGGGGAATTTCACCAAAAAAGGAGGCATCGCTTATGACGTCACAACGACGCCTCATACAAACATAAAACACTTAAAATATGTAGTTTCATTTTGTTACCAAGTCACGAACATTTCTTCAAATTTAAACTATAAGTAAAGAAATGGTGCTAATTTCAATTATTTGGTCACGTTTATTGATGCCGTTTTTGACGTTCTTTGTCCCCGCCGTGCGACGGACGTTTTCAAGTTGAGTAGGTTTTCTATCGCGAGGAATAAGAAGTAATCAAACCGTCCATATCACAGCAATCTCACAAGTTAGTTCACACTAGGTCGTAACTCCAGAGTGTTAAGTCTTTCCCCTTTAATATTTATTAGAAATTCCATGTTCTGATGTAGTTTTACAGCTGTATGGTCATATGTTTCGATGGCATTAACAAGCCTTCGAGCTCCGCTCAGGTCATGGTGGACGAAGATTGAAACGACTGGATGCAAAAGGGTTTTTGAGAGCCAGAGAGAACTTCTATAGCTTCAAACGTATAATGAGGATTGCTCACAAGGCTATCGTGTGTGAGTCCCTGGAGTTATTTGGGCTTCAGGGAATTCTTTCTTGGAGATTTCGCAGAGTCTCGACAGCATAACTTGTAGTGCGAAGCTGTCCTTTGTCACGGAAGTGCACAAAATTTCAAAATCAAGTCTGTTTTGAACTCTGAAAAGAGATCTAACTGGGCAAATTCTGTCACATTTCTCCTACAATTAGTTCAGTATAATACAGTGTGTAGTTCTCTCGTGTAGAAAAATTAGCACATTCTATTAAATACTTCATGTTCAAAATTTTAAAAAGCTACCACAGTCAGGATTTGGGCTCTCAAATTCTCAAAACAAAGCTCTGTTTCAAATTCTGAAAAGAGATATATTCGGCCAAATTCTTTCAGCTTTCTCCTACAAGATGTTCCGTATTATAGTTGTCTCCTGTAGAAAAAAATACAACATTCCGTGAAAGATTTGTTGTTCAAAACGTTAAAAAGCTACGACGTAATATTGCTGGATGGTATGTGTACTTCCGCTGTCGGCAAGTTTAGTACGGTCGAGTGCGTATATTTATAGCTGGATTAGACTAGTTTGTTCTGTAGCCAATAATCACTTATATAGATTCAAACTTCTGTTGATTGCTCAGAAGACTATGGTGCCTGACCTCCTGGGATTATTGTGGAATGAGAGATTGTTTTCTGTAAGATTTCCTACACGTTTGCGACCATAGTTCTGCGTGGCAGAAGTGCGTAAAAGTGAACTACTTCAATTTTTCTGCTTTCCTGCAGTCAATATATACAATGTAGTCATTCAGTATAGCTCCAAACGTATCACGATTGCCTTTAAGGCTATCGTGTGAGTTCCTGGGAGAGTTCGTAGAGTTTTGACAGCATAGTGTAGCCCAAACTGTCCTTTAGTTATAATATATATAAATTGAACAGTGTAAATAAACTTGAACTTGTCACGAAAGCGTGTAGACTGACTAGCGCTCTTACAAGTTCGATGTACGGCCTCTCATGCACTCGATAAGAACTTCTATAGCCTCAAACGTATGACGACTGCTCACAAGGATATCATGTGCGAGTTCCTGGATTTATTTGGGCTTCAGGGACCTCTTTCTGGGATATTTTGTTTACAGCATAGTGAAACTCCAAGCGTTTTTGCATATATTAAATTGCTCAAAATCCGCACATGCGCAGCTCATGACCGTGCCCCTTTAAGTTGACTCATGCATAAGGTCTCATTTCGTTGGCAGAAGGCCCAGTAAAATATAAAGTGATCGACATCTTAGAATTACCGTGGGAAAGGACTCATGTGTGTACTTCGGATCGGAATGATCTCGGAAAGCAACCATACAATTTCACGAAGAACACACACTCGATCAAATACTTGTAAATAAGAGTAAACGGATTCTAATTCTACTTTAGAATTGAGGTACAATTTTAAACTATACATTTATATTTGTGATTTATTACACTCCCAGTATTTTATTCTGCCTTCGTTCAACGCTAGACTTCGGCGTGAGACATGTTTGCGAGTCAAGTGGCCAAGTATTCCCGGGAAACCAAACCTTTTGTGCAATACAGAACCTTGTAAACAAGTCCATCATTTCATAAAGTTGATTTTTCTGCCATCACAGTGTGTAGTCTCCGTGTAAAAACTTATGCAGCTCTGAATGCCACTCGCCCGACAACTCACAGTTCCTCAAAACTCATCCCCGAGGCTTCCTCGATCGTATTCCGAACAGCATACGATTTGATATTGATTGATTTTTTGCTAACGGCTAGCTAGCTAGCCATAATTCGCCCACCTCACGCAAAAACTCGTTCCTGCGCATGCGCGCATCCACGAGTTAAAAAGGGGCCCCCGGCTTATGTTCTACCGGGGGTTATCCTTATTATTATTATTTAGGTTAATACTAAGGTCGTCGCTGTGCCCGGCGAAAATGCCCTTGCCTGATTTCTCGGAAGGCAGTGAGTCGGCCTGTATTTACGTTTTGTTGTAGCCCGATCTGCAGTGGGAACTACGGGACCTGCTGCCCGGGTTTACCGGGACTTAGTGCCTGAAATTTCTCACTGGAGAGCGGGCACTTCGTATTATTTGTTTTTGGTTGCTTTACTGATGTTACGTGTTGTTGCCAGGTCTACAGTGGGAAGTCCGAGACTTACTGCCCGGGGTTGACGGGACTTAGTGCTCGAACCTGCCCCACTGGAGAGCCAGCAACATTACACGGGTCTTTATTTCGATTTTGACTATAAGGTCGTCACCCCGTTTAGCGCAGAGAACATCGTTGATGCCCCATTGCTTGTGCGGAGTGAGTCGGCCAGGGCAGATTGAGCTGGCGTATAGCTTGTCTGCGCTTCGAATGCGTTGCCTTATTGCAGTTTTAGCGAGAATAATTATGTGCTCTGGTCTGCTGACTTTCTGATCAAACAGTGATTTATTGCGAGCATCCCAGAGGCACCAGGTAATTAATTTAAGGATGTAGGCCACCAGGTTTGATTTGTTTCGGTTAGGTTTACTCCAGGATAGGCCCAGATGTAGTAATAGCGTGGCTTCATCGTATGTAAGCGATTCAACGTAGATTTGTTCGGCGATGGGGAGACCCCAGTCCCAAACTTTCCTCGCAAAGGCGCATGTAAGAAACACGTGCTTTAATGTTTCGGGTTTGCCGCAGCGATGGCAGTTTGCTGAGAACGTCAAGCGGAGGTGCGTGGTTAGAAAGTTCGCTGTGCGCTGTGCACGTGCGTACAACCCGGTGTCTGATTTTCCACGTCAAATCCCTCTCCCAGTTCGTACTTAGACCCCCGTAGGTGTGACTCCAAACTGTACGCCAGGGGATTCCCCGGTTCAGATTGATTTCCCACCTCGATTGGGCCTTCGTCGTAACAGCGAGAGTTTTGACGAGTTCAGCAAAGATATTTTTCGACTGTAGGGGAGCTGAAATCACCCAAGTTTTGATTTCGCCCAGGGTCTGGAGGAAATCGTTGTAATAAGCCGGGCGATATCCTGGAGCGGCGACTGGCATAAAGTTACCTTTAAGCCATAGCCACTCTGGCCTTATTGATAGCTTACGGCTGGTCCAATACCGCGCTAGGTAAACCCATTTACTTGTTGTATCTGGATCGCCCACCGCTGCTATCCATTTGAATTGGAGAGCCTTGATTTTACAGGGTATGTGAGTTACCGCTTGGCCTCCCCTCTCCCGTGGTTCTACGCATGTATCTCTGCTAACTTGAGCTGTTTTGCCTGACCAGAGAAAATCCCAAATCAGTTTGTTGATTTGCGTGACTATCGGAGCTGGCATTTGTAGCACAGTGGCTGTGTACCACAACTTGCTGGCTCCGAGAGTATTGAGAATGAGAGTTTTCCCTTTGAGCGATAGCGTGCGTCCACGCCAGGGATTCAAGGTCTTTTCGAATTTTTGAACCCGTGTGGTCCAGTTAAATTCGGTTAGGTCTCCGAACCCATGCCAAATTCCCAGAATTTTGATTTTATCTGGTCGCCAGTTAATATCCACCGGCCTTTGTTTCGATCCACGCGAGGAACCGATCCAAAGGCCTTCGGACTTTGTTTTGTTTAGTTTTTCCCCCGAGGCTTGTTGGTATATTTTGATGAGCTCGAAACTCTTACTGATCGAAAATGAATTTCGCAATAAGAGAGTCATGTCATCGGCGTATTGACTATTAATAGCCGTCACGCCAGCCGCGGGAAGTGGAAAACCCTCGATTAGCGGTTCTAGTCTGATCGCATTGCCTAACACTTCTGCACATAAACAGTACAAAAGTGGGCTTAAAGGGCAGCCTTGGCGTACTCCGCGATGTAAGTTAAAATAACTAGTGAGCCAGCCGGCTGCCTTAATGTTATTGTACAGAGTTTTGATCCACTGTCGAAACACTGGACCAAAATTCATTTGTTCTAGTACTCGGTCAAGAAAATCCCTATCGACTCGGTCGAAGGCCTTCTCTTGATCGAGGGCTATGATTGCCCCGTGAAGGTTTTTGGCTTCGGCATAATCAAAAACATCCCTTATGAGAAAGTTGTTTTCGAATATGCTTCTACCGGGAACACCGCATGTCTGGTCCGGATGTAAAACGGTAGGCAAAACCGCTTTGAGGCGATTAGCTAATGCTTTCGTGCCGATTTTGTAATCGACATTCAGCAAAGAAATTGGCCTCCAGTTTTTCAGAAGAAAGCGATCGTCTTTCTTGAAGAGGAGAGCGAGAATACTTTGAGTTTGCGACTCTGAAAGTTGTTGGTTTTCGAAGCAGTAATTTAGAATTTTTACTAGATCCGGTCCTAGGTGACCCCAGAAACGTAAATATAATTTGCCTGTCTTCATTTGATCGAGTGCTTCTCGGCATTCGTTCAAATCAAGAGGCCTTTCCAAAGTATTATTTTCCTCTTCAGAGAATTTCGTTTCTAATTTAGAAAGCAAGAAATCTTGGGACTTGGAGTCCGTTGGCTCTGTTGTGTACAGAGTTGTGTAAAACTCCCTGACTGCCGCCAGGATGTCTCGAGTAGAAGTCACAGTGTGCCCATGTGGCGATTTAATCGCTGTGATTGTGTTCTTCGTTTTTGTCTTGCCTTCTAAATTAAACAAAAACCTTGTCGGTTTTTCTCCTTCTTCGATCCACTTAGCTTTAGAGCGGATTTTAACTCCCTCGAGCGTTCGAGTGTGTATTTGTTCGAGTTCTGTCGTGATTTGCTGTAAGCGTTCTGTGTCTGTGTTGTGTTTGTTTATGTTTTGAAATTCACGCTCGAGTTCCGCTCTATGTGAGCTTCTTTGATTAGCTAATCGCAACGAAGCAGAGATAGCTAGTTGTTTTAGGCGAAACTTCCCGAGATCCCTCCAAACCCTTTTGTCTGGGAACTAGTGCTGTTTCGCCTGCCAGGTTGGCCAGAAAGCTGTAACAGCGTCGCAAAAAAACCGAAACATTAAATTTCCAAACGCCTCGTTCCCGTGGCTGAGTGTTTGGAAGTGAAAGGCGAAGATAAACAGACGCGTGGTCTGAGAACGGAAATGGTTTGATGTTGCAAGACTGCAGCAAAGGTTTATATGTTTCCGCGACATAGATTCGATCGATCCTCGTTCCCACAGACCGGTCAGGTTTGATAAACGTGACGGCGGTGCTAGTGGGTTCGAGGGCTCGAAAGATATCTGTTGCCCCGAAACGTTTGGTGTAATTTTGCAGCGCTAGGATTCTCCCGTCGCCGCTAAGGGGATTACCTCCCCATTTATCTAAATTTAAGTTTGCAATGCAGTTAACATCCCCTGCGATAAGCGCTGGCACTCCGGCGTGAGAGAATTCCCACAACCGTTAAAGTAAACAATTCTCTCAGTCGGAGTGGATTGTTGGGGGCATAAATATTATTGAATTGTAGTTTGTTTTCTTCGACCTGAATCAGAACACTGAGGAACCGGCCCTCGGTGTCTCTCTTAAGGCCGAGAAATGTAAAATCAAAATTAGGTTTGAATAAAATTCCGACACTGCGTGCGTGCGGGGAGCCGCAGCTGCAGAAAGCTTTCCCTCCTTATTCTTTTTCCCAAGACAGCATTTCTGTCTGGTTCGAAACATGTGTTTCTTGCACGAACGTGATGTCGCAATTTTGAATTCGAATAGCTGTAAATATGTTGTCACGATTGACAGCCTCGAGCATGCCATTAACGTTAATTGTACACACTGAGACTGCCATTGTGACGCTAAGCATAATAAATAAATAGGTTAAAGCCCTACTTAAGCAAACCTGGTGACCTGCCATTGTGAAAAGGAACGAATTAAGAGTATAACCGTTCAAAGGTGGTTGAAAACAAATCCTGCAAAGTTGCTCGCCCTCTGTCGAACGGAGTTCCCTTTAGGGCTGACCGAGCGTTGCAGGTTTTCTTGGCATCCACAATGCCTTCCTTCCGGCCCTTGGCGTTGGTGTAGTCTCCAAATTTCCATTGGAAGTAGAGGCCACGTGCACTTTCTCTGGTGTGACTGAGGGGAAGGAGGCCATTTTGGGCAGGCTTTCGATGAAATTCTGCATGTTTTCGGCGGTTTTCCTCCTTTACTCTGTCTTGGTAGGGCTGTCTGTCAGCAGTTTGCGTTTTACCGCTGCTGGGGGGTCGATTTCGATCGCGGTTTCATCTTCTAAGGTTGGAAGGGGTTTGTTCTCCGCCACGCATGGTAGCTCCACGGGGGGCGAAGGTTTGTCCACGGGTGGCGAAGGGTCTTTGTTGTCGGCTTTGTGTTCATCCAGCAGTACTCTGGTTTTGTCCAGCTGTGTGGGCTGTTTGTCTGGCTCTTCGGTGGGGACCTTTCTGGGCTTGGCCCGGCGTTGTAGAGGGCATGCTTTTGTACCACATGCTCCATGGACGAGCAGCGCACACAGCTGGCTGGCTGACCTGTGTATTGAAAACTGATGGAAATACCCTTGTATGTGATGCGGGCTGGTATAACTGTATTTTATTTCAATAAAGAAATTAAAAAGATACATTTGAGTTTGAGTTGCCCCGTGGGGGCCGGCCTCCCTATTACCATAGAGGTAAAAGGGGTAATAATCGGCCGGGTAATTATATAGTGTTTACAATGTAGCATTATGCCTCGGGATTTAAATTTATACTTATATGTTGTAATTAGGTTACTGCCACACTAGGTGGTTAAGAGTAATTCAATATAAGAACACTCTGTATAATAGGTAATCTAAAATTAAAGACTATGTAATAGCCACACGGATGTGGTAAAGAGTACACCATACGATGGTTACTCTGTAGTTAAAGGTAATTATAAATGATATCTTTTTTTGGGAAATTATGTTGACATGGCCAATGTGGCAGAGGGTATATTTTAAGAAAAAGGACCCTGTAGATAAGTTTATCTATATAATATCGAATCTAAATATATAGAATATTTCCATTATTAAAACTCTATATTGACACAATAACTGTATTATTTCTTAAGTACCGTGTTCAATTAAGCGATCATTTGTCAGGCGTTTATGTAGAACTTTACTAGGACCACTGATCACTTAACAGAAAACGGGTATAGTTCTAAAGGCTAGGCTATATACAATAAATGATATACGAATTTGTATGGCAAGCGCAGTACAATCTGTAGTACAACCAATTAAGGCGGCCAACCAGAAGGACTGCGCTAATAATTGCATGTATCTTTGCACAATGTTCTATTAGGTGATCACTGGTTAAGTGTTTATATAGAACTTTAATAGACCAGTGATCACCCAATAGAAAATGGGAGCACTATCAGGGATAGGAAAAATAATAGAATATAAAACAAAAATAACAGATTCATTCGTAATAATAAAATATTGTTAAAAATTAAAAAGATAATTAGGGTGTCGGTAACAGAGAGTCAGTCTAAGTGACAACAGTGGGGGAACGTATTGGGGAAAAAATACTAAAATTAGATAAATATAATAAAGTACCATTGGAGGGACCCCAACACCATATACCCGTGACAGAGGCATGTCGCCTTCAAACACCGATCACAGACATCTAGATGCCTGTGACTCAGAGAAAGCCCTGAACGGCACATGGAGGGGGTCCGTCATAGTTCCTTAATGATCAGAAATAAGAGGGGACCAAATGGATGTGGCGCGGCAAACACTCAGCAATAATAATAACAAGTTTGAAATAATAACAAGTTTGAAATAATAATAATTTGAATATGTAGAGTCAAAATTAATCAGAGCTACACCTTCCCCGACTCAGCCAGACACCGCCTCTTCCATATTGCATAGGAGCCCCTCAGAGCAATTGCACTGCACTCCTTGGCGACTCTGCCACTTTGACGTATCTTAATACCAAGGGCGCGCAAGGCTTGGTTATTGGCAGAGTCCCAAGAGCCCAGAGAGCCAACCAGTACTGCATGGAGTTCTACAGCGAAACCTGCAGCAGATAGTTTTTGCTTGATACCGTCATACTTTTGAACTTTGATAGATCTTGCTTGTTCAAAAGCAGACATGGTACTCTCAAAGGGGCAGGCGACATCAATTACCACGGCCGTTTTCTTCACACGATCGATAACAACAAGATCTGGCCGTAGCAATGGGTCATCGGAGAACTCCTGGAGTGCTTTGTCCATGCGAATCTCTGCATCCGAGGATACAGAGGCATTCGAGGCATTCACACTTGATCTTAGCCAAAAGGCTGAGAAGCGATGCCCTTCTCCAGAATGGGGGACGGCGTCGCCAAAAGTCGCACTGGCCATGTTGGAGCGAGAGCACAAAACAACGACAAATCTGCGTGTGCACTATGGCACGCTACAGCAATCGAGCAAGGCCGTGCGGCAAGCACTAGTGATGCACTGTCAGTCAGTGCTGCCTGACAACCACGTTTTTCACATGTTTTCCAACTTGCCCAACTCTCCCCCGAATGCCCCGAAATGTCCCGAACCCAACGCAACCATTCTACAAAGCTCCCCTATAAAATAGATTCTAGTGTCCTCCAACTTCTGTCTACGGCCATACCCTCGGGAAAACACCGGTTCTCGTCCGATCACTGAAGTAGCCCGATCGGGCGAGGTTAGTACTTGGATGTGTGACCGCCTGGGAATACCTCGTGCTGTAGAATATATGCTCTGCTTCCTGCTGCTTGCTGCTAGTTTTCGGCGTCTTCGTTTCTATCCCCCCTCCCCACTATTTGGGGGGGCGCTACTGAATCGTAGTCTTTACGGCACAAACTGGTCCAGAACCATCTTAACCACTCTAGTCCCCGTCTCCATAGTCTGGTACTTCTTGTCCTTCTCACGGGACACTGACTTTACTTTCCCGTAACGGGACATGAGAGATTGTAGATCCTCATCAGGGACTTCATAGGGCAGCCTGTATATGTACACTGCCATGGACCAGTCGTCCGCAGACTGAATATTGGCCCATACGTGGCCAATCGTGATGCCTTGTATCAGAAAGAGTTCAGCCGATTCCCGGTTGAAGTGCGTAACGCGCACTGTGTACGCCCACTCAGCTGGGTGCAGGCGATCTGGGCTGAGGGTACTACATCATGGAGATACTCCTGGAAGACCTCTCTTGTTATTTTTGGTACTCCCTTCACGTTCACATATAAAGAGGGAATGTGAACAATAACGGTGGTAGGCCGGCCAATTCTTGACATCACAAGATCATCCTGTACATCTATCTGCTCGGGCTGCTTGAGCGAACGTCCAGGGAGGCGAAGATGACGTCATCGGTGTAGAAACTCTAGTCTCTGATCTAGGCCGGAACATCCGCACCTAAACCTCGGATAAGAGCGATACAAACCCCAACGAACACGTAAAACCAAAATTGATTTCCCGCGTCAGGTAAGTTTTTTGTGTTTTACTCTAGGTCACCCCAAGGGTGCCGTAAGCAATAGGAGGGCCACCAGGCGCCAACAAGCTACGGAATCGAACCGTACCCCACTACACCAACAGACGATCACAAACGATCACCACTAACAATAACTACGGGGGAAACCAGACGTCACGAGAAAAAATACTGGACAATACAAGTCAGACTTGGCACAGGACTATCACAATTAGTCAGTTTAGTTTTTTGTTACAACAACAGCATGACACTTGCCAGCCGACAAATGCCAACTGCAAACACCAAAGAAATTTACTGTCGAGTCCACGAGGGACCCATCGCTACTTACCACATACTAAGAGAGAACACTTAATATGGAGCAGACCGTGGGGGTTTCTTGAGGGACTTATCCGGGCCACACGCGAAGCGTCGCATGGTGATCCTGCTTTTTTGAAGAACTATGGTGCCTTCATCAGGGGCAGCCGGGACAGAAGGGGGTGTCACCGCAGCAGGAGGAGCAGGAGTGGCCAGAGATGGTGAAGGTACTCCTGCCTCGATGATGTCTGCCTGAATGGCGGCAAAACTCGCCCAGTCATCACTATCGTCTTCAGAAAAGATATATTCCAGGACAGGGTAGGCTAGCTCCGCGGGAGAAGGTGCTAGAGGCGCGGGAGCAGCCTCGACCTCACGGGTCACAGTGGGAGGGGCAGGTACGGTGACAACTGGCAGTTCCATGGGTGGTGTTTGGTCTACATGTATCTCAGCCACAGCCTCAGCAACAGCTTCGTCGACCTCGATGATTTCTGGCGGAGGAGAGGCAGGGATGCCCGGATCCGCCTGGCGCAGGGGACACTTGGATCGTACATGTCCTTTCCTCCCCACAGAAGAAACACACGCCCTTCTTGGGACACGCACGGGCCAAGTGTCCATCTTTTCTGCACATAGTGCAGACTGGCAGCTGCCCTCTGTGCCAGGTGGTGATTGGGAACGACCTCAATCGTAGGCTTCGCGGAACAAACTGGTCCAGAACCATCTTAACCACTCTAGTCCCCGTCTCCATAGTCGGGTACTTCTTGTCCTTCTCACGGGACACCGACTTTACTTTCCCGTAACGGGACATGAGAGATTGTAGATCCTCATCCGGGACTTCATAGGGCAGCCTGTATATGTACACTGCCGTGGACCAGTCGTCCACAGACTGAATATTTGCCCATACGTGGCCAATCGTGATGCCTTGTATTAGGAAGCGCTCAGCCGATTCCCGGTTGAAGTGCGTAACACGCACTGTACGTCCGCTCAGCTGGGTGCAGGCGATCTGGGCTGTGGGACGACAGCATGGAGGTAGTCCTGGAAGACCTCCCTTGTTATTTTTGGTACTCCCTTCTCGTTCACATGTAAAGAGGGAATGTGAACAATAACAGTGGTAGGCCGGCCAATTCTTGACATCACAAGATCAACCTGTACATCTGCTCGGGCTGCTTGAGCGAACGTCCGGGGAGGCGAAGATGACGTCATCGGTGTATAAACTCTAGTCTCTGATCTAGGCTGGAACATCCGCACCTAAACCTCGGATAACAGCGATACAAACCCCAACGAACACGTAAAACCAAAAGAGATTTTCCGCGTCAGGTAAGTATGACTTGCCTAACGCACGGTAAAATTACCTCGCGTCCGTGACGGTCGTATACCATGTGGGAGCGCGACGACGACCCGTCCGTGCCTATCCCTTTTCCGTGCCACAATACTTGTACCACCCTGTACGTGGTTGGTCATCTATCTGTAAAGGAAAAGGATTTGTTCATCCAGTTAATGGGGATGTTGGGTTCTTCCCAAAGGGAAGGGGGCCATACTCGGAGGTAGTGCAATACCGAGACGACCCGTGGCTAGGACGAGGCAAGCCTCTTTTCCACAGTCTAATTCCAAAAATCAGTTTAATATATGATCTACTCAATGAGCAGCGTCTCAGATATTAAGCTCATAAGAACAGATACTTTTTTTCTCTTTCAATTATTTTATTGTGCAATCAGATGTATGTAGAAAGAGAAAACTGCTTTCAAAATTTCTGATTTTTAAAATTTGTCGAATTTATTTTTTTACAATATTATTCTCGTTTAAAATGGTGCATAAGGCACCTTAATTGTTATATAGTTACTATATAGGTAACTGGGGGTTTTCCCCCCTGATTATATATCGAAAATAACATAAATTGAGAATTTTTTTAAGTTGGGTTACCCTGTGGTTTTGAGGTCCCTGTGGTAAATATTGAGGGTGGTAACCCTGTGGCTGAGCACTAAAATATAATCTCAGGGTGGGTGCCCTGTGGTTGAACCTACATATACTGCTCGCTCATACGTGCCCTTGCGACGTGGAGCGAGACAGTTGTTGAGTAGGTCTCGAGTTCGACTTTCGAGCGTATAAATGAATTCGTGACTGACTTAAAAATGACTATGGTATGTGGACACAAAGGTGATCATTTGTGTCTATGTGACACAGCAGGCTTCTGTAAGCCCACTGGAAACTAGAAGGTGATCGTTTATATGTAATTAACACTTCAAAATCACGTCGGATAAACATTGTTAAATTACCATGAAAATAAGCTATGATATCAGCGGGTTTATCTAAATCGTCATAAAAGTAAGCATTGCGAAAGCGCCAGAGCGTGTATTTACCGGTATCTAATATGTACTTGATTAGTATGCTTAGCTGTGAAGTGTTAGCATGGAACGTGACCACTGTGAGATAATCCAATTGATGGTGATAACCTAATGTGCTCGCTATTCGAATTAGCTCTGCCCATAGTTGCTTGGCGACCGGGCAGTGCCAGAAAATGTGACGAGTGAATTCGACAGCGTCGGAGTTGCATGTTTTGCAACATGGGCTGTCGATCACTCGCCATTTCTGGAGTTTACGGGCAGTTGTTAGACCCGAGTGGATAATTTTCCAGTTCAGGTCTGCACATTTGTTATCTACCGTGACCTTATAGGCCTGTTGCCAGAACGAGCGTAGATTTACGCCGTTCCAGACCAAAACGGGATCAATGTTGTTATTGCTTAGTAGGCGGGTGTAGCAGAATTTAGTTTTAGCTTTGTTAAGCGGTGTAAAGTTCCGGACTGCGAGTCACGAAACCCGTAAATCAGAGGCGAGTTCGTTAAACCTGGTTGAGCTGTTTCAATGCGTCCTATCCACGTAGCCGGCAGTGCTCGCTTGATTTTAGCGAGCTCTCTGCTAAACCGATCGGCTCCGGGTGGGAATTGAAACAACTCACGAATTGCCTCGTTCGGCAAAAACCCGGCAACAAACTCGTAACAGATATCTCGAACAAACACAACGTTGTTTTTGATCCATTCGCTAATATAGATCGGTCTACCTAAGTTAATATCTCTAATTATCGGATTATCGAAGAGCGGTGTGTCAAGAATCTGATCAATCGTCCATGAATCAGGTTCTTGCCGTATTTCACCGCCCGCTAGATGCCAACTTCTAAACAATTCCTTGTAGAAGGGGTTTAGAAATTGAAGCCTATGTGGAACTAAATCTAAATCAAAAATACGAATTCCCAGGTTCGCTCCGGCATACTTGCCAAGAAAATGAAAGGCCAGAGGCTTCCATTTGCTTGGCAAGTCGCCGATTAACAAGTTTACCCATTTGATTTTAAGCGCTTGGCTTTGTAACTTAAAATCAATAACTCCCTGGCCTCCGAGACAGACCGGGAGTCTACAAATATCTTTTTTAACGGGGAAACTTTTCGAACCCCAGAAGAATTGCCACATGGCAGCTTCTAGGATTCCTATAATCCAAGGCGGCATAATTAACACAGAGGCCGTGTACCATAGTGTGGAAGCGGCTAACTGATTAATTACGCAAACCTTGCCTTTCAGGCTCAAATCACGGTGTTGCCATGATTTGAGCGTGTTACAAAACTTTTGCATTTTGGGTTCCCAGTTATCTCGGCTTGTGTCAGTGTTACCCACCCACAAGCCTAGTAGCTTAATTTTACTGCTCGTCCATTTAATCTGCGGACCGGTGTTTACTACGGTTTGATTCCGTAGGGATCCGGAAAGTAAGCCTTCACATTTGTTTACATTTATGCGAGCACCGGAGGCGCTCTCATAAATGGTCAACAAATCGAAACAGCGTGTAACTGAATGCTCATCCGATAACGTCAGAGACGTGTCGTCCGCGTATTGCGAAATAACACTAATCTCTGACGAACCGTGGAGTTGTATTCCCTTTATGTTTTCATCGCTTCGTACGAGACACGCAAATGTCTCTGCGATCAAAACATAAAGTAACGCACTCAAACTGCATCCCTGTCGTACGCAATGAGTCAGGGGGAAAGGCCCCGAAACGTGACCGTTGACTTTGATGCAGCTTGAAATATCAGTGTATAGAATTCGAACCCATCGAATGAACGATGGGCCGAATCCAAAGGCTTGAAAACACTTAAATAAATACTTCCAATCGACCCTGTCAAACGCCTTCATTTGGTCGATTGACAGGATTATCGCCGGGATATTTTCGTCGTTGGAGTATGTAATTAAGTCTTTAATTAACAGTAAATTCTGGGAAATGTTTCTATTCTTAACACAACATGTCTGGTCTGGACTGATTATTTCGCCAAGGATCTCGACTGCACGGAGACTTAGAACCTTGGTGATAATTTTATAATCCAGGTTACACAGACTGATAGGCCTCCAGTTGGGGATATCAAGTCTGTCACCTTTTTTGAATAAGGTACTGATAAGTGCTAGTCGCTGAGATGGAGTCAGCGAACCGAAATCATAGCAGGCATTAGCCATGTCTATAAAATCGGCACCTATCAGTTTCCAGAAATGCTGATAAAATTCGATTGGAAAACCATCTGTCCCCGGTGATTTGTTTTTAGCAAACAAATTCACCGCTTTAGTACATTCTGGGAGAGATATTCGCCCTTCGCAAATATCTCTCCCTTCGTCGCTAAGCCGTCGCTCTATTTTGCTCAAAATAAAGTCTTGTTGCGCTTCGTCTGTCGGTTCTGCCGTGTAGAGTTCCTCGTAGAAGTGTACATGTTCGTCGAGTATCTGGTAAACGTTACTCGTGGCAGATCCGTCCTGTCGCCTTATAGCTCGAATTAGGGATTGTTGCCCGCGAGTTTTCTCGAGGTTGGCGAAATATTTCGTGCAACGCTCGCCTTCTTCTCGCCACTCGGCTCGAGAACGAATTAATCTGCCCCGAGCGGTGGTCAAGTCAATGTCTCGCAGTTTCGCTTTCAAATCATTAAATCGTTTTACGTCTCCGTCGCTGTTTCTCGTCTCTAATTTTTTAAGCGTGTTTCGCAGCTGCTTTTCAAGTTTCCCTTTATACCGCCTACTCTCGCGAGCCCTTGCTTTTGAGAGTGAGACGGCAATTTTCCGAAACTTGAGTTTGCCAGATTCCCACCACTCGAGGAGCGTCGGGGAATCTGTTTTTTTTGTCTTCCAATCGGCCCAAAATGTCTCGATTTGTTCGTTGAATTCGGGATCAAGAAGTAGCGACGTGTTGAATTTCCAAACGCCTCTACCTCTACACACATTTCCGAAGGCTAGAACCACATCAATTAAGTTGTGGTCTTTCGCAAGCGGAAATGGTATAATCCCTGTGCTGAGCACAAGATTCTGTTTAGTAGAGTCTAAATAAAATCGGTCTATTCGGCTTCTCGCTCCGTTCGATGAAAGAAACGTGAAGCCTTTCGAATCTGGGTGATATATTCGATATATATCCGATAATCCTAGTTTCGTTGTGATTGTTCGGAGTCTTTTATAAGTGTAATCGTTGTAAAGGCGAGGGGTATCTGTATCAAGACCCGTGTCAGTGATACAGTTGAAGTCCCCTCCGATTACATTTATAAAAGAGTCATCATTATTTACAACATAATCATTAATAGAATCAAAGAATCAAAGAATTCCATTCCTCCAGCGAATGTTTGAACCGCCACTTGGAGCGTAAACATTCACTAGATTCAAGGATTGGTTCTCAAACACTGCTTGAACTTGAATTAATCTACCTTCAACATCGGTCTGTGTTTGTTTTATCTCGATATCAAGCGAGGATCGGAATAATATAGCTACTCCGGCCTCTCTTGTAGAGAACATACTAAAGTAGTATTTACCGCCTCATTCCCTTCCCCACGTATCAATGTCCGAGTCTTCTCCGAAAATTTCTTGCATGTAAATAATATCATAGGCCGAAAGTGTATCGAAAACAGCGCTGCGCTTGATTGGGTCGCGTAAGCCTCGAATATTGATACTAATTATGTGAAGTGAGGTTAGGTTATCCGGCGTGAAGTAAAGTGAAAATTAATATAAACATAAACAACAAGTGACGAAAATAATAAGTGAAGTGAGATCGGTGTGAAGCGAAAATAAATGAATGTTGTGGTAAAATAAATGTACTAAGAATGATTACTTGTGTTTCCTTCGGCTGCCTTTTTTCTTTGCTGGTGAAGTGTCTGGTGATGTTGAAGAACGTACGCTTTCCGGAGGCGGCGGTGGCGTCCATTAGCTCGGTTTCTTCATCGGCGTCTTCATCGGCGTCTTCATCGGCGTCTTCATCGGCGTTGTCCGATTTTTGAGCAGTTAGTTTTGGTGGTGGTGGTGACAGGATTTCAGGTTCGAGCGGGGTAGCTAGTGAGCTTGTATCCGAGTCTGCTGCTGATTTCTGTGGGGCGGATTTGACGGGGGTGGGTGGGAGCGCGACTGTGTTGGGCTGTGTAGTTTCTGGTATAGGTGTTGTTTTTGTCTCCGCGGGTGGCGAAGGCATCTTACTCGCTTCTTCTGGTTGTTGTTCTAGGGGGGTGGGTGGGTTTCTTTTTCAGACAATCACGAACGAAATGGCCGGCAGCACCGCAGTAGCCACAGGTTTGTACCTGTCCTCGATGCCACGCTTTAGCCCTATAAGATCCGATGCGGATAAACGATGGGATTGCCTTAGTAATCTCCATCACGACTATACGCGTCCCAGTCTCGATCTCCGATCCGTCGTAGAGCTGGCGCTTGACCTCAGTGATCCGGCCATAAGGCTCCATGGCAGAGACGATCGGGTTGGGACCCATCTCAGTGGGAAGGTGATGTAAATAGACATAGGTTGTACGGAAGCCAAGTGGTTGGGGCTTTATTTGAATGCCTTCAAATGTTATGCCGTCATGAAGAAGGGAAGTAACCAACTGCTCGTTCTTGAGGGTCACATCGACCCGGTTCCCTGGCATCGTTTGGATGCACTTCAGCGTAGTTACTGGTAAACTTCTGCATAGTGCTTCAATGAACTCCATCCTTTCCGGCAGAATATCAAAACGAAACTGTACGGAACATCTTCGGGCGATGCTAGGCGGCTGTTGTAGACTTGGAGCAGTCGTAGTATTATGCGTTGTAGAGTTTGGAGTGCTCATACCATTTTTAACTGCTTGACTGTAGGCCATGGCGTGGAAAGGAAAAAATTACTCTGAAATGTCCTTCGTGGTTGGGAGATTTTTCCGAGAAAACCACCCGCTAAAAACAATTTTTAAAAAAAGGTTTACTCGTGAGAGGCCAGAGCTGTGATCACAGTTGCCTCCCGCGTCAGGTAAGTATGACTTGCCTAACGCACGGTAAAATTACCTCGCGTCCGTGACGGTCGTATTCCATGTGGGAGCGCGACGACGACCCGTCCGTGCCTCTCCCCCTTCCGTGCCTCTCCCCCTTCCGTGCCACATACTTGTACCACCCTGTACGTGGTTTGCCATCTATCTGTAAAGGAAAAGGATTTGTTCGTGCAGTTAATAGGGATGTTGGGTTCTTCCCAAAGGGAAGGGGGCCATACTCGGAGGTAGTGCAATACCGAGACGACCCGTGGTTGGGACGAGGCAAGCCTCATTTTCCACAGCCTAATTCCAAAAATCAGTTTAATATATGAGCTACTCAATGAGCAGCGTATCAGATATTAAGCTGATAAGAACAGATTTTTTGTTTTGTTTTTCAATATCCGGGTAACTCCCGTCAGTTTATTTACATTAAATCTACCAACTTGTGTTTACAGGACAGTTACGGAAACAGGGACAATACTTTTTACAGTCCAAGTAAGCGGTTATTCTCGCTTGAATTGTCAGTGTTCATCTATTGTTCATAGTTCATACTGATCATAGATCAAAGTTATTTGTGTTCCAGGTCTAATATAAATTTAAACGGAGGTTATATCCCTCTTTATTACTTAACGTCATTAGTGAAAGCTTAAATATTTACTATTACTTTTTCGTGCCGGACCGTACACAATATGTCACGGTATTGCCACCTAATTACAAACAGTTCCCTCGGTAGGGAGTTAAAATCTATCATAAATCTTGCTTCAATGTCATTTAGAACAGCGTTTCTAATGACATTGACATTGTCCACGCTGTTCCTAAACGTAGCCCTGTTGCGACTGTGCCATAATTGGTAAACTATTGTTTTAATAACATAACGTGCGAGACTCGCTGCCGATACACGGATTGTATCGGGAAACTAATTCAATAGTGCCAATTCCGGGGTTGGAATAAAACTCGGTATGAGTTTCCGTATGACAGGAAAGAACTCAGCCCATACTTTCTTGGCTCTAGTGCAAAGAACGAGGCAATGGTCTATTGTCTCTGTCCTATTGCACACCGCACAGTTTTGCGAGCTAACCTTATACCCTCAGTCGGTGAGATTTTTTCGAGCTTTTAGACCTCTGTTAACCGCCACCAAACTATATCTGATTTTTTCCCTTCTGTAAGCGGGTGTCGTATGGCGGACCAAATGTCCTCCCATTTTTTGTCTTTTAGCCTATTTCGGCAGAAGCCCGTGGCTAATGGCTCTACATATTTCTCTGCTACAATCTCCTTATACAAAGATTTTGTTGTTTCTGCAGGGGGAGAGATAATTTCTTCACCCCCTCCAGAAACAACTCATAATATGCCGTGGCCGACATAGCATTCGGTATCAAATTGGATTTTAAACCTCGCCAGACTGGGTGTAGTGCAGCCACTCCTCTACCGATAAAATATCTTGCCATGTAATGCCATTTGACGTTACCGCCAATAAGCGCTTCGTTTACGTTTTTTATACGTAACGCCTTACATTTCGTTTGGAAGTCTATTATACCGAGACCACCCCTCCGAGGCGGCAAAATGCAAGACCGCCGCTTAACGGTCTCCATTCTACCGCCCCAAATAAAGGGCCAAATTGTTTTTTCATAAGCTGAAACTACCCACGAGGGGACTGGTAGAACTCTGGCTAGGTACCAGAATTTCGATGAACCGATCACATTAACAATCAGTGCCTTCCCGGTGAAAGACAGACTCAAGGTCCTCTACAAGGCTTGTCTCCGCCATGTCAGTGGACCTACGATTTTACGTCCTTATCCGAGAAGACGTGAAGGTCTAACCATTTGCAGTTGGTTCACAAAGACAGCACCTTCTACTCAGTTATTTTAAGACCCTGAGTGTTGGTCCGGCCGGGGTTTGAACCCGCGACCTCCCGCTCGACAGACCGGAGCTTAACCACTGAGCTTACCGGGAGGCGGTTGTGGTTAGAAGAACTATGCTGCTTATGTAGTACCTTGAAAACTTCGTCAAAAAGAGGTGTTGTTGATGGTGGCTGTAGGATGTCATCATAGTCCACATCAAGTTCGGGTGGACATACAAATATTTGACGGTCACAGAAGCCGTCGTAGTCATTTCCGTTGAGAAGGTTTACAATGACATCGGGCTGCACAAATCCGGCAATGTTGAACCACGTTTCTGGTACAACGCTGTGCGAGGTTCTAAAATTTCGTCTCCATGGACTGCCATTGATAAGAGAAAGTAATGTCTTGCGATCAGAATTCCCATTTTTATACTTATCAAGCTGTTCATATAAAAGCGAAATCTCGTCGTAGAGGCCTACGACTCGTCCACGATTTCTTTTAAGGGTGTAATGGAGTTCTTCCATAGAGAAGTGCTCAATATAAATTTGAGGCAGGCCTTTTTCTCCTTTTTCGGAATCTCTCGTCGGATTCACCTTGGATTTCAGCTGCGTGCATTTGAATCAATTCTGCTCTAGCTTCTGAATCGGATGCAGAAAACGATTCAATGCAGGAGATTTTTTCTGTCCCTTGTCAGCCAACACAACGTTCCAAAGGATCAGTGGCTCCTTCCATTGCTCGCTGACCATCACACGTGTGTGAGGCCCAATGAAGTGAGATGACACCGATAGAAGAGGGAAGAAAATGAACTCCAAAGGACTACGAATGGCATTCGCATTTGCCTTTACAAGGTCTTTGATGGGTTCGGTAGTGGCTGTTACAAATCCAGTACTACGTTTTGGGCTGCAGTAACTCGTCGATCAATGTCAGCAACAGAGAGGAAATTTTGTGAAGACATATTTTTTTGGTGTTGATACTAGTGCGATGGTTGCAGCGAATGACTTGTAGAAGGTATTTGACTGTAATAAGATATTGGAAGCACAAGCCTCATTGCACAATTAAAACAATAACGGACTTAATATAACAATGGTTCGTGCCGCTCCAAGGAGACTGCTTTCAAGTTCATTAATCCCTGTGTATTCATCAATTACTTTAAAGGTTTCCGTTATTTGATTCTCAATTTTAGATAAAAATAAAAACCCATTGTTCCATTGTTGCTTTTATTAATGCGATTAACGTTATCGGTGTCCTCTTATCGCATGCATTGTAAAAAAGCCGTCAAAAGTTAAAAGAAACCGCATTTCTCACTTTCCGAAATGTTACACATCCAGTACTTGTTTCCGCCGCCCTTAGTGCGGCAAATACACATACCGGCTTTAATGCACTGGGACTAACGTCCTTGATTTTATTATTTTACGACACAAAAATTATGAAAACTTTTAATTATAGTTTTGATATATATTGTGTAATAAATATTGTGTAATACCTTTGCCGCGTTTTATTTGTATTTCATTAAGATTTACATGATTTATGTGCGGTAAATATCGGCTTTAATTCACTCGTTTAATTCACTGGATCTAACGCCCTTGATTGACACATGTTATCACGTAACTGAACTCTACAACTAGAACTGATTACACTTGATTAACTTCTAATAACAGTGATGACAGAAAGCAAATAAAAGTTTTAACGGTTTGACATAAAGCTGATGTGACATTTGCTAAATCGAAGTTTCGAGGGCGTTGGAATAACAAAGTCTATGTTGCCATTAATAAATGTGGTGTTCGACTAATTAAAGTGTATCTTAATTTTGTAAGACCGTTAAAAGGTCAAACTATTATCTATAATCCCGTTGTCAGTTAGTTGAACTTGCGTAATTACTATATTTTCATAATCTTCCGTTGAAGATAATTTTCCTCAAAGTAAAATTTTAATTGGCAGTTCCTTTTTGTTGGCCATTCAAGTAGAGATAAAAGTTGTGATGAAGGTCAAAGTAAAACCATCGGCTCTGTTGTGAGTCTGTATTTGCTAAAATCCATTTGATTTGTTTAAAACGCTTTATGGCTGTCTTCTTGGACTGGAATGCCCAATACTGTGACGGTATTATCCACTTGATAATAATTTGCGGTGGACATCCATTTCCAAAAAGAAATAAGGTGATTGTAAATGTTTCTTTATCCGTTATTGGTTTGCTCCAAAATATTCGCCAAGTTATAAAGTTGTTGGCAGCAATAAAGCTAGAATGTATAAAGATTCAACAGACAACAGTTGCCGGTATTTTCAAGTAACCTCCAAAACAGTCTTTGACAAACAATTATTAAAAGACTTCACAAACAATATTTGTGTAAGTGGCACAACCTTTCAATCTCGAGCTAAGGTTTACAACCTTAACTTTGGAGATAGTGACAGAGAGAGATTATCACAGTTAGAAGAATTTGCGAGAAAAAATGAAGGCGGTTGGTTGTTAAACGAAGAACGAGTCAACGATGCATGGTTCATGTGGGTAATAGTAAACTACTATCACAGAAAGAGCAGTCTTCAGGAAGTAGAAATAAACGCGAAGTACAATGAAAAAAGCAGGCATTTGAACACTGAAACTCTATGTGAAGTGGTATGGAACGACATATGTGCTTCGCCAATGAAATGGGTACAGCATAAGTGTAAAACAGCAGGCTGCAGCGAGGGTTATGTTACGGTGGATGGGAACGAGTATCTCAAAAGAGGAAAATGTGCATTGCCTAAAGAGAAAGTAAAGCTCAGTAAGGAGCTTCCAGAGATGTACAAGTGTTGTCCAAATTCGCCTATCAATGGGGGTAAGGATCAAAAACAATCTAAGTTTTGCGCTGCACATCGTAACTTAACAGAAACAGAAGTACCAGAACCGGTAGATGTGCCACCAGAGTTCCGAACAGCGGAGAAAGAAGCAGCAGGACTTCTCCCTGAAGAAAAAGCAAGTGAGGAGGGCTGCAAAAAAAAAGAAAACATTTCTCTATTCTATGAAACCACGGCTGGTATTCTTGCGCTTATTAGACCCTGTGGAATAGTAGTGAATATGACCGAGATGTTTACATGTGAATCGCTCACCCAAGTTTTCCTGTTTATCTTGAAGACATTTTGTGGTAGCACAGATGATTTTCAAAGGCTAAAATAGTTAGCCTATGATAGGGCTTGTGGGCTAGTGCCATTTCTAAAAAACCAAGCTAAGAGTGGAAGTGCTGGAGCCAATTTGCTCCTTGAACATGTGAAGTTTTTGGTGGACATTTTTCATGTTTCAAAGCATACTGAATTAGTATGCATGCCCCCAAATAACCCGGCGTGCAGGTATCATCCATCTTTGCCACAATTCGAGCCTATACAAGGTGCAAATACCGAATCGTGCGAGCAAGGGTTTAGAAGGTTAAACATGTATTTCAATCTCACCAGAAAAATGACACAGTTTAAGCGGAATGTTCTTTTAAGGTTTGTCAATGAATGTTTCAACACGGAACTCGTAACGGTAAAATGTAACTCTTTAAGGCAGCATTGAAAGAATATTGCTTTTTATCTCAGCAAATAATTTGTTTTTAACTTGTATTTAGATTGTTAAAGTTTATTGTAATGGCTGTTATAAATTTGAATATGAATAAAGGAATGTAATAAAATATAAATATAACTGTGAAATATATACTGAGCCTTTTAACTTGATTTTGAAAATATACACTATATACAGAATATACTCTGTCGTTCTTTACAAGGCGATGCCTGAATATACACTATATACACTATATACAGAATAGACATACAAATATAAAGTGTATATTTTTATTAATATACAGTAGTGTATATTTATACAGAATATACATGGAAATATACAATGGTATATTCTGTATATTCTGCAATATCGCGGCTTAGTGGCGAGTTGGTGGCCTAGGAAATATTTGAGCAAATAATACCATTTGCAAGGTTGGTCCTCGTTAGCCTCATGTAGAATATTGGCTGCTCTTACGGCATTACATTTCGTTTCTAGATCTACTACACCGATACCACCTTTGCTAACTGAGTTGTAAAGTGTTGATCGAGCCACGGGGTTCATTTTATTACCCCAGAAATAGGGCCATACCAGCTTGTTGTATTCTCTTATCACCCAGTCTGATAGGGGTAAAACACGAGCTGCATACCAAAACCTACTTGCACAATGGCTTTTTCGCCCTGTTCAAGCCATTGTGCTTTGCTTCTGATTTTAGCCCCTTCGAGTGTCTTAGTTGTCATGGCTTTGAGAGTAGCTTCCAGTTCTCTGATTTTCTTAATTGCTGCTTTATCATCAGGTATTAAGTTGCGCTTCGCTCTTAACAACCCTCGTGTAATTCTATTTTTTGTTTCCCTTTCTTTCTTATGTTTTTGTATACAAAAGGTTTGCGTTATCTTTCTTACTGTATTTTTAAGCGAATCCCACCAGTTACTTAAAGTGCGATATCGTTCCTTTGTGGCGATCAAATCTCGTAACGTTTTTTTCCATTTGATTCGTGTATTCCTCGTCTTCTAATACGGTTGTGTTCATTTTCCAGACGTGTTTCTTTTGGGGTTTTGTCCCGTTAATGTCAATTGAAATGGTCACATATTCATGATCAGAATGGACACAGGTTCGATTTCGCACTTTTCGACCTTTGTTAGTTGTTTACACAACAAACATTTAACCAACCGTGAGCCTGCACTCAAATCTTTTTTATACCAGGTGTATTCCCTGTTATCTCGGTGTTTTGATCTCCAAACGTCAATTACATTAAAGGTTGCCTTCATAGTCTGTAATTCAATTTCCCCGGCTAAAACCGCTCCAGTGGAGTGGCCGAAATGATCTTTGTCGTTTTCAACGCAATTGAAATCACCACCGATCAATAACATAGCTCCGGGATAGAAGAATTGATGCAGTTCATTAAAAATAAATTGCGCTCCAGTAAGCCTGTCGGTGCATAGATGTTAACAAGTTTAATGCTTATTCGGCTGCAATCGACAAGCAGACTTATCACTCTTCCCTCGGCATCGTGTTTAAACTGTTTCACACGATATCGAGATCCAGCTTTCGTCAATATCCCTACCCCTGCTGATCATTCGGTTCAGAAAGACCAGAAACCGTTGTTTCCCCAAGCTTTATCTATCCTAGCTGCTTTATTTTTTGCAGTTAACGAATGTTTCCTGCAAGAAAACAAAGTCATCCTTACGCAATTTAAAATCCGTAATTACCCAGTCTCGTTTGTTGTCATCTCCCAATCCCCTTATATTTATTGACGAGAGCTGTAAGAAGGCGCAATATAATGGTTTAACTCACGGTTAGACTTTGTTAAGGTTTGTAGTTTTCTCTAGTTTTGGTTACCAGAACGGGACATGTTTTTCCTGCCTTTCTTTTTCTGGGGTGACTTTTTTGTTTCTGCTTGGTTGTTGTTTTGGTGTGTGTTGTTTCTTCGTCTTGTGAATGGTACTGGCTATCATCCGGAGAGCTGTGGTGACTACGTTTGGAAGCGATGGGACAGGTCTCAGGGTCTTTGCCTGGTCTGGAGGAAGATTCCAGAGTACTTTGTAGGTCCTGTCTCAGTTTTGGGTCCGTTTGCATGGTCTGGGCTGTGAAGGTGAAGAGGTTTCTAGTAACTGGTTGTGTTTGTCCCGGCGCATAGAAAGTGTGTCTGGCGGAAGGTGGTTTGTTACCAGGTGCTAAGAATATGGGTGCTGTTGGTTGTCGGGATGGAGCTACGATGGTGTTGGCACTTAATTTCGCTGGTTGTCTACCCGAGCCTTTGGATGGTTGTTGTTGTGGAGCTGTGGTCTTGTCTTCTGAGGTGCGATGAGCTATTGTCAAGGGCTTTCATCAAGGCTTCTGTCATGGTTATTTGTGATTGGCTCGTTACTGTTTCTCAACAAGACTTAACGCGGGTTCGTGTAAATTCAACTTCATTTATTCATCATGGCTGATGATTACATGACCAGGTCTTCCAAATATGTAAGACCGGAAGTAACATTGCAACATCTCCCTTTCTTTCAAAAGTAAAAAACAATTGTTACAAAGATTGTTATAAAATATCAAAATTGCTAAAATTAGCATTGCAACCAAGTCTTGCTAATATCTTCTGGTTGACTTGTAAAATGTTCAACAATAACATAAATTGTTCAAAGTCTTGCCGACTAATGTAAATATACTTGATCAAACAGTTTATTGTCCATCATATGTAAACTCTAATATGACATGATAAAGTATTTGTACTGAGTTGGAAGTCTAATGTTCCTAGTCCTTGTTCTAGTTGTTGGTGGAGTTGCAGAACTCGTCTGTAGAATGCTGTCTCCATGTATTGAGGTCTCTGTAGTACTTTCTGCCGAAGCTTGGGTTACTGGTTTAGCTACTGCCTCTTTGAACTTGACTGATGTACTCGCTGATGAGGGTGTAGGCAGTTTCTGTACCTTCTCTTATGTTTGTTTCTGCTGTGGTCTATGTGATGGTGTTGCTGCCGGTTTCAGTGACTGCCTGTTCCTTCTTATCGTCTCACCTCCTGCTTTTACTAAGTATGACCTGTCTGGGAGCTTTTCGACACAAGTGCCTTGTTTCCATGATTGGTTCTTCCTTAATGGTGCTACTCGTACCTCTTGTCCTATTTCTAGTTCTGGTAGCTTCTTCGCAGTCTGGTCATAATAGTACTTAGCTTTCTCTCTATTCTGCTTCATCTTATCTACTGTTCCGTGGACTGTTTCTGGTTGTAACAGACTTGATGCTGTTGGCAACAGTGTTCTGGTTCTACGCGACATTAGCCTTTGTGCTGGACTGCTGTCGATACCTTCTGTAGGGGTATTTCTGTAGACTAATAAAGCTAACCGAGGGTCTTCCTTTCTCGACCAGCTTTCTGGAACAACTGTTTGACTATCTTCACCGATGATTCTGCTTTCCCATTTGACTTTGGATAGTGTGGTGAAGATGACACATGATTGAATTCCCAACTTAGTGAGAACTCATGAACTTCTTGGCTAGCAAACTGGGGACCATTATCTGACACAACTGTGTCTGGTATTCCATGTCTACTAAATTGTTCCTTGAGTGTCTGGATTACTGTAGCAGAAGTTGTGTCCTCAAGTTCATTTACTTCAATAAAGTCTGAGTAGTAATCAACAACAGTAATGTAACTCTTACCCTTCAGTGAGAACAGGTCTGTTCCTAGCTTACTCCAGGGTCTATCCGGTAGTTGATGTGTTTGCATTGGTTGCTTCGCATTCTTTGCTTGGAATTCTGCACAAACAGAACATCGGGAAACCCTCTCCTTGATTTCACAACTAATTCCCGGCCAGAAAACTACATCTTTAGCTTTTCGCATGCATGAGGCTATTCCTTGGTGACTTGAGTGAATTCTTGAGAGCATTTCAGATCTCATGGCTTTCGGGATGATCACACGTTGACTCTTAAAGAGAACGCCGTTGTGCAGTGAAATCTCTTCTCTGTAAGTCCAGCAGTCTCGGATTTGTACAGGAACGTCTTCTCTTCTTTCCGGCCATCCAGCTAGGACTGTGGTCTTCAAAGTTTCCAATACAAGATCCTGCGCTGTACATTTCTGAATTTGCTTCAGTCGGTCTGGTGCTACCTTAATGGCATCTAAGGGATTCATGATCTCAAGTTCTAAAGCAAAAACTTGAAAATTGTCAAGCATCTTCCCTTGGGTGGCTAGTGATGCTCTCGATAGATGATCTGCGACATACATCTGTGAGCCTGGCTTGTACCTCACATCTAGATTATATCTTTGTAGCCTTAGTAGCATTCGCTGCAATCTGCATGGTGCGGAGAGTACTGACTTCTGAAATATGGTCTGCAAAGGCTTATGGTCAGATTCTACAGTGATTTTCTCTCTACCTGCTAGGTACTGACTGAACCTTTCACAAGAAAACACTATGGCGAGACATTCTTTCTCGATTTGTGCATATTGTCTCTCTGTCTGTGAAAGAGACCTAGAAGCAAATGCAACGGGTTGACCATTTTGCATTAATGCTGCTCCTAGTCCATACTCGCTGGCGTCGCATTGCACTGTAACTTCTTCATTCAGATCATAGTATTTGAGAATTGGATGACTCACTACAAGTTCTCGAATTTCTTTGAATGCTGAGTCATGCTGCTTAGACCAAACAAACTTCATGTCTTTAGCTGTCAGATCTCTCAAAGGCTGTGCTACTTCTGATAGCCTTGGCAAAAACTTAGACAGATAGTTCACAAAGCCTAGAAGGCTCGACAGCTCTTTCTTGAATGTCGGCTTAGGCCTATTTTGCACGGCCTTTACTTTCTCAGGGTCTGGCTTTAATCCATCTTTGGTGATCAAATGACCCATGAACTGCACTTCTGTCTTCCTGAAGTTCATCTTCCTGCTATTTAGGCGTAAATTAGCTTTCCGTGCTTCCTCTAATAACCTAACCAGGTTTTTGTCATGGTTCTCCTGAATTTCTTCTTGGGTATCTCCATAGCCCATTACTAGAATGTCATCTCTTAGGATCTCGATGCCTGGGAGACCATCCAATTTTTCATGGAGCTTTCGCTCGAACTCTTCAGGTGCTAGGTTTATTCCGAAAGGCATTCGAAGATATCGGTATCTTCCGAATGGCGTCCAGAATGTTGTCTTTAGACTACTTTCTTCGTCTAAGCCAATTTGATAAAAGCCATCTTTCGCATCAAGGGTACTGAAAACCTTGGTTTGGCTTAGTTTTGGCAATACCTCTTCTAAAGTAGGCATTTGGTACTTTGGGCGGAGTACTGCTCGGTTTAAATCTTTGGGATCTAGACAGATTCTAATTTTCTTCGGAGTGGAGACTATTACCATGCTACTGATCCACTCGGTTGGTTTAGGGACTTTTTTCATTATACCCTTCTCCAAATCCTCTAGTTTGGATCTGACTGTCTTGCAGGGCTACTGGTACCCTCAAGTACCGTACTGGTACCAAGTCTCAGGCCAGTAGAGTGGTCCATATTGTGGAGTGAAATGTGTGATACAGTGGGGAGGATTAGAAAAAAAATTCACAAGGGAGGTGTAGCATAATTTGGTGGATATGGATGTGATAGAGCAAGGGTGGTCAATGTCATCGGAAAATATGGCAAGAGAATGTGTGAATGGATCCCACTGACCCCCTGCGAGAGTCCAAGACTCAAGCAAGGAGGCATAGAAGGGAGGTAGGGAATCAGTAGGATAGTAAGCTGGAGTGGAAAGTACAGTAAGTGGCTCATCAAGGAAATGTTGGCGGATCCAGTGGGAGAAGAAGAAGGACCATTTTGATGGAGATGTCACAAATCTCTTTACCCACTGGATCTGGAGGGCACGTACTTTAAGAGTGATGACATTGAACCCACCCTGGGAGCGGGGTTGGCGTTCCGAGAGACTAGTTCTTTTTTATTGGACCAGAAATATTTATAACTGGACATTTTAATGGAGGAAGAGACCCACTCTGGCATAGGAATGACTGTGGCCGTAGAGAGCCAAGGAATTGAGGATGAGGGATTTGCCTTGAAAGGAGATATTTCTTTGAGCCCAAGAGGAAAGAACGTTGTTTAGGGATGTGAGGCGACCACTCCAGTTATCATCGGAGAGGTCGCCAGGGCCCACGAAAGTACCGAGACAAGGAAGTTTGGTAGAAGACCATAGGAGTTGGACTGGAGGATCATCTCTACCAGACCAAGCCCCCAGCCATAGACCTTTACTTTTAGTTGTATTGAGTTTTGAACCAGAGGCTTTTTCATAATCGGAGTAGATTTGGAAGCATTGACGAATCTCTTGATATGAAGTTAAAATTAAAGTGGTGTCATCTGCATATTGCGAAATTAAGGTGTGTTCATTTGAGGAAGGAAGTGGAAGGCCGATAAGAATAAGAATGAGAAGAAGAAGAAGAAGGACAAAGAGAGGCTTAGGAGGTCTGCAGAAGAGGAAGTGAAGAGGTTGAATAAAGATCTTGAAGGCTTGGTCATAGCCAAAGAAGCTTAGCTTTGGCATCTGACGTAGTTCCTGTTTGTAGAATATAAAAAGAGAGACACACATTAGACATTTAGCCTTTAGAGAGGTGGCAAGCGTTCAAGGAGCACAACCCGCTCCCATCTATTGTTTTTGCTGGACGGTAGGGATAGGCAACACCCCCTTGCGTGTTCGTCTCAAGACTCATAGGGCGACGACCAAGGAAGGGATCCCCTACGAGACTTACAAATGTGGACGCGAGACCGGGGACAAGAGCGGCTGTCATTTTCACGCAGGGAATTATAAGGACAGCTTGCGTCTTAACCAGTGGTAGGGGCAGAAGGTGATGGACGCAGGCCTCGCCTGTAGCCCCGAGGAGGTGTTGTCTAAGGTCATGCCAAAATGCAAGTGTCACGCCCTCTATTTGAAAGTAGGGATTTCACATTCCAAAAACAACCCCGAGAAGATGTACTCCAGTTGTGCGGCCCCCTCGCCACCAAACTCAAGTTGTCAGTTTGAATGAATTGCAGAGACTTCCTCGCCCGTTACCTCCAAGCACTATGTCTACACTGTGTAGGGATACAACAACAACAACAACAACACACCACCCCCGCATCTTGCTTTCCCGGACCCTCTAGTACCACCAAGAACAGCCTATCACGGCTACTGGTTACGCGGGAATGTTATTCCCTATCTACCCTGTGCCTCCTTACAACCCCATGATACCACCCCTCAGTGAAAGAAAGAAAGAAAGAAAATAACTGATTTTATTTCAAAAAACATTTGTTTATTATATGCTAGGCTTACATGACATGATTTTGTCTTAGTTTACTGGAGGTACTTAGTTTTACATGATTTTGATTTTTTATGATTTTCTCTTCGTTTTACTGGATACGATTGTATATACTTAGTCTGTTTACATGTTTACCCTAATAAATAATACAGAGTTGGTGAATAAGAAGTTGTTATTGATCTATAGGTAAAGTTACGGTAGATGGCATAACACCCTTGACAGTTATCGGCAAAGAAATAAGTAATGGCGGTGGGGGCACTGTAATTGGAATGACGCCATAGGGCGGATTCCGTCCTGTAGGATCTTGGGAGGCAATCTTCCTAAAAAGGCTTAACACAGGTATCTGTCTAAACGATTCCAATAGTGAATCGGGATAAAATACATGGAGGATAGACGGGGTCTATCATGAGGACAGACACTACCCAGGTCGAGAATCTTGGTTAAGATCTTGCTAAGATCTTGCAAAGATCTTACCTGATCTTGTTTCAGATCTTGCCAAGATCTTGGGCAAGATCCTGCAGGATCCGGCAAGATCCTGCAGGATCATGCATGGTTTTAAATAAGATCTTGGCAAGATCCCACCTGATCCTGGCAAGATCCCACCTGATCTTGGCAAGATCCTATATTATATAATAACAAGAGCCCATCTGGGCTTTCACTCGGGCCACATGAGATTGAAGATGAAATAAACTTTCATTTGAAATCTCTTAGTAATAACCAAAGGGGGTCAATTCATATTCAAGAGGTCCTTTGGGAAAGTTAAAAATGAGATAGACATTATTTGTGGGAGGCTCTATAGATATGGCGATCATGTTTAAATCATTAGGCAATAAATTGTTCGGAAAGACCCATTGACAGAGTGGACAGGGGCAGTATTGGTTGTAGAGGGCTTGCACCGCCATAACCCTAGGAATGGAGCATGTGAAAACAAATGAAAATAAAATAGCATACTGTTCTATTACAATGTTTTAGTGTACCCCTCTACATTCTCGCCATGGACCTATTCTTCTAGTCAACACTTGTCGTATATCTTCATTAACTCCCTCATAATCTGTATTGCCTATATGAGTATTTTCATAGTCGTAATCATAGAACAATACGTGATCTGGATTCCTTGTGTCCGGATGTTCATAAGCAATGAGAGTGTGACAGTCTCCGAGAGGGGTAATCGCCACCATAAGGGTCTTATGATTTTTTGGAAAAGAAACGTAATACTCAATATCATAACAAAAGTTGCAGTTGCAGTTTAAATTGCCCACACTGCTTGTCATAACAACCCTAAGGATTATTTAATACATCCATATATACCCGCGCAAACTAAGCATCCCTAGACTGAGCGTCTCGTGATTAATGATCTAGTGGATCCGTTGATTAATTTGCTTAAAGTCAAACTCAGGATCAGGAAGCCAAATAGTATTGCCATTCACACAGACAAGTAAACAACAACGACTGTCTACAGTAGGACTAATGAGAAGGATTTTATAATTCTCATGAAATAAATCTCCTAAGGCATGAAAACAATCACAAAAACTGCAACGGCAATAGTTATAATACGCCACAGAGGCCATGACAACCCTAGGAAAAAACAAAATTCCTATATTAGACACAGGTCAGTCTCATTTTACGTCTCAATATACGACGAATGCCACTATTGATTTGCTTAAAAGTCTGTCTATCGATGGTATGAAAGCCTAAATCGTTACAATTGACGATAATTAGATTAAAAACGACTAAATTCTAAATTAGGGTTATAGGCTGGAGATCTGAGAGCGATAAGGATTTTAGGTCTTAGGGGATTTATCCACAGCGAGGAATCGTGACATATCCTACAGGGACAGCTGCTTTCTGTAGGGATGTATCGTATAACCCTAAAAAACATAACATTGAAAAAAGGGTATGGTTAGAGATAGAGCCATCCCAATCTACCGTCCTGTCTAGCCTCGAAGCCTAAAGGGGGTCTTATTAGTGGAGGATATGTCGGATACGTCTATTCATGTTTTCAAAATTGTAATAGTGCACGACATCGTCAGTATCCTCATCGTCTTTATCTATATATATGGCATAACAATTGTATTGTCCGACGTCATTACTGACGAGAAGTAATTTACGGTTTATAGGTTTGCATTCATAGTAAAACAAGTTATAAGAACTCCCCAAACAAAAGTTGGGGCAAGCGCTTGGATCGTCACTGCAGTCTAACGTATCCGACATCACCACCCTAGAGGACAGAAAAAAGTATCATTTTAAGAAAAAGTCAAAACACACAATTCTCTAAAACATTGTTATTATTATTCAGAACTATAATGAAATATAATATTATGGTGACAGTCTTTACAGCGTTTTAAATAACTTGACTTATGATAAGATTAATCGTATGTGTCTCGGCACACAAAAAATGATTAAAATGATTTCGGTTTGGTCTATTGTGTACCAGATCTTCACAAAGATCAAACCGAATAAGAAACCGACGTTGTGAATCTAATTTAAGAGGATTCCCGAAATCGGGTATAATGAATTGATAGGTTTCACCCGATGCAGAAAAGCTTATATTATAAACAAGAACCCGAAGGTTTCGAAAGGTTTCAGGCAAGAGAGAGGCGCAAATAGGACCGTTACAAATATTGCCGAACCTATCGCATTTATCGCAACAGTTACATTTTTCACGACGACGTTCCTCACGACGGTCATAATGCCTTAATGTCTTAAATGTTGATGTATAGAAGGTCCCTAACCTTAAATGTTCTTGATTGGTATCATGGTTCACATGGGCAAAGCATCCAAAGTTCGAGCGTTGACCTTGAATTAGGATGAGACTAGGTAATAACTTCCTACGGTGTTCGGTAAGAAATCGGGTGAGCTTGTCCTTGATCAAGTTCGCTCCCACCATGCAACGTAGTTCCTCCAGAACTAGAAGAGGACGCATCATGTACACCAGTTTCACGGTATTTGTTCCGTAAAACCAAAAACTTCGGGACTGAGCATAGCTGTTGAGAAGCTTGGCGACAATACCTTCTTGCTCCTCGGCCAACCCCCCATCCAGGTCCGACCTGTTTGCCAGTAGAGGTATGGCTGGCGTTAAAGCCTGGTCCAAGGCTTTTCGGTAGAGGACATCTGCCGCGCTCGAGACCTTGTCCACCACCACGCTGTCATCGCACCTAGGCTTCAGGACTTGCTTCCTTCTTTTGTTTTGAGGATCCATAGTCTATTTAAAAAATAAAAAAAGGTTTAGGATGACGACGCGGATGATGATGATGGTGGTGGGGTGGGGTTAGAAGCAAAGGTGGCCGTCGCATTGTCGGGGGCCATCAGTTGCGAGGCATAAAAATCCAAAGGACGGATTTTTATGACCAGGTGATTGGCCCTACTGTGATTGTAGTAGACATGCAGACGGGACATCGGTGGCGTGATTTCGGCGGTAGCCTGGGGTGAAATCAAGGGATAATTCACCACAGGACCCTTGTGGGGCATGTAGGGCGTTCGTGTTCGCTCCCAATCATCCGGCCTGTAAATGCCCGTTCCCCAACACTCCAAACGCCACCGGCCAAGCATGAAGCCAGACCGGGCCTCCAAGGGCGCGTAAAATAGAAGAGGGTTGCCCATTGTCTCCAACCCTAGCTCCGCTTTGATAAATTCTATCAAAACGTCATACGAGTCCCCTTCGCCGATAAAGAGCATGGTCAGTTCCTTCACACTCCTGGATACGTAGGAAGTCACTTCTGACGCATTCATATCCATAATGACTGACTGACTTACTTTGTTTTTTTCAACTTGTTCCCAACTTGTTTTTCCTTGTTGACTGACTTCGAGTGAGTGTAACATAGAGTAGCGAGATCCTAGCCAAACCGTGTTCTTTTATAGAAAAACCAACACAATAGACATGACATCATAGGGGGAGGGGGGACCTCCTATTCTATTGTTGTGGGTGACGTATTCTGTATATTCAAGAGCATGACTCAGCATTTTTTCGAAAACCATTTTAGCCCATGACGTCATGTTCTAGAACATTCTCTATTATTCTGGATCATGACTCGTCATGTTCTTGAACATTCTCCATTATTCATGACCGCGATTCCGACGGAACTACGTCAGAATCTAAAAATAAATTATGCGTCATTGTCTTGAAAATACTATATGTAGAGCGACATTGGAACTATTTCAGTCAGTCGACATCGAGTCAAGTCTAGTCATGGAGTGATCAAAACGATGTGTATGACGCTTATGAGTTGGCCTGTGCTTGTGAGGAAGACTGTTTAGCACTCCAATCTTTGTTGATATCAAATCCTGAGATAATTCGTTTGGATGTTTCTAGTTCAGCCTTCTCTGATTTGGATGGAATTCGGTCATGGCCATATTCAATAATAACCACATCACTGACTCCGCTGGTCGTCCTACAGCACGTCGATTATGAAAATAAATATACGGTCCAGGTCGTGTAGAGGGTGCAGATCTTGATCGCCAGCGTCCAGCCGAGTCATGCGTCGGATATGGGATGTCTTCCTCTAGCAACAGAATTAGCAGTTGGAAATCTCACACGAAGTTCTTCAAGGGCATTAACCGAATGTGAACTACTCTGACTGCTAGTAGAAGTACCGCTATTTGAAACACCAGTAGCAGGGCTTGAGCGACCCACGATGTTTGTAAGTCGAGAAATGTTTTCCATAGCATTTTGGGCTATTCTAATGATCTCTTCCCTTTGAGAAGCATCCCAGTTTGAATCGCTGCTATCGGCCGCCATGTTGAATTAACAGCACGTGTGGTGGGTGAGCTCGCAGTGGCTTATGGGATATGCCAAGAAATTATTGTACCAAAAAAAATTTCGTCCATAGGAAAATATAATTAGCCCATACGAAAAAATAATTCGCCTATACGAAAACTTAATTCGTGCACACAAATAATTATTCTTGTATACATAAAATTAATTCTGGCTAGTAAAAAAAATATTTAACGTAATTTTCACCAGAACGGGCCCCCATAGACTCTGTCAAACGCCTTCATTTGATCGATTGACAGGAATATCGCCGGGATGTTTTCGTCGTTGGAGTATGTGATTAAGTCTTTAATTAACAGAAAGTTCTGGGAAATATTTCTATTCTTAACACAACATGTCTGGTTGGACTAAATATTTCGCCAAGGTTCTCGACTGTCACCTTTTTTAAACAGAGTATTGATAAGTGCTAGTCGCTGAGATGGAGTCAGCGAACCGTAATCATAGCATGCATTAGCCATGTCTACAAAATCGGCACCTATCAGTTTCCAGAAATGCTGATAAAATTCGATTGGAAAACCATCTGTCCCCGGTGATTTCTTTTTAGCAAACAAATTCACCGCTTTGATACATTCTGGGAGAGATATTCGCTCTTCGCAGATATCTCTCCCTTCGTCGCTAAGCCGTCGCTCTATTTTGCTCAAAAGAAAGTCTTGTTGCGCTTCGTTGGTCGGTTCTGCTGTGTAGAGTTCCTCGTAAAAGTGTACATGTTCGAATATCTGGTAAACGTTACTTGTGACAGATCCGTCCTGTCGCCTTATAGCTCGAATTAGGGATTGTTGCCCGCGAGGTTGGCAAAATATTTCGAGCAACGCTCGCCTTCTTCTCGCCATTCGGCTCGACAACGAATTAATCTGCCCGAGCGGTGGTCAAGTCAATGTCTCGCAGTTTTGCTTTCAAATCATGAAATCGTTTTACGTCTCCGTCGCTGTTCCTTGTCTCTATTTTTTTAGCGTGTTTCGCAGCTGCTTTGCAAGTTTCCCTTTATACCGCCTACTCTCGCGAGCCCTTGCTTTTGAGAGTGAGACGGCAATTTTCCGAAACTTGAGTTTGCTAGATTCCACTCGAGGAGCGTCCGTGAATCTGTTTTTCTTCTTCTTCCAATCGGCCTAAAATGTCTCGATTTGTAAGTTGAAAACGGGATCAAAAAGTAGTGACGTGTTGAATTTCCAAACGCCTCTACCGCTGCACACATTTCCGAAGGCTAGAACCACATCAATTAAGTTGTGGTCTTTCGCAAGCAGAAATGGTATAATCCCTGTGCTGAGCACATGATTCTGTTTAGTAGAGTCTCAATAAAATCGGTCTATTCGGCTTCTCGCTCCGTTCGATGAAAGAAATGTGAAGCCTTTCGAATCTGGGTGATATAAGTGTAATCGTTGTAAAGGCGAGGGGTATCTGTATCAAGACCCGTGTCAGTGATACAGTTGAAGTCTCCTCCGATTACATTTATAAAAGAGTCATCATTATTTACAACATAATCATTAAGAGAGTCAAAGAATTCCTTCCTCCAGCGAATGTTTGAACCGCCACTTGGAGCGTCAAAATTCACTAGATTCAAGGATTGGTTCTCAAACACTGCTTGAACCTGAATTAATCTACCTTCAATATCGGTCTGTGTTTGTTTTATCTCTATATGAAGCGAGGATCGGAATAATATAGCCACTCCGGCGACTCTAGTAGAGAACATAACAAAGTTATATTTACCTCCCCATTCCCTTCCCCACGTATCAATGTCCGAGTCTTCTCCGTAAATTTCTTGCTTGTAAATAATGTCATAGGCCGAAAGTGCATCGAAAACAGCGCTGCGCTTGATTGGGTCGCGTAAGCCTCGAATATTGATACTAATTATGCGAAGTGAGGTTAGGTTATCCGGCGTGAAGTAAAGTGAAAATTAACATACACATAACCACAAGTGACGAAAATAATAAGTGAAGTGAAATCGGTGTGAAGCGAAAATAAATGAATGTTGTGGTAAAATAAATGTACTAAGAATGATTACTTGTGTTTCCTTCGCTTGCCTTTTTTCTTTGCTGGTGAAGTTTCTCGTGATGTTGATGAAGAGTGCGGGGTGAGTTTGTTCCATAGTTCGGCGAACGTACGCTTTTCTGAGGCGGCGGTGGCGTCCATCAGCTCGGTTTCTTCATCGGCGTTGTCAGGTTTTTGAGCGATTGGTTTTGGCGGTGGTGGCGATAGGATTTCAGGTTCGAGCGGGGTAGCTAGTTCAGAGCTTGTATCTGAGTCTTCGGCTGATTTCTCTGGGGCGGATTTGACGGGGATTGGTGGGAGCGCGACTGTGTTGGGCTGTGTAGTTTCTGGTTGAGGTGCGTTTTTTGTCTCCGCGGGTGGCGAAGGCATCTTGCTCGCTTCCTCTGGTTGTTGTTCTGGGGGAGCGGGTTTCTTTTTCGCACAATCGCGAACGAAATGGCCGGCAGCACCGCAGTAGCCGCAGGTTTGTACCTGTCCGCGATGCCACGCTTTAGCCCTGTATGACCCGATGCGGATAAACGAAGGTATTGCCTTCGTAATCTCCATCACTACAATACGAGTTCCAGTCTCGATCGCCGATCCGTCGTAGAGCTGATGCTTGACCTCTGTGATCCGGCCATGGGGCTCCATGGCGGAGACGATCGGGTTGGGAGCCATCTCAGTGGGAAGGTGATATAGATATACATAGGTTGTGCGGAAGCCAAGTGGTTGGGGCTTTAATTGTGTGCCTTCAAATGTAATTCCGTCGTGAAGAAGCGAAGTGACCAACTGTTCGTTCTTGAGAGTCACATCAACCCGGTTCCCTGGCATCGTTTGGATGCACTTTATTGTAGTTGCTGGTAAGCTTCGGCATAATGCTTCTATGAAGTCCATCCTTTCCGGTAGGATGTTGAAGCGAAACTGCACTGAACATCTTCGGGCGATGCTAGGCGGCTGTTGTTGACTTGGAGCATTCGTTGTATTATTCGCTGTGGAGTTTGGAGCACTCGTACCGTTTTTAACTGCTTGACTGTAGGCCATGGTGTTGAAAAAATAACTCTGAAATATTTGTTTGTTGATTTCCTTCGTTGTTGGGAGAGTTTTCCGAGAAAACCTCCCGCTAAAAAGAAATTTAAAAAGGTTTACTCGTGAGAGGCCAGAGCTGTGATCACAGTTGCCTCCCGCGTGAGGTAAGTATGACTTGCCTAACGCACGGTAAAATTACCTCGCGTCTGTGACGGTCGTATTCCATGTGGGAGCGCGACGACGACCCGTCCGTGCCTCTACCCCTTCCGTGCCACATAGTGGTAGCACCCTGCACGTGGTTTGTCATTTATCTGTAACGGAAAAGGTTTTGTTCGTCTAGTTAGTACGGATGTTGGGTTCTTTCCAAAGGGAAGGGGGCCATACTCGGAGGTAGTGCAATACCGAGACGACCCGTGGCTGGGACGAGGCAAGCCTCTTTTCCACAGCCTAATTCAAAAATCAGTTTAATATATGAGCTACTCAATGAGCAGCGTATCAGATATTAAGCTGATAAGAACAGATACTTTTTTAAATGCTTGTAATTTTTTACCAATTTTTTCCTCTATCTAGTGAGAGAATGCCTCCTATTTATTATAATATTTCTCTGGATAACACTATCGTATCAGATATTAAGCTGATAAGAACAGATTTTGTTTTGTTTTTAATATCAGGTTTACACCTGCGTTTTATTGTATCATCCAGATTCTACTATTATGTTAACAGTGCAGGGTAATCTGGTCTTAGTATTCGTTTGTACTAAGCAGTGTTCTATTATGCCAAGGGCACAGTTCATGTAGATCTCCATAGTTGGAGTCAAGTCCATATATAGAGCAAATGCTCAAACTCAAAAGTCTAGTATCAGGGTTTCATTTTCTAATGTAAACAGCACTATGGTGCCATATCCAGTAGAGTATGGTCTTAATTAAATACAAGGCCTTTCCTTTTCCGAATGAAGTTCTTCACCAAATTCTTTAGACCGGTTTAAAATATTGCCTTACTGCTCTAACTTAAGGGCACTGTAGAAAACAGTGCTCGGCAGTTTCTATAGCTCTGCAAACTGCATCTTTCCATATGTATATAACCCCAATGCTTGAGATTGTATCTCACTTTTACTACTCTGTGAACTATCAACCATGATATGTCATTTTTCTTGTTCTCTATTATTCTTTAGGACGGCTGCCTTACTGTTATTGTACAGAGTTTTGATCCACTGTCGAAACACTGGACCAAAATTCATTTGTTCTAGAACTCGGTCAAGGAAAACCCTATCGACGCGGTCGAAGGCTTTCTCTTGATTGAGGGCTATGATTGCCCCAGGAAGATTTTTGGCTTCGACATAGTCACATCCCCTGATAAGAAAATTGTTTTAGAATATACTTCTACCGATGTAAACCATTAGGCAAAACAGGTTTGTAATCGACATTTAGCAAAGAAATTGGTCTCCAGTTTATCAGAAGAAAGTGATTGTCTTCCTTGAATAGGAGAGCGAGAATACTTTGAGTTTGCGACTCCGAAAGTTGTTGGTTTTCGAAGCGGTAATTTAGAATTTTTACTAGATCCGGTCCTAGGTGACCCCAGAAACGTAAAAAGAATTCTGCCGGGAAACCGTCCGGCGATTTGCCCGTGTTCATTCGATCGAGTGCTTCTCGGCATTCGTTCAAATGAAGAGGCCTTTCCAAAGTATTCTTTTCCTCTTCAGACAATTTCGCTTCTAATTTAGAGAGCAAGAAATATTGGGACTTGGAGTCCATCGGCTCTGTCATGTACAGAGTTGTGTAAAACTCCCTGACTGCCGTCAGGATGTCTCGAGTAGAAGTCACAGTGTGCCCTTGTGGCGTTTTAATCGCTGTGATTGTGTTCTTGGGTTTTTTCTTGCCTTCTAAATTGAAGAAAAACCTTGTCGGGTTTTCTCCTTCTTCGATCCACTGAGCTTTAGAGTGGATTGTAACTCCCTCGAGCGTTTGTGTGTGTATTTGTTCGAGTTCTGTGGTGATTTGCTGTTAAGCGTTTTGCGTCTGTGTTGTGTTTGTTTATGTTTTGAAATTCACGCTCGAGTTCCGCTTTATGTGAGTTTATTTGTTTAGCTAATCGCAACGAAGCAAAACACGGAAATGAACTCTTCGTTATCAATCGAGTGTTGATGGAAGTTTATCAACATCGTTAGAGTGCTTATGGCTCCATTGTTGCAGGCGAAGTAAACATCTGTGAGCATCAGGCCGGAGAAAAATGAAAGTTTATTTTACTCTCTTGATTCGTAAAATGGTCGCTGTCGGTGTTTCCTTTTTCCTTTCACTAATGAAGAACCCGTAATAAGAAAGCCAAGTGCAGTGCCAAGGTCAGTGTGCCATGAATAGAGGAAGGGGTGCTTGTATAAAGTTTCGCGAGAACAAGGCCAAATGAATCAAAACCTTTCAGCTTATGACAGAAGCAAATGTAAAAATATGGTAAGCTAAGGCAACTTGTTTATTAGCACAATCTGTCCATTTGTACGTTGCCCTAATAGAAATACCCTTTATGGGAATTTGCAATTCGAACATGTTGTCTAGAATAGAATAAAGTGCTCAGGTTGCTGTTGGGACAATGAGCAGCACACAGTTTACCCACCTTTGATAAGAAATATCCTTCTATTTGTTTCAGGAAAAGGCCATGCATTGTCCATTGTTTTCTTCAATCTGTTTAGTGTGGGAAGAGTAAGTATGAACTTTGCTAAGAAATGTACAATAAATAACCCCACCTTCAGATTCACCACTGGTATATGCAGATAAATGGGAATTGTCTGCTATAAGAGGATGACATGCATCACCTTCTACGCATTTTTTACTAAGATTATTTTATGTAGATTGGGACAGTTTGAAGGTCGACTTGTATTATGAAGGCTGATCGGATGGCTGAAAGTCCAATGCCATACCCGTGTTTGAAAGATAAATTTATGGTATATGGGTATCTCCTTACAGCACAGAAGCTAATGGATTTCTGGATAACTTAGACTAACAAATTAGTGATCAATATCATCTATATTGTTGTTTCCACTTTGAATACAAAAAATCAAAACAGTGATTACCAACTTTGTGTTGAATATTTTTAGGGAGTGTTCATTATTTATGGCTTGGAGGTCTGCATTTCATCTGCTTCTTTTTTTAAAACTTTTATGACCCCCCATGAGTGAAATTAAAACTTAGATGACCCCCATATACGATCGCTCAAAACTTTATTGACCTCCCCCCCAAAAAAATTAAAAGGACAGGGAATGCATGGCTGTGCAAGAAATAATGCAAACTGCATGTATATACATGTAACCTATTAAATTTACTATTAATGTTTCTAAGTTTATGGTATTTTACATGTTTAGTAGAAAACATATATATACATGTATTCTTCTGGAAATCTCTACCTCACCCTCCTTCCCGGATGGATACTTGAAATTGAACTTGTTAGTTCATGCATCATCTCGTATTCTAGTGCATTGTTCCGTAGTCTCGAATATATAAATTAATAAATGAAAGAGTTCATATTTGGCTTATATAACTAATCTCCTGGACACAAATACATCATCTGTCCTATGGGGATGTGCCTTTGATCATGAGCTTAGAGAATACCATCCTGCATATACAGGAAAAAAGCAAACTGTCTTTAAATGTTGTGAGGACCGAAGGCCAGAGCCAAAATATTTGAGATTTGACTGCTCTCTAAAACACTTGTTTCCTGTGTTCTGGAGACTAAACATTGGCTTGGTATTATAACAACAATTTCATTACATTTTCAGTGATATTGTATTTTACATGACAGGTACGTCAAAACTTTGATGACACCCCCCCATTAAAGCACTTAAATTTGTTTTGCGCCCCCCCCCCCCTAAACTATGATTTAGCCAACCCCCCAAAGCCACCCAGACTATTACGAAATGCTGGTAATTTGATTTTTCAGTATACACACAAGCCTTTAGGAATGGAATATTCATGGCATACTACGAGAAAACATTGCATATTAACTATTTTATCCCATGCCAATCTAAATAAAGAACTCTGACCCCACCTGGCACATGTGCTGCATCACAGATTCCAGTTTTCCTTCCAAAATATTGTAACGAGTGCACATACAGCACATGGTGGTGTACAAAACATTGATACAACCTGTGAGATACCACCGAATGTGCAACAGATTTCCAACCTGACTGGCTGTATTTTTCATGGCATAACCGGTAAACAACTATATCCCTTCTGCCAGATAAATCAGAAATATACAAAGAGGCGGCTCCTAATTTGGGGCTAAACTTGGGCCTGTGGACAGGACTCGGTCAGGTTGGGTACAATGTTTGGATGCTTAATGCAAAGTAGAAGTAAAGTGGCAGCATACATGTATGTCAAATAAATAATATTGGCCCTAAGATAGCCGATTGGTTGCCAGTGAAAAATTGGACCACGAAAAAACACTTGTGGTTTTTAATTCTGGGTGAAGATAACATCAATTATAGTTTTTTTTTAACCAGGTAACATTTACATGTATTTGCCAATATTCTACTGGAGTTACCTTCATAACATATATGTTGAAGGTATTTATTTTATTTCAGCACTTTTACCAAAACCTTAATGAATTGGCATGTTTAGTTATGATTGTTATAAATATTGCTATCCAATTTATTTTCTGATTAGAACTACTGAAATACCAAAACAAATTGCATACACCATTCTTGCTGTGCATTCCTCCCTTCAATAGGTAGCTGGGGTCATGTATTATATGACTCCAAGGCCAGAAATGAAGACGAAAGGATAAATTTAATGACTGAAGTGTTATGGATAAAGGTCAACATATTATTTTAATCTCACTCAAGTATTTTGTTCATTTTTCCTAAAACTTGAAAACTATAGAGCAGAGCCCTTGTTTGAAGCAATGATATAGTCATGAGGATTCTGGTTCTTTTGGTAAAACATGTCATTCAGCACTAGTACTGGTTAGAAATGCACTACTCGATCCTCATTAAACCACAATTAGTTTTTTTCTAAAACCTACATCCTTATAGTTCAAAATTTGTAGAGCTTTGTTTATAAAAACATGCCAATTTCTTTGCCACTCCATAGTTAGAATCAACATTTTTATAAAAAAATACGTGGTCTTCCTACCGACGGTCTGCCATGATGCCCTCTTCATACACATATATCACATTCTTTGTAACCAAAATTTGACCTACATTGTGGCCCAAATGTCTTAAATGCTACAGAAATAATGACTTACAATTTGGCAACATGTGAAAATAAATATACTGAAAGTCAGATTGGAAAAACGGCCGATGGAAGTGGATTGCGTAGAGCGATTGAATATTGTGCATTTTTCAACACCGACAAAAGATGGCGGCCAGCGTCTAAGCGCGCAAAGCGTAATGGTCCGTCGTGGGTCTTTAAAGTATGAAATTCTCTCAGTCGCAGTGTTGGGGGCATAAATATTATTTAATTGTAGTTTGTTTTCTTCGACCTCAATCAGATCACTGAGGAACCGGCCCTCAGTGTCGCGCTTGAGGCCGAGAAATTTAAAATCAAAATTAGGTTTGAATAAATTCCGACACCGCGTGCGTGCGGGGAGCCGCAACCCTAGAAAGCTTTCACTCCCCATTCTTTTTTTCCCAAGACAGCATTTCTGTCTGGTTCGAAACATGTGTTTCTTGCACGAACGTGATGTCGCAATTTTGATTTTTAATAGCTGTAATTATCTTGTCACATTTGGCAGCCTCGTGCATGCCATTGACATTAATCGTACATACGTAGACCGCCATTGTGACACTTAGAATAATTATTAGGCAATTTACCTTGAAAGCAAAACAAACTTTGTCATTGATAATTTAAGAATAAAATTTACGGAATGTGTTTTCGAAAGCGTCCAAAAGATTGGAGTATGCCAGTGTTGGTTGTGTTCCCTTGAGGTGTTCCCATTTCTTCTGTGTCCCCTTGTCGTCGACGATAGCGATTTCTCGAACAATCTCCGTTGTTCCATTGACACAAAAGCACTCTCACATGCTGAACCCGATTGAGTTTCACAGTTGGGAACTCCGTTCCGTCCATTAGGTTCTCGACAAACTCGTCGAAAGCCGGCTTGGTTTTTTTCTATCCTTTGCAGGGGAGTCGGGGGCCAGTTGTCGTTTGACTGTGCGTAATGCTGCTTTGTTCTGGTTGGTGATGTCAATTTCTGTGTGTGTTTCTGTGTGGCATTGTGCTGTGTTCTCTGCGGGTGGCGAAGGGGTATTGTTGTCTCCTTTGCTGGGAGCTTTCGCGTGGTTCTGATCGGGTTTTGCTGTCGGCGGTGTAGGTGCTGTCTGTACTGGTGGTTGGTTTGTCCTGTGGGTTGTCGCTGTTCGGAGTAGGTGATTCGGGGATGTCGTGGTTTGAGGCGAGTATTTCTGGTTGACTGGGTTCTTGGGTAGTTGTTGTTGGAGGCGCTTTGTCTCGTAGTTTGGCTAGTCGTTTGAGGTGGCAGTCATTCACGATGTCATCCAGTGACGAACAGCGAATGCAGCTTGCCGGCTGGCCGGTATACTTAAATCCAATGGAGAGCCCGTTGTAGGTAATTCGGGCGGGCAGATCCCTGCTCAGTTTGTCGAATAGCACGACCCTTACTCCATTTTCGAATTGTTTAAGATCTGGTTCTTTTAGGTACAGGCGTTTGATACTGTAGACGTCGCCGTAAGTTTCAAGCAGTTTTCGTAGGTCGTGGTCCGGAAACTCGATCGGCAGGAAGGTTGAGACGTGTAGTCTTTTCTTGTGGAGCGGGCTTAGATCGAAATGTCGCCCTATTCGTCTGCCAGGTCTTGGCTTGTAAACGTTATATCGAACGCCGTTCCCCCATAACAGGCGTAGGCGCCGATTAGTTGGTCTTTTGACAAATTCAGTGCCCTTAGAATTTCTGGAGTTGTGTAGGTCTCCCCATTAGGTACTTGGAAACGTACCGTTCGCGTTGTGCGCAAAACCATGATGATACCCACGAATTCGTCCTCTTCTCTTGGCCTTTATCCTTCACTTCTAGAGATGTTCCTGACCCTTGGCTTCGAAAAAGTGCAGTATATACAACACTTGATCTTAGCCAAAAGGCCGAGAAGCGATGCCCTTCCTTGTTGTTGGGGTGTTGGTACTGGGTTTTTCTTTGAACAATCGCGGACGAAATGGCCTGTGCCGCAGTAGCCACAGGTTTGAAGTTGGCCTCGATGCCACGCTTTGCTGCGGTACGAACCGATTCGGATATACGAGGGTTTTTCCTTTAAGCGATAGCGTGCGTCCACGCCAGAGATTCAAGGTCTTTTCGAATTTTTGAACCCGTGTGGTCCAGTTAAATTCGGTTAGGTCTCCGAACCCGTGCCAAATTCCCAGAATTTTGATTTGATCTGGTCGCCAGTTAATATCCACCGGCCTTTGTTTCGATCCACGCAAGGAACCGATCCAAAGGCCTTCGGACTTTGTTTTGTTTAGTTTTGCCCCCGAGGCTTGTTCGTATATTTTGATGAGCTCGAAACTCTTACTGATCGAAAATGAATTTCGCAATAAGAGAGTCATGTCATCGGCGTATTGACTATTAATAGCCGTCACGCCAGCCGCGGGAAGTGGAAAACCCTCGATTTGTGGTTCTAGCCTAATCGCATTGCCTAACACTTCTGCACATAAACAGTACAAAAGTGGGCTTAAAGGGCAGCCTTGGCGTACCCCGCGATGTAAGTTAAAATAACTAGTGAGCCAGCCGCTATTTAGGACGGCTGCCTTACTGTTATTGTACAGAGTTTTGATCCGCTGCCGAAACACTGGACCAAAATTCATTTGTTCGAGCACGCGATCGAGAAAACCCCTGTCAACTCGATCGAATGCCTTCTCTTGATCTAAGGCTATAATTACCCCGGGAAGGTTCTTAGCTTCAGCATAGTCGAAAACATATCTGATTAGGAAATTGTTTTCGAATATGCTTCGACCGGGAACGCCACATGTCTGGTCTGGATGTAATACTGTAGGCAAAACAGCTTTCAAGCGATTAGCTAATGCTTTCGTGCCGATTTTGTAATCGACATTTAGCAAAGAGATTGGCCTCCAGTTTTTCAGAAGAAGGTAATCGTCTTTCTTGAAGAGGAGGGCGAGAATGCTTTGGGTTTGCGACTCCGAAAGTTGTTGATTTTCGAAGCCGTAATTTAGAATCCACACGAGGTCGGGGCCGAGATGGCCCCAAAAACGTAAATAGAATTCTGCCGGCGATTTGCCTGACTTCATTTGATCGAGTGCTTGCCGGCATTCGTTCAATTCAAGAGGCCTTTCCAAAGTATTCTTGTCCTCCTCCGACAATTTCGTTTCTAATTTAGAAAGCAAGAAATCTTGGGACTTAGAGTCCGTCGGCTCTGTCGTGTACAGAGTTGTGTAAAACTCCCTGACTGCCGCCAGGATGTCTCGAGTAGAAGTCACAGTGTGCCCTTGTGGCGTTTTAATCGCTGTGATTGTGTTCTTGTTTTGTTTCTTGCCTTCTAAATTAAAGAAAAACCTTGTTGGCTTTTCTCCTTCTTCGATCCACTGAGCTTTAGAGCGGATTTTAACTCCCTCGAGCGTTTGTATGTGAATCTGTTCGATTTCAGTTGTGATCTGCTGTAAGCGATCTATATTCACATTGTGTTTGTTTATGAGTTCTGCTCGCTGTGAGGTTCTCTGTTTAGCTAATCGCAGTGAAGCAGAGATAGCTAGTTGTTTGAGGCGAAATTTCCCGAGATCCCACCAAACTCTTTTGTCGGGGAACTCAGGTTTTTTCGCCCGCCAGGTAGGCCAAAAAGCGTTACAAACAGACGCGTGGTCTGAAAACGGAAAAAGTTTGATGTTGCAAGACTGCACCAAAGGTTTATATGTTTCCGGGACATAGATTCGATCGATCCTCGTTCCCACAGACCGGTCAGGTTTGATAAACGTGACGGCGGTGCTAGTGGGTTCGAGGGCTCGAAAGATATCTATGGCCCCGAAACGTTTGGTGTAATTTTGCAGCGCTAGGATTCCCCCGTCGCCGCTTAGGGGATTACCTCCCCATTTATCTAAAGTGAGATTCTGAACACAGTTAAAATCCCCTGCGATAATCGCTGGCACGCCGGTATGAAATTCTCTCAGTCGGAGTGTTGGAAGCGTAAATATTATTTAGTTGTAATTTATTTTCATCGACCTCAATCAAAACACTGAGGAACCTGCCCTCAGTGTCTCTCTTAAGGCCGAGAAATTTAAAATCAAAATTAGGTTTGAATAAAATTCCGACACCACGTGCGTGCGGGGAGCCGCAGCTCCAGAAAGCTTTCCCTCCCCATTCTTTTCCCCAAGACAGCATTTCTGTCTGGTTCGAAACGTGTGTTTCTTGTACGAACGTGATGTCGCAATTTTGATTTCTGATAGCTGTCATTATGTGGTCACGTTTGGCAGCCTCGTGCATGCCATTAACATTAATTGTACATACTGAGACTGCCATTGTACTGCATATAATTAGAGTTAGGTAAATTACCTTGAGCTTAAAACAAACTTGGTGACCCTCCATTGTAAATCTTAGGGGTAATATCTTGCAAAAATGGTTTGGAATTGATCCTGTAAGTTATGGTAGATAGTCCCTTGATCAGCTCCCTTTAGGGCGTTCCATTTCTTTTGAGTGTCCTTGTCATCTACGATCTTGGCCTCGCGGATTTTAGCTTTTGTGGTGTCGCCACGTTTCCACTGGAGGTAGAGAGCTCGGGCAAGCTGAACTTTTGCCAAACTAACAAGCGGGAAGGCTCGGGGGTTTTCCAGGTCTTCGAGGAACGTGTCCAGCGTAGGTTTTGGTTTTTTGGGTTGGTTTGCCGGGGATGCTGGCGTTAGGTTTCGTTTAGCTGCTTGGCGGGCGTCTAAATCCATGCCGGATTCGGTTTCTTCGTCTTTGTTTGGAGTTTCTGCTTCAGCGCTCTCTGTGGTTGTCACAGTTGTTGACGCCACGGGGGAGCGAAGGGTCGTTGTGTTCGTCCTCTTGTTGAAGAGTTTCCTGTAGCTCTTGTATTTTTTCTAGCTCTGTGGGCTGGTCGGTTGTGTTGGTTGTTTGTTGAGGCTTTTTTGGTTTGATCCGGCGTTTCAGGCGGCAGTTCTGAACTACGTGTTCCATCGACGAGCAACGAACACAGCTTGCTGGCTGGCCAGTGTATTTGAACCCGATTGACAGGTCTTTGTACGAAATTCTGACCGGCAGATCTTGGTCGAGGCGGTTGAAGATCACCACTCGTACACCGTTCTCGAAGGCCTGCAAATCGGGTTCCTTCATGAAGAGGCGCTTGATCTCGTAAACTTCGCCGTACTTATTCAGCAGTTCTCGTAGTTCTGCGTCGGGGAATTCAATCGGCAGGAATGTCGAAACGTGCAATCGCTGCCGATGTAGTGGTCGTAAATCGAAGTGATGAACTCCAAGATCTAGGCCTTTGGAGGCCCACTGGTCAGCCAGAATCTGGCTGGTAAAAGTAATGTCGAACGCCTTCCCTCCGAAACAGGCGTAGGAACCAACTATTTCCTCTTTAGTGAGCTTCATAGCCCTTAGAATTTCTGGAGAGGTGTAAGTCTCGCCTTTCGGTACCTGGAAACGCACGGTCTTCTCGGTTTTAAAAGTACTGGCCATGGTAGATGGTGAAGAAATGGCGTCGGTCCCGCTGAAGAAAACTCACTGATAATTAATTAATTTCTCTATAAAAATATTTAGAGATATTCTCGACCCTGGCTTCGAAAAAGTGCAGTATAACAGCACTTGATCTTAGCCAAAAGGCCGAGAAGCGATGCCCTTCCTAAACCAAAATTGGGGACGCCGTCGCCAAAAGGCGCACTGGCCATGTGGGAGCTAGAGCACAAAACAACGACAAATCTGCGTGTGCACTATACTATGGCACGGTACGGCAATCGAGCAAGGCCGTGCGGCAAGCACTAGTGATGCACTGTCAGTCAGTGCTGCCTGACAACCACGTTTTTGACATGTTTTCCAACTTGCCCAACTCTCCCCCGAATGCCCCGAAATGTCTCGAAGCCAACGCAACCATTCTACGAAGCTCCCCTATAAAATAGATTCTAGTGACCTCCAACTTCTGTCTACGGCCATACCATCGGGAAAACACCGGTTCTCGTCCGATCACCGAAGTTAAGCCCGATCGGGCGAGGTTAGTACTTGGATGGGTGACCGCCTGGGAATACCTCGTGCTGTAGGCATTTCATTTTTGCTCTGCTTGCTGCTTGCTTTCGGCTTGCTTTCGGCGTCTTCGCTTCTATCCCCCCTCCCCGCTATTTGGGGGGCTCTACTACTTTTTTGTTTTTTTTATCTAGAAAAAGAAAACCAATAAACAGTGTTTCAGAACGAGGCCCGATCGAACAAGCGATAACGATTCACTCATTACAACACTCACGTCATGATAGCGCAGTAGTTTCCTCTGCATGCACGGCGCTCTGACACTAATCGGCTTGTGTGGAGCAGAGTGTTCGCTGTGTTGCTCTGTTCCTGTGTGAAAAGCATGCTGTCGGGGAGAGGACTGCCTTCATGATCACAGTTGCCTCCCGCGTCAGGTAAGTTTTTTTGTATTTGCTTTCCACCAGTAGTGCAGTACTGCAGCGCAGTAGCATGGTGTTGAGCCAGGAGAGGGCCACCAGACGCCAACTTCGCCCGCGGAATCGAACCGAGCCTCACCTTGGTTTTAGAAATTATTAGAGATGATAAAGCGTGGTTTGAAGTGGAAAGCTTAAGCAATAAACCAATCGCAGTACTCACAATTAAGTGGACCGCGATGGAAAGAGGTGAGTATGAATGGATATGATGGATGTATCTGTGGGAATATGGATATACTGTGTAACATTTAACTGAATACAGGACGATACCAAATGATAGAGTAAGATCTTTAACCACTCGCAGTACTCACAATTAAGTGGACCGCGATGGAGGTGTAGATACGATTGGATAATATGAATGTGTATAATTTAAAATAATTTAGGAACCTTGTGGCGCTCACGAAAGTAAGCTAACCACGAAGGGAGGAGATAAATTTTTAACAATTAACGGAAACCATATAGGAGTTAATATGTTTAAGAAAAAGGAGGACCCTCGTGGTACTCACAATGTTAAGACACCACGAGGGAGGGAGATAGAGGTTTAAATATTTGGGGAAAATTTACCCAAGACGTTCCACGATCTTTGGAGGAATCGTTGTTTAGTTTTAGATTGAAAACGTTTAGAGTACAGTGGAAGGTAGAAGTGAAGTCTGGCGTAGATGGAAGCTAGGATTTCGGCCACTTCTGGTCGAGATCCTCGAAAGCGAAAGTTGTTTCTAGCTTGCCAGATAAAAAAGTTGGATAGGTTGAGGACATAAGAAAAGACAGGAGGGACAAGTTTTCTTTCTTCAGAGTTAAATCCGAAGAGAAGATGACGTGGAGATAGGATTGGAGAGAGTGGAACGACCTGGGTAAAGGCGGAATGTGTAGGAGCTAGAATACTTTGTGCGAGGGGACAAAAAAAGAAAAGGTGTGGTAGAGTTTCAGGGGAAGTACCACAGAAACAGGCAGGGTCGACAGCCATACCAAAAGAAACTAGTCTCTCGGCAACGTAAAGGATTCCGTGAGCAATTTTCCAATTAACATCAATAGTGTGACGGTCAAGAGGAAGAATGGAGACCTGAGACCAAGTCTCAGGCCAGTAGAGTGGAATGAAATGTGTAATACAGTGGGGAGGATTAGAAACATTTTTCACGAGGGAAGTGTAGCATAATTTAGTGGATATGGATGTGATAGAGCAAGGGTGGTCAATGTCATCGGAAGATATGGCAAGAGAGTGTGTAGATGGATCCCACTGACCCCCTGCAAGAGTCCAAGACTCGAGCAAGGACGCATAAAAGGGAGGCAGGGGATCAGTAGGATAAAAAGCAGGAGTGGAAAGTACAGTAAGTGGTTCATCAAGGAAATGTTGGCGGATCCAGTGGGAGAAGAAGAAGGACCATTTTGATGGAGATGTCACAAATCTCTTCACCCACTGGATCTGGAGAGCACGTACTTTAAGAATGATGTCTATGACATTGAACCCACCCTGGGAGCGGGGTTGCATGATGGCATTCCGAGAGACTAGTTCTTTTTTATTGGACCAGAAAAATTTATAGGTGGACGTTTTAATGGAGGAAGAGACCCACTCTGGCATAGGAATGACTGTGGCCGTATACCATAAGCCAGAGAGGGCCAAGGAATTGAGGATGAGGGATTTGCCTTGAAAGGAAAGGTTTCTTTGAGCCCAAGAGGAAAAAACGTTATTTAGAGATGTAAGGCGACCACTCCAGTTTTCATCGGAGAGGTCGCCAGGGCCCACGAAAGTACCGAGACAAGGAAGTTTAGTAGAAGACCATAGGAGTTGGACTGGAGGATCATCTCGACCAGACCAAGCCCCCAGCCATAGACCTTTACTTTTAGTTGTGTTTAGTTTTGAACCTGAGGCTTTTTCATAATCAGAGTAGACTTGAAAGCATTGATGAATCTCTTGATCAGAAGTTAAAATTAAAGTGGTGTCATCAGCGTATTGAGAAATCAAGGCGTGTTCATTTGAGGAAGGAAGTGGAAGACCGATAATCAGAGGACTAGCACGGATATTACAGGCTAGTACCTCAGAGATTAAGACATATAAAAGAGGAGACAGAGGACAGCCCTGTCGGACGCCTCGAGATGGATGAAAAAAAGGGGAAACAAAACCGTTAACTATGACTGAGGATTCGATTGCTGTATAAAACAAATGAACCCAAGGGATGAAGGAGGGGCCGAAACCCATGGATTCCAAAGTACGAAGGAGGAAAGCCCAGTCCACACGATCAAAGGCTTTCTCCTGATCAAGAGATGTCAATGCTACTTTTAAATTTAGTTAAGTAAGTAAAGGCAAATATCCCTCAGAAGAGCTACATTTTCTCCAATAAAACGTCCAGGAACAGAACATGTTTGGTCGGGGGAAACAAGAAGATACATTATTTTTAATAGACGGCCCGCAATAGTACGGGAAGCTAATTTATAATCTACGGTTAATAATGTTATATATCAAATATTAATATTACTAATATACACTAAATCCACTGTTTTCTTTGTCCGTTGGTCTGTGCAAGAACAGTGTAAGTGACTTGATCATGTGCTCCGTTCTTGCACTGACCCCTTCAATTATTAGTTTTTGATTGACAGGTATAGTAAATATCCTTATAAAAAAATGAAGTAATATTTTCTACAGGAACTATATGAGCAAGAAAATAATTATTGTACAAGTAAAGTGTGATGGCCATAAAGCCATTGTAGTTTTGTTAATAACCTTTTACAGCTCAACCCTGTCACTGCATTATCCTAAAACATTACACATTGTACTGTTTTGAAAAAAAATTAATTTGAGTTTTTTCCATAACATGAAATTTGAACTATTTCAAACTAACAATAATAGTCAGTCATTGTGAAAAAGGTTGTCCTGCTCTAATATACAATACTCAGTATTCAGAAAGCTATAAACCACAAGTATAGAACAGCACAGATACACAATACTAGTTATTCTCAAAAGTCTTCATTTTCAGAAAGATACAATCTGTTTTGATTTGAACTTTTCACTTTAGGAAAACAGAGGAATTATGAGATGATTTAAATTTTGTATCTCATTAGCTTTTTGTATTTTAGTATGTGTAAATATTATTATAACTCTTCACAATGATAACAACAATGTTCTAAAACTAATGCCTATATATAAAACCACTCCATTTTAGGCAAACATTAAAAAACAACCCTCGTGACTTAAAATGTTAAGGATTTTGTATGTCCCAATGTAAACACAACTTTTTATCCAAGCCAGCCCCCCCCCCCCCAAAGAAAAACAATCACCCAGGCATAGGGCATTTGACAACTTTTCAGTTCCTGGGGTGGAACATTTCACAAGGAGAATCTGAGGTAACTAATTTTACTCAGCCCTCCCAAATTATGTTTTGCTTCACTGAATCCACCACATGCAAATCTGAGTGTGTGAAAAGATAGTGGAACAGCTTTATACCCTGTGAATAGAGAATTTTGAAGGGTGTGATGCTGAGTTTGTGATATCCTAATCTAGAAATGAAGGACTTTAGGGAATATTGGTAATTTATGTCAAAGTAAGTAATGGACATTCAATATATTTAATTACTGGAAAACATTTATCTGCAGGAATATGCACTGTTTGTTTGTGGTTGAACGCGTACGTACATGTAGCCAATCATTTGCATTTCTCTGTATAAAATCCAACAGGTGGAAAAATAATCTGATTCCAAAATGTCAAATATTGCCCCACAAATGCTGGGATGGGATGGGGGAGGGGGGTGGCCAGACATGAAATTTATAGACATTGCCAAATAAATGTCAAAAATGTCAGTAGGATCTGATCTTTAATCTAGTTTACTTATTCAATGTTTTTTCAAATAATGTAAGAAGCAACTGATTTTGCTGCTGCTGACTTTGAATAAAACACAGCTGCATCTGTTGCATCTGCTGCTGCTGTGTGTGCATCACGGCCATTAAATCCTTGTGTTGGTCGTCAGCAAGCTTTTGTTTCTGCAATTCTCTCTCCTGATCTTTCTTTTTAAGCTCAAGCTCTTGTTCCCTCAAGTGTTTTTCGTCTTCCATTTTATCTCTTAAATAATCAACTGCATCTGAGCCCCTTGTCCTACGGCGTGTCTGTTTTTCACTTTCTTTGTCATCAGCTTTTCTTTTTTTGCTTTCTTTCAAAGTTTCCATTGCCATTAGCCTCATATCGTTTGCATCGGCCTTACTTTTTTCTGTTTTCAGTTTATTTTCTGTGAAGTCTTTTTGTTGTTGTTGTTCATGTTGTTCCTCTTTTTCAGTAATTTCCTCCAGTAAAGTGTCAAGTTCAGTCATCTCTGTTTCAATCCCAGTAGCTCTCTCTTCAGCTTTCATTTTTTTCTTAAACTTCTCAGCCAGCAAATTATATCTATCTCGAACTCCACGTTTAGATACCTTAAATTTGGGTTCGTGTAGATCATTTAAATGATCAGTTACAGATTGCCAAATTTGACCGCGTTGCTGTGTGCGCGCCTTTGCCCTAAAGGGCTCCGTAACTAGCATTTCCCTGCATAATAAGACATCGTGAAGATCAGTCCACTCCATATTTGCCGAGCAGTTCCTACAACATGAGAAAGAACGTTTTTAGCACGATTTGATTTATCTACGAGGCGTTATTGCAAAGAAATAAACTTCGAAAAGGAACTCGATAAACAGCCATTGACATTGTTGACAGTTCTGCAAGTTTTGGGCAGTAACTCGTCTAAAGAAACGAATATAAATCACAACAAAGAATCAAAGATAATTATGAAATATCCTGCATAACTTACCTTTGAAGAACACCTCGTTACGGAGGAAAAATACTGGCTTAAAGTTGACGTTCTCCTCAAGACGGCAAACCATGAGTTTCCACGTTCTCGACGTAGCAGGACGGCTTCGTCTCACACATTCGCGCATGCGCATATTCATCAATAGTGGTATTTTCACTTCCGCTCGACGTCATCTCCCGTCGCCTTCCTGGATCTTAAGGTCTCTAATGAGTGTCTTCAAACGTGCAGCTTCCTTTTCAAGAGAAGTGCGGTTAGATCGTTTGACTTTATTTATTTCGGAACAATGATGGATCGTAATTTGTTTAATTTTGAGTTTTCCTATGTCCCACCAATTTTCAAGGGAATTGTAGAGAGGTAGACGGGATTGCCAGGTCTTCCAGAAATTAATTATTTTATTTTTGTATGTGTTATCGGAAAGGACACTGGTGTTCATTTTCCAAAACCCAGGTCCGATTTCAGGGGCATTTGGGATGGTAGTTATTAATGAAATGCCATCATGGTCTGAATAAGGACAGGAAAAAATCTCGCAAGAAGAAGTGCCAGGTATCCAGCTATGGTGGATACCAATGAGATCTATCCTGGACGCACAGGAAGCATCGGGTTTTGTCCAGGTAAAAGAAGAATTGTGGGGGTGGAGGTGACGCCAAATGTCTATACAATTGGCGTCTGAGAATAAACGAGATAAATTTTCAGAGCTATCTCTATAAACATAAGAGGAAACGCCTCCACGCCGGTCTAAGGAACGATCAAAGACCGCATTAAAATCTCCACATAGAATTGTGTGGACTGAAGGGTCTAGCGCAGAAGAAATATCTTCAAAAAAGAGGTTTCTTGCAGGGTTTCGATTAGGGGCATAAATACATGCAACCCTAAAAGAAAGAGATTTATTTAAAAATTGAATCTGTAAGAGACGACCATCCTTATCTTTCCATAAATTTTTAACTTCAAAACAGGACCGAAAAAGAATTGCCACACCGGCAGACTTGTTCGTCCCGAAGGAACCAACAGGTGTAAAGCCAGAAGAAGAAAACCAGGTATTTAACTCAGTCTCTTCAGAGCAGTGGGTCTCCTGGACACAGACAATGTCAGGAGGGGAGGAGAGGGTATTTAACCAATTTATAAAACATGCCCTTTTATTATCATTACGGATACCATTTATGTTTATAGAAATAATTACTACCATTATAACATATAACAAGAACGATACACTACCAACATTTATTTTTTGTTTTGTACGGCACTTATTCACATTTAGGTTAAATATCATAATTTTTAGGTGGATGATGGAAAGAAGGAAGACAGAAAAGAGTGCGTATGAATTATGTAGTATATAAACATGTTTTTTTTAGTTTTACGGCACTTTTTTAGGTAGAGTACCATAAATAATAATAATAATTCCATTTAGGTAAATAATAATGATAATTTTTAAGTTGATATGGATGAGAGAAAAAAGGTTATATGGGCGACAAAAAGGAAATAAGAAAAAGGTTACTTAACGTCTGAAACGTGAAGAGGAACTGCTCAGGTCACTGGCATTCCTCTTCAAAGTAGTAACATTAATCTCCATTGGAGATGGAGACTCTAGAGCAGTGGTAGGAATGGGAGCAGGGGATCGAGGAGATCTTGTGCCTTTTCTGGCAATAGAAGTGTTGACAGAAAATCTCTGTTTCATAGGAGTTCTTAATTTGGTTGTTACTGGAGGAGGTTTTTTTGATCGCTGCTTTATGGCAGCAATCATAGGACCCAGGACTCCAGACTTAGGACTCAAAGACGGAAAAGTTGACGACGGACGTGTTTTTGAACTGGGATTGGAGGACTCCAAGAGAGGTTCAGAGGAAAGAGGCTGTTGAGCGTCTTCAAGGAGTTGAGAGTCTGAAATGGACTCGGTCAAAAGAGGTGCAGAGGAAAGAGGCTGATGCGCGACTCCGAGGAGTTGCGAGTCTGTAATGGACTCTGCCTGGGACATCTCGTCATCATCTAGGATGTTAGCAAGGATCGACTCTGAATCAATCTCTGTCGTAGAGGAGGAGGAGGTGTCTTTGGGAGGATTCAACTCAGTAGTTGACACCGTCGCTGTGTCAGGAGGAGGTGACTTGGAAGCGGAGGAGGAAAGAGGCACCTCCACTGGTGCAGACTGCTCTAGAGCAGTGGAGGTGGAAGCCACAGGTCCGGAAGATTGCCGGAAGGAAGGAAGGTTGGATGAAAAGGGTTCGGGTGGAGGAAGAATGAGAGGACGAACGATGGGAAGGTTCCAAGGTGTGGTACAGGAACCGGCCCTGTGCCCAGGGTCACCGCAACGTGAGCAATTACCTTTAAAGGGACAGTTGGAAATGGAATGCCCCCACTTGTTACAGTGGAAGCACGATTGAGGTTGACCACGGTAGTGAATAATAACATAATATGTGCCGATTTTTACGCAATGAGGTATGTGAGATTTAAGAATTATTTGAATAAAACGGTCGCCAGTTTCAATGCCAAGCTCATCCACAGGAGTATTTATATTTATTACTTTACCAAAAGAGCCAAAGAAATCTGTAACAATGGAGTCGGGAACTTCGGTCGGTAGATTGGAGAGACAGACGGACATAATATTGGAATCGACATCATAAAGAGGACAGTACATACCATCAAAATAGAGGCCTTTCTGTAACAGTAAATTACGAGAGCATTGGTAAGGGGTCTTGAAAGTAATTCGGAAGGTAAATTTATTTGTAGGCTGGATACATTTGATATGGGACGCTTCTTTAACAACAAGAATAACGGCAGCACGGACTTGTTCGCGAGAGATTAAACCGACTTTAACAGGAATTTTGAGCAACAAGGTATTGGAACGTCGAACTTCATATGTAGATGGCACCATGATGGAGATAAAGGAAGACTCGGTTGAAAACCAAGAAAAAGTACCCTAAGGCACTAAAAAGTTTGGGAAAAAGAAGTCCCAACAATTACCCAATGGGGTAAGAGTTGGGCTTAGGTTAAACTAAACTAATTTAAATTAAACACAAATAAACACACAATACTTTTAACGAACGAACAACACTGATTTGTAAAAGATACAGCACTTAAGTGCAGAAGTCGAGGACGTCTCTTTGGTCTTGGGAGTCCTCGACTAAGGCCACGCCACACCAACAGGGGTCTTGATGATCGTCAGGAACGGGCCACGGAACAGCAGAAATCCACTCTAGAGAGCTTGACAGGGTCTTGTGACGTCACAGAGTCTCGTCAGGCGCAGTAGTGAACACAGGGACACCCACTTAACGTCTATAGCGGCCGGAAAATCCGCACCGTAAGACTAATTAAGTAAGCGATACTTACAAGAACTCATTGCTGAGTTCCAAGCGTCAGGTAAGTATGACTTGCCTAACGCACGGTAAAATTACCTCGCATCCGTGACGGTCGTATTCCATGTGGGAGCGAGACGACGACCCGTCCGTGCCTCTCCCCCTTCCGTGCCACATACTTGTACCATCCTGTACGTTATCTGTAAAGGAAAACGATTTGTTCGTCCAGTTAATAGGGATGTTAGGTGCTTCCCAAAGGGAAGGGGGCCATACTCGGAGGTAGTGCAATACCGAGACGACCCGTGGCTTGAACAAAGGAAGCCTCTTTTCCACAGCCTAATTCCAAAAATCAGTTTAATATATGAGTTACTCAATGAGCAGCGTATCAGATATTAAGCAGATAAGAACAGATACCTTTTTTTATCTTTAAATTGGTTTATTATACAAATCAAAAATATTTACAGGTGAAAATCCCTTTTAAGGGAATTTTCTGATTTTATTGATTTTTTACAATGTTTGTAATTTTGTACCTATTTTTTCCTATCTAGTGAGGGAATGCCTCCTATTTATTATAATATTTGTTTGGATAACACTATCGTATCAGATATTAAGCTGATAAGAACATATTTTTTTGCTTTTAATATCTGCTTTTAATACCTGCGTTTTATTGTATCATCCAGATTCTACTATTATGTTAACAGTGCAGGGTAATCTGGACTCAGTGTTGGTTTATACTAAGCAGTCTTCTATTATGCCAAGGGCACAGTTCATGTAGATCTCCATAGTTGGAGTCAACTCCATATATAGAGCAAATGCTCAAACTCAAAAGTCACTTAGTATCAAGGTTTCATTTTCTAATGTAAATAGCACTTTTGGGGTGCACCAGTATTTCTTAAATTCATACTGTGTAAGACGAGCCTTGTCTACTTTAAAGCCTAAATGCAATGTTTTTCTTTATTGAGTGGACAATTTCTGCGTGCGTTTCGTTTGCTGCATTTCTGAAGGTGGATCCATTTCTATGGTGCCATATCCAGTAGAGTATGGTCTTAATTAAGTACAAGGCCTGTTCTATTCAGAATGAAGTTGTTCACCAATTTCTTTATGACCGCTTTAAAATAGTGTCATACTGGTCTAACTCGAGGGCACTGTAGAAAACAGTGCTCGGTAGTTTCTATAGCTCGAAAAACTGTGCATCTTTCCGTTTGTATAAAACCCCAATGCTTGAGATTGTATCTCACTTTAACTGCTCTGTGAACTATCAACCATGATAGGTCATTTTTCTTGTTTTCTGTTATTGTTTAGGACGGCTGCCTTACTGTTATTGTACAGAGTTTTAATCCACTGTCGAAACACTGGATCAAAATTCATTTGTTCTAGTACTCGGTCAAGGAAAACCCTATCGACTCGGGAAGATTTTTGGCTTTGGCATAGTCGAAAACATCCCTGATAAGAAAATTGTTCTCGAATATACTTCTACCGGGAACGGAGGTAAAACTGTAGGCAAAACAGCTTTGAGGCGATTAGCTAATGCTTTCATGCCGATTTTATAATCGACATTAAGCAAAGAAATTTGTCTCCAGTTTTTCAGAAGAAAGTGATCGGCTTTCTTGAAGAGGAGAGCGAGAATACTTAGAGTTTCCGTCTCCGAAAGTTGTTGGTTTTCGAAGCTGTAATTTAGAATTTTTACTAGGTCCGGGCCTAGGTGATTCCAGAAACGTAAATAGAATTCTGCCGGGAAACCGGTGGTCGGTTTGTCCTTTGGGTTGTCGCTGTTCGGGGTAGGTGATTCGGGGATGTCGTGGTTTGAGGCGAGTATTTATGGTTGACTGGGTTCTTGTGTAATTGTTGTTGTTGTTGGAGGCGCTTTGTCTCGCGGTTTGGCTAGTCGTTGAGGTGGCAGTCTTTCACGATTTGTTCCAGCGACGAACAGCGAATGCAGCTTGCCGGCTGGCCGGTATACTTAAATCCAATGGAGAGCCCGTTGTAGGTAATTCGGGCGGGCAGATCCCTGCTCAGTTTGTCGAATAGCACGACCCTTACTCCATTTTCGAATTGTTTAAGATCTGCTTCTTTTAGGTACAGGCGTTTTGATACTGTATACGTCGCCGTAAGTTTCAAGCAGTTGTCGTAGGTCGTCGTCCGGAAACTCGATCGGCAGGAAGGTGGAGACGTGTAGTCTTTTCTTGTGTAGCGGGCTTAGATCGAAATGTCGGCCCGCTATATCCAGGCCAGTGCAGGCCCATTCGTCTGCCAGGTCTTGGCTTGTAAACGTTATATCGAACGCCGTTCCCCCATAACAGGCGTAGGCGCCGGTTAGTTGGTCTTTTGACAAATTCAATGCCCTAAGAATTTTTGGAGTTGTATAGGTCTCCCCTTTAGGTACTTGGTAACGTACCGTTCGCGTCGTGCGAAAAACCGTGATGATAACCACGAATTCGTCCTCTTCTCTTGGCCCTTATCCTTCACTTCTAGACATGTTCCTGACCCTTGGCTTCGAAAAAGTGCAGTATAAACAGCACTTGATCTTAGCCAAAAGGTCGAGAAGCGATGCCCTTCCTTCTCCAGAATAGAGGACGCCGTCGCCAAAAGGCGCACTGTAGGATCGAGAGCACAAAACAACGATAAATCTGCGTGTGCACTATGGCACGCTATACGGCAATCGAGTAAGGCCGTGCGGCAAGCACTAGTGATGCACTGTCAGTCAGTGCTGCCTGACAACCACGTTTTTGGCATGTTTTCCAACTTGCCCAACTCCCCTGAATGCCCCGAAATGTTCCGAACCCAACGCAACCATTCTACGAAGCTCCCCAATAAAATACATTCTATTGACATCGAACTTCTATCTACGGCCATACCATCGGGAAAACACCGGTTCTCGTCCGATCACCGAAGTTAAGCCCGATCGGGCGAGGTTAGTACTTGGATGGGTGACCGCCTGGGAATACCTCGTGCTGTAGGCATTTCATTTTTGCTCTGCTTGCTGCTGCTTGCTTTGGGCGTTTTCGCTTCTATCCCCCCCTCCCCGCTATTTTGGGGGGCGCTACTACTTTTTTTTTATGTAGAAAAAGAAAAGCAATAAACAGCGTTTCAGAACGAGGCCCGATCGAGGAAGCGATAACGATTCACTCATTACAACACTCACGTCATGATAGCGCAGTAGTTTCCTCTGCATGTACTACGCTCTGACACTAATCGGCTTATGTGGAGCAGAGTGTTCGCTGTGTTGCTCTGTTGCTGTGTGAAAAGCATGCTGTCGGGAAGAGAATAAAATATGTTAGTAAGTACTGGACGAACAACGCGATACATTGTGCGTCCTCAGGAGTGCGTGAGCTAGAACCAGAGTTGAGCCGTGAATGAGTAAAACGATTCGGTTTGTAGTTGACATCGTTCTAACTACTTTCGCTAGTTAGTGCGTAGTAGTAGTAGTAGTCTAGCCACGTCAAGCACGAGTGAGTCATTCTAGTATTGTAGGCATTCTAGTACTACATTCGTATTGTTGTACTACGATCGTATTAGTGTTATCTTTCCCTCAGAGAGCTCTCTCGATTCTTCGGATAACTTCCGTTCTAATTTGCCTAAAATGTGATCTTGTTGGTTTCTGTCAATTGGTTCCGCGCTGTACAATTCTTCGTAGAACCGTACATGCTCATCTAGAATCGTCAATATCTGTCACTATTGTGCCATCTGGTTTCTTAATCGCTCTAATTAACTTCTGTTGTGCATGAGTTTTCTCTAGGTTGGCGAAATATGTTGTGCACTTCTCGCTTTCTTCACGCCACTGTGCTCGTGATCTAATTATATGCCCCTCCTATTTCTCGTAATTTATTATTCAACCCTGTGAAGCGCTTAGTATCTCCGTCCCTGTTGCGTCTTTCTAGTTTTTTTCATGGTATTCCTTAGTTGCTTCTCTAGTTTCCTCTTATATTGTCTTGTGCGCGTAGCTTTCTGTTTTGAATATGATATGGAAATGTTTTTAATTTTGTCTTTGCCTGTTTCCCACCATTCTAGCAGACTGGAGTAGTCTGCTTTTAGTTTTCGCCATCTAGTCCAAAAATCAACAATTTTTCATTAAAACATTTGTCTTTTAGAAGGGAGGTATTCAGCTTCCAAATGTGTGATATGAAGGCCTATCACTATATTGGCGCTTTCTGGTGTTTGTTACTACGGGGTGCCGGACAGCTCTCACAAAGCCTGTTTTCAAAATTGTCTTGTTTTATTTTCAGTTACCAAAAAATTGCTGTATACAATCCCAAATAAATGCTGCATTGCCCTTTGAAGTTTCAGAAGTGGCATTGATTTTCCGTTAAATCCCCTTCCGATCCCTGAAATTTGCTTTAAATTCTTGGCTATGTTCGGGGAGGCGGCTGTCTTTTGGGCTAGCTGATCTTTTAAAATCATTAAAAATGCAGGGCCAAGATATTGGTTCGATATTGACCTAAATTTAATTGAGCATCCAATACAAGCATCTCAATTCTATTCAGTGCTGACAGTAACAGACTGGAGTAACCACCACTTCTCTCATTTCCACTTTCCAGCCATCACATATACATAATAATAATAATAATAATCTTATTAACACCTTATACCAATACAGGTACATCAGCACAAAATAATAAACCAAATTTCAATCATGTACGAGATATTAAAAAAGGCTGCTCGCCAATTTCACAACATCATGAAAATATTTAGCTGACAATAACATAGATTTGCCTTTCATTGATAGAATATATAAGAACAGTGACCTCTAATCAAAGGAACGAAAATTATTATTTACTCTATTTACATTACACAAAAAGAGCCTTAGACAAGAAGGCTCCTTTCATGGTAACCTGCTTCATCTTGTGTGCTTGTTCACTTTAAGAGGTAATAACGCGCTTTCCAGGGTTTTATTTAAAGAGCGAATGGCAGTCTGACTTTTCTGGCCTTTCAATCCCATAATACCTTTGTCTGAGATCTATCCCATAATTTATTTATCTGTGAACTAAAGGTTAGGGTTAGGTTAGAAAAAAAACATGTTGGGGTATTTCTAATCAAAATACGTCGAAACTTGCACGCTAGTCTTAAAGTACTGGAAGAGAACGTTGTTTTGACGTGTGTAGTACATTGAAATTCAAAGGGTGCATACTTCTACAACCTCATTAATGTTCATTATATCTTTGGCCCATAGACATCCGAAATTGACCCACAAAAAAATGATATAGGACAACTGACCCATATGGCAAAATTCCTAGCCAGAACACTGTATAAAATACGTCAGCCTTTACGTTTACGTCTCGTTGTTAGCACTGACGGAGTTCATTTCAACTAGAATTGTGTACAGCAAGGTTATCAACCTGTGTCGCATCCTAACTGATTCGATGCAGGCTACAAGCTAAAAGGTTATCAAACAACTTGCTTCCTGCAAGTCCTTGTTACATGTACGTCATCAGTGCCTCTCGATTTTTTCGTCCTCACTTTCCGGTTTTCTTTTCCATTAGCTGTTCTTACTTGTTAATGTTGAACCTGGAAATAAAGTTTCTTGTTCGTCCATAGACTTGTCACATATGTGAGCGAAGCGAGCAGGTCTTACGCAAGCCAGTACCGACCCATACCATTTTCGTTAGCTACAAATTCTGCTTCCGGATTCGTATTGTTTTACCTACTGCAGGTAACTGACGGAGAGCAATATGAATCTGGAAGCTTTTGCTCTAGCGGTTTACTTAATCTTAACATTGTAGGTATTTTGCGCAACTCATTAATTTACGAAATTCAACAAAGTTTCAGTAGCCTTAGTACGTTCCTTTGCTCCCCTCTCCCCCAATTTGTCCGTGGATGATGAGTGAGTGAACAGCCACAAGTAGGATGCAGCCTCTATACATTTTGATCAATATATGTACATAACATTTAGCAATATCATAACTACTTCGTCATTACCTCTCCATTATCCTTCCCCTTCTTCCTAACCCCAGTTCACAATCCTATCAAGCGCACCTTATCCCAAATGCTGTAAAGTAGATAAATGTACTTTTTATTGAAGAGTACGGTTCTTGAAGGACTGTCTAAAACACTCACAGCAGTGTTTGATCAAGTTTAAAAATTCTAGGGCGAAACGGCTTCAAAAACGCTTTAAGAATGCAATAAAAGAAAGACGCACATCTCAAGGGAATGGTTACTTAATGAACCATTGAACCTTTGTATTCACAACGCCATGCAAAATATTCGAGTAATCACTGCCTGCAATTACGAACATCTCGAGGGAATGACATGAAGAAATTACCATACTATGTTGTTCGAAGCGGCGTTGCAATGCAAGAAGAACCTGCACTTGAAGGATTTGGTGTCGTGGTTTAACCTCGATAAAGTTCAAGACTTGGAAAGCAATGTGACTGACATGACGGCAGACTCAATTTTTTTGACTCTGACACAAAATATGTAAGTTTAATGCACGTTTTTATTATTTTACAGCTTTGAGTTTGGTTTAATAATTGAAACTTAAACAGTGGCTCGGTAAACAAGTGATGGTAGTTGGATAACTTAATTTAAAAAATATTATCTGTGTATCTCGGTACTCTGCTGATATTAGTAAATTTAGTGCAAAATTTACTATCTAGGTACCTTATGTTCTGTGTACTTCTCGCTATCTTTGGGTCTTTATCAGTGAATTCTTAATTAGGATGAAACTTTATATAAAATTTCATGTTCATTAGTATTCTTTATATAAAACGTTCATCCTAATTAGCAATTCAATGTGATAGCTGAAACATCAATAGAAATTCCATTGTCTCAATCACTAACCCCATTTCCCCCTGGGACATAATTCGAATCCCTCCGCGGGTCTTTTAGAATGATGAGATTTTATCGCCCATAAGTTACTTGGTGCACATACATGTATTCTTGCATGGCCCCGGAAATACGAGTACTGCATTGTTTCACTCAATGTTTTTGTTTTACTTCATATACATATACTGTGAAACATTTGAATTTACATGTATTCCTTTTGTGTTTATAAGTAATTCTGTACTGCAAGTAAACCATTTAATCTTTTTCAATGATAACATAAGGTTGAAGCCAACAAATCTTGCATGACAGTGCTCGAAATTCACTTTTGAGACTGATAGTCCATGGGACCAGTAGGTTTTGAATTTTACTTGTCTATTTATTTTGCCTATTTTTGTCTATCTATTTGTCTGAAGACTGCTATTTTTTTTAGACAAATAAATAAATGAAGATGAACAACATTTGTAACACAACAGGTTTATTTACATATTTACAATAGCTATATCACTGTCCATTACACGTTAATACAGCAGAAACAGCACTGCAGAGTGTCATCATTTATATGTTGCTTTCCACGATGGTTGCTTAGTCTTCCCTTTGCTAGCTCCCAGTTTGGCTGATATTCGGCAGTTTCTCCTGTTTCAGAACTTGCTCCTAACCACCATATTGCAATCCCATGGTGTATTGTGTAACAAGTCGAACCCAGGCCTCTAGCCATAAGCAAAAAATGCCTAGCGCTTTTTGTTCATGATTGCAATTCGAGGATCCGATGTTGTCATTCTTTAATTTTCTTCTAATTTTGCGAACTCTAACAGAATATCATTTAAGGAAGAAGACAGTTTAGTCGTCCAGAGGACAAATTGTCAAAAAAAGGTACTTGTTTTTCTTTTTTTTTTTCTCGTTTTGGACGAGTGAACGACCGTTAAGTTGGAGCACTGCATGACAAGGTTGTTGCTAGGGCTGCACCTTGTACCATTCACAGAACAGATTCAGAAGTGACCATTATCATCTAGCTGTTAAAAAGTAACAATTTCATTTTCGATACTTACTATTTCATCAGGTATTATAAAAGCTTACATGTATTAGTTAATGTAGTGCAGCTTTTCCCACCGATTTTCCTAAGCCGTGCTTGTGAAAAAAATTAAAGTGAACATCAGTTCAACTCACCTTTTCATTTCTAGTCCCAATTTTGTTGAGCATATGGTTGGCTATTGGAGGCTTTTGTGATGGAAGTGGGAAGGATTCTTGCCACAGTAGGTGTTGTTATGATTTTTGGTTGCGTGGGTTCTTTTGGTAAGATAGGCCGAAACAATGATCTTGCCAAAGTTGCCGTTTTTTTGCTCGGCCTCAGCAGACAGGTGGAGGGAGAATTTGGATTTTGACGTTTCACACGCTGCCCATCTTCTAGTTCTAGTACTTTTATTGGGGTTGTGTCTTCTGCCGCCATCTTGAAACTTTCGATTTTGATGGCTAGCGCTTCCTATTCACAAAAATATTGAGTTGTCCATTTCCATCGCTACGTTGTCCATTTTGAAAGGATCGGTCAGATAAATGATTACTACGCATGCGTTTTGTTTTAGCCAATCAGCAAGGACCAAAAAACGGCAGTTAAACTCATCACCAATAGATGAGCTTGGGGATAGGTACCTTTGGTTGAAGTGCCGGACGACGCATGTCCAAGCACAACAAGGAGGTAACCATGGCAACCCTGCCACAGTCCACCCCCTGGTACCTGTCACACTGAAGATTCAGTGGAATACTTACCCATCCCATCAATACTTACCACAGGGAGAGGAGGGTGGGAGCAGTGATCCGCAACGATCAGCAAGCAAAGGCACTGACTAGCAAACACCAATGATCCGCGATGATCAGCAAGAAAGCTATGACTGAAATGACCACGCACAAACAACATGTAGTCCCTGCCAGGCCCCTGGGCCCCCCGCATAACATCTCTCTATGGGGGATGACTGCTGGCCAGCATTGTCTCGAGTTTAACTTAGCCTAAATTACATTTAGCCACATTTAAACTCATCACCAATAGATGAGCTTGGGGATAGGTACCTTTGGTTGAAGTGCCGGACGACGCATGTCCAAGCACAACAAGGAGGTAACCATGGCAACCCTGCCACAGTCCACCCCCAACCGAAGACTCCAAGGTGCTTGGAGAAGGAGGGACTATGGACAGGGTAACATGGTACCTCCCAACCAAACTACCCCAAGCACCATCATTGTGATGCAATGGCACTGTAATAATTATACATACCGAGCTGACGTTCGCCACTAAGCCAACTGCTGCGACAGACTCGCCAAGGCTTCCGAAGGAGTCCTTATATAGAGCTGATAGGCATTGCTACTCCACCTACCCAATGCCTGAATTAAATGGTCCGGCACACCATTGCGAGCTGCCACGGTCGCTGCTCCTATGCGGAAACTATGGCTAGAATACTTTCCTGCAATGCCTGCAGCTGCCATGATTTGTCTGAGCCAGTTGGTTAGACAGGTGCGAGTTAACGGTTGACCATTTCGGAGCAGGAACAATGGACCTGGGGAATCGCCCCTGATCGCTAAGTATGCCAGCATTGCTTCGAGTGCACACAGAGGGGGCTTTCCCTGACCAATGTGGATAAAGCACCCCTTGCGGAACGGATCTGTTTTGGATGCCTTGATCTTAACTTGCATGCAAGAGGGGGCAACGCTAGAATCCACCGCAATGTCTGTCACATTCAAGTGAATCCCTGAGGAATAGCTTGCCAGATTGGGCACCGTAAATTCAGCCGATCTCAGAAAACCAAAATACCCCAGAGTGCACGCAGCCCAAAACATACAGTGGTCAGGATGAGTCAAGTCCAAAGATTTAAAAATAACCGACATGAGACCATCAGAAATTGGTAAGCGTTGGGTTGAACAGGAGCCTTGAGTACGTTTTATACCACGGACCACCCTCTGCAATCGCAGACAGTTAAGTAGAGGGTCAGAGAAACCTTGTTCGATGTGGAGAGACCTGACAGCTGACAAGTAGACTTTAATAGAAGAGTGTTGAATTGAGTCCGCCAAAAAAGTAGCAAACAAGCAAAGAGTCCATTCATCCACGGGACAAGGGGAGCCAGTCACATGCAGCATTCCAATTTGGAGGCAAAAATTCCAGAACTTCTTCTGTCCAGAGGTATAAGACCGACGTGTAGAGGGGGCTAGGCCCTGCCCCATGAAGTTCCGGCAGCGCTCCTCTAGCAAGGAGAGGTCAGGTCTTCCAGAAAGTGTGGCGGAATTTGGACTGGTGTTGACCGGGCCCCGGGCGCTAACTGCTTGAACTCCTGCCAATAAAAACGAGAAAGAGCATCAGCGATTCTATTTTGCACGCCTGGAATGTGCTGGGCCATGAAAGTGAAGTTGAAACGAGCTGCTGAGGTGAGAAGACTACGCACTAGCCGCATTATGCATGGGACTCTGGATGTCCTGGAGTTCAAGATGTATACTACAGCCTCATTGTCAGATCGGAACATCACATGCTTCTTAGACCAGTTAGCACCCCATACATGGGCCGCAATGATAACTGGAAATAGTTCTTTGTATGCAATGGACAGCTGGGCTTGACAGGGGGCCCAGCGGCCATTGAACCATTCCTCCTTGTAGTAAGCTCCGAAGCCAACTGACCCTGCTGCATCCGACGTCACTTCTAAGTCAGTCGCTGCAGCCATCCCAGGGAAATGCCAAAAGCTGACCCCATGCCAGTCTGCTAAGAAGTGATGCCACCACAGAAGATCCAACTGGAACTCCCTATTCAAGCGAATTGGGTGGTCTTTCTTGCGAAAGCAACAGAGGAGATCAATCATGCGCCGAATGAAGGTTCTGCCTGGCCACACAACTTTTGCCGCATGATGAAGGTGACCAATGAGAGACTCTAATTGGTGTCTATTGCACCAACGGCGTGTGACCCATGACTGCAGCAACAGACGCAGGGCCAACAGTTTCTCGGCAGGAAGACGTGCTATTTGATTGACTGAGTCTAATTCAATTCCCAAGACCACGAGAGACGTGGCAGGACCCTCGCACTTCTTTGGGTGAAGAGGCAAACCCAGCATTCTGCAGACCTCCTGCGCAGTACTGAGATTTATGAAGCATTGTTCAGAATCCGGAGGACCAGCTGAGATGAAATCGTCCAAATAATGCACTAGGTCTGACACATGATAATTGTGTAACAAGATCCATTCTACCATGGTAGCCACAGAGTTGAAAATGTAGGGTGCAGAGCACAGACCGAAAGGAAGGGTTAAATCTACAAAATACTGACCGCGCCACTTCATACCCAACAAAAATCGATCTGAAGGATGCACAGCAATGTTGCGATAAGCTGCCTCTACGTCAAATTTTGCCATGAGTGCTCCCCGGCCGTACTGGCTTACCATACTGATTATTTCATCCACCCTGATATATTGCAATGAAAATTCCCCCGAGTTAATTCCGTCATTCACACTTCCACCCCCTGGAGAGGACAGGTCAAGAATTAACCGCCACTTCCCAGATTGACCTTTTTGGGGGATCACTCCAAAACTGCTGATATGCAAATTATGTAAGGGGGAAGACTTGAAGGGGCCTGCCACCCTACACAGAGACACTTCGTTGGCCAGGTACTCATCTATGACTTTGGGATGCAAATAGGCTGAGGGCTTGTTTTTCTTAGCCGACTTTAGCTTATGCGACTCGTGAAAGCCTAGTTTGAAACCATGACGCAGGCCCTCAACTACAAATAAGACTTGTTGTTGATCCGGGTGGGACATCAGCTCCCGAACAAAGTGGTTCACACGGAGCGGAGTGACACTAGCGACTGTAGGTAGAACTATAGAGGCTGGAATAAACAAAGGCAGACATAAATGTAGGGCCCTATCGCCTAGCGAAACATGATGAGCAACACTGGGACTATACACCATTAATTATAAGGCTTTTAATAACAATATGAATGAGCTGCCGACATGGGCACAGCAGTTACCCAAGAGACCTGCCCAAGCCAGGCCAGCGCACAGCATAATGGCAATAAAATGGAGCTGAACAATGTAGTCAATAACAGAAAAAATTTGAAGGTCTCACAACAAGGCAAGCCCAGTCCATAACTTAGGCCAGGGTGTCGAACTGGCCATCAACGCCTCCTATATTTGTTCTCGCTGGATGTAGGTACTGGAGAGCGGGATCTGTGCCTATGTTCCACCACAGACCTGGTGCTGGACGAGCCAGGGCACTCTTGAGCACGATGAGAGCCCGAGCAGCTGCTGCATATGTGTGCAAACCTGCAGGATGCGTAAGGAGCCGAGCACCGACCACGATTCCATGACTTGCACACCACAGAGGAAGAGTTTGATCCATGGGGCTCTGACGACCCGGCTGATGTTCCCCCAGGTAGGCTACGAACTGAGGCGCCAGCAGAGTGAAAATTGTATAATTGTACGTTCATGGTCGACCAATCAACGCTCTTGGTGGCCGCTGCGTATTCGCGGAACGCCTGGTCATATGCCAGCCAAACCCTACCGCTAAACTGGCGATATGTGCGCAAAATTAACAACTTGTATTGCGTTAGGTCTCGCCATCGATGGGGGAAGTAAGATGTAAGGACAAAGGATAATATTGTAAAAGCCTCCACCCAGCTGCTGAGATCTTCCACGCGGCGCCGTTGTTTCCTCGGTGTTGACGTCAGGACTACTCGTCCGTCAAACAGCAACTGTGGTTCAGGTTCGGCGTGAACCAAATTAGCCGCCAAAAGATCGCTGAGGTCCAAGTACTTGCCAGATACAATTTGGGCCACGATCTTTTCCGGAATCGGTGAAAAACCTGGGCCAACAACGAAGGGCTGATGAAGTGTCGGCAACGGAAGACCTGGTATTTCCGGAATGTTTGGCTTAGGTGCGACGCCAAACGTACTTCCCATGTGTTGTTGGGCAATGGCCTGCGAAGCTACTAAACTCGGCGCGAGCGACGACACAGGTCCCGTGAACGTATTAACAAACGAAGGTACAACAGCTGGGGGCCTACCTTGTAAACTTGAGGCTGACGAGGTCGCTGGAGGAGTCACAAAACCGGCGCCAGATGACCATAGCACCCCAGTCCTTGAACTCAGATCCGAAGTTTGTGCGACGCCAGAACTGCCAGAGGCGATGACCGCGGAGACAGAATCGACTGCCGGGCTCACACAGGTCGTAGTAGGGACATTCTCCGCTGCCAGAGCGGCCTTCACCGCTGTGACCACAGCCGAAATGAACTCCTGCGACATTGGAGTCGTCGTTGGGCTGGCGACCGATACTGTCGAGACGATCGGAATCTCGCTCTCCGAGGATTCCGCCACGTTAAACAGACGGCTGTCCAAACTATTCCTTGTTTGCCGGGACATAATTATGCGATAAAGGACAGTGATCCGCAACGATCAGCAAGCAAAGGCACTGACTAGCAAACACCAATGATCCGCGATGATCAGCAAGAAAGCTATGACTGAAATGACCACGCACAAACAACATGTAGTCCCTGCCAGGCCCCTGGGCCCCCCGCATAACATCTCTCTATGGGGGATGACTGCTGGCCAGCATTGTCTCGAGTTTAACTTAGCCTAAATTACATTTAGCCACATTTAATTTGCCTTGAGATTGCACCGAATCTTCTGGAGTTTCCATTTCAGCTTTGTTACTTCGCCACTTCGTCAGTTCGTGATTGGCATTGCGGTTTATAATTGCCGTGAAACCCGTCTGCAGCGATTGGTCTAATTCCAAAAATCAGTTTAATATATGAGCTACTCAATGAGCAGGGTATCAGATATTAAGCTGATAAGAACAGATATTTTTTTTTCAATATCCGGATAACCCCCGGCGGTTTATTTACATTTGTTCTACGAACTTGTATTTACAGGTACGGAAACTGGGACGGTACGGAAACACTCTTATTCTAGGAGTGTCACATTAAAACAATTACATTGTCAGAGATCATAATCAGTTCACATTGATCTCGTATTGTTCATATTAATCTTATTGTTCATGGTAATCATTGTTCATTGTTGTTTGTTTACAGTGCAGAGGTCAAGTGGTAACTTAGGAGGTTTTCCCTCTTTATTAAGTACTTAAACATTAACTAATAACTTGTCATGACGGATCGTGCATAAAATGTCACGATACTGCCATCTTAATACAAAAATTTCTCTCGGCAGAGACTTAAACTCAATCATTAGACGTGATGTGATATCTTTTGAAACAGCATTTCGGATACCCCTGTGATCGTCCACGCTGTTTCGAAAAGTGGCTCTGTTGCGGCTGAGCCACAAATGATAAACTACTGTCTTGACGAAAAAGCGAGAAATACTTAAGGCCGTTACACTAATATCGTTTGGGACCCGGTTTAGAAAAATCTGGTCCGGGGATGGTACAAAATTCGGGTTGAGTTTTCTAATTATCGGTATGTATTCTTTCCATACTCGTTTAGTTCTTGTACAGAGACACAGACAATGTTCGATGGTTTCCATTCGGTTACATACAGCACAGTTCGCTGTGCTTACGTTGTAACCCCAGTCTGATAGGTTTTTCCGTACCTTTAAACCTCTATTGATTGCGAGCCAAATAATGTCTGATTTTTTTCCTTCCGTCAAGGGATCGCGAATCGAGCCCCATATATCGTCCCAATCATTTTGGTCTAAACGGCTGTTTCTCCAAAAATCTATCGCAATTGGAGAAATGCATTTCTCTCTCACAATCTCTCTGTACAAAGATTTCGTTGTGTTTGCCGGGGGGAGAGAAATATTTTTAACCCCGTCCAGAAACAAACCATAATATGTCGTTGCAGACATCGCATTAGGAATCCGGTTGGATCTTAAATGATGCCAAATAGGCGTTAAAGAAGCTACTCTACGGCCTATGAAATATCTGGCTAGGTAATGCCATTTCGATTTGATTTCTGTCAGTGCTTCGCTAACATTCTGTATGCGTAGCGCTTTGCATTGGGATGCCAGATCTGTGATACCTAGGCCTCCTTTTAGGGAGGGCAAAATACAAGTTTTTCGTTTAACTGTCTCCATTCTGCTTCCCCAGATAAAGGGCCAAATTAATTTTTCGTAGGCCGGTATGACCCATGCTGGTACTGGGAGAACTCTAGCAGTGTACCAAAATTTCGATGAACCAATAACATTAACAATTAAAGCTTTCCCGACAAATGACAAACTCCGTGATTTCCACAGATCTAACATTTTACTTAACTTCGCCAATTTCGGTTCCCAATTTTCTTTGTCCGCGTTTTCTCCGAAAACAATTCCTAGGATTGTCATTGTTTTAACCCATCGTAGCCCGTGAGGCTTCGCTGTGTTGTTTGACCATTTTCCCAGCCACATCGCTTCTGTTTTCTTTGTGTTCAGTTTTGCCCCGGTAGCTTTCTCATAAATCTTAACTGTTTCTAAAACTTTATTTAGGGAGATTAAATCTTTCGTGTAAACCGTCATGTCGTCTGCATATTGCGACGTTTTAAATTCTTCGCCGTTCGCTCCGGGGAGAAGAAAGCCTTCAATGCTTTTGTTTTGTCTGATCATAGTACTAAGAGTTTCGGCCACTAAAACGTACAGTAAAGGCGAAGTGGGACAGCCCTGGCGTATGCCTTTTTCTAATCGAAAAGAGTTTGTAAACCAGCTGTTACACAATATCGCGCTGTTGGCTCCAGAGTACAAGACTTTGATCCATTTACAAAATACCGGACCGAAACCAGCTGTCTCTAGAAGTTTCTCTAAAAATTCTCGGTCAACTCGGTCAAAGGCCTTTTCTTGATCTAAATTTACAATAATGCCGGTTTCCTCTGTTCTGTCAATAAGATCTAAAATATCTCTAATCAAATTCAAATTGTCCGAGATAGATCTTCCCGGGATTGAGCATGTTTGATCTATGTCTATAATGTATTGAAGAACTCGCTTCAGTCTCTCTGAAAGACTTTTAGCAATGATTTTATAATCAATATTCAGAAGCGAAATCGGTCTCCAGTTCTTTAGGTCTCTGCGTTCCCCTTTCTTAAACAAGAGCCGAATAATACTCTGTCTCATGCTGTACGGTAAAATGCCGCTTGTAAAACTCTCATTCACAATTTCTAGGAAATCGTCTGCTAGTAAATTCCAGAAACGTAAATAGAACTCGACCGGCAAGTCGTCTAAACCCGGGGTTTTCCCCTTTGCTAATTTCTTAAGGGCTCTGGTCAATTCCTGTTTAGTAAAAGGGTCTTCACAACTGTCACTTTGTTACTTGTCTAATTTCTTTGGCATTTGATCTAGCAAAATTCTCTGAGCTTCGATTTCTGTTTCTTCGCTCTTGTAGAGTTCTGAATAAAACTCGTGAATGTTGTTCAGAATATCCCCGGTGGAATTAACTTCTATTCCGTTCTTATCGAAACATGACCTAATATAATTATTATCTCTATGATTTTGTTCGAGATTGAAAAAGTATCTGGTTGGTTTTTTACCCTCTTCAATCCACTGAGATCTACTTCTAATTTTAGCTCCCTCGAGTTGTTTACGTTCTAGAGCACTTAATTGGTTTCCCAGTTTTTCTATTTCAGGGCTGGCAGACACGTCTCCCCTGGCAAGTCTGGTTTTCGCTTTAATTAATTGTTTGGTCAGTCTGTTTCTGTTGTGAGAAAGTTCTTTCTTTCTAGTCTTACAAAATTCTATACTAGTTGTTTTGACTCTGTCTTTTAAATAATCCCACCATTGCCCGTTGGAGCCGAAGTCATCTTTTTCATTTTTGATTTCCGCTAACAAGTTTTCAATTTCTGTTCCGTAGTTTTTGTCGTTCAGAATTGAGGCATTTAGTCTCCAAGTTCCCGGCCTCTCGAGGCAAAATTATTTAAATTTAGCCTTAACGTGACATAGTCATGATCTGAGAAAGCACAAGGGCGAATTTCACAAGATCTGATCTGATTTTCTAGCCGTCGTGGAGTGTAAAACCGATCCAAACGGGAACCTACTGTTTTGTTGTTGTTGAGCCAAGTGAATTGTCTCACATTCGGATGCATTTTTTGCCAGATATCAACCAAATCAAAATCATGTTTGAGGTTTCTCAGTTCTTCTCTGCCTCCCAAAGTACTTTCTGTCGATCCGTTCTTGTCACGTTCTGATTCTACACAATTAAAATCACCTCCTAAAATAACTTCGGCTCCCGGGTAGAAATATTTATGTAAGTCTGTGAAAAATTATTTCCTTGTTGTGATATCGTTGGGAGCATAGATAGAAACTAAATTAAGTTTAACATTTCCAGATTTAGCCAAAAGGCTCATAACTCTACCGTCTGTATCATGTTGGTATTCGATCACTTGTAAGGGGCAAGTTTTCTTTAAAATTATTCCGACTCCGGCACTTTTCAAATTGATAAGCTTTCTTTTTACGGTCTATATGAGTCTCCTGTAAAAATAAGATATCGCTAGGACAATTAGCTAAGCATATTATTGCATTTTCTCGTTTCTGTTTCCCTCCTATACCCCTAACATTGATCGTAGTTACAGACGGCAGAGAAATGTCGGACTGGAATTAAACTAAGATGTAATGGACTTACTACTACCTTGAATTCTTAGGCTTCGATTTTAGCTCGTTCGAGGAGCCTTCCGAATCGTGTGATCTTTTACCCGCTGCTAAATCTATTTCCATTGTAGTAGTAGAGTTTGTCGTGGGTCTCCGTGTTCGGCTTCGACTGCGATTTCCGGTGGTAACTGGCTCAGGACGGGATGGTTTTCTAAAGGCGCCCGCTAGGAAAGTGGCTGGTGTTATTGGAGCTGTAGGGCGTTGTATTATGTTCCGTTTTTCCACGACCGTCCAACTGGCCTGCAGTTGTTGACTAGGGGGGATGACATTATCTGAGTTTGAGTCTGAGTCGCCATTTTTCGTCGGAGTTTGTGTGTTGGTCGGTGGAGCTGCCTGTGAGTTTTCTTTCGGTTCGGCCGGTGTTGTTTCTTCGGTCGTGTTCTGGGTCTCTGTGGTTTCGTCGCTGGATTCTAAATCGGTCATTTCTGTTTCTGTGTTCTCTTTCTCTTCTGGAAGTTCGGTTGCCCTGTTATCTTCTGTTGTTTCTCTCTATTTCTTCTTCGCTATCCGGATTTTCCCAGCCGGAGAGTGCTGGATTTTCTCTCTGTTCAGGGGCTGGGCGCCGTTTGAAGGCTGGAAAACGAACCATGTCGGCCCAGGACGCTTTGCATTCTCGTGCAAGATGACTCATGTTTCCGCACAGTTTACACGAAAGACCGTGAGGGCAGTCTTTGCTCCTGTGTCCAATCTCTCGGCAATTGTAGCACACCTGTACGCTACATTCACCAGCTAGGTGTCCAGCGGCTCCACATTTACGGCAGGTTTTGATTTGCCCGTCGTAGAAAATTACTACCTGGTGATCCCCCACAAAAAGATAGGAGGGAAGAGGGCGTACTACTTCCATTCTTACTGTGCGAGTGCCAGTCTCGATCGTTGTGCCACTGTAGCGGTCTCGTCGTATTCCATATACTCGGCCGTATGGGTTCAGTATCACGAGGATAGTCGCATCCGGTACTTCGTACGGGGGTGTACAGAAGTTTTACGTAACGGGTTGATCCAGAGACGGTCTTGGTTGCATACGGGACGTCATTTACTTTCAGAACGTTCTTGGCCATGAATCTATCTCGTGTGTCCGGGTCATGGAAGCTGATCGTCATATCGCCATTCTGCTCACGTTGTACACATTTGATTTCCTGCTGTTTGAAGCCAACATCGTATAGTGATTCGTACACTTCTTTTCCTACTGGGCGAATTCCGGGCGCACTTCCAGTACTAATCTGTGCCGTAGTCGGCCTTCGAAGTGTGCTTTGCATGACTGAAACTGAAACACAGCTCACACAAAAAAACACGGTGTCGCTTTCACCACACTGACGATTGCGAGATCGGCCGTCAAACCGTAGAAATTCGGGACAAACGGGATCCCAGATACGGGGCCGAGTCCCTAAGATAAACACAAGTTACAAAAGAGAGGAAAATATAACTAAGACCCGATATAGCACGAGGGCTAACACACGGATCTTAGCCAAAAGGCCGAGAAGCGATGCCCTTCCTTAACCAAAATTGGGGACGCCGTCGCCAAAAGGCGCACTGGCCATGTGGGAGCTAGAGCACAAAACAACGACAAATCTGCGTGTGCACTATACTATGGCACGGTACGGCAATCGAGCACTAGTGATGCACTGTCAGTCAGTGCTGCCTGACAACCACGTTTTTCACATGTTTTCCAACTTGCCCAACTCTCCCCCGAATGCCCCGAAATGTCTCGAAGCCAACGCAACCATTCTACGAAGCTCCCCTATAAAATAGATTCTAGTGACCTCCAACTTCTGTCTACGGCCATACCATCGGGAAAACACCGGTTCTCGTCCGATCACCGAAGTTAAGCCCGATCGGGCGAGGTTAGTACTTGGATGGGTGACCGCCTGGGAATACCTCGTGCTGTAGGCATTTCATTTTTGCTCTGCTTGCTGCTGCTGCTTTCTTTCGGCGTCTTCGCTTCTATCCCCCCCACCCCGCTATTTGGGGGGCGCTACTACTTTTTTTTTATCTAGAAAAAGAAAACCAATAAACAGCGTTTCAGAACGAGGCCCGATCGAACAAGCGATAACGATTCACTCATTACAACACTCACGTCATGATAGCACAGTAGTTTCCTCTGCATGCACGACGCTCTGACACTAATCGGCTTGTGTGGAGCAGAGTGTTCGCTGTGTTTCTCTGTTCCTGTGTGAAAAGCATGCTGTCGGGGAGAGAATAAAATATGTTAGTCAGTACGAAAGCATGATGTACTGGACGAACAACGCGATACACATTGTGCGTCCTCCTCAGGAGTGCGTGGCTGCAAACCAGCGTTGATCCGTGAATTGGTTAAACGATTCGGTTTGTAGTCGACATCGTTCTAACTACTCTCGCTAGTTCGTGTGTAGTAGTAGTAGTCTAGCCACGTGAAGCACGAGCGAGTCATTCTAGTATTCTAGGCATTCTTAGTACTACATTCGTATTGTTGTACTACGATCGTATTATTCACTAACGCGCACTAGAAAAGACAAGAGAATTGGATACAAGTTGGTTGTTCGGGGACGAGCGCGAACGCAGGTCCCCACTACCAGAAATTATACGCTCGAGTTACCCACATTTGGGGTAATCGCAGGGGTCAACCCAATCGAAGTGCAATGAAAGGGCCTCGCCCTGAGAGGACTGCCTTCATGATCACAGTTGCCTCCCGCGTCAGGTAAGTTTTTTTTGTGTGTTTGCTGTGTACCACCAGTGACACTGTAGTGCAACGCATGAGCATGGTGTTGAGCCAGGAGAGGGTCACCAGACGCCAACTTCCCCATAGGAATCAAACCCAGCCTCTCCTAATAGCGAGAAGATATTGAATCCACGACAGTGGATCAGGGAAACATTGGGAACATTAAACAGGATACCTTCATATGACATGATAACATCATACAACATGAACACATTAACACAAACAAACATATATTTTCATAAAAGGAGAAACCAAGCGCAGTACTTCCAGTAAAGGGGACCGCGATGGCACAAGGAAAAGAAACCCCAACCGCAGTACTTCCAATGAAGGGGACCATGGTGGCAAGAGGAAAAAGCACATCAATCGCAGTACTTCCAAATAAGGGGACCGTGATGGCAAGAAAGCAAAAGAAAAATATAATAAAATTATGTTTAAGACATTTACAGACATATAATTTCATTTTTATAAAAGGGAGAGACCAACCGCAGTACTTCCAATTAAGGGGACCACGGTGGCAAGAGAGGAAGGCACACCAATCGGTAGACTTCGGCGTGAGACATGTTTGCGAGTCAAGTGGCCAAATATTCCCGGGAAACCAAACCTTTTGTGGAATACAGAACCTTGTAAACAAGTCCATCATTTCATAAAGTTGATTTTTCTGCCATCACAGTGTGTAGTCTCCGTGTAAAACACTTCTGCAGCTCTGAATGCCACTCGCCCGACAGCTCACAGTGCCTCAAACTCGTCCCCAAGTCTCAAGTCTCAAGTCTCAAGTTTATTTCACACTATTTACACAGATACACAATTACTAACATTACATTAAAAAGAGAAGAGGAAAAAAGGAAGAATGTGTTGATTATATGTTCGTGCGCAGTGATCAAAGGAGCAAAAGCTTTCGAGTTGATCACTGCCTACGTTTGTTTAGGAGTACATAATATTAGACTAAGCTGAAATAGTTGGTCAGTTGCTTGTTAAATTTGATTTTCTAAAAGGATAGTTTTATAACGTTTTTTGAATACATTAATAGAGCTAGAACGTTTAATATTCAATTCAATTGTTTCCCAAATTTTTGATGATATAAATTTGAATGTATAAATTCCATAATTAGTTCTCGCTTTTGGTCTAACAAAATTTAAATTAGCAGCAAATCTGGTATTGTATGTATGGCGTTTTGCAGCTGGTGTGAGGACTTCAGAAAAGACCGATGGTATATTCGTTTTCTTATTTATAATTTTGTAACTAAATGTTGCAATTCTTAGTTTGAAGATATTATCAAGTTTTAAAATTCCAAGAATATTAAAGTATGGTGTAGCACTTTCTCTGCTGTGTGCAAAAAATATGTTTCTAATGCACTTATTTTGTTTAGTCCGGAGTTTTGTCAGTTTGGATGTATAGGTGTTACCCCAGCTCATGAGACCATAATTTAAATATGGATATACTAGTGTATAATATAGTTGCTTCAACATGTTTAAATCAAGATAATACCGGAGTTTATTGATTATTCCAATATTTTTTGCCATTTTACTATTTATATGTTTTATTTGTTGCTCCCAGTTAATATGTTCATCTAAGTATATTCCTAAGTATTTTATATAGCTTTTTTGTTCAATATTAGCAATATTAATTTTAGAGTTTTTTTTATTTGGTGAGCTTATTATCATGTAATGTGTTTTTTGAAGATTAACTGATAGTTTGTTAATAGCACAGTAATGGAGGATTAGTTTAAATTCCTCATTCATTATCGTTTCTAGATCTGTTATGTTATTACACGAATAGAAAACATTTGTATCATCTGCAAATATTCGAAAGGAAAGTTTCTTAGAGCAATTAGGCATATCATTTATATAAAGCAGAAAAAGTAACGGCCCCAATGTTGAGCCTTGTGGTACTCCGCACGTCATTTCAAGCATACTAGATTCAGTATGTCCTAATTTTACGTATTGTTTTCGATTATTTAAGTAATTAGTAAACCATGACAATGGATTTCCTCTAATTCCATATTTACTTAATTTGGGTATTAGGATCTGGTGATTAACTGTATCGAAAGCTTTGGAAAAGTCGAGAAATAATCCACATGTTAATTGTTTATTATCTATAGCCGTTTTTAAATTATCTGTTATATCAAGGATTGCCTGTTCGGTGGAATGCCCTTTTCTAAATCCAAATTGATGATCAAATAAGATATTGTTTTTATCCAAAAATGATATGAGTTGATCATACACAAGTCGTTCTAAGATTTTGCTAAAAGGTGACAATGTTGCTATAGGTCTGTAGTTATAGGCATCAGTAGCTATACCACTTTTATAAATTGGAGTGACTCTAGATATTTTAAGAATATCTGGTACAACACCTGTTTTGATTGATTCATTGTAGATATAAGTAAAGGGCAGTGAAAGAGCTTCACTTGCTATTTTTATTAATTTATTGGGAACATCTATTGAAGCCTTATTTTCCTTTAAGTTTGAAAATAGTTCACAAATCTTTGATGAGTAAACTGGAGACATCACAAAGCTAGACACTGGAGAATTGTGAATATAGTTCGTTGGATTTTCATTGGAATCCTCAATTAAACTAGCCAAACTTGGGCCAACATTAACGAAATGATGATTGAATTGGTTCGCTATATCTAATGTGTCAGTGTATGTCTTGTTATTTCTTACAAGTCTTGTTGGGTATAACTGGCCTTTTGTTTTTCGTTTAATTAGTGTTCCAATCAATTTCCAAGTAGCTTTTAAATTGTCTTTACACCTTTCGAAGTTGATACTATAATACTGTCTTTTACTCTGTGTTCTTATTTGATTAAGTTTGTTAGCGTACTTCTTATATTTATTTACTTTTTCCATATCATTAGAATGAAAGTGGGTGCGATACATTTTCTGTTTAATTTTTATTGACTTTAAAATTCCATTTGTTATCCATGGCTTTGTTAATTGTTTTATTTTACTTTGCGGTGTTACTTTGTATGGAGCATGTTTATTTACAATCACTTTTATCATATTTATTGTATTAACTGTTGTTTCATTAAGGTCTTTGCTGTTAATAATAATATCATTCCAATTTATCACATTGATATCACTAAGATAAGCTTCTTTATCAAATTTGCTATAGTCTCTATGGAACCGTTTTTCTTTACCTCGTTTTATTGAAATATTGATTATACAAAAAATTGGAAGATGATCTGATATATCGAAGAGTGCAATTCCAGATAAGATATGCTCGATTGAAGTATTTGTGTATATATGATCAATCAATGTTTTAGAGTGATCTGTTAATCTTGTTGGTTTTGTTATGATGGGTAAAAAATTATTTGCATAAAGCATATCTAAATACTTTTCTGTTGGTAAATGAGTGGTAAATTTAGAGAAGTCAATGTTTATGTCACCTAAAATATATACTTGGTATTTACATTGATTTAGATGTTTAAGCAACTCTTCTAATTGATCAGTAAACCGCTCTATATTTGCTTGAGGGTGCCTATAAATACAACCGATTATTAAATTCTTTTTACCATGACCGGGGTCTATTTCGACCCAGCAAGATTCAACAAGGTCAATATCAATTTTTATATCGGGCCTAAATATAGTTGTTAAGTCATTAGCTACATATATTCCAGCTCCACCAGCTGCTGTTGGTGAGTCCGTATGAAAAAAATTATAACCCAATATGTCAATATTAGAAACTGATTTGTTGTTCAATCTGGTTTCAGTAACAGCCACGATATCAGGTTTCTCCGAAAGAGTATATAACATATCATTTAATAGCACTAAATGTTTTGATAGGCTTCTTATATTACTGTGAAAGAATGATAGAGCGTTCGTGCCAGCTCTTTCTAAAGCACTGTTTATTTTAGAGACTGTATAGTAATTAGATACTGGAGTATGTAGCATAATGTCAGAATCGCTTTCATCAAATTTATCTGGGTTCAACATTATTTCATTAAGATCGGTATCAAAATCTAATTCGCGAGACCAGGTACCGAGTACGGCACTGAGTTCTTTATCGGTTAAACTATAAAACGGTAAATAATCTAAATTCCACTTACTTGTCATTGATGTACAGGTTGTGTGTTAATCATTACTAAGGTAACATAACAATTCAACATTTGCATTGCAAAGTTCTATCTCGTCTAGCCCAATGATTCTTCAAACTCATTAAATTCAAACTCATTAAATTCCTCGACTCTAGTAAATCCAGGCTTCCTCGCTCGTATTCCGAACAGCATACGATTTGATATTGATTGATTTTTTGCTAACGGCTAGCTAGCTAGCCATCATTCGCCCACCTCACGCAAAAACTCGTTCCTGCGCATGCGCGCATCCACGAGTTAAAAAGGAGGATTGTAAGGAAAAATGGATTTGAAGAAATCGGCCATTTTTATCTTTTCATTGATTTATACAGGAAAGAGAAGAACGAAAGAGAATGGCTACACCAGCCGACTTATTCGAGCCGAAAGAGCCAGCTGATGTAAACCCAGAAGAGGAGAACCAGGTCTTCAGTTCAACCTCAGGTGTACAGTGGGTCTCTTGAAGACAAACAATATCAGGCGATGGATAATGAGTATTAAGCCAATTAATTAAACAGGAACGTTTATTTACATGACGGATACCATTTATATTAATAGAAATAATCACTACCATTGTAATAATTATTAATTTCACAAAACAACAAATATATTTACTAATACTATTTTTATCATTATCACGGCGCCATTTTTTATATACATTAAGGTTAATTACCCTATATCATTATGACGTCACGGCTTGTTTCTGAGGGGAACAGAATCGACTTGAACAATAGATTTTTGAACTAAATCTGCTCTGCTGAGGAAAATTTAACTTCGAATTGTCTGGTTTCCAGATATCAGCTGTATCAATGCTTATCCCACAATATTTACCGTATTTGGTGGCTGTTACCGCTATTCTACGTTCTTCAAAATGCATTTGATAGCGATTTCCTTTGTGTTGTTGCTGTTTTGTCCCTGTTTTGTTCCCCTCCCACGACCGTGATCCTTAGCGTTTAAACAATAGATTGTTTTGATATGACGTCATAGTGATATAGGTCAATTGAGTTTGTATTTATATAATTGGTATTAATACCCAAAAGAATAAGAAAAATGGGAATTAATGAAAAGAAAAATGATCCCCCAAAAAATGTGAGGCAAACAGTAAAAACAAAGTTAATGGCGTAAATATGAGGAAGAACTTGATCTTGATAATGGTGTAAGGTGAAGATCAAGAGGGGATGGAGAATGCGAGGGAGGAACAGGAGGAGCTTTACCTAATCGCTGACCTCGCTGGGTAAAAGGAGTGGAGGGGAGACGGCCAATTTGCTTGGCAGTGGCTTTACCCTTAGCTCGAGCTTTTGTGTTAAGTTGTGTTAATTTCTCAGTGAGCAACTTAGGTCTCAAAATATGGGAAAGCAAGAAACCTTGTTTCGAAGGAGTGTCATCACCAGAATCAGAAAAAAGTTCCTGACTCTGAGAAGGCTCAGAATCAGTTAGAGAGGCCGAAACGTCCATAGGTGTGGATGCCGCGGCAGAAGAATGGTTAGCATCGGAAGCCGAAGGTGCAAGCTTATATGCCGAAGCGGAACGATGAAGAGCATCGGAAGCCGGAGGTGCAAGAATGGATGGAGAAGCCGGAGGTACGAGAATGGATGCCGAAGCGGAAGGTGTAGAATCAGACAAGGATTCAGACGAAACAACAGCAGAAGTCGATGGAACCATAGGTATAGAAGCAACGGAAGAGATAGGAACTGCGGAGGACGTTTCGCCTTTGGAAGCCGTAGTGGAATCCTGTGTTTCGGAAGAAGGCAGGTCCGCAGTAATAACGGGAGGAGTACGATTGGAAGGTGGAGGAGGACGACTAGGAGCAAACGGAGGTGTCGTAGTAGGAGGAGTGGAAGAGGTGTTCAAAGTTGGCCGGGCGGATGGCAGAATCCAAGGTGTTCGACAGGTGTTTGCCCGATGACCGGAATCGCCGCAGCGAGAACAACTTCCTTTGAAAGGGCAGTTTGAAATAGAATGGCCCCATTTATTGCAGTTAAAACAACTTTGGGGCTGACCACGATAATGATTGATAACATAGTACGTACCAATTTTAGTGCAATGAGGAATATGAGAAGATATAACAATAGAGACATAGCGGTCGCCAGTTTCGATGCCTAGGTCATCGACCGGAGTACGAAGATTGATGACGCGACCGAATTGAGAATAATACTCTTCGATGATCGCGTCAGGAACTTCGTAAGGAATGTTCGAAATACAAACAGAAGTGAAGGTGGAATCGACTTCGAAAAGAGAACAGAACATACCATCGAAATAAAGGCCGGATTGGAGGAGTAAATTACGAGAACAAGCGTAGTTTTGTTTAAAAGTGATTCGAAAAGTAAATTTATTTATTTGCTGAACGCATTTGAGGTGATCCTTTTGTTTAATTACAGAAATGACTTTGTCACGTACAGCTTGGTGGGATAACTCGCCAACCTTGAAAGGGACTTTGAAAAGGAGAGTGTTTCGACGACGAACCTCGTATACATCGGAAATCATAATGAAAAAGAGACTATGACTTGGAAAAAATCCAAGAAGTTGTACAAGAATGTACAAGGAACGTACACAAGTACGTAGGGGAACTACAAAAGAACGTTTCCCCAACAATCACCCAATGGGGCGAAAGTTGGGTCAAAAGAACTAAGTATAATTATTAATTAATTAAATATATATAAAACAAAGGATATAGGTAAGGATACTAAATGTAAATTCTTCAAGGAAGAGCAGGGGTCCCCTAGAACTTCGAAGAGCCAAGGAACACTAGCAACTTTTCCAGAGGAGACTTCACTGCAGGGCGAGGACTGGAGAGGACTGTCAAGGATTGTAGTTGACACCAAGGACCAAACGCAGGAACTCAGCAGCTCAGGAAACCAGAGAACTAATTAAGCGCCAATAGCGGCCGGAACATCCGCACCGTATGGCTAACTCAATTAGCGATACTTATCTTCTTGAAAAAAATCAATCGAAATTGATTTCCCGCGTCAGGTAAGTATGACTTGCCTAACGCACGGTAAAATTACCTCGCATCCGTGACGGTCGTATTCCATGTGGGAGCGCGACGACGACCCGTCCGTGCCTCTCCCCCTTCCGTGCCACATACTTGTACCATCCTGTACGTTATCTGTAAAGGAAAACGATTTGTTCGTCCAGTTAATAGGGATGCTGGGTTCTTCCCAAAGGGAAGGGGGCCATACTCGGAGGTAGTGCAATACCGAGACGACCCGCGGCTGGGACGAGGCAAGCCTCTTTTCCACAGCCTAATTCCAAAAATCAGTTTAATATATGAGCTACTCAATGAGCAGCGTATCAGATATTAAGCTGATAAGAACAGATACTTTTCTCTTTCAAATATTTATTGGGTAATCAGATGTATGTACAAAGAGAAAACTCCTTTAGAAGGAAGTTTTCAAAATTTCTGATTTTTTACAATTTTTCGAATTTTTTTTTTTTTTTTTAAAACAATGTTATTATCTTTTAAAATGGTGCATAAGGCGCCTTAATTATTATATTATTATTATATATGTAACTGGAGGTTGTCCCCCCTGATTATATAGCGAAAACAACGTATTTTGTATTTTTAATGTTGGGTACCCTGTGGCTCTTGAGATATTGACCAAGGGTGGGTACCCTGTGGTCTAGCCTATAAAGATTTTTAGCGAGTACGGAATGCTTGGCGAGTGTAATATCATCTTCACCAAGCGATTGCCGTTTTCGAGCTCCGCTAGCTCATGATCTTTCTTGTATTTTAGCCGTATGATTTCGGATTTTATGTCCCCGTATTTGCTTAGTGTGTTGATGACTTCATCGTTCTCAACATAGGCTCTGAGGCCCATGATTGAGACATTTGTGTAATAGCCTTGTGGCGGTTGGCATACTACGTGTAGGTTAGCGGTGTCGAAGCCCGATTCAATTATACTCTCTGCTTGTTGTTCCTCTTTCAATTCTATTAGGTATTCCCCAGCTCTTAGCTCTTGCACTACCGCCAGGGCTCCTTCCCCGAATTCTTCTTCGATTTTACTCTTTATATCTCTCAGTGGCAGTTTGGTTGGGGTCTGAAAGATCACTGTTTAGCTCTTGCGGTTCGCCATGGCGGCGTGCCGTGAGCCGTGAAATTTGGATTTCTTCCTGGCTTTCGAAATTTCTCCCGATCGCTTAAATTTTCTTAAGTTATGAGAGTCTATACTGTTAGGTTTCGATTTCTCACTAGTTTGGGCTCGGATGGCCCCTACGGCCGTGTGATTTTCTTGGAGGACGAGAACCGGTGTTTTCCCGATGGTATGGCCGTAGACATATTGAGCTATATTAGAAACAAAACAAAAAACTGTTCTCGTCCGATCACCGAAGTTAAGCCCGATCGGGCGAGGTTAGTACTTGGATGGGTGACCGCCTGGGAATACCTCGTGCTGTAGGCATTTCATTTTTGCTCTGCTTGCTGCTGCTTGCTGCTTGCTTTCGGCGTCTTCGCTTCTATACCCCCCTCCCCGCTATTTGGGGGGTGCTACTACTTTTTTTTTTTTTATCTAGAAAAAGAAAACCAATAAACAGCGTTTCAGAACGAGGCCCGATCGAGCAAGCGATAACGATTCACTCATTACAACACTCACGTCATGATAGCGCAGTAGTTTCCTCTGCATGCACGACGCTCTGACACTAATCGGCTTGTGTGGAGCAGAGTGTTCGTTGTGTTGCTCTGTTGCTGTGTGAAAAGCATGCTGTCGGGGAGAGAATAAAATATGTTAGTAAGTACGAAAGCATGATGTACTGGACGAACAACGCGATACACATTGTGCGTCGTCAGGTGTGCGTGTACCAGCATTGAGCCGTGAACGAGTAAAACGATTCGGTTTGTAGTCGACATCGTTCTAACTACTCTCGCTAGTCACTCTCGCTAGTTAGTGTGTAGTACAGTGGAATCTCGATATAACGATGTTCCCGGTATAACATCAACATTTGACAGCCCGGCAAATGTTACAGTAAATGTATGGAGAAAACTCCCGATATAACGATATTCGATATAACGATATTCTCGATATACATGTAACGATCACAATCTGGCAGCCCAAAGGTAAAATTTACCCTGATATAACGATAACATCAATCATCGCGCGATGAAAAAGGAGGCTTAACACTTGAAAATATGTGACAATACTTTAATCATTGCATGCATAAGGACTGTAATGTGTCTGTCAACAGCTTGTTACGATAGGGATTACACAGTAATCGCAGTACATCGCCGGTACATCGCCGGTACATCGCCGGTAGCTTGCTATAAAGCCGCTTTATCCTCTTTGTCTTTAATCAATTCTATTAGCTTTTTCACTTTTGACGGCTTCTTGTGCTGAAAAATATAGGTTGCTGGAATTCCCAAACCAATGCCTTGATTCCTTCGCTTTCCAGTCACTCTGACAGAGATCTGCCCGCCATGCTTCGATAATAAATGAAACACGCGTGACAACGTCAAAGGCACATGGCCCACGGTCTCTGAACATTTATGAATCTCTTGATCAGAAGTTAAAATTAAAGTGGTGTCATCTGCGTATTGTGAAATTAAGGCGTGTTCGTTGGAGGAAGGAAGTGGAAGGCCGATAATCAGAGGACTAGCACGGATGCTACAGGCTAGTACCTCAGAGATTAGGACATAAAAGAGGAGATAGAGGACAGCCTTGGCGGACGCCACGAGATGGATGAAAAAAAGGGGGGAAAACCGTTAACTATGACCGAGGATTCGATTGATGTATAAAACAAACGAACCCAAGAGATGAAGGAAGGGCCGAAACCCATAGTTTCCAGAGTACGGAGGAGGTAAGCCCAGTCAACACGATCAAAGGCTTTCTCCTGATCAAGAGATATCAATGCTACTTTTAAATTCAGTTCAGTAGAGTAAAGGCAAATATCCCTCAGAAGAGCTACATTTTCTCCAATAAAACTTTCAGGAACAGAACATGTTTGGTCGGGGGAAACAAGAAGATACATTATTTTTAATAGACGGCCCGCAATAGTACGGGAAGCTAATTTATAATCTACGGTTAATAATGTTATTGGTCGCCAGTTTTTACGTAAGAATTTAAACCCTTTTTTAAATAATATAAAAAATAACCCTCTCCTCTGAGAGTGAATGAAGATTGCTAAAGTATGTAAAAAGTTGATTCACCGGAATTGGTTGATTTTCCCTCTTTTCATTGTTTTTATTAAGAGATTTTAATGCCGACCAGAAGCGTTTCGGATCTTTCTCGTCTATTAGAGTGTTAATTTCATCATTGTAAAAAAAAAAAAAAAAATCTTTAATAATGATTTGTATGCTTTATTAGCTTCATTATACTTTTGTCGTAAATAAATATTTAGTGGAGCTTTATGAAGTTTGTTTGAGAATTGTTTGTGCAGCCGGCGCAATGTATTACATTCATTATCGAGCCACTTTTGAGAGCCTGAATGCTTTTTCACTCCTTTTGAGAGTCGTAAGGAGGTTTTTGCGGCTGATTCAATGATGCTATTAAATTTAGACACTGCATGATTTACGTCATCTGAGTTGCTTTGAAAAACGGTGTCGATAAATTGGTTTATCAAATGACTTGTTTCCGGAGAATTAAGAGCATTACTGAATTTTGTATTTGAATCTTCTTTCCATAAGAATTGTAACGGAAGTGGGTTCAGGTTCGCATCATCTGAACATTTGCTTTTGGTAGGGGGCGTAATGTTAAGCCAAGCTACAAGTTGTGAGTGATCCGATAATGTTGAAGGTTTTTTAACAATGAAACTGTCAAACGACTTATACAGATTTTGACTGGTGATGATATAATCTACAGTACTAAATCCTTGGTGACCATTGAAAGTAATTTGACCTAGTGAATCTCCTTTTGTTCGTCCGTTGAGAATGCGCAAATCTAATGCCTTGCACATTTCTATTAAAGATTTTCCGTTGGCATTGATTTGTCCATCTAAGTTTCTCCTCGGGGGCACGTTTAAATCTAAAGGAAGAAAATCCACGGTAACGTGATTTGATTTGTCATCCTCAATATAATCGTATAAATTCCCTATACGAGCATTCAAATCTCCTGCTAAAATGACCTTTCCCTTACTGTGAAAGAAGTTGATATCATTAGTTAAATCGGAAAAGATATCAGGATTAAAATACGGAGAAAGATAAGGAGGTATATAACACGAACATAGGTATATATCCTCTCCAGTTTTGAAGAAATCTTTATCTAATCTGCTCCAAATGAATTCTGGTGAGCTTCTTATGAAATGTACGCCTTTTCGCAAGTGGGATGCAACTGCAAGCAGGACTCCCCCAGAGAACCTCCCCGAGTATACTGCTTGGGCTGGTGTTGGACAGGGGGTGCCAGCTGTGGCGTAAAGTTGAGTTGGTGTCCAGACCGTGGACTCCCGAGGTCTGCTCGTGGGTGATGTGGACGATCTTGTGATCTAATCATATTAATAGGTCGTGGATTTCTGTTTCCGGTTCTGTTGTAGATAATATCCTTAAAGTTCGTTACTATTTCTCCCACACGTCTTCTCTTCAGGTGTTTATGATCGCACAGCATATCCTCCGAGATGTTGTCATGGTGAATGAAGTGAACAATTGGAGGCACAGACAATGAACACAGTCTAGCGTTCATCTGGCATCGCAGTGTCTCCAAATGATCCCCACGCTTGATTAGAGTAAAGATGAGGACTCTACTCCTCGGGTACTTGGTAGCCGTGAGGTTGATCAGATCCTCGTACTGGAAAATGCATTCTCGTATTGAGCCATGCTCTAGATCATTGGTGCCGGTGTGTATCAGAATGACGCTTGGGTTTGTAAACTTTGATGAGTTTACAGAGTCTATAGCAGAAGCAATAGTAGGGGTGAAATGGTGTAGAATTTCCTTGTCGCGGCTAAGCCGTTTCAGCTCAATATATTTGGCGTTTGAATCAGCGAGAAACACAATATCATTATTGGGCACCCTAACAGAAGATTAAGAAATGGGTTTCCTAGGCCCTGAGCGGCAGGCGCATGAGTGTTTTGTGGTTCAACCACAGGAGGATCTCTGTCAGACTGAGTACTCAGGGTACTAGTGTCGAGAGCCACATACTGATTAGTATGCACTGGGATATCCATTGTGATATCCGTTTGCGCTTCACACTGCCCTGATGTTTCAGATTCGGTTCCGTTACATTGTTGTGTTTGATCATGCATCATTACAGTTTTGATAGTAGATTTATTTACTTTCAAGTTTTGCATATCTGTTTTCAGCCTCATAACTTCCTCTTTTAAAGCTTGATTTTCGACCTCGAGATCAATGACCCGTGAAGCCAATGATTGGGTCTCTACTTTGTGGTTGTTTTCTTGTTGTACGAGATTATCCTCAATACGGCTTACGCTGTTAATGTTAACTCCCTGTCGCTGTAGTGAGATAGTAAAGTCGTTCCGCATTTCTGTTAATTCTGCTTTGAGGTTGCACATAGTCATACGTAGTTCGGAAAGAGATTTCAAATTGCGGGGTGACAGGCCTCGAATGGAATCCAACGAATTTCTTCGTTTCCGGCTGGCTTTCGGTGTTTCAGGAGCGTGGGCTTGAGAAACAAATGGTTCCTGGGCTTTATTGTCGGTTAGAACATTCGTCTCCAGCGGCTTGACTTTGTCACATGCGACTTTCTGTGCTTTTTTAGCCTTTGAAGCTGTATACATTGCCTTGAGGTTATGTATGACGTCTTTGTTGACGTTTGCTGCCGCTTCGTTTGTGTCTTCATCTTTCTGCAGAAGGTTTACTCTCTCTCTGAGACTTTCGAATTCTGACTTGGTCCATAAGTCATATCCAATACCTTGGCACATAATAACTCCCGTCGTTAAGTAAACATGGATTGTAAATAGGAGTAGATCATTACTAATTGTTAACGGCGATTCTTCGTCCCCAGAGTCATCCACCACGTGGCTGGGTTGTTGACTATAACATAGCTTTAATTCAATGCTATCGAATGTGTCCTCTTTCCCATTTACATGATTAATCCACTTGACGGTATACTCGTTGCTAACTTCTAGTGTTTCAAAGTATCGGTCCTGCAAAGCCTTGACCCAGAACAGAATATTCTCTTGTGAAGTTTTGAACGCCACGCAATGTGCCAATGGTTTGTAGAGATCCAACGCAATTTCTTCGAAAATTAGCTTTTTCTGTTTTCCTGTCTTTTCCAAAAATGGCTTTAAAGGATATTTGTCACGTATTTCTTCCATTTCTCCTAAAATGGTACTAAGAGAGCCTCGAAAAGGGGAGATATCTAATACATGTTATACAGACACAAGATCCAGTCAAAGCCGTGGAGTTGGTCGGTTCTGTGTACAAAGGCTCCAGACCAGAGTCCTTTGCATTTGTCCGTGTTTATTTTTGCGCCGGAAGCGCGTTCGTACAAGTTAAAAGTCTTAAAAGTCTCAGTAATTGAGTTGTCATCTGTTAACAGAAGGGTCGTGTCATCAGCGTATTGTAATAATTTTACCTCGGTCAGTGAGTTTGGCGGTCGGAGTCCGTGAATGTTGTTGTTTGCTCGTATATGTAGTGCCATTATTTCGGCGGTCAGTACGTATAGGCCTAGGGCATCGACAGAGCACAGCCCTGCCTCAGCCAACGTTCTAGCTTTATAAATGCGGTTAGCCAGCCGTTGGTTTTAACGGAACTGGCTACCGAGTTATAAAGCAGTTTAATCCACTGGATAAATTGCGGCCCGAAGCCGAATTTATCCAGTGTCTTAAACAGAAAGTCGTACGAAACGCGGTCGAATGCCTTGAGTTGGTCAACAGTAATTAGTGCCAGTGGTTTGTTTGTCTTGTTCGCGTAAGTTATTGCGTCTCTAATTAAACTTTTGTTGTCGTTGATCGTTCGTCCTACAATACATGCGGTCTGGTCTGTGTTGATAATCATCGGTAGTACGTTTTTAAGTTTGCTAGTGCTCTGGTCAGTATTTTGTAGTCTGTCGTCAGTAAGGTTATCGGTCTCCAGTTTTTTAGTCTAGTTCGGTCGGCTTTCTTAAATAGTAGTGTGATGACTCCACGTCTTTGTGTTATTGTCAGCAGGCCGTGTTCAAATGCATAATTATAAACTTTAGTCAGTTCCGGTCCGATTATGTTCCAAAAGTGTTTGTAGAAGTTCGTAGTCAGTCCGTCTATTCCGGGTGATTTATTGTTTTCCATTGCTGTCAGTGCAGTTTTCAGTTCGTTTTCAGTTATCAGTCCTTCGCACGATTTGCCAGCTTCGTCTGTCAGTTTCGGTGCGTCAATGTTTAATATGTCTTGTTGTGCTTGTTTGTCTATTGGTTCCGCTGTGTAAAGGTCTTTGTAAAAGTTATAAGTCTCGTTAATTAAGTATTGCGTTTCGGTAACGGTATCCATGTTGTCTTTTGTCAGTGTTTTTATCGTTTGGTCGGCTTTTCTTCGTTTTTAGAGCGAGTAGGAGTAGCGAGTACTTTTTTTCCCCTCTTCAGTAAATTGTGTTTTGGTTCGTATTTTCAGTGCTTCGAGGTCGTCTAAGTCAAACTGTTTTAGTTTCTGTTTTGCCAGTAAGTATTGTTCAATGTCGTCCGTTGTTCCTGTTGCTGCCTTTTGTTGTAGTCTTTGTAAGTTCCGTTCTAGTTGGGCTCGTTCGTGTCTTTGTATTTTCCGTCGTATCGTGCTACGTTTAATTGCTATTTGTTTAAAGCGGTGTTTCGCTTTGTCCCACCAGATTAGTGGATTGTCGTAATTGGCTTTCTGTGTTAGCCAGTACGTCCAAAAGTCCTTGATTTCTTCGTCTAGTAATATGTCAGTCAGTAATGAGTTGAAATGCCAGTATCCTTCGCCTCGCTGTTGCTTGGCAAAGTCTACTGACAGCGTTATACAGTCGTGGTCTGAGTGCGCGTATGGTTGTATTGTTGTTTTCGTAATGTTGTGATTGAGAGTCCGGCTGACAAGGAACTTGTCAATACGAGTTCTGATCAGAGTATTGTTTGTCGTGTTTCGTCCTGTCCAAGTGTATTTTCGTTTGTCGGGATTTCGGTCTCGCCATATGTCTGTTAGGTCGTGTTTGTCAGTTATCGTATTCAGTATTGTTGTGGCAGTCTGTCTAGCTTGGGGGTTTCCCCCGAGCTTGTCGAGTCGTATGTTTGTTATGCTGTTGAAGTCGCCTCCAATTATGTTGTTATGTTCCGTCGATATGTACTTTTCTAGGTCTAAATAGAATTTTCGTCTTTCAGTATCAGTTCGCGGTGCGTAAATGTTCACTAAGTTTATCGTGTTATCGTCGATGTCCAGTAGGGTGTTTATTACATTGCCCGTGGTATCATGTTGTGTTTGTCGTATGTTATATTCCAAGCGCGGGTGCAGTAAAATTGCGACCCCGCGTGCTGTCTCAGTCCCCATCCCAGTCTCGTTTTATGTCATCTTGTAAGTCAGTTGTCCAATGAGTTTCTTGTAGGAAGATAATATCGTATCTGTTGAGCGGAGCCCTTGGGCATTTATACTGATTAAAGTGAAGAAAATTAAATATAGCAAGTATGTGAATGTAAAAGGAAATATTCTGGTGAAAAGTGGTTTGGAGCTAAAGTACGGAGTTCGTTTAAAGTTCTGATATATTATGAATGTTTTGCAGTGTTAGGTTTGGTATGCTTACGTGGTTCTGTGGGGAGATTTGGCTGTGGTCTGATTTTTCCTCGTCGGTGTGTGACTAGTGTGAATTCGTCTTCATCTGTGCTGGAGGTTGTTGGGCCGTGCCCGCGTTTACGGTTGATCTCGTATTCTTGTGTCTTCATTTCTTGGTCGTTTGAGTCCGTGTCTGGGGGCTGTGGTGTGTTCTCGGTTTCTTGTTTCTCTCGGGTCTGTTTTGTTCGGTTTCTGTTTCTGCTGTTGCGGGTTCAGTTGAGTGGTGTTCGGTTTCGTTCTCCTGTTCGGCCGTGTGTTCGCAATTCGTCTTGTTGTTGTTTGGGTTCGTTCGCTGGGCAGTTTCTTACAATGTGGCCTGGCTTGTCACACTTTCTGCAGATAATGTTGGGGCAGGCTCGGGAAGAGTGGCCCTCTTCCATACAGATCCGGCAGATCGGCTTCTGATTCGAGTGAATGATCTTGCACCACTCGTTGTTGATTTTTAGCGAGTACGGAATGCTTGGCGAGTGTAATATCATCTTCACCAAGCGATTGCCGTTTTCGGGCTCCGCTAGCTCATGATCTTTCTTGTATTTTAGCCGTATGATTTCGGATTTTATGTCCCCGTATTTGCTTAGTGTGTTGATGACTTCATCGTTCTCAACATAGGCTCTGAGGCCCATGATTGAGACATTTGTGTAATAGCCTTGTGGCGGTTGGCATACTACGTGTAGGTTAGCGGTGTCGAAGCCCGATTCAATTATACTCTCTGCTTGTTGTTCCTCTTTCAATTCTATTAGGTATTCCCCAGCTCTTAGCTCTTGCACTACCGCCAGGGCTCCTTCCCCGAATTCTTCTTCGATTTTACTCTTTATATCTCTCAGTGGCAGTTTGGTTGGGGTCTGAAAGATCACTGTTTAGCTCTTGCGGTTCGCCATGGCGGCGTGCCGTGAGCCGTGAAATTTGGATTTCTTCCTGGCTTTCGAAATTTCTCCCGATCGCTTAAATTTTCTTAAGTTATGAGAGTCTATACTGTTAGGTTTCGATTTCTCACTAGTTTGGGCTCGGATGGCCCCTACGGCCGTGTGATTTTCTTGGAGGACGAGAAACGGTGTTTTCCCGATGGTATGGCCGTAGACATATTGAGCTATATTAGAAACAAAACAAAAAACGGTTCTCGTCCGATCACCGAAGTTAAGCCCGATCGGGCGAGAATAAAATATGTTAGTAAGTACGAAAGCATGATGTACTGGACGAACAACGCGATACACATTGTGCGTCGTCAGGTGTGCGTGTACCAGCATTGAGCCGTGAACGAGTAAAACGATTCGGTTTGTAGTCGACATCGTTCTAACTACTCTCGCTAGTCACTCTCGCTAGTTAGTGTGTAGTACAGTGGAATCTCGATATAACGATGTTCCCGGTATAACATCAACATTTGACAGCCCGGCAAATGTTACAGTAAATGTATGGAGAAAACTCCCGATATAACGATATTCGATATAACGATATTCTCGATATACATGTAACGATCACAATCTGGCAGCCCAAAGGTAAAATTTACCCTGATATAACGATAACATCAATCATCGCGCGATGAAAAAGGAGGCTTAACACTTGAAAATATGTGACAATACTTTAATCATTGCATGCATAAGGACTGTAATGTGTCTGTCAACAGCTTGTTACGAAGGGATTACACAGTAATCGCAGTACATCGCCGGTACATCGCCGGTACATCGCCGGTAGCTTGCTATAAAGCCGCTTTATCCTCTTTGTCTTTAATCAATTCTATTAGCTTTTTCACTTTTGACGGCTTCTTGTGCTGAAAAATATAGGTTGCTGGAATTCCCAAACCAATGCCTTGATTCCTTCGCTTTCCAGTCACTCTGACAGAGATCTGCCCGCCATGCTTCGATAATAAATGAAACACGCGTGACAACGTCAAAGGCACATGGCCCACGGTCTCTGGACTCGTTTAACTGCAACGGCATGAGTGTCATGTGGGTTATCAGGCTCGTACTGTGGCAAAATAATAATAAAGTCTTTTGAACAACGTAGTTTCACATGAAATCGATAAGAGGATCCGGCCAGTGTCAGTAGTGACGCAATGGGTTAACAATAATTGTCACGCGTCAAAGGACTTAACTTGCAATCTAGAACTTCACCTATAGCTGCGTCCCAAATTTCCTTATAAGCGTGGTAGCCTCGAATACAAGATCTGAATGAATATGAAGCTGTATTCATGATTGTGCTCGAGCGTTTTAGTTGTGGATAAATACAAATAATAACTTTTGCAGTATTGCGTGCTGTAATCCCTACAGCAAACCGCAAACCTTTGTTCCACTGTAAATGATTGACGCGCTGACTGGACCAACCAAGTAGGCCAATCAAAAATGGCGTTTATAGATCGGATATGTCATTTGTGAAGTTTATTTCATGTCTATCCCGTCTTGTTATTGGTGCGCTCCATCTCAGTTGACAACACTTCTGATGCTCAAATGACATGCTGTATTGTATTAATATCGGATCGCTCTGTACGTGAGCACGTGTGGTTGGCTTTTACTGTATTTTGGATGCCTTGAAATGCAGTCACTATGGCGAGCCTAGCAGAGAGTGCCGCTGAAGATACTGTGCCGCGTCCCAGTTCGTCCTCATCGGCGGCGTCAAAGAAACCAGGAGCCAGCAAGAGAATTCGCCGGAGAGCTTTGACCTTGGAAGATAAATACAAAATAGTGAAAGCAATCAACGATGGGGTAAAACAACTCGATGTTGCAAAACTCTTTGACCCTCCTCTATCGCAATTGCAAAGAAGAAGGAGGAGATCACAAGTGCCTATGAAGGGGTTTCTACAAAGAGAAAAGAAAGAAGCTGAGACCATCGACGTATCCGAATTTGGACAAGGCACTCTCTGACTGGTTTGGGAAAGTACGAAGTGTCAACGTCCCAGTCACTGGAACACTTCTGGCAGAGAAAGCTCGGTATTTTGAAGACCAGCTCGGCTACGAAAACTTCAAGGCAAGCAATGGATATCTAGAAAGATTCAAAGCAAGGCAAGGCATCTCAGGTCAGAATGTTTGCGGCGAGGAGAAAAGTGTTGCCAGATATCTGTCGTAAATACAGCCCAAGGGATCGGTTCAATGCGGATGAGACGGGATTTTTGTGGAAGGCAACCCCCACTCAAACGCTCAACTTCAGAGGTGAGAAATGCACCGGTGGAAAGAAAATCAAAGAGCGTGTGACTGTCATGGTCGCCTGCAATCAGGATGGAACCGACAAATTGAAAGCTCGAAATAATTCACTGACGGGATATGTCAGTCATATGTAAAGTGCCATGAAACTGTGGTTGATATGGCGCTATATAAATGTGGCCATTATTATTATTATTATTAACTGTAACAGATACTCCCTTCTATTTCGGCAGGGAGGGCTATAGAAAACTATGTATAAGATGTTTGTGCAACACTGATTTAGCTAGTTGGCCTCACTATTTCGGTGAGGGCGTTACAATCATTTCTTGGAGTGTGTGGTGACTATTTAGAATATTGTTAAAAAAAATACATTTGAAGATAGCAGGGTGGGAACCCTGGTTTTTTTTCTTTTTTACTTTTTTCCCCAAAAGTTACCAGAGGGTGGGAGCCCTGTGGTAACAATGAAACTATTGTTTTTGATTTTGCTTTTTTGTTTTTTTGTTTTTTGTTTTTTGTTTTTATATGATGTCGCTGAGGCATCCGCTGGCGCTGCCCCCTGGCGGCCCTATAGCGGCACCTCAGTTCTGTTTACTATTTACAAAATGAGAAATAACAGAGTGGGAGCCCTGTGTTAAAAGCGACCGCAATTGTCAGGGTGGGAGCCCTTTGGTGTCTAGTGGAACAAAAAAACTGTGTACTGTTAGGGCGGGTGCCCTGTGTCAATAACGAAAAGCATTTATAGGGTGGGAACCCTGTGTTTTCTATAAGGTAAAAATTCAAAATCAAGGTTTCATTTCTTTTTCTTTTTTTCTTTTTTTTTTTTGTTTGTTTCGTTTTATTTTATTTTCTAGGGATCGTATCCCTGTGTTTTCAAAAATAGAAAGAAAAACAGGGTGGGTACCCTGTGTTACTTACTAAAGTAATCGCCAGGATGGGAACCCTGTGATATCGCGAAGGACAAAAGTCAAAAAAACTGTTAGGTCGTTCTAGTTTGCTCAAAATGAAGTCTTGTTGCGCTTCGTCTGTCGGTTCTGCCGTGTATAGTTCTTCGTAAAAGTGTACATGTTCGTCGAGTATCTGGTAAACGTTGCTCGTGACAGATCCGTCCTGGCGCCTTATAGCTCGAATTAGGGATTGTTGCCCGCGAGTTTTCTCGAGGTTGGCAAAATACTTCGTGCAACGCTCGCCTTCTCGCCATTCGGCTCGAGAACGAATTAATCTGACCCGAGCGGTAGTCAAGTCGATGTCTCGCAGTTTAGCTTTCAAATTATTAAATCGTTTTACGTCTCCGTCGCTGTTTCTCGTCTCTAATTTTTTTAGCGTGTTTCGCAGCTGCTTCTCAAGTTTCCGTTTATACTGCCTACTCTCGCGTGCCCTTGCGACGGAAAGTGAGAGAGCAATTTCTCGAAACTTGAGTGTGCCAGATTCCCACCACTCGAGGAGCGAAGGGCAATCTGTTTTTTTTGTCTTCCAATCGGCCCAAAATGTTTCGATTTGTTCGTTGAAAACGGGATCAAGAAGTAGTGACGTGTTGAATTTCCAAACGCCTCTATCTCTGCACACATTCCCGAAGGCTAGAACCACATCAATTAAGTTGTGATATTTCGCAAGCGGAAATGGTATAATCCCTGTGCTTAGCACATGATTCTGTTTAGTAGAGTCTAAATAAAATCGGCCTATTCGGCTTCTCGCTCCGTTCGATGAAAGAAACGTGAAGCCTTTGGAATCTGGATGATATGTGCGATATATATCCGATAATCCTAGTTTTGTTGTGATTGTTCGGGGTCTTTTATAAGTGTAATCGTTGTAAAGGCGAGGGATATCTGTATTAAGACCCGTGTCAGTGATACAGTTGAAGTCTCCTCCGATTACATTTATAAAAGAGTCATCATTGTTTACAACATAATCATTTAAATTCCTTCCTCCAGCGAATGTTTGAACCGCCACTTGGAGCGTAAACATTCACTAGATTCAGGGATTGGTTCTCAAACACTGCTTGAATCTGAATTAATCTACCTTCAATATTGGTCTGTGTTTGTTTTATCTCTATATCGGAATAATATAGCTACTCTGGCCTCTCTTGTAGAGAACATACTAAAGTTAAATTTCCCTCCCCATTCCCTTCCCCACGTATCAATGTCCGAGCCTTCTCCGTAAATTTCTTGCAGATAAATAATGTCGTAGGCCAAAAGTGCATGAAAAACGGCGCTGCGCTTGATTGGGTCGCGTAGCCTTGGAAATTATGCGTGAAGTGAAGTTACATTATCCGGCGTGAAGTGAAGTGAAAATTAACAGAAACGGCAAGTGACAAAAATAATAATTAAAGTGAAACGTGTGTGAAGCGAAAATAATGAATGGTGTGGTAAATTAAAGGCACTAAGATTAATTACTTGTTTTTCCGTTGGTTTCCTTTTTTCTTTCTACGGACTGGGGAGGTGCTTGGTGATGTTGATGAAGAAAGCGGGTTGAATTGGTTGAACAGTTCGGCGATCCGGCGCTTTGTTGAGGCGGCGGTGGCGTCCATCTGTTCGCTTTCTTCACCGGACCAGCTGGCGTTGTCAGGTTTTTTGCCGTTCGTTTGTAGTGGCGTTGGTGAAATTATGTGAAGCGGGGTGGTTATGTTTCTGTGGCGGGTTTGACGGGAGATGATGGCAGTTCTACTGAGGTGGTCTGGGTGATTTTGTCTGTGTGAAGTGTGACTTTGGGCTCTGCGGGTGGTGAAGGTTTCTTGTTGGCTGTGGTTGCTTGTTGTTTCTCGGAAGGGAAGGGGTTTTTCTTTGCACAGTCGCGGACGAAGTGGCCTGCGGCTCCAAAGTAGCCACAGGTTTGTATCTGACCGCGATGCCAGGCTTTAAATTGGTAGGAGCCTAACCGGATGAAGGACGGGATTGCTTTAGTTATATCCATTACCACGATGCGCGTGCCGGTCTCAATCGTAGTATCGTCGTACTGTTGGCGCTTAACTTCAGTAATCTCGTCGTATGGTTCCATGGCGGAGACAATTGGGCCGGGCGCCATCTCAGAGGGTAGGTGGTGTAAATAAACATAGGTAGTTCTGAATCCTAGCGGCTGAGGTTTTAGCTGGATGCCTTCAAATTGAATGCCTTCAAATTGAATGCCTTCGTGTAGTAACGAAGTAACCAGTTGCTCGTTCCGAAGGGTGACGTCCACTCTGTTTCCAGGCATCGTCTGGATGCATTTCACTGCTTCCCTCGGAAGGCTTTGGCAAAGGGCTTGGATAAACTCCGTCTTTTCTGGCAGGATAGTAAACCTGAATTGAACGGAACATCTGCGAGTTATGCTCGGCGGCTGTTGTTGTTTTGTCGCTCGAAGCGTTGGTTGAGATTGCCGAACTCGAACTCGGACCTGCCCTTAAAGCTTGGCTGTATTCCATGTTGAAAAATTTACTAGGGTGTTGATTTTCTTCGCTGTTTGAGTTGTTTTTAGAAAAACCTTCCGCTCAAAAATAAGAGGCCAGAGCTGTGATCACAGTTGCCTCCCGCGTAAGGTAAGTATGACTTGCATAACGCACGGTAAAATTACCTCGTATTCCATGTGAGAGCGCGACGACGACCCGTCCGTGCCTCTCCCCCTTCCGTGCCACATACTTGTACCACCCTGTACGTGGTTTGTCATCTATCTGTAAAGGAAAAGGATTTGTTCGTCCAATTAGTAGGGATGTTGGGTTTTTCCCAAAGGGAAGGGGGCCATACTCGGAGGTAGTGCAATACCGAGACGACCCGTGGCTGGGACGAGGCAAGCCTCTTTTCCCCAGCCTAATTCCAAAAATCAGTTTAATATATGAGTTACTCAATGAGCAGTGTGTCAGATATTAAGCTGATAAGAACAGATATTTTTTTCTCTTTCAATTAGATTATTGTATAATCAGATATATATACAAAGAGAAAACTCCTTTAGAAGGATGTTTTCAAAATTACTGATTTTTACTATATTATTTTAATAATAATAATAATAATTTAATTTGATATAGCGCTAGCTCCACTAATTGCCCAGAGCGCTTTACAATAGTAATAAGAATCTGCAGCTAAAACCTACTATAATGCGAACTCTAAAAAAAGAAGCATTACTAATACAAACTAATAAACTACTAACCGATACAGTTAAAATATAGTTAAAAACTTCTAAACAATGAGTCAAGATTCATAAGCTTCTATGAATAAATACATTTTTAACTGTTTTTTAAAAATCTCCACTGAAACTGCACTCCTTATATCATAAGGCAGTTTGTTCCATAGCCTGGGAGCGGCTATTGAAAAGGCTCTGTCTCCATAAGTCTTTAAGTTAGATTTTGGCACGTGCAGAAGCTCTTGGGAATTCGACCGAAGCAAGCGTGTACACGTGCGATAATTGAGCAGTTCGACAATATAACTAGGTGCCAGGCCATTAAGGCCTTTATAGACTAAGAGTAGCATTTTAAAAGTGATACGGTATTGTACAGGCAGCCAATGGAGCTTACACATAGCAGGAGTAATATGATTAAATCTTCTCGTAAGCGTGACAATACGTGCAGCAGTATTCTGAATCAGTTGTAGTCTATGTACTAAATACTTAGAAAGGCCATAGAGTAGCGCGTTGCAGTTGTCTAACTTAGAGCCAATAAATGCATGGACTAAAATTTCTGCACTGTCTTGAGTAAGATATTTTCTGATTTTACCAATATTCCTTAGATGATAATGAGAACTTTTACATATCTTTTTCACATGTTGATCTAAATTCAGGCACTGATCTACAATAACCCCTAAGTTCCGTGCAGTTGTCTTAGGATGGATCTCTTCAGCACCCACTTGGATAAATTTAAGGGCAGGCCTAGGATGGTACTTGGAACTGATAAGGACAAGTTCAGTTTTATCTTGGTTTAGCTTCAATCCGTTTCTCACCATCCAGCAGTCTATGTCCTTAACACAAAGTTCAAGATTTAATTTAGCCAAAGAGAGATCATCATGACAATCAGTCTTGAAAGATACATACAGTTGGGTGTCGTCAGCATAAAGATGGTACTGCAAGTTATGCTGCCTGATGATGTCAGCAATCGGTGAAGTGTAGAGAAGATACAATAAAGGACCTAATACGGATCCTTGGGGTACGCCACGATGTAATTGACGCTGTGTCGACTTTGAATCCTCAATCTGGACAAACTGCATTCGTGATGTAAGATATGATTTGAACCAAGCAAGCACATTGTCCTTCACACCAAACCGATTTGAGAGTCTTGACAACAGTATTGAATGGTCTACCGTGTCAAAGGCTGCTGATAGATTTTAATATAGATTTTACTATATTATTATCGTTTAAAATGGTGCATACTGCCTAACAATCATTATATTGTTACTATATAGTTAAGGGGAGTTGTCCCCCCTGATTATATAAGCATAAGCAAAATAACTGAAATTGAGTTTTTTTGAATTTGGATACCCTGTGGTTTTGGGCTCCCTGTGGCAAATTTTGAGATTATTTATCTTATGGCGGGTAGCCTGTGGTTGGGGTGCCGGTGTTGATATATACACAGGTATTAACAGGATGGGTTCCCTGTGTTGTATTATTTACATTGCTGCCCCAGGCTTATAGACTGCCTGGGATTAACTTGTTTATTTCGTAGTTTGTTATTATTAAGTGTGCGGGTTTTCACCGAGAGAAACGGGATTATTATTTCCCGTGTTTCCCCGGTGAAATCCCGGTCACTTTCCTTATTTATGCTGTGGTAGGTCGTCGGATACCCTGGGTTCCAGAGGCTCGAAAGAGATTTAAGAGAAGAGAGTTAAGAGGGGCCTGGGAAAGAAAGTAATTTGAACGAGCCTCTGGCCTCGCGAGGCACGAATCTCACTTTCAATAGTACAGAATCTGTACTCTTAATTTGATTGGTCAATTACGCTAACAGGGTCGCGATTGGTTGGATTTAGCAAACGGGTTCTCTACGGTTTTCTCTACTAATAAGAGACAGATAAAATCAAAATGGTGAGCTAAGTCAAAGAAGCAAACTTTTATGCGTGAGTGCAGGAATGCAATTCCTTCTGCTTTAAAAGCATTTCCCAACGTCAAGGAATTAGCAGTGCAAGAAGAAGCTATCATAAGCTTCATAAAGTGAAGAGATGTTCTGGCTGTGCTTCCCACGCGCCAGTCTTGAACAAACTTCTTTGTCGGTTGGCAGAGCTCAATGCCAGATCTTTAAACCTCTGAAGATCACCCATTGACCTCTCCAGCTTCTCCAGCTCTCTCTTACACTTTCAACAGATGATTTTCGAGTGCACATCTTCTTGGACTACGGAAATATTCAAAACACCGGAAAGTCTCTCGCCAAGCTTTTCCTTAACTGACTTCGAGCCTTCGAATATGTTGTGTCTTTCCCTACCAGAAATTGGAATGTTGATTGAGCAGGTTTGACAAATGTTCTTTAACGAAACGTTGGGAGAACAAGTTAGCCTTTTCACCGGAGTTAGAGCATTTAACATATTCTCTCTGGGAACCATCTGTTTTCACATTTCACCTTCTCGCTTCAGTGCTCCACGTGAAAGTTCGTAATCAAAACAAGGGGCGCTTTCCATTCAACCAAAAAAAAACGAAAATTCCGGTCAGAAATCAAATGGAAGAGTAAACTTTCCGGTTCGAAGTTTCGGAAATTGTGGACCACCTCGCGAGGTGCTCCTCTTTTTCCGAAAATTCCGGTTCGACCGAAATTTTCTGTTCCATTCAAAATTCCCGGTTTAGATTTGCTGTGATTTGCCAGTTTTGAGAATTGAAATCGAGGCTACTAATAACCGGGTAGTTTCTGCGAATGGAACGCGATTTTTTTCCGACCGGTTTGTCTAATTCGAAAAATCCCGTTCCATTCGACATTCGAAATTTTCGAAACTTCTAACCGGTCGTTTTGGTTGAATGGAAAGCGCCAAAGGAAACCGGCTTGATGAGGTATTTTAATCCCTCATTAGCATACTCAACATGAAAGTGAGATTAGCAGCTCGCGAGCCCAGGGGTTCGTTGCTTCGCTCCTCAAGTTCTCGAACCCCTGGCAACCAGGGTAGTCGTCGGACTACCCAGTACATTGAACTTTGAAAAAGTCCCTTTGACTGGTCAGAACGAGTCGGCCTGTGGTTGTTGATAATTGTGTTCTATTCTGACCCGTTCGCCCGTAGGAAGCTCGGGACGTACCGTTGCCCGAACTTATTCTACAGGAGAGCGGGTCGCTTGCTATTTTTAGTTATTTACTTGGATTGTTGCGTTGTAGCCCGGTCTGCAGTGGGAACTATGGGACTTACTGCCCGGGTTTACCGGCACTTAGTGCCTGAAATTTCCCACTGGAGAGTGGGCACTTAGTATGATTTGTTTTTGGTTGCGTTACCTTTGTTACGTGTCGTTGCCAGGTCTACAGTGGGAAGTCCGAGACTTACTGCCCGGGGTTGCCGGGACTTAGTTCTCGAACTTGCCACACTGGAGAGCTGGCAACATTACACGGGTCTTTATCTAGATTTTGACTGTAAGGTCGTCACCCCGTTTAGCGCAGAGAACATCGTTTATGCCCCATTGCTTGTACGGAGTGAGTCGGAGATTAAGCTGGCGTATAGCTTGTCTGCGCTACGAATGCGCTGCGTTATTGTAGTTTTAGCGAGTATAATTATGTGCTCTGGTGTGCTGGCTCTCTGATCAAACAGTGATTTATTGCGAGCATCCCAGAGACACCAGGTAGTTAATTTAAGTTCAGTGTTTTGTTGCGGTTTGTTTTACTCCAGGATAGTTCCAGATGTAATAGTAGAGTGGCTTCATCGTATGGTAGCGATTCACCGTAGATTTGTTCGGCGACGGGAAGACCCCAGTACCAAACCTTCCTCGCAAAGGCGCATGTAAGAAACACGTGCTTTAATGTTTCGGGTTTGCCGCAGCGATGGCAGTTTGCTGAGAACCTCAAGCGGAGGTGCGTGGTTAGAAAGTGCGATGTGCGTACAACCCGGTGTCGGATTTTCCACGTCAAATCGCTCTCCCAGTTCGTACTTAGACCCCCGTAGGTGTGACTCAAAACTGTACGCCAGGGGATTCCCCGGTTCAGATTGATTTCCCACCTCGATTGGGCCTTCGTTGTAACAGGGAGAGTTTTGACGAGTTCCGCGTAGATATTTTTGGACTGAAGTCCTTGAGGGGAGCTGAAATCACCCAGGTTTTGATTTCGCCCAGGGTCTGGAGGAAATCGTTATAATAAGCCGGGCGATATCCTGGAGCGGCGACTGGCATAAAGTTGCCTTTAAGCCATAGCCACTCTGGCCTTAATGCTAGCTTACGGCTGGTCCAATACCGAGCAAGGTAAACCCATTTACTTGTTGTATCTGGGTCGGCCACACCTGCAATCCATTTGAATTGGAGGGCCTTGATTTTACAGGGTATGTAAATTACTGGTTGGCCTCCCCTTCCGTGGTTGTACGCATGTATCTCTGCTAATTTGAGTTGGTATTGACTATTAATAGCCGTCACGCCAGCCGCGGGAAGTGGAAAGCCCTCGATTAGCAGTTCTAGCCTGATCGCATTGCCTGACACTTCTGCACATAAACAGTATAAAAGTGAGCTTAAACGGCAGCCTTGGCGTACCCTGCGATGTAAGTTAAAATAACTAGTGAGCCAGCCGTTGTACGGAGTTTTGATCCACTATCGAAACACTGGACCAAAATTCATTTGTGATTTGCTGTAACCGTTCTATGTCTGCATGAGTATATAAATAGGCTGTGAACACTCAACAAGTCTGACATTCACTTCTTTCAGCATTTTTCAATAATTTATTAAATTAACCCTATTGGGTGTCCTGCGAGTCCATAGTCACGTTAGCTTGATTGTGGAAATAAAATAAAAAACGCAACATTTTGTCACAGTGGCTTGTGAAATTGTTGACCCCACTTCCAACACCCCCCACCCCCCCCCCCCCCCCCCCCCCGCATTATCCTGCCTGGATAGAATGAGTACATCTCTCAAAGGACAGAAAAGAAAGCGACAATAACAGGGGTCGCCATGCGTTTTAAAATGTTACAAAGGCTGGTTTCTTATATTTATGTTATTAATTTAAGCAGAAAGACAGCTTAGCATTTGAATATATTTTATTTTAGAGAGAAAGCTGATAACCAAAAATTGGATGCAAAATAATGTACCTGTCAAAGTCTATTATGGCACTGACACAGTTAACATTTTTTCAATAATCCATTAATGTGGCCTTAGGTGAGGAGTACCCGTATAATCAAGCTTCGTTCTTGGAAAATATTTTTTAAAGTGATAGTCAGCATTTTTAAGACATTTAACCTTGATTATCTCTGAACAGTACACAGTTTACCCCCTTTTTGGGGGGATTTGCATAGCCCTATATGGCCATAAAAAGAAAAAAATATTATACTCTTGTATTAGGGGCCACCGTTCTTAAATTATTTTGTCACAAGGAAAAATTCAATATAACAATAATTCAATCTAATATATTAAATTAATAATAGACAAAAAAAGAAAGAAATGAAAAGCAGCTTCCCAGAATATATTTGATTGAAGAACAATAAGGAGTTTATTCCTTTTAGTTTGTTTCTCTCAATAAATTATTGCATTTGTTGTTCCATTTTTTTATCATAAGAGTGGAAATCGTGATTTCTTTAGTAGTTTGTTTTTCTTGGACAAAATGATCATGGAGAACGATTACAAACAACTATGCATATAATCTGCCTCCATCTTATTTGGTTTTACTTATAATAGAGTGATTTTCCTAAACCTGTGAGTTAGATTACCACAGTAACATACACTATTACACCCTAATTCCATTAAAGGTAGAAATTTGTAGATGGAAGCAGTGATATACGAGTTTGATTATGTCGTAATGTCAATAATTTCCCATGCTACTCATCTATTCGACCTTGTTTTCACAGCTTCTGTGAAATCACTCTATCCACACACAGTACCTTATCTAAAGATGTCTCTGTAGTCAACGTACAATGAATTTGAGTTGAACTTTGTAAACGATTGATAGCTTTGTCTTCCAGGATTTTCTACAAATGCTTGGCCATGCAGTAAATCTTGAACAATTATCTTAACAGCCTCCTGGATTTTCTGACTGTGCAGTAAAAATAACATGTAAAAATAACATTACATATGCATATTTTGTATGTCTGAATCTCTAGGCAAGAAGAAGTACTAATTTGTAACAATCAAGTAGTCTGTAGCCATCTCCCTCCTTAATTGCATCTTCTATATTCATAATCAATAGGCCTAACTGCAGCCTAGCACCATGATAATTGTACAAATAGTCAGCATCTTGGGACTGTGTATCATTTGCGTTGGTGTCCAAGGGTACTTCAAAGTCAGGGTGTTTCATTGCCTCATGCCTTAAGGAAAGAAAGTACCAAAATGGGTTATTTTTTTTGGACACGCTGTAGACACTTCTGCTGATACAGAGGCAAAGGATGGAAAACTACACAAGTAGTTGAGTTTCGAGAGCACTAAGCTCTCAGCCATTTGCTATGGCCTCGAAACGTCTGGTGTAATTTTGCAGCGCTAGGATTCTCCCGTCGCCGCTATTGGGATTACCTCCCCATTTATCTAAATTTAGGTTTGTAATACAGTTAAAATCCCCTGCGATAAGCGCTGGCACTCCGGCGTCCGAGAATTCCAACAACCGGTTGAAGTATGAAATTCTCTCAGTAGGAGTGTTAGGGACATAAATATTATTTAATTGTACTTTGTTTTTGTCGATCTTAATTGTACACACCAAGACTGCCATTGTGACGCTAAGAATAAGATATAAATAGGTTAAAGACCTACTAACCAAACTTGGTGACCTGTCATTGTGAATAAAAACACGAATTATGTATATAACCGTTTAAAGGTGGTTGCAAACAAATCATGTAAAATATCTCGCGCTCTGTTGAACAGAGTTCCATTCAGGGCTCAACATGCCATACAGGTCTTTTGGCATCAACAATGCCTTCCCTCCGGCCCTTGGCGTTTGAGTAATCCCAAAATTTCCATTGGAGATAAAGGCCACGCGCCAAGTGTACATTCTCTGGAGTTATCGAGGGGAAGGACACCATTTTGGGCAGGGACTTGAATGAAATTCTGCAAATGTTCGGCCGTTTTGGATCGTTTCTCGTTCTTGTTGGGGCTGTCTGATGAGTTTCCGTTTGATCGCGACTGGGGAGTCCATTTCGATGGCAGTTTCGGCATCCGAGGCTGGTAGAGAATCGTTCACAGCGCACATGTTTGCTCCACGGGGGGCGAAGGTTTGTCCACGGGTGGCAAAGGTTCTATATTGTCTTCTTTATTCTCTTGTGGTAGCTGATCCAGTAGTTCTCTGGTTTTGTCCAGCTGTGTGGGCTGTTTGTCTGGTTCGTCGGTGGGGACTTTTCTGGGCTTGGCCTGGCGTTGGAGAGGGCATGCTTGAACTACATGCTCCATAGGCGAGCACCGCACACAGCTGGCTGGCTGGGCCATATACTTTAAGCCGATTGATATGCCTTTGTATGTAATGCGGGCTGGTAGATCTTTCCCGAGTTTGTTGAAAACTACCACTTGCATCCCGTTCTCAAAATATTGTAGGTCCACTTCTTGGGTGCCGATCAGGACACTCACAGAAATTAAAAGCCGAAATGTACGGTGGATAAAGTTAAGTGATCTTCAGATGTTATCTCGGAACTATTCTGAGCTAGAGTCGAGTATTCCCGCCCAGTACTTGTGTAGTATGTCTTGGAGACATTAAAAAATTGTACAAACTTAGTACATAGGACATGAAGAATTGTAAAACTCGTTTGATGCAGCGAGTTTCAAGTGAATTGTGATCGCAGAGTTGAACGCGTAAACATGGCCTGCATCAGACGTGATTTCTTCTTTTCTATAAACTCTTAATATGGAGTCGTCCGTCTTTTCTTGGCTCCGATAAAGACAGCACTAATTTTCTTTGAAGTATAAAGAATAGCTGGGCTACCTGGTCTTGCATAGGTAAAGCTAAATGAGAAATGAATGCACATTACGAGCTGACGGTTTCCCAAGTGACTTTCCAGAACCGGTGCATTTACTGGCAAAGTGTCTTCACCCAAAAACTAACTCTCTTACTGCTGCATTATGGAGCGTCATTAGTGCCAAAATTCACTTGTGGTATGATGATGTGAGTATTTAATTTCCAGAGGAAAAAATGGTGTTATGATGATAATTGTATCGAGTAAAAATGGCGTTATGAACTGAAATTCAAATTTGTGAAGTAAGTTTGGAATTATGAAGTAAGTTTGGAATCATGAAGTAAGTTTGGAATCATGAAGTAAGTTTGGAATTATGAAGCAAGTTTGGTATTGTGAAGTAAGTTTGGAATTATGAAGCAAGTTTGGTATTGTGAAGTAAGTTTGGTATTATGAAGGTATGAGCACTTGCGAGCTTACTCAACGCGAAAGGGCTCACGGGAAGACAAACACGTGTTCGTTCATCACCTACAAACATGGCGGACATCGCGGAAGCACACACACAGCTTTTAAAGTTATCTACCGAGCTGTCTTCCATTGATCTTGGATATAGTAGAGTAAGCAAGTCTCTGTATGATTACGCAGAGCATTTAGGCCAAAGAGCTGACCGCATTTCTGGCACCTTTCCTTTTCGCCATTCTGTCACACTGAATGAATGAATGGTACATTATTTTGTACAACAATACATTAGTCAAGGTTACTGAAGTTTCTTATGATGTTGACTTTTTAAAATTTAATTAACAATAATCCAACTGTGTCGATCCGCCTTCCTCCCCGAGGCCAATGCATGAGTCATTTTCATGTTGAGCACATCCCATGGGTGGGGCATTTGCTACCAGCAATAAACCCAGGGTGGTTTCCTCTCTGTTTTCACAAAATATATGGGAATTAAGTAAGTGAAAACACAGTCTTGGATTGGAGCTTTTGTCATCCTGAATTGTCTCCACCCACCACTTTCCTTGGGTAAAAACATGTCAAGTTCCTAGAATGGAGAGTTGGTTGATGGCATGCTTGACAATGGTGTACTTTGGGTACTTATGTTATGGTTTCCATAATGATGTATTTTTTTGTAGAAGAAATATTGTGGTGAGCCATGTGAGATACATTGGTTGAATGTCATTCTGTATTAATATATAGGTGTCACAGGGACGGCGCAGCCAGGGGAGGCTGAATCACTTTCTTTTTGAAAGACAATGTCTCATTCTCCCAGTCCAGCTAAACCGTGCTCCATCTTTTTCTTCGACGACGGCACATTCACATAACTTTTATGTGCAAGTAGAAACAAATTGTGTCCAAGTAATTCGCATGGGGATAAATGATTTTTTTGTACTGTGGGTCCTGCGCCTCTTTGCTGCTGTTCATGCGCATGCAGCCCTGGATGATGAGTAAGACGATGGTACGGTACATGGTGTGTAGCCAAAATGTTTACCATGTTCTTCGAGTGGAGATAAGACTCGATCCCGAGGGGAGGGGTGCTCCATTATATGGCCTATACGCGTATGTGCCGCGGGAAAGGGTATGGTTTTTGATGTACTTGTCGTTGGCGCCATGCTTAGCGCTCTAATACCAAACCATATTAAAACAAAACAACGGCTTTCGTAGTGTAATTTTAATTTAAAACTGTTCGGGATCTGGGATAGGGTATATATATTTTTGCTGGGATAGGTATAGATTTTAGGATAGGGTATATATTTTTTTGCTTCAAGTCTGTGATAGGATATAGTATTTCTAGAATACGGCATTTTTAGGTCTGGGATAGGGTCAGGGTTTTGAGGTCTCCGCGGCACACCCCTACCAAAACATCTTCTGAGTGCACCCCGGGACTCGATTTATAGATGACTGCACATTACTACTTGCTGTTGGAGATGGGAAATTAGCACATCTTTTTAAAGTTTCTCCTGCAGAAACGAGGTTTTTGACACACTTTTTCAGAGCATCACCAGTTAATGGATTGTCCGCCATGTTTGGTGACGTTGAACGAACACGTGTTTGTCTTCCCGTGAGCCCTTTCGCGTTGAGTACGCTCGCAAGCCGGCTCATACCTTCATAATACCAATGACCAAACTTACTTCATAATATCAAACTTACTTCATAATTCCAAACTTACTTCATAATTCCAAACTTACTTCATAATTCCAAACTTACTTCACAAATTTGAATTTCACTTCATAATGTCAATTTTACTCGATACAATTATCATCATAACACCATTTTTTCCTCAGGAAATTAAATAGTTACATCATCATACCGCAAGTGAATTTTGGCACTAATGACGCTCCATACTGCATTGTGTGAATCTTCGAAACCAAAACTTTTCCAGAGCAAATTTAAACGCATTTTGGAACAGCAATCGAAAGCCTTTGTTGGTCCGATCCCGCTTTCAAAAAGTTTACAATGTAAATTATGCAAATACATTCAGCGACAGGAATTTAGTGGCAAGTTTGTGATTGGCTAAAACCAATAATGGTTCAGCTCGCGCGCCCAGCCGTGAGTGGGGAGAGGATCGCGGGCTCACCGAAACCCCCATGGCTGGAAACCGGACCTAAGCTGGGGGCAGAGAGACGAAAACGACCTCCATCTTGACTAATGACCGCTGAATCTATACAGTCCTGTAATCTGGCAGGATGCACTTGCAATATACAAGGAGCTGATTAAGGTTACTGATTTATCCTTAAAGTTTTTCTTTGCAAGAATACAACTGTACATAGAAACAAATAAGGGATGAACCATTATTTTTCTGCAGGGTTTAGAGGGGGAATGAGAAATTCTTCAGCACAAACAACTGATTTCCAGTGTCTTTTTTCCAACAGCCTAACATTTTATTTTTTACTTATTATGTTTGCAAACAATTTACTTGCTCTTATCAGCGTCTGCAAACTACAGTGAAACCCCTATTAAACGGCCAGTTATATATGGCAGCCAAGTAATCTTTTGAATTGAATGGTTAGTTACAATATCATTACAACTATTTAAAGGGGGACTCGGACGAGTCTTCTTTCAATAAAAATTGAATCTATATCATTGAATTAAGTATTTCAAATACTGTATGCTTGTCCCAAACAATTTTGCCCATTTGTGGTGAGAAAAAACGTGAAACAGCTTCTAGTGACGTCATCCACTTACCTACATTTACTGGGTTGAGTATATGACATCATTTCTGGTCTCAAAAAGCTGTACAAAGTAGTACTTTTATTTGGAATTTCATCGAATAAATTTCCGAGTGATAACAGGTATCATATTTCAGTTGACATTATTTTCAGCCCTTTAAAAGAGCATGATATACAAATTTCTAGATGAAAATCCATCAAATTATAGTGCTTGGAAGTTAGAAGGATTTGTATGTGAAATACAACTTTGGGCTCACCAGCCTCATTTCCAAGGTTTTTTTGGGTGCATATTTCAAATGCTTGTATCTCGGTCCTATTTTAATAAAAGATATTGAAACTTCATAGAAAAGTGCATATAACAATGAACTTTAATTAATGTATTTATGTTTTCGGAATTAATCAATCTTTCAATTTATGCAAATTAGATGACGCCATTGTGAATATTATTCAGCGGCTTAAGGTATCAGGGGACCGTCTTTACTGTACCTCTTCCCATAAAAAGTTTTCACTAATTGTTCGGTAGTAGTAGGAGAGGGATGGAATTACCCCTTTTTTTGCGGAGGATTAATATTTTGTGAAATAATATATTAAATGTGGAGGATTTCATTATCTATTTTCAATTGCGGAGGATTCTCATTAAATGCGGATGAATATATTAAATGCGGAGGATTTCATTATCCATTGTTTTCAATTGCGGAGAACTACATTAATTGTGGAGGATTTCTTTATCTATTGTCCCTTTGGAGGAGGTAATGCTTCTATTTTCCTTTTCCTTTATAGTTAATAATTGTATACAAAATCCGGTATGGTTCATTAGATCAACTCTGCTATTGTTCTTAGGGATTAGCGATAACTGAAGGGCCTATTGTTTGGAGGAAAAAAACAAACTTATAGGCAAAAACTACCGCAATTAACATAAAAAGAAAAAAATTAAGAGTATTTTAGCATTTAAGGTTTGTTTACAATCAGTCCTCATCGTCACTTGTTGGGTGATAAGTTTCTTCCTTTTTACTTTTGGGATGAATATGTCGTACTGTTTGACAATGTTGGCATCGTACCTAAATGTTCTTAAAGTGTTTATGAAACCAAATTGTGCATCTTTATTTTATTGCAGAATAATAAAGTTCATTCTTTTCTGATTATCAAGAGTATATTTATTTTTCAGTTCCGCCTTCGGAAAGGTCTCTTTTTCGCCATTCAAATGGACTACTTTATGCTAAAAACTGTCCCATTTGCCGTGCGGCCAAATGAGCTGCGTGACGTCACTGTGAGGACTCGTTCTTAAAATTAGATAGCTTACTTTCCTTCGTCGAGATTGAAGTTTGTATTATAAAACAAATAAAAGATGGTTCTCCTTGTTCTATTACAAAATAATGTACTTTCGAGGTCTTGAAATGCTGCTAAATGCACTCGCGTTCTGCTCGTGCATCCGCAGTTTTTCAAGACCTCAAGCGTGCAATATTTTGTTTTAAAGAACAAGGAGAACCATCTTTTATTTGTTAAGTATTGTGTTGGGTTCTATTGTATTTTTTTTTTGTATTGAATTGTATTGTGCTTTATTCTATTGTATTTTTTTGTAGAAATGCGTGTCGTCCTACATGATCATATGAAGGGATTGTCGCTTGCGAGTCCTCACAGTGACGTCATTGTAATAACGGATTCGGTTCCAGGCCCCGGACAGTTTTTAGCACAAAGTATCAATTTGAATGGCGAAAAAGAGACCTTACCGAAGGCGGAACTGAAAAATAAATATACTCTTGATAATCAGAAAAGATTGAACTCTATTATTCTGCAATAAAATAAAGATTTGGTTTCATAAACACTTTAACCGACTTGGTTGTCAATGGAAACTCATTCTCATAAATGGTACATGTGGTGATGGCATTCTTAACAATCGGGTCAAGTAAAATATCATGCCATAGACATTTGGGGCAGCCAACGACACCCGGTGCATGAACATTGGTAGAGTTACAACGATCACAAGAGGCATTGATTTTATTTTCGTTGTTATCTTCACTGTCCTCTTCATCACTACTCTACTATATCACTACTGTTCTTCCTCGTTTGCAATAGTACTATCTTGGTTTTCGGAGTCACTGTTATTGTCACTCTCCTGACACTCGTTCTCATTTTGACTCTCTTCTTGCTCACTGCTGCTAGTTTCAGTCCCCTTTTGCTGGTATGTTTTTTCTTTTTCGATAAATCGCTCAAAACGTTTGTTGATTCCTAGCTCAGCAAGACCCTCTAGGAATATATTGAGAGCGCAAGGTCTCAGCATATCCTTGTTATAGGGAAGTAAGACATATTCTACCAGGGCCGCTATATTCCACACCGGAATTCTACGCTTGGTACGAAGCAATTCTCCTCTTGGCGTCCAAAATAAAATATCCTTAGAAGAGGCCATACTGTACAATAAATCAGAAGCATCTTTATGGGAGATGGCTCTCGGAAGATCATCCAATACATCTTTAATTCTTGGTTCCTCTTCATCCTCACTCTCATCATTCGAGGTGTCACTTTCTTCACTTTCCCAGTCAATGTTTCTCTTCATGTTCACCGCAGAGTGAACTAATCCTGATACCTCTTGACTCTTTTCAACTACAACATCCCTTCACATGTATGGTTGCTGGTATGACAGGATATGGTAAAACGGTCTGGGTACAGAAGTTACTCGAAGAAGCCCATCAAACGATTTCTCGTCCACCCCAGAGGATTGTGTGGTGTTACTCACAGTGGCAGCCTGAGTATACAGCACTCCTTAGTACGGTACCTGGAAATGATAATAGAATTGTTGTATCACCCGGATATGTAATAATCAACAGGAAATGTAATACTAACCGGCGCTGATCACGTGATCCTTGACGTGCAGGTTGAGAAGCTGATTGTGATCACTAAATGACTCACATGACTGATGACGTCATTCATTGGTAGGTGTTGTTTGTTCACTGCTAGAGTGATTGATACGCTACCTCGACCAAGTAGTGTTATTACATTTCCTGTTGATTGTTATTACATTTCCTGTTAACTATTTTATTACATTTCCGGTTAAAAATGTATTACATTTCCTGTTAACTTTTATTACAAATCCTGTTGTTATTACAAGATAAAATAAAATCAAAATCAAAAATTACAAACCAGTGTAACATTCAAAACAAAACATACAAATACACAGTATGTGAAGAGATATGATGTAGTCTGTACTAAAATATTGGAATCACAAAACTTTCTAATACCCTCATGGCATGAGAAAACACACAGAATTCAAGGTTAACTCCACGTCCTCCAAGGAGAAAATCTGGGTCATCTTTCTTCACTAGAAGCATCAAAAGGGCCTTAAGATCCAGTGTGAAGACATGTTATATGAAGACATGTTATATTTACAAGTCAATGGCTAATAATAATTATTATAATTATTATTACTATTATATTTTCATTGAATTTATTGTTGTTGAAGTATAACAACCTTAACAGATAAAATAAAGACTGCATGTGCTTGAGTTAAGCTAAAAAAATCACATTGTATTACCTGTACATAATAATATGTACATTGAAACACAAAAAAGTAGAGTACTGACTGGCAGCTAGGGTCCAGCTACATGTGTATGTAGATGTGTTACTGAAGCCAGGAATTGCTCAACAGTTAATTATCCATCCCAATTACCCTTTGACAACTGAGCACTAATCAGAAATCCATAAAATCTGTCATATATACATGTAGATATTTTTAGAGTGGATGTTTGCTTGCATGTATATATATATATTTATACATGTGGTACATTGACCTTAGTTTGCTGTAGTTACAGAAGTTTATGGGTTAAACATCTTGAAATTGAACATTTCTCACAAGGCAATTATGATTAATACCTTTGAAATTTACTTTGTACTTCTTTCCATCAACAGTGAGTCCCTTTTCCTTGATAACCTTTTTTTCTGCATTCAGTCTAGAAATCCGTTCCTTTACTGTAGACCTGCATTGTAAAAATTAAGAAATGAGGTGCAGGATTTTTATCGGTTAATGTGGGCTTCAATGGGAAACCTGAAAAACAGCAATAAGAATAGTGTGGGGGAGAAACTATTACCACAGACTGTAAATTTGAGTTTAAAAAAATATTTTTGAAGTTTTAAGGACCATGCAAAATGTATGTGAGACTGTACTAAGGGTGCGCAAGGCAACTGTCATTATTATCATTCATGTGAAGTTTAATAAACATCTGTTTTAGTGGTTCATATTATTATAAATATTGAAAACTTGTTTTCTCTAGTTTCATTTTCAGATGTTTTCTTGCCTTCCTGTTGAAAGCAAGAAAAAAACAATAATTATAATACCTTTCAAACTGTGTTGCCAAAATCCAAAAGTATTTGAGCACACATTTGTTTCAACAATAAATTACTTTAATTTATAGTGCATTTTGTCTTAAGAAAACAATCAGCTTTTCCTCTTTTCTGCACAATTAGCTATAGCTAGTGGATAAACAGCAAGATAACTCTGACACCCATTTCCAGTAGCTGCCAAATTAATTGGTACTATACCAACGGATACCTGTTCCCTTCCTGCAATCAAATTAAAAGTACTTACTGAATGAATTATCTTCCTCATTTTTTCACAACTTACATGTATGTTATTGTAAGTATTATTGAATACACCATTGCATGGTTGATTGACTGTTTCTATAATTTACACCATGCAAATGTCGCTCTCAGTGCAAAGCCTACACTTTTTATCTGGGCTAGAACAAAAAAAAAATTAATTTTAGATATATATCAATGCAGGCATATTCCTGATTCTCTTATTAACAGTTTTTATTGTACTGTTTCTTATAATAATTATACTAATTATTAGGTCTCAGCAAAGTTTCTTTTCATTTGGTATAAATTGCTGAGCATTAATCCCCTCCTTCAAAGACCCCTTATATGGATATTAAAAGTGGGATATTGTATTATTTTTTAAGATACCTGCAAGAGGTCTTCCATCAAGTTTAAGATTGAATTCAAGAACATCTGGTGCAGCTTTGTGCAATCTACTCTCTCTAACAGCCCATATCATAGCCATGGAAAGGCTGACACTGTAGCCACGCAAATCTGGGAGGGGCTCCAGCTGGAATGTTTTCCTTGTAACATCAAACACAAGCTCTTTTTGTGCCCGAATTTCATTGTTTGTTAATAATATCCCAGCATCCAAGGCTTTCTGAATTATAAAACAGATGACATAAATAAAATTAATGCAACTGCATTAAAGACTATTTGTCACGTGGGCTATTGCAATATCAAATTAAAACATCTGTACTCCCAACATCCTGTTGAGGACCAAAGAATTATCTGGGGTCACTGAGAAATTTCAGAATCAATCAATCAATCAATTTTATCCACTCCTTATACATGTACATGACTCAAATACTGAAATAACTATGTACACATATTACAATACAATAAATCCTAATGTAAACTAAAAGTGTAGAAGGTGGAGCCTGGGGGCTAAATTAACTGTTAAGTTTTCTAGTTAGCCCCCAGCTGTATTTTGTTAAAAAATATATAAATATAAAGACAGGTAAGGAAAACAAAAAAAGAAGAAAATGTATTTTTACTACTTGTTATAAAATAAGGGGAAAATGGTAATAATGTAAAAATGTAGTGGTTATGAGTATTGTTCCGACAGTAGATAAGGTTAAAATGGTTGCAATCGCCAATTTGATATGCTTATAGTTATAAAGGTCTATAAAGGACTCATGCATGAGTACTACAATCAGAAAAAGTAAAAAGACATAATTTTAAAATAAACATTACCAATAATAACCAAATTTGGCATTAGTTTTGCTTACCCCGCTACGACCAATATTCAGGTAGTTTAGCACAGTTTGCCAACACCGGTCTGGGAGTTTTGTGGAAAGCTTAACGAAGAGCTGAACCCAATCAGCCACTGTCATGGAATGCACGAACTTCTCGTAAAGAGTGTCGGTAAGCATCGATGATAAGGCTTTCCGAATCCCTTGCTTTCTGAGCTACCTTGGACACCGCGGTAGATAAAGTTTTCCTGATAAACTCCTTATTGTCCTCCTCAGAATATAAGAAGCCATAGCCGAAAACCTTACCCATGTTTCCTCCTGTGCCTGTGGTAGTTATCAGAGCTTCCGTCAACTCCTTAGATAAATTTCGCGCCAGATCTTCTGACGAGGCCAAATAAAAGGGGATTTCAGATATTCTAGTAGATCGAATGAACGATTTAGTGGAGCCATTTTGGGAGTTACATTCCCTGAAGAGAGCGGACTTTGTTCTGGAGTCGTCGTCGGAGTATTAAAAAAGGCGGGAGTTTTGCTTTTTCGCGCCATATTGACTTCCTCGAGGTTTAAGGAATTAATAGCTTCTCTTATTGCTATCATTTCTTTGGAACCTATCAGTTTATCTACCCGCAGATTTTTTCTTCTCATTGCTCTTCCGAGAATCCCAAAGACGGTCGAGACAACAACCAAGTCCTTTCGTCGGGTCGAGCAAAACCAAGTAGGGCTAACCGGTCCTCCGCTCGCATCAGTGAGGCAACCGATAGCAACTCCCAAGATTTCGCGAGAAAAAACATCATAACATTCACTAACCACATATCCTATACGACCATTCACTTGAGACGGCATACCAGTTCTTGGAGGAATCGAGTGATGGTCCGAATACTCGATGGAGATCAAGCGTACGATGGTCTTCTTCTGGCACTTCCATAAAAATTCTGACTCACGAGACTTCGAATTTCGCGCCGAACTCGAGTATTTATACCTCTGTTCCATATTAACTATTTCAAATCTCGAAAACATCGTCTGCTTTTCTTTCAACTTCGCGGTGACAAGTACCAACACTTTCAAAACAAGCTTAGTACAGCTAAGTACAAAGCGCTGATGGATAGAAAAATATAATTAACGCTTGTTGCTATGTCAACCGTAAAATGATACCCAGACCCCGCTGTGAGATTCAGAGTCGTATGAAGTTCGTCATGTCGCTAGTAGAAGTCACAGTGTGCCCTGCCCCTGTGGCGTTTTAATCGCTGTGATTGTGTTCTTGGTTTTTTTCTTGCCTTCTAAATTAAAGAAAAACCTTGTCGGCTTTTCTCCTTCTTCGATCCACTGAGCTTTAGAGCGGATTTTAACTACCTCGAGCGTTTGAATGTGTATCTGTTCGAGTTCTGTTGTGATTTGCTGTAAGCGATCTATGTTCGCGTTGTGTTTGTTTATGTTTTGAAATTCACGCTCGAGCTCCGCTCGCTGTGAGGTTCTCTGTTTAGCTAATCGCAGTGAAGCAGAGATAGCTAGTTGTTTGAGGCGAAATTTCCCGAGATCCCACCAAACCCTTTTGTCTGGGAACTCGGTTTTTTTCGCCTGCCAGGTAGGCCAAAAAGCATTTACAGAGTCGCAGAAAGTTTTGTCTGCAAAACCGAAACATTAAATTTCCAAACGCCTCGACCCCGTGGTTGAGTGTTTGGAAGCGAAAGCCGTAAACAAACAGACGCGTGGTCTGAGAACGGAAATGGTTTGATGTTGCAAGACTGCACCAAAGTTTTGTATGTTTCCGGAACATAGATTCGATCAATCCTCGTTCCCACAGACCGGTCAGGTTTGATAAACGTGACGGCGGTGCTAGTGGGTTCGAGGGCTCGAAAGATATCTATGGCCCAGAAACGTTTGGTGTAATTTTGCAGCGCTAGGATTCCCCCGTCGCCGCTTAGGGGATTACCTCCCCATTTATCTAAATTTAAGTTGGCAATACAATTAAAACCCCTGCGATAAGCGCTGGCACTCCGGCGTGAGAGAATTCCCACAACCGGTTAAAGTATGAAATCCTCTCAGTCGGAGTGTTGGGGGCGTAAATATTATTTAGTTGTAGTTTGTTTTCTTCGACCTCAATCAGAACACTGAGGAACCGGCCCTCGGTGTCGCGCTTGAGGCCAAGAAATTTAAAATCAAAATTAGGTTTGAATAAAATTCCGACACCACGTGCGAGCGGGGAGCCGCAACTCCAGAAACCTTTCCCTCCCCATTCTTTTTCCCAAGACAGCATTTCTGTCTGGTTCGAAAAATGTGTTTCTTGCACGAACGTGATGTCGCAATTTTGATTCCTGATAGCGGTAAATATGTTGTCACGTTTGGCAGCCTCGTGCATGCCATTAACATTAATCGTACATACCGAGACTGCCATTGTGACAAGTAGAGATACGATTAGGTAAAATACCTTATGCTCAAAACAAACTTGGTGATCCAGTGTGAATTTTAAGGGTAGTATTTAGCGAAAGTTGTCTGAAATAAGTCATGCAAATTAGCTTGTGCGGTCTTGGGATCTGTTCCTTTGAGGGCTTGCCATTTGGTATGTGTTGGCTTGTCATCAACAATGTTACACGCACGACATTTCGGGTTTGAGAAGTCGCCGTGTTTCCACTGGAGGCTGAGAGCTCGGGCGAATTGAACCATCGATAGTTTTACCAGGGGGAAGGCTGTGGGGTTTGCGATATCTTCGATAAACACGCTCAGGGTTGGTTTTGGTTTTTTATTTGATTTCTGTGGTGAATCGGGGAGCAAGTTTCGCTTGACCGGCTGGCGAGCCTCTGGCGTGGGGGACTCATCCATTGTGTCAGTTTCTGTATCTCATGATGGTTTAGCCGTTGTGTTGATGAGCGGTTCGCTCGGTTCTGGTTTTGACTGTTCGCTGTCGGCTGTTTCGGCTGGAAGATCCACTTACAATTCCTGCAATTCCGCCATTTTCTCGAGCTGTGTAGGCTGTTCGTCTGTTGACGTTGTTTTGTTTGTGGGCTTAGCCCAGCGTTTCAATGGGCATGTTTGGACGACATGATCCATGGAAGAGCAGCGCACACAGCTTGATGGCTGACCGGTGTATTTGAACCCGATTGACAGGCCTTTATAGGTGATTCGAACGGGTAAATCTTTCTCCAACTTATCGAAGATAACCACCCGCACGCCGTTTTCGAAGGCCCGAAGGCCCGTTTTCGAAATCGGGTTCTTTCATGTAGAGCCGCTTGATATGGTAAACCCTACCGTATTTCTCGAGTAACTCAGCGAGTTCATCGTCAGGAAACTCGATCGGCAGAAACGTAGATACATGTAATCGTTTCTGGTGTAGAGGGCGTAAATCGAAATGATGTGTGCCCAGGTCAAGGCCTTTAGCGGCCCACTGATCGGCTAGAAGTTGACTTGTGAAGGTGATGTCAAAAGCTTTCCCACCAAAGCAGGCATAGGCCCCGACAATATCCTTTGCTGACAGTTTCATCGCCCGCAAAATGTCTGGAGAGGTGAATGTCTCGCCTTTCGGTACGTGGAAACGCACGGTCTTCTCGGTCGTAAACGTAGCGGCAATGGTAGATGGTGAATAAATGGCGTCTGTCCCGCTGATGAAAACTCTCTGAAAATTAATATTTCTCTATACAAATATTTAGAGATATTCTCGATCCTGGCTTCGAAAAAGTGCAATTTTGGCAGCACTTGATCTTAGCCAAAAGGCCGAGAAGTACGGTGGCCCATACGTGTCACACGCAAACAAAAACTAAAAACAAATTTCAAAATCGAAAACACAAATCAAAGTCCACTACACATTTCGAAATAACCCTAAAGCGCAATTCCAAATTGGAAAACACATTTCGTTTTTGCAACAACAGATTTTAGAATCGAAAACACATTTCATAATCAAAAACGCATTTCAAAAAATAGAAAACACATTTCAAAATAGAAAACGCCGTTTCAAAATCGAAAACACATTATAAAATAACCCAGAGGAAACTCGCGTACTGATTGGCTGAAAGCCGTGTTTATATGAGAGTCCAAAGACATGGAAATTGTGAATGAAATCCAAATGGCAAACGACGAGGAAGAATGTCTTCACCAAACGTTGGCTTTCAATATGATTGTAATCAGCAAAAGCGACAGATATATTTAACAAAAATACAGCCAATCGACGAAGTTATCAAATTTGCTAACCATCCCGGCCAATATATTTTTATTCGCGGATCCAACAAATAAAAGTCAAAACCACTTTTCGTTTAACTTATTTATTAACTAAAACACACAAACGGCTAACAAGTCTAGTTTTTAAACAACCTCCTTATAGACGAATAGAGCAAGGAATAGAGCTAGAGACTAGAGTAGATGAGAGGGAAATGCAAGGCAACACTCTTTCAATTTTTTTTCTCTGTCTTTTTTTATCCCAAACTAAAACTAAAACTGGACATATACGTATTTGTCGGCGACGAAGTCACGAAATAATAAGCCTTCATATAAGGCCAATTGTTATCATTCACCCTGTTTGGTCTTAGATAATTCAGTCAGATAAGGTTTTTAGCTTTCTCCTTGCCATGAATTTTGCAAACTCACGTGCGCCAGTTGTGAAGTTGATATTTTGTTGATTTTTTCACAGAACAAAATGAGTTTTTTTCTCTTACCTTGCACTCTTAGCCTCATCTCATTGGAAGGAAAGTTCCAACAGCTAAATCTTTCCATTGAGTTTGGTGAAAATAAAAGTTCATTCAACTAAAACCTGCTTCGAAGTTCAACAGGGGAATCATGTTTCCTCATGTACATTCAGCGACAAAAACACCCAGTTCAAGTCCTCCACTCCTTGAATGCCTTTCGCCTTAAATTTCCGGGAAAGCATGTCTTGAATTCCGAGTTAGTCTTTTCGGGGACTGTTGAAGCAGATGTTTTTAAAATAGAGCCACACACTGACACAGAGCCAGAGGACACAGACTGACAGAGCATTCCTTCATTTCTCTCAGTTCTGTATCGGGGGATTTCCCTCGCTGTGCAAACTCACCGTCGGTCGATTTCTGACGACTGTTACGGTTAGGAGAATTGATCTACTGATCGTGCGTGCGTACGATTTTCTCTCGTGTTTTTCCTGTTCGTTAATTTATAAAAGCAATATAACACGCTTTCCATGTCTTTGTTCTCTTATATAATCACTTGAGTCTCTGCTAACCTACAGGCGTGCTAAAAAGACTGCTTTTTTCCGCCAACACATTAACAATACTAATTTTGCTGCTAATAATCGCGACCCACAGGTCAACAATAATGCTATAAACGCGCACGTGTCTGCCGTATCAGTTTCATCTAACGCTCCCACTACCACGTCATCGACTGTTCCGCCCACCGGCAATAAACGTAGACGTACTCGACGTAAAACTAAACCAGCTCAAATTCAACTTGACACCACTTCAGTAATCAATCTTTCTAATTCTCCTCTATCTACCAACGAGATATCTGTTCTTTCTCGTGGACTCACGTTCTGCCCCACACCGCGACATATTAATTGGCCGGAACTGACAGCCGACATTTACGACTTTTCACGACGTATGCGACTAACCGAATATTATTTTGACAATAACACTAATAACGATAACAGAAATAACCCCAATGCCACACAACACGACAATCCTTTCCGTAACAAAAGTACTTGGACTCCTCCAGTCGACCGAGAACCGGCTCTTAACACTTTTTTAGACGCTGTTAAACTTGACATAACAACTGCCACACCTAACAAGATTCGTGACAACCTTACTGCTACTGAACGACAAGCTATAGACCAACTTAAGCAACGCCACGACATAATTATTAAACCCGCGGACAAAGGTTCCGGTACAGTAGTTATGGACAAAACTTGGTACATCAACGAATGTTACAGACAACTTAATGACACCAAATTTTACCGACAATTAAACGAAGACATAACGGCTAACATACAACAACGTATCACTGTATATGTTAACAGAATGCACAGTGACAATTTAATCAACGACAAAACCAAACAATACCTTATACAAACTGACGTTACCCCAGGACGCTTTTACATTTTACCTAAAATACACAAACCAGGCAATCCAGGACGCCCCATTGTATCATCTAACAGCCACCCTACTGAACGTATATCCCATTTCGTTGACTACCACCTTAAACCTTTAGTTGCTAAACTACCCTCTTTTGTCAAAGACACTAATGACTTTCTCAACAAACTCCTTGCCATCGATAATTTACCCGCTAACACACTACTAGTTACCCTTGATGTCTCATCACTCTACACTAACATTCCACATAATGAAGGGATTAATGCATGTGATCACTTTTTACGTACTCGCCCCCATATAACCATTCCTACTGGCACACTATGTGACCTTATTCGCATGATTCTAACCATGAATAACTTTTCTTTTAACGATAACCACTACCTTCAGATTCACGGCACAGCCATGGGCACTAGAATGGCCCCTACTTTTGCCAATCTGTTTCTTGGTTTTTTCGAAGCCAACGCCCTGGTAAACGCTCCATCTCAACCACATACTTGGCTTCGATATATCGATGATATTTTTATGATCTGGACCGAAGGTCCAGACAACCTAAAAATATTCATCGATTATCTTAATGACATTCACCCTACCATCAAATTCACCAGCTCACACTCTTCTACTAACGTACCTTTTCTTGATGTTAATGTTTCTTTAAACAATGGTAATATCGAGACTGATCTCTATTCTAAACCCACAGATAAGCACCAGCATCTACTTTATTCATCTTGCCATCCACAACATACCAAAAAAGCCATCCCTTTTAGCTTAGCCCTCCGTTTACGACGTATCTGTTCTACTGACGAAGCTTTTAAGCACCGCACTGCTGAGCTTATCACATACCTCATTAAACGAGGCTATAACCGTTCCTTTCTTGCTAGACAAATACAACGCGCTGCCGACATCCCCCACGCTTTTGCTCTACAAACCAAAGACACACACAATTCTAACCGTATACCTTTTGTTATTACTTATAACCCATCACTCCCTCATATTTCTGAAATAATTAAGAAGAACTACAGCCTGCTACACTCCTCTGTCCGCTGCAAGAAAGTCTTTCAACACTTGCCACTTGTAGCCTTCAGACGCACCTCTAACCTCCGTGATTTACTAGTTAAAGCTAAACTCCCTTCTAACTCGACTGATCCTCAGCTCCCACCTGGCTCTTTCCGCTGTGGAAAGAACTGTTCTACTTGCCCCTACATCTGTGACGGACAAACCACTTATACTTTCTTCTCTACCGGTGAAAGACGCTCTATCAGAACTAATTTGACGTGTAACACAAAAAATCTAATCTACATGATTCAATGCAACCGCTGCAATTTACAATACATAGGTGAGACAAAACGACGTCTGAAAGACAGATTTAACGAACATCGACGGACCGTAGACAAGTCTAATAACATATCTAAACCTACTACAGCTGCTGAACATTTTCTCTCGACACCTAATCACACTGCTAATGACATGCAACTAATCCCCATCGAAAAAATGTTCTCTAATAGAGATTCAATTCGTAAGGCCAGAGAAGCTACTCTCATTACACAAGCTAGAACACTCGTACCTTATGGTCTCAACATCCGTGACGAGTCATACTAGCTGGTATATATTTAACCTCATTATCTTGTTATTTCTATATTTATAGTGTCAATCATTTGTCATCTATTTCCTGTATTTCGTAACCCATATTTCTAGTTAGTCACGTTCGCCAATGTAATAACATTTCTTCATATTACCTGAAGAAGGCTGGTTTGGCCAGCCGAAATATCGTTATAAACCTCTAAAATTTACGTTGTGTCGGCTTTGCTATTTTTAGTTTTATGTATTCAGCCGATTAGATCAATCACTGATCCAACGTACACCAGCAGGATCGTCGTCCACGGTTGCTTGCATTCTATTTCTTATATAAACACTTGGGATATGTTGGGAGAACGCAGAAAAACTTGAAAATCACTCGCCTAGCGGCTCGTGATTTTCAAGTTTTTCTTTGTTCTCCCAACATATCCCGCGTGTTTATATAAGACAACAAAGACATGGAAAGCGTGTTATATTGCTTAATTTCAAAATCAAAAACGCATTTCAAAAAATAGAAAACACATTTCAAAATCGAAAACGCCGTTTCAAAATCGAAAACACATTTCAAAATCGAAAACACATTTCAAAATCGAAAACACATTTCAAACTTCTCACAACACATTCGTCCCAGGTCTCTCTAAAAATGTGCACAGTATACAGGAGTGGTTACCAAGCCTCGTTCTTCCTTCCGCCATGTTTTGTTCCACGTGTGGAGGACAACTCGAAACAAATTATGCTTTTTGCCCGAAATGCGGAAAGGAAATCCCTAAACAAGCGACGGATGAGGTTCTTCATGGAAATAAAAAGGTAGTTGAACCGTTTGGTTCGTTCAAGGAGAGGAAAGAAAGAGAGAGGGCGCAGTATTTTCGGCCGAAGCCAGGAAAAACTGCCTCAAAGTTCAAGCGGGAAGGCAGGAAAACAGGAGAAGATTTAAGTGAAAAAGCCAAAGTCAATGTTGGTATTATGATACATGATGGCTGCGAACTTAAAAGTCTTCGAGGTAAAGTTGTTGTGTTGACAGTCAGCAAAAACTGCAGGAAAGAAGAGCTACTGAAATTGGCAGTAGAAAAACACGAAGCGCACTCCAAGAACCTCACTCTTTTGTATCCAGATGGGACAGAGGTTAACAAGCTGAAAGAAACGGATGAAGACTTCGTTCTCCGTAAATATAAGAGTGAGTGTGGGAAAGCATATAACCGGATCAACTTTTTCTTGTGTCCAGCTCTGGATTTTTCACAGGCAACTTTAGAACAGTGCATGAATGACTCTTTCGAGAGCTCAGATGACACTGAAGGGCCTAGTAAGAAGTTAAAAACTGATAGAGAAGATAGTAAAGCTGGAAATGACGAAGACCTCCCAATAATGATTGAACCCAGTAAAGCAGCTAAGCATTATGTGTTGGAGCCCTCTACTTCTGTGTCTGAGCTGTCTACTTCTGCACCCCATCCATGCAGTTATATGTCTAGTGACATAAATGTAAGGGTACAACTACAGCATAAACAAAAGTTTGACACTATGACTGAAATGTTCCCACACATCCACAGTCAAGTCATTTGTGATGCATTAAGCCAAGCTGAATACAATATGGACATAACTATTAGTCAGTTGTTAGAAAAAGGCACAGATGGAACATCACCACAACAAGTTTATGCTTCACTGGGATTTTGCAATGATATAGCTGGCGATACAGAATTTTCCGAAGCAGCTACATGTATTCCGGATAACTGGAATAATGATAGCCCAGTTATAGAGACTGAAGAGCCAATATCCACTTTGATAAGCAATCTGGCAGTGGAGAAGCTCAAAAAAAGAGAAGCCTGTAAGAATAAAAGTAAGAAGAAGTAACATCTGGGAAGATACTAAGATGAAGATGAGGAAGTGTTCCAGTGCTGACCTTGGCAATGTCATGAAAGTTCAGTTTGTGGGTGAACCAGCAGTGGATGAGGGAGGACCAAGGAATGAATTCTTCTCTTTGCTCAACAAAGAACTGTGTAATTCCAGTCTTTTCATTGGTGATGCAAACAGGAAGTGCTTCAACCATGACCTTCTTGCTTTGGAGCAATGGGAGTTTTACATGTATGGACAACTATGCTCTATGGCAATAATACAAGGCTCCCCTTCTCCTTGTTTCTTTGCCCCTGTGATTGCAGATTACATTGTGTTTGGCCAGATTGAGAAAGTTGAAACATCCATCCAAGATGTTGCAAATCCAAAAGTAAGAAGACAACTTGAAGAGCTGGAGAAAATTGAGGATCCAGAGACTTTCAAAAGGGTTGCATCATTTGAGTGCTCCTTTAGATTCAAGGCTGGGTTCAGCAAGGCAGTTCTCACAATAGATGACAAAGAGAAACTGCTACATGTAGTAACCTTGCACCATACTCTGTTATCTTCATTGTCTGAAGTGAACCAGTTTGTGGACGGACTAAGGCTCAATGGCTTACTTGACTGTTTACGCCAACATCCACATAAGGCAAGGAAGCTGTTTCTTCATTCAGAGAATCAGCTTACAGCTGAGCAGCTGGACAACCTTATCACCCCTATGTTGTCACCACGAGGAAGCAACAAGCGAACACCAGAGGAAACCATTTCATTAAACTTTTCAAAGTATCTTGAAGATGTGGAGCCTGGAGAGGTGAGAGGCACTGTTGTTGACTTTTCCACTGATGAAGAGTCAGAGATAACAATCACTCTAGGAACTGTGTTGCAGTTCCTGACTGGCTCTTCACTGATACCACCACTTGGGTTTGACCCAAAACCAGTTATTAGATTCCTACATGATGATCCAGATAGAAAAATGAGTGCCAACACATGCTCTTGCACCCTCACTCTCCCAGTGAACAAATTACTTCTGGAATACAGCAGCTTTAAAACAGAATTTACCTCCTGCTTGATAGAGTCTCCTGGGTTTGGCAATGTATGATTTATATTGTTTCACTTGTGCATGTTTAACAGTATTGCAACAAGCTTTTGACTCTGTTTAGTTGAAGAAAACATATTAGTGTTATGATAAATTAAGGAACTGCAATCCAACAAGTAAGTGATTACATAGCAAAGTTTATCACATGCACTTAACTGCAAGACAATTTCATGCCATGCAGTAAAGTACAATATACCTTAAAGCACTATTTTTTTCTAGACAAATTGAGAACAATAATTTATTAAAGTGCTGCACAAATTTCAGGTACATGTGCTTTACAAACCATCAATACTGGGTTCATTGAGGTGTTAGTTTTCCATTGTTGTTTAGGTGGCTTTTCAGAAAAATATTTAAGTGATTGATATACACAGGAGCCCATAACCAAGAATCTCCCATACTACCTCTATGCTATGGCATTTTCGCAAGTTAGGTTATTTTTATGATCGTTTCCCACTATTCTTGGGTTGGTTGCGATCATTCCTAAAGGTATAAAATCACAAAAGCTTAGCAGACATGTTGGTATGACGAAAGTAGTTAATGAGGCATATTTTGTTTGACCACTGGTACAACCCACTAATTGGCAGGAAAAATAATCTGAAAATAGCCCAACTTATGAAAATGCCATGGTTATGCCTTATGGGCTCTTGATATACATGTACATTAATATTTTCATAATTAGAGTTGTTGAAAAAGCCTAGTCACATAAATAAGTAGAAATTGACTTGTGGTACTCGAAGTTTACAATACACATTTTGAAAGATAAAATTAACTGAATCAACCAAATCAGCTAAATTTGGGAACTTAGTCTTTGTACATACGTTGTGCTATACATGAGTCGAACTCATTTGAAAAAAAAAAAGAATTATTGGTAATGATGTGGCTTCTTTTGATGGAAATGAGTTTAATAGATGCATATGTAGATCACAACATATGTACAAAGCCTAATTTAGTGTAAATCATTTTCACAATGATTGTTACATGTAGTTAATTCAAGAAATTTAAATTGTTTATATTATTGATTATCTGGTGATCGAGATTAGTGTTTCAACCAGATACATTGTAACAAGCTCTAAATTGCAATGGTTGTTAGAAAGAAAAATTACTATGACTTGATAGCTCAGTTCCAATTGGACATTTGTTTTCAATGAGTATTAAAAACTCATTTAAAAAAAGATGGCTTATCTGTGGTACATGTACAAAGGTAAAATACTTTGCGTTGTTGGGACATACCTCAAGGTAATTCCAGTAACCTGCAGTACCATAAAATGCAAGCCCTGGGCTTATACAAGTTCATTGAAATAGGTGTATAGTTACATGACAAGTGGGATCCCCTGCTTAGCTGTTTTGCCCTGTCTAACTTTATCCATATAAATGCTTGAGGTGGAATACCCTAGCTAGCTGGAGTCATGGTCAATAAACTAAATTTTAAAGCTACATGTAATTTTATTAGTGGTGATCTACATGTATTAATTTTTTAGGAGTATTTAAAACAAAGATTGTGCTCAATTGTTTGATTATTGTTAATTTTCAAACTAGAGCCGGTGTTCCATAATGATATCAATGCATATCAATTGTCACTCTGGCTAGGTGGGGTGATGTTTTACATGTAAAGTCTTTTGACCCCAGAAAGGAGAGGTATCCCATTTAACCCTTTTGGCCCTGATAGTGTCATGTGACACTCTCCACTGGTTACTTGCTTTGAAGGTTTCAGTCTGAAAAAGTTGAAAAAGCAAGGCCTTGAGATTGCCACATGCCATAATGTATAGACAAATGATCCTAAAGCACTGCATTAGGCATTATTATTTTTTTTCATCTAAATCCTCCCTTCTTTGCATAAGTTAACTTCAGTTAACAGTCCTTTCTGCACCGAATTGAGTGGAATAAAAGCTATTGACAGTCTCTGGTGATTATTGTCCAAGTGTAGTACAATATTTGGCCATACAAGCCAGTCTTTCCACATCAAACATTTGAAAATGTAACTTGTCATGATCAATTTCACAATTGCTTTTGCGTAGTTAGTTTCAGGCCATGTGCGCTAAGAACCTGTATTCCACGATTAAAACTGCTTTTTTACATGTACTAGTAAAAAAAATTTAGCCGGTAAGAAAACGAGTGGGGGACTGGAACCGAGTCAGTAAAACTAATTCAATTAATAACTAGTCAAAGGGAGTATTATTTTCCAAAAGAACAGATCAAACTTAGCTAGTCTGGAAAGTTTGGTGAACTTTGGCTCAATATTGACAATGCTAGAAGGCATCGAATATGTAAATTGTCCCATACAAACTCTTATTTTTAAACCTTGTCCCTCCAAACCATACATTCATTGTTAAATTTTGGAGGGACAAATAATTCAGACAAGATTCACTTGAATCATGTCAAATTTCATGGCACACATGCTAATTTCAACATGCTCTATCATGTGATGAAATTCATGAGTAATTCTGATAAACTCAGTCCCAGTCCCCTGCTCATTTTGTTTCCGGCAAATTACTTGTATCTCTTGCATGAGTATTGTATCAGAATCATATTTGCTTTATTTATATAAAATCATAGCTGGAATTTCCGAAGGGTTAGGGGGGTCCATGTGGCAAAAGTATGGAAATTCCGGAGGGTAAGGGGGGGGGAGAATAATTTGGGAGGCCATTTCGGAAGATCCAGAAGGGGGGGGGGGGGGGATCAAAGAACAAATCCCTTCCATGGGGAGGGTATGGAAATTTTCTGAAAGTACTACACATTTCCTGAAAATATACTGTCTGACTTCACTCAGCAAGTGCTACCAAATGTTGGAACAATGACAGAGCTTCATGCCAATTTTTAGGCTGTTGTAAGGACTCTAGCTCACACACATATTCAAAATATTCTTGGTGAATATTGTCCATGGTGGGGTTGACACAAACATCACTGTGAGAAGCAATTTCTTCTATCTGGGTCTCTGTGACATGCTGTAATTGATCCTCAGCACCAGACCTCTCAGGTAGGAAAAACAACTCATTCGGCTTTCCTGGTACTGTGTCATGCCTTGATTGACGAATATAATGTGTGTTCCAGTGCAACTTTACAAAGTCTAAGTCTTGCTGAAGTACCTCATTGAAACAGAACCACACACACTCCTTGTGGTAGGTATTACCATTAAGAAGTACCCCCCTATCTGACAAGTCTTTGAAAAAGTTAATCCACCAAGAAGTGCGTGACTTTTTCAGGTGTGACCACCAACATTCAATCCTCTGATTTCCGGTTGAGGAACCATAACGATGTGCCTTTTCCCCAGCTAATACATCTTCATGATTTGATCTCAAGTAACACTGCATGACTGCCATTGTACCATTTTCAGTGCCAGGATCTATTCTTAAAAGGCGTGGACAGCCTTGGAGCTCTTTTACACATTCCAGATAATAGCTTGCTATTACTGCTGGGTTATTATTGGTTTGTGTAACTTTAACCCATAAAATACGACGGCTGTAACCATCAATGGCACCATGCACAGGAAACCCAAATGGTTTTAGCTTGTCATAGCCATCCACATGCCAACATCCATTGGGTCCAGATGATGTATAGGTTCTTCTCTTTAATCGATGGCATCTTCTTTCTTCAGAACCAGTTGGGTCGAGCTCCTTTAACATAGTCTGGACCTTGGCTCTTGGGACACACACTCCATACTTTAGTCGTAGCGTGTGCCACATAGCTCGATATCCTAATAAACAACTTGGACCATCCAGCTCTTCTCTTATAATATTAATAACTTCACTGTCATCTACTTCCAATGTATTTCTTCTCTTCAAACCATAAGAATGCAGTCGTCGATTTAGTGTTGACATCGACATGCTGATATCATGATGTTTCTCGAGAAAACAAAGAATTGCATCATACTCGTAACCAGAAAGAAAGTAACTCTCAATTATTTGGCGTTCGTCTTCTCGAGGAACCTCATCCGTCGCTTGTTTAGGGATTTCCTTTCCGCATTTCGGGCAAAAAGCATAATTTGTTTCGAGTTGTCCTCCACACGTGGAACAAAACATGGCGGAAGGAAGAACGAGGCTTGGTAACCACTCCTGTATACTGTGCACATTTTTAGAGAGACCTGGGACGAATGTGTTGTGAGAAGTTTGAAATGTGTTTTCGATTTTGAAATGTGTTTTCGATTTTGAAATGTGTTTTCGATTTTGAAATGCGATTCTATTTTGAAATGTGTTTTCTATTTTTTGAAATGCGTTTTTGATTTTGAAATGTGTTTTCGATTTTGAAACGGCGTTTTCTATTTTGAAATGTGTTTTCTATTTTTTGAAATGCGTTTTTGATTTTGAAATGTGTTTTCGATTCTAAAATCTGTTGTTGCAAAAACGAAATATGTTTTCCAATTTGGAATTGCGTTTTAGGGTTATTTCGAAATGTGTAGTGGACTTTGATTTGTGTTTTCGATTTTGAAATTTGTTTTTAGTTTTTGTTTGCGTGTGAGACGTATGGGCCACCGTAGAGAAGCGATGCCCTTCCTTCTCCAGAATGGGGGACGCCGTCGCCAAAAGGCGCACTGGCCATGTGGGAGCTAGAGCACAAAACAACGACAAATCTGCGTGTGCACTATACTATGGCACGGTACGGCAATCGAGCAAGGCCGTGCGGCAAGCACTAGTGATGCACTGTTAGTCAGTGCTGCCTGACAACCACGTTTTTGACATGTTTTCCAACTTGCCCAACTCTCACTCGAATGCCCCGAAATGTCTCGAAGCCAACGCAACCATTCTACGAAGCTCCCCTATAAAATAGATTCTAGTGACCTCCAACTTCTGTCTACGGCCATACCATCGGGAAAACACCGGTTCTCGTCCGATCACCGAAGTTAAGCCCGATCGGGCGTGGTTAGTACTTGGATGGGTGACCGCCTGGGAATACCTCGTGCTGTAGGCATTTCATTTTGCTCTGCTTGCTGCTGCTTGCTTTCGGCGTCTTCGCTTCTATCCCCCCCCCCCCCCCCCCCCCCCCACCCCGCTATTTCGGGGGCGCTACGACTTTTTTTTTATCTAGAAAAAGAAAACCAATAAACAGCGTTTCAGAACGAGGCCCGATCGAACAAGCGATAACGATTCACTCATTACAACACTCACGTCATGATAGCGCAGTAGTTTCCTCTGCATGCACGACGCTCTGACACCAATCGGCTTGTGTGGAGCAGAGTGTTCGCTGTGTTGCTCTGTTGCTGTGTGAAAAGCACGCTGTCGGGGAGAGAATAAAATATGTTAGTCAGTACGAAAGCACGACGTACTGGGCGATACACATTGTGCGTCCTCAGGAGTGTGTGCGCAATAACCAGCGCTGAGCCGTGAATGAGTAAAACGATTCGGTTTGTAGTCGACCTCGTTCTAACTACTCTTGCTAGTCACTCTCGCTAGTTCGTGCGTAGCAGTAGTCTAGCCACGTCAAGCACGAGCGAGTCATTCTAGTATTCTAGGCATTCTTAGTACTACATTCGTATTGTTGTACTACGATCGTATTAGTCACTAACGCGCACTAGAAAAGACAAGAGAATTGAATTCAAGTTAGTTGTTCGGGGACGAGCGCGAACGCAGGTCCCCACTACCAGAAATTATACGCTCGAGTTACCCACATTTGGGGTAATCGCAGGGGTCAACCCAATCGTAGTGGAATGAAAGGGCCTCGCCCTGAGAGGACTGCCTTCATGATCACAGTTGCCTCCCGCGTCAGGTAAGTATGACTTGCCTAACGCACGGTAAAATTACCTCGCGTCCGTGACGGTCGTATTCCATGTGGGAGCGCGACGACGACCCGTCCGTGCCTCTCCCCCTTCCGTGCCACATACTTGTACCACCCTGTACGTTATCTGTAAAGGAAAAGGATTTGTTCGTCCAGTTAATAGGGATGTTGGGTTCTCCCCAAAGGGAAGGGGGCCATACTCGGAGGTAGTGCAATACCAAGACGACCCGTGGCTGGGACGAGGCAAGCCTCTTTTCCACAGCCTAATTCCAAAAATCAGTTTAATATATGAGCTACTCAATGAGCAGCGTATCAGATATTAAGCTGATAAGAACAGACTTCTTTTTTTTTTTTTCCTGATTTTTTACAATTTTTCTAAAAAAAAGTTTGGAAACAATGTTATTATCGTTTAAAATGGTGCATAAGGCGCCTTAATTATTATATTGTTACTATATAGGTAACTGGGGATTGTTACCCCTGATTATATATCGAAAATAACATAAATTGATTATTATTTTTAATTTTGGGTACCCTGTTGTTTTGGGGTCCCTGTGTTAAATATTGAGGGTGGGAACCCTGTGGCTGAGCACTTGGCTCTAAAATATTATCTCAAGGTGGGTGCCCTGTGGTTGAGCCTGTGGCATTAAGAGATTGACCAAGGGTGGGGACCCTGTGGTCGAGCCCTTGGCTCTAGAAAATATTGGTTGTGGAGCCTTGTGGCTCTAAATATTGGCCAGGTATTTACCGTGGCTTTCAAAATATTGATTCAGGGTCGGTACCCTGTGGTTGAGCCCTGTGGCTGTTTAGATATTAAACCCAGGGTGGGTACCCTGTGGTTGAGCCCGGTGGCTATAAAAATTATATTCCAGGGCGGGTGCCCTGTGGTGGAGCCCTGTGGCTCTTAAGAGATTGACCAAGGATGGGAACCCTGTGGTCTACTGACTCAGGGTGGGAACCCTGTGTCTGAGCACTTGGCTCTAAAATATTATTCCAGGGCGGGTGCCCTGTGGTTGAGCTCTGTGGCTCTTAAGATATTGACCAAGGGTGGGTACCCTGTGGTCGAGCCCTCTGGCTATTTAGATATTAAACCAAGGGTGGGTACCCTGTGGTCGAGCCCTGTGGCTATTTAGATATTAAACCCAGGGTGGGTACCCTGTGGTTTATTTAAATTAAAATATTAAAAAGGATCCCGGCTTATGTTCTACCGGGGGTTATCCTTTTTTATTGGTTCACTTCCAGTATGGAAGCCGAAAAATATTATTATTATTTAGGTAAATACTAAGGTCGTCGCTGTGCCCGGCGAAAATGCCCTTGTCTGATCGCTCGGAACGCAGCGAGTCGGCCTGTATTTACCTTTTGTTGTAGCCCGGTCTACAGTGGGAACTACGGGACTTACTGCCCGGATTTACCGGGACTTTGTGCCTGAAATTTCACACCGGAGAGCGGGCACTTCTTAATATTTGTTTTTGGTTTCGTTACTTTTGTTGCGTGTTGTTGCCAGGTCTACAGTGGTAAGCCCGGGACTTAGTGCCCGGGGTTGCCGGGACTTAGTGCTGCGAACTTGCCCCACTGGAGAGCCGGCAACATTACACGGGTCTTTATCTAGATATTGACTATAAGGTCGTCACCCCGTTTAGCGCAGAGAACATCGTTGATGCCCCATTGCTTATACGGAGTGAGTCGGCCTGGGCAGATTAGGCTGGCGTATAGCTCGTCTGCGCTACGGATGCGCTGCCTTATTATGGTTTTAGCGAGTAGAATTATGTGCTCTGGTCTGCTGGCTTTCTGATCGAACAGTGATTTATTCCGAGCATCCCAGAGGCACCAGGTACTTAATTTAAGGATGTAGGCCACCAGGTTTGATTTGTTTCGGTTAGGCTTACTCCAGGATAGGCCCAGATGTAATAATAGCGTGGCTTCATCGCCTGTAAGCGATTCGCCGTAGATTTGATCGGCGACGGGGAGACCCCAGTCCCAAACTTTCCTCGCAAAGGCGCATGTAAGAAACACGTGCTTTAATGTTTCGGGTTTGCCGCAGCGATGGCAGTTTGCTGAGAACCTCAAGCGGAGGCGCGTAGTTAGAAAGTGCGCTGTGCGTACAACCTGGTATCTGATTTTCCACGTCAAATCACTCTCCCAGTTCGTACTTAGACCCCCGTAGGTGTGACTCCAAACTGTACGCCAGGGGATTCAGATTGATTTCCCACCTCGATTGGGCCTTCGTCGTAACAGGGAGAGTTTTGACGAGTTCAGCATAGATATTTTTCGACTTAAAGTCCTTGAGGGGAGCTGAAATCACCCAGGTTTTGATTTCGCCCAGGGTCTGGAGGAAATCGTTGTAATAAGCCGGGCGATATCCTGGAGCGGCGACTGGCATAAAGTTGCCTTTTAGCCATAGCCACTCTGGCCTTATTGATAGCTTACGGCTGGTCCAATAACGCGCTAGGTAAACCCATTTACTAATAATAATTTTATTCATCCTTATACAACAATAGTACATTGGATTTTTTACAGTAATTAAGTACAAACTAACGGACTAAGGTTTTACCAACTAATACAGTAATATCGTAAAAATATTTAGCAGATATCTTCATGATTGACTCATCATTCATGGAGAGTAAGTACAGAAATAAAGACTTTCTATCAAATGATTTAAAATTATTATTAATTACATGTAATTTGTTGATGAATTCTTCTCTTATACTCATAAAATCATTATTCTCACAGATCATCACATAATGGTATTCGTCTCCCACTTGATTTGAGTTACAAATGGGACAAATGCGTTTTTCAACTGGGGTATTATTGTATCGTCCAGTTTCTATTGGCATCTTATGTGCTGATATTCTAATTTTAGACACTGCCTGACGATGTTTACTATTTGTGACGTATTTTAGATATTTTTCAAAGTATATGTTTGATTTAACTGAAGTGTACGTACGTAATTTACCACCATTATGTACGTGTGAGTCACTTCTATTTTTCTTAACTTGAATTTGCCAGAATTTAATGTAACGATCGAAAAGTTTTGCCCTAAAAAAAAAAATGAATGCACCTATATGTTTAGGAGGTACACATAGATTTGAAAATTTGCCAAGATCACAAAATTGTAGTAAATAGTTGGTGAATATTACGCCCTCGGAATTTAATTTCAGACATAAATTCGAGGCTTTGCCGACAAGGGTATCATTATAGTTAGGATCACTTAAACGTAACCAATATTTCAAGACCAAAGTTGAAATCTGTACAATTAAAGGTACTCTTCCTAACTCAGCATATACTGCCAGGTTTGTTGCTTTGCGGTGGACCCCCAAAACACGCTTGCAAAATTTTAGATGAAGCTTTTCTACACAATTTACCGCTGTAAATATTTTTAGTTTAAAACTATCAAAACTCGATAATTTTCCCAAACAGTAGACTCCCCAAATTTCACAACCATATAGTAACACCGAGTCACTACGGAATTGAAAAGTTTCAATAGTACTTTTACAGGCGCGTTTTCTAAAGTCGAAAAACACTTGAATAAACTATGATAGGCCCGTAAAGCTTTGTTATACAGTAGCTTTTGAGCTATCTTAAAATTACCTGCAAAATGGAATGTAATACCTAAATATGTATATTCTTCCACGTATTCTAAGGTATCAGTTCCGAAGTACCATTGACATTTCGTTAACTTATATCGCTGGGGTTTTGATGCACAAAAATTTTTTTTGGATTTTTTCAGGTTTACTTGTAACTTTCATTTTTTAGTGTAAGAATTAAGTTCCCAAAGACACGATTGTAACCCGGATTGAGATTGAGACAAAAGGACTAAGTCGTCAGCATAAAGTAGACAATTTAAATTACTTCCATTCAGGTTTACTGGGTCACACCTGTTATCAAATACTTCTGGTATGTCATTTATAAAAAGATTGAAAAGTGTTGGACTAAGGTTACATCCCTGTTTGACTCCAATTTCTGACTGAAAAAAAGACGTAACGCCTTGATTTACTTTCACTGCGGATTTGACGGAGGAATACATACTAAGTAAAATACGTAAAATGTTTCTACTACACCCATACTTAATGAGTTTAAAGAATAAACCCTCTCTTCAGACGCTATCGTATGCTTTTCTAAAATCAATAAAGCAAGCGAAAAGAGGTTTGTTCTTTGATTTATAAAAATCAATTAAAGTTTTTAACACCAATATATGATCAGATGTTCTGAAACCTTTCCTGAATCCGATTTGATTTTTTTTCTTTTTTTTTTTTCTAAGAATAAGTTGAAACGAGTATTCAATATAAGGGTAAAAACAATTTACAAACAACTACTGATACAAATGCCTCTATAGTTGTTGAGATCTAACCTATGTCCAGACTTATGAAGAGGTACTATCAAACCTTCTGACCACGCTAGTGGAAAATGTCCATGAGAGAGAATTACATTGAACAATTTAACAAACTGAGGTGCTAAGCTGTCTAATGAAGATTTGATGATTTCGTTACATATTGAATCTCTTGCGCTTGCCTTTTTATTCTTAAGTCTTTTTGAAACCTCCCTTATTTCGTTAATTGTAATGGGATCGTCAATAATTTTGTTGTTGCCTGAAGCCCAAATATGAAAATCAGTAACAATTTGAGCTTCGTTACTTTGACAGTGTGTTGTAAAATGTATTCTATTTAATTCTTTGAAATAATCATACCAGTCTGTAGGAGATATATCATTAGAAATATCATTGTTTTTCCCATTTGACTTAATGACGTTAACGAGTTTCCAAAACTCTTTTGGATTATTACTTTCTAAGTTACCAATTTTGTCTAGTAACTAATTCTTGAATTGAATTTTTGTCTTTTTAATCAACTGCTTGTATTTCTTCTTGGTAGAGAAAAACTTATATGTCTCAAGTAAGGCCTTCACCTGGATATTTTGAAACCAAATAACCCAAATTTTGTACTTCCTTTTTGAACTCGTAACAATTTTTATCAAACCATTTTTGTTTCTGGATGACCTTTTTCTTACTTTTACTTTGACCTATTTTACTCTTAGTAGGTAACACCTTTTTGGCTGTACTGACTATGGTGTCTGTAAACTCCTTTACCAACATATCTATGTTAGTTCCCTCTTTGTCTACGTGTATTGAATCAAACAAGGAGCCTAATTTATTGTGAACCTTATCTGAATTAATCATATTAACAAATTCACTTTTCAAATCGTCGTTCCAAATAAAAGTCATTGGATGTGACTCCATAGGCACACTTTTTTCTAACATATTTGGATCTTTTGCCTCCATGACGAATGACAGAAAACAGTGGTACAAGACCTCCGTTACACTGGAGACCGTGAATAGGTTGACAGAGCGAAACAGATTTTGAGAAACAATAGCGTAATCGACCACACTCGCGCCATTATAAGTATGACAGGTAAACTGACCTAGAAAATCGCCCTTACACCTACCATTTAGAGTTACTAGGTTATTACCAATACATAATTCAGAAAGTGATCTGCCATATTTATTTATGTGAATATCTCTAGAGTTTCTTGGCTCCATTATTTCAGAATTAAAACCCGCAAGATTGAAAGAAACGTCATTGACGTAATCTTCTAAGTTTCCCATTCTTGCGTTAAAATCACCGCATAACATTATTTCGCCTTTTTTAGAAAAATTGTAAATATTTTCTTGTAGAATGTCAAAATGATCTTTGTCCAATCTCTTCTCTCTTGGGGAGTTTAGAGGTGGGATGTAAACAGTACAAATGAAAACGTCATGTTTCAAATGGAAGAAATCTTTTTCTAATTTCCACCAAACAAACTCCTCACAACTCTCCTTATCGAGAAATTTAACTCCTTTTCGTAATGATGATTTGACTAACACAGTAATGCCTCCAGAGTTCCTACGAGAATTTGGATGGTTCTTTCTACATTTTGAAAAAGCATAAAAGCCGTCTATGTTTAAGTCTTCACCGTAAGGTAACCAAGTTTCGACGAGTGAAGCAAAATCGAATTTTGCTATTTCTGTAATGAAATCTTTATCAATCAATTTCCCCGAAATACCTTAAATGTTCCAACTACAGAAACTCAGAAAATTTCTGACCGGGATTTTCATGCTTGGAAAGCACAAACAAAGATAAAAATACTATGAACTGACACCACCTCCCAGTAAATGTGGTAAACTAAGCTAATTTGAAGATTTCGATTATATTTTCAGTTGACCATGGACTGGAAACTTTGCATAATATGCCAGAAATCCAAAAAAGAAAGTCTTCAATGCCCGGCTAGATCCAAACGAAAAGACGCTGGGGCTGGATATTTTTCTTTCATCCGGCATGCTGTGGAATTTAAGAAGTTAGGTATTGCCGTGACCCAAGACCAAGTTGACGTAGAGAGCCCGGGAGTAGAACAGACTTTGTCTAATAACAAAGCATCTTGGCATAAATCATGCAGATATCTCTTTAATAATACGAAGCTTGAGCGTGCAAAGAAAAGAAAATTAGCGGAAAGTGATGAAGACGAAAATATTGTCAATGAAGAACCTTCCAGGTCAAGTCCTGTCAAGTCAAGGCGATCTTCGATAAACGGTCGTTTCGATCCGAAAAACCTACAATGTCTTTTCTGTGACAAGTACGATAGCACAGCTAATTTAAATTGTGCTTCAACCTATGAGGTAGACCAAAATGTTCGAGAATGTGCCATGCTTTTGAATGATAGAAGTCTAATTGCTAAACTCTCTGCTGGTAGTGATTTGATCGCTATTGAGGCGAAATACCATGTCAATTGTTTGGTAAGCCTATATAACAGAACAAGGCCGTACAGGAAAGAATGCTCCAAATCTAGCGATGAGATACCTGTAGATCTTGAGGAGCTTGCGTTCGCAGAGCTGATAGCTTACATCGAGGACATTCTAGAAGTAGAAACAGCTGTCCTTACATTATCGGAGCTAGTGCGATTCTACCAATATAAGCTCAAGGAACTTGAAGCAGACTGTGGAAAGGTTAACTCTACGCGATTGAAAGAGAGAGTGTTAAGGGAATTTCCTGATCTAACTGCACACGAGGAAGGTCGTGAAACCAATTTGGTATCGAGGCATGTAATAGGAGGTATTCTGACAGAAGTGAAAAACAGGGATTCAGATGCGTGTTGCCTTGCGAGGGCGGCACATATCGTGAGGAAGGACATACTCAATGTGAAGAACTCGTTTAACGGAACATTTCCAGCAGAATGCCAGAAACTCTCTATCCCAGCATCTGCTTACGTTAATTGGCATGCTGATAAAAGGCCCCTCCACCAAGTCTGACCCATCAGATAGCCAGGCATGTATTTCCATCGCCCAGTTAGTTGTATTCAACTAAAACTCCAGGGTGGGAGCCCTGTGTTATCCGGTGAAACGAAAAAGGCAAAATAAACTATAAAAGGCCGGGTGGTAACCCTGTGTAATTAACAGGACAACAAACGTTGTGTTCTTAGGGTGGGAGTTCTGTGTGCTGGGCAAGTTCAAATCCAGCTTCTCATATTCGCTTTCGTCCTCTTTCTCCTCATTTTCAACTTAGTCTTATCCCTGTGTTTTGGTCGGTTAAAATTTCATGATTAGCGTGTGTTTACCGTTTGTCTCCCTATTTTATCAGGCAAGACCAAACGGAACACAAATGCTATACATCTAGGGTGGGAACCCTGTGCCGATGAAGAACGGGGCCCATAGGGTGGGAACCCTGTGTTTTCGAGAGGTTCAAATCCAACTTTGCATTATTTTTTTAATTTTCTTTTTCTTTTTCTTTTTCTCTTTTCTTTTTCTTTTTCTCTATATTTTAGTTGCTAGGAATCGGATCCTGGTGTTTTCGGCCGGTCGAAAACCGAAATAAACCCGTGTTCACCCCGCGTTCTCGACCGGGCGAAAAACCAAAAGAAACGTTTGTTTACCTTTGTTTATCGATATAATTTGTTATTCCTTGATCATCTTTGTGTACAAAAGCCAAGCGGAGATGTTGTTCTAATTACTGTGAGTTTTCGTATTGCCGGTGTGTTGCAGCCCGCCCTCCAGACAGAAGCCGAGGACTTACTGGTAGCCCAGGTCGTCGACTAAAGAGCCGGCTGCCTCACATCGACAGTGTTTTTGAAGAGAGCCGGCTAAAAATGCTCTCGTGAACCTACATATACTGTTCGCTCGTACGTGCCCTTGCGACGTGGAGCGAGACAGTTGTTGAGTAGGTCTCGAGTTCGACTTTCGAGCGTATAAATGAATTCGTGACTGACTTAACAATGACTATGGTATGTGGACACAAAGGTGGTCATTTGTGTCTGTGACACAGCAGGCCTCTATAAGCCCACTGAAAACTAGAAGGTGATCGTTTATATGTAATTAACACTTCAAAATCACGTCGGATAAACATTGTTAAATTACCATGAAAATAAGCTATGATATCAGCGGGTTTATCTAAATCGTCATAAAAGTAAGCATTGCGAAAGCGCCAGAGCGTGTATTTACCGGTATCTAATATGTACTTGATTAGTATGCTTAGCTGTGAAGTGTTAGCATGGAACGTGACCACTGTGAGATAATCCAATGTATGGTGATAACCAAATGTGCTCGCTATTCGAATTAGCTCTGCCCATAGTTGCTTGGCGACCGGGCAGTGCCAGAAAATGTGACGAGTGAATTCGACAGCACCGGAGTTGCATGTTTTGCAACACGGGCTGTCGATCACTCGCCATTTCTGGAGTTTACAGGCAGTTGTCAGACCTGAGTGGATAATTTTCCAGTTCAGGTCTGCACATTTGTTATCTACCGTGACCTTATAGGCCTGTTGCCAGAACGAACGTAAATTTACGCCGTTCCAGACCAAAACGGGATCAATGTTGTTATTGCTTAGTAAGCGGGTGTAGCAGAATTTAGTTTTAGCTTTGTTAAGCGGTGTAAAGGTTCCGGACTGCGAGTCACGGAACCCGTAAATCAGAGACGAGTTCGTTAAACCAGGTTGAGCTGTTTCAATGCGTCCTATCCACGTAGCCGGCAGTGCTCGCTTGATCTTAGCGAGCTCTCTGCTAAACCGATCGGCTCCGGGTGGGAATTGAAACAACTTACGAATTGCCTCGTTCGGCAAAAACCCGGCAACGAACTCGTAACAGATATCGCGAACAAACACAACGTTGTTTTTGATCCATTCGCTAATATAGATCGGTCTACCTAAGTTGATATCTCTAATTATCGGATTATCGAAGAGCGGTGTGTCAAGAATCTGATCAATCGTCCATGGATCAGGTTCTTGGCGTATTTCACCGCCCGCTAGATGCCAACTTCTAAACAATTCCTTGTAGAAGGGGTTTAGAAGTTGAAGCCTATGTGGAACTAAATCTAAATCAAAAATACGAATTCCCAGGTTCGCTCCGGCATACTTCCCAAGAAAATGAAAAGCCAGAGGCTTCCATTTGCTTGGCAAGTCGCCGATTAACACGTTTACCCATTTGATTTTAAGCGCTTGACTTTGTAACTTAAAATCAATAACTCCCTGGCCTCCGAGACAGACCGGGAGTCTACAAATATCTTTTTTAACGTGAAAACTTTTCGAACCCCAGAAGAATTGCCACATGGCAGCTTCCAGGATTCCTATAATCCAAGGCGGCATAATTAACACAGAGGCCGTGTACCATAGTGTGGAGCGGCTAGCTGATTAATTACGCAAACCTTGCCTTTCAGGCTCAAATCACGGTGTTGCCATGATTTGAGCGTGTTACAAAACTTTTGCATTTTGGGTTCCCAGTTATCTCGGCTTGTGTCAGTGTTACCCACCCACAAGCCTAGTAGCTTAATTTTACTGTTCGTCCATTTAATCTGCGGACCGGTGTTTACTACGGTTTGATTCCGTAAGGATCCGGAAAGCAAGCCTTCGCATTTGTTTACATTTATGCGAGCACCGGAGGCGCTCTCATAAATTGTCAACAAATCGAAACAGCGTTTAACTGAATGCTCATCCGACAGCGTCAGAGACGTGTCGTCCGCGTATTGCGAAATAACACTAATCTCTGACGAACCGGGGAGTTGTATTCCCTTTATGTTTTCATCGCTTCGCACGAGACATGCAAATGTCTCTGCGATCAAAACATAAAGTAACGCACTCAAACTGCATCCCTGTCGCACGCCACGAGTCAGGGGGAAAGGCCCCGAAACGTGACCGTTGACTTTGATGCAGCTTGAAATATCAGTGTATAGAATTCGAACCCAACGAGGTTCGAATAACAATAATCGAGTGAGGTTATAAATACACATTATGTAAATTAAGGAAAAGGTAATATATAAATTAAATCAGTGAGAAAGGAAGTATGTCTTTAATTTCATTTTATGGTTGTATGGTTGTAGTGATTCACGAAGGGATAAGGGAATCTCATTCCATATGTTGGGTCCTTGGGATCTAATAGAGTATTTGTATTTGAAAAAGTGGTGATGCATGTCAGACCGGTGTCTTGTATAGTGTTGATGGTAATCCTGATTGAATTTGAATAGAGTGGACAATGGAACAGGTAATAGTTTATTAATATGGGAGAAAATGAAGCATGAGATCTGAAGCTTGTAGATATTTGAAACAGATAACACTTTAAGCTTATTGAATAATGGTTGTGAGTGGGCACGTGAGGATGAGTGGGTAATAATTCTGACTACTTTCTTCTGTAGGAGAAAAATAGGGTGAATATGTGTAGGATAAGTTGATGCCCATATAAGGTTTCCATATTGTAGATAAGGTAATACAAGAGAATTATACATAATGCGCAGAGTATCACAAGAGAAGAATTGACGGGATTTATTAATAACACCAATGGCTCTGGAAATCTTAGAAGTTATAGTCTGAATGTGAGGTGTCCAGGAAAGGTTCTGATTAATTATAATACCTAGAAACTTAGAATTTTCTGTCCGTTTAATTGACTTACCATTTACATAGACTTTGATATTATCTAGATTGACCTTTTTTCTTGCAGGATGGAAAAATATAAATTTAGTTTTGTCAGGGTGAAGAGTTAATTTATTTGAATTTAACCAGGAGACAAAATGAATAAGTTCAGTGTTTAAAATATCAAGAAGTGTATTTGTCTTTGTGGCTAAAAAATATATTTGTGTCGTCGGCAAAAAGAATGAACGAAAGATATTTAGAGCAATGAAACAAGTCATTGATGTATATCAAAAAGAGAAGTGGTCCCAGTATGGAGCACTGTGGTACTCCACAACTAATAGTATTTAGATAACTTTTCATCCAAGCTAAAGGTAAACCTCTGACTCCATAAAACTCCAGCTTACTCAGTAATATTGTGTGATTGACAGTATCAAAAGCCTTTTTTAGGTCAACAAAAATTCCTATTGTAAACTCATTGTTCTCTAGGCCTTGAAATATGTGATCAATAAGTTCAAGAATAGCCATTGCTGTAGAGTGATGTTGCCTAAAGCCATATTGGTGGTCATTTAAAATGTTATATTTAGTAAAGAAATTTGAGATTCTATTAGAAACAACTTTTTCTAAAATTTTAGAGAAACATGGCAGAATAGAGATAGGCCTATAGTTAGAAAATGTAGAAACATTGTCAGCTTTATAGATTGGAATGACTTTAGCAATTTTAAGTTTATCTGGAAATATACCATTAGAAAGTGATAAGTTACTAATAAAGGAAAGAGGAGATGCAAGTAAATCAATTGTTGCTTTGATAGGTATAATACTGATTCCATCCCAGCCTTCACTATCGCTATTTTTTAGGGAAGTCACTAATGTGATAATTTCATTGGTTGTTGTTGGAGAAAAAAAAGTGCTATTAGCATAGTAACCTGACATGAATTTAGTGTGACTTAAATGAGGTGTATGAATGTTCTTAGATAAGGATGGACCAACATTAGAGAAAAAATCATTAAACTTAGTTGCAATTTGTACAGGGTCAGAATATTGACCGTTTGAGTCTTTCATGATTGTTGGTTTATTATTAGATTGCTTTTTAGAGATTACAGATTTAATAAGAGACCAAGTTTTTTTTAAGGAGGAATTAATAGAAGAAAATTTGTCATGGAAATATTTTTCCTTGCTATCTTTATTAAGGAGTTGTGTTTATTACGAAATGTCTTATACTTTTTATTATTCTCAAGAGTTGGCTGAGTTAAAGCAATCTTGTACAGGGAATTTTTCCTTCTGCATGAGTTCATTAAGCCAGGTGTGAACCATGGTTTAGAATGATTTTTGATGTGGTGTTTAATAGTTTTTAATGGGAAACAAGAGTTATAAATAGGGTTTAAGAAATTTAGAAATAAGTCATATGAGTCATTTGGAGAAGGTGTATTATAAATGAACTCCAATCAGTGTTGGTTAGTCTTGATCGAAATTTACCTATATTAGACGTAGAAAAAATACGAGTATAAATTTGTCTTGGATGAGATATAGCAGAGAGCTTAAGATTTGTTATTTGAAATATAGGAAGGTGATCAGATATATCAGTATAGAACAAACCACTAATAATCTGATGATCTAGATTATTAGTAAAAATGTTATCGATAAGAGTGGCTGAGTAAGTAGTAATTCTAGTAGGTTTAGATATCAGGGGGAAGAAGCTATTAGTGGACATAATATTTAAAAAATCACTGGTAGGATTATGGGTATCATTATTGAGAATGTTGATATTGAAGTCACCCATAATGTAAGAAATTTTATTTTCAAAACTAATTTTTGTTAATGGTGGGTTAATACTATCAATGAAGTCATTAATTTTTACATCGGGTGCTTTATAAATACATCCAACTATAATATTTTTATCATTAGGCTGGATAATTTCTACAAATACTGATTCACAAGTACTAGTATCTTTAGACTGTAGGTCAGCCCGAATTTTAAAATCATATTTAGAGTTTATATATAGACCAACACCACCTCCTTGTTTATGTTTAGGAGAACATGAAATGAAGTTAAATCCAGAGAGATTATAAGAAACATAGGTAGATTCATCAAGCCAAGTTTCAGTTACGCCAATTGCAGAAAAAGATATATTTAGTGTTGATAGATAGTCACTTAAGTGTTTCTTTAAGCTTCTAATATTTAAGTGAAAAAGAGAGAACGTTTCAGAAGATGAACCTAAAGGAAAGTTATTAAATTCTTTAGAAGTTAAGTAAGCACAGTTTGAGAGTATATTAGCATTATCAAAAAATATGTTGGTATCTGGGTCAATATCAGGGTTAAGAAGTAAGTGATGAGTTTTAAGATCTTCTAAGAAAGGATTAAAAAAATTATGTTTAATGGATGATATGTCAAAGTTTGAATGAAACATAGATTGGAGGTCATAAATAGCAAAATAGAAGTCAGTGTCATCTTCATAGTGATTAAATGGAAATATGTTAGCTAAACAGACACGACAGAACCATGATTCATCATTTTCAGAAAGTAATTTGTAATCCTTAAGAGAAAGTTTTGTACATTTGAGATGTGTCCATAGTTTACAGTTGTCACAAAATATTGCACGGTGATTATTGTGTACAGCAAAACAACATATAGAACAAGGGTTTTTAACCATGAAAAATTAATAAATATGAATTAGATAACTATATAGGACAATAAGTTATTTAGATATCTAGAAATTAGCCTAAATAGGAAATTGAATTTAAATAGGAAAAAAAAGCTATATATGGAGCTTAATTAGCACAGCTTTGGAGCCTAGCATATCTAGTCTTATACAGGCTTATATGAACATAATGAGTTAATTGTGATATAATTTCGGACAGATTTAGATACATTCAAGTATAAGGCCCGAAAGTTCTATAAATTATATATCTAGTATAAAAGTAATTAACATTTATCAATTTCATTCGAGCAGTCTTCTAAAGTAGTGCACCTGATTATTTTAGAAGTGTTCCCTTTAGGTCTGAAATGCACAACCCCATCGATGGTCCACACTTTGTCGACTTTTTCGCGGCAGTTGTCATTTAGATATTTAACAATACCTCGCCTTGCCATAGTAAGGTCTTCTTTCATGGCATATGGTCGCCTGTTTTCTTTTAGTAGATGCCTTTTTCTAAGAATCATGACCTTAGTATTGTGTTTCGTAAAACGAATTATGATAGGGCGAGGATTCTCAGATCTTTTTCCGATGCGATGGGATCTGCTGATGTCATCAGAGGTTATCTGTATATCGAGTTCATGACCGAGGAACGAGATCACAGTTTCGTCGGTAGATTCATGGTTAGTGGTTTCAGGTATACCGAATATCCTAAGATTTGTCCTCCTTGTATATTGTTCCAGATTATCATTATCTTTAGCAAGGGTTTTCATCTCGGTCTTTAGTGAGCTGACTTGATTTCTCAATGTGTCTACATTGGTCTGCAGTTCGCCGATGTCAAAGCCAATACTTTCCGTAACTGATAATTGGAAGCTTTCTGATGAAACATACTCATCTACTTGTTTCTTGATAATTACTTCAGAGACCGATTTAATAATGTTCTTCACTAAAGCTGGGAGGGTATTTTGTACCCATTCATTGAGCTTTCCTTCAAGCTTTTGCCAGATATTGTCAAGGTCGTCTTCGTTGTCTTCATCTCGTGTAGCAGCTTTATCACTAGAAGGTTTTTTTCCCGTTCCCTTTACCATGTTGCTCAGTCTTATGTTTAGTAAAGGATGTCTGACTTATGTAGAATAATTCTGACGTATATTAATCATATAAGAGCTAGTAAAGCCATTGCTAAGCCATTAAATTGTCGATTTCATAGCGAGCAAGAAATTGACCTCGAAGAAGTTGGGGATATCAAGTCTGTCACCTTTTTTGAATAAGGTACTGATAAGCGCTAGTCGCTGAGATGGAGTCAGCGAACCGAAATCATAGCAGGCATTAGCCATGTCTATAAAATCGGCCCCTATCAGTTTCCAGAAATGCTGATAAAATTCGATTGGAAAACCATCTGTCCCCGGTGATTTGTTTTTTAGCAAACAAATTCACCGCTTTAGTACATTCTGGGAGAGATATTCGCCCTTCGCAAATATCTCTCCCTTCGTCGCTAAGCCGTCGCTCTATTTTGCTCAAAATAAAGTCTTGTTGCGCTTCGTCTGTCGGTTCTGCTGTGTAGAGTTCTTCGTAAAAGTGTACATGTTCGTCGAGTATCTGGTAAACGTTGCTCGTGACAGATCCATCCCGTCGCCTTATAGCTCGAATTAGGGATTGTTGCCCGCGAGTTTTCTCGAGGTTGGCAAAATATTTCGTGCAACGCTCGCCTTCTTCTCGCCATTCGGCTCGAGAACGAATTAATCTGCCCCGAGCGGCGGTCAAGTCAATGTCTCGCAGTTTCGCTTTCAAATCATTAAATCGTTTTACGTCTCTGTCGCTGTTTCTCGTCTCTAATTTTTTAAGCGTGTTTCGCAGCTGCTTTTCAAGTTTCCCTTTATACCGCCTACTCTCGCGAGCCCTTGCTTTTGAGAGTGAGACGGCAATTTTCCGAAACTTGAGTTTGCCAGATTCCCACCACTCGAGGAGCGTCGGGGAATCTGTTTTTTTTGTCTTCCAATCGACCCAAAATGTCTCGATTTGTTCGTTGAATTCGGGATCAAGAAGTAGCGACGTTGAATTTCCAAACGCCTCTACCTCTACACACATTTCCGAAGGCTAGAACCACATCAATTAAGTTGTGGTCTTTCGCAAGCGGAAAGGGTATAATCCCTGTGCTGAGCACATGATTCTGTTTAGTAGAGTCTAAATAAAATCGGTCTATTCGGCTTCTCGCTCCGTTCGATGAAAGAAACGTGAAGCCTTTCGAATCTGGGTGATATATTCGATATATATCCGATAATCCTAGTTTCGTTGTGATTGTTCGGTGTTCGGAGTCTTTTACAAGTGTAATCGGTGTAAAGGCGAGGGGTATCTGTATCAAGACCCGTGTCAGTGATACAGTTGAAGTCCCCTCCGATTACATTTATAAAAGAGTCATCATTATTTACAACATAATCATTTAGAGAGTCAAAGAATTCCTTCCTCCAGCGAATGTTTGAACCGCCACTTGGAGCGTAAATATTCACTAGATTCAAGGATTGGTTCTCAAGCACTGCTTGAACCTGAATTAATCTACCTTCAATATCGGTCTGTGTTTGTTTTATCTCTATATCAAGCGAGGATCGGAATAATATAGCTACTCCGGCCTCTCTTGTAGAGAACATACTAAAGTTATATTTACCTCCCCATTCCCTTTCCCACGTATCAATGTCCGAGTCTTCTCCGTAAATTTCTTGCTTGTAAATAATGTCATAGGCCGAAAGTGCATCGAAAACAGCGCTGCGCTTGATTGGGTCGCGTAAGCCTCGAATATTGATACTAATTATGCGAAGTGAGGTTAGGTTATCCGGCGTGAAGTAAAGTGAAAATTAACATAAACATAAGCAACAAGTGACGAAAATAATAAGTGAAGTGAAATCGGTGTGAAGCGAAAATAAATGAGTGTTGTGGTAAAATAAATGTACTATGAATGATTGCTTGGGTTTCCTTCGGCTGCCTTTGTGTCTGTGAAGTGTCTGGTGATGTTGATGAAGAGTGAGTTTATTCCATAGTTCGGCGAACGTACGCTTTCCCGAGGCAGCGGTGGCGTCCATCAGCTCGGTTTCGTTATCGACGTTGTCAGGTTTTTGAGCGGTTGGTTTTGGCGGTGGTGGCGATAGGATTTCAGGTTCGAGCGGGGTAGCTAGTTCGGAGCTTGTATCCGAGTCGTCGGCTGATTTCTCTGGGGCCGATTTGACGGGGATGGGTGGGAGCGCGACTGTGTTGGGCTGTGTAGTTTCTGGTTTAGGTGTGTTTTTTTGTCTCCCCGGGTGGCGAAGGCATCTTGCTCGCTTCTTCTGGTTGTTGTTCTGGGGGAGTGGGTTTCTTTTTCGCACAATCGCGAACGAAATGGCCGGCAGCACCGCAGTAGCCGCAGGTTTGTACCTGTCCGCGATGCCACGCTTTAGCCCTGTAGGATCCGATGCGGATAAACGAAGGTATTGCCTTTGTAATTTCCATCACGACAATACGAGTCCCAGTCTCGATCGCCGATCCGTCGTAGAGCTGGCGCTTGACCTCTGTGATCCGGCCATAGGGCTCCATGGCGGAGACGATCGGGTTGGGGGCCATCTCAGTGGGAAGGTGATGTAAATAAACATAGGTTGTACGGAAGCCAAGTGGTTGGGGCTTTAATTGTATGCCTTCAAATATTATGCCGTCGTGGAGAAGTGAAGTAACCAACTGTTCGTTCTTGAGAGTCACATCGACCCGGTTCCCTGGCGTCGTTTGGATGCACTTTAGCGTGGTTGCTGGTAAACTTCGGCATAATGCTTCAAAAAAATCCATCCTTTCCGGTAGGATGTTAAAACGAAACTGTACTGAACATCTTCGCGCGATGCTAGGCGGCTGTTGTAGACTTGGAGCATTCGTAGTACTATTCGTTGTAGAGTTTGGAGTGCTCATACCGTTTTTAACTGCTTGACTGTAGGCCATGGCGTGGAAAAAAATTAATCCGAAATATTTGTTTGTGGACTTCCTTCGTTGTTGGGAGGGTTTTCCGAGAAAACCACCCGCTAAAAAGAAATTTTAAAAAGGTTTACTCGTGAGAGGCCAGAGCTGTGATCACAGTTGCCTCCCGCGTCCGTGACGGTCGTATTCCATGTTGGGAGCGCGACGACGACCCGTCCGTGCCTCTCCCCCTTCCGTGCCACAATACTTGTACCACCACCCTGTACGTGGTTGGTCCTCTATCTGTCAAGGAAAAGGATTTGTTCGTCCAGTTAATAGGGATGTTGGGTTCTTCCCAAAGGGAAGGGGGCCATACTCGGAGGTAGTTTTTTTTATTTTTTATATTTTATTGATATTTTAATGATACATTGATATTGATATATTTGTCCCAGTGTCACTCTCCCCCCCCCCCCCCCCCCCCCGAACAAAATTTACTACATTACTGCAAAATAAAATAAAATACTAAATAAAAATACGATACAACAAACCAACGATAACAAGAAATAATGAGTAGATATAATGTGGTGGGGCCTGGCGCTAACTGAGGTCGTGTCCAAAAAGGAAAAAGAGAAAGAAAAAATACGAGGTGTCATTGAAAGATTAGGGAAAGAAGCATATTCCATTTTTCATAATGAAAGGAAAGTTTGTCTTTCTCTCTTGCTATAAACAGCTCTAGATTGTAAATCATTTTAAGTTTTCTAAGAAAAAGGTTGATGAGCAGGGTCTGTTCCTTAAGTTTACAAGAATATATAAAATATTTAGCTACTAATATCACGTGATTTATCAAAATAAAATGCTATAGAGGTTCTACCAGCCCCAAAATAACATCAAATTCATTGAGAGATCTTTGAAGCAAATTCTGCTTGGTCAAAATATGTTGGACTGCATTCCAAAAAGACTGAACTAAAGGACAGTGAAAAAATAAATGTTCTATGGTTTCGACGTCTATTTGACAAAAGGAGCAGAGAGGGGACTGTATCTTGCCGATCTTGTGAAGTAAATAATTGGTAAATACAATACGGTGAAGAATTTTGAATTGAAATTCTCGGGTTTTAGTATCAAGCGCACATTTGAAGGGAATTGAGTAAATAACGTTCCAAACAATAGAATCATTTATTGTTGAAAAATATGTATTAAAGTGGGTCTTTGCCGTTGGTGTTTCAACGATTTTAGATATTAAACAGTTATAAACTTTTTTAGAAGTAGCCTTTTCAAGCAAAATAGTGTCATCCCCTGCATTTAATTGCAGGCTGTGAATTTCAAAAGTTTTGAATAACCGTGAAATTAGTGTTGAATGTTTTTTTAGTTCAGCCCTCCATTCTTTATGTAGAGCGTCATATACGCTACGTAGCCAAAACATTTCTAATGGATTGAGATTTTCAATAGCAGTTTTCAGTTTTAGACCATCATTATTAAAGAAATCTCCAATTTTGCAGATACCTTTCGAAAAAAGATTTTGATTAAACACTGACTTTTTTCCAACGCAAACAAATCTATTATTCCAAATTACTTGGTTGGCAATTTCTTCTATGGTTTCGGGGGTAGAGTTGTTTAGGCTAGACCAAGCTGATAGGCATTCTATATAATATTTTGGTAAATCCAATGGCAGTTTAGAATAATCAAAGTTGCAGTGAAAAAGAAAAATACCTCCTACATTCCTTAAATAGTAATTTAACATAATTTTCCAAAAAGATTTTGAGGACTCCTCAAAGAACTTTTTGATGCACATGATTCTTTGAGCTTGGATCATTGAGGTGATATCAGGCATCTTGAGGCCTCCGTTCTCGATATTATTTATTAGTGCTAATCTTTTCACCTTATCTCTCCCGTTCCAGAGAAAACCGTATACCAAAGTGTTTGTTTCTTTGATAAAATTCTTGTCGGCATGCATACAAGATAGGGAGTATAATATTTTTGGAATTGCGAACGTTTTAATTATCTGTATTTTTCCCAGTAATGTAAGACCTCTCCATTTCCACCTGCTGAAAGTATTTGACAAAAAATCAGTAATAGCTATATAATTTAATTTCTTGGATTGAGTTTCGTTATAGGTAAAGTAGATACCGACAACTTTAACTGCAGTTTTAATCTCTTTCACATTTAGTTCTTTGGCCGAGGCCTTCATAGAACCTAGACAGAGCACTTCTGTTTTGTCTTCATTAATTTTTAGTCCAGAGAAGGATCTGAAGATCTGCAGAGTGGATAATAAGTTAAAAAAAGAGGTTTTATCTCTCAAGAAGACTGTCATGTCGTCAGCAAAAATAACCAGTTTAATTTCACTCTTGTCAACAAAAATTCCTGTAATATTTTGGTCGTTTCTTATGTTTATTGCAAGTAGCTCCAGTACAATTATGAACAAGAAAGAAGAAAGAGGATCTCCCTGGCGGACCCCGCGTGAGATATTGAAGAAAGGCGTGGCAAAGCCGTTGTTTACGACACAGCTTGTGATATTGGTATAAAAAGTATCGATCCACGAGATAAAAGATTCACCAAAATTGAAAGTTCTCAACGCTTTTTTAAGAAAACTTCAATTGACTGAGTCAAAGGCTTTCTCAAAATCAATGGTTGTTAGTAAGGAGTCGATATTTCTCTTTTTTGTAAAATCCATCACATCGTCGATTGTTCTGATCGCATCGAATGTAGTTCTTCCTTTAACAAATGCATTTTGGTTATGGTGAATGATATTGGGTAAGACGTTTTCAAGCCTTTTCGCGATAGACTTTGATCCGATTTTCGCATCGACGTTAATGAGGGAAATTGGTCTCCAGTTTTTTATGTAACGTCGATCTCTACCCTTTTTTTCAAGTAAAGTTATAACAGCTTGTTTTTGTGACGTGGTCAGCTCTCCTTTTTCGTAGCAGGCATTCAAACAGTCGACTAACATGTTGCCTAGGAGTGCCCAAAAGGTTTTATAGAATTCCACTGTCAAACCGTCATTACCGGTTTTTTTTATTATTTTGAAAGGTCAAAAGTACATTATAACATTCCATCAGGGTTAATTCCCCTTCGCACGACTGTCTCATGGCATCTGATAGTTTAGGGATATGTGGAGAGTTCAAGAAGGGACACGTAAGTTCGTCTATGACATCTTTGTTATTTTCACAGTACAGGTCGGCATAAAATGAGTGTATTTCGTCCATTATCGTTTTGGGATTTATGATTACTTTTCCGTCCTTTTTTGCGAGCTTTCTAATGACCCTCTTTTTATTTCTAGAATTTTCGAGGTTGAGAAAATACTTTTTCGCCGTTTTCATACCAGTTAACACGGGAACGTATAATCGCGCCTTTGACAATGTAATCAAATTCCTTTTCATAGTCAGATTTTAAAAGTTCTAAATTCTCTAACACTTCTTCCGATGGAAATTCTGCACACGATTTTTCGGCTTCTTTTAGCTTATCCTCGATATTGCGTATCTTATCCTTCCTGTTTTTTTGCCTTCATTTTGCTATACTTTACTGTCTCCATTCTGATTTTATATTTAAGCCAGGCCCATTTGTAACGGATATCGGTTTCACAGCTAATTTCGTCAAGCCACTCTGGATATTCATTCGTGATTAAATCTACATAATCCTTATCGTCTAGGAGGGAATTGTTAAACTTCCAAAATGAAGGCCCGCGTTTGTTTTCTTCGATGCTATTAATATCAATTATTATTGCGGAATGATCAGTTTTGATTGCAGTTTTGATCAAAACATCTTCCACGTCATCCTGGATGGAGTCACTAATTAGCCAGTAGTCAAGCCTTCTTTGGATAAGTGGACTCTTTTGCCTCCAGTAAAAGCGTCTAACGTCCGGATTTCTAATCCTCCATATATCTCTCAAATCATTTTCCATCATAATATTGTTTATATCTTTTATGGACTCTTTTGTTGTTGGTGAACCGCCAGAACAATCAAGATTAGGGTCAAAGGTCGCATTAAAATCACCCCCGATTATTATATTGTGATCGGATTGGGTGTCTTTTGAGTCGAGGTGATTGGCTATTGATTTGGAAAAAGTACATTGTTCGTTCGTTTTATTTGGAGCGTAAAGGTTAACTAGCAAAAACAATGAGTCTTGTAGCAAAGCCTCAAGAATTATAAATCTACCCGCCTCATCAAGATGAACTGATTTTACCTCGAGATCCAGGGAATCTCGTATTAGAATGAGGACACCTCGGCTGTGGTTTGATCCATGGGCAAAGTACATGTCTCCCCTCCACTGCTTTTTCCAATAATTTTCTATATCTTTTGTACTGTATGTTTCTTGTAAAAAATAAACATCAGCTTTTTGTTTATCTAGTCAATTGAATATAGCTTTTCGTTTTTCATCATTTCGAATTCCTCTGACATTGAGAGAAAGAGCTCTAAATTGGATATTATTTTGTTGCGTCGTGAACTGTGATTGTGAATTGATCATTACCTCTAAAAACAAATACATACCTCAGGAACCACCTGCTAACATAAAAAGATAAGTAAAACGATTTGATGAATAGAAAAATAACAACATAATTTAAATTTAAATTCCCGCTAAAATAAAGAAAATTGGAACGAAAAAAGATGTAACCCTTGCATAAACGGGAAACATATGCAATCAAAGGAAATGTGCAACGGCACATATGTAGTTCGTCCAACAAAGACGCCCTACTAGAACGACTCCAGCTAATTTGTGACAGCCTAGAATTTTTAAGTCACAGGTCCTCTGGGACGCTCCGGATTTTCAAACAATGTCCAACAATTCAAACATATTTAAATTTGTTCTTACTCAGAGAGAGAACTGAATAATTAACTGAGTTTTACAAGATTATTTTCGATGTACAATTTATCAGGTTCCGATCTACTAAAAAAAAAAAAAAGCTTTTTTACCGGCTTTCTTCGCTTCTTTCAATTTAGGTAAAAGCTTCTTTCTGCGCTCAACTATTTCCTTTGGATAGTCGGGAGAAACCCCCATACCAGTATCCTTCAAAGCTCCAACACGGGAAAAGACATCTTCCCTCTCAGGATATCGAAGAAACCTGGCGATAATCTGCCATGGTCTATCACTCGATCTTTTGAAAGCCCCGATTCGATGGACTCGCTGTAGCTCTATGTCGACTGCGTCCTCAAACCCCAACTTGTGCTCGAGGAATCCATGTAACACTTCGCGTGTATCTTCCCGTCCGTCCGGGGATTCTGGTATCCCATGAAAACGGAGGTTTTCGCGTCCAGAATAGGTCTCCAGGTATAGCTGTTGCTGCTTGAGAGTTTCCAAATCATCGGTGTTATTATTACCTTTCATTTCCACTGCTTTAAGCGCCATTCGAAAGTGTTCGACCTCTGCATTCAACATCCCCAGGCCTCCTTCCATCTCAGCAACTTTTCGGTCCGTATTCTTATGGGCGCTTTCGAGAGAAATGAACTTTGATTGCATATCAGCTATGTTGCTTTCCACAGCGGATAACTTCTTTTCTATAGTGTCCATTTTTCCATTTAGCATCTGAAGCTCCTGGATGACCGTATCCAACTTCGAAGAGACGTCACCTGCCATCTCTAATGCTTCGAGAATTTCGTCTCCCTCTTCCTCTGCTTCGTGTAGATCACTCTTGTTACTTTGAATTTTTACCTTTTTACTAGTTTCCTTGTGACGGTCTTCTGTTTCAGAATCGCTACTACTCTTTCTCGACTTGCGTTTCGATTGAAAGAACTCCATTGACTGTATAAACTAGCAAGATTTTAGAAAAAGGAGGGGAAAAAACCGGAGCTCCCGAGCGCACGTCCTTACGCTACCATGCTTCTCGTCGGAGGTAGTGCAATACCGAGACGACCCGTGGCTGGGACGAGGCAAGCCTCTTTTCCACAGCCTAATTCCAAACATAGTTTAATATTTGAGCTACTCAATGAGCAGCGTATCAGATATTAAGCTGATAAGAACAGATTTTTTTTTTTATGACATAGTGGGGTTGCCCCCGGTTTATTAAAAATTAAGATTAAAAAATTTCACCTTACAAGTTTGGTTCTGATGTACAATATTTACAATCCAGTGTGTTTGCTAAATGTTCATTTTTCACTGGATCACTCTAATTATCTAATTTACTGATACAATATCATATAATAAATAATAAATAATAAATTGTGATTACACCTAATAATTTTCACACGATCTCTACTGTTCAGTTACAATGTTCCATGTGGGAGAGATTTTTACATTATCTTATTTACAATTCTATATACAAATTTTGTTTTTATTACTCCATGTGGGAGTCACAATTACCATTTTATATTGGAGCAGGAATCAAAAGGTAATTTTATGTAATTCCTTTAGGTTTCGGTCTGACGTTTTTAGCCTCCCTTTGATGTCATCTACAATGATATTGCCAATTTCATCAGAAGTTTCATGAATGTTCTTAAAGGTGCCATGATTTCGGGTTATCCAGATCCAATATAGAATGGTCTTAATAAGGTAAAACGTTGGGGTTAATATTTCTTTGTTGGAGGTATCAAATTCCAATAGGAAAACTTTCTTAACAGTTGGTTGGAAATCATCCACTAAGGTATTTAAAATAGGGGTAAATCTTTTCCATACTTTTTTGACTCTTTTACATTCCAAGAAACAATGCTCTATGGTCTCATCCTTCCTACACATTGCACATTGCTTCTTGGAAATAATGTGCCAATCGCATAAAGAGTCTCGAACCTTAATTCCTTTTGTCAAGATCAACCATAAGATATCATTCTTCTTCCCTTCTGTAATTTGTTCTCTAACCCTATTCCAAAGGGCCCCCCAATTGCATGTTCGTCGGATGCCCCAGTACCTGGTGACATCCGGTTGCGTTTTTACTCCTTCCATAAATTCATCATAAACTTTCTTAGTGGAGAATTTGTCAACACTCGTTTTTAAGATTTTCAAATTTTCAAGGCAAGACTGCAAAAAAACTGTCGGATGCAAAGCACTGGGGGTGGCATTATCTCTCAAATGTACCCACTCTTGTCTGAGTGGCGCTAACCGGCTACCCAGGAAGTATTTTAACAAATAATACCATTTGGTACAAGGGCCATTTTCAATGCCATTCAGGATATTTGTCACTGTCAATGCTTTACATTTTACCTCTAAATTGACCATCCCAACACCTCCTTTAACAGGGGAGTTGTACAGAACGGTTCGGGCAACCTGCTGCATTTTGCCCCTCCAGAAAAATGGCCACACCAAGGTGTTAAATGTACTGACTACCCATTCAGGAAGTGGCAAAACACGAGCAGCATACCAAAACCGGCTAGCCCCAAGCACATTGATTATCATTGCTTTCCCAACATATGAAAGTTCACGAGTTTGCCACATCAATAAACTATTTTCAAGTTTCTTTAGCTTGGGCTCCCAATTTTCTTTTTCCACGTCTTCACAGCTAAAAACAATGCCCAAAATTCTCATTTTGGTGACCCATTTCAAACCATGTAGTTTTTCTTTTCGATTTATCCATTTCCCTAACCACATTGCCTCCGTCTTAGTCTTATTTAATTTGGCCCCCGAGGCCTTTTCGTATCTAGTTATCTCCTTTAGCAATTCTGCTAACGATCTATCAGTTTTAACAAAAACGGTAGAATCATCAGCATATTGGACAATCTTAAATTGTTTTCCACCCGCCCCTGGGAGAGGATAACCTTCTATGTTGGGATTGCATTTAATATTTACTCCCAAAACTTCCGCCACAAGAATATACAATAAGGGCGACAAAGGGCAACCCTGTCTAACTCCTCGGGCCAGCTGTATTGGGTTGGTCAAGCCACCATTAATTATCACACGGGATTGAGCTCCTGTATACAACGTTTTTATCCACTTTTGAAATGAAGGCCCAAACCCATAATGATTTAATATTTTCAAAACAAACCCCCTATCCACCCTGTCGAAAGCTTTTTCTTGATCAATACTAATTAAAATTCCCACCTCTCCGGTTAGTTCTATACGATCCAACATATCACGTACAATATTTAAATTATTTGCAATCTGCCGTCCAGCGATTCCACAGGTTTGATCATCTTCAATTATTGAATCTAAAACCTCCCGGAATCTGTTAGCTAGAACTTTTGCCACAATTTTGTAATCAACATTCAATAGAGATATTGGCCTCCAATTTTTAAGGTATTTTCGGCAATCCTTCTTATAAAGCAAACGGATAAGGCTCTCCTGTTGAGATTTGGTTAAACATTCAAAATCATAAGCTTCGTTCAAAACATCAACTAAAATTGTCTTTAGTATAGGCCAAAATTTCTTATAAAATTCAACGGGTAAACCATCAGATCCGGGTGATTTATTATTCTGAAGGGATTGTATGGCACTTAGAATTTCTTCCTCAGTTAATTTTCCTTCACACAATTCTTTATCTTCATCGGATAGTTGTAGCGTAATATTATCCAGGAGGTTTTGTTGCAAATTTTCGTCCGTGGGTTCGGCAGTATACAAATCTTTATAAAAATCTTCAATGACTTTTTGGATTTCATCGTCTTCAAAAATTTCTACCTCGTCTTTGTTAAATAAAGAATTCATGGCATTTGAATTGCCTCTTTTTGTTTCTAATCCAAAGAAATATTTCGTAGGTTTCTCCCCTTCTTCTATCCACTGTGCCTTACTTCTCATTTTAACCCCGTTAAACTGTTTTTGCGTGAGAGCTTTAAGTTCAGATTCTAAATTTTTTATACGTTGTATCAACAAAGAATTATCCGGGTGAAGGTTTCGTTTTAATTTAATTATTTCCCGGGTTAACTTATTTCTAGTCTCCGTTTCATTTTTTCTCTGTTGTATACAGTAAACCCGGGTCTCGTGTCTTACGGTATTTTTACAAGAATCCCACCATTCCCCAAGGGTGCGAAATTGAGCCTTTTTTTCTATCAAATTACGTAAGGTTTTTTCTAATTGCGCCACATATTTTTCATCGGACAAAACCGACGTGTTCATTTTCCAAATATTTTGTGTGGCTTTAATGTTACCGATATTTAGAGTGAGGGATAAATATTCATGATCAGATAAAATACACGGCTCAATTTCGCACTCTTCAATATTGGTTAAACTACGATTAATAATAAATTTGTCCAGTCGTGAGCCAGCTGTCAAATTTTTCCTGAACCAAGTATATCCTTTTTCGTTGGGATGTTTTTGGCGCCAAGCGTCAATTAAGTTAAACGAAGTTTTCATTGTTTTTAATTCTTCTTTACCGGCCAAACAAGCTTCGGTCGAATGCCCAAAGTAGTCAAGGCCAATTTCAACACAATTGTAATCGCCCCCTATAATGACTTTGGCGCCAGGATAGAAATACGTATGCAAATTGTTAAAAAAAAGTTTGCGTTCTTGAATTCCGGTGGGAGCATAGATGTTTACAAGATTAAATTTGACAGCTCCCTTTTGGACTAAAATACTTATGACTCTTCCTTCGGTATCATGTTTGTATTGTTTTATTTCAAAATTTGAATTTGGTTTCATTAAAACTCCTACTCCCGCGGACTTTTCCCCTCCGAAAGCCCAAATACCCTTAGATCCCCATAATTTGTCAATCTTTTCAGCTTTGCCTTTACAATTTATAAATGTTTCTTGCAAAAATATAAAATCATTGTTACGGCTTTTAAGATCTAAAACAAATTTCTCTTTCTTCACCTTATCATTCAAACCCCTAATGTTAATAGTTAGAATCCGAAGGAAGAGTTAGAAGTATTTAGGGAAATAGCTCACAACTGGACAAACATTACCTTTTGATGCTAGTTTATCTATTGGGTTTCTTGTAAGGAGGAGCACTTTTTTGTTGTCTTGCATTAGTTAAGCCACGTTTTGAAGCCATAGAAGCTATAGAAGCCCTAGAAGTGGTTTCAGGGTCAGCATTATCTTCTTTGTGTAGAGTATTCTGTAGGTCTTGAAAGAGGTGTGGATCAGCAGTAGAATCAGTTGTTAGAGTAGATCCAAACGTGTACGGGCCAGAGATTATGGGAGGTTTAGAAGTGTGGAGGGTTGGAGCGGTAGATCTACGAGCAGGTGGAGCTGGAGTTGCAAACAGATTCGCAGGTTGACGGCCAGATCCTCTCATCGATTGTTTTAGTGAAGTTGCAGATTTATTAGGTTTAGATGCTTGTAAAAAGGTGGAAGGATCCACGGGACGTTTCAGTGGCGGGTTTTTCAGGAATTCAATTTTTTTAGCAGTAGGTTTGCTCGTAGTCGCCTCTTCCCCTAATTGAATCTCGGTTTCCATTGTATCGTTCCAGTTTCCACTCTCTTCGCTGCTACTTTCATTCTTCTCCTCTTTTTCTGTACTTCCATCTTCTTCAACCTCATCTTCTTCTTCTTTTTCTTCCCCTTCTTTTTCTTCTTCTTCTTTTTCTTCATTTTCTTTTTCTTCCTCTTCATCCTGAAACCAAGAGAAAGGGCAGACAATAGCTAAATGATTCACATTCCTACAAATAGTACACATAACAGGTAGTGGACACGAACGCGAGAGGTGATTTGTTGCGTCACAGTTGTAACAGCAAGTATTAACGCAATCCTTTACAAAATGCTCTGTACTATTGCATTTTCTGCACGTGCGTTGCTGCCCGGTGTATGAAACTCTGATTTGGAGATACCCGAACCGAATATAGCTTGGAATATTCTTCTCCAATCGAATCCTATAATGGCGCAGACCATTTGCTATCGTTGGGTATTTCGTGTAATAACCCCGCTTGTAGCTAACCACATTTCCGTAGCGACACAAACGAGCGATAATGGCGTCATCTGACAATTCAAAGGGAGCATCATAGATAGTGACCCAAGTAATGGGACTGTCACAGTCCTGCACCAGCATTGTTTGTCCGTTTATTTGATACACTCCGGCTTCAAGAAATCTCTCTTTTCTTCCTTTAGACCGAAATGTGAGAACCATTTGGCCATTTGTTAATCGGTGCACGCATGAAACGGCTTCAGCTATATCTCCTTGTTCCTCCAATACACGCAAATAATCGTCATAGTTCAACCTCACTTGAGGGGAACTCAGAAAAGCTGTGCAAGGTCGACCTGGCAGAACATTGTCGCTTTTCGGTTTGGAACCCAGCTTCTCTTGTGGTAGATCCGGCAATTTTGGTTTTGATTTCACAGATCTTGCGTAGCTTCCTTGAAATTTATCTTTCTCAACCCGACTCTCTTCATCTCTACTCATGTCTTGTGTATTCATCAAGAAAAAATAAATAATTCTTGAGTTTTAGCCAAAAGGCCGAGAAGCGATGCCCTTCCTTCTCCAAAATTGGGGACGCCGTCGCCAAAAGGCGCACTGGCCATGTGGGAGCTAGAGCACAAAACAACGACAAATCTGCGTGTGCACTATACTATGGCACGGTACGGCAATCGAGCAAGGCCGTGCGGCAAGCACTAGTGATGCACTGTCAGTCAGTGCTGCCTGACAACCACGTTTTTGGCATGTTTTCCAACTTGCCCAACTCTCCCCCGAATGCCCCGAAATGTCCCGAACTCAACGCAACCATTCTACAAAGCTCCCCTATAAAATAGATTCTAGTGTCCTCTAACTTCTGTCTACGGCCATACCATCGGGAAAACACCGGTTCTCGTCCGATCAGCGAAGTTAAGCCCGATCGGGCGAGGTTAGTACTTGGATGGGTGACCGCCTGGGAATACCTCGTGCTGTAGGCATTTCATTTTTGCTCTGCTTGCTGCTTCTTGCTGCTTGCTTTCGGCGTCTTCGCTTCTATACCCCCTCCCCGCTATTTGGGGGGCGCTACTACTTTTTTTTTATCTAGAAAAAGAAAACCAATAAACAGCGTTTCAGAACGAGGCCCGATCGAACAAGCGATAACGATTCACTCATTACCGAACACTCACGTCATGATAGCGCAGTAGTTTCCTCTGCATGCACGACGCTCTGACACCAATCGGCTTGTGTGGAGCAGAGTGTTCGCTGTGTTGCTCTGTTGCTGTGTGAAAAGCACGCTGTCGGGGAGAGAATAAAATATGTTAGTCAGTACGAAAGCACGACGTACTGGGCGATACACATTGTGCGTCCTCAGGAGTGCGTGCGCGAGAACCAGCGCTGAGCCGTGAATGAGTAAAACGATTCGGTTTGTAGTCGACCTGGTTCTAACTACTCTTGCTAGTCACTCTCGCTAGTTCGTGCGTAGCAGTAGTCTAGCCACGTCAAGCACGAGCGAGTCATTCTAGTATTCTAGGCATTCTTAGTACTACATTCGTATTGTTGTACTACGATCGTATTAGTCACTAACGCGCACTAGAAAAGACAAGAGAATTGAATACAAGTTAGTTGTTCGGGGACGAGCGCGAACGCAGGTCCCCACTACCAGAAATTATACGCTCGAGTTACCCACATTTGGGGTAATCGCAGGGGTCAACCCATTCGAAGTGCAATGAAAGGGCCTCGCCCTGAGAGGACTGCCTTCATGATCACAGTTGCCTCCCGCGTCAGGTAAGTTTTTTTTTGTATTTGCTTTCCACCAGTAAGGCAATAGTGCAACGCACTAGCATGGTGTTGAGCCAGGAGAGGGCCACCAGGCGCCAAACTCGCCCGCGGAATCGAACCGAGCCTCGCCTGTTTTTAGTAATTAGTATATGAATTAGTAATGATGTTAAAGTGTGTTTTGAAATGGAAAACGTAAGCAATGAACCATTCGCAGTACTCACAATTAAGTGGACCGCGATGGAAGGGGGTGAGTATGAATGGATATAATGGATGTATATGTGTAAATATAGATGTATTGTGTAACATTAAAACTGATTACAAGACGATACCAAATGATAGAGTAAGATCTTAACCACTCGCAGTACTCACAATTAAGTGGACCGCGATGGAAGTGTGGATACGATTGGATAATATGAATGTATATAATTTAAATAATTTAGGAACCTTTGTGGCGCTCACGAAAGTAAGCAAACCACAAAGGGAGAAGATAATTTTTAAACAATTAACGGAAACCATATAGAAATTAATATGTTTAAGAAAAAGGAGGACCCTCGTGGTACTCACAATGGTAAGAAACCACGAGGGAGGGAGATAGAGATTTAAATATTGGGGGGAAATTTACCCAAGACGTTCCAAGATCTTTTGAAGAAGCGTTGTTTAGATTTAGATTGAAAACGTTTAGAATACAGTGGAAGATAGAAGTGAAGTCTGGCATAGATGGAAGCTAGGATCTCGGCCACTTCTGGTCGAGATCCTCGAAAGCGAAAGTTGTTTCTTGCTTGCCAGATGAAGAAGTTAGACAGGTTGAGGACATAGGAAAAGACAGGAGGGACAAGTTTTCTTTCTTCAGAGTTAAATACGAAAAGAAGATGACGTGGAGATAAGATCGGAGAGAGTGGAACGACCTGGGTAAAGGCAGAATGTATAGGAGCTAGAATGCTTTGTGCGAGGCGACAAAAAAAGAAAAGGTGTGGCAGAGTCTCTAGGGAAGTACCACAAAAACAGGCAGGGTCAACAGTCATACCAAAAGAAACTAGTTTCTCGGCAACGTAAAGAATTCCGTGTGCGATTTTCCAATTAACATCGATAGTGTGACGGTCAAGAGGAAGAATGGAGACCTGAGACCAAGTCTCAGGCCAGTAGAGTGGTCCATATTGTGGAATGAAGTGTGTGATACAGTGGGGAGGTTTAGAAAAAAAAATAACGAGGGAGGTGTAGCACAATTTTGTGGATATGGATGTGATAGAGCAAGGGTGGTCAATGTCATCGGAAGGTATGGAAAGAGAATGTGTGGATGGATTCCACTGACCACCCGCAAGAGCAAGACTCGAGCAAAGAGGCATAGAAGGGAGGCAGGGAATCAGTAGGATAGTAAGCTGGAGTGGAAAGTACAGTAAGTTGTTCATCAAGGAAATGTTGGCGGATCCAGTGGGAGAAGAAGAAAGACCATTTTGATGGAGATGTCATAAATCTCTTCACCCATTGGATCTGGAGAGCACGTACTTTAAGAATGATGTCGATGACATTGAACCCACCCTGGGAACGGGGTTGCATGATGGCGTTCCGAGAGACTAGTTCTTTTTTTATTCGACCAGAAAAATTTGTAAGTGGACGTTTTAATGGAAGAAGAGACCCACTCTGGCATAGGAATGACAGTGGCTGTGTACCATAAGCCAGAGAGGGCCAAGGAATTGAGGATGAGGGATTTGCCTTGAAAAGAAAGGTTTCTTTGGGCCCAAGAGGAAAGAACGTTATTTAAAGATGTGAGGCGACCACTCCAATTTTCATCGGAGAGGTCGCCAGGACCCACAAAAGTACCGAGACAAGGAAGTTTAGTGGAGGACCATAGGAGTTGGACTGGAGGATCATCTCGACCAGACCAAGCCCCCAGCCATAGACCTTTACTTTTAGTGGTATTTAATTTAGAACCAGAGGCTTTTTCGTAATCGGAGTAGATTTGGAAGCATTGATGAATCTCTTGATCAGAAGTTAAAATTAAAGTAGTGTCATCTGCATATTGAGAAATTAAGGCGTGTTCATTTGAGTAAGGAAGTGGAAGGCCGATAATCAGAGGACTAGCACGGATGTTACAGGCTAGTACCTCGGAGATTAAAACATATAGAAGAGGAGATAGAGGACAGCCTTGGCGGACGCCTCGAGATGGATGAAAAAAGGTGAAAGGAAACCGTTAACAATGACTGAGGATTCTATTGCTGTATAAAACAAACGAACCCAAGAGATGAAGGAGGGGCCGAAACCCATGGTTTCCAAAGTACGAAGGAGGAAAGCCCAGTCTACACGATCAAAGGCTTTCTCCTGATCAAGAGATATCAATGCTATTTTTAAATTTAGTTCAGTAGAGTAAAGGCAAATATCCCTCAAAAGAGCTACATTTTCTCCAATAAAACGTCCAGGAACAGAACATGTTTGGTCAGGGGAAACAAGAAGATACATTATTTTTAATAAACGGCCCGCAATAGTACGGGAAGCTAATTTATAATCTACAGTTAATAATGTTATTGGTCGCCAGTTTTTACGTAAGAATCTAAACCCTTTTTTAAATAATATAGAAATTAACCCTCTCCTCTGAGCAATAGTACGGGAAGCTAATTTATAATCTACAGTTAATAATGTTATTGGTCGCCAGTTTTTACGTAAGAATCTAAACCCTTTTTTAAATAATATAGAAATTAACCCTCTCCTCTGAGAGACTGAGAGAAGCCCGGTGGAGTGGCAATGATTTAAGACATTAACAAGGTCTTGACCAAGGCAATCCCAGAATTCAAGGTAAAATTCCATTGGTAATCCATCAATACCGGAGTTTTATTATGTGACATGCCTTTAAGAGCATGTAGACATTCATTTAGGGACATTTTGCCCTCACAGGATTCAGCCTCAGAAAGAGATAATTTTCGTTCTAAATTTTTTAAAAGAGAAGTCTGAATATCATAATCAGTGTCTTGAGCCGAAAAAGGGATTGGTAATATTCAGACCAGGCAGAGATGAGATCATTTTTTTGGGAGACATAGGAACCATCATCAAGTTGGATACAGTCGATAAGGCTATCAGGTGCCCGCTTTTTAATTAATCGGAAAAAGAAGGAGGAAGAAGATTCAGCCTCTTCTGCCCAACGGACTCGAGATCTTATTTGGGCAGCTTTAGTTTGTTCAAGGTCAAGAGTAGTGATTTTATTGAGGACACGCTTATAATCATGTAAGGAAGAGGCGTGACCTTGGTCAATGAGTGTTTTCAAGCGTGCAGCTTCCATTTCGAGAGAAGTGCGGTTAGATCGTTTTGCTTTATTTATTTGGGAACAATGATTGATGGTAATTTCTTTGATTTTTAGTTTTCCTATGTCCCACCAATTTTGAAGGGAATTGTAGAGAGGTAGACGGGATTGCCAGGTCCTCCAGAAATCAATTATTTTATTTTTGTAAGAAATATCGGAAAGGACACTGGTGTTCATTTTCCAGAACCCAGGTCCGATTTCAGGGGCATTTGGGATGGTAGTTATTAATAGAATGCCATCATGGTCGGAGTAAGGACAAGAAAAAATCTCACAAGAAGAAGTGCCAGGTATCCAGCTATGCTGGATACCAATTAGATCAATCCTGGACGCACAGGAAGCATCGGGTTTTGTCCAGGAAAAAGAAGAAATGTGGGGGTGGAGGTGACGCCAAATGTCAATACAATTTGCGTCAGAGAATAAACGAGATAGATTTTCAGAACTATCTCTATAATTATATGAAGAAACGCCTCCACGCCGGTCTAAGGAACGATTAAAGACCGCGTTAAAATCACCACATAGAATTGTGTGGACTGAAGGGTCCAGCACAGAAGAAATAGTTTCAAAAAAGAGGTTTCTTGCAGGGTTTCGATTAGGGGCATAAATACATGCAACCCTAAAGGAAAGAGATTTATTTAAAAATTGAATTTGTAACAGGCGACCATCATTATCTTTCCATAATTTTTTTACTTCAAAAGAGGACCGAAAAAGGATTGCCACACCGGCAGACTTGTTTGTTCCAAAGGAACCAACTGGTGTAAAACCAGAAGAAGAAAACCAGGTATCTAACTCAGTCTCATCAGAGCAGTGGGTCTCCTGGACACAGACAATGTCAGCAGGGGAGGAGAGGGTATTTAACCAATTTATAAAACATGTCCTTTTATTATCATTACGGATACCATTTATGTTTACAGAAACAATTACTACCATTATAACATATAACAAAAACGATACACTACCAACATTTAATTTTTGTTTTGCACGGCAGGTATTCACATTAAGGTTAAATACCATAATATTTAGGTGGATGATGGTAAGAAGGAAGACAGAAAAGAGTATGTATGAATTGTATAATATATAACCATAATTGTTTAGTTGTACGGCACTTTTTTGGGTAAGGTACCATACAAAACAATAATAATTCTATTTTGATAAATAATAATGATATTTTTTTAAGTTGATATGGATGAGAGAAAAAAGGGTTATATGGGCGAGAAAAAAGGAAATAGGAAAGAGTGTGAGTACGTTATAAAAGGCTACTCAACGTCGGGGACGCGAAGAGGAACTGCCCAGGTCACTGGCATTCCTCTTCAAGGTAGTAAGATTAATCTCCATTGGAGATGGAGACTCTAGAGCAGTAGTAGGAATGGGAGCAGGGGATCTAGGAGATCTTAAGCCTTTTCTGGCAGCGGAAGTGTTGACAGAAAATCTCGGTTTCATAGGTGTACTCAATTTATTTGTTACTAGAGGAGTTTTTTTTGTTTGTCTTTTAAATGCATTCAACAAAGACGGAAAAGTAGAAGACGGAGGTGTTTTTGGACTTGGTTGAGTGGACTTCAAAAGAGGTTCGGATGAAAGAGGCTGTTGCGCGTCTTCAAGAAGTTGAGAGTCTGAAACGGACTCGGTCAAAAGAGGTTCGGAGGAAAGAGGCTGTTGCACTACTCTGAGGAGTTGCGAGTCTGTAATAGACTCGGCCTGGGACATCTCATCATCATCTAGGAGGGTAGAAAGGATAGACTGGGAATCAACATCTGGTGTAGAGGAGGAGGAGGTGTCCTTAGGAGGATTTAACTCAGAGGTAGACTCCGTCGCTGCAACAGGAGGAGGTGACTTGGCAGAGGAGGAGGAAGGAGGAACCTCTACGGGTGCAGATTGTTCTGTAGTAGTGGAGGTGGAAGCCACAGACCCGGAAGATCGTGGTAAGGAAGGGTTGGAAGAAAAGGGTTCAGGTGAAGGAAGAATGAGAGGACGAGCGATGGGAAGGTTCCAAGGTGTGGTGCAAGAACCGGCCCTGTGCCCAGGGTCACCACAGCGAGAGCAATTGCCTTTGAACGGACAGTTTGATATCGAGTGCCCCCACTTGTTACAGTGGAAGCACGATTGGGGTTGACCACGGTAATGAAGAATAACGTAGTAGGTACCGATCTTAACGCAATGAGGGATGTGAGATTTGAGGATTATTTGAAGGAATCGGTCGCCAGTTACAATACCTAGCTCATCCACAGGAGTATTTATATTGATTACACGGCCAAAAGAGGAAAAGAAATCGGTAATTATGGAGTCAGGAACTTCGGTTGGTAAGTTGGAGACACAGACGGACATGATATTGGAATCAACATCATACAGAGGGCAGTATATTCCATCAAAATAGAGGCCTTTCTGTAGCAGTAAATTTCGAGAGCAAAGTATAAGGGGTTTTAAAAGTGATACGAAAAGTAAATTTGTTTGTTGGTTGAATGCATTTGATATGGGAAGCTTCTTTTACTACAAGAATAACGGCAGCACGGACCTGTTCGTGAGATATTAAACCGACTTTAATAGGAATTTTTAGCAGCAAGGTATTTGATCGACGGACTTCGTAAGTAGAAGGAATCATTATGAAGATATAAAGAAAGACTCGGTTAAAAACCAAGAAAAAGTACTCAGTACTTAAAAGTTAGGGGAAAAAGAGTCCCAACAATTACCCAATGGGGTAAGAGTTGGGATTAAGATAAATTAATCTAATTAAATTTAAACACAGATAAACAAGACAATTTTTGGGTACGAACAACACTGATAATTAAAAGATACAGCACTTAAGTGCAGAAGTCGAGGACGCCTTTGTCTTGGGAGACCTCGACTAGAGGAACGCCACGCCAACAGGGGTCTTGATTGTCGTCAGGGACGGGCCACAGAACAGCAGAAAAAACACTCTTGAACACTCCACAGGATCTTGTGACGTCACAGGTTCTCGTCAGGCGCAGTAGTGAACACAGGGACACTTAAGCAACGTCTATAGCGGCCGGAAAATCCGCACCGTAAGACTAATTGCCCAAGCGATACTTACGGAAACCCATTTCTGAGTTCCAAGCGTCAGGTAAGTATGACTTGCCTAACGTACGGTAAAATTACCTCGCATCCGTGACGGTCGTATTCCATGTGGGAGCGCGACGACGACGACCCGTCCGTGCCTCTCCCCCTTCCGTGCCACATACTTGTACCATCCTGTACGTTATCCGTAAAGGAAAACGATTCGTTCGTCCAGTTAATAGGGATGTTGGGTTCTTCCCAAAGGGAAGGGGGCCATACTCGGAGGTAGTGCAATACCGAGACGACCCGTGGCTGGGACGAGGCAAGCCTCTTTTCCACAGCCTAATTCCAAAAATCAGTTTAATATATGAGCTACTCAATGAGCAGCGTATCAGATATTAAGCTGATAAGAACAGATTTGTTTTGTTGTTGTAAATAACAGGGTATACCCCCCTGTGGGTTTATTTCAATTAGTAACTTGTCGGAATTACATTCAGTTTAAGCTAGGTTTGGTTAAGTGATAAGGTCAGTGTTACAATCAGTTTAAGTTAGATATAGACGGTCTGCAAGGGAATTCGAGTCAATTCAAGTTCTGATCTCGTTCAATCTAATGTCTTATACTTGAGGCTATTGTGTATCTGTTAACGGTAACGGTTGGTGTGAATACACCAGTGTCATATCTTGGAGACCAGCTGGTCTCCATGCAGTTCATATAAAATCTGGGGGTTAGCCCAATATTCCTCAAACTCATTTGTGGACAATCTGTAGTGGTCCACTTTTAATCTAAAATTAATATCATAATAAATGGCCTTTATTATACTCGTGGCCGGCTCTTTGGCATTGCGAAAGGTCGCTCTATTTCTACTGGCCCAGACCCAGGCCAGAATTGTCTTTATGACATAGCGTGCCTGGGCCTGGGCTTGAGGGGTGCCCCGAAGTTGTAAAAATATAACGGCGTTAACATTCACCTTGAAATCTAAAGCAAGTTTTGCTAGTGTTGGAATGAAATGATTCCACACTAATCTAACACGGTTGCATTGAAGAAAGCAATGCTCGATAGATTCTATCTGGCCGCAAATTGCGCAAACTCTGCTCGGTATATACCCCCACCTGTGGAGGGAGTCTTAATTCCCTGATGCACAATTTGCCAGGATATGTCGTTTTTCTTATTTTCTGTTAGTTTATCTCGAATTCTTAGCCAAACACCTTGCTCGAGACTTCGTGACACAGAGGGCCAGCGTCTGGCTATCTGTGGCATTACCGTTACTTTACTCATTAACTCAATGTAATGATAAGAACAGATTTTTTTTATTTTTTTATTCCATAGCGGGGTGTGAGCCCCGTTTATTTTATCCATTCAAACTTTACTTGACATGTTTTTCTATGCTTTGACTGTTCTATTGCATTGTTCCGAGCAGTGTTCAGTGTTCATGTGAATAAGGCCTTTATCTCATCTAGGCCATGGTCGTTAAGTTTCATTCTGAGGCAGATATCATACATAATATATTCTGCTAATGCCCTTCCTTCTCCAAAATTGGGGACGCCGTCGCCAAAAGGCGCACTGGCCATGTGGGAGCTAGAGCACAAAACAACGACAAATCTGCGTGTGCGCTATACTATGGCACGGTACGGCAATCGAGCAAGGCCGTGCGGCAAGCACTAGTGATGCATTGTCAGTCAGTGCTGCCTGACAACAACGTTTTTGACATGTTTTCCAACTTGCCCAACTCTCCCCCGAATGCCCCGAAATGTCTCGAAGCCAACGCAACCATTCTACGAAGCTCCCCTATAAAATAGATTCTAGTGACCTCCAACTTCTGTCTACGGCCATACCATCGGGAAAACACCGGTTCTCGTCCGATCACCGAAGTTAAGCCCGATCGGGCGAGGTTAGTACTTGGATGGGTGACCGCCTGGGAATACCTCGTGCTGTAGGCATTTCATTTTTCCTCTGCTTGCTGCTTCTTGCTGCTGCTTGCTGCTTGCTTTCGGCGTCTTCGCTTCTATCCCCCCCTCCCCGCTATTTGGGGGGCGCTACTACTTTTTTTTTTATCTAGAAAAAGAAAACCAATAAACAGCGTTTCAGAACGAGGCCCGATGGAACAAGCGATAACGATTCACTCATTACAACACTCACGTCATGATAGCGCAGTAGTTTCCTCTGCATGCACGACGCTCTGACACTAATCGGCTTGTGTGGAGCAGAGTGTTCGCTGTGTTGCTCTGTTCCTGTGTGAAAAGCATGCTGTCGGGGAGAGAATAAAACATGTTAGTCAGTACGAAAGCATGATGTACTGGACGAACAACGCGATACACATTGTGCGTCCTCCTCAGGAGTGCGCGGGTGAAAACCAGCGTTGAGCCGTGAATTGGTTAAACGATTCGGTTTGTAGTCGACATCGTTCTAACTACTCTCGCTAGTTCGTGCGTAGTAGTAGTCTAGCCACGTCAAGCACGAGCGAGTCATTCTAGTATTCTAGGCATTCTTAGTACCACATTCGTATTGTTGTACTACGATCGTATTATTCACTAACGCGCACTAGAAAAGACAAGAGAATTGGATACAAGTTGGTTGTTCGGGGACGAGCGCGAACGCAGGTCCCCACTACCAGAAATTATACGCTCGAGTTACCCACATTTGGGGTAATCGGAGGGGTCAACCCAATCGAAGTGCAATGAAAGGGCCTCGCCCTGAGAGGACTGCCTTCATGATCACAGTTGCCTCCCGCGTCAGGTAAGTTTTTTTTTGTTTGCTGTACCACCAGTGACACTGTAGTGCAACGCATCAGCATGGTGTTGAGCCAGGAGAGGGTCACCAGACGCCAACTTCGCCATAGGAATCGAACCCAGCCTCTCCTAATAGCGAGAAGATATTGAATCCACGACAGTGGATCAGGGAAACATTGTGAACATTAAACAGGATACCATTAACACAAACAAACATATATATTCGTTTTTTATATAAAGGAAGGAACCAATCGCAGTACGTCCAATTAAGGGGACCGCGATGGCAAGAGAACAATCACAAACAAACATTAATATTGATAATATAAGTGATTTTTTAGGGGGAAAAGGAATAGGTCGTTTAAAAGGAAAAGCGAATTAAATATCGGGCGCAAATTTGCCAAGAACGTTCCAAGACCGACGAAAGAAACGAATTCGTCCCGCCGATCTTAAACGCTTGGCATACAAGAGAAGAAAAAATTCAAGGCGAGCTTGGACCGAAGCAACGACTTCAGCCACAACCGGACGGATGTTACGAAACCGAAAGTCGTTCCTCGCATGCCAGATAGAGAATTTACATAAATTTAGGACGTAGGAGAAAACAGGAGGAACAACCTTTCGTTCATCAGGATTATAGCCAAATAAGATATGACGGGAAGATAATTTGGGAGCAAGAGGTACAGCCAGGATAAAGGCGGACTCAATCGGGGCCAAAATACTTTGTGCTAAAGGACAGTGAAAGAAAAGATGAGTCAAGTTTTCAATGGGGTGACTGCAGAAACAGGAGGGTTCAACATTCATTCCAAAGGAAACGAGCCTAACCGCAGTATAAAGAACTCCATGTGCAATTTTCCAATTGACGTCAGTTGTATGCCTGTCAAGAGGAAGGATAGAGACTTGGGCCCAAGTTGCCGGCCAGTAGAGAACTCCAAAGTCCGGCAAAAAGTGGTCGATACAATGAGGAGGGTTGGCAAAAATTTCGATCAAAGAAGAGTAACAAAGTTTGGTCGTAATAGAGGACACAGGCCGTGAATTACCATCGGAATCAGGAGAAATAGAGAGAGTGCCACTAATAGGGTCACAATTTCCACCAATTAAAGCCCAAGCCTCGAGCATAGATGCATAAAATGGTGGTAATAAGTGAAAGGGATAAAACGCAGGAGTAGACAAAACTTGAATAGGATCGTGAAGGAAATGTTTCTGGACCCAGTAAGTTAAAAAGAAGGACCACTTAGTGGGAGATATAATGAATCGTTTCACCCACTGAATCTGGCAAGAACGGACTTTTAATAGAACATCTACTACATTAAAACCACCTTTTAGTTTAGGCTGCATGATTGCGTTCCGGGAGACCAGTTCTTTTTTATTGGACCAGAAGAATTTATATACAGATTGATTAATAGATTTAAGTACCCATTCCGGCATGTGGATCACAGTAGCAGTATACCACAAACCAGAAAGGGCAAGGGCATTCAGAACCAAGGATTTACCTTGAAAAGAGAGATTCCTTTGGCTCCAGGAAGAAAGTACATTATCTAACGATTTGAGGCGGTCATTCCAATTTTCCCCGGAGAGATCACCAGGGCCAAGAACAGTACCAAGACAGGGAAGCTTCACAGAAGACCATAGAAGCTTTACAGGGGGATCAGTACTACCAGACCATGCACCCAGCCACAAACCCTTACTTTTACTTGCATTAAGTTTAGATCCGGATGCCTTTTCAAAAGAACTATACACTTTAAAGCAATGAATAATCTCTTGATCAGAAGAAACCATCAGGGTTGTATCATCAGCATATTGTGAAATTGTTGCTGACTGATTCAATGAATGTGGAAGAGAAATACCCATTATGTGAGGCGAGGCGCGGATATTACAAGCCAAGACCTCGGATATCAGTACATATAATAATGGTGACAGAGGACAACCCTGACGGACACCACGAGATGGTTTAAAAAAGGGAGAAAGAAAGCCATTAACTATTACTGACGATTCAATCGCAGTATAAAAGAGGCGGACCCAAGAAATAAAAGAGGGACCAAAGCCCATGTTCTCAAGGGTACGTAGGAGAAATTGCCAGTCAACACGGTCAAAGGCTTTCTCCTGATCAAGAGATATTAAAGCGATAGGAATGTTACTTTCAGTGGCATAGAGACATATATCTCTTAGTAGGGCAACATTTTCCCCGATAAAGCGCCCAGGAACAGAACAAGTTTGATCCGGTGAAACAAGAAGGTGCATTACTTTAAGGAGTCTGCCAGCGACAGTACGAGAAGCAAGTTTATAATCTACAGTTAACGATGTAATGGGACGCCAGTTTTTACGGAAGAAACGGAAACCTTTTTTAAATAAAAGAGAAATCAAACCTCTCCTCTGTGAAACAGATAAAAGGCCAACGGAATGAGATTGATTTAAAACAATAACTAAGTCTTTACCAAGGAGATCCCAGAATTCAAGATAGAACTCCATCGGGAGACCATCGATACCAGGAGTCTTATTTCTGGCCATTCCTTTAAGGGCTTCCAAACACTCGTCAGATGTCAGTTTCCCTTCACATGATTCTGATTCATCGGCAGAAAGAATATGTTCAAGATGACTCAACAGGAGGGTTTGAGTGTCATACTCAGTCTCTTCAGCAGAAAAAAAGATTTCTATAGTAGTCGGACCAGACACGGATAAGGTCATCTTTTTTATTTACGTAGGATCCATCGTCAAGTTTGATACAATCGATTAATTTATTAGAAGCCCATTTTTTAATAAGACGAAAGAAAAAGGCGGATGAACATTCACCCTCTTCAGCCCACTGAACACGAGATTTAACTTGGGCAGCTTTGGCTTGCCCCAGATCCAAAAGAGAAATTTCGTTTAATATTCGTTTATATTCATTTAAGGAGGAAACATGGCCAGAATCGACCAGAATCTTAAGATGGGATGCCTTAAGTTCCAATGATTCTCGCAGACATCGGTTCGCTTTATTTTTTGCAGAGCAGTGTTGGATAGATATTTTTTTGATTTTGAGTTTCCCAACATCCCACCAGTTTTCAAGAGAATTATAGAGGGGAATGCGTGTCTGCCAAGAATTCCAGAATACATTGATTTTATTTTTATATTCCAGATCAGAAAGAATGTCAGTATTCAACTTCCAAAAGCCGGGACCAGTTTCAGGAGCATCCGGAATAGAGGAAATCAAAAAGAGGGCATCATGATCAGAATATGGGCAAGGAAATATTTCGCATGAGGAAGTACAGGGAATCCAACTATGTGGGATACCCAGAAGGTCGATTCTAGAAGCCAAGGAGCCATCGGACTTAGTCCACGTAAAAGAAGAGGAGAGAGGGTGAAAATGTCTCCATACATCAACACAATTGGCATCACTAAAAAGTTGTGCCAAATTATCGGAACTATTACGGTAGGGACAAGAGGCAGAGCTACCTCGTCGATCAACAGTACTGTCAAAAACAGCATTAAAATCTCCACATAAGACAGTGTGAACAGAAGGATCAAGGGTAGAGGATATGTCCTCAAAAAAAGAGATTCCTAGTTGGATTACGATTAGGGGCATAAACACATGCAACCCTGAAAAAGGAGGTATGAAAAGCAAAATGAATTTGTAGAAATCGGCCATTTTTATCTTTCCATTGATTTATGCAGGAAAGAGAAGAACGAAAGAGAATGGCTACACCAGCCGACTTATTCGAGCCGAAAGAGCCAGCTGATGTAAACCCAGAAGAGGAGAACCAGGTGTTCAGTTCAACCTCAGATGTACAGTGGGTCTCTTGAAGACAAATAATATCAGGCGATGGATAACGGGTATTAAGCCAATTAATTAAACAGGAACGTTTATTTACATCACGGATACCATTTATATTAATAGAATTAATCACTACCATAGCAATAATTATTAATTTCACAAAACAACAAATATATTTATTAAGACTATTTTTATATTTAACACGGCACCATTTTTTATACACATTTAGATTTATCGAGCTCGTAATTAAATAATTGACATTAATACCAAAAAGAAACAACAAAATGGGAAATAATGAGAAGAAAAATGATCCCCCAAAAAATGTGAGGCAAACAGTAAAAATCAAAGTTAATGGCGTAAATATGAGAAAGAATTTGATCTTGATAATGGTGTAAGATGAAGATCAAGAGGGGATGGAGAATGCGAGGGAGGAACAGGAGGAGCTTTACCTAATCGCTGACCTCGCTGGGTTGAAGGAGTGGAGGAGAGACGGCCAATTTGCTTGGCAGTGGCTTTACCTTTAGCTCGAGCTTTGGAATTAAGTTGTGATAATTTCTCAGTTAGCAATTTAGGTCTTAGAATGTTTGAAAACAAGGAACTTTGTTTAGAAGGAGTGTCCTCACAGGGTCAGAAAAAAGTTCCTGACTCTGAGAAGGCTCGGATTCGGTTTGAGAGGCCGAAACGTCCATGGGTGTGGATGCCGCGGCAGAAGAATGGTGAGCATCGGAAGCCGTAAGTGGAAGGATGGATGCCGAAGGGGAACGATGAAGGGCAACGGAAGCCGGAGCAGCAAGAATGGATGCCGAAGCGGAACGATGAAGAGCATCAGAAGCCGGAGGTGTAAGAATGGATGCCGAAGCGGAAGGTGTAGAATCAGACAAGGATTCAGACGAAACAACAGCAGAAGTCGATGGAACCACAGGTGCAGAAGCGACGGAAGAGATAGGAACTGCAGAGGACGTTTCGCCTTTAGAAGCCGGAGTGGAATCCTGTGTTTCGAAAGAAGGCTGGTCCGAAGTAATAACAGTTGGAGTAAAACTAGAAGGTGGAGGAGGACGACGAGGAGGAAATGGAGGTATAGCAGTAGAAGGTATGGAAGAGGTATTCAAAGTTGGCCGAGCGGATGGCAGAATCCAAGGTGTTCGACATGTGTTTGCCCGGTGACTGGATTCCCCGCAGCGAGAACAACTACTTTTGAAAGGGCAGTTTGAAATCGAATGGCCCCATTTATTGCAGTTAAAACAACTTTGGGGCTGACCACGATAATGATTGATTACATAGTAAGTGCCGATTTTAGTACAATGAGGAATATGAGAAGACATTACAATAGAAACATAGCGATCGCCAATTTCGATGCCTAGGTCATCGACCGGAGTACGAAGGTTGACGACGCGACCGAATTGAGAATAATACTCCTCGATGATCGCGTCAGGAACTTCGGAAGGAATGTTGGAGATACAGACGGAAGTAAAAGTAGAGTCGACCTCAAAAAGAGAACAGAACATGCCATCGCAATAAAGGCCGGTCTGGAGAAGTAAGTTGCGAGAAGCAGCGAATTGTTGTTTAAAGGTGATACGGAAAGTAAATTTATTTATTTGCTGAACGCATTTGAGGTGATCCTTTTGTTTAATTACAGAAATGATTTTATCACGTACAGCTTGGCGGGATAACTCGCCAACCTTGAAAGGAACTTTAAAAAGGAGAGTGTTTCGACGACGAACCTCGTATACATCGGAAATCATAATGAAAAAGAGAATATGACTTGGAAAAAATCCAGGAAGTTGTACAAGAATGTACAAGGAACGTACAAAAGTACGTAAGGTAACTACAAAGGAAAGTTTCCCCAACAATCACCCAATAGGGCAAAAGTTGGGTCAAAAGAACTAAGTATAAATATTAATTAATTATATATATATAAAACAAAGGATATAAATAAGGATACTAATTAAGTTCTTGAAGGAAGAGCACAGGTCCCCTAGGACTTGAAGGAACCAAGGAACACTGGCAACTTGTCCAAGGGAGACTTCACAACGAGGGCGAGGAGAGCCAAGGGTTGTAGATGACGGCAACACTCCAAGGACCAAACGCAGGAACTCAGCAACTCAGGAACCCAGAGAAACTAATTTCAGCGCCTATAGCGGCCGGAACATCCGCACCGTAAGGCTAACTTAAATTAGCGATACTTAATATTGACAAAAATCAATCGAAATTGATTCCCCGCGTCAGGTAAGTATGACTTGCCTAACGCACGGTAAAATTACCTCGCATCCGTGACGGTCGTATTCCATGTGGGAGCGCGACGACGACCCGTCCGTGCCTCTCCCCCTTCCGTGCCACATACTTGTACCATCCTGTACGTTATCTGTAAAGGAAAACGATTTGTTCATCCAGTTAATAGGGATGTTGGGTTCTTCCCAAAGGGAAGGGGGCCATACTCGGAGGTAGTGCAATACCGAGACGGACCCGTGGCTGGGACGAGGCAAGCCTCTTTTCCACAGCCTAATTCCAAAAATCAGTTTAATATATGAGCTACTCAATGAGCAGCGTATCAGATATTAAGCTGATAAGAACAGATTTTTGATTTTTCAATATCCGGATAACCCCCGGCGGTTTATTTACATTTGTTCTACGAACTTATATTTACATGACAGTTACGGAAACGGAAACGGAAACGGGGACGATACGGAGACACTCTTATTCTAGGAGTGTCATATTAAAAAACTTACATTGTCAGAGTTCATAATCCGTTCACATTAATCTTGTAATCATTGTTCATTGTTCTTTGTTTACATTTCAAAGGCCAAGAGGTATCACGAGGTTATTTCCCTCTTTATTATTAGGATCTTACACATTAATTATTAACGTATCATGACGGATCGTGCATAAAATGTCACGATACTGCCATCTTAACACAAACATTTCCCTCGGTATTGATTTAAAATCTATCATCAGACGTGAATTAATATCCTTTGAAACGGCGTTTCGGATACACCTATGATCGTCCACGCTGTTTCGAAAAGTGGCTCTGTTGCGGCTGAGCCACAAATGATAAACTACTGTCTTGACCAAAAAGCGAGAAATACTTAAGGCCGTTACACTAATATCGTTTGGGACCCGGTTTAGAAAAATCTGATCCGGGGATGGTACAAAATTCGGGTTGAGTTTTCTAATTATCGGTATGTATTCTTTCCATACTCGTTTAGTTCTTGTACAGAGACACAGACAATGTTCGATGGTTTCCATTCGGTTACATACAGCACAGTTCGCTGTGCTTACGTTGTAACCCCAGTCTGATAGGTTTTTCCGTACCTTTAAACCTCTATTAATTGCGAGCCAAATAATGTCTGATTTTTTTCCTTCCGTCAAGGGATCGCGAATCGAGCCCCATATATCGTCCCAATCATTTTGGTCTAAGCGGCTGTTTCTCTGTCACAATCTCTCTGTACAAAGCTTTCGTTGTGTTTGCCGGGGGGAGAGAAATCTTTTTAACCCCGTCCAGAAACAAACCATAATATGTCGTTGCAGACATCGCATTAGGAATCCGGTTGGATCTTAAATGATGCCAAATAGGCGTTAAAGAAGCTACTCTACGGCCTATGAAATATCTGGCTAGGTAATGCCATTTCGATTTGATTTCTGTCAATGCTTCGCTAACATTCTGTATGCGTAGCGCTTTGCATTTGGATGCCAGATCTGTGATACCTAGGCCTCCTTTTAGGGGGGGCAAAATACAAGTTTTCCGTTTAACTGTCTCCATTCTGCCTCCCCAGATAAAGGGCCAAATTAATTTCTCGTAGGCCGGTATGACCCATGCTGGTATTGGGAGAACTCTAGCAGTGTACCAAAATTTCGATGAACCAATAATATTAACAATTAAAGCTTTCCCGACAAATGACAGACTCCGTGATTTCCACAGATCTAACATTTTACTTAACTTCGCCAATTTCGGTTCCCAATTTTCTTTGTCCGCGTTTTCTCCGAAAACAATTCCTAGGATTGTCATTGTTTTAACCCATCGTAGCCCGTGAGTTTACAATAATACCGGTTTCCTCTGTTCTGTCGATAAGGTCTAAAATATCTCTGATCAAATTCAAGTTGTCCGAGATAGATCTTCCCGGGATTGAGCATGTTTGATCTATGTCTATAATGTATTGAAGAACTCGTTTCAGTCTCTCTGAAAGACTTTTAGCAATGATTTTATAATCAATATTCAGAAGCGAAATCGGTCTCCAGTTCTTTAGGTCTCTGCGTTCCCCTTTCTTAAACAACAGCCGAATAATACTTTGTCTCATGCTGTACGGTAAAAGGCCGCTTGTAAAACTTTCATTCACAATTTCTAGGAAATCGTCTGCTAGTAAATTCCAGAAACGTAAATAGAATTCGACCGGCAAACCGTCTAAACCCGGGGTTTTCCCCTTTGCTAATTTCTTAAGGGCTTTGGTCAATTCCTGCTTAGTAAAAGGGCCTTCACAACTGTCACTTTGTTCCTTGTCTAATTTGTTTGGCATTTGATCTAGCAAAATTCTCTGAGCTTCGGTATCTGTTTCTTCGCTCTTGTAGAGCTCTGAATAAAACTCGTGAATGTTGTTCAGAATATCCCCGGTGGAATTAACTTCTATTCCGTTCTTATCGAAACATGATCTAATATAATTATTATCTCTATGATTTTGTTCGAGATTGAAAAAGTATCTGGTTGGTTTTTCACCCTCTTCAATCCACTGAGATCTACTTCTAATTTTAGCTCCCTCGAGTTGTTTACGTTCTAGAGCACTTAATTGGTTTCCCAGCTTTTCGATTTCAGGGCTGGCAGACACGTCTCCCCTAGCAAGCCTGGTTTTCGCTTTAATTAATTGTTTGGTCAGTCTGTTTCTGTTGTGAGAGATTTCTTTCTTTTTAGTCTTACAAAATTCTATGCTAGTTTTTTTGACTCTTTCTTTTAAATAATCCCACCATTGCCCGTTGGAGCCGAAGTCATCTTTTTCATTTTTAATTTCCGCTAACAAGTTTTCGATTTCTGTTCCGTAGTTTTTGTCGTTCAGAAATGAGACATTTAGTCTCCAAGTTCCCGGGCCTCTCGAGGCAAAATTATTTAAATTTAGCCTTAACGTGACATAGTCATGATCTGAGAAAGTACAAGGGCGAATTTCACAAGATCTGATCTGATTTTCTAGCCGTCGTGGAGTGTAAAACCGATCCAAACGGGAACCTACTGTTTTGTTGTTGTTGAGCCAAGTGAATTGTCTCACATTCGGATGCATTTTTTGCCAGATATCAACCAAATCAAAATCATGTTTGAGGTTTCTCAGTTCTTCTCTGCCTCCCAAATTACTTTCTGTCGATCCGTTCTTGTCACGTTCTGATTCTACACAATTAAAATCACCTCCTAAAATAACTTCGGCTCCCGGGTAGAAATATTTATGTAAGTCTGTGAAAAATTCTTTCCTTGTTGTGATATCGTTGGGAGCATAGATACAAACTAAATTAAGTTTAACATTTCCAGATTTAGCCAAAAGGCTCATAACTCTACCGTCTGTATCATGTTGATATTCGATCACTTGTAAGGGGCAAGTTTTCTTTAAAATTATTCCGACACCGGCACTTTTCTCTGTGCCGAAACTCAATAACATTGGCCGTTCCAATCCTTTTCAAATTGATAAGCTTTCTTTTTACGGTCTATATGAGTCTCCTGTAAAAACAAAATATCGCTAGGAAAATTAGCTAAGCATATTATTGCATTTTCTCGTTTCTGTTTCCCTCCTATACCCCTAACATTGATCGTAGTCACAGACGGCAGAGAAATGTCGGACTGGAATTAAACTAAGATGTAATGGTCTTACTACTACCTTGAATTCTTAGGCTTCGATTTTAGCTCGTTCGAGGAGCCTTCCGAATCGTGTGTTCTTTTACCGGCTGCTAAATCTATTTCCATTGTAGTAGTAGAGTTTGTCGTGGGTCTCCGTGTTCGGCTTCGACTGCGATTTCCGGTGGTAACTGGCTCAGGGCGGGATGGTTTTCTAAAGGCGCCCGCTAGGAAAGTGGCTGGTGTTATTGGAGCTGTAGGGCGTTGTATTCTGTTCCGTTTTTCCACGACCGTCCAACTGGCCTGCAGTTGTTGGCTAGGGGGGATGACATTATCTGAGTTGGAGTCTGAGTCGCCATTTTTCGTCGGAGTTTGTGTGTTGGTCGGTGGAGCTGCCTGTGAGTTTTCTTTCGGTTCGGTCGGTGTTGTTTCTGTTGTTTCTTCGGTCGTGTTCTCGGTCTCTGTGGTTTCGTCGCTGGATTCTAAATCGGTCATTTCTGTTTCTGTGTTCTCTTTCTCTTTCTCTTCTTGAAGTTCGGTTGCCCTGTTATCTTGTGTTGTTTCTCTCTCTATTTCTTCCTCGCTATCAGGATTTTCCCAGCCGGAGAGTGCTGGATTTTCTCTCTGGTCAGGGGCCGGGCGCCGTTTAAAGGCTGGAAAACGAACCATGTCAGCCCAGGACGCTTTGCAGTCTCGTGCCAGATGACTCATGTTGCCGCACAGTTTACACGAAAGACCGTGAGGGCAGTCTTTGCTTCTGTGGCCAATCTCTCTGCAATTGTAGCACACCTGGACGCTACATTCACCAGCCAGGTGTCCGGCGGCTCCACATTTACGGCAGGTCTTGATTTGCCCGTCATAGAAAATCACTACCTGGTGGTCCCCCACGAAAAGATAGGAGGGAAGAGGGCGTACTACTTCCATTCTTACTGTGCGAGTGCCAGTCTCGATCGTTGTGCCACTGTAGCGGTCTCGTCGGAGTCCATATACTCGGCCGTATGGGTTTAGTATCGCGAGGATAGTCGCATCCGGTACTTCGTACGGGGTGTACAGAAGTTTTACATAACGGGTTGATCCAGAGACGGTCTTGGTTGCATACGGGACGTCATTTACTTTCAAAACGTTCTTGGCCATGAATCTGTCTCGTGTGTCCGGGTCATGGAAGCTGATCATCATATCGCCATTCTGCTCACGTTGTACACATTTGATTTCATCCTGTTTGAAGCCAAAATCATATAGTGATTCGTACACTTCTTTCCCTACTGGGCGAATTCCAGGCGCACTTCCAGTACTAATCTGGGCCGTAGTCGGCCTTCTAAGTGTGCTTTGCATGACTGAAACTGAAATACAGCTCACACAAAAAAACACGGTGTCGCTTTCACCACACTGACGATTGCGAGATCGGCCGTCAAACCGTAGAGTTTCGGGACAAACGGGATCCCCGATACGGGGCCGAGTCCCTAAGAAAAACACAAGTTACAAAGAGAGGAAAGTTGACTAAGACGATCTTAGCCAAAAGGCCGAAAAGCGATGCCCTTCCTTCTCCAAAATTGGGGACGCCGTCGCCAAAAGGCGCACTGGCCATGTGGGAGCTAGAGCACAAAACAACGACAAATCTGCGTGTGCACTATACTATGGCACGGTACGGCAATCGAGCAAGGCCGTGCGGCAAGCACTAGTGATGCACTGTCAGTCAGTGCTGCCTGACAACCACGTTTTTGACACGTTTTCCAACTTGCCCAACTCTCCCCCGAATGCCCCGAAATGTCCCGAAGCCAACGCAACCATTCTACGAAGCTCCCCTATAAAATAGATTCTAGTGACCTCCAACTTCTGTCTACGGCCATACCATCGGGAAAGCACCGGTTCTCGTCCGATCACCGAAGTTAAGCCCGATCGGGCTAGGTTAGTACTTGGATGGGTGACCGCCTGGGAATACCTAGTGCTGTAGGCATTTCATTTTTGCTCTGCTTGCTGCTGCTTGCTGCTTGCTTTCGGCGTCTTCGCTTCTATCCCCCCCTCCCCGCTATTTGGGGGGCGCTACTACTTTTTTTTTTAATCTAGAAAAAGAAAACCAATAAACAGCGTTTCAGAACGAGGCCCGATCGAACAAGCGATAACGATTCACTCATTACAACACAGTAGTTTCCTCTGCATGCACGACGCTCTGACACTAATTGGCTTGTGTGGAGCAGAGTGTTCGCTGTGTTGCTCTGTTCCTGTGTGAAAAGCATGCTGTCGGGGAGAGAATAAAATATGTTAGTCAGTACGAAAGCATGATGTACTGGACGAACAACGCGATACACATTGTGCGTCCTACTCAGGAGTGCGTGTGTGACAACCAGCGTTGAGCCGTGAATTGGTTAAACGATTCTGTTTGTAGTCGACATCGTTCTAACTACTCTCGCTAGTTCGTGCGTAGTAGTAGTCTAGCCACGTCAAGCACGAGCGAGTCATTCTAGTATTCTAGGCATTCTTAGTACTACATTCGTATTGTTGTACTACGATCGTATTATTCACTAACGCGCACTAGAAAAGACAAGAGAATTGGATACAAGTTGGTTGTTCGGGGACGAGCGCGAACGCAGGTCCCCACTACCAGAAATTATACGCTCGAGTTACCCACATTTGGGGTAATCGCAGGGGTCAACCCAATCGAAGTGCAATGAAAGGGCCTCGCCCTGAGAGGACTGCCTTCATGATCACGGTGTTTCTGGCAGCTAGGCTAAGATGCCTGGCTTAACTTTATTTCTTAATCAACTATTCATTTAGTTTACATTTGTATTGGAGGTCTTATTGTTCTTTGATTTGTTGTTCTGAGTTATTTCACAATCAAACGTGAATCACAAGTTTGTTATTATTCTCGATATGACATAGGAGTCCATTGTGGGCCCATACAAAGTTATCTAGTGGTCGGTTGTACGTCACTTGGACGTAGTAATCTCTTCTTATAAACATGACAACATTGCCTTTAAAGTACTGGACAATGTCTGTTACGGGATTTTCATCTTTGTGGAAAATCATATTTCTATATCGCCAGATTGTGTACTTGGCTGTGTCGATTAAATACTTAATCACGATCGAAGTGCTGCTTTTATCCGGTTGGAACGTAATAATGGTTGCATAGCTTAAAGAATCATTAGAGCCTAGCCTACGATGCATATTTTCCACCTCCGCCCACACTTTCTTAGCGGTGGGGCAGTGGTAGAAGATATGCATCGTATTTTCCACTGCTCTATTATTGCAAGATTTACAGGTCACATCCTGGATCAATCGCCATTTTGTTAATTTTACCGCTGTAGGCAGCCCGGAGTGGATAATTTTCCAATCCAGGTCTGCTATCTTATTTTCTAGATTATTAACATATAGCTTTTTCCAAAACGACTGCAGATTGGTGTTTTGCCATGTCATTTTCGGCGGCTGCAGAGTGGGCTGTAAAAGCCACTGGTAAGTATTCTTCGATTTAGCTTTTTCTATGGGTGTAAACACCCCGGTGGATTGATTCTTAAAACCGTACTCGAATTGGATATCTGAAAGGCCCGGCTGAGCTGTTTCGATCCGCCTCCGCCAGGCACTCGGCAGGGCGTTAAATACCGTTTTCAACTCCCTGTCGAGCTTATCTGCCGGCGGGGCTGAGCGGAACAGCTCTCGAACCGCATCTTTAGGTAAACGGCCCGGGATAAACTCATAGCAAATGTCTTTCACAAAAATAATATTGCTCTTAATCCATTCACTTAGGTGCAAAGGCTTGCCTGTGTTTACTGACTTAATTATTGGGTTGTCAAAGAGCGGCGCTAACAAGATTTGATCAATAGACCATGTCTTGTGGTCACGCTTTGTGCCACCCCCTAGTAGCTTCCAATTACAAAGAATTTCTTTGTAAAAGGGGTTCAGTAGTGACAATCTCGAATTAACTAAGTCTAAATCAAAAATTCGTATTCCTAGGTTAGCGCCTGCGTATTTTCCCAGGAAGTGGAAAGCCAGGGGTTTCCACTTGCTGGGGGAATCGCTAAATAAAAACTTAATCCACTTCATATGAAATGCTTGACATTTCATTTTAAGATCTAGTACTCCCTGTCCTCCATGGGCGGGTGGAGTTCTGCACGTAACCTTTTTTACTGGGAAGGATTTAGAGCCCCAGAAGAACTTCCAAATCGCCTCTTCTGCAATGCCACAAATCCACGGTGGGATTGTTAAAACATTCGCGGTGAACCACAGCGTGGAGGCTGCTAATTGGTTTATCACGCAAACTTAAATCACGTTTCTCCCATGATTTCAAAATTTTACAGAATTTCTCTAATTTTGGCTCCCAATTGTCTCTGCTCGTATCTATATTTCCCACATATAATCCTAGCATTTTTACTTTTGTATTTGTCCACTTAATGTGTGGCCCTACATTCATTTGTGTTCGGCTTTTAAGTGAACCCGATAGTAGACCTTCGCATTTGCTTGGGTTTACATGTATCTTTGCGCCGGAAGCGCGTTCATATATTGATAGGAGCTCAAAGCATCGCTGTACTGATTTCTCTCCGGAAAGCGTCAGAGTTGTGTCATCCGCATATTGCGAAATGACAGAAGTTTCCGGTGATTTCGGGAGAGAAATTCCTTCTATATCTTTATCACTCCGAATAAAACACGCGAATGTCTCTGCAATGAGTACGTAGAGAAGGGCGCTTAAACTGCAACCTTGTCTAACCCCTCTTGTAAGTGTGAAAGGGTCAGAAATATGGCCGTTTACTTTAATACAACTAGATATATTCGTGTATAGGATTCTGACCCATCTTATAAAGGAGGGGCCAAATCCGAAAGCTTCTAGTGTTCGAAATAAAAAATCCCAATTTACTCTGTCAACCGCTTTCATTTGATCAATTGAAACAAAAACTGCAGGAAGGTTCTCTTCGTTGCAGTATAAAATCAAATCTTTTATTAACATCAAATTCTGTGATGTTGTTCTCCCTTTAACGCAGCACGTTTGATCCGTGCTAATTATTTCGTCTAAGACGTGGACGAGTCTTAAACTTAAAACCTTTGTGGTGATTTTGTAGTCAAGATTTAGTAAACTTATAGGTCTCCAATTCGCGATTTCTAAGCGATCGCCCTTTTTAAAGAGGGTACTTATTAGAGCTAACCTTTGCGTCTCGGTTAGCTCACCTAGATCATAGCACATGTTGATTACGTCTAGAAAATCTTCGCTAATTGTTCCCCAAAAGTGTTGGTAGAATTCTGCCGGTAAGCCATCAGTGCCGGGCGATTTGTTTTTAGCAAACTGCCCTAGCGCTGTTTTACATTCTTGTATTGTGATCTTTCCCTCACAAAGCTCTCTTGATTCTGCGGATAATTTCCGTTCTAGTTTATCTAGGATTAGATCTTGTTGTTCTGTGTCTATTGGTTCTGTGCTGTACAAGTCTTTATAAAACCGTACATGTTCGTCTAGAATCTCCTGTATATCTGTCACTATTGTGCCGTCTGTTTTTTTAATCGCTCTAATTAGTCTCTGCTGTGCTCGAGTTTTCTCGAGATTAGCAAAATATCTAGTGCATTTCTCGCCTTCTTCGCACCATTGTGCGCGTGACCTAATTATGTGCCCTTGCGTTTCATATATTTCTATTTCTCGTAATTTAGCTTTCAATTCTACAAATCGTTTAATATCGCCATCACTATTACGGTTTTCTAGTTTTTTTCATAGTATTCCGTAATTGTTTCTCTAATTTCTGTTTATATTGTCTTTTGCGTGTTGCCTTTTGCTTTGAATATTCTATGGAAATCTTTTTGATTTTGCCTTTTCCGGCTTCCCACCACTCGAGTAAAGTGGGGTAGTCGGTTTTTAGCTGTTGCCAGCTTTTCCAAAACTCAACAATTTTATCGTTAAAGCATTTATCTCGCAGGAGGGAGGTGTTCAATTTCCAGACGCCCCGTCCTCGCCTAACATTTCCGGTTGTAATGACCGCGTTCACTAAGTTATGGTCGCTCGCAAGCGGGAAAGCTTCTATATCGGCACTTAAAACATGATTTGTTTTATCACTGTCTAAGTAAAAGCGGTCTATGCGGCTTCGAGCCCCGTTAGAGGACAGAAATGTAAACCCCTTTGTTTCGGGTTTGAAAAGTCTATAAATATCTACTAGTTGCAATTTCGCAGTTATTGTTTTTAGTTTCTTATAAGTGTAGTCTTTATAGTTCCTAACGGTGTCTGTATCTAGTTCCGTGTCAGTTATGCAATTGAAATCTCCACCTACTACGTTGATACTGTTGCCATTTGTATCTATAAATTGTTCGAGATTTTCGAAAAATTCTTTCCGTTTTTTAACGTTTGTTCCTCCCGAGGGTGCGTATACATTGACAAGGTTGAATTCTTGTCCGTGTATAACTGCCTTAACATGTAAGATTCGACCACAATCATCGGTTTTAACTTGTTGTATATCTACGTCTAGGGAGTGATGGAATAGGATCCCTACACCCGCTTCTCCACTGGAATACATGTTGAAAGCACATTTCCCTCCCCAATCGGAGGTCCATGTATCATTATCAATATCTTCCCCAAAAATTTCTTGTAAGAAAATTACGTCAAATTTTCGGAGTGAATTGAAGGTCGCGAGCCTCTTAGTTCTATCGCGCAAACTACGGATGTTAATAGAAGCTAATTTAATGGTTGACATGAATTAGTTAAATGAAAATTAAGAGTTATTTTACCTGTAGTGGTTGTAGCATGTCTATACGGCTAATGATCCGGAGATGTGTTTGGTTAACAATAAATTATCACTACCTTAAGCTTTTTTGTGTCCTTTCTGTTTTCGATTTTTCTTTTTGTTGGGCGAGTCGGGTGTCTTTCCATCTTTGCTGAATGGTCTTTTTGTGCTGGCTGATTCGGCGTCCATATCACTTTCGTCTTCTGAAGTTTCGAAAGGAGCGTCTGTAGTTGTTTCTTTGTCGTCTGCGGTTGGCGTGGGTTCTGTCTCGTTTTTTTTGTGGTCTGTCTCGGTTTTTTTTTGTTCTGGCTCTTTCGCTTTTTCCTTCTCTTTCTCCTTCACCTTCTCTTTCTCCTTCTCTTTCTCTTTCTCTTTCTCTTTCTCCTTCTCTTTCTCCTTCTCTTTTTCCCCGAAGACAAAGGGTTCTCCGTCTTTGGGTTTGCCCCAGAAATCGGTCCCTGCTGTCCAGTCGCTAGGGATGGTGTTTTTTTGCTGGCTGGCGGTGTCTTTTGTTGGCGGTAGTTTTACACTGAGGGAGTCTCGCGTTTCTTCGCTCTTGTTCTCAGGGGTTTTGTCTTTGTTTCCTATTTCTTGTATTTGCTTGGCTTTCTTGAGCTCTTTCGCCTCTCTCACCGGGCAGTCACGGCTATAGTGCCTTTCTCCTCCACAGTAACCGCAAGTCGGGATCTGTCCCTTGTGGGTTACTCGGCATCGATACGATCCTATTCTTATAAAGGACGGAATACTCTTCAAAATTTCCATGTGGACGATTCTCACTCCGGTTTCGATATTCGTTCCTTCGTATAATTGTCGTTTAACTTCCACGACCTTTCCGTACGCTTCCATCGCTGATCCTATCGGTCCTGAGGCCATTTCGGAGGGCATGTAGTACATGTACACGTAAGTCATCTGGTAGCCTAGAGGCCAGGGGAAAATCTTTGCGTCTTTATATCGTAGTCCGTCTTGGAGTAGCGAGGGGATAAGCTGTTCATTTCGTAGGGTTAAGTCAAGGTTGTTTCCTGGAAGTTCTTGGACACATTTCACAGAATCTATCGGCAGTTGTTTGCAAATCTCTTGGATAAACTTCGGCACTTCGGGGGATTCTGAAAAGTGGAATCTTACTGAGGTTCTCCTTTGGAGCGCTAAATCCTTTGTTGATGCTGCGTTTACGTTCATTCTCTCATTGCTCGGTGGCCTAAAACTAGATGCTACTGCGGCATAAGTTGCCATTCTTATTCTAGAAACCAATTCCTACAATTGTAGGGACTTTCGAAGCAAGAAAGGTTCTCGCTAGGAGGCTAAAAGGAATTTTTTTACGGAGCGGTCCGAAATGACACAGTTGCCTCCCGCGTCAGGTAAGTATGACTTGCCTAACGTACGGTAAAATTACCTCGCATCCGTGACGGTCGTATTCCATGTGGGAGCGCGACGACGACGACCCGTCCGTGCCTCTCCCCCTTCCGTGCCACATACTTGTACCATCCTGTACGTTATTTGTAAAGGAAAACGATTTGTTCGTCCAGTTAATAGGGATGTTGGGTTCTTCCCAAAGGGAAGGGGGCCATACTCGGAGGTAGTGCAATACCGAGACGACCCGTGGCTGGGACGAGGCAAGCCTCTTTTCCACAGCCTAATTCCAAAAATCAGTTTAATATATGAGCTACTCAATGAGCAGCGTATCAGATATTAAGCTGATAAGAACAGATTTTTTTTTGTTTTAATACCAGCGTATACCTCGCTGGAGGATTATTTAAACGTTCAACTCTTTACATTTCTTCAGTTCGCTCTAACTACGTCTAGCGAGTGAAACTTTACATTTTTCCAGATCTTTTTACACAAGTCATCCTATACTATCGGAGACTGATCTAATGACGCCGTTTACAACGCTTTTACGGTTGTAGTGTGAGATTCGCAAGACATTTCACTCGCGTACCAACCCCTCCGGAAAGGCCGGCACGAAAGTTAAAATGTCCGGCGAAGCTCTTATCTCAACGGTTATTCAGCATTTCTTTTAAAATTAAACCTCGGTATTCCTCTTTTTTTCTAATAATCGACTGTCCAGTGTTCTAAAATCTTTTTCGAAGTCAAAATCAGGTCAAATCCGTGTCTAATCCACTTTTTCCAGTCTCTGTCCATACTTAAACCGCGCCGATGACGTCATCAGCGACGTTTTGCGACGTTTTACTCAAACGCCCATTTTGATTCCGTAAACATTTTTCTGCCTTATTTTATCGATAATGTTTTTCCTCTTGTCCAGTTCTATCTATCTGTACAGTTTTTTCCAACTTTCAATCAAAAAAAAAAAGTTCTCCATTTTCTGTAACTTTGTGTTCGTACAAGTCCCACATTGGTCCACGAAACTGCCCAATTGTCCATTTTTAAGCCTTTAACTGTTTGTTTTTTCATTATTTTTTCCATACGGTTTTTCTTCTTGTTCAGTTCTATCTGTTTATCTAGTTTATTCCAAAATCTAAGCCAAAAATTTTTTTTCCATTTTTCGTACGCTCGTGTTCGTTCCAGTTCGATATCCAGTTTCTGTTAACGATATTCTACGGTTTTCCAGTTTATTTTCAGACGGTTCCTTTAGACAGTTCATTCCAGTACGATATTTCCTTACACGGTTTTCCAGTTTCTGTTTTCTAACGATATTCCTTTGGACGGTCCAGTTTCTGCTTACGAATTTCTACGATATTCCAGTTTCTGTTTACGCTTTTTCTCCACACGACATACTTTCAATACGATATTTCGGTTTCCATTTCTTGAGACGAATTTCCTTTGGACGGTCCAGTTTCTGTTTACAATTTTCTACATACGATACTCCAGTTTCTGTTTACGTTTTTTCTCCAATACGATATTTCGGTTTCCATTTCTTGAGACGAATTTCCTTTGGACGGTCCAGTTTCTGTTTACAATTTTCTACATACTATACTCCAGTTTCTGTTTACGCTTTTTCTCCACACTTTCAATACGATATTTCGGTTTCCATTTCTTGAGACGAATTTCCTTTGGACAGTCCAGTTTCTGTTTACTTTCAGTACGATCTTTCAGACGATATTCCATTTACCACACGATCTCCAGTATCCAACTCTCACAGGGGGAAATAGCCAAAGGCTGCTTTACGAGAGGAAGGTTGTACGACGGCGAAAGTCCTGCCACGACAATCGGTGAGAACCCGTAGCACTTCCAAAGTCCCCTCGGCTCGCTCTCAAAGAGACATACCAACGAGTCGTGCCACATGTTAACTTCACTTTGACGTCGCTTGAGCGCCAACAGATGCTTTGCGAGATAGGTAGCATTAACCTTGAGAAGAACCTGACTAGCAAAGAGTCAGGCCCTTTAAGAACAACACAAGTTACAAAGAAAGGAATGGCTAAGATACAAGTGCTCTCGCACTTGATCTTAGCCAAAAGGCCGAGAAGCGATGCCCTTCCTTCTCGAAAATTGGGGACGCCGTCGCCAAAAGGCGCACTGGCCATGTGGGAGCTAGCCTGCGTGCAGACGTTCTCTTCGGGAAAGAGACGTCTGCGAAACGCCGTTGATAATCGTGTTCTGGTCACGTGTTTCTTCACCAGTATTTGAGGACCGCGCGCTGATTGGCTGTTGACGGAGGATTGTCATAAAGTCATATATGATTGGCTAATAACTTCCGAGATGACCCCATGTTTACTTTTCGAAAGTGGTTATTATTTACATAAACGTCTAGTTGTGTTTTATGTTTTGCCAGGAGTCCATTTTTTTGTAGTGTTCTCCTAGTTTTGCTGATATTGTGAAACATAATGGCAAGAATCTAGTATAAAATTAGAGCTTTCTCCTCTTAGCTTCGAAGTTCACTTAAATTCGCCATATATTTGTAAACACTGGGTCTTGAAGTTGAAGAAAAGGCGAGATGTGAAATATAATCTTCGAAGGCAGATCTTTACGAGAGTTATCATTCGAAAGCCACAAACGCAGGTCTGGTCGTAAAGAAAAGGGACAGTACATGTGCTAGAGAATTGTTTGAGTCAGACTGACTCCAGCTCTGCCCCGAAACGAACTGCTCTAGATGGAAATGCGATCGAGCCGACGTACTTCCCTCGTAGAAGGTTGCCGACCACAAGAATATAAACTCCTGCAGCGAGAAAATCAAATAAATGTACGTACCTCCATGATATTCCACTTTCTCACATTTGCTCGTCCGTGTTACCAATTCTGGATGATTCAGTTGTCGTAGGTGAAAATATTAAACCAAACAAAACACAGAAGACAGTCGTCCAAGTCAAGCCGGTCGAATGGCCGAGCAAAACAAATGTTATAACACGAATGCCTTGAAATTTTGGGGAAGATGTAACAGTTGTTTCGTGGAACTTATAGCCAGATTGTATGGAAGAATACAGTTTTGAGAGAAAATGTCCAGCAACTCTTTCTCAAAGCAGTAGACCGAGAATGTTGTGTTCGCTAAAATCGCCTGGGAAAAATAATTACGAATTTTAATTATGATAATTTATGACCAGAACACGATTATCAACGGCGTTTCGCAGACGTCTCTTTCCCGAAGAGAACGTCTGCACGCAGGCTATGTGGGAGCTAGAGCACAAAACAACGACAAATCTGCGTGTGCACTATACTATGGCACGGTACGGCAATCGAGAGTGATGCACTGTCAGTCAGTGCTGCCTGACAACCACGTTTTTGACACGTTTTCCAACTTGCCCAACTCTCCCCCGAATGCCCCGAAATGTCCCGAAGCCAACGCAACCATTCTACGAAGCTCCCCTATAAAATAGATTCTAGTGACCTCCAACTTCTGTCTACGGCCATACCATCGGGAAAGCACCGGTTCTCGTCCGATCACCGAAGTTAAGCCCGATCGGGCTAGGTTAGTACTTGGATGGGTGACCGCCTGGGAATACCTCGTGCTGTAGGCATTTCATTTTTGCTCTGCTTGCTGCTTGCTTTCGGCGTCTTCGCTTCTATCCCCCCCTCCCCGCTATTTGGGGGGCGCTACTACTTTTTTTTTTAATCTAGAAAAAGAAAACCAATAAACAGCGTTTCAGAACGAGGCCCGATCGAACAAGCGATAACGATTCACTCATTACAACACTCACGTCATGATAGCGCAGTAGTTTCCTCTGCATGCACGACGCTCTGACACTAATCGGCTTGTGTGGAGCAGAGTGTTCGCTGTGTTGCTCTGTTCCTGTGTGAAAAGCATGCTGTCGGGGAGAGAATAAAATATGTTAGTCAGTACGAAAGCATGATGTACTGGACGAACAACGCGATACACATTGTGCGTCCTCCTCAGGAGTGCGTGTGTGACAACCAGCGTTGAGCCGTGAATTGGTTAAACGATTCTGTTTGTAGTCGACATCGTTCTAACTACTCTCGCTAGTTCGTGCGTAGTAGTAGTCTAGCCACGTCAAGCACGAGCGAGTCATTCTAGTATTCTAGGCATTCTTAGTACTACATTCGTATTGTTGTACTACGATCGTATTATTCACTAACGCGCACTAGAAAAGACAAGAGAATTGGATACAAGTTGGTTGTTCGGGGACGAGCGCGAACGCAGGTCCCCACTACCAGAAATTATACGCTCGAGTTACCCACATTTGGGGTAATCGCAGGGGTCAACCCAATCGAAGTGCAATGAAAGGGCCTCGCCCTGAGAGGACTGCCTTCATGATCACGGTGTTTCTGGCAGCTAGGCTAAAATGCCTGGCTTCACTTTATTTCTAAATCAATTGTTAATCTAGTTTACACGTGTACTTGTAATCTGTTGTTGTCATCGATATGACATAGGAGTCCTTTGTAGGACCAGACAAAGTCATCTAGTGATTTATCGTAAACTCTATTTACATTGTAATCTCTTCTAATAAACATAATAATATAACCCTTGAACAATTGTACAATGTCGTTAACAGGATTATCATCGCCGTGAAAGATGGCGTTTCGGTAACGCCAAATGGTGTATTTACCAATATCAAGTAGGTACTTCACCAGAATAGATTTGGTGGTTTTGCGTGACTGATATGTCACTACCGTTGCATAACTAAGTGATTCCTTGTAACCTAGGCTACCAAGCATATTTTCCACCTCGGCCCACAGTTTCTTAGCCACAGGGCAGTGGTGGAAAATGTGCATGGTATTTTCGATCGCTCGAGTGTTGCATGATTTGCAGGTAATGTCCTGTATTAATTTCCATTTGCCTAATTTTACTGCGGTCGGCAAACCGGAGTGAATTATCTTCCAATCCAGGTCTGCAATTTTATTATCTAAACAATCTTTGTATAGTTTCTTCCAAAACAGTTTCAATTCTACTCCCTGCCACCTCGTTTTCGGTAGTGGTTGGGTTAAACTAAACAACTTATTATATATTACGTTCGATTTGACTTGATCGATTGCGTTAAAAACTCCAGTCGACTGATCACGAAAGCCATATGCGTGTTGTTTTTCTGACATTCCTGGTTGAGCCGCTCCTATCCGGCGTCGCCACTCGCTCGGCAGGGAGTTAAACACGCGTTTTAACTCGCGGTCGAAACGTTTCGTCGGCGGAGTCGGTTCGAAGAGCTCAAGCACAGCTTCTCTAGGCAAAAATCCCGGGATGAATTCATAGCAAATGTCTTTAACAAAAATCACATGGCTTTTTATCCACTCGCTCAAGTGGAGAGGTCTCCCCGAATCTAATGCTTTAATGACAGGGTTGTCAAAAAGCGGGGCCGACAAGATCTGATCAATAGACCAGAGCTTGTGGTCACGCTTCGTACAACCGCCTAATAGTTTCCAATTACTGAATAATTCCCTGTAGAAGGGGTCTAGGAGTTGTAATCGGTGTTTTACGAAGAGCAAATCGAAAATTCCTATCCCTAAATTCGCTCCGGCGTATTTTCCTAGGAAGTGGAAAGCCAAGGGTTTCCACTTACTAGGGGTATCGCTTAGTAATATCTTCAACCATTTCATGTGTAGTGCTTGGCACTTTAACTTTATATCCACCACTCCCTGTCCTCCTAGTGAGGCTGGAGTTCTACATGTTTGTTTCTTGACGGGGAAAGATTTCGATCCCCAGAAGAACCGCCATATGGCTTCTTCAGCGAGACTACAAATCCACGGAGGGATTGTCAAAACATTGGCGACGAACCACAGTGTCGATGCCGCTAATTGGTTTATCACGCAAACTTTGCCTTTAAAGCTTAGATCACGTCTTTCCCATGATTTCAGGATTTTACAAAACTTCTCTATCTTGGGGTCCCAATTGTCCCGACTGGTATCTACGTTACCTAAGAATAGGCCTAGCATTTTAACTTTTGTGTTACTCCATTTAATTTTGGGGCCTACTAGTAAATGTGTTCGGTTTCTAAGAGATCCTACCAGGAGCCCTTCGCATTTAGTCTGGTTTATCTTCGCGCCGGAAGCGCTTTCATAAACTGATAACAGTTCAAAACAACGTGCGACTGATTTCTCTCCCGAAAGCGTCAGAGTCGTGTCGTCTGCGTATTGCGAGATCACCGAGACTTCCGACGACTTCGGGAGGGTAATACCAACAATATTTTCATCGCTTCGGACTAAGCAAGCGAACGTCTCGGCTATTAATACGTACAGTAACGCGCTTAAACTACATCCCTGTCTTACTCCCCTAGTGAGAGGAAAATTCTCTGACACGTGTCCGTTAACCTTAATACAGCTTGAAATATTTGTGTACAAAATTGTAACCCAATTTATAAATGACGGGCCGAATCCAAATGCCTCTAATGTCCTAAGGAGAAACTTCCAATTAACTCGATCAAAAGCTTTCATTTGGTCTATCGAGAGGAAAATTGAAGGGAGGTTTTCCTCGTTGCAGTATGAAATTAAATCTTTCATTAATAATAAGTTCTGAGAGATTGTTCTCCCCTTGACGCAACATGTTTGGTCAGGGCTAATAATTTCATCTAGTACGGCGACTAGCCGCAAACTCAAGATTTTCGTGACAATCTTATAATCTAAGTTCAACAAACTGATAGGACGCCAATTCGGTAATTCTAGTCTGTCTCCTTTCTTAAAGAGCGTGCTTATCAAGGCTAATCGCTGGGATTCGGTTAATTCCCCAAGGTCGTAACATGTATTGACCATTTCTACGAAATCTGCTCCAAGTGTATTCCAAAAGTGCTGATAGAATTCTATCGGTAGTCCATCTGTTCCGGGCGATTTATTTTTTGCCAGCCGCCCTATTGCTTGTTTGCATTCCGCTAGGGTAATTTTACCCTCGCACTGTTCTCTCGATTCATCACTTAACTTTCGCTCTAATTTATTTAGAATATAATCTTGTTTGTCTGTCTCGACTGGCTCTTCAGTGTATAGTTCTTGGTAAAATCTCACATGTTCCCCTAGTATATCGTGTATGTTTGTAACTATCGTTCCGTCTGGTTTTTTAACCGCTCTGATTAATTTTTGTCGGGCGTGTGATTTCTCTAGATTGGCAAAGTATGCCGTACATTTTTCGCCTTCCTCGCGCCATTGTGCTCGTGAACGAATGATTTTCCCTTGGGTGTCGTCTAGTGCTATATCTCTTAATTTACCTTTTAAATCGGAAAAGCGTTTAATATCACCGTCGCTGTTGCGACTTTCTATTTTCTTCATCGTGTTTCGCAATTGTTTCTCTAATTTTCTCTTATATTGTTTCTTTCTTACGGCTTTCCGCTTTGAAACTTCGATCGATATGTTTCTGAGCTTAGTTTTCCCAGTGTCCCACCACTCTAATAGTGATCGAAATAACTTTTTCGATTTTTGCCACTGTGTCCAAAATTGTACAATCTGGTCATGGTATGTTTGGTCGTTTAGGAGAGATGTGTTCAATTTCCACACACCCTTTCCGCGGTAGACATTTCCGATTGCTAAGGTCACAGTAATCATATTGTGGTCTTTCGCAAGCGGAAATGTCTCAATTTCTGTGTACAAAACATGATTGTCTCGGTCGTTATCTATGTAAAACCTATCGATTCGGCTGCGCGAGCCATTCGATGACAAAAAGGTAAAGCCCTTACCCACAGGGTGAAATAAGCGGTAAATGTCGATTAGCTTTAGCTTGGAGGTCACGGATTTTAGTTTCTTGTACGTATAGTCTTTGTATTGTCTCGGGGTGTCTGTGTCTAAATCCATGTCGGTAATACAATTGAAATCTCCCCCGATAATGTTGATATAAGACTCGTTAGTTTCGCAATACGTTTCTAAATTTTCAAAAAACTCCTTTCTTTGGCGAATATGCGTTCCGCCGGAGGGGGCATATATATTAACTAGGTTTAAAGCTTGGTCCTGATACATTGCTTTGACATTTAAAACCCTCCCGCTGTCATCGATGGTCGTTTGTTGTATCTCTATGTCTAGGTTGCGGTTAAAAAGGATTCCGACTCCCGCTTCCCGTGTCGAGTACATATTGAAAATACATTCCCCTCCCCAATCTTCTTTCCACCGCCCGATATCATTTGTTGTTCCAAAAATCTCCTGAGTAAATATAATATCATAGCGTGATAAGGAATTAAAAAAGGCTAATCGTTTGGTTCGGTCTCTTAAACCTCTGATGTTAATAGAGGCTAATTTTAGAGTGGCGTTACGGTATATAAATGTTCATTGTTTGTACTTAGCTCTTGTTTTTTTTTTGTTCTTTCTGTCCTTTTTCTTCTTAAGCGTTGGTGAGCTGGAAGGGGACGCTTCAAAAGGTTGCTTTGGGGGTTCTGCTTCCGTAGCCTGGAAAAGGCTGCGCTTTATTCCCTTGACGGGGTCTACAGCCATTTCAGTTTCTTTGGCGTCGTCATTTTCATCTTCGTCCTCTGATTCCTCACTACTACTCTCCTCCTGTTCTTTTTCTGTGACCACCTCGGTAGTTAGTGCGGTGGTGTTCTCTTTCTCCATAGCCTTTGCGCTCGCTCCTGTAGAGGTACTTTTCTCTTCGATAACCACGACGGTTATTTCCGGCTCAACAACTTCTCGCGCTTCTTCTGGTTTTTCTGCGGGTTTCTCGGCGGGTTTCTCGGCGGGTGGCGAAGGGTTTTTCTCGGGTATCTTTACCTGTGTTTTTTTCGAGGCGTTTCGGACAATCGCGGCTGAAATGTCGTTCCCCTCCGCAATAGCCGCACGTGGGGATCTGTCCCCGATGCCACACTTTACACCGATACGATCCGATCCTAAGGAAAGACGGGATGGCTTTTGTAATCTCCATTATTGCAATTCGTGTCCCGGTTTCGATGCTGGTTCCGTCGTATAACTGTCGTTTCACCTCGAGGACGTGGCCGTATTGCTCCAGCTTTAAATCTATGGGTGCTGAAGCCATCTCAGAGGGTAGGTGGTGGACGTATACATACGTGGTCTGAAATCCTAGTGGGCTCGGTATGAGTCGTTTACCTTTAAATCTTAGTCCCTCGTGAAGTACTGAGTTGACTAGGCTCTCGTTTCGGAGTGTCAGGTCCACGCAGTTCCCCGGCATCGTCTGGATACATTTTACTGCGTCCTTGGGTAGATCGTAACAAACAGCCTGAATGAATTCGACCTTATCTGGTAGCTCGTCGAAGTTAAAACGAAGCGAGGTTCTCCGTGGTAAATTTGCCGGTTCAGGTTCCTTAGCCATATTCATTTAGAATGTAAATCCCTGCTTCACTGCCTTACTAAAATCCATTCTAATCGCTTCCTAGAGCTTAAAAAACTTAGCAAAATTAATTATAAGATAATACTATTGCGAAAATGAACTCGCAAGGAGACCAAACTGCGAACAAAAACGGAGAGTCCGAAATGATCACAGTTGCCTCCCGCGTCAGGTAAGTTTTTTTTTTTATGTTTTACTCTAGGTCACCCAAAAGGTGCCGTAAGCAATAGGAGGGCCACCAGGCGCCAACAAGCTACGGAATCGAACCGTACCCCACTACACCGACAGACGATCACAAACGATCACCACGGACAATAACTACAGTGGAAACCAAACGTCACAAGAAAAACTACTGGACAATACAAGTCAGACTTGGCACAGGACTATTTTCACAATTAGTCAGGTTAGTTTTTTATTACAACAACAGCATGACACTTGCCAGCCGACAAATGCCAACTGCAAACACAAACAATTTACGATCGAGTCCACAAGGGACCCACCGCTACTTACCACATACTATTTTGCAGGACGATGGTACCTCCGTCAGGGGGAGCCGGGAAGGGAAGGGGCGTCACCGCAGCAGGAGGAGCAGGAGTGGCCTCTGCCTCGATAAGGTCTGCTTGAGTGGAGGCGAAACTCGCCCATTCATCATCCTCGTCTTCAGAGGAAAATATATCCTCCAATACGGGATCAGCTAGCACCGAGTGAGAAGGTACTAGAGGCGGGGGAGCATTATCGACCTCACTAGTCACAGTGGGAGTGGCAGGTATGGTGGGAGTGGCAGGTATGGTGACGGCTGGCACTTCCATAGGTACTGTTTGTACAACATGCACCTCAGTCTCAGTCTCAGTCACAGCCTCAGTCTCAGCCTCAGCAACAGTTTCATCGACTTCATTGTCGACTGGCGGTGGTACAGTGGTTATTTCTGGAGCCGGCTGGCGCTGAGGACACTTGGCTCGCAAGTGCCCTTTCTCCCCACAGGAGAAACACACGCCCTTCTTGGGGCACGCACGAGCCAAATGTCCATCTTTTCTGCAAATAGTGCAGACTGGCAGTTGTCCTCTGTGCCAGGTGGTGATGGGGAAGGACCTCAAACGGAGTCTTCGTGGCACAAATTGGTCCAGAACCATTTTCACAACTCTGGTGCCCGGCTCCATCGACGGGTACTTCTTATCTTTCTCGCGGGTGACGGACGTTACTTTCCCGTACCGGGACATGAGGGATTTGAGGTCCTCATCTGAGACTTCGTACGGCAGTCTATATACGTAGACTGCCGTCGACCAGTCGTCAGCAGACCGAATATTGGCCCATACATGGCCAATGGTGATGCCTTGTATCAGGAGTTGCTCCGCCGATTCCTGGTTGAAATGCGTCACACGCACTGTACGCCCACTCAGCTGAGTGCAGGCGATCTGGTCTGAGGGCACTACGGCATGCAGGTAGTCTTGAAAAACTTCCCTCGTAATCTTGGGTACCCCCTTCTCATTCACGTATAAGGAGGGGATGTGCACGATGACGGTCGTTGGGCGGCCAATCCTGGTCATCACCAGTTCATCTGTGGCATCTGCTCGGGCTGCTTCGGCAAACGTCCGGGTAGGCGAAGATGACGTCATCTCTGGGAAAACTCTATTCTCTGGTCTCGGCCGGAACATCCGCACCTAAACCTCGGAAAAGAGCGATACAAACCACATTGGACACATAAAATTCATTTCTGAATTCCCGCGTCAGGTAAGTATGACTTGCCTAACGCACGGTAAAATTACCTCGCGTCCGTGACGGTCGTATTCCATGTGGGAGCGCGACGACGACCCGTCCGTGCCTCTCCCCCTTCCGTGCCACATACTTGTACCACCCTGTACGTTATCTGTAAAGGAAAAGGATTTGTTCGTCCAGTTAATAGGGATGTTGGGTTCTTCCCAAAGGGAAGGGGGCCATACTCGGAGGTAGTGCAATACCGAGACGACCCGTGGCTGGGACGAGGCAAGCCTACTTTCCACAGCCTAATTCCAAAAAATCAGTTTAATATATGAGCTACTCAATGAGCAGCGTATCAGATATTAAGCTGATAAGAACATATTTTGTTTTGTTTTTCAATATCCGGGTAACTCGCGGCAGTTTATTTACATTAAATCCACCAACTTGTATTTACAGGACAGTTACGGAAACTGGAACGATACTTTCACAGTCCGGGTGAGCGGTTATTCTCGTTTGCTTTATCAATGTTCCCATATTGTTCATTGTTCTCATTGATCGTAGATCAAAGTTCATTGCGTGCTAGATCGAGAATAGATTTAAACGGAGGTTGTATCCCTCTTTATTGATTCACCTCGTGGGTGAAAACTTAAACATTTACTACTACTTTATCGTGCCGGACCGTGCACACAATGTCACGGTATTGCCACCTGAGCACAAACAGTTCCCTCGGTAGCGACTTAAAGTCTACATTAATCCTTGCTGTAATGTCAATAAGAACAGCGTTTCTAATGCCGTTGACATTGTCCACGCTGTTCCTAAACGTAGCCCTGTTACGGCTATGCCATAAATGGTAAACAATTGTTTTAATAACGTAACGTGCGAGACTCGCTGCCGATACACTGGTTGCATCGGGAAACTGATTCAATAGTACCAATTCCGGGGTTGGGATAAAACTCGGTATTAGTTTCCGTATAACTGGAAAAAAATTAACCCACACTTTCGTAGCTCTAGTACATAGAACGAAGCAATGATCGATTGTCTCCGTCCTGTTGCACACCGCACAATTTTGCGAGCTAACGTTGTACCCCCAGTCAGCGAGATTCTTTCGAACTTTTACACCTCTGTTAACCGCCAACCAAACTATATCCGATTTTTTGGCTTCCGTGAGCGGATCTCTTATGGCGGACCAAATGTCCTCCCATTTGTCGTCTTTTAGCCTATTTCGCCAGAAGTCTGTGGCTAATGGCTCTACATATTTCTCTGATACAATCTCCTTATACAAAGCTTTGGTTGTTCTTGCCGGGGGTAGAGTGATTTTCTTCACCCCCTCCAGAAACAAATCATAATATGCTGTGGCCGACATAGCATTCGGTATCAAATTTGATCTTAAACCTCGCCAGACTGGGTGAAGTGCAGCCACTCGCCTACCGATGAAGTACTTTGCCATGAAATGCCACTTAATATTCCCGCCCGTGAATGCTTCATTGACGTTCTTGATTCTTAAAGCCTTACATTTCGACTGGAAGTCTATTACACCTAGACCACCCATCAGGGGAGGCAAAATGCAAGACCGTCGTTTGACTGTTTCCATTCTACCGCCCCAAATAAACGGCCAGATTATTTTCTCATAAGCGAGAACTACCCACGACGGGACTGGGAGGACTCTAGCTAAATACCAAAATTTCGATGACCCGATCACGTTCACAATCAGTGCTTTCCCCGTGAAAGACAGGCTCCGTGATTTCCAGATATCTAGGGTTTTGCTAAATTTTGACAATTTCGGTTCCCAGTTCGATTTGTCCGCGTCTTCGCCAAAAACTATTCCTAAAATCGTCATCTTTGTCACGCATTTTAAACCATAGGCTTAAATGGGTTTGTGTTCCAAAGTCCCAGCCACATCGCTTCAGTCTTCTTATTGTTGAGCTTTGCTCCCGTTGCTTTTTCGTACGTGTTTACAACGCTCAACAGCTTGTCTAGCGACGACATATTTTTGTGATAAACCGTCATGTCGTCTGCATATTGTGATACTTTAAATTCTCCCCCCCCCCCCCCCCCCTGCTCCAGGGAGTAAAAAGCCATTGATCTCTTTATCATTTCTTATCTGGTTTCCTTAACACTTCGGCTACCAAAACGTACAACAGAGGTGACATAGGACACCCCTGTCGAATACCTTTTTCTAAGTTAAAGCGATCTGTGAGCCATCCATTGCACGAAATTGTGCTGTTGGCTCCGCGATACAAAACCTGTATCCATTTTCGAAATTCCGGCCCGAAACAGAAAGTCTCTAGGGTCTTTTCTAAAAAAATTCGATCAACTCGGTCAAAGGCTTTTTCTTGATCTAAATTAATTAGTATACCGGTCTCTTCGGTTTTCTCAATCAAATCCAAAATATCTCTGATCAGGTTAAAATTATCTGATATCTTTCTTCCCGGCACAGAGTACGTTTGGTCTATATCTATTACCTTTTATAGTACTTTTCTCAAGAGTTCTGATAAACATTTCGCTATGATTTTATAATCAATGTTTAGTAGCGAGATGGGTCGCCAATTCTTTAAATCTCTACGTTCATCTTTTTTGTACAACAGTCTTATAATGCTTTCTCCCATGCTAGTCGGCAAACATTCTAGAAACGAGCTTTCTTTCACGACTTCTAGAAATTCGTCTTCTAGTTTTTCCCAAAATTTTAAATAAAATTCGACTGGGAGTCCGTCTGATCCCGGTGTTTTCCCTTTAGCTAACTTCTTAAGGGCATTAGTGATTTCCCGTTTGGACATTAATCCCTCGCCTTTCTTACTCGATTCTTCATCTAATTTCTTATCTAACATCTCTAATAGAGTTTTCTGGGCTTCTTCGCTAGTCTCTTCTTTTGCGTAAAGTTTCGAGTAAAACCCGTGCAAAGTATTCAGAAATTCTTCGGTAGATTTGACCTCGTTTTTATCAAAACATGACCTTAAATGATTGTTATCTCTATGTCCTTTCTCTAAGTTGAAGAAATACCGGGTTGTTTTTTTCCCTTCTTCAATCCATTTGGATCGGCTTCTAATTTTAGCTCCCTCGTGTTTTTTTTTCGAGAGTACTTAACTGGCTTCTCAGGGTCAAAATGTCGCGGCTCGCTCTCGCGTCGCCTCTAGCTAGTCTAGTTTTAGCCTTTATCAGTTGCTTTGTTATTCTATTACGTTCGTATGTGGATTCTCTCTTTCTCCTTTTACTGAAATCAATAATTTTTTTCTTTACGTTCTCCTTTAGATAATCCCACCACATCCCTTGGGAACCAAAGTTGTCTTTTTCTGTTTTGATTTCCTCTATCATGTTTTCAATTTCGGTCACGTATTCATTTTCCTTTAATAGGGAGGTATTTAATTTCCAAATTCCCGGTCCTCCGGAAGCAAAGTTATTCAAATTCAGCCTTAGTGTCACATAATCGTGGTCAGAGAATGTACAGGGTTTGATTTCGCAGGAGCGAATCTGATCCTGTAGTAATCTAGGTATGTAAAACCGATCTAAACGCGAGCCAATTGTTTTATTACTATTGAGCCAAGTGAATTGGCTCGTGTTCGGGTGCAATTTCTGCCAAATGTCTATCAAATCAAAATCATTTCTAAGGTTCTTAAGTTGTTCTTTGCCACCCAGATTACTCTCTGTGGATCCGTTCTTGTCACGTACATTCTCTACACAGTTGAAATCGCCACCCAAGATAACTTCGGCTCCGGGATAAAAATATTTATGAACCTCAGACAAAAATTCTTTCCTAGCGGTAATATCATTGGGAGCATAAATCGAAACAAAATTAATTTTAACCCGGTCTGATTTAACTAACACACTCATTACTCTACCGTCTGTATCATGTTGATATTCGATCACTTGTAAGGGACAATTTTTCTTGAATACAATGCCTACTCCGGCGCTTTTTTCAGTGCCGAAACTCCAAAAACAACGGCCCTGCCACTCTTTCTCAAACGCATACGCTTTTTTCTGTCTGTCTATGTGTGTTTCCTGTAATAACAGGACATCACTCTGGCAATTGGCTAATCCCGTTAAGGCAATTTCTCGTTTATGTTTACTACCAATTCCCCTTACATTGATCGTTGAAACACACGGTAAAGTAATAGACGATCTGAATTATAATGTAGATAATAACAATTAACTACTTGGAACTCTTAGCCGCTGGTGTTTGCTCACCTGACGAACTGTCAGATTCGTGGTTTCTTTTCGTGGCAGAGGTATCGGTTTCCATGACGGTTGTCGAGTTGGTGGTTTCTTTTTTTTGCCCTGCTACGGCTTCGGTGGCTTGTAGGTTTGGGTTCTGGGTGTGTTAGTTTTCGTCTTGTGTTTATCATAAAGGTCTCCGAGGTAATTGGGGGCTTTGACCTGAAGGGCTTTCTACCATGATCGACCAATGTCCAGTTGGAAAAATCGGCTACAGACTTCTGGCTTTCTGGTGTGGGATTGGACCAATTAAATGTTGGTGTACCAAGCGTCTGCTCTTTCTCACTCGTTTCCGTTGTCATCTCTTCGGTATCGCCTGTTGCTTCGGTTTCGTCTGTTTTCTCGGTATCGGCTGGTTGTTGGTCTAGGGAACTATCCGGGGTTGCTGATTTGGCTGGAATTGCGGGTTGTTCAGTAGCTGGAGTATTAGGTTTCTCGACAGCCTTTTGTGTTTCCGGTTTTGTAGTAGCTGTTTCACCCTGTCCAATTAGTTCGTCATCTTCGATTTCGGCATCCGGAACCCTTCTTGGTCTTCTACGGAACTCTGGAAATCGGACTATCTGGGCCCAAGTGCCTTCACAGTCCCTGGCGATATGGTCTTCTTTACCGCACAGTTTACAGGTTAGACCATAAGGGCGTTCTCGGCTTTTGTGGCCAATTTCCCGGCAATTGTAGCACACTTCCACTCTGCAATCTTTAGCGATGTGGCCGGTTTCACCGCAGTTACGGCAGCTCTTGACTTGGCCTTCGTAGAAAATTATTATCAGGTGGTCGCCGACGTACAAGTAGGAGGGCAGGGATCTGCTCACCAGCATTCGTACCGTCCTCGTGCCTGTTTCTATCGCCATTCCTTGATACTTGTCACGGCGTATACCATATACATGGCCGTACGGCTTTAGGGTGTTTACCAGTATGTCGTCTGGGACTTCAAAAGGCGTATACATCAATTTCACGTATCGTGTGACTCCCTCGACGCTCTTTGTAAGGTAGGGAATCCCGTTGACTTGGAGTTGACCTCGTGACAGAAATCGTTCTTTCGTTTCCTCTGTGTTAAACGTAATAACACAATCACCATTTTGTTCTCGCTGTAAACACTTCACGTCTTCAACATCATAATCGTCTTCAAATAAACTTTCGAAAATTTCTCGGGGATTCGGTCGTTCTCCAAGAACCAGTCCGGTACTGATTCTTGCCGTACTCGGGCGCTTCAGCTTGTTGAACATGGCTTCGCAAAGTCGAAAACTACTTTACGAAATACCTGGCGTCGCTTACACCACACTGGCGATTGCGAGATCGGCCGCCAAACCGTAGAATTTCGGGACAAACGGGATCCCCGAAACGGGGCCGAGTCCCTAAGATACACACGAGTTACATAAGAGAGGAAAATATGGCCAAGATCCGATATAGCACGAGGGCTAACACACGGATCTTAGCCAAAAGGCCGAGCAGCGATGCCCTTCCTTCTCCAGAATGGGGGACGCCGTTGCCAAAAGGCGCACTGGCCATGTGGGAGCTAGAGCACAAAACAACGACAAATCTGCGTGTGCACTATACTATGGCAGGGTTTGCCCGTAGAGTTTCACTTCCCCTTGCGTATTCCAGGAACTTTTCTGGCCCCCTTTCAGTTTCAACAGATTCACCAGCACCGACGCTAAAGGTTTGCTGGAGCGGGGCACGCGTCGCAAAGCGCCCCTTTGGCTCTGGGTTAACACTTTTGCCGCCACGACCGTGAAGAGACTTTTGCCGCGACGCCGGACGTATTTTTGTAGTAAATCTTGAAACTGGTCGGCGCTTTCTGGTCTCTCTGGTGTCTCTAGGACCTGTGCCATCGCCGTTTGGTACTGACTGAGTACTTTGACCCCTTTGGTCGTGTCCACACGAAGCTGTTGTTCCAACCACCGCATGGACTCTTCCGGCACCAAGACCATACGCATAGGGTTCTTCCCCTCGGCCTCTTTCATCGCTTTTTTCGTTTGCCCGGGTGTCGTTGCACTTCCCATCGCGTCACTGAAATTCCTTCTGGGGTTGGGGGATGATGTGGTGTCCGCTTCCTTTTCCCTGTCTGGGAGTTCTTCTTCTGCTGCCGCGTCTTATACTTTCTTCGGATTTGCTTCGCCGCCCGGACGGTCCTGCTGACTTTTTAACCCGGCACGGTTTGCCTTTCTCTTTTTCGAAGTTGGGCTAAAAATAACTGCCACCTGGCCGGGTCAATACCCGCGGGCACCGGCAAGTTGCGGATTTTTTGGACGATAAGACCTAAGCAGCGTCCAGAGCTTTCTTGGCCCCGTAAGCCACGCCTCCACTGATGGCTCCGGCGGCGGCCGCTTTCGCAACAAAAACGGCTGCAGCAATGAGGGCGGCGGTAGTGAAAATGAAGCCCCCTCGCTGTCCCCTCGCCTTTTTAAGCTTGGCTTTCTGCAACGCCGTCGAGGAGGAGAGTAAAATATTTTTCTCACGGCCGGCGGCAGGGCTTTGTTGGCTATTTTTCACCTTGATGAGGGCAAAGGCTTTCTTCGCGCGGGCGCCTATCGGAAAAGTTCCACGCAAGGCGTTGTGCACCACTTCGCTGACGGCATTGATTTGAGTGTGACTCGCCGCCCGGATGAGTTTCTTTTTCTGGCCGAGATCCGCTTTGGCAAATTGTTGGATGAACCCCGCGTGACGTTGAAGCAAGGGAGAGGCCATCACCACAACTGAACGGTTTCCCTGGTGTTTGTCCAGGGACTTCTGGGGTCGTAAAGCACGTTGTCTCTTTCCTAGAAAAGGGGGATGGAAGGTTGTTCAGCCCCACGAAGCTCTTGGTCGCTCCCCCCTGGTTTACTCACTCTTTTTACCGTGGGGGTCTTCTTCTTGTTCTTAGTGCCTCCACGTTGCTCTCTTAGTTGCTTTCCTACGATATGCTTTTGTAGTTTGTAGTAGAGCTTGTTGTAGGACAAACCAGGAATCGCCCCCTTGGGTGTTTTGGCTAGGAGCTTCAACAGGTCAAAAGCAGCGCCCACCCCCTTTCGATCCTCCTCCAGCTCGTAGGCGCGATGCTGTTGTCCCTCCTCGGAGAAAATGTTGGTGCGCAACCGGATTTGGGGTGGGGTCCGGGGGTGTAGGTCGAAGAGGAGGTAGCCAAAAGGGCGTTGGGTCGCGTCCTGGTAGGCCCGCATCACCGCCGGCCCTTGCCCTGGAAAGGCCTGATCGGCCAATTTCCGGACTTGCAGCGAATCCCGAGCGTTTTTAAAAGCGACCAGGTAGTGCGCGTTGATGGAAATGGTGCGCGCGTACTTGTCTGGGGGAAAAATGTCCTGGGTCAGGTACAGCACCGAAATGTTGTGGTGGTGTGAGCCTTAGGTGAACAAGTCCACCACCCGCTCATCCTTGGAGCCTTCTTTCATCAAATCGTACAGGATCAATAGGCCCGGCCGGCCGCGAAAGGGGGCGTAAGGGTCGTTGGGAAGCCCCTCCACAAATTTCACCCCCAATTGTTTTTGCAGGGCGGTGAATCAGGGTTGCCAGGCGCTGCCATAGCAGTACACGATCGTGAGGGGCGAATGGGTGAAATCGGATTTCACATGGTGCAGAAGTCTTTCGGTGAACACCGTTTTGCCCGATTGACTCTGTCCCGTGATCAAGATATTGCAGGGCGCTTGGAAACGGACGTCCATTGCGCCTCACCCCTTCCCAAGAATAACAAGACATTGAGGTGGGTTTCCTTGTTTTATTTTATTTTTCTAGTGTCTCTCAAACTGATTACACATTGGTCGTGACTGCCTTGCCGCTGCCACCGCGCCACACTCCGGCGCTGGTACTGGCGTTGCCAGACTTTGAGGGCCCGGTCCCTGGTTGTCTTGGTCTTCCACTGCTGGAGGTTCTGCAGGACGTCCGCCAGGGACCGTCCGTGGGCTCGTTGCAGGAGGTAGTACTGCCACACACGTTGGACTGGTTCCCTTGCAACATCACGTTGTTTTCCCCGTGCTGGGCGTTGCCCTGCCGCACGTACTCTTGCAACCCGTAATAAGAGGCGGGAAAGCCATAACCGTCGAAGAATTCGTTCAGGCCTTGGCGCGGGAAATAGAAGTCCAACCAATGGGTGCCTGGTCCGTCGGCGTTGTCGGTACTGAGAATGAACGAGGCGGGGTGGGTCACGCGGCGGGGCAGTAGGTCCATGGGAAACACGCCCCGAAACGAGGCGCGGAGCCACCAATCGTGACGGGCCAAGACCGTCAATTGCGACGTGTAGGTAGTCATCCCCTACGGCTTACAACTTTTTCACTTCTCGGCTGCTGTTGATTTCGTACGCGGCGTCAAACTCGCAGTTTACGTACACCGATAAGGTCCGGGCCACGCCTGCTGCAAACTGAAGCCGGATGCCCACCGTCCCGTACTGTTGTATGTTCATGTGCGCGGCGTTGCCACTACCGTCCGGGGTGAAGTCAAAACACAGGATGGCGTACCCCTTGTCCCAATCGGTCCGGGTAATGTCAATCCCATGGTTGGCGTTCATGGCGCCTTGGGCCAGGAACAGGGTATTGTAACCGTCCAGGGTATTGTAACCGTCCAGGGATTTCCCGGTCCCAAATAGTCCATATTCGTATTCCCGGACGGCCTGGGACGAGTGTTTCCATAAACATGAAAACGAGGCTCATGCGGGGAAAAAATGAAATGACCACCTCCATCTTCTGATCGCGGTGATGTATTGTCGGGGGTTTTTGAGCATTAACGAAGCCTTAAAATGGTTAATCATCACTGATGTGCTTTTAAATGAACTAATAGTGTGGATAAACAAAAGCAGACTGAAAAATATCCCGAACTAGAGCGGATAACGTTCCATACTTTTCCTGTAGATGATCAAAACAAGCAATACGTGGCTGGTATGACAGAACGAGAACGACGAAAACGATGGATAGTTGCGTGTCGTCTCAGTAGCTTAAATGTGACAAGACATACCCGACTTTGCTCAGAGCATTATGAAGGCGGATTAGGACCTACAAAAGCGAATCCTATCCCGAGTATTTTTAATTTTCCGCAACATTTAGATTCACGAACGCTGAAGTTTCGTACGAATCCAGAAGAAAGACGCCAAAGGTGTGAAATCAACTGAAGTCTCAAAACACCAAAACGAAAAAGAAATACGAAACGTTAACTTGAAGAGGCAGACACATAACACCCCGAAGAAAGCGTAGATTATGAGGAAATCAACTCCACATTCAGTGTGTGTGAGCCAATAGACTTGATGACAAATGATTTTGCACCGTTGTTTGAAGACAAATGTATACAAACAGATCTAACTTGGAAAAACATTGAGAAAATGGAATCAGCTGAAGAAAAACTGGAGAATAAAGGCGAGCTAAAAAGAGAAATGTTCATCGGAGATGTAATAGAAAGTGACAAGTCTGTAAAGTTCTACACTGGACTCCCCTCTTGTGCCTGTCTAATGATGTTGTTTACTTTCCTGAAGCCAATAGCTGAGACAATGAAGTACTGGGATAAGGAAAAAAAGGAAAAATATCAGGTATTTGACTAGGCTCCGCTAAACATTAATGGTTATATTATTTTTATGTGAAAGGATTAATCATCAAAGAGCACTTTATTAGGCATAAAAATTACATTGTACTATTGCTTAAATTATTGTTTTAATAATAGAGGTGCATGCTAAGTTAAATATAAAAGTCAGGTTGCCATTTAGTATTTTAGTTAGTATACAGTTCTTATATATTTGGTGTCTACTGAGAATTCAGGCTGTTTAGGTTCTTAAATAGGTTCTTATGTTGTTAAGAGAAAAAGGTGGTTGTTGTTGGCTCAACAGGTTCTTATATAATGGCCAAAATTTTATAAATGCCAAAATTTTAGCCTACAGGTTCTTAACTAGTAGGTTCTTATACGCAGGTTTTCACTGTATTTGTATGATAATAATAATTAATTGTTTAATGTAATGATACAAATGCAATGATTATCAACACAGGATAACAATTTATTGAATAAATTTATCTTATACGCAGGTTTTCACTGTATTTGTATGATAATAATCAATAATAATTAATTGTTTAATGTAATGATACAAATGCAATGATTATCAACACAGGATAACAATTTATTGAATAAATTTATTGTTTTACTTAACAGGAAGAAAAGTGTGTGGACAAGCCAGGACCAAAAAGACAAATAACATTGTTTGAGGAATTTGTTTTGGTTCTTGTAAGGCTCAGGCTTGGGCTGCTGCAAGACCACCTGTCTGATATATTTTCAATATCCCAAAGTTCTGTTTCCAAGACTTACAACATGGATTAATCTTCTTTATCATATATTTAAGGAAGTCTTAGTGGTATGGCCTACCAGACTCCAGGTTCAGAAGTACCTGCCAAAGAGTTTTAGCAAGTTTCCTCGCACACGTGTTATAATAGACTGCACGGAGATCAAAGTACAGAAGCCCACCCAGCCATCAGCACAGAAAATCACTTGGAGTGAATACAAGAGCCATAATACGTTTAAACTTTTGGTTGGCATTTCTCCCACAGGAGCTTTTACATTTATTTCTAGCCTTTGGACTGGTGGAATTTCTGACCGTACTTGTACACAGAAGTCAGGACTTGTGGACAAACTTGAGCCAAATGATGATGTCATGGCTGACAGGGGTTTTAATATAAGAGACCTTTTAACGAAGAAAAGGGCAACATTGAACATCCCACCATTTGCAAAGGGAAAAACACTGTCTAGTAAGGCATGCACTAAAACTAGAAGGATAGCAGCAGTTCGTATTCATGTAGAAAGGGCTATCCAGCGCTTAAAAAGTTTCAGAATACTACACGGTGTGTTTCCCCTTACCCTTGCTGCTGTGGCTGACCAAACTGTGTTTGTTTGTGCAGCACTCTGTAATTTATTGAACCCTCTAGTCACTAAGTAGATATATGTAAACCAACAGTTTTAGAGTGAAGGCACTGAATCTAAAAAATATAATAGTAAATATTGAAAAGTGTAGTACTGTACTTTAAGTTATAAATGTTAAGTGCAGTCACTCAAAAACAGTGGGTGTAATATGCAGAAAGCAAATTAGAAAATCCAGTCAGCAGTACATTGTGAACTTCACGAAATTATTTTCCTGTGAAATTGTTTCCCAAACTACAAATTAGCTTTAAAACTTAGGTGTTTACCTGGGAACTTAGGTTTACTGACTTGGTTAGGGTATTTTTGTTGTTGTTAGGGTTAGGGGTTATGTAGTGTACTACAACTTAGAACATGTGGTTCATATTTCCATTGATTGAATTGTCAAATTTGTATTGTGCAAATCACCCCTGCCAATTAATTCTAAAAGCATCTTGTTACACACATAGTGTAATTCAAGGGGTTGTGTGCAAAAAGGGTTTAAGTGACTCCTGATCACATTCTAAATTCTCCCTTAGAAAACAAAGAATTTGAAGAATTTATAATGTGATCAGTAGTCATGCCCTTTTTGCACACAGCCTCTTCAATTATTAATTTGGTAAAACTGTTCGGTTCAATCCATGTTTGACCTGTGGGTAAGCAAGTTCTGGAAGAATAATGGTATCAAAAAATAGATCCAGCTTGCTTAAGATAGGGTCCCAAATATCTTGATCAAACACCACCCTTTCTGTGTAAATGCTGCTGTCCTTTCCACATGCCACACATACCCCCCAGTGATAGTCAGTTACAAACATTTGCTGAAGCATCTGATGGTAGTATTTATGAGTTTTGTTCAGTGCTAGTCCATCTGTTGGCTTGACACATATTTTTTGCCTCAGCAAAACATCATTGAGTGTCTCAGTTTCTTTGACTTGGAGAAATTTCATTTCTACCACCCCTGGACTTGACTCGGTTGGATCACATATGATCCTGTCAGGGGAGGCACCTATATGTCCATGAGTCTTGCTTATAAAAAAACCACAGTCTTTGATTTCAATACCCTCACGTCCTTCATCTTTCAATTCCATGAGAAGTGCCTGCTCAATATAAGCCTCTCTTTGTATGCCTTCCTGCATAGCAGCTGTCTGTGGAATTCTAACATAGTCCATGACCTCTATCAAGGCCTTGGTGGGAGATGTTGTTGGCTTTAAACTTGCAATACGTTTGCATTTTGATGCACAAATTCTTCCTTTTCTATATTTGAACCAGTCTTCTGACTCACTTTGCAACCGGGTTTTCTTTTCTGCGCAACAAATATCCTCCTCTGAGAACTGCAGTTTTCTCTTGATACCCTTTCCCTTTGCTTTGATGTCATCCAGACTAGGAGGTAGGTCCTTGAAGGGTGAAATAAAACTAACATGAAACGGGCCACTGTCGACCGCTTGGCCAGAACTCATTATCACAATCTTCAAGATTGGGGTTCATTGGTTCAAGGTTATCTTCTGGATCAGGTAAGAGATGCAAGAACACAGCAGATGGTACAGCTCCAGCTACCAGCTTTCTAAAGTTGTCAGTCAAGCTCTTTTCTGCATCATATAAAGCCCTGGGATCATATGAGTCACCCCTTGGTTTCAAGGTCTTCCTTTTCTTCTTATTTATCATGGGTCTTGTAAAATCCATTTCTTGGACTCTTGTTGCCCCTTCGTGAGTCCTTTTTCTCTGTTTCCAAGAACATTTTTTACCAGTACAGGTGACCATAGCATTTTCTCTTAAAGTCACTTCAAGGTCAATAAGGCAGGCGCCAATATGACGACATGCACCATCAGCTCTATGGGAGAAAAATAAAATGAGTGGCATGACATTAAATGTTTAGTGTATACATTTCATATATATTTAACCATTACTGTACATGCCCTTACTTGGATCCTTCTAAGTCAACATTATTGTTTGCTGAACAAAGCTTAACTATCAAGCATTCTGACAATATATCCATACTCAGGCACATATAAAAATACAACCTGAAGTTTGAATTGTGAAATTCTCTTATTTCTTGAACTGATGTAAAGGCATATATGAAACCCCTACATAAAATACTATAGTTTATAAATACCCATATTCCCCTAGTTGGCTAATTTGAAAGCTTATGCAACTTATCCAGGTATAAATTAACTGATGTCTCTTTGTTGTTGATCAAAAATAAAACACTATTAAATAACAATTTCAACCTTAAAAGAAACCTAAACTCACCCTCCTGTACAGGGACAATGAGCTGTGTGCACTGCTCTATCTGCCTTTAAGATCATCCATCCATCGTATGTTGGCTTATTACCAATCTGAGTGCGTTCTCTTTCAGTCGGTTTAACGCCAAACTTCACAAAGTGGTGCTCGTGAAATGAGTTTTTGTTGGTCATCAGCTTCATCACGTGGCCATCCCAGTAAAGCCGATAGCCTTCAAAAGACTTAAATGCCTTCAACGAGTCATGGTCATATCCCTTCTTATTGATCAAATAAGCGTACATATCTCCGTATGTATAATTAGGGCAATCCGAGAAGTCTGTGGTCCAGTCTGACATCAAAGTAGAAGGGTTTGGAAGTGAATCACCTTTCTCTGTCTGGAGCTTCTTTGCGACGATATCTCTTGGTGTTTCGTTATCATCAATGGCTTCCAAACGCAGTTCAAGCGCTTTCTCCACTAATTCTACCAATTCTGGCTTATTTTTCTGTGACACAGTTATTCCGCGTGCCTGTAAATATACCTTTAACTCAGGAATCTTCCACTTTCCAATTTAACTGGCCGCCATGTTGGATTATTTCCCCCGCATGAGCCTGTTTTCATGTTTATGGAAGTACTCGTCCCAGGCTGTCCGGGAATACGAATATGGACTATTCGACGCGGGAGAAGGGGGTGGGTGTGCCGTCCACCGTCGCGCGGGTCATCCCAAACCTTTGGAAATCGAAAGGGTTCTTTTTCAGCGCTCCCAAACTGCTCCCACTCTCCACCAAGGCAATACGCATGCGTCGGGGTATGCGACCGCCTAGGAAATCCGTTTTCTCAAAGGTGGTATCGCCCTGGGAAATGGTGAACATCCGTTCTTCCTCGCTGTTGTAAGGGTAGAGGACGGATTGGGACACGAGTTTCACTTCGACGCCCTTCATGAAGTCCTTGTTACTGACACGGCGGAAGAAGGTGACCCGCTTCAGCACGATTTTAGCCCCGGCCGCTTCTGCCGCTCCACTGTCCCCCATGAGGGCGAAGGCGTTGTTGGCAGGGGTGAGGCGGAATTCCAGGGGCACCCCGTTGAGGAGCAGTTTGTTGGAGAAGGCCGCGTCAATGTAGAACATCCCGGTCAGTTCCACCACTTTGCTTTCTGACGCGTAGGCTGCCCGCGTAGTCAATCCTGTGTTGGCCCCGTCGATGGCGAACACATCCATGGGCCCCGGCCATGTTTTTGTAGTACAGTCCCGCGGTCAGGTAGGATTTCTTCGCGTCTGGGCTAAAGTTGAGCAGGGTGCTGAGGTAGGCTTTGTAGGGGTAGGTTTTGGTGCCCATGGTCATCCATTCCCCGTTCAAGGCCATGTCAACTTGGGACCAGAGGTAATTAATCCAATTGTTGACGGGCCCCAAGTTCAAAGCGTCGGTCAAATTCTCGCCGTTGGCTTTCACGATGTTGACCAGCACCTTGAAATAACTTCTAGGCAGCACGGTGTAATAGGGACTGGCCGGGAGGTAAAATTCCACGGGCGACCCGGGTAAGAGGGGCGATTTGGGAGCGTGCTCCGACCAATAGCCTCGTTTCTCGACCGCTTGGGCCAATTCCTTTCCGAAAAAATCCAAATGGGTGTTGTAGCCACCCATCATGTTCGGCAGGGGCGGCTTGCACATGCCGGCGACCGTGGCCATGGTGTTCAATAATCGTCGTCAAAGATATCTCTCTCCACACGTGCACATCGAAGGAATGAGAGAGGGAGAGAGGGAGACTTTTATTCTTGTTGGCCGGCTTCTTCGTCTTTTTCTTTTTAGGCGCTACCCCCGCTATCTTTTCCAGACCTTGGATCAGCTTTTTACTCGTTTTCTTGCCGAGCACGCTGGCCGTCCCTTTACTCATGTCCTTCACGATTTGTTTCACCACCCTCTTGCCAAATTTCTTTTTCAGGCGCTCGAGAATCTTTTGTCCTCCCTTTTTAGCCACCGCCCCCACCACGGTCCCGGCCAGCGCTTTGCCCGCCATGACGGCCCACCCTTTTGATTTGTGACCGGTTCGTAATGACCGTGTTCATTCCAACGGATAGGGATGAGTCCCCCGCCGCCTTGCTGGCCGCGGCCCCCCTGGAAGACAGGAATGGAGGAGGGCATGCGTTGAGGGCCGGAGGGGGGTGCGGGTTTTGCACGGAACACAGGTATCGAAGACCCCCCGCCAGCCACGTCCCCCATAGATGGCACCGGTGCCATAGATCCCGCAGACGATCCATTCATCCTTTTCTTTTCAGAGCACGCTTCACGAATTCCAACGTCGCCACCACGGTAGCTGTTGAGGCGAATGAGGCGTTGGCCGGACTCGTCGGCTATAGGGATTTCCAGCGTGTCAAACACCGTTTTGGCGAGCGGGAAGGAGCGCATGACCGGAAAGTCTCGTTCCACCACCTTGTTGTAAGAGACCTGGGCCGACACGACACGCAGCAAGGGCGCTTTCACATCCCCCACGATATGCGGCTCGATCAGATCGCAGTACACGTACAAACTGCGTACGGGTTGGTGTTTAAAATCGCGGTTGAGCAGGTAGGGAGTGGGCGTCCAGAATTTTAGGCCGGAATAATAGGTGGACCAACACTCGGGCTGGTACCACACCAGGGGTAGTTTCGCGTTCTCCGGAAAGTTTTGGGGTGTGTGCCCGTCGCCAAACCCAAACAGCTTGGCCAGCCAAGGGCTCATGACAAGATGGGCCCCCTCCTGGAGGATTTGAATGGCCAGCATTAAGGATCCTTTAGGAGCGGTGCGGTTCCAATACCATAACACCTGAGGGGAGTTCTTCGAAATGGCCGCTTCGAGTGCTTTGGCGTTCGTGTAGTTCCCGGTCGGTACCACAAAGGTTTTTATGATTTTGCGATGGTTGGGAAACAAGGTAGCGCCTTTGCCCGTACTCGCTTTACTCAGGTAGTACACGGTCCGTTCTTTCTCCAAAACCGACGGAGGGATCATGATGGCTTTGTCCGGGATCACCGCACCATTATAGAGCTTCACGAAACTGGACATCAACGTGGTGTGGGGCCCCGGTTTTTCCACCATTCCCACAGGTTGCGCCGTGGACTTTTTAGGATCGTCCTCCAAGCCAATCATGTAGGCCAGTTTAGGGGGAAGGCTAATATGTAGCCGCCCGTCGCGGCTTGCTTCAATTCCAGGATGGTCTTGGCCTTGGTTCTATCGGAAGATTCCACCCGGACGTCAAAATGTTTTGAGGATCGCTCGGTAGCCTCCTTGCAACAACGCCTGGCGCAGGGCTGTGACCAGTTCTGTGACCGATTCGAAAGACTGGGGAACAAAGGTGATGTTAGGCAGGAGGGAGTAGGAGGTTTCTTCTTCTTGGCGCAGTGTTTCGTGGATCATCGAGAATTGGCGGTCTTGATCTTTGGGGAACAATTCATTCCAGGCGCGTGGAGGGCCATCTCCCACCGCCGGTCCTAGACCAACATCTCCGGGAGTCGGATACGAAAATGGGACCCCGTGTGATTGGGAAAGGTAGCCCGGCTGGCCACACTAGGCAACGTCATCCAGATGCGTTCGGGGTTCATGCTTTCCGAAAATGGAGGGTCACTTCCACCTTAGAGGTTTGTGGAAATGAAACAAGTTTCCCTTGCTCGTCGGTTATAAGGATTTCGAAATCCTCAAACACCGTCTTGGCCAACCGTCTGTAGTACAGGGGGGGCAAAGTTGCGTTCGTGGACCCCACCGTCCCCGGGTCCTGAAAAAAGGACTCAACAAGGGGGCTTTCGTATCCTCCACAATACTGGGGGCCACCAAATCACAGTTACATGTACAAGGTCTTCTTCTTCTGGGGACTGGGGAAGACCACAGTCGTGACCGCCATTTCCCAGGCCGGCGTCAACGTGTACATTTTATGGAGATGGGTACGGAACCGGGACGGGGCATTGACGTAGGTGGAGACGTAAGACTTCACCCCGTGGGTTAAGGTAATGTAAAATTCCTCTTCCTCCTCCTCCATCCTCTCTTTCTCCTAAATGACTCCAACCGTCGGGACAACCAACTCTTTTATTTATTTTTTCTACCGTACGTTTAGGTCTGGAGCTGAGTGACCGGGACCCAGCTGTTAAATTTGGTGTGGTACCCTTCCCATTTCACCAACACTTCTTCCAGGTTCTTCTTGCCGCGGCGGCGTTGCAACACCTTTTCGATGATAAAGAGACTTTCTTTTTCCACGGCCACCGGGGTCATCTCGCTTTCGTAAAACGTCCCCTGCAACCCCTCCCCGCTCAGGTCGTCCAACCGGTAGACGGGGAGGGGTGCGGTAGTCCAGCCGTTGCCGCACCGTGAACACTTTCTCCGACCAGTTGGCCAGATAGCTTTTTTCAAAATGACCTTTGGTCTTGCTAATCCGTACCGTGTCGCCGGGATGGTACAACGGTTTCTTCGGCTTCCCCTTTAGCGTCGGCCCCTTTTCCCGGTACAAGACGGCGCGCACCTCGTGGTCGTTGATGGGCGTGACGGTGATGGGGGCGCGACGAATGCTGCTGTGGACGGTTCGGTTGTACCCGAGCACCAATAGCGCGAGGACTTTCAAATACTCTTTCTTCCCGGTGGCCGTGAAATATTTGTACATACGACCCTTGAGCGTCCGGTTGAACCGCTCGGCAATCTGGGCTTTGGTTTCGTTGTACGTGACGAAAAAGGCCACGTCGTTCTTTTTTAAAAAGGCCTGGAACTTACGGTTGGTAAATTCTGTCCCGGCATCGGTCTGCAACCGTAACGGTTTCCGTTCGCGGAACACTTGGGTAAAGGCGCGCACCAATTCCTCCCCCGTCTTGTTCTTCAGGGGGACCGCCTAGGCGTACTTGGACAACACATCGATGATGGTCAGAATGTGTTTGTAGCCCTTGTTGAAGGAACTCGTGGCTTGCATGTCCACCAGATCCGCCTGCCATTGCTCGTCGAGGGCCAGCACGTGCACGTGCCCTCGCATAATTTTTTTCGAAAGGGTCGGTGCAACGCAAAGGTCAATTGTTTTTTTCAGCCACGCTAAAGTGGTGGTGCGGGTTAGCCGCTTTCACTAGTCGGGCAGCACCCCCAAAGGCAGCAGGGCTGCTGGGGTCGTAATACAACGCCTCGAGCAGCGCGGAAGGATTCTTTTTCTTCAACTTCTTTTTCCCCATAATCCTCAAAATGAGATCCCTGAAGAATCACTTTTCCTCCGCAACACGCCAAGAGACAACGGACACGTTTCAAAATGCCGTGGCACTTGAGAGACGGACCTCCTCCTCCGCCGCTGGGCATTCTGTACTCTCCCCGAGTCTAGCGCGCGGAACCCCCTTATACTTTTCCCCCTAGAAAGGAGACAACAGACACCGTCATTTTCCCTTGAAATTTTTATTGTTTTTTACAGAAAAAAAATAGAAGCTAAGAGGGCCCACGGGGACATCGTCTTGGATGGCTTCTTGAGTCGTGGCGTGCTTGCTCTCGAACGAGACCGTCCTAACGCTGTCTTCATACAGTTTGTAGGTGAAGGTCGGGGGGTTGGTGAAAACGACAGCCGCTTGCTGGATCACGCAGATCCCTTACTCGAGATCCAAGTGGACCTTCCTCAAGGCCTTCTCCAATAGCCCTGTCGCAAGGTTAGGGGTCACCTTCTTGTCTTCTCCATCCGCCTCGAAGTGGCCCCACGCAAAACTGTGGGTCACCGTCTTGAGGTAAGGGAAGAGCCCGTCCGTCATTGGGGTCGTCTCGCGCACCAGGGCTTCCATGGTTTCCGAGGGGTACGTGTCGTTAATGCCGGTGACGTAATGCATCCCAAAACGCCTCACTTTGTTGTAGAGGGGATTGTCCACATTCGAGTACCTCCGTTTCCGGAACAGGTGGGTGATCAGGGTGGCGACCAACTCCTCCTGCACAGCGTAGTAGGTGCCTTGAACATGCCTCTAGCCAAACGAGCCTCCCTGGTTCTGTTTCCATGATCAAGTCGTCCGGGATAGCCTTGCTTCCTTGGGTCAGCGCGAAATGAGGGTCAAAATGATTGACCCCAGATAGGCAACAGAATATCGTACTCTTCGTTCAGGATTTGGTTCGTGACATGGGCGCCTAACTCCTTGAGTGTTTTCTCGTGATGCTTCCTCACCTGGGTCTGGCATTCGTAAAAACTCAGGTTGAGGTTCTGGGTGTCGTTCCAGTGTAGGGCGGCCTGGCTGTACCGTTCACACAAATGGAAGTACAGGTAAGCTAGGAAGTGCTCATACTCTACTGTGATGGCACGCTCTCTCGTGTACCGGGCTTCTGGCGCTGGGAAGTGAGGGTCCGGGAGTAGTTCGCCGAAGCTTTTGTCGAAATGGGACTGGCACGCCGACTCTATGTAGCGGGAAGAGATGATGTTACTGACCACCCTCCCCTGTCGTTAAGGACACCTTGGGTACGGCAGCGGTACAAGCAACCTTTCTCTCCCCAGACCAGGTCTTCACGCATTCGCGTCTCGCACAACTCGACCCATTCCAGCTTCAGGCACTGCTTCAGGGGAAACCAGCGGAACAAGAAGCTCGTCATCTCCCTCAGGAAATTGCAGCGCAAGGAGCAACTGGACCATTTGGAGCCCACGCCCAGATGGTGGCACACCGCCGCCTCGTTCATGTATGCGAATTCCTTCAAGACCATGTCGTGCATCATCGCATGCAGCGCGTCCCGCTCTTCATCGAGCACATCTATGCAAAGCCAATAATGGATGCACCCCGCCATCATGCCTTGCAGGTCCTTCAAATACCGCACCTACAACAACTTCTTCACGGCAGGGAACTCCTTCTTCACCACCTGGTCTAGCTTCTGCCGGTCGCAGATCTCTCTCTCGCTCATCAGGTCTTGGTAGAATTTGGCCAAGAGGGTCCTGCACACACTCCTCATATCCTCCTTGTACTTGAACACGAGCACTTTGTCCTTGTAACTAAACAGCCACGCGTTCCCGCGTTACAGCGAGGAATCTTCAAAGTCAAGGCTTTGCGTTTGCCCTCCCGTTGGGCCACTTGTTGCATCCGCTGAAAACAATCCCCGTTCGCGTAGGAGACCACCGCCATCTACAAGGAGGCCAACGTGACGTGCATCGGACTCATGGGAGGGAGGTCGATATGCCTCATCTGGGTGTTCATGAGGTGCACCCTCTGCAGAAATCCTCCAAACAATTTGGCCATGTCGTCCCTCCCCTTTTCCCACAGTTTGCCTTGCCACGTTTGGCAGTAGTGAGCTGTTTTAGGTTGGCCATCGTCTCGTCCCTCATCTCTAGCGTTACGGGCAACGCACACATCTGCCCAAAATAGGGCAGGAATTCGTTCAGGTGTTCCGCCAAAAATCCTTGGCGAGCTTCCTCCCAATTCTCGGCGAATCCCTCTTTCTGACGAATTATTTTCCATTGAGAGAAGTCGGCGGTCACCAAAACCACGTACAAACGCTGGGTCAATGCTTTAAATTGTTCACGGCTCGCTTTGTCCACTTCGTCTGCCGATAGGAATTTCATAGTTTTGATCATCTTCCCAAAGAGTCCACACTTTTCGGTACTCTCGATAGAGCATATAGACACCACGGCAAAGAACCGAAACAACATGAATGTCTTCTCCCCAAGGGTTCACTTTTTTATACGCTCCGGGTCTTCCCCGGGCCTCCAATCCGGGCCCTGGGTTTGTTCTCCCCGACGCCCCTCCGACCCCTTCCGAGCCTGGCGGGACCCCACTAAACTTCCGACCAATCAGAAGCCTGGCTTTGTTCTCCCCGACGCCACTCCGACCCCTTTCGAGCCCGGCGGGACCCCCCTTACGACCAATCAAAAGCCTGGCTTTGTTCCCCCCGACGCTCCTCCGACCCCTTCCGAGCCTGGCGGGACCCCCCTAAACTTCCGGCCAATCAGAAGCCTGGCTTTGTTCTCAGCGGTGCTTGTGACGTCACGAAATCTGTGACGTCATTTTTGGGCTCTCGACCAATCAGGAGGCTCGCTGAGTGCCGTAGTGAGCCCCCTTACTACTGTCGCTCTATTTCTACTAGCCCATACCCAGGCCAGAATTGTCTTTATGACGTGCCTGGGCCTGGGCTTGAGGGGTGCCCTGAAGTTGTAAACATATAACGGCGTTAACATTCACCTTGAAGTCTAATGCAAGTTTTGTTAGTGTTGGAATAAAATGATTCCACACTAATCTAACACGGTTACATTGAAGGAAGCAATGCTCGATGGATTCTATCTGGCCGCAAATTGCGCAAACTCTACTTGGGATGTACCCCCACCTGTGGAGGGAGTCTCTTACTCTAATTCCCTGATGCACAATTTGCCAGGATATGTCGTTTTTCTTATTTTCTGTGAGTTTATCTCGAATTCTTAGCCAAACACCTTGCACAAGACTTCGTGAAACAGAGGGCCAGCGTCTGGCTATCTGTGGCGTTACCGTTACTGTACTCATTAACTCAATGTAAACTGCGTGTGTCGTTACTTTGTTGGGTATTATCTGGAGCGACCGGATGGCACTTAGACTCTTTTCGTAGAAACACGTGGATTGCCATTCTGGTTTTAATGCGGCCATTTGTCTGCCAATGTTGTATTTCAACATGAAAAACCATTTAGCTTTGTTTTTCAAGCTCGCTCCGTGTGCCAGGTTAGTGACTCGAAGTGCTTTGGCTTTAGTTCCCAAGTCGACTACGCCTAGCCCTCCCTCCTTTATCGGGAGTAACAAGGTTTTCCTTTTAATTGGTTCCATTTTGCCTCCCCATATGAACGGCCACACGATTTCTCGTATTCTATCTGAATCCATTTGGGAAGAGAGAGAATACGAGCTGCATGCCAAAACATGCTCGCTCCTAAAATGTTTACTATCATAGTTAATTTCGGTCGCCAATTCTGGTGACTAATTTTCTCCTGTCCGAAATGTATGCCTAATATCTTGATGCTTTTTACCCATTTTAGACCGTGTGGCTTGTCTGTTCTGTTTTTTCAATTTCCCAGCCACATGGCTTTCGTTTTTGTTCTATTTAGTTTCGCCCCGGTAGCTCGCTCCACTTTACTGATGTACTGTATTAAATTGTGTAAAGACGTTTCAGTCTTAACAAAAACAGTGGTGTCATCGGCATACTGTTGCACTTTTAACTGGAGGCCTGCCGCTCCAGGGAGCAGAAAGCCGATGACATCACCGTTTTTGCGTAATGCACATCCTAAGACTTCGGCGATCAAAATATACAAAAGGGGGCTCAGAGGGCAGCCCTGGCGAACACCGCGTTCAAGATCCACTGAATCTGTTAAACTGTCATTGCAAATGATCTGGGCTTTAGCACCCTTATATAACACATCTATCCATTTACAAAAGGATTCTCCAAACCCAAAGGTTTGAAGAACCCTTGTGAGAAGGCCTCGGTCAACTCTGTCAAAGGCCTTCTCCTGGTCGAAAGTCAACAATATTCCTGTTTCTCCGGTGATTTCTATGTAATCAAGCCAATCTCGTATTACATTCAAATTGTATGAAATAAGGCGACCAGGTATAGCGCAGGTTTGATCGTTTTCGACTATAGTATCTAGGACTTTTTTGAGTCGTTCCGCTAGAATTTTTGCTGCGATCTTGTAATCCGTATTTAATAATGAGATCGGTCGCCAATTCTTGAGGTCTCTGTATTCGTTCTTTTTGTACAGAAGGCGTACAATGCTCTCCTGTTGCGTTGGAGTTAGATTCCCCAACTGATAGGCCTCGTTCAAAACCAAGACTACATCGATTTTTTAAATATCCCAAAATCTTTTGTAAAACTCCACCGGGATTCCGTCTTTCCCTGGAGTTTTTTCGGAGTTTAACGCCGATAATGCTTTCAGTGCTTCGGCTTGTGTAAACAAACCTTCGCATTTCGCCTTATCGTCTTTACTTACTCGTTTTTCTATGTTTTTTAACAAATCGTTTTGTATTTCTAGATCTGGTACTTCTCTTGTGTATAACGTTTTATAAAAGTCTCTGACTGCCGATTTGATCTCGGCCTCTTTCGTAACTTCTTTGCCGTTAACATATAGAGAGCGAAAATAATTCTTTTCCGCTCTATTCTTTTCTAGGCTAAAGAAAAATTTCGTTGGTTTTTCCCCTTGTTCGACCCACCTGGCTCTACTTCGCGTTTTAGATCCTTCCAATTCCTGTTCGAGAGAAGCTTTTATAGCTCTTTCAAATTCTTTTATTTCTTTACTTAGGTCTGGATTTAAAGCTAAGTTTTGCTTAGTCAGTTTCTTGGTTAGGCGATTTCTCTCCTGTTGCCGGTTTTTCCTTTTCCTCGTACAAAATTCCCAAGTTGTTTGTTTTATTCGACTCTTGGTGGACTCCCACCAATTGCTCAAAGTAGGAAAATTCGATTTTTTCCCTTGTTCCTCGGTTAATATTTTTTCTATACTTTCAATGTATTCATTATCCAAAAGTACCGAAGTGTTCATCCGCCACACTCCTGGGCCTCTTTGTTTTAAGCCGTCCACAGCAAAGCTCACCTTAACCGAGTCATGATCTGATGTAGGGCATGGGACGATTTCACATTTTCGAACTTTGGATAGAAGTGCCTGACTGGTGTAAATTCTATCGAGGCGGGAAGCTGTTTTTTTTAACCAAGTGAACTGCTGTTCATCTGGGTTCAGTGATCTCCAAATATCTACTAAGCTAAAAGTAGTTTTCATTGATCTGAGTTCTTCTTTACCCGCCAAAATCGCGTCACTCCTATGTCCTAATCGATCTTTTATTTGTTCTATACAATTAAAGTCGCCTCCAATAATAAGGGCTGCTCCCGGGTAAAAATATCTATGTACTTCACTAAGAAATTCCTTTCTTTCTGACACATCTGTTGGTGTGTATAGATTGACGAGGTTTAGGCGGGTATCCCCAGCTCGTACTAACAAACTCATAACGCGACCGTCTGAATCATGCTGGTAACACAAAACGTCTAATTGAGTATTTTTCCTCAGTAAAATTCCTACTCCCGCTGATTTTTCGGTCCCGAACGACCAAAAACATTGCCCTTTCCATTTTCTCTCAAAGGCCACTGCTTTTTTCTTGCTATCAATAAACGTTTCTTGTATAAACTGAATATCAGCTTCGCATGACTCGAGATAAGTTAAAACTGCATCGCGTTTCTTTGCACTTCCTACTCCTAGTACATTGGTTGTAATGAGGTTAAGGAAAGCTAATTGTTAGCATAGTGGGGAGTTTACTTACGCTTCTTTTTGTTTATTTTTCTGGCTGGTGAACGTTGTGCTTTGGGGTTCTGTTTTGGAGGGATCTTGGTGATTACTTTCTGTGGTGTGGGGGGAGCCGATTTGCCCGATTCCGTCTCTGTAGTCTCGGCGTCACTATTAATTGGAGTAGACGAACCATGGTGGCTCCGTTTGGAGCAGGTGGAAGCGGTCTCCATGTCGTTTTCGGCCTCTTCGAACAATTCCGGAGTAAACGTTAGTTGGGATAGTGTTTGTGCCTTCTGTGTGGTTAAGGTCGGTCGTGTTGCTGTCCGGGATGGCGCGAAACTGGTGATTGGAGCTGGTTTCCGTGCGTTATTTGCTTTGCCCATGGTTTGTGTTGGCTGGAACTTTGGCGGAATCGGCTTAGGCGGTATCTTAGGTTTCAATGGCAGATCTGGTGTTACAGGGGTACTTTCCGTTGCCCAGAATTTCTTGAGGGTGACAATTGCAGTGGCTGTTGCACTTTCCTCGGTATTTTCAGCCGGTTTCTCGTTAGCGATTTTCGCCGTTACTGCTTCTGCCAAGATCTCCGGCTTCTTCATCCGTGGCTTGTGGTTCGGATGTTATTTCAGATGTTAGCTCTGGCTTCGGCTCCGGTTCTGCTCTTTTTTCTTGTGGCCGACCTTCTTCCTCCGTGGCTCGTGTTTCGGATGTTGCTTTGGATGTTAGCTCTGGCTCCGATTCTGCTCTTCTTTCTTCTGATTGTTGCTCTTCTGGTTCTGGGTCTTCTCTGGGCTGTAGTCCGGGGAAACGTACTACATCTGCCCATGTTCCCTTGCAGACAGCTCTCACATGGCCAGGATTTCCGCACAAGGAACAGCATTTTTCATACGTGCAGTCTCGGCTGCCATGGCCCTCCCTGCAGTTGCTGTAGAAGAATTTCCTACATTCGGTGCCCATATGGCCGGCCTCCCCGCATTTGCGACATGTCTTATCTTGCCCCTCATGCACCAGGAAGATTGGAATATGTCCCATATAAATATACGAGGGCACTGAGGCTCTAAGCTCCATGATATAGGCACGATCGCCATTACATATGTTCGTCCCCGCGTATCTGTTTCGTCTTCTCGATTTAATATGCCCATATCTTTCCAGGATTGAATCTATGACCGTCTCAGGCACTTCATACGGACGGTTTTTAACTCTTATATACTTCTCTCTCGTGTCCAGATCGATTACAGTGATTGGCTTTTCCTTTACCTCTAACACGCGACCGCGAACAAGTTGTTCCTTTGCAAGGTCGCTTGCAAACGTTAATACAAAATATTTCGAGGGATACACTTTCTTTTGATTTTCTATTTCTTCATCAATAATTCCGATCTCATTCAATGATGTTTGGATCTCTAAAGATTCTTCAGTTTCACGGAGCGAATTTGTCTGCATTGGCTGACCATTTTCCTTTTTTTTGAACAAAATCGGTTTCGGGATCCCTTTGCTTCGGGACCGGGCTCCCTGTGGTCCTTCTTCGCGAAAAAAACTCCCCCAATAAACAAAATTCACCAAGTGTTCTCAGATAGCCACCAAACGGTCGTAGAATCCGGGAATCCGGGAATCGCTATCGCCAAACGGCACCAGGAACTTTCGCTCGCTAGAGACCAACAGTGACGCTTGGGAGGATGGCCGTCAAACCCTCGAGTGTCGGGACAAACGGGATCCCCGATACGGGGCCGAGTCCCTAAGAATAACAAAAGACACACAAGAATGAAAAACCAAAATTGACCAGAACCGATATAGCACAAGGCTAAAACACGGATCTTAGCCAAAAGGCCGAGAAGCGATGCCCTTCCTTGTCCAGAATGGGGACGCCGTCGCCAAAAGGCGCACTGGCCATGTGGGAGCTAGAGCACAAAACAACGACAAATCTGCGTGTGCACTATACTATGGCACGGTACGGCAATCGAGCAAGGCCGTGCGGCAATCACTAGTGATGCACTGTCAGTCAGTGCTGCCTGACAACCACGTTTTTGACATGTTTTCCAACTTGCCCAACTCTCCCCCGAATGCCCCCAAATGTCTCGAAGCCAACGCAACCATTCTACGAAGCTCCCCTATAAAATAGATTCTAGTGACCTCCAACTTCTGTCTACGGCCATACCATCGGGAAAATACCGGTTCTCGTCCGATCACCGAAGTTAAGCCCGATCGGGCGAGGTTAGTACTTGGATGGATGAGGTTAGTACTTGGATGGGTGACCGCCTGGGAATACCTCGTGCTGTAGGCATTTCATTTTTGCTCTACTTCCTGCTTGCTTTCGGCGTCTTCGCTTCTATCCCCCCCTCACCGCTATTTGGGGGGCGCTACTACTTTTGTTTTTAATCTAGAAAAAGAAAACCAATAACCAGCGTTTCAGAACGAGGCCCGATCGAGCAAGCGATAACGATTCACTCATTACAACACTCACTACGATCGTATTAGGGGCCGACCATTTGACTTTTGAGGGGGGGGGGGGGGGGGTGGGTGTTCTTGTCTGTGCTCGTTTTTTTTTTCTTTAGCAGTGTTGTTGCACGAATTTTTTTTTGCGAAAAAAGCGGAGCCAGAACAAAGCTTTTCCGCTTGCAGGTTATTTTTTTTCGCCACCGTTGGCTTGCAGGTTATTTGTTTTCAAAAACACCCACCCCCCCCCTCAAAAGTCAAATGGTCGGCCCCTTAGTCACTAACGCGCACTAGAAAAGACATGAGAATTGGATACAAGTTGGTTGTTCGGGGACGAGCGCGAACGCAGGTCCCCACTACCAGAAATTATACGCTCGAGTTACCCACATTTGGGGTAATCGCAGGGGTCAACCCAATCGAAGTGCAATGAAAGGGCCTCGCCCTGAGAGGACTGCCTTCATGATCACAGTTCCCTCCCGCGTCAGGTAAGTTTTTTTTGTATTTGCTCTCCAACAGTAGTGCAATAGTGCAACGAACTAGCATGGTGTTGAGCCAGGAGAGGGCCACCAGACGCCAACGTCGCCCGCGGAATCGAACCGGGCCTCACCTGGTTATAGATATTATTAGAGATGTGGTTTTAAGTGGAAAGCGTAAGCAATATACCAATCGCAGTACTCACAATTAAGTGGACCGCAATGGAAGGAGGTGAGTATGAATGGATATGATGGATGTATCTGTGCGAATATGGATGTACTGTGTAACATTTAACTGATTACAGAACGATACCAAATGATAGAGTAAGATCTTAACCATTCGCAGCACTCACAATTAAGTGGACCGCGATGGAAGTGTGGATACGATTGGATACTATGAATGTATATAATTTAAAATATTTTAGGAACCTTGGTATCGCTCACGAAAGTAAGCTAACCATAAAGGCAGGAGAATTTTTTTAAACAATTAACGGAAAGCATATAGAAGTTAATATGTTTAAGAAAAAGGAGGACCCTCGTGGTACTCACAATGGTAAGAAACCACGAGGGAGGGAGATGGAGGTTTAAATATTGGGGGGAAATTTACCCAGGACAGGACGTTCCAAGATCTTTTAAGGAAGCGTTGTTTAGATTTAGATTGAAAGCGTTTACAATACAGTGGAAGGTAGAAGTGAAGTCTGGCGTAGATGGAAGCTAGGATCTCGGCCACTTCTGGTCGAAATCCTCGAAAGCGAAAGTTATTTCTAGCTTGCCAGATAAAAAAGTTAGACAGGTTGAGGACATTTCTTTCTTCAGAGTTAAATCCGAAGAGAAGATGACGTGGAGATAGGATCGGAGAGAGTGGAACGACCTGGGTAAAAGCGGAATGTACAGGAGCTAGAATGCTTTGTGCGAGGGGACAAAAAAAAAAAGGTGTGGCAGAGTTTCTAGGGAAGTACCACAGAAACAGGCAGGGTCGACAGCCATACCAAAAGAAACTAGTCTCTCGGCAACGTAAAGAATTCCGTGTGCAATTTTCCAATTAACATCGATAGTGTGACGGTCAAGAGGAAGAATGGAGACCTGAGACCAAGTTTCAGGCCAGTAGAGTGGTCCATATTGTGGAATGAAATGTGTGATACAGTGGGGAGGATTAGAAAAATTCTCACAAGGGAGGTGTAGCATAATTTGGTGGATATGGATGTGATAGAGCAAGGGTGGTCAATGTCATCGGAAGATATGGCAAGAGAATGTGTGGATGGATCCCATTTGCCCCCTGCAAGAGTCCAAGACTCAAGCAAGGAGGCATAAAAGGGAGGCAGGGGATCAGTAGGATAAAAAGCAGAAGTGGAAAGTACAGTAAGTGGTTCATCAAGGAAATGTTGGCTGATCCAGTGGGAGAAGAAGAAAGACCATTTTGATGGAGATGTCACAAATCTCTTCACCCACTGGATCTGGAGAGCACGTACTTTAAGAATGATGTCGATGACATTGAACCCACCCTGGGAGCGGGGTTGCATGATGGCGTTCCGAGAGACTAGTTCTTTTTTATTGGACCAGACAAAATTATAGGTGGCCGCTTTAATGGAGGAAGAGACCCACTCTGGCATAGGAATGACTGTGGCCGTGTACCATAAGCCAGAGAGGGCCAAGGAATTGAGGATGAGGGATTTGCCTTGAAAGGAAAGGTTTCTTTGAGCCCAAGAGGAAAGAACGTTATTTAGAGATGTGAGGCGACCACTCCAGTTTTCATCGGAGAGGTCGCCAGGGCCCACGAAAGTACCGAGACAAGGAAGTTTGGTGGAAGACCATAGGAGTCGGACTGGAGGATCATCTCGACCAGACCAAGCCCCCAGCCATAGACCTTTACTTTTAGTTGTATTGAGTTTTGAACCAGAGGCTTTTTCATAATCGGAGTAGATTTGGAAGCATTGATGAATCTCTTGATCAGAAGTTAAAATGAAAGTAGTGTCATCTGCATATTGCGAAATTAAGGCGTGTTCATTGGAGGAAGGAAGTGGAAGTCCGATAATCAGAGGACTAGCAAGGATGCTACAGGCTAGTACCTCAGAGATTAAGACATATAAAAGAGGAGATAGAGGACAGCCCTGGCGGACGCCTCGAGATGGATGAAAAAAAGGGAAAAAACCGTTAACTATGACAGAGGATTCGATTGCTGTATAAAACAAACGAACCCAAGAGATGAAGGAGGGGCCGAAACCCATGGTTTCCAAAGTACGAAAGAGGAAAGCCCAGTCCACACGATCAAAGGCTTTCTCCTGTTCAAGAGATATCAATGCTACTTTTAAATTTAGTTCAGTACAGTAAAGGCAAATATCTGTCAGAAGAGCTACATTTTCTCCACTAAAACGTCCAGGAACAGAACATGTTTGGACGGGGGAAACAAGAAGATACATTATTTTTAATAGACGGCCCGCAATAGTACGGGAAGCTAATTTATAATCTACTGTTAATAATGTTATTGGTCGCCAGTTTTTACGTAAAAATTTAAACCCTTTTTTAAATAATATAGAAGTTAGGTTATCCGGCGTGAAGTAAAGTGAAAATTAACATAAACATAAACAACAAGTGACGAAAATAATGAGTGAAGTGAAATCGGTATGAAACGAAAATAAATGAATGTTGTGTTAAAATAAATATACTGTTCCGATAAGTTTTGTTATTATATTTGATTGATCTTGATTGACATTTAATAGGATCAGATATCGCACGCATAGTCAGTGTTTACGCAATCCGTAACAGGAAGAGCGAGGACTGCGAGCTAACCTGGAAACGAAAGGATCAGAGAAAACTGTAAGCTAACCTGGAAACTAAAGGAGAATTAATACCCGCCACAGAAGTAAGTGATTCGCATTGATTTAGCCTATTATATATTGTACAGAATACTAGCACAAGATAACCAGAGACTCATGTTTTGTTTCAGATTGAATAATTATCAAGTAACACGGAAATCAATATATGAGATTCAAGATAATAAAGTACGACGATATAATTATACGATTTGTGGTGGAATTCAATGGGTTTAAACGGAACATATACTAACACTGTTTACTTGTTTGCTTTTTGGTGGGTTTCTTCCTTTGGGGTGCTGGTGATGATTTGCTCGGTGAAGTGGAGGATGAAGTAAGCGGGTTAAATTGGTTGAAGAGATGGACGATTTTACGTTTCGCTGAGTCGGAGGTAGCGTCCATCTGTTCGCTGGCGTTATCTGGCTTTTTTGGTGGTGATATGACTGGTGTAGGGATGAGGGACTGGCTTTCCAACGGGAAACCAAGTTCAGATCCGCTGCTTGATGCTACTGAAAGGGTGTCTGAGGCAGTTTTGACTGGAGTGGAAGGGATAGCGACTGAGGCGGCCAGTTTCTTCGTTTCTTCGGGTGTGATAAGCGACTCCGCGGGTGGCGAAGGGTTCTTGGTCGCTTCTTGTTGTTGTTCGGCGGGGGGATCTTTCGGTTCATATTGTTGTTGTCGGGCTGGGGGAGCAGTGTTTTTCTTCGCACAATCGCGAATAAAGTGGCCGGTTTCACCGCAGTAGCCTCAGGTCTGGATCTCTCCGCGATGCCACGCTTTTGCCCGGTAAGAGCCTATTCGGATGTAGGACGGGATCGCCTTCGTAATCTCCATTACGACGATCCGCGTCCCGGTCTCGATCGTCGAATCGTCATAAAGCTGTTTCTTTATCTCGTTGATCGTGCCGTATGGCTCCATAGCCGAGGCGATCGGGCTAGAAGCCATCTCGGAGGGGAGGTGATGCATATAAACATAAGTGGTTCTGAAACCTAGCGGCTGGGGCTTGAGTTGAACTCCCTCAAACGACAAACCCTCGTGTAGTAGCGATGTTACAAGCTGTTCGTTCTTTAGAGTCACATCGACTCTGTCTCCCGGCATGGTCTGGATGCATCTGACGGATCCTTGGAGTAAACTCCGGCATAAAGCCTGTAAGAAATCTACCCGTTCCGGCAGAACTTGAAAACGAAATTGTACCGAACAACGTCTGGTAATGCTAGGTGGTTGTTGAGTAGATTCATTCGAGACGTTTGTTGTCACTATTGGTGTACTTGTGCCGGTCTTTACTGCAAGGCTGTAGGCCATCTTTCGTAGAGAAAGTTACCAAAAAAGGACGATTGTAGATTTTCCTTCGCTGTATGGATGGATTTTGGTAAAATCCGCCCTTAAAAATAATTATTGAGAAGGTTTACTCGTGAGAGGCCAGAGCTGTATCACAGTTGCCTCCCGCGTAAGGAAAGTATGACTTGCCTAACGCACGGTAAAATTACCTCGCGTCCGTGACGGTCGTATTCCATGTGGGAGCGCGACGACGACCCGTCCGTGCCTCTCCCCCTTCCGTGCCACATACTTGTACCACCCTGTACGTTATCTCTAAAGGAAAAAGATTTGTTCGTCTAGTTAGTAGGGAAGTTGGGTTCTTCCCAAAGGGAAGGGGGCCATACTCGGAGGTAGTGCAATACCGAGACGACCCGTGGCTGGGACGAGGCAAGCCTCTTTTTCCACAGCCTAATTCCAATAATCAGTTTAATATATGAGCTACTCAATGAGCAGCGTATCAGATATTAAGCTGGTAAGAACAGATACTTTTTTTCTCTTTCAATTATTTATTGTGTAATCAGATGTATGTACAAAGAGAAAACTCCTTTAGAAGGATGTTTTCAAAATTACTGATTTTTACAATTTTTCGAAACATTTTTTTTTTACAATGTTAAAATTGATCAATATGGTGCATAATGCTTCACAATTATTGCGTTCGACGAAGGAGAACGCATACTAATCTGCTTGCATTGGGCTCCCTGTGCGTTTCCAGGCGAAACACATCGAGAAATTTTCATGCGTGGATGTGGTCAACCTCGTTCCCAGGGGTCTTTAGGCGCCTAACCCAAGATGGCGTCGGAGTACTGGTGAGACGTCACGAGAGAGCTTTGCCGAGACGTTCTTCGACGTTTGCTCTCCAGGCCTGCTGGTTTTGTCTGTACGATTTATCAAAGGAGTGAAAGCCCGAGGGAAATGTTCACAAGCCTAAACTCTGGAGCATTGACGAAGTCCGATGTCTGAACCTGTATCAAACCAAACGTGGTATATGTTTTGCATTTTTGTCGGTGCAGCCTATTCAACCCCAACAGTCAAATAAACTCGTCCATAATATTTGCTGAATTGTCCAGTAAAAATCGGGTGAGTCTGCAATCGAAAATTCTGTTGGATTTCTCTCTGTATTGGATTGTGCTTTTATTATTCCTACGAATTTGATAGCCATGATTTATTCCGCTTCCATCCCTGAAACAATTAATCTACCAATATTGATCAGTAATAATTCTACAATATAAACTGACAATGGACACTTGATATTCTGCAGCCAGCCTTGATCTCACTTGAAGAATGTAGTAGTTTATACACATGCATAATTATATAGTTTATATTGTATCACCAACAGAAGAGTCAACATATATATAATATTAATAAAAAAGGCAAAGACCGTCAACTTATAACTGTAAAAAATATATTGAGAACGTTTCGGCCATTCAGCCTTCTTCAGCTAAAAAAAAAAAAAATGGAAAATGCGTGGTACAAGAAGATAGTAAAAAGATCTATATAAATAACACTATGTGTGTACAATATGTGTAAAAAAGGTTACATAATGCTATTGTTTAAAAATTCACTAACTAAAAATGCTGTACAAGGTATTTGAACGTACTAACTTATTGTATAAAAGGTAAGCCAAAAAATGTTATAAGAGTTACGCAATTGTCCTATGGGAAACTAAGAAAAGAAGCTATGTTAATTATGACTGAGGTAGTTTATTTAGCGTAGTGAATACGGCTCTTTGATTTATATTCTTGCCTTTTGTTTAAACCGTAAGGCTGCAATGTAAATAACTGGGCACTCCAATAGGCCTCTCTAGTAAGGAGAATATTGTTGATTCTTTCAGCACAATGTTCATTAATAATGGCTTCAATACAAATAAAAGAAAAGTCCGCAAGAGAATGTCGTGTGTTGTTGAAATGGGTTGCTACTTCACAGGTCTTCTTATTAGTTTTCATGGCAGACTTGTGGTTTCTAAATCTAACCTTAAATTCATTCGTTGTCGAGCCTACATACTGTAGTTTGCACTTATTACAGGAAACAAGGTATATTAGATTCTTAGAAGTACAAGTGAGGTTATGCTTAATGTAATAAGTCTTATCTGTGGCGAAACTTGAGAAAGTATTCGATTGATGAAAGTAGTGATTACAAAGATCACACTTTTTGCCACATTTAAAACAACCGGAGTGTGACTCCATTGAAGCGTCGTTATTCGTTATGTCCCGACTGACTCTAAAACGAGAGGGCGCAACCAATTCCTTGAGATTCTTGGGCCTTCTAAAAGCAGGAATAATTGATTTCTCCGGGAAAATATCCTGCATGACATTACTAGAATATAAAATAGCTAAATTGCTACGAATAATATTCCCAATATCTGGCAGATTGGGATTGTAATCTACAACCAATGGAGTCACTTTCCTCTTCGCTTTAGTCTTAGCGCTGAGCAAATACTTTTTGCTCAAAGCACTAACCTTAGAAAACCCCTCCAAAACTATTTCTTTCTTATACCCTTGGTCAATGAGGTATTTTTGATATTCACTATTTCTCTTCTCTAAAAAATCTAGAGTAGAGCAATTACGCTTAAGTCTGAGAGCTACACCGTAAGGAATAGACCTCTTACAGTGATCTGAGTGTGCACTCGTAGGGGGCAAATAGAGATGACTATCTGTGGGCTTGGAATATACATCCGTTTGTATATATCCATCCACTAGATGCAATGTAAGATCCAAAACGTTTAACTGGCTATCCGAAAATACCAGTTCAAATTTAATAGTAGGATAAAGGGAATTGATATAATCCGTGAACTCGTACAGTGCTGGTAGACCTTCTACCCATAGATCTACAATGTCATCTCTATATCTCCACCAGTGCAGCGGTTTAAATTTCCCATACAAGTTATATATATATATAGAGTTGAATAATGGTTTTGAGGTGAAGACAGAGAACTTCTTACTAATCCTTTAATTAAAAAACGTTTCGGCCGTTCGGCCTTCTTCAGTTAAAATTTGTTTTAAGAAGTTAAAAAGTTAAAATTTACAAAAGTGTAGGTAGTTTTATATACTAACTGAATGATAAGAATCTACATAATATGAATAAAGTTCGACACGTAGAGAACTCTTGGGATTAAACATAACAATAAGATATTTCTAATCTCTAAGGAGAAGTAAACTATTCTGAGAACGTGATTATGCATAGTAAAAGTTAGATTCTTATCATTCAGTTAGTATATAAAACTACCTACACTTTTGTAAATTTTAACTTTTTAACTTCTTAAAACAAATTTTAACTGAAGAAGGCCGAACGGCCGAAACGTTTTTTAATTAAAGGATTAGTAAGAAGTTCTCTGTCTTCACCTCAAAACCATTATTCAACTCTAAATACCGAAGCAGAGTGTAGAATCAAGTATTTGATCCTTCTACTAGAAGCACATCGTTGGATTAACTACCTTCATTTTATTCACATTATATATATATATATATATATATATATATACACTGAAACAAAAAAACTCTGCAAAAGACTTATATATATCATATATATATATCCTTTATATTTCCATCAAACTTTCTTGACAGTTGTTGCTTTGGTAGACACAAGGAAACATAATAGGCTTTGTTTTCCTTTGTGTTTGACGGTAACGAAGTAGCATGTTCAACCGTGAAACTCTGCCATTTTGGCCTGCAATGTTTTGATCACACATTTTCAATAATAAAAGTGGTAGCCAGTCAGTCGCCTTTCTTTAGTTGCTCAATAATCTAAAGGCCGGTTTACATGACGCGTTTACTGATCCCGGGGCAAGGTGTGTCACGAGATGAAAATGAGTTGTTTTGTGTATGACTTTATCTCTCATAACATTACATTTTTTTACAGGGAATGATGATAATTCAACTATAAAGAAATTTAATAAGAAATACGCCGCGGGATTAAACGTGTCATGTAAACAGGCCTTTAGATGAGTACTGCTGACTAGCTTTTCTGCGAGTTTAGGACAACTCATTTGCATAACGTCCCTTAAATGACGTCATTTCAATGATTTGTAATGCTTTTTATAGCAATACAACGACCATAAATCGCCCCAAAAATAGTTGAACATGTTTTACTGGTTAAACTTTACTGCGCCCAAATAAATGATTTCTGGCTAGGGCTTATCTATAGGCACTTTAACTCGAGCCCCGAAGCGGTCATAACTTTATTTTTTTTTGCCAAATTCTGCTCAAATCTTCACAAATAGTACACAATTTATTGATACAACTGATAAAGTCCAAATTTGACCCGATCACACATACTAATGACGTAATTGTGACGTAAGGTAACCCCACTTTTTGACATTTTGAGCCGGCATTACTCGAAATCTACTGAGTTGAACGATTTTTTTTCAAACAACTGGAAACTGTTCAAACTTATAACACATGTACACAGTGCAAATTGTATCGAAACCCTTGGGCGGAATTGGCCAAAATTTGGGCTGTGAATTTCTCATCTTACTAACGTTGTCAAAGTTGAAAGGACCGTAGCTTTCTGTCAATGGAAGTGATTAAAATCCAAGCTGGTTAAAAGTACTTCCCAAAGCTTAGTAAATCTTGATAGCAAACAAAATCGTGCTACCAAAACTGAACAAAACAAAAGTTGTGAATATTTATTTCGATAGAGTAGAAAAGTGGAAAAATTGCAAAAACTCAAAATCTACAAATTTCAGGTTTTCAAAAAAGCTATAAATTCAATCTTTCATAAGAGTAATACACCAAATCCTATCGCTGAGAAATATCTACAATTGGAGATATAATTTTTCAAAGAGGAGCACATCAGAGCCGAGGTTTTGGATAGTGCTTTGCTTACATCTAGAGTGGGGTGAGGGGGTACAAGCGATAACTAATTTCTGTAAAAATATGTATAGATTGTTAGAAACTGGTTGTACGTCACAATTACGTCATTAGTATGTGTGATCCAAGTCAAGATTTTGACATTATCAGTTGTATTAATAAATTGTGTACTATTTGTTAACATTTGAGCAGAATTAGGCAAACATCTTAAAAGTTTTGACATTTTGTTTAAATTCGCAAAGTGGCTTCGGAGTTTCAATCGAGACGCCTTAAAACGCTGCACCGTTTTTTAACGAAATAAAAACTAAAATACTCTCAAACTATCGTTTGTTCATTTCTGTATTATATATTTGAACCCATGGGCAGATGGGTGCACAAATTAGTTTTGTCGTACTAATAAAAAAAATCAAAACAAATTAGTTAGGTTCAACACGGGTATTTTGGATCAGTTCAAAAGCCGCAATTTTCTTGCAATATAAACGATTCGCTCGTGACACATTTTGCCCCGGGATCGGTAAACGCGTCGTGCAAACCGGCCTTTAGATTATTGAGCAACTAAAGAAAGGCGACTGACCGGCTACCGCTTTTGCTATTGAAAAAATGTGTGATCAAAACATTGCAGGCCAAAATGGCAGAGTTTCAAGGTTGAACTTGCTACTTCGTTACCGTCAAACACAAAGGAAAACAAAGCCTATTATGTTTCTTTGTGTCTACCAAAGCAACAACTGTCAAGAAAGTTTGATGGAAATATAAAGGATATATATATATGATATATATAAGTCTTTTGCAGAGTTTTTTTGTTTCAGTGTATATATATATATATATATATATATATATTATGTGAAGAGGTTTTGTATTTGTGTGTCAGAGAGTGCTCAATACCATCGTGGTAGGGCAAGTATAATAAATGGATGAACGGACACAGATAGGTTTTGACTTCGGTTTTTTACATACAGGTCTGTTTCATACAGGTTTACAGAGTGAACCTGCACTCGTCAGTGTATAACCAAAAGTGATTCTACAAAGTACATTGCAACAGCATCGGTCTCTATTATCTTACGTTTCTTAGTAGGAATGTATCCTTATGCCTACATTTGCTAATTAACTCGTTTCTTTTGTTTAAAGTTGCCGACTTTGGTTTACATATTATGAAAAATTTCAAAAAGCGGTCACGTCTACAGACTACACTACGCACAGACACAACCGAAGTCAAAGAAAAGAACCAGAAAACGCAAAATAATTTGGTTCAACCCCCCATACGACCAAAATGTGTCGACGAATGTGGGTAAAGAATTTTTGAAAATAATAGACAGATGCTTCCCACTAACCAACAAACTTCATAAGATCTTTAACAGAAACACCGTAAAACTTTCCTACAGCTGCATGCCGAATGTGAGAACAATCATCGAAGGAGAAAACAAAAGGAAATTGAACACTACCTACAAAGCAGAAAACGAGAAAAAATGCAGCTGCCCGAGAAATGCCGTGTGCCCCCTGGAAAGAGAATGCCTAGCCAAAGACATTATATACCAAGCCACAGTAACGAGCGAAGAAAACGAGGAAACATACGTCGGACTAACAGCGACAGATTTTAAATCCAGATACGCTAACCACAAGGCATCTTTTAAATCCAAATCCAAAATGAACGCAACCGAACTAAGTAAACACATTTGGCAGATAAAAGACAATAATTTAGATTATGCGATCAAATGGAAAATCTTACACCGTGTGCCCCACTATACAAACAAAACAAAACGATGTAGCTTATGCATAGCAGAGAAATTTTTCATAATATGTAAACCAAAGTCGGCAACTTTAAACAAAAGAAACGAGTTAATTAGCAAATGTAGGCATAAGGATAAATTCCTACTAAGAAACGTAAGATAATAGAGACCGATGCTGTTGCAATGTACTTTGTAGAATCACTTTTGGTTATACACTGACGAGTGCAGGTTCACTCTGTAAACCTGTATGAAACAGACCTGTATGTAAAAAACCGAAGTCAAAACCTATCTGTGTCCGTTCATCCATTTATTATATATATATATATATATATAAATGTCAAGTTCAAATTCATATGGATAGAGTGCTCGATACCAAGGTAGAGCAGGATGTAAAACGAGAAGACAAACTTAGGTTACTTCATAGAACTTTGTTTCACTACAAATCTGTTTCGTATGGCAAGCGAAGCTAACCACACTCTTCAGGTGAATGCTGCAACTTATGTTAATTATTAACATGGAACACTCGAATTTATATGGTCTAGAAGTTGAATCGTGTGCGCGGAATGCGCAATGTAATGGCCTATTGATAAGGTGTGATACTACTTACTGGTTACGTAATACATGTTGTTTACATGGCTTAGAAGTTGAATCGTATACACATAGCACACGACGGCGATGGCTTATTGTTAAGGTGTGATACTAATTATTGGTTGCACAGCAAGTATTTCTTTCTATGCCTACAAGTGGATACAAGTTCGTTTCTACTATTGAGGGAGCTTAGCTCCGGGTGGCAAATAATGATAATTTTTTCATGTAAGCATAGGTTGCATCGTTTGGTTTTGTTAGAATAGGGTTTGCATTGCTTGATAATTTTCCATTTGATTGAATATTGGACACCTAATTCTTTCAAGTTCCAAATGTATTTACTGAGCTCAGTAACAAGTTTGTATTTTAAATTCCTAAAAGAACTGGTGTGGTTTGAATATCTAGCCTTAAAAGTGTTCTCGGTTAATCCAACATAAGTTTCTTGCTCCATGTTATCTTCTCTTGTGACCGTAGCTTGGTAAACTATTCCTTCTGTTAGGCATTTCCCGTGAAGTGGGCAGGAATCTTTCTGGCGGCAATTGCATTCTTTAGTCGCAGTTGGTTTGTTTTGAATCCCTTTGTTAAGTACAGATTTATTATGCGATGAGATGATATTTTGCATATTCGGCATGCAGCTATAGCTCAACTTCAGGGTGTTCCTATTAAATATTTTATGTAGGGGGTGGCCCTTGGGAAAGCACTCGTCAATCAGGCGTAAAAACAGGTGGCCAATATTGGTGGCGACATTGGCACTATACGGTGGATTAAACCATATAATGTTCCTGCCTCTTGAGCGCTTCGCTTTAGGTGGTTCAGGATTGAAATTAAGCTGGTGGGCATATCCGCTTTTCTTAAGGGCTTTTTGGTACGGAGGGATGGCTGAGTCGAACGATTCCTTGTCGGATGAAATACCAGACAGTCTTTTGTTGATGGCTTCCGGTATGTTGCGGAGTATCGATGGCGGGTGGTTACTGCGGCAGTTGACATACTGTGGGGTGTTGTTAGGTTTAGTGAATGGTTTAAATGATCCTGATCTTAGGTCAAGGGTGATATCTAAGTAGTCTACACATTTCTTGTTCGCTTCGATGGTGAGTTTCAAGTTGTTGTCGCTGAAGGTTGTACATATATGTTTTTTAATATTTTCTATTTCTCTGGGTGATTCGTTAAATGCAGCTAAACCGTCGTCTCTATACAGTCCAATTTTATTTCCGTATTTTGGGGTTAGTTTTGATAGTAGGTAGGAACCTACCAGTTCACATGTTTCGGCTCCATCAAAGCTTCCCATGGTTACATCGAAGAGCGAGTTAGTTGTTTTCTTACACCATGGTGTGCTTTCATTGAAGAGTAGGGATTTCTTTGCTTGGGTAATGATCAGTTTTTCTTGGTCGGTTATTTCGTCATATTTTGAAGCAAACGTTAGGGCTTTCTTCAGCAGCTTTTCTGATATTGATGGATAGAACTCTACTATGTCAAAGCAGATGAATGAGTGTGTAGGTTTATCGGGGATGTCTTTATACCATCTGATGACAGAGTCGGTATTTTTCCATTGATTTAGGCCAGTAGCTGCCACTACTTTAGAGTTGATCCTTTGAAGAATGTTCTTACTTATAATGCCAATTTCTGATTTAGATGGATTTATAAGTCTACACGTAGGGTTGTTATTGAAGTTTGGCTTATGGTCTTTCAATGTCACAAATGAATCTTTCTCTGCTAATGCATCGATCCTGTTACCAAGATCAAGCCTCTCTGCGATCTTCTTTTCTTCGGATATTATTTTGGTTGTGGAATTGCATGGAGCTTTCTTATAGGATTTTGTTATGCTGGTGTCGAGTAGTTTATTGTACGAAGAGGGCTCTATGCGGTAGAAGTTTGTGGTTTTATCAGCGGCGATGAGTAGTTTGTCGTCTTTCTTGATTTTCATTACGTCTTGAGCCAGCTCTTTCTGGAATTCACAGTTGGAATCTTTGAATTCGATACTCTGGATAAGAGTAAGCATTTTGACTTCGAACTCATCTAACTCTCTGATCGGTGGCGGGGACTTTGTAGTTGAGAATCCAAATGTTTCTTTGGTTGAAGATTCAGCCGGGTTCAAGAAATGGTGGGCCTTCCATCGCATGCGTCGTAGAAACGATTCCGTCTTCTCGATCAAACATTTCAAGTATTCCTTAGGTTGCGCGATAGGTATGTTCTTGGTAGAGTATCCAAGGTTGATGGGTTCCATATCGATTCGGAGAGTATTTAACACCCAAAGTAGACTCGGTATGTTATTGACTATTGTTGACAGTGTAGTCTAGATTGCTGCAGTGGCCTCAGAAGGGTGTGTATTTGTGGCTACCACGACTGTTCATTTATTTTGTTATAACTCGGGAACAGGAAGGGTTGATAATTATGGTCTTAAAAACCATTTCGAACGCACTTTCTAATCTATGATTATCACTAGTTATATTATTACTATATAGGTAACTGGGGGTTGTCTCCCCCGATTATATATCGAAAATAACATAAAATGAGTATTTTGGAATTTTGGGTACCCTGTGGTTTTGGGGTCCCTGTGGTAAATATTGTGGGTGGTAACCCTGTGGCTGAGCACTTGGCTTTAAAATATTATCTCAGGGTGGGTGCCCTGTGGTTGACCCTTGTGGCATTTAAGATATTGACCAAGGGTGGGGACCCTGTCGTCGAGCCTCTTGGCTCTAGAAAATATTGGATGTTGTGTAGCCTTGTGGCTCTAAATATTGGTCCGGTATTTACCGTGGCTTTCAAAATATTGCTTCAGGGTGGGTACCCTGTGGTTGAGCCCTGTGGCTCTGAAGATATTGACCGAGGGTGGGTACCCTGTGGTCGAGCCCTGTGGCTATTTAGATATTAAACCTAGGGTGGGTACCCTGTGGTCGAGCACGGTGGCTCTAAAAAATATTATTCCAGGGCGGGTGCCCTGTGGTTGAGCCCTGTGGCTCTTAAGGGATTGACCAAGGGTGGGTACCCTGTGGTCTACACTGTAAAATACTGACTCAGGGTGGGAACCCTGTGTCTGAGCACTTGGCTCTAAATTATTATTCCAGGGCGGGTACCCTGTGGTTGAGCCCTGTGGCTCTGAAGATATTGACCGAGGGTGGGTACCCTGTGGTCGAGCCCTGTGGCTATTTAGATATTAAACCCGGGGTGGGTACCCTGTGGTTTATTTAAATTAAAATATCAAAAAGGGCCACCGGCTTATGTTCTACCGGGGGTTATCCTTTTTTATTGGTTCACTTCCAGTATGGAAGCCGAAAAATATTATTATTTAGGTAAATACTAAGGTCGTCGCTGTGCCCGGCGAAAATGCCCTTGCCTGATCGCTCGGAAAGCAGCGAGTCAGCCTGTATTTACGTTCTGTTGTAGCCAGGTCTGCAGTGGGAACTACGGGACTTACTGCCCAGGTTTACCGGGACTTAGTGCCTGAAATTTCCCACTGGAGAGCGGGCACTTCGTAATATTTGTTTTTGGTTGCGTTATGTTTGTTACGTGGTGTTGCCAGGTCTACAGTGGTAAGCCCGGGACTTACTGCCCGGGGTTGCCGGGACTTAGTGCTGCGAACTTGCCCCACTGGAGAGCCGGCAACATTATACGGGTCTTTATCTAGATATTGACTATAAGGTCGTCACCCCATTTAGCGCAGAGAACATCGTTGATGCCCCATTGCTTATACGGAGTGAGTCGGACTGGGCAGATTAGGCTGGCGTATAGCTCGTCTGCGCTACGAATGCGCTGCCTTATTATGGTTTTAGCGAGTATAATTATGTGCTCCGCTCTGCTGGCTTTCTGATCAAACAATGACTTATTGCGAGCATCCCAGAGACACCAGGTAATTAATTTAATGATGTAGGCCAGCAAGTTTGTTTTGTTGTGGTTAGCTTTACTCCAGGATAATCCCAGATGTAACAATAAAGTGGCTTCGTCGTATGGTAGCGATTCGCCGTAGATTTGTTCGGCGACGGGAAGACCCCAGTCCCAAACTTTCCTCGCAAAGGCGCATGTAAGAAACACGTGCTTTAATGTTTCGGGTTTGCCGCAGCGATGGCAGTTTGCTGAGAACTTCAAGCGGAGGCGCGTAGTTAGAAAGTGCGCTGTGCGTACAACCCGGTGTCGGATTTTCCACGTCAAATCGCTCTCCCAGTTCGTACTTAGACCCCCGTAGGTGTGACTCCAACCTGTACGCCAGGGGATTCCCCGATTGAGATTGATTTCCCACCTCGATTGGGCCTTCGTCGTAACAGGGAGAGTTTTGACGAGTTCCGCGTAGATATTTTTGGACTTAAAGTCCTTGAGGGGAGCTGAAATCACCCAGGTTTTGATTTCGCCCAGAGTCTGGAGGAAATCGTTATAATAAGCCGGGCGATATCCTGGAGCGGCGACTGGCATAAAGTTGCCTTTAAGCCATAGCCACTCTGGCCTTATTGATAGCTTACGGCTGGTCTAATACCGCGCTAGGTAAACCCATTTACTTGTTGTATCTGGATCGCCCACCGCTGCTATTCATTTGAATTGGAGGGCCTTGATTTTACAGGGTATGTGAGTTACCGCTTGGCCTCCCCTCTCCCGTGGTTGTACGCATGTATCTCTGCTCACTTGAGCTGTTTTACCCGACCAGACGAAATCCCAAATTAATTTGTTAACTTGGGTGACTACTGGGGCTGGCATTTGTAGCACAGTGGCTGTGTACCACAACTTGCTGGCACCTAGAGCGTTTACAATGAGGGATTTTCCTTTGAGCGATAGCGTGTGTCCACGCCAGAGATTCAAGGTCTGTTCGAATTTTTGAACCCGTGTGGTCCAGTTAAATTCGGTTAGGTCTCCGAACCCGTGCCAAATTCCCAGAATTTTGATTTTATCTGGTCACATTGGGGATTCACAGCCTCAAAATCGCTAAACACGATATCGAGGCTACTCGATTCGATCCCAGGTCCCCCGCGCGAAAGGTTGGTCAGAATCCAAGATGGCGGACGTGGAGATGGTTTGTTCGACAAATCTATGCTTTGAATTGGACTTTGTTTTGAACAAGAAAGAGGACGAGCTCTACAATTCAATGCACAGAGATGAAGTGGGCCAAAAGCTTGCCCTGATTGCTTTTTTTAAGGAGCTTCGGTCTGCAAAAGACAAGTTAATTGCGAAATATACATCCAAGGACGATAGGGAACGACTACATTGTTCTATGGACATGGTAGGAATCAAATCGTTGGTTGTAAAGGAAGTGATGTACTGGCGCAAGACAATTATGAGAAGAATGCATAAAACCCCAAGACAAGGTTGTCCTTACAGGATTGATATTTCACACAGATTGCCATCTGAAATCTTCGTAGATGTAAAGGACCTACTAACCTGTGTGAGCGAGTATGGCGTAAATGTGAATACCGCAAGAAATACTACAACGATTTCAATAGTTTATGCAAAGAAACTTGAGCTGTTCTTCAAAGATATTCTTGTTGGAGCAGATAATGGTCTTCCAGAAAAGATTGTTCAAGATTCCACAGTAAAACTTCTGGTATCCAAGGAGAAGGCATTTACAATTAAGTACACAACATCAACTGAGAAACTGGACATTCGTTGTTTCTATGGCTTATGGAATGAACATAAAGTTCCTCAGCATCTGTGACCATGATTTGTATTTTGCCTGGAAGTGATGCACTTGTAAATACTACAACAAAGCAAAAACTACTGCTCTTACTGATGGGTGAAAGTCTACATTATACTGGTATATCATTTGTATAATCACCTTGTGTTCTGTTGATATACACCTGTTTTCAAAAACGTTTACCATTTACAAAATACACAATAGCATAATAGTAAAAAAAAAGAATTGATTAGAGAAACAATGAGCCATAGTTCAGCTTCAGTGTATTTATTTTGTCTCGCTAATTAATCAATTCCTACAGTATTTTATGCTAGTGGGAACCATTCCTTGCGTCGGCTTGTGCTTATGCTTGATCGTGTCTGTTCTCACTTGTATTATGCTTGTGCTTGCATTAGCTGGCATCACAAGTGAGAACCAGGCATTACCAAAAACAAACAAAAAACAATCAATTTGAATGTTCAGTTTGATTTTTTTTATTAAGCCTTTCAGTTGTCAACATTTAAAATACAACTATAAATGATTCAGGGAAATAGATATTGGTCAAATCATATGCTAGAAGGCACCAACTCAAGCAGATAATAAATAAATTAATGGATTTCATTGCTGTCATCTTGTAGGCCAGCATAATATGATTTTCATAATTTTTTAAGGGAATTGAAAGCTTTTCATATTCAAGAATAGTATTCTTGGGACCCATAAGATAGCAGCCATGACATCACATTAAAACTCAAGTTTCTAATATTATATATAGCAAAATAGTGCTATGTAACAACACTCAAACTGTAAATAGCAAACTAATGAGTACTAACTTTTGACTCAATCTCTCCTAAAATGTTCTCTATTAGTATACAACTAATCTGATTTTCAGACGGTCAGCGGTCTGCGGTCTTTCTCTCCTCGACTGTCTGAAAATCGTCCTTAGATACATATTTCGCAATTAACTTGTCTTTTGTGGACCAAAATCGCCCACAATTTTTTTCATTTCTCTTGTTAAAGACCTAGCCTCTACAGATGCAGCTATTGCTACCATTAAAGGTGCACTACAGTAAGTACATGATCCATTCTGGTCTTTCGCAAGACCACAAAAACAGAAACCGTCTTCATAACATGTACTTGAAATGTAGAGCATCTTTGATTTGTTGTACTTGACTAAGTACGGGTTCTGTTCTCTTAGCCAAATTAGTGACATATGTTCATGCAAGAACACTTTCTCCCACCTTTCCTTGGGAAGGGAAAATTGTGCATAGTTGGCAAGTTTTTGGTGCTTAGCTTCACGCCCTTGCATGGTGTTTATGCCAAGTCCAACCCCAAGTGATTCAAATAAGGACTTGGAATGATATGGCACACAGTGACCTACTGTCCACATACTGAGTGTCACCTTAGTTAAAAAAAGTATACTACAGATAAGATACTGTTTGCAATTTTTAGCTAAGTCATCAATGCCTTGTTGATCAATATCTATTCTATTCATGAGTGATGTAGCATTTCTTAGTTTTAGTCCTGAATATGCTAGAGAATACAATGTTATATTCTTAGATTCTGTGTCAGTTGGTGAAATTACAGCCTCAATAACATGCATGAAATTGTTGCAAAATTTACGCGTTTCTTCACCTGTGAATCTGCACTGAAATGATTGTTCTTTTCGTTTCTCTCTAAACCATCTGACTATTTTCTTATAAAGTTTGGGTGATTTGACTTTATTTCGAACAGAACGAAGGTACCTGCGAAAACAACAGTCAAATGGTAACTGAGAAACTGTGGCTATGCTATTCTCTAATTTGGTACGTGCCAATGCAATGGTCATAACCTGAGAATTCCACTCTTGCCAACATACCAAGGTGTAACGGTTCACACTTTGCCTTCTCAATGACAGGACCTAGAATAGGTTCAAATTCCTGTCTAGAGTGTTTCTTTGCAATGTATTTTGTCACCAAGTTTCTCTTGGGTTCATGGCCAGATTTGTTTGCTATTTGACGTTTATAATCAGAAACGTCCTTTGCTACCTTAATCCTGTGGTCATATGACCATGGTTTCCAAGTGCATGTGCTTTCGTTCCCAAATGACCCATTTACATTTTTTAATTCCCCTTGCTTAACATTTGCATATGAAGAATTGTATGTGGCAGCATTTGTAAGCTCCCCAGAAAAAGTGGCAAGCCACTTCATGTCTGCTGGGATTAGCTCAAATCTGAAGGTGAAATTATTACCTTCATGTCCAGGAATCTCATAAGCCTTGCTTTCAATAAGTGCTATTTCACTTCTAATTTGCTTGCCATATTCAATCATGACTTCGTGATCCTCTTTGCAGTTAGCACCTAGTATTAGAAAGTTGTCTTCGCAACTTGCTACACGATTTCCTACATTAAGAAAACTAATCAACCATGCAGTGGCCTCATTTTGTTTCCCAAATGGGGCGCCATCAGCACTTATCGCTATCAAAAAGGTCCCAATGGGGTTGTTAAACCACCGGAGGATGGTTTGTACCTTATCTATGTTTAAGTACATAGCTGCTATCTGCAATAAACGTTTTTCAAGATCAAGATAGCAGCCTGAAATTTTACTACGTATGTGAGTTGCCCCATCACCTCTCTCTTCATCCTCTTCTGCTCCGGTATCAGGAAGGGGCTTGAGCTCACCTATATCAATCGCCTTAATAAACTTACTGAGGTCCTTATATGATGTTAATCCAGGAATATGAATGCCATTGTTTAAGCATTGCCTTACTTTTTTGCCTGTTTTACGCTTATTGGCAGCATACATTTCAGAACTTCTAACACCATTGTATTTTGCTTTGCTCAAAAGACCCCCCCTGTAAAGTACCATTATTGAACGATTAATGTTATCAATTGACTTTTCAAAATGCACAACAGCCTTATTAGCTACATAGGGCAACACTTTCTCACACATTGCTTTAGAACCTGTTGACATCTCAGCGAGTTGTTCTGGCGATGCAACATTCAACACTGTATTGAACAGTCCTCTTAAAGCTGTTTTCTTCTTCTATGCAGGCGATTCGACAGAATTGCTATGAATTTTACTAGCACTGTCCATAGTTTCTTTTCTTCTCTTTCTTGCTGAACTAGCGGGAAGGTTGAGGACCTCACTGTTCCCATCTTTAAAACAAGAAACCACTTTGGACTTTGTGCCACGTGGCAGATGAGCTTTCTGATCTTCAAGCAATCCCCGCTGTAAAAAAATTCAGTAGCTGACATTTACAATGTGGTCCAAATTAAATAATTTATAGACTTCACCTTATATTTTAGTATACAATCGATAGGTAATTGATGATCGGAAATGCAATCGATAAATTGATATCATTCGATAAAATATTGGTCAATCGATAACCAATCGATAGGTCACAAATTTTGTCCTCATCGATCGACATTGATATTGATCAATCAATATCGATTGAAATCGATCGGCAGCTATGGTGTTTGGTTACCACGATGATCGAGTTTTCAATCGATAAAAGTCATCGATTACATATCGATTATGAATATTAATATATTATAATATATTATAGACATAATAATAACTAGATAAATGTAAATACAGCCTTGATACTACTGAGAAAATAGCCTGAAAAAAGTGGCTTTGATAGCTCAGGTGGGAGAGCATTGCACCGGTATCGCTAGCCTGCATAGCGGCTTCCAAGGGAGGGGAAGGGGAGGGGAGGGGAAGGGGAGGGGATTGGGGCGAGGAAGGGAAAGGGGGGAGGGGAGGGGGCAGAGCCCCGGACAGAAATGGAAGCCTGCCGGCTCCCCTCCCGGTCGCCCCTCCCCTCCCCCCTTTCCAGCTCTTCCCCTCTCCCCTTCCCCCCTTTCCCTCCCCGCGAGCCGGCCACGCAGGCTACGGTATCGCAAAGGTCATGGGTTCGAGTCCCATTCTGAGCCTCATTTTTTTCAGGCTATTTTTCAGTAGTATCAAGGCTGTATTTACATTTATGTATTTATTCTATATTCTGCTGCTGTATGTCATAATAATAATAACAACAACAACAACAACAATAAGCTTACTTATGAGCATAAAAAATGTATGTGTGATTTATAACATACATAGTAAATTAAATTGAACTAGTAATAAAGAGTTTAATTCAAAGATTGTTAATGTTATTCCTCTTTACCTTGTGTTTAAGTTCGTCGATTTCTTTTTCGGTCTCTTCGCATTCCTTATTGATCTTGCAATGTTGTTCTTTTAGCTCCAAGAGTTGTTTTCCTTTTGACACTAAGTCTTTCTTCGCCAGTTTCCTGGCACGAGCATAAGCTCCAATATTGAATCGAGCCCTGTTCGCAGTCGATGCCTGACAAAGTCCTTGGTTCAAAATCCCTATGAACCCATGAAAAGAAACGAATTTTTGCATTGAGAAAGTTTAATAGTCAAACAATATTGCTATCGTTTTACTTTTCCAATAAAGGCCGTAAATGAGGAGAAAACTCAAGTCAAACACAAGAGAAAAAACACAGAAATAACAGCGAAAACTTACTCACCTATCATGCTGAAAAGTAAGACTATAACTGTTAAAAAGGTCCAGGTATTTGGCATCATTTAAAAGCATTTTTTACATGAATCAAGATGGCGGAGCCAAAATATGCAAATTCGCCACGAGCCGTGTAAAAAAAGGCCCGTATGTTCGACCCACTCCACCTCACTATTTTGAACTCCGGGCCATCTTGAATTTTACCCAAGATGCTTTGCAAGCACCGATTAGCGATTTTGAGGCTATGAATCCCCAATGTGGGTCGCCAGTTAATATCCACCGGCCTTTGTTTCGATCCACGCGAGGAACCGATCCAAAGGCCTTCGGACTTTGTTTTGTTTAGTTTTGCCCCCGAGGCTTGTTCGTATATTTTGATGAGCTCGAAACTCTTACTGATCGAAAATGAATTTCGCAATAAGAGAGTCATGTCATCGGCGTATTGACTATTAATAGCCGTCACGCCAGCCGCGGGAAGTGGAAAACCCTCGATTAGTGGTTCTAGCCTAATCGCATTGCCTAACACTTCTGCACATAAACAGTACAAAAGTGGGCTTAAAGGGCAGCCTTGGCGTACCCCGCGATGTAAGTTAAAATAACTAGTGAGCCAGCCGTTATTTAGGACGGCTGCCTTACTGTTATTGTACAGAGTTTTGATCCACTGCCGAAACACTGGACCAAAATTCATTTGTTCGAGCACTCGATCAAGAAAACCCCTGTCAAGTCAATCGAATGCCTTATCTTGATCTAAGGCTATAATTACCCCGGGAAGGTTCTTAGCTTCAGCATAGTCGAAAACATCCCTGATTAGGAAATTGTTTTCGAATATGCTTCGACCGGGAACACCACATGTCTGGTCTGGATGCAATACTGAAGATTAGCTAATGCTTTCGTGCCGATTTTGTAATCGACATTTAGCAAATAGATTGGCCTCCAGTTTTTCAGAAGAAGGTGATCGTCTTTCTTGAAGAGAAGGGCGAGAATGCTTTGGGTTTACGGCTCCGAAAGTTGTTGATTTTCGAAGCCGTAATTTAGAATCCACACGAGGTCGGGGCCGAGATGGCTCCAAAAACGTAAATATAATTCTGCCGGAAAGCCGTCGTTTCCCGGCGATTTTCCTGTCTTCATTTGATCGAGTGCTTGTCGGCATTCGTTCAAATCAAGAGGCCTTTCCAAAGTATTCTTGTCCTCTTCCGACAATTTCGCTTCTAATTTAGAAAGCAAGAAATCTTGGGACTTGGAGTCCGTCGGCTCTGTCGTGTACAGAGTTTTATAAAAGTGGAAAGTGGAAAGCAGCTATTAGAGAAAGAAGGAAGGCCGTGAGGCGATATGAAAAAACCAAAGCCCCTGAAGACTGGGAGCTAAAGAGAAAGTTGCGAAACGAGGCTACGAGGTTAAGACGAAACGCGATAAAAAACTACTGGAACAGGAAGGCGGAAGATCTCAAGAAGAAACCGAGACCTTCATGCCTTTCATGGGGTCCAAGAAAACGTCTAAACAGAACACAACAGATTTCAGATTAAGGACCAACAATAACGTGAGCAGTGATAAGAAAGAAATAGTTGAAGTGATGGGAGATTACTTTGCGAATATTACAGAAGGACTAGGAACAGCAGAAATAGGAGAAGCATATAGAAAGAGGCACAGTTGTGAGACAGCCCTGGTGATGTTGATTGAAAACTGGAGAAAAGCCTTGGACAATGGAGAAGTGGTTGGCTTTTTGTCAACTGACATGAGCAAAGCCTTTGATTGTTTACATCATCCCCTGTTGTTGGCGAAGTTGCGGGCTTATGGGTTTGACGAAAGTAGCGTTGATCTCATGCAAGCATACTTTACGGATCGATACAGTAGGGTCAAGGTTGGAGACACCACCAGCTCTTGGAAAGTAGTGAAAAAGGATGTCCCCATAGATCTTCTTTCGGACCGCTATTATGGAACTTGTTCCAGAATGACTTGACGTATTACATAGATTCGAAGTTCTGTATGTATGCAGATGATCATCAATTCTACGAATCGCACAAGGATGTGACTCTAGTAGAAACTAAATTACAAGAATGTGCCAGAGTGGTGACAGGCTGGTATGACTCTAATTATCTTAAGGAAACTATAAAAAGTATGGCAGTATGATAATCAGTAGAACAGATAAGAGAGAGATGAGTATCAAAGTCAAGGATTTTAGTATTGAACCAGAACAAAATATCACACTATTAGGTGTAAATATCGACAGCAAATTATCCTTTTCAGATCATATTAGTACTGTCTGTAAGAAGAGCAGTCAAAAAGTAGGAGTAATAATGAGATTACGAAATCTCATCCCAACTGATGCAAAATTGCAGTTGTTTAAGGCTGCTATACTTCCTCATCTGACTTATTGTAGCACAGTGTGGCACTTTTGCAAGGCCAGTGATTCGAGAAAGTTGGATCGGGTCCAGGAAAGGGGCCTTGGGGCTATATACTGTGATTGGAATTCGTCGATCTATGTTCGCATTGTGTTTGTTTATGTTTTGAAATTCACGCTCGAGTTCCGCTCGCTGTGAGGTATAGCTAGTTGTTTGAGGCGAAATTTCCCGAGATCCCACCAAACCCTTTTGTCTGGGAACTCAGGTTTTTTTCGCCTGCCAGGTAGGCCAAAAAGCATTTACAGAGTCGCAGAAAGTTTTGTCTCGCAAAACCGAAATATTAAATTTCCAAACGCTTCGACCCCGTGGTTGAGTGTTTGGAAGCGAAAGCCGTAAACATACAGACGCGTGGTCTGAAAACGGAAAGGGTTTAATTTTACAAAACTGCACCAAAGGTTGGTAGGTTTCTGGGACATAGATTCGATCTATCCTCGTTCCTACTGACCGGTCAGGTTTAATAAACGTGACTTGGGTGCTAGTAGGTTCGAGAGTTCGAAAGATATCTATGACTCCGAAATGTTTAGTGTAGTTTCGCAGCGCTAGGATTCCCCCGTCGCCACTGAGGGGATTACCTCCCCATTTATCTAAAGTAAGATTCTGAATACAGTTAAAGTCCCCTGCGATAATCGCTGGCACGCCGGCATTAGAGAATTCCCATAACTTGTTGAAGTATGAAATTCTCTCAGTCGGCGTGTTGGGGGCGTAAATATTATTTAATTGTAATTTATTTTCATCGACCTCAATCAAAACACTGAGGAACCGGCCCTCAGTGTCTCTCTTAAGGCCGAGAAATTTAAAATCAAAATTAGGTTTGAATAAAATTCCGACACCACGTGCGTGCGGGGAGCCGCAGCCTCCAGAAAGCTTTCCCTCCCCATTCTTTTTCCCAAGACAGCATTTCTGTCTGGTTCGAAACATGTGTTTCTTGCATGAACGTGATGTCGCAATTTTGAATTCGAATAGCTGAAAATATGTTGTCACGTTTGACAGCCTCGTGCATGCCATTAACGTTAATTGTACATACGGAGACTGCCATTGTGACACTTAGAATAATTATTAGGCAATTTACGGAAGGAGGTTTCAAAAGCGTCCAAAAGATTGGAGTATCCCAGGGTTGGTTGTGTTCCCTTGAGGGTTTCCCATTTCTTCTGCGTCCCCTTGTCGTCGACGATAGCGATTTCTCTAACTTTCGCCGGGGTTATATCTCCGTGGTTCCACTGACACAAAAGCGCCCTCACATGTTGCACCCGATTAACTTTCACTGTTGGAAACTCTGTTCCGTCCATTAGGTTGGCGACAAAATCGTCGAAAGCCGGCTTGTTTTTTCCCCTATCCTTTATAGGGGAGTCGGGGGCCAGTGGTCGCTTGATCGCGCGTAAAGCTGCTTTGCTCTGGTCGGTGATGTCCATTTTGGTCTGTGTTTCTGTGGTCTCTGCGGGTGGCGAAGGCTTGGCCTCTGAGGGTGTTATTTCCCCTGTTGTTTTGGCCTGATCGAAAGCGCTCGCTGTTTGAACGGGGAGATCGATCCGCAATTCCTGTACTTCTTGCAGTTCGGCTTCTTTCTCCCGCTGTGTGGGTTGTTCGCCTGTTTGTTTATGGCTTTTCGGCTTAGCCCGGCGTTGTAGAGGGCATGATGGTACCACATGCTCCATGGACGAGCAGCGCACACAGCTGGCTGGCTGGCCCGTATATTTGAACCCGATATAAATTCCCTTGTATGTGATGCGGCTGGTAGATTTTTCTCGAGTTTGTCGAAAACTACCACCCGCACCCCGTTCTCAAAATATTTTAGATCGGCTTCCTTCATGTAGAGCCGCTTGATTTGATGAATTTTGCCGTATCTTTCCAGAAGGGCCTCCAGATCTTGGTCCGGGAATTCTATTGGGAGGAATGTAGAGACGTGGATTCGCCTTCGATGTGTGGCAGTTAGGTCGAAGTGGCGTTCGCCAAGGTCGAAGCCTGACGCGGCCCACTGGTCTACCAGATCCTGGCTTCGAAATGTTATATCGAAGGCTTGGCCGCCAAAGCAAGCATAAGCCCCGGTCGCTTCTTCTTTTGTGAGCTTCATGGCTCTTAAAATTTCTGGAGAAGTATACGTTTCCCCTTTAGGTACTGAAAACCGTACGGTGCGACATGGCTTGAATTGATCCATGTCGAAACTCACCTAATCCGTCCAAACGTTGGGCTTGACTGACTCTAATTCTCTACTAATGAGATATTCTCGACCTTGGCTTCGAAAAAGTGCAGTATAAACAACACTTGATCTTAGCCAAAAGGCCGAGAAGCGATGCCCTTCCTTCTCCAGAATGGGGGACGCCGTCGCCAAAAGGCGCACTGGCCATGTGACAGCACAAAACAACGACAAATATGCGTGTACACTATGGCATGCTACGGCAATCGAGCAAGGCTGCGCCGTGCGGCAAGCACTAGTGATGCACTGTCAGTCAGTGCTGCCTGACAACCACGTTTTTGACACGTTTTCCAACTTGCCCAACTCTCCCCCGAATGCCCCGAAATGTCCCGAACCCAACGCAACCATTGTACGAAGCTCCCCTATAAAATAGATTCTGGTGACCTCCAACTTCTGTCTACGGCCATACCATCGGGAAAACACCGGTTCTCGTCCGTAGAAGTGACGTGTTTTGCATTTTAATACATCCACGGGGGGATTCCCCCCACCACATGTATCAACAGCAAAACATGGCTGTAATGTCGAGCGCTGTGGCGTGTGTTCTTTGTTTATCTGTCGTGTCCATTGTTGTGGTATTGCCTGTATTATTTTGTCAAATTCCCGTGTGGTTTGTTGTAGCGTTCGTGTTTGTCTCTGGTTGTGCTGTTCTAGTATTTCGTGGATCGCTCTAACGGGCATGAAGCCCGGTATTGCGATATAGCACATGTCCTTAATCTGTACTAGTCCAGCCGCTACCCAGTCCGAGTGGAATAGCGGCTTGTCGTCGTTGGTCACAAGTGAGTTTCGGAATAGCGGTTCGTCAAGTATGTCTTTCAGTGTTGTTTCTGTGTTGTTTGTGTTTGTACCAGGCGGTTAGCAGTTCTTTGTGATACTTCGGTATAGTGGTGTCTATTTGTTGGGCTGTATAGTCAAGTGCAAGTGTCAATTTTCCGAGTTTCATGTTCGAAACCCGGAGAAAATGTGCAGTGAAGTGTTTCCAGTGTGCTGGTTCAGCCGTCAGTAGTCGTTTTAGTGTATTCAGTCGCAGTGAATGTATTTTCGTTTGTATTCTGTGTATGTTGAAACCGCCTTCCGCAAGCGGAAGGGCGAGGATGTCGCGGTTTGTCAGTGGGTGTTTGTTGTTCCAGAAGAATCTGTATACCGCCTGTTCTATCTCAGATATAGCCCAGGACGGTATAGAGATTGCTGTCGCGTGGTACCACAGCGTCGATGTCAATAGTCTGTTAATTACAAGAGCTTTGCCCTTGTAACTTAGGTCTCGGTGTTGCCACGCGTCGATCGTATTGTTCAGTTTCTGTATTTGCTGTTCTAGGTTTCGTCGTGTACAGTCAACGTTGCCAAAGTATAGTCCGAGTATTTTGTCAGGTATATAGTCGTTGTACCAGTCAAAGCCGTGTAGTTGGTCAGTTCTGTTGACAAAGGCCCCTGACCAGAGACCTTTGCATTTGTCTTGGTTGATTTTTGCTCCAGAGGCGCGTTCGTACATGTTGAGAGTCTTAAATGTTTCGTTAATTGAGTTGTCGTCTGTGAGCAGTAGGGTCGTATCGTCGGCATATTGTGATATTTTTACTTCAGTCTGTGCGTTAGGCGGTCTTAGTCCGTCAATGTTTTTGTTCGTTCGTATATGTATCGCCAGTATTTCCGCTGTCAGTACGTATAGGGGCATGCTTAGAGCACAGCCCTGTCGTAGTCCGCGTTCTAATTGTATAAATGCAGTCAACCAGCCATTTGTTTTCACCGTAGTGGCGACCGAATTATACAGTATTTTAATCCATTGGAGAAATTGCGGCCCAAAGCCGAATTTCTCCAGCGTTTTAAACAGGAAATCGTGTGATACTCTATCAAAAGCTTTGAGTTGGTCAATAGTAAGTAGTGCTAGTGGAGTGTTTGTCTCGTTCGCGTATGTAATTGCGTCTATAATTAAACTTTGTGTTGTCATTTATAGTTCGTCCTACTAAACATGCCGTCTGGTCAGTGTGGATAATTAGTGGCAGTACATGTTTCAGTCGGTTTGCCAGTGCTCTCGTTAAGATTTTGTAGTCTGTGGTCAGCAGTGTGATCGGTCGCCAGTTTTTCAGTCGCGTTCTGTTGCCTTTTTTGAAGAGTAAGTTATTACTCCCCGCCTTTGTGTGATAGTCAGTAGTCCGTGTTCAAAGGCGTAATTGTATACTTTAGTCAGTTCCGGTCCGAGGATGTCCGAGGATGTCCCAGAAATGTTTGTAGAAGTTGGTGGTGAGTCCGTCAAAGCCTGGGGATGTGTTGTTATCCATTGCGAGTAGTGCAGTTTTCAGTTCTGTTTCTGTTATTAGTCCTTCGCACGATTCTCGAGCGTCGTCAGGTAGTTTCGGTATGTCTATATTAAATATGTCGTGTTGTGCTTGTTCGTCTATTGTTTCTGCGGTATAGAGGTCCTTGTAGAAGTGATGGGTCTCAGTAATTAAATCGTAGGGTTCCGTCACGGTATCGTTGTTGTCTTTTGTCAGTATTGTAATTGTTTGGTCGGCTTGTCTCCGTTTTTCGAGGGAGTAAAAGTAGCGTGTACTTTTTTCTCCCTCTTCCGTAAATTGTGCTTTCGTCCGTATTTTCAGTGCTTCGAGGTCGTTCAGGTCGAATTGTTTAAGTTTTTGTTTGGCTAGTAGGTATTGTTCAATGTCCTGTGTAGTTCCGGTCGCAGCGCTCTGTTGGAGTCTGTTTAGGTTTCGTTCCAGTTGGGCTCGTTCGTGTTTTTTTCCGTATTGTGCTACGTCTAATTGTTATTCGTTTAAAGTGGTGTTTGGCTTTGTCCCACCAGACTGGTGGGTTCGCGAAGTCAGCTTTGCGTGTTCGCCAGTCGGTCCAAAATTCTTTGATTTCCGTCTCAAATAAAATGTCTGTCAGCAGTGAGTTGTTAAAATGCCAGTATCCTTCGCCCCGTTTTTGTTGGGCGAAGTCAACTGACAATGTTACGCAGTCGTGGTCTGAGTGTGCGTATGGCTGTATTGTAGTTTTCGTAATGTTGTGATTCAGAGCCCGATTGACAAGAAACTTGTCAATTCGGGTTCGTATAATTGTATTGTCAGTCGGGTGTCGTCCTGTCCATGTGTAGTCTCGTTTGTCAGGATTTTTGTCACGCCATGTGTCGGTCAGATCATAGCGTGCTGTTGTGTTTTGTAGAATGTTCGTTGCGGTCTGTCTAGCATTGGGGTTTCCCCCAATCTTGTCGAGTCTTGTATCGGTTACACAGTTGAAGTCTCCCCCAATAATGTTGTCGTGGTCAGTTGAGATGTATTTGTCTAAGTCAAAATAGAATTTTCGTCGTTCAGTATCTGTTCTCGGTGCGTATATGTTGACTAAATTAAAAATGTGATCGTCTATGACTATGTTTATAATCCGTCCTGTACTGTCGCGTTGAGTTTGTTGGATGTTATAGTCCAGGCGTGGGCTCAGAAGTATTGCAACACCGCGCGCTGAGTCCGTTCCATTGCTAAAAATAATCTCCGCGTCCCAATCGCGTGTAATTTCGTTTTGTAAGTCGTTTGTCCAGTGCGTCTCTTGTATTAAAATAACATCGTATCTGTTCCGTTTAAATAAAGAAAATGCAGTATGTCGTCTGTCAGAGGACCGCAGTCCTTGCGCGTTGATACTAACAAAACTACACATGACTGAAAATAATAGTAATAGTAGAGATAGAGATATACGTTTACCAGTTCGGGAGTATAGGAATTTGTTCGTTATTAAAGTGAAGGTTCTATGTTTTTTCGTGGACTGATCCTCCTTGTTCCTGTCGGTAAATTTGGCTTTACAGCCAGTCGTTGTCGGCGTGGTGTGTATAGTTTTTTTACCTCTGAGTCGGAGTCCGTGTTGTGTTGTCGTTTTAAGAGGGCCTTGTCCTGTGTCTGTGGTGTTGTATTTGTGAAGTCCATTTCTGTGCTACTCTCGTTCTCCGTGCCCTCTTCGTGTTCACTCTCTGGGAGTATGTCGGCTTGTGTAGACACAGTCGTTATAGATGCTTCTTGGGAATTGTTTGGATTTTCCAGAGGTTCGTCTTGTGTGGTTGTGGCTTGTGTTGTGTCGTCCTTTGGTGTGGTTGCGGCTTGTGTTGTGTCGTCCTGTTGTATTTCGCTGTTGTTTTCGTCTGGTGTCGCATTAAGGCCTCTCTTGGGGCAGTCGTGGGTCATGTGGCCTTTCTCCTTGCAGTTGTGGCATTCGATGGTAGGGCATTTTCTTCTCGTGTGCCCAAGCGTGTTACATTCTGAGCAGATCGGTTCTTGATTGCTGTGAATGATCCTGCACCATTCGCCGTCGATCTTTATCGAGTATGGTATACTCGGGCTCTGCAGAACCATTCTCACCAATCGGTTTCCATTTTCGATGCCGGCCAGCGCGTGACCGGTCTTGTATTTGAGGCGGATTACGTCTCCTTTTATTTCTCCGTATTTCTCCAGTGCAGTTGTGACTTCGTCGTCTTCTATATACGATCGTAGGCCCATTACCGAAACGTTCGTGTAATAGCCGTGAGGTGGGTGACATCGCACGTGCATTTCACCGAGGTCAAATCCATATTCAATTATATTCTCTGCATGGTGTTTTTCCTGAAATTCCACTAGGTATTCGCCAGATCTGAGTTCTTGTACAACGGTCAATGTGCCGTCGTCCACGCTATCCAAAATTGCCTTGCGTATAGAGTCCAACTCTACTGTGATGGGCGCCTTGAACGTGACGCTTCTCGCCTTCCGGTCCGCCATTATGGCGTGCCGGTGAGCGTAGACTAAAACCTTAACTGGTCGAGCACCTAGGGCAGGACGCCACTAAATGCTCGCCGAAAACTTTTCGTAATCACTTCAACTAGCGTTAAGAGTAATTTTGGCCTCTCGATGGCCTCTACGGTAGGCGGATTTTTCGTGATGCTCGGGAGCAGACGACTGGCGACGTACACTGATACCGGAACCGAATTTTAACTACAGGCACTGGAAAACGCTGTACTCTCCACAGATCACGAACAAACAAGGTGACGTGAACTGGAAAATCACGCACAGAGTACTGCCGACAGCTCTATCCCTACACCGGATGACTGTTTACAACACTGAACTGTCACCGGTGTGGAGCGACTGAGACAATCGAACACCTATTACTACACTGCCACACAAACAACGACTTTTGGGAACAAATACAGGGCTACTTAGACAAATTGACAGATCACAAACTGAAATTGACGAACAACCTAATACTCCTGGGACGAATAAAAAACGAAGACGACGAACTCGACGAGCGAAGAAATAACTTAGTGAATTACATACTCACTGTTGCCCGCTGTGCGGTCCACAAATCCGCAGTTGACTACCGAGTTCGCAATGTACAAACACCACCAGAGGCGCTTTTCGCGGCCTCGATAAAGGGACACATCCAATACCAATACAAACTATATAAGCAAAGATGTCAGGAATTCTACTTCCCGTACGAATGGTGTATAGGGGGAAGCCATAGCCAAACTGTCCGGAGACCAATTAATATTTACCTTGTAAAGAAAAACAACACAAAATATCGACTGTAAGCAGAATAATTTCCAACTTATGTTATGATCGAAATAGTAATACACATTATACAAGCAAAGTAGTAATCAACATGTAATTACAATGACAATGTAAACCACAAAATCATGCACCAAAAATCTATGTAAACAAATATATATATCTACAATTATAAATAAACAATAGCTCATATTGAGCTATATTAGAAAAAAAAACGGTTCTCGTCCGATCACCGAAGTTAAGCCCGATCGGGCGAGGTTAGTACTTGGATGGGTGACCGCCTGGGAATACCTCGTGCTGTAGGCATTTCATTTTTGCTCTGCTTGCTGCTGCTTGCTGCTTGCTTTCGGCGTCTTCGCTTCCATCCCCCCTCCCCTATATTTGGGGGCGCTACTACTTTTTTGTTTTTAATCTAGAAAAAAAAAACAGCGTTTCAGAACGAGGCCCGATCGAGCAAGCGATAACGATTCACTCATTACAACACTCACGTCATGATAGCGCAGTAGTTTCCTCTGCATGCACGACGCTCTGACATTAATCGGCTTGAGAGGAGCAGAGTGTTTGCTGTGTTGCTGTGGGAAAAGCATGTTGTCGGGGAGAGAATAACATACGTTAGTCAGTACGAAAGCATAATGTACTGGACGAACAACGCGATACATATTGTGCGTCCTCGGGAGTGCGTGTGCAACAACCAGCGTTGAGCCGTGAATGCGTAAAACGATTCGGTTTGTAGTCGACATCGTTCTAACTACTCTCGCTAGTCACTCTCGCTAGTCACTCTCGCTAGTTCGTGCGTAGTAGTAGTCTAGCCACGTCAAGCACGAGCGAGTCATTCTAGTATTCTAGGCATTCTTAGTACTACATTCGTATTGTTGTACTACGATCGTATTATTCACTAACGCGCACTAGAAAAGATAAGAGAATTGGATACAAGTTGGTTGTTCGGGGACGAGCGCGAACGCAGGTCCCCACTACCAGAGATTATACGCTCGAGTTACCCACATTTGGGGTAATCGCAGGGGTCAACCCAATCGAAGTGCAATGAAAGGGCCTCGCCCTGAGAGGACTGCCTTTATGATCACAGTTGCCTCCCGTGTCAGGCAAGTTTTTTTTGTGTTTTAAAGGAGCAAGACACCACCCATAAAGGCAGTGCCCCACTGCATAAAACGGAGGTCCACCTGGACGCCAAACTCGCTGGGGACTCGAACCTCGCTGGGGACTCGAACCCCACTCCTTAGCCCGAAGGCTGACATTGAGACCCGAAAGCCTGGGGTGGGCCCGCATCAAATAATATCATCTGCACAGCCCAAAACATTCGGAAACAGACATAAAACACTTACAACCAGAAAACCAAACACTCTTTCCTAACAAGCAGCATGACCTCAAAGGTCATCCACTGTCCAAAGCCAAACAGATGACGACACAGAATTACGGGGACAATACCACATTTTTTGTTTTGTTTTTTTCCACACGTACACGACACTGACATTTATACGGCACGTTTTTTGTTCAGGAGTAGCATGAAGCCGAGGCCCCAACTACTAACATCTTCCATCGTTTTTTTACCTACAGTAGGGCTATCACAAGGAGATAGTCCGCTGCAAAAATACCACATACTAACAATCACTTACGACTACGAGGTGACATACAGAACTGTAGGGTGTGAGACGGGCAGCGTGATTCCCTTGGAATCATACGCGAACCTGATTGGCCAAATCACAGCTGGGCTGCGTGGAATCTTATCTTCCTTAGCACGGCTAGGGATAATGGTTCCACATCACTATCGGCGGCACGATCAGGTGGAGGCTTGTTTCGGGCACGGATTTCCCGATCCCGAGTCTTGTTCTTCTTGCGGCGGGAGGATTTTGGAGAATCCTCCTCTAGTACACTGGTGTTGAGGCTGGAGATTCCAGCCTCGTCCTGTTGGGCACTCTCCACATCCATCTGAGGAGCACTGCCCGAAACATTATCATCCCGAGAGGCCGAGGCCTCATCACCACACTCCACTGAAACCGCCCCTAAAGATAATCCCAGTGGAGCGCTCGCTACATCGGAAGGGAGAGACCTTTCCGTAGAGGGGCCACTCCCCAGACAAGCTTGCTCAGGCTCTGCTGCCATCGATTCCTCAGGACGATTCTGTTCCACCGCAGCACTCCCCGTGGACGCTGAGCGTGAGAGAGCACCTGGACAATGGGAGGCCCGATGACCAGACTTCCCACAAGAAAAACAAAGACCCTTAGAAGGGCAGTTCTTGGCCATGTGACCTGCTCGAGAGCAGATAGCACATCTCCTAGGCTGCCCGCGGTACCATGCGACGCATGGGAAACTGCGGAGTCGCAGTGATCTAGGGATCGGTTTTGTGATAGTCATCCGTGCAATCCGAGTGCCAGTCACGAATAATTCGTTCAACTGTCCCATACCGCGATAGTAATGCTACGAGGTCCAAGTCAGGAACCTCGTAGGGCAGCCGATAAATATACACTGATTTGGTCCAATCGTTCGCCGCTTGCATGTAGGCTTTTGTACTGCCTACCATAATCCCATCCTTGAGAAGTTTGTCCTTCCCAGCTTGCGTAGTACAAGTCACACGGACTGTTCTCCCAACAAGCTGGACACAATCGACTTGATCTAATGGCAGTACAATCGTCTTCAAACTTAGCTCTGGTTAGGGTGGGCTCACCCTCAGTATTTAGGAACTCTTTCGGGATATGGACTATCACCGTAAGAGTCCTATCAACTGGTTCCGTTAGTAACAGATCTACAGGTGTTCGACCAGGTAGCGCTTGCACTACTTGGGCAAACGAACGCTGAGCCTTACTCAAACTCATCACGCACAGGAACGCACAAATCACGAACTGTGAGATCACACACAAACTAATTGAAGCGCTAATAGCGGCCGGAACATCCGCACCGTATAGCTAACTACAATTACCGATACTTATCAATACGGGGGTTCCAAAGGAGCGTCCCGCGTCAGGTAAGTATTACTTGCCTAACGCACGGTAAAATTACCTCGCATCCGTGACAGTCGTATTCCATGTGGGAGCGCGACGACGACCCGTCCGCGCCTCTCCCCCTTCCGTGCCACATACTTGTACCACCCTGTACGTTATCTGTAAAGGAAAAGGATTTGTTCGTCCAGTTAGTAGGGAAGTTGGGTTCTTCCCAAAGGGAAGGGGGCCATACTCGGAGGTAGTGCAATACCGAGACGACCCGTGGCTGGGACGAGGCAAGCCTCTTTTCCACAGCCTAATTCCAAATATCAGTTTAATATATGAGCTACTCAATGAGCAGCGTATCAGATATTAAGCTGATAAGAACATATTTTTTTGTGACATAGTGGGTTGCCCCCGGTTTATTAAAAATGAAGATTAAACAAATTTTACCTTACAAGTTTGGTTCTAATTTACAATATTTACATTCCAGTGCGCTTGTTAAATGTTCGTATTCACTGGATCACACTATCTATCTAATTTCCTAATACAATATTTAACTACAATTTAACACACTAATAAATTGGGATCACACTTAATAGTTACAATAGTTTTCATATCATCTATCCTATTCAGTTCTTATGTTCCATGTGGGAGAAATGTTGATAATGTCGTATTTACAGTTCTATATACAAATTTTAATACTCCATGTGGGAGCCATATTTACCATTTTATATTGGAGCAAGACATTCATACTGTCAAAGGGTGATTTTGTGTAACTCCTTTACGCTTCGGTCAGAGGTTTTTAGCCTCACTTTGATGTCATCTACAATGATTTTTCCAATTTCATCAGAAGTTTCATGAATGTTCTTAAATGTACCATGATTTCGGGTTATCCAGATCCAATATAGAATGGTCTTAATCAAGTAGAACACGGGGATCAAAATTTCTTTATTAGAGGCATCGAATTCCAGAAGAGAAACTTTCTTTACTATTGGTTGGAAATCATCCACTAAGGTTTTCAAAATAGTGGTAAATTGTTTCCATACTTTTCTGACTCTTTCACATTCCAAAAAAACAGTGCTCAATATCTTCATGTTTTCTACACATTGCGCACTGTTTATTATATATAATGTGCCAATCGCACAGAGTCTCGAACCTTAATTCCCTTTGTTAAGATCAACCATAGAATATCATTCTTCTTTCCTTCTGTAATTTGCTCTCTAACTCTATTCCATAGAGCCCCCAATTGCATGTTCGTCAGATGCCCCAGTACCTGGTGACATCCGGTTGCGTTTTTACTCCCTCCATAAATTCGTCAAAAACTTTCTTAGTGGAAAATTTATCAACACTCGATTTTAGTTTTCTCAAATCATTGAGGCAAGACTGCAAAAACACTGTCGGATGTAGAGCAGTGGGGGTGGCATTGTCTCTCAGTTGTACCCACTCCTGTCTGAGTGGCGCCAACTGGCTACCCAAGAAATATTGTAACAGATAATACCATTTGGTACAGGGACCTTTATCAATGCCATTCAAAATATTTGTCACTCTCAGTGCTCTACATTTCACCTCTAAATTTACCATCCCGACTCCCCCTTTGACTGGGGAGTTATATAACACGGTTCGGGCTACCTGTTGCATTTTGCTTCTCCAGAAAAATGGCCACACCAGTTTATTAAATTCATTAATTACCCATTCTGGGAGAGGCAAAACACGAGCAGCATACCAAAAGCAGCTAGCCCCAAGCACATTTATTATCATTGCTTTCCCAACACATGAACGCTCCCGAGTTTGCCACATCAGTAAACTGTTCTCAAGTTTTTTTAGCTTGGGCTCCCAATTATCTTTCTCCACGTCCTCACTACTAAACACAATCCCCAAAATTCTCATCTTGGTGGCCCATTTCAAACCATGCAATTTTTCTTTTCGATTTAGCCATTTCCCTAGCCACATTGTTTCCGTCTTTGTCTTATTTAATTTTGCCCCAGAGGCCTTTTCGTATGTAGCTATCTCTTTTAACACTTCTGCTAATGATCTATCAGTTTTAACAAAAACGGTAGAATCATCAGCATATTGTGCGATTTTAAATTGTTTCCCACCTGCCCCAGGGAGGGGATAGCCTCCTATGTTGGGATTGCACTTAATGTTTACCCCCAAAACTTCCGCCACAAGAATATACAATAAGGGGGACAAGGGGCAACCTTGTCTCACTCCTCGGGCTAGCCGAATCGGGTTAGTCAAATCACCGTTAAAAATTATCCGAGAACTAGCCCCTGCATACAAAGTTTTTATCCATCTTTGAAAAGAGAGTCCAAAACCGTAATGGTCTAATATTCTCAAAACGAAATCTCTGTCTACCCTATCAAATGCTTTCTCCTGATCAATGCTAATTAGAATACCTACTACTCCGGTTCGATCTATCCGATCCAGCAAATCTCTTATAACATTTAAATTATTTGCTATTTGGCGCCCAGGGATTCCACATGTCTGATCGTCTTCGATGATCATATCTAGAACATCCCGAAATCTATTTGCCAAGACTTTTGCTACAATTTTATAGTCCATTTAATAGTGATATTGGTCTCCAATTTTTTAGATACTTTCGGCAATTCTTTTCATAAAGTAAACGAATAAGACTCTCCTGTTGGGATTTTGATAGGCACTCAAAATCGTAGGCTTCATTTAAAACCTCTACTAAGCTTGTCTTCAGTATAGCCCAAAATTTCTTATAAAATTCAACGGGCAAACTATCATTTCCGGGTGATTTATTATTTTGGAGGGACTGCAAAGCTTTCAATATTTCTTCTTCGATCAGTTTTCCTTCGCACGAATCTCAATCTTCTTCAGAACGTTTTAGGGTAATATTATTCAAAAGGGTTTGTTGTAAATTTTCGTCAGTGGGTTCGGCTGTATATAAATCTTTATAAAAATATTCAATAACTTTTTGGATTTCCCTATCTTCAAAAACTTCTATATCATCTTGGTTAAATAAGGAATTAATAGAATTTACAATCCCTCTCTTTGTTTCCAAACCAAAAAAATATTTCGTGGATTTTTCACCTTCTTCAATCCATTGGGCTCTACTTCTCATTTTAACCCCATTAAATTGTTTTTCTGTGAGAGCCTTTAGCGCCGTTTCCAAATACCTAATTCACTGGATCAATAGCTTATTATCCGGATGTAGGTTTCGTTTTAATTTAATTATTTCCCCGGTTAGCTTATTCTTAGCTTCTGTTTCCGTTTTCCTCTTTTGTATGCAATATACCTTGGTTTCCTTTCTAACGGTGATTTTAAGGGCATCCCACCATTCCCCAAGAGTGCGAAATTGAGCCTTCTTTTCTATCAAACGACGCAAAATTCCTTCCAAAAGCTCCACGTATTTATCGTCAGACAAAACCGACGTGTTCAATTTCCAAATATTTCTTGTGGCTTTGATTTTACTAATGTTCAGGGTAAGGGACAAATATTCGTGATCTGATAGAATACACGGCTCAATGTCGCACTCTTCAATATCAGTTAAATTACGATCAATAATAAATTTGTCTAACCGTGAACCAGCAAATCTTTCTTGTACCAGGTATACCCTCTCACATTTAGATGTTTTTTTCTGCCATGCATCAATTAAGTTAAAGGAAGCTTTTATTGTTTTCAATTCTTCTTTGCCTGCTAGACAGACCTCGGTTGAGTGCCCGTAGTGATCCAAATCAATTTCGACGCAATTACAATCACCCCCAATAATAACTTTGGCGCCTGGATAGAAAAAAATATGTAAATTCGTAAAAAAAATATTCTTTTCTTCTATCCAGGTGGGAGCGTAAATGTTTACAAGATTAAACTTAACTGCTCCTTTCTGTACTAAGACGCTTACAACTCTTCCTTCGGTATCATGTTTGAATTGTTTGATCTCAAAATTCGAGTTTGGTTTCATTAATACCCCCACTTCCGCCGAAGGCCCAAATTCCATTTGTGCCCCATAATTTGTCAATCTTATCCGCTTTACCTTTACAGTTTATAAATGTCTCTTGCAAAAATATGAAGTCTTCGTTGCGGCTTTTTAAATCTAGAACCAATACGTTTATCATTCAAACCTCTGATATTAATCGTTAGAATCCGAAGGAAGAGCTATAAAAGTAAAGGAAAGAGGTCACACGATTAAACAAATATTACCTTAAACGAAAGGTGCGTGTCCTTTCCGGTCTGAATTCGGAGAGCGATTTCTTTTTGAGGCCACAGAACTTTTTAAGGCAGCGGAACTTGTTTCAGGGTCCATATATTGAGTAGTTTTCTCTAGGGTCTTCTGGAGGTCTGTAAATAGTTGTGGGTCCGATGGAGTAAGTGCGAGATAATTCGAGCGACTTTCCTGTAGGAATTATAGGAGCGGTTTGTATTCGTGTAGGGGGGGGTGAGAAGCAGAATGTGGATTTGCGGGTTGACGACCAGATCCTTTCAGGTTCTTTTTCTTTCCGGACTGGCAAACATTGGTGGCGGCTTGTTTGAAAACAAAATTAGGATCAATTGGCGCCATAAAGCTCTGGGTTGATTTGATCGCCGAGGAGAGTAATTTTGAAGTCGACGCCGTTTTCTCACTTTCCGTTTCTTTTACATCTGGCATCTCCGTACTCTCATCCTCTTCTTCTTCTGCCTCAACATTCCCCTCATCTACGACTTCAACATTTTCTACTTCTTCTTCCTCGCGAAACCATGAAAACGGACATTTAATTACCAGGTGGCCAACATTCCTGCAAATTGCGCACATTTTTGGAAGCGGACAGGTTCTTGAGAGGTGTTCAGACGAGTCGCAGTTGTAACAACACATGTATGCACAGTCTTTCACAAGATGTTCCGTGCTGTTGCATTTTCGGCATGTCCGTGGTTGACCGATGAATGAAATTCTAATCTGTAGTGATGCAAATCTTAAGTAATTTGGAACATCCCTCCAAACGTACCCGGTAATGACGGAGACCATTCGCTATGGTGGGGAATTTGGTGAAATACCCTCTCTTGTAATGCACCACTTGCCCATACTTGCATAACCGAGCGACAATGGCTTCGTCAGGTAGTTCGTATGGAGCATCAAATATTGTCAGCCAGGTAATGGGGCTATTGCATTCTTGAGCCATCATTGTTTGACCGTTTATTTGGTACACTCCGGCCCCCCAAAATGTCTCCTTTTGTGCCCTCGATCGAAACGTTAAAGTCATTTGACCATTTGTAAGGCGGTGCACACAGGAAAAAGCCTCGGCCATAATCATTGTAATCTAAACGGTACATGGGCGCCCGGGCAACACATCAGATTTGGGTTTTGATCCAAGTTTTTATTGCGGTAAATTTGGGATCACGGGTTTTCATTTCACTGATTTTGCATAATCACATCCATGCTGGTCCGTAGTCCTCGTCTGTGTCTCTTGCACTTTCATCTCGCTGTCAGCTATATTCGAAGACTCTGCCATTTCTGAAAAGAAAAGAGAAAAAAACCACTCGAGTATGGCCAAAAGGCCGAGAAGCGATGCCCTTCCTTCTCCAGAATGGGGACGCCGTCGCCAAAAGGCGCACTGGCCATGTGGGAGCGAGAGCACAAAACAACGACAAATCTGCGTGTGCACTACGGCACGCTACGGCAATCGAGCAAGGCCGCGCCGTGCGGCAAGCACTAGTGATGCACTGTCAGTCAGTGCTGCCTGACAACCACTTGCTAATGACAATGGGGAGAACGGAGCTGACCCTCGGAACCTGAGGAGTTTTTGTCTTTCGGCCGAGAAGAAGAAGCATCCCGTTTAGCACGGGATTTGGCTAACTTCCTGCAGCTTTTTTTTGGTGGCTATCTGCCACTCGTCGCTATCGACACTAGGCGAGGACACAAAAGGCGACGTCTCCTGCGTAGTCTCCAAAGGGGGGCGAGGAATGCCACGACGGGCGGGTGGATGGTCCACCTTCTCCTCCAACAACTTCAGGAGCTCTTCCGAACCATCGAAGTGGATGCTACCAGCCGATGCCGATAGAGATTCCGAGTCCGAATCCTAATCGGAAACCGAGAGCTCACCTTCCCTCCCAGACTCCTCGCCAGACCATGAACCAGCCACCGACTGCGCGAAGAACTTGGTTAATTTGCTCATGTCCCCGAGCGGAAGGCCCTCAAAGTTCGTCTCCGCAACTATGCCTACCTTAGGTAGGCCGGAGGATGGAACAAAGTTAAGTGAGGACGGGGGTTCACCAGAAACGACGGGAGTGACCCGGGAATAACCCTCTCATGAGAGTGGGCGGGCTCCACGGACTCAGGCACTAGCGGGGATAGAACCCCCGCCCCCACTTTTGGGCTAACCGGCTCTTGCGAAGCGGCGTTCTGCGCAACCGCATCACCCCTCTCCTTGGAGGAGGGAGAAGCGAGATGCTTTGCAGTCTCCAAGTCCTTCTCCAAGTCCGATGCCCCATAACCGACGAGACCGAAAGGACTAACCACCTGCTGCGGAGCGGCGTCCACCTGATCTCCCGAAACCGACCTCTCAGTAGAGTGGACGGAAGCAGGGCGACCAGGAGTCTCCAAGACCTCCATTCCAACAGGAGCCGGGGCCTGAGCTAGTGAATCCTGGACGGTGCCAACAGCGTCCTCCACAGGCGGGGCTGGAACAATGGGGGCCCCTGGTTACACAGGAGCTGGGGAGAAGCACTGAGCTGCTCGGTGGCCTTTCTCGCCACACAGGAGGCACTTGCCCTTATAGGGACATGAACCACTATTGTGGCCGATGGTACCACAAATCCCACACGTCATCGGCTGGCCGCGGTACCAGATGGTGATGGGATAGCTCCTAAGTCGAAGGTGACGGGGAATGGTAGTGGACACAACCACCCGCACGACCCGAGTACCCGTCTCCGTCTGGTGATACTTGACAATGTCTACCTCGCTACACTCCTCACCTCCCCATACTTAGAGAGCAAACGCTGGAGGTCGTCATCCGTGACCTCGACCGGCAAATTTCGAACATATACATAGGAGGAACGGTCCTCCGCAGACTGCACATTTGCCCGCACGGGCCCCAAACACAGACCGTCCATGAGAAGTGTCTCATAGGCGGCCTGAGAACGTAGCGATACGCGAAAAGTTTTCCCACTCGGCTGAACCCCCCTGACTAGGTCAGGGCGAACAACCTTATGCAAGAAAACTTGAAACTTTTCGGTTGATAGGTTAGGTAACCCGTCTTGCGTCAAATGTGTTCGCGGCAAGAACACAATTACTGACCGCGAACGGTCAACGGGGACGCTAATCAGTTAAGCATCCGTCAAAATACGACCCTGCGCTACTTGCGCAAAGCTCGGCCGCTCTGTGGCTGCCATACTGCCAGGAACTGTACCAGAACCTGACAGTTGAATGATGAACGAACCAAGGAATGAAGAGAAATGTGAGAAAAGAACACAAAACCATGGAAAAACACTAGAAAATATGAAAAACACTACGCATGCGCAATAGAAAAACTACAAAATAACCTTACAATGGCCGGAACATCCGCACCAAAAGGATACAGTTTGCAGTGGATACTTACGAGCCCTCACTGGAGTGGTTAAAGAGAAACCAGATTGCCTTCCGCGTGAGGTAAGTTTTTTTGTGTGTGTGTTTGCTGTACCACCAGTGACACTGTAGTGCAACGCATCAGCATGGTGTTGAGCCAGGAGAGGGTCACCAGTCGCCAACTTCGCCCGAGGAATCGAACCCAGCCTCTCCTGATACCGAGAAAATATTGAATCCACGATGGTGGATCAGAGAAAATTGGGAACATTAAACAGGATACCATTAACACAAACAAACATATATATTCGTTTTTATATAAGGGAAAGAACCAATCGCAGTACGTCCAATTAAGGGGACCGCGATGGCAAAGAAGAGAAAGGAATACCAACCGCAGTACTTCCAATTAAGGGGACCGCGGTGGCAAGAGAAAAAGGAACTCCAATCGCAGTACTTCCAATTAAGGGGACCGCGATGGAGAAGACAATCACAAACAGATATTATTGATAAAACTATAGATATAATTTATTTTAAGGGGAAAAAGGAATGGGTCATTTATAGGGAGTTTCTGGAGGAATACGGTGATGGCAAAAAGAAAAGGAGGATTTAAATATCAGGAGCAAATTTACCAAGAACGTTCCAAGATCGACGAAAGAAACGCTTGGCATAAAGAGAAAGGAAAAAGTCAAGGCGAGATTGAACTGAGGCAACAACCTCAGCAACAACTGGACGGGTATTACGGAAACGGAAGTCATTTCTGGCATGCCAAATGGAGAATTTACATAAATTAAGGACATAAGAGAAAACAGGAGGAACAACCTTTCGTTCATCAGAATTATAACCAAAAAGTAGATGTCGTGGACTTAAAACAGGAGCAAGTGGCACAACCTGGAAGAAAGCTGACTCGATCGGAGCTAGAATGCTTTGTGCAAAAGGACAGTGGGATATCCACAGAAACAAGAAGGATCGACATTCATTCCAAAAGAGGCAAGTCTCTCGGCAGTGTAAAGGACGCCATGTGCAATTTTCCAGTTGACATCTATCGTGTATCTGTCAAGAGGAAGGATGGAAACTTGTGCCCAAGTTTCAGGCCAGTAAAGAACACCAAAGTCAGGAAGGAAATGATCAATACAATGAGGAGGCTTAGCAAAACTGTCAATTAAAGAACTATAACAAAGCTTAGTGGAGATGGTTGCAACAGGGCGTAAATGACCATCGGAGTCGGGAGTAATGGAGAGGATCTGACTGTTCGGATCGCCATGTCCACCAGCTAAAGTCCAAGACTCGAGCATGGACGCATAAAAAGGAGGCAACATGTCAAAAGGATAAAAGGCAGGTGTAGATAGAACTTGGAGAGGATCATCAATGAATGATTTGTGGATCCAGTAGGTAAAGAAATAAGACCATAACCCACTGGATTTGAAGGGAACGCACTTTGAGTAACACATCGACCACATTGAAACCACCTTTTAGTTTAGGCTGCATAAGTACATTGCGAGAGACTAATTCTTTTTTATTTGACCAGAAAAACTTATAAACAGATTGTTTGATGGATTTAAGGACCCATTCGGGCATATGAATGACAGAAGCGGTATACCATAGGCCAGAAAGGGCAAGAGAATTCAGAACTAAGGATTTACCCTAGCTTGAAAGGAGAGGTTTCTTTGGCACCAGGAAGAGAGTACGTTATCAAGAGATTTAAGGCGCCCATTCCAATTTTCATCAGAAAGGTCACCTGGGCCAAGAAAAGTACCAAGGCAAGGAAGTTTTTCAGAAGACCAAAGAAGATTAACAGGGGGATCAGTTCGACCAGACCATGCGCCCAGCCACAAACCTTTGCTTTTGCTGGCGTTAAGTTTGGAACCAGACGCCTTTTCATAAGAATGATACACTTCGAAACAATGAAAAATCTCTAGATCAGAAGAAACGATCAGGGTTGTATCGTCTGCATACTGAGAAATTATAGCTGATTGATTTAGGGAATATGGGAGGGAAATGCCATTTATGTGAGGTGAAGCTCGGATGTTACATGACAAAACCTCAGATATAAGGACATATAGTAAAGGAGATAGAGGGCAACCTTGACGGACACCACGAGATGGGTGAAAAAAGGACGTTTGGAAACCATTAACCAAAACGGATGATTCAATGGCGGTATAAAAAAGACGAACCCAAGAGATGAAGGAAGGGCCGAAGCCCATAGCCTCAAGGGTGCGAAGCAGAAAAGCCCAGTCAACACGATCAAAGGCTTTCTCCTGATCAAGAGAGATTAGGGCAATTGGAAGATTACCCTCAGTAGTGTAGAGGCATATGTCCCTTAACAAAGCAATGTTTTCCCCAATAAAACGACCAGGGACAGAACATGTTTGATCAGCCGAAACGAGAAGATGCATTACTTTAAGTAATCGACCAGCAATAGTACGGGAGGCAAGTTTATAATCAACAGTTAAAAGAGTAATAGGACGCCAGTTTTTACGAAAAAAGCGGAAACCTTTCTTAAATAAAAGCGAAATCAAACCTCTTCTCTGAGAGACAGAGAGAAGGCCAACAGAATGGGAGTGATTAAGGACACGAACTAAGTCATGACCAAGGAGATCCCAAAATTCAAGACAGAATTCCATTGGAAGGCCATCAATGCCGGGTTTTTTATTCCTCACCATACCTTTAAGGGCTTCAAGACATTCATCTACAGAGAGTTTCCCTTCACAGGATTCAGAAGCATCAGTAGAAAGTGTTTGTTCAAGGTGACAAAGAAGAATGGTTTGAGTATCAAAATCAGTTTCTTCAGCAGTAAAAAGTTCTTGATAATACTCAGACCAAGCAAGGAGGAGGTCATCTTTAGTAGTAATATAGGAGCCGTCATCAAGTTTTATGCAATCGATCAATTTATTGGCAGCACGTTTTTTAATAAGACGGAAGAAAAAGGAAGAAGAAGATTCACCTTCCTCAGCCCATTGAATACGAGATCTGACTTGAGCAGCTTTGGCTTGCTCAAGATCCAGGAGGGAGATTTCATTTAAAGTTCGCTTATATTCATTGAGCGAAGAGTAATGTCCAGCATCGACAAGAGATTTAAGTTTGGATGCTTTTGATTCCAAGGACTCTCGCAAACATCGTTTAGCTTTATTTTTCGAGGAACAGTGTTTGATTGATATTTCTTTGATTTTTAGTTTACCCACATCCCACCAGTTTTCAAGGGAATTATACAAGGGAATGCGGGTCTGCCAAGTTTTCCAGAATTGAGTTATTTTATTTTTATATTCGAGGTCAGAAAGGATGCTGGTATTCAATTTCCAGAACCCGGGCCCGATTTCAGGAGCATCCGGTACAGATGAAATCAAGAGGAGGGCATCATGGTCAGAGTATGGACAAGGAAAAATTTCACATGAGGAGGTACAAGGAATCCAACTATGTGGTATGCCAAAGAGATCAATTCTAGATGCTAAGGAACCATCACATTTTGTCCATGTAAAAGAAGAGGTATTAGGGTGAAGATGTCTCCAAATGTCAGCACAATTTGCATCACTGAAAAGTTGAGCTAAAGTATCAGAGCTGTCACGATAAGGACAGTAAGAAGTGCCACCACGCCGATCTAAATTACTATTAAAAACAGCATTAAAGTCGCCACATAAAATGGTGTGGACAGAGGGATCAAGGGTAAAAGAAATGTCTTCAAAAAAGAGATTCCTGGCAGGGTTACGGTTAGGAGCATGGACACATGCAACCCTAAAAAAGGACGATTGGAAGGAGAAATGGATTTGAAGAAAACGCCCTGCATTATCCTTCCATTGATTCTCACAAGATAAAGTTGAGCGAAAAAGAATGGCAACACCAGCCGACTTAGTCGAACCGAAAGAGCCAGCTGATGTAAACCCAGATGAGGAGAACCAGGTGTTCAGTTCAACCTCAGAAGAACAATGGGTCTCCTGAAGACAAACAATATCAGGGGACGGGGAAAGGGTATTAAGCCAATTAATTAAACAGGATCGTTTATTTACATCACGGATACCATTTATGTTTATAGAAATAATCACTACCATAGCAATAATTATTAATTTCACAAAACAACAAATATATTTATTAAGACTATTTTTATATTTAACACGGCACCATTTTTTATACACATTTAGATTTATCGAGCTCGTAATTAAATAATTGACATTAATACCAAAAAGAAACAGAAAAATGGGAAATAATGAGAAGAAAAATGATTCCCCAAAAATGTGAGGCAAACAGTAAAAAACAAAGTTAATGGCGTAAATATGAGAAAGAATTTGATCTTGATAATGGTGTAAGATGAAGATCAAGAGGGGATGGAGAATGCGAGGGAGGAACAGGAGGAGCTTTACCTAATCGCTGACCTCGCTGGGTTGAAGGAGTGGAGGAGAGACGGCCAATTTGCTTGGCAGTGGCTTTACCTTTAGCTCGAGTTTTGGAGTTAAGTTGTAATAACTTCTCAGTAATCAATTTAGGTCTTAATATGTTAGAAAACATGGAACCTTGTTTAGAAGGAGTGTCATCACCAGAGTCAGAAAAGAGTTCCTGACTCTGAGAAGGCTCAGATTCAGTTGGAGAGGCCGAAACGTCCATGGGTGTGGAAGCCGGAAGTAGAAGGATGGATGCCGAAGCGGAACGATGAAGAGTATCGGAAGCCGGAGGTGCAAGAATGGATGCCGAAGCGGAACGATGAAGAGCATCGGAAGCCGGAGGTGCAAGAATAGATGCCGAAGCGGAAGGTGTAGAATCAGACAAGGATTCAGATGAAACAACAGCAGAAGTCGATGGAACCACAGGTGTAGAAGGGGCGGAAGAGATAGGAACTGCGGAGGACGTTTCACCTTTAGAAGCCGGAGTGGAATCCTGTGTTTCGAAAGAAGGCGGGCCAGAAGTAATAACGGTAGGAGTAGAACTAAAAGGTGGAGGAGGACGTCGAGGAGCAAACGGAGGTGTAGCAGTAGGAGGAGTGGAAGAGGTGTTCAAAGTTAGCCGAGCGGATGGCAGAATCCAAGGTGTTCGACATGTGTTTGCCCGGTGACTGCATTCCCCGCAGCGAGAACAACTACCTTTGAAAGGGCAGTTTGAAATCGAATGGCCCCATTTATTACAGTTAAAACAACTTTGAGGCTGACCACGATAATGATTGATTACATAGTAAGTGCCGATTTTAGTGCAATGAGGAATATGAGAAGACATTACAATAGAAACATAGCGATCGCCAATTTCGATGCCTAGGTCATCGACCGGAGTACGAAGGTTGACGACGCGACCGAATTGAGAATAATACTCCTCGATGATCGCGTCAGGAACTTCAGAAGGAATGTTGGAGATACAGACGGAAGTAAAAGTAGAGTCGACCTCAAAAAGAGAACAGAACATGCCATCGAAATAAAGGCCGGTCTGGAGGAGTAAGTTGCGAGAAGCAGCGAATTGTTTAAAGGTGATACGAAAAGTGAACTTATTGATTGGCTGAACGCATTTGAGATGATCTTTATTTTTAATCACAGAGATGACTTTGTCACGTACAGCTTGGCGGGATAACTCGCCAACCTTGAAAGGGACTTTAAAAAGGAGAGTGTTTCGACGACGAACCTCGTATACATCGGAAATCATAATGAAAAAGAGAATATGACTTGGAAAAAACCAAGAAGTTGTACAAGAATGTACAAGGAACGTACAAAAGTACGTAAGGTAACTACAAAAGAACGTTTCCCCAACAATCACCCAATGGGGCAAAAGTTGGGTCAAAAGAACTAAGTATAAATATTAATTAATTAAATATATATAAAACAAAGGATATAAATAAGGATACTAAATAGATTCTTGAAGGAAGAGCACAGGTCCCCTAGAACTTGAAGGAACGAAGGAACACTGGCAACTTGTCCAAGGGAGAATTCACAACGAGGGCGAGGAGAGCCAAGGGTTGTATTTGACGGCAACACTCCAAGGACCAAACGCAGCAACTCAGCAACTCAGGAATTCAGAGAACTAATTTAAGCGTCAATAGCGGCCGGAACATCCGCACCGTATGACTAACTCAAATTAGCGATACTTAACTATATACACAAAATCAATCGAAATTGATTTCCCGCGTCAGGTAAGTATGACTTGCCTAACGCACGGTAAAATTACCTCGCGTCCGTGACGGTCGTATTCCATGTGGGAGCGCGACGACGACCCGTCCGTGCCTCTCCCCCTTCCGTGCCACAATACTTGTACCGTCACCCTGTACGTGGTTGGTCCTCTATCTGTCAAAGAAAAGGATTTGTTCGTCCAGTTAATAGGGATGTTGGGTTCTTCCCAAAGGGAAGGGGGCCATACTCGGAGGTAGTGCAATACCGAGACGACCCGTGGCTGGGACGAGGCAAGCCTCTTTTCCACAGCCTAATTCCAAAAATCAGTTTAATATATGAGCTACTCAATGAGCAGCGTATCAGATATTAATCTGATAAGAACAGATTTTTTTTTGATTTTTCAATATCCGGATAACCCCCGGCGGTTTATTTACATTTGTTCTACGAACTTGTATTTACACGACAGTTACGGAAACGGGGACGGTACGGAGACACTCTTATTCTAGGAGTGTTCACATTAAAAAACTTACATTTTCAGAGATCATAATCAGTTCGCATTGGTCTCATACTGTTCACATTGTTCATATTGATCTTATTGTTCATAGTGATCATTGTTCATTGTTCTTTGTTTACATTGCATTGATCTAGTGGTAACATGAGGTTATTTCCCTCTTTATTGAGTAATTACTTAAACATTAATTATTAGCTGATCATAACGGATCGTGCATAAAATGTCACGATACTGCCATCTTAACGCAAAAAATTCTCTCGGTAGAGATTCAAAATCAATCATTAAACGTGATGCGATATCCTTTGAAACAGCATTTCGGATACCCCTGTGATCGTCCACGCTGTTTCGGAATGTGGCTCTGTTACGGCTGAGCCACAAGTGATAGACTACTGTCTTAACTAAATAACGAGAAATACTTAAGGCGATTACACTGATATCGTTCGGGATCCGATTTAGCAAAATCTGGTCCGGAGATGGTACAAAATTCGGGTTAAGTTTTCTAATTATCGGAATGTATTCCTTCCATACCCGTTTAGTTCTTGTACAGAGACACAGACAGTGTTCAATGGTTTCCATTCGGCTACAAACCGCACAGTTCGCTGTGCTTACGTTGTAACCCCAGTCGGCTAGGTTTCTCCGAACCTTTAAACCCCTGTTGATCGCTAGCCAAATAATGTCCGATTTTTTTGCTTCCGTCAGGGGATCGCGAATCGCGCCCCATATCTCTTCCCAATCAGTTTGGTCTAATCGACTGTTTCTGCAAAATTCTATCGCGATTGGAGAAATGCATTTCTCTGTCACAATCTCTCTGTACAAAATTTTCGTTGTGTTTGCCGGGGGAAGGGAAATCCTTTTCACCCCATCTAAAAACAAATCATAATATGTCGATGCAGACATCGCATTTGGGATCAGATTAGATCTTAAATGATACCAAATGGGCGTTAACGAGGCTACTCTACGGCCTATGAAATATCTAGCCAGGTAGTGCCATTTCGATTTAATTTCTGTCAGTGCTTCGCTAACATTCTTTATACGAAGCGCTTTGCATTTAGATGCTAGATCTGTAATACCTAGGCCTCCTTTGAGGGGGGGCAATATACACGTTTTTCGTTTGACTGTCTCCATTCTACCACCCCAGATAAAGGGCCAAATTAATTTATCGTAGGCCGGTATGACCCACGCTGGGACTGGGAGTACCCTAGCGTTGTACCAAAATTTCGATGAACCAATAACATTGACGATTAGAGCTTTGCCGATGAAAGACAAATTCCGTGATTTCCATAGATCTAAAAGTTTCCTTAATTTACTCAGTTTTGGTTCCCAATTCTCTTTGTCTGCGTTTTCTCCGAAAACAATTCCTAAAATTGTGATCGATTTAACCCATCTCAAACCGTGAGGTTTCGCTGGGTTGTTTGACCATTTTCCTAGCCACATCGCCTCTGTTTTCTTAGTGTTAAGTTTTGCCCCAGTCGCTTTCTCATAAATCTTAACTGTTTCTAACAGTTTGTTTAAGGAAATTATATCTTTCGTATAAACATCTGCGTATTGAGACGTTTTAAATTCTTCTCCGTTTGCTCCGGGAAGAAGAAAGCCTTGAATGTTTTTTGTCTGTCTGATCATGTTACCTAATGTTTCTGCTACTAAAACGTATAGTAAAGGCGATGTTGGACAGCCCTGGCATATGCCTTTTTCTAATCGAATAGTGTCGGTAAACCAGCCATTACACAAAATAGTGCTGTTTGATCCAGCGTACAGAACTTTAATCCACTTACAAAATACCGGGCCAAAACCGGCTGTCTCTAAAACTTTCTCTAAAAATTCCCAGTCAACTCTGTCAAATGCTTTTTCCTGATCTAAATTGATAATAATACCGGTTTCTTCTGTTTTGTCGATAAGGTCTAAAATGTCTCTAATCAAGTTCAAATTGTCTGATATAGATCTTCCCGGTATTGAGCACGTTTGATCGATGTCTATAATAAATTGAAGAACTCTTTTCAGACGTTCTGAAAGACCTTTAGCAATGATTTTTATAATCAATGTTCAGAAGCGAGATTGGTCTCCAATTCTTTAGATCTCTGCGTTCACCTTTCTTAAACAGGAGCCGAATAATACTCTGTCTCATGCTGTATGGCAAAGAGCCGCTTGTAAGGCTTTCGTTCACAATTTCTAAGAAATCATCAGCTAGGGAATCCCAGAAACGTAAATAAAACTCTACTGGCAACCCGTTAAGACCCGGGGTTTTGCCCTTTGCTAAGTTCTTCAGCGCTTTAGTAAGTTCCTGTTTAGTGAACGGGCTTTCACAGCTTTCGCTTTGTTCCTGACTTAATTTTTTTGGCATTCGATCCAGTAAAATTTTCTGGGCTTCAATATCTGTTTCTTAGCTTTTGTAGAGCTCTGAGTAAAATTCATGAAGACTGCCTAAAATTTCGCCGGTGGAATTAGCTTCTGTTCCGTTCTTGTCAAAACATGACCCTATATAATTATTATCCCCGTGATTTTTTTCAAGATTGAAAAAATATCTGGTTGGTTTTTCACCTTCTTCGATCCACTTAGTTTAGCTCCCTCGAGTTGTTTACGTTCTAGAGCACTTAACTGGTTTCCCAGCCGTTCTATTTTAGGGCTGGCAGACACGTCTCCTCTAGCCAGTCTGGTTTTCGCTTTAATTAATTGTTTAGTCAGTCTGTTTCTGTTATGAGAAATTTCTTTCTTTCTAGTCTTACAAAATTCTATGCTAGTTATTTTGACTCTTTCTTTTAAATTAGCCCACCATTGTCTCTTGGAGCCGAAGTCATCTTTTTCAGTTTTAATTTCCTCTAACAAGTTTTCAATTTCTGTTCCGTAGTTCTTATCGTTCAGAATTGAGACATTTAGTCTCCAAGTTCCCGGGCCTCTCGAGGCAAAATTATTTACATTTAGCCTTAACGTGACATAGTCATGATCTGAGAAAGTACAAGGGTGAATTTCACAATATCTAATCTGGTTTTCTAGCCGTCGTGGTGTGTAAAAACGATCCAAACGGGAGCCTACTGTATTGTTGTTGTTGAGCCAAGTGAATTGACTTACATTCGGATGCATTTTTTGCCAGATATCAACCAAATCAAAATCATGTTTGAGGTTTCTGAGTTCTTCTCTGCCTCCCAGATTACTTTCTGTCGATCCGTTCTTGTCACGTTCTGATTCTACACAATTAAAATCACCTCCTAAAATAACTTCGGCTCCTGGCTAAAAATATTTATGCAAGTCTGTGAAAAATTCTCTCCTGGTTTTAATGTCGTTGGGAGCATAAATAGAAACTAAATTAAGTTTTACATTACCAGATTTAGCCAAAAGGCTCATAACTCTACCGCCTGTATCATGTTGATATTCGATCACTTGTAAAGGGCAATTTTTCTTTCAAATTATTCCGACTCCGGCACTTTTTTCTGTGCCGAAACTCCAATAACATTGGCCGTTCCAATCCTTTTCGAATTGATAAGCTTTCTTTTGACGGTCTATAGGCGTCTCCTGTAAAAACAAAATATCACTAGAACAATTTGCTAAGCTTATTATTGCATTTTCTCGTTTTTGTTTTCTTCCTATACCCCTAACATTGATCGTAGTTACAGACGGCAGAGAAATGTTGGATCTGAATTATAATTAAGTTAGGGGAACTTACTGCTACTTTGAACTCTTGACTTTCGGTTTTAAATCTGTCGAAGAGCCATCCGAGTGAGTGCACGTTTGGCTGCAGCAGGATCCAATTCCATTACTATATAGGTAACTGGTGGTTGTTCCCCCTGATTAGATATTGAAAATAACATAAAATGTGTATTTTTGAATGTTGGATACCCTGTGGTTTTGGGGATCCCTGTGGTAAAGATTGAGGGTGGTAACCCTGTGGCCGAGCACTTGGCTGTAAAATATTATCTCAGGGTGGGTGCCCTGTGGTTGAGCTCCGTGGCTCTAAAATTGACCAAGGGTGGTTTCCCTGTGGTCGAGCCCGGTGGCTTTAAAAATATTATCTCAGGGTGGGTACCCTGTGGTTGAGCCCTGTGGCTCAAGACATATTGACCAAGGGTGGGAACCCTGTGGTCTAGCCTGTGGTAAATATTGAGGGTGGGTGCCCTGTGGTTGGGCTCTGTGGCATTTAAGATATTGACCAAGGGTGGGTACCCTGTGGTCGAGCCATTTGGCTCTAGAAAATATTGGTGGTGGAGGCTTGTGGCTCTAAATATTGGCCAGGTATTTACCGTGGCTTTCAAAATATTGACTCGGGGTGGGTACCTTGTGGTTGAGCCCTGTGGCTCTGAAGATATTGACCAAAGGTGGGTACCCTGTTGTCGAGCCTTGTGGCTACTTAGATATTAAAAAGGGCCGCCGGCTTATGTTCTACCGGCGGTTATCCTTTTTTATTGGTTCACTTCCAGTATGGAAGCCGAAAAATATTATTATTATTTAGGTTAATACTAAGGTCGCCGCTGTGCCCGGCGAAAATGCCCTTGCCTGATCGCTCGGAACGCAGCGAGTCGGCCTGTATTTACGTTTTGTTGTAGCCCGGTTTGCAGTGGGAACTAGGGGACTTACTGCCCGGGTTTACCGGGACTTAGTGCCTGCAATTTACCACTTGAGAGCGGGCCACTTGTTATTGTTGATTATTGGTTGCGTTACTTATGTACCGTGTTGTTGCCTGGTCTACAGTGGGAGTTTGAGACTGACTGCCCGGGGTTGCCGGGACTTAGTGCTCGAACTTGCCCCGCTGGAGAGCCGGCAACAGTACACGGGTCTTTATCTAGATATTGACTATAAGGTCGTCACCCCGTTTAGCGCAGAGAACATCGTTGATGCCCCATTGCTTGAATGGAGTGAGTCGGCCTGGGCAGATTAGGCTGGCGTATAGCGTGTCTGCGTTACGAATACGCTGCCTTATCGTGGTTTTAGCGAGTATAATTATGTGCTCTGGTCTGCTGGCTTTCTGCTCGAACAGTGATTTATTGCGAGCATCCCAGAGGCACCAGGTAATTAATTTAAGGATGTAGGTCACCACGTTTGTTTTGTTGCGATTAGCTTTACTCCTGGATAGTCCCAGATGTAACAATAAACTGGCTTCGTCGTATGGTAAAGATTCGCTGTAGATTTGTTAGGCGACGGGAAGACCCCAGTCCCAAACCTTCCTCGCAAAGGCGCATGTAAGAAACACGTGCTTTAATGTTTCGGGTTTGCCGCAGCGGTGACAGTTTGCTGAGAACCTCAAGCGGAGGCGCGAGGACAACCCGGTGTCGGATTTTCCACGTCAAATCGCTCTCCCAGTTCGTACTTAGACCCCCGTAGGTGTGACTCCAAACTGTGTGCCAGGAGATTCCCCGGTTCAGATTGATTTCCCACCTCGATTGAGCCTTCGTCGTAACAGGGAGAGTTTTGACGAGTTCCGCGTAGATATTTTTGGACTTAAAGTCCTTGAGGGGAGCTGAAATCACCCAGGTTTTGATTTCTCCCAGGGTCTGGAGGAAATCGTTATAATAAGCCGGGCGATATCCTGGAGCGGCGACTGGCATAAATTTGCCTTTAAGCCATAGCCACTCTGGCCTTATTGCTAGCTTACGGCTGGTCCAATACCGCGCTAGGTAAACCCATTTACTTGTTGTATCTGGATCGCCCACCGCTGCTATCCATTTGAATTGGAGGGCCTTGATTTTACAGGGTATGTGAGTTACCGCTTGGCCTCCCCTCTCCCGTGGTTGTACGCATGTATCTCTGCTTACTTGAGCTGTTTTGCCTGACCAGACGAAATCCCAAATTAATTTGTTAACTTGGGTGACTACTGGGGCTGGCATTTGTAGCACAGTGGCTGTGTACCACAACTTGCTGGCCCCGAGAGTGTTTACAATGAGGGTTTTTCCTTTAAGCGATAGCGTGCGTCCACGCCAGAGATTCAAGGTCTTTTCGAATTTTTGAACCCGTGTGGTCCAGTTAAATTCGGTTAGGTCTCCGAACCCGTGCCAAATTCCCAGAATTTTGATTTTATCTGGTCGCCAGTTAATATCCACCGGCCTTTGTTTCGATCCACGCAAGGAACCGATCCAAAGGCCTTCGGACTTTGTTTTGTTTAGTTTTGCCCCCGAGGCTTGTTCGTATATTTTGATGAGCTCGAAACTCTTACTGATCGAAAATGAATTTCGCAATAAGAGAGTCATGTCATCGGGGTATTGACTATTAATAGCCGTCACGCCAGCCGCGGGAAGTGGAAACCCTCGATTAGCGGTTCTAGCCTAATCGCATTGCCTAACACTTCTGCACATAAACAGTACAAAAGTGGGCTTAAAGGGCAGCCTTGGCGTACCCCGCGATGTAAGTTAAAATAGCTAGTGAGCCAGCCGTTATTTAGGACGGCTGCCTTACTGTTATTGTACAGAGTTTTGATCCACTGCCGAAACACTGGACCAAAATTCATTTGTTCGAGCACGCGATCGAGAAAACCCCTGTCAACTCGATCGAATGCCTTCTCTTGATCTAAGGCTATAATTACCCCGGGAAGGTTCTTAGCTTCAGCATAGTCGAAAACATCTCTGATTAGGAAATTGTTTTCGAATATGCTTCGACCGGGAACGCCACAGGTCTGGTCAGGATGTAATACTGTAGGGAAAACAGCTTTCAAGCGATTAGCTAATGCTTTCGTGCCGATTTTGTAATCGACATTTAGCAAAGAGATTGGCCTCCAGTTTTTCAGAAGAAGGTAATCGTCTTTCTTGAAGAGGAGGGCGAGAATACTTTGGGTTTGCGACTCCGAAAGTTGTTGATTTTCGAAGCCGTAATTTAGAATCCACACGAGGTCGGGGCCGAGATGGCCCCAAAAACGTAAATAGAATTCTGCCGGAAAGCCGTCGTTTCCCGGCGATTTGCCTGACTTCATTTGATCGAGTGCTTGCCGGCATTCGTTCAAATCAAGAGGCCTTTCCAAAGTATTCTTGTCCTCCTCCGACTATTTCGTTTCTAATTTAGAAAGCAAGAAATCTTGGGACTTAGAGTCCGTCGGCTCTGTCGTGTACAGAGTTGTGTAAAACTCCCTGACTGCCGCCAGGATGTCTCGAGTAGAAGTCACAGTGTGCCCTTGTGGCGTTTTAATCGCTGTGATTGTGTTCTTGTTTTGTTTCTTGCCTTCTAAATTAAAGAAAAACCTTGTTGGCTTTTCTCCTTCTTCGATCCACTGAGCTTTAGAGCGGATTTTAACTCCCTCGAGCGTTTGTATGTGAATCTGTTCGAGTTCAGTTGTGATCTGCTGTAAGCGATCTATATTCACATTGTGTTTGTTTATGTTTTGAAATTCACGCTCGAGCTCCGCTCGCTGTGAGGTTCTCTGTTTAGCTAATCGCAGTGAAGCAGAGATAGCTAGTTGTTTGAGGCGAAATTTCCCGTGATCCCACCAAACTCTTTTGTCTGGGAACTCAGGTTTTTTCGCCTGCCAGGTAGGCCAAAAAGCATTTACAGAGTCGCAGAAAGTTTTGTCTCGCAAAACCGAAACATTAAATTTCCAAACGCCTCGACCCCGTGGTTGAGTGTTTGGAAGCGAAAAATGTAAACAAACAGACGCGTGGTCTGAAAACGGAAAAGGTTTAATTTTACAAAACTGCACCAAAGGTTGGTAGGTTTCTGGGACATAGATTCGATCTATCCTCGTTCCTACTGACCGGTCAGGTTTAATAAACGTGACTTGGGTGCTAGTAGGTTCGAGAGTTCGAAAGATATCTATGACCCCGAAACGTTTGGTGTAGTTTCGTAGCGCTAGGATTCCCCCGTCGCCACTGAGGAGATTACCTCCCCATTTATCTAAAGTAAGATTCTGAATGCAGTTAAAATCCCCTGCGATAATCGCTGGCACGCCGGCATGAGAGAATTCCCATAACTTGTTGAAGTATGAAATTCTCTCAGTCGGCGTGTTGGGGGCGTAAATATTGTTTAGTTGTATTTTATTTTTATCGACCTCAATCAAAACACTGAGGAACCGGCCCTCAGTGCCTCTCTTAAGGCCGAGAAATATAAAATCAAAATTAGGTTTGAATAAAATTCCACACCGCGTGCGTGCGGGGAGCCGCAACTCCAGAAAGCTTTCCCTCCCCATTCTTTTTCCCAAGACAGCATTTCTGTCGGGTTCGCAATATGTGTTTCTTGCACGAACGTGATGTCGCAATTTTGATTCTGAATAGCTGTAATTATGTTAGCACGCTTGGCAGCCTCGTGCATGCCATTAACATTAATCGTACCTACCGAGACCACCATTGTGAGACTGAGAACGAAGTATAAATAGGTTAGATTCCTACGTAAACAAACTTGATGACCTGCCATATTGAATTTGAATTAGGAAAACACTCGCTGAAAGGTTGTGTGAAACAACCCGTAAACTTGGTCTCGCGCTACGTCGAACGGAGTTCCTTTGAGAGCAGTCCATGCCTTGCATGTTTTCTTGGCATCGACTAGCCCTTCTTTGCGGCCTTTGGCGTTGGTGTAGTCCCCTAATTTCCATTGGAAATAAAGGGCTCGCACTAGTTGTACCGTTTCCGGCTTGACGTTGGGATATTCGACTAGTTTCGGGATGGATTCGATGAAATCGTTTAGGGTTTGGGCCGTGTTTGGTCGTTTCTTGTCCACTTTTTCCGGTGATTCAAAAATTTTCCGCTTCACAGCGTTGCTTGTTTCTGCCATTTCGGCGTCTCGATTCGGTTCACCTTCCTCTGAGTTACAATTAGCGCCCGACTCCACGTCGCTCTGGCCTCGTGTTTGCTCCACGGGGGGCGAAGGCTTGTCTTCTGGGGGCGTTATTTCTCTTTGAACGGGGAGATCTACCCGCAATTCCTGTGTTTCCTGTAGTTTGGCGTCTTTCTCCAGCTGTGTGGGTTGTTTGTTTGTGGCTTCTGGGCTTAGCCCGGCGTTGTAGAGGGCATGTTTGTACCACATGCTCCATGGACGAGCAGCGCACACAGCTGGCTGGCTGGCCTGTGTATTTAAACCCGATTGAGATACCCTGGTATGTGATGTGGGCTGGTAGATCTTTCTCGAGTTTATCGAAAACTACCACCCGCACTCCGTTCTCAAAATCTTTCATGTCAGGTTCTTTCATGTAAAGGCGCTTAATTTCGTGAATCGTGCCGTATTTTCCTAGGAGCTCTTCTACATTTTCGTCTGGAAATTCTATGGGTAGAAATGTTGAGACGTGGATTCGCCGTCTGTGTGTTGCTGTTAAATCGAAATGGCGGTCGCCAAGGTCGAAGCCTGACGCGGCCCACTGGTCTGCCAGATCTTGGTTTGTAAAGGTTATATCGAAGGCCTTGCCTCCAAAGCAAGCATAGGCCCCGGTCGCCTCTTCTTTCGTAAGCTTCATTGCTCGTAGAATTTCGGGGGATGTATAGGTTTCCCCTTTTGGTACCGAGAAACGTACCGTTCGACAAGGTTTAAATTGCTCCATGCCGAGACCGGAAGTTGTATACTCACCAAATCTTCTCTTTTTCAACGTCTTGCTTGGCTGACTTGACTTATTTTCCTAAATCTCCACTAATGAGATATTCCCGACCCCTGGCTTCGAAAAAGTGCAATATAAACTACACTTGATCTTAGCCAAAAGGCCGAGAAGCGATGCCCTTCCTTCTCCAGAATGGGGGACGCACTGGCCAAAAGGCGCACTGGCCATGTGGGATCGAGAGCACGAAACAACGACAAATCTGCGTGTGCACTATGGCACGCTACGGCAATCGAGCAAGGCCGTGCCGTGCGACAAGCACTAGTGATGCACCTGTCTGTCAGTCAGTGCTGCCTGACAACCACGTTTTTGGCATGTTTTCCAACTTGCCCAACTCTCCCCCGAATGCCCCGAATGCCCCGAACCCAACGCAACCATTCTACAAAGCTCCCCTATAAAATAGATTCTAGTGTCCTCCAACTTCTGTCTATGGCCATACCATCGGGAAAACACCGGTTCTCGTCCGATCACCGAAGTTAAGCCCGATCGGGCGAGGTTAGTACTTGGATGGTTGACCGCCTGGGAATACCTCGTCCTGTAGGCATTTCATTTTTGCTCTGCTTGCTGCTGCTTGCTGCTGCTTGCTGCTGCTTGCTGCTGCTTGCTGCTGCTTGCTGCTGCTTGCTGCTGCTTGCTGCTGCTTGCTGCTGCTTGCTGCTGCTTGCTGCTGCTTGCTGCTTGCTTTCGGCGTCTTCGCTTCTATCCCCCCTTCCCCGCTATTTGGGGGGCGCTACTACTTTTTTTTGATCTAGAAAAAGAAAACCAATAAACAGCGTTTCAGAACGAGGCCCGATCGAACAAGCGATAACGATTCACTCATTACCGAACACTCACGTCATGATAGCGCAGTAGTTTCCTCTGCATGCACGACGCTCTGACACCAATCGGCTTGTGTGGAGCAGAGTGTTCGCTGTGTTGCTCTGTTGCTGTGTGAAAAGCACGCTGTCGGGGAGAGAATAAAATATGTTAGTCAGTACGAAAGCACGACGTACTGGGCGATACACATTGTGCGTCCTCAGGAGTGCGTCCGCGAGAACCAGCGCTGAGCCGTGAATGAGTAAAACGATTCGGTTTGTAGTCGACCTCGTTCTAACTACTCTCGCTAGTCACTCTCGCTAGTTCGTGCGTAGCAGTAGTCTAGCCACGTCAAGCACGAGCGAGTCATTCTAGTATTCTAGGCATTCTTAGTACTACATTCGTATTGTTGTACTACGATCGTATTAGTCACTAACGCGCACTAGAAAAGACAAGAGAATTGAATACAAGTTAGTTGTTCGGGGACGAGCGCGAACGCAGGTCCCCACTACCAGAAATTATACGCTCGAGTTACCCACATTTGGGGTAATCGCAGGGGTCAACTTAATCGAAGTGCAATGAAAGGGCCTCGCCCTGAGAGGACTGCCTTCATGATCACAGTTGCCTCCCGCGTCAGGTAAGTATGACTTGCCTAACGCACGGTAAAATTACCTCGCGTCCGTGACGGTCGTATTCCATGTGGGAGCGCGACGACGACCCGTCCGTGCCTCTCCCCCTTCCGTGCCACAATACTTGTACCATCACCCTCTACGTGGTTGGTCCTCTATCTGTCAAAGAAAAGGATTTGTTCGTCCAGTTAATAGGGATGTTGGGTTCTTCCCAAAGGGAAGGGGGCCATACTCGGAGGTAGTGCAATACCGAGACGACCCGTGGCTGGGACGAGGCAAGCCTCTTTTCCACAGCCTAATTCCAAAAATCAGTTTAATATATGAGCTACTCAATGAGCAGCGTATCAGATATTAAGCTGATAAGAACAGATTTGTTTTTTTGTTAAACATAGTTTATTGTGTTTCATCGGTTCTCACTTTACATTGGATGTTATGAAGTGTTTTTCGTTCTCGCTTTACATTTGATGTAAAAAAGCGTTCTATGGCCTTGTTCTAACGGTACTCATTGTTCTTTTTTCAAGTGTTCTTGGGCTTATGGACGCCCTTATCATTGTTCGTAGGATTGTTTATAAGATCTTAGTTAGATCTTCTAGACCATGATCGCTTATTTTCAGTCTTAAGGATATATCTTTCATTATGTAGTCAACTATAACTTCCGGGGTTTCACTTAAGTTGTTAAATGTGGCATGGTTTCTCGTTTGCCAGGTCCAGTAGAGTATTGTTTTTATTAAATACCCCGCTTGTACGCTTTGACTTTTGTCTTTATTTGCGAGGTTCAGAAGGAAGACCCTTTGGATGTTTGGTGTGAAAGAGCCTACTAAATTGGTGATCACTGGTATGAAGTGTTTCCATACCTTTTTTATTCTTGGACATTTCAGAAAACAGTGCTCGATACTTTCCGTTTGGTTGCAAGTGGCACACTGTTTGGACGGAATTATCTGTCTATCATACAGCATCTCTCTAACTTTGACCCCCTGGTTAAAATTAGCCAGAGCAGGTCGTTCTTCTTATTTTCCGTCTTATTCTCTCTCACTCTATTCCAAAGGGTCGTCCATTCACAAGTAGTACGTATACCCCAGTATCTAATTACGTCAGGTTCTGTTCGAATTTTATCTATGAGTACATTATAGATCTGTTTCGTTGTAGCCTTTACAAGGCTGTCAGGTAGTTCTCTTACTGCGTCTAGGCATGACTTTAGAAACTTGGTAGGGTTTTCAGCACTAGGGGTGCTGTTGTCTCTTAGCTGGCTCCACTGAGGCCGTAGGCGAGCTAATTGGCTCCCTAAAAAGTACTTTACCATGTAATACCACTTGGAGTTTCGGCCAGTATTGGCTCCTTGCATGATATTCATTGCTCTTAGTGCCTTACTTTTCGTTTCTAAGTTAATCATGCCTATACCGCCCTGTTTCGTAGAACTATACAGGGTCTTGCGTGCGACTGGATGCATTTTGTTGTTCCAAAAGAAAGCCCAGACTAATTTGTTATACCCTTTCACTACCCAGTTTGGGAGGGGTAGTACTCTTGCAGCGTACCAGAATCTACTAGCCCCTATAACATTTATTATTAGGGCTTTTCCTACATATGATAATTCTCGTGTCTTCCACATGTCAAGGCTGTTCTCTATTTTTTTCAGTTTCGGGGCCCAGTTATCTCTCTCTACGTCATGTCCAAAGAAAATGCCCAAGATTCGCATCTTGGTTACCCACTTTAAGCCATGTGGCTGGTCTGTACGATGTTTCCAGTTCCCTAACCACATGGCTTCAGTTTTCGTCTTATTTAATCTTGCCCCCGAGGCTCTCTCATATCTTCGTATTTCGTTTAACAATTCCGTTAAAGATCGTTCTGTCTTGATAAACACTGTTGTGTCATCCGCATATTGGGCAATCTTAAACTGAGCTCCTCTGGCTCCTGGTATCAAAAAGCCTTGAATGTTCGGGTTTTGTTTAATGTTAACACCTAAAACTTCGGCTACTAGAATATATAACAACGGTGAAAGTGAGCATCCTTGACGCACACATCGTTCTAGATTCACGGAGCTTGTTAAATCCCCGTTACAAATAATCTGTGTTCTAGCGTTATGATAGAGGACTTGTATCCAGTGCCTGAAAGATGGTCCAAAGCCAAACTTAATAAGGACTTTATCTACAAGCGTTCTGTCTACTTTGTCAAAGGCTTTTTCCTGATCAAGGCTGATGAGCATGCCTACTTCTTCTGTCCGTTCTATGTAGTCTAAAATATCTCGAACCAGGTTCAGATTGTTGGAGATTGGTCTTTCAGGCACACTACATGTCTGTTCCTCTTCTACTATCCCTACTAAAGTCTTACGTAGTCGGTTTGCTAGAATTTTAGCGACTATCTTATAATCGGCGTTTAACAGAGAAATCGGTCGCCAATTTTTCAGTAGAGCTCGAAGATCTTTCTTGAAAAGCAATCGAATCAGGCTTTCTTGCTGTGTTGGCGTTAGCTGGCCTAGGTCGAAAGTTTCATTTAGTACTTCGAAAAGCTTGGACTTTAAAATATGCCAGAAAGTTTTGTAAAATTCTATTGGAATTCCATCTTTGCCCGGAGATTTGCCGTTATTCAGGGCTCTTAGGGCTGTCTGAGCTTCAGTTTCTGTCAGTTTGCCCTCACATAAATCCCTAGACTCTGTATCTAGCCGTTTGGTGATATTCTCTAAAAGCTTTGCTTGTTCATTTTCATCTACCATGTCTTCAGTATAGAGTTCTTCGTAAAAGTCTTGAACTACTTGTTTTATTTTTTCATTCTCAAAGACTTCCGTTCCATTTTTGTCTATTACCGAGGATAGATGGTTGTCCATTGATCGTTTCTTTTCTAAGTTGAAAAAGTACTTAGTGGGTTTCTCCCCCTGTTCTATCCACTGCGCTTTACTTCTGATCTTAACGCCTTCTAGATGGTTTAGCGTTATACTTTTAAGCGATGCCTCAAGTTCTTTAATGTGTTTCGCAGCCTGTTTGTCCCCAGGGGTGAAATTTCGCTTAGCTTTAATGATCTGTCGTGTTATGTGATTTTTTTGCTCTGTTTCTTTTCTGCGTTTATCGATACAGTAAGCCTGTGTTTGTTTACGTATACCATTCTTAAGTGCATCCCAGCGGCAAGCACTAGTGATGCACTGTCAGTCAGTGCTGCCTGACAACCACGTTTTTGACACGTTTTCCAACTTGCCCAACTCTCCCCCGAATGCCCCGAAATGTCCCGAAGCCAACGCAACCATTCTACGAAGCTCCCCTATAAAATAGATTCTAGTGACCTCCAACTTCTGTCTACGGCCATACCATCGGGAAAGCACCGGTTCTCGTCCGATCACCGAAGTTAAGCCCGATCGAGCGAGGTTAGTACTTGGATGGGTGACCGCCTGGGAATACCTCGTGCTGTAGGCATTTCATTTTTGCTCTGCTTGCTGCTGCTTGCTGCTTGCTTTCGGCGTCTTCGCTTCTATCCCCCCCCCCCCCCTCCCCGCTATTTGGGGGGCGCTACTACTTTTTTTTTTTATCTAGAAAAAGAAAACCAATAAACAGCGTTTCAGAACGAGGCCCGATCGAACAAGCGATAACGATTCACTCATTACAACACTCACGTCATGATAGCGCAGTAGTTTCCTCTGCATGCACGACGCTCTGACACTAATCGGCTTGTGTGGAGCAGAGTATTCGCTGTGTTGCTCTGTTCCTGTGTGAAAAGCATGCTGTTGGGGAGAGAATAAAATATGTTAGTCAGTACGAAAGCATGATGTACTGGACGAACAACGCGATACACATTGTGCGTCCTCCTCAGGAGTGCGTGTGTGACAACCAACGTTGAGCCGTGAATTGGTTAAACGATTCTGTTTGTAGTCGACATCGTTCTAACTACTCTCGCTGGTTCGTGCGTAGTAGTAGTCTAGCCACGTCAAGCACGAGCGAGTCATTCTAGTATTCTAGGCATTCTTAGTACTACATTCGTATTGTTGTACTACGATCGTATTATTCACTAACGCGCACAAGAAAAGACAAGAGAATTGGATACAAGTTGGTTGTTCGGGGACGAGCGCGAACGCAGAAACTACCAGAAATTATACGCTCGAGTTACCCACATTTGGGGTAATCGCAGGGGTCAACCCAATCGAAGTGCAATGAAAGGGCCTCGCCCTGAGAGGACTGCCTTCATGATCACAGTTGCCTCCCGCGTCAGGTAAGTTTTTTTATGTTTACTGTACCACCAGTGGTGCGAAAGTGCAAGGCACCAGCATGGTGTTGAGCCAGGAGAGGGCCACCAGACGCCAACTTCGCCAGAGGAATCGAACCCCGCCTCTCCTGATGGCAATAAAATATTGAGTCTATGATATTAGACTAGAAAAATATTGAGAACATATAGTAAAGAGTATGATATAAACATGAAAGACAAGAGAAAGGCAAAAAAAAAACTCCCGCAGTACTGGGACCACGGAAGAAAAAGCCTGTACAATGGTGATGAATGAGAGGAGTTTCCGCAGTGCGTCCAATAAAGGGGACCACGGAAAAAATAACGACATTAGAGACAAAAAACGAAACGGAAAAATCAAGAAAGAAAGAATATAATATATTTATACAATACATATATAATTAAAGTAATGTTTATAATATTAATAAAAAAGGAAAGGAAACGAAGATAATGAAGACGAAATGACGGTAAAAGCAGAAAGCAAGAATCGAAAAAAGGCGAAAAAACAAACGAAACAAATAAATAGGTGGCCGCAGTACGTTCAATTAAGAAGACCGCGGTAGTAGAAAAACAAATCACAGGAAAGCAAGAAAAATCCAGGAAAAAGCGAAGGAAGGAAAAAGGAAGGTAACTACTGCAGTACATTCAATTAAGAAGACCACAGTAGAATAAAAACAAAAATATCACATATACATAAAGACAATATTATTTATAATACGTTTATAAAGGTTAAAACAAGCTTGTAAATAATTTTATTTATTATTTATATTTCTGTCTAAAGCGATTATCAGCAGCAGATTTATAGGCTTTGTCAAAGGTAGTGTTATGAATAATATGTTTAACTTGAGAAAAAAGGCACTTAGGAATAATGGGAGGAACAGGATGACAAGAAGCGCCATATTTGGAGGAAGTAACTGCAGGGGCTAAAATTTGAGAATCGGAAATAAAATATACTAAAGCCGAGGAAAGAAAATCAGCATCAGGGTTAGGAGCAAGAGGCTCACCCTCAAGGGCAGGGCAAGAACTGTCTACAATTTCAACGATAGGGGTAGCAGGATCAAGAGCATCAGAAAGGGTTAAGGACAAGATCTGGGAATCAGTGATAGTAAAATCCATAGAGTCAAAGGTTTCAGAAAGGGAAGTGGATGACTCAGCTGTTGAAGATAGAGCACGCAACTCAGAATCATCAACAGCAGCGTCATCACTCAAAACAGAAAAGGAATTAGTGGTAGGGACAGGGACTGCAGGAGCAGCATAAAGTTTTGGTTTTTTAGATAAAGGAATGAGAGACCAAGCCTCATCAGAGGCTTGGTCAGGAACATCAGAAATATTAACAGGTTCAGAAGTGGACTTAGGGATAGTGGTGGAGGTCTGGTTAATAGGGAGGATATCAACTGATACGGAAGCAGTACGAACGGGAACGGGGTTAACAGGAGCAGAATTAACTGGAGGAACGGATGGTTGGGAGACAGTAACAGGAGTGCGGGAAGGGGTAGAAATGAAGCGAACTTCAGGAAGACACCAAGGATTTGGGCACTGATGAGCCTTATGGTCATCAGCACCACAACGAGAACATTTATTTTTACGAGGACAATCACTATTACGATGGGACCATGAATTACAAATATAACAAGATAAAGGTTGACCACGGTAAACATTTAAACAATAATAGGAACCTAATTTAATACAGTGAGGGATATGTTGGGACAAAGTAATCCTGACGACCCGGTCACGAGTTTCGATGCCGGCATCGTCAAGGACACGAATGACATTAATGACACGACCAAAGGACGAATATATATCAGTAACAATAAGATCAGGGACTTCGGTAGGCAAATTTCGGACAGTAACGGCAGTGACAAACGAACCCATTTCAGATAAAGAACAATGAAAACCAGACAAATACAAACCACTAAACAATAATCGTTCTTTTTCGACATGACAATTTTCATTTAAAGTAATACGGAAAGTGTAGTTTGAACAAGGTTGGACACATTTAAGGGCAGACAAAGATTTCAAAACGACAGATACACTATTACGGACATCAACACGGGTAATTTGGACATATAAGGAACGGACTTTATCAGGAAGTTGGAGGAGAAGAGATTAGCGGCGGGAAACTTCATAAGTTTCGGGTATCATAATTACTGAAAACCCCAAGGCTATAAATACCCAAGGGATTTAAGCAATTACAGACACAGAACAAATAAGGATACTTGACAGGAATGTGACTATGTAGTACTTGACAGGACTTGACTTGACGAGACTTGACTTGACGGGACTGAAGAGAAACTGGATGAAACACAGGAACTGGATGACGTCACAGGAAAAACTCAGCAGCACCAGAGAAAGAAAATCGAATACAGCTGTCAAAGTGGCCGGAACATCCGCACCTCAACGACAATTGTATACGCGATACTTATCAATACTTTAAATCCAATTAAGGATTTGTCCGCGTCAGGTAAGTATGACTTGCCTAACGTACGGTAAAATTACCTCGCATCCGTGACGGTCGTATTCCATGTGCATGGGAGCGCGACGACGACGACCCGTCCGTGCCTCTCCCCCTTCCGTGCCACATACTTGTACCATCCTGTACGTTATCCGTAAAGGAAAACGATTCGTTCGTCCAGTTAATAGGGATGTTGGGTTCTTCCCAAAGGGAAGGGGGCCATACTCGGAGGTAGTGCAATACCGAGACGACCCGTGGCTGGGACGAGGCAAGCCTCTTTTCCACAGCCTAATTCCAAAAATCAGTTTAATATATGAGCTACTCAATGAGCAGCGTATCAGATATTAAGCTGATAAGAACAGATATATTTTTTTATGACATAGTGGGGTTGCCCCCGGTTTATTAAAAATTAAGATTAAAAAATGTCACCTTACAAGTTTGGTTCTAATGTACAATATTTACAGTCCAGTGTGTTTGCTAGATGTTCATTTTTCACTGGATCACTCTAATTATCTAATTACTAATACAATATCATCTAATAAATAATAAATAATAAATTGTGATTACACTTAATGGTTACAATATTTGACACATCTATCCTATTCAGTTCTAATGTTCCATGTGGGAGAAATGTTAATAAGTCTTATTTACAATTCTATATACAAATTTTGTTTTTAATACTCCATGTGGGAGTCACAATTACCATTTTATATTGGAGCAGGAATCAAAAGGTAATTTTATGTAATTCCTTTAGGTTTCGGTCTGACGTTTTTAGCCTCCCTTTGATGTCATCTACAATGATATTGCCAATTTCATCAGAAGTTTCATGAATGTTCTTAAAGGTGCCATGATTTCGGGTTATCCAGATCCAATATAGAATGGTCTTAATAAGGTAAAACGTTGGGGTTAATATTTCTTTGTTGGAGGTATCAAATTCCAATAGGAAAACTTTCTTAACAGTTGGTTGGAAATCATCCACTAAGGTATTTAAAATAGGGGTAAATCTTTTCCATACTTTTTTTACTCTTTTACATTCCAAGAAACAATGCTCTATGGTCTCATCCTTCCTACACATTGCACATTGCTTCTTGGAAATAATGTGCCAATCGCATAAAGAGTCTCGAACCTTAATTCCTTTTGTCAAGATCAACCATAAGATATCATTCTTGTTCCCTTCTGTAATTTGTTCTCTAACCCTATTCCATAGGGCCCCCCAATTGCATGTTCGTCGGATGCCCCAGTACCTGGTGACATCCGGTTGCGTTTTTACTCCTTCCATAAATTCATCATAAACTTTCTTAGTGGAGAATTTGTCAACACTCGTTTTTAAGATTTTCAAATTTTCAAGGCAAGACTGCAAAAAAACTGTCGGATGCAAAGCACTGGGGGTGGCATTATCTCTCAAATGTACCCACTCTTGTCTGAGTGGCGCTAACCGGCTACCCAGGAAGTATTTTAACAAATAATACCATTTAGTACAAGGGCCGTTTTCAATGCCATTCAGGATATTTGTCACTCTCAATGCTTTACATTTTACCTCTAAATTGACCATACCAACACCTCCTTTAACAGGGGAGTTGTACAGAACGGTTCGGGCAACCTGCTGCATTTTGCCCCTCCAGAAAAATGGCCACACCAAGGTGTTAAATTTACTGATTACCCATTCAGGAAGTGGCAAAACACGAGCAGCATACCAAAACCGGCTAGCCCCAAGCACATTGATTATCATTGCTTTCCCAACATATGAAAGTTCTCGAGTTTGCCACATCAATAAACTATTTTCAAGTTTCTTTAGCTTGGGCTCCCAATTTTCTTTTTCCACGTCTTCACAACTAAACACAATGCCCAAAATTCTCATTTTGGTGACCCATTTCAAACCATGTAGTTTTTCTTTTCGATTTAACCATTTCCCTAACCACATTGCCTCCGTCTTAGTCTTATTTAATTTGCCCCCCGAGGCCTTTTCATATCTAGTTATCTCCTTTAGCAATTCTGCTAATGATCTATCAGTTTTAACAAAAACGGTAGAATCATCAGCATATTGGACAATCTTAAATTGTTTTCCACCTGCCCCTGGGAGAGGATAACCTTCTATGTTGGGATTGCATTTAATATTTACTCCCAAAACTTCCGCCACAAGAATATACAATAAGGGTGACAAAGGGCAACCCTGTCTAACTCCTCGGGCTAGCTGTATTGGGTTGGTCAAGCCACCATTAATTATCACACGGGATTGAGCTCCTGTATACAACGTTTTTATCCACTTTTGAAATGAAGGCCCAAACCCATAATGATTTAATATTTTCAAAACAAAACCCCTATCCACCCTGTCGAAAGCTTTTTCTTGATCAATACTAATTAAAATTCCCACCTCTCCGGTTAGTTCTATGCGATCCAACATATCACGTACAATATTTAAATTATTTGCAATCTGCCTTCCAGGAATTCCACAGGTTTGATCATCTTCAATTATTGAATCTAAAACCTCCCGGAATCTGTTAGCTAGAACTTTTGCCACAATTTTGTAATCAACATTCAATAGAGATATTGGCCTCCAATTTTTAAGGTATTTTCGGCAATCCTTCTTATAAAGCAAACGGATAAGGCTCTCCTGTTGAGATTTGGTTAAGCATTCAAAATCATAAGCTTCGTTCAAAACATCAACTAAAATTGTCTTTAGTATAGGCCAAAATTTCTTGTAAAATTCAACGGGTAAACCATCATATCCGGGTGATTTATTATTCTGAAGGGATTGTATGGCGCTTAGAATTTCTTCCTCAGTTAATTTCCCTTCACACAATTCTTTATCTTCATCGGACAGTTGTAGCGTAATGTTATCCAGGAGGTTTTGTTGGAAATTTTCGTCCGTGGGTTCGGCAGTATACAAATCTTTATAAAAATCTTCAATGACTTTTTGGATTTCATCGTCTTCAAAAATTTCTACCTCGTCTTTATTAAATAAAGAATTCATGGCATTTGAATTGCCTCTTTTTGTTTCTAATCCAAAGAAATATTTCGTAGGTTTCTCCCCTTCTTCTATCCACTGTGCTCTACTTCTCATTTTAACCCCGTTAAACTGTTTTTGCGTGAGAACCTTAAGTTCAAGTTCTAAATCTTTAATACGTTGGATCAACAAAGTATTATCCGGTTCAAGGTTTCGTTTTAATTTAATTATTTCCCGGGTTAACTTATTTCTAGTCTCTGTTTCCTTTTTTCTCTGTTGTATACAGTAGACCCGGGTCTCGTGTCTCACGGTCTTTTTAAGTGAATCCCACCATTCCCCAAGGGTGCGAAATTGAGCCTTTTTCTCTATCAAATTACGTAAGGTTCCTTCTAATTGCGCCACATATTTGTCATCGGACAAAACAGACGTGTTCATTTTCCAAATATTTTGTGTGGCTTTAATGTTACCGATATTTAGGGTGAGGGATAAATATTCATGATCAGATAAAATACAAGGCTCAATGTCGCACTCTTCAATATTAGTTAGACTACGATTAATAATAAATTTGTCCAGTCGTGAGCCAGCTGTCAAATCTTTCCTGAACCAAGTATATCCTTTTTCATTCGGATGTTTTTGGCGCCAAGCGTCAATTAAGTTAAACGAAGTTTTCATTGTTTTTAATTCTTCTTTACCGGCCAAACAAGCTTCGGTCGAATGCCCAAAGTAGTCAAGGCCAATTTCAACACAATTGTAATCGCCCCCAATAATGACTTTGGCGCCAGGATAGAAATACGTATGCAAATTTGTGAAAAAAAGTTTCCTTTCTTGAATTCCACTGGGAGCATAAATGTTGACAAGATTAAATTTGACAGCTCCCTTCTGAACTAGAACACTTATAACTCTTCCTTCGGTATCATGTTTGTATTGTTTTACGTCAAAGTTCGAATTTGGTTTCATTAAAACTCCTACTCCCGCGGACTTTTCCCCTCCAAAAGCCCAGATCCCTTTTGAACCCCATAATTTGTCAATCTTTTCAGCTTTACCCTTACAATTGATAAAGGTTTCTTGCAAAAAAATGAAATCGTTATTGCGGGTTTTTAGATCTAAAATAAATTTTTCTCTCTTCATCTTATCATTCAACCCCCTGATATTAATTGTTAAAATCCGAAGGAAGAGTTATAGATATTAGGGAAATAGCGCACGACTGGATAAACTTTACCTTTTGATGAGAACCTAGAGATTATGTTTCTTGTTTGGTGGAGCGTGTTTGGATTGATTCAAAGCGGACAAGCTTCGCTTGGATGCAACAGAGGCGGTTTCGTGATCCATATTTTCATCATTGCTTTTATTTAGAGTATCCTTCAGGTCTTGCATGAGGTGTGGGTCGGCGGGAATATCTGTGGGAATAGTAGATTTGAAAGAGAAGGGACCCGATATCGTTGGAGGTTTAGGAATATGCAGAGACGGAGTAGTTGATTTTCGAGGTGGTGGTTGTTGTGCAGATACTAGAACAGCGGGTTTACGACCTGATCCTTTCAACATTTTTCGCTGTACCGGTTGGAAGGCATTGCTTTTATGGACTTCTTTAGAGGTGGAAGGAAATACAGTAGATTTCAGTGGCAGATTTTTCATAAATGTAACTTTCACAGTCGACGCTTCCTCGCCTAATTGCATTCCTTCACATTCCTTAACTTCTACGGCGTCGCCCCATTCGAAGCTATCTTCGCTTGTCGATTCATCTTCTTTCTCCGTACTTTCGTCTTCTTCTTCTTCTTCTTCTTCTTCTTCTTCAACTCCTTGAACCTCTTCACTTTCCTCTTTGAACCAAGAAAACGGACATGAGATCGCCGGGTGATCGTGGTTACGACAAATGGCGCACATTCTTGGTAGCGGGCAGTTCTTAGATAGGTGGTCGCTTTGATCACAATTGTAGCAACAAGTAGTGACACAGTCCTTTACCAAATGATCTGTACTGTTACATTTCCTACAAGTCCGGGGCTGTCCTGTATAGGAAATACGGATCTGCAAATATCCGAAACGCAGAAAATTGGGGACATTCTTGTCTAGTCTCATTCTATAATGCCGAAGACCATTTGCTACCGTCGGATATTTAGTATAATAACCCCTTTTGTACCCAACAATATTTCCATAATTTGAAAGTCGGACGATAATGGCTTCGTCAGGCAATTCGAAAGGACCGTCGAAGATAGTGAGCCATGAGATCGGGCTGTCGCAATCCTGTGCTAACATGGTTTGACCATTGATTTGGTAAACTCCACTTGATAGAAAATTGTCTTTCTGCAATTTGGACCGGAAGGTTAAAAGCATTTGACCATTAGTAAGTCGATGGACGCACGAAAATGACTCCGCAATATCTCTCTGCTCGGCTAAAAACATTAGATAATCCGTATGATTCAATCTCACTTCAGGTGCTGATAAATAGGCGGTGCATGGGCGCCCAGGTAATACATTTTCACTTTTTGGTCTTGAACCTAAATTCTCCTGTGGGTAACTTGGCATTTCTGGTTTGGAGCGCACTGATTTTGCATAATTTCCATGATGCTGGTCCGCTACGTTCGTCATCTCATTGTTGGAATTTCCTGCTTCATTGCATCCTGAAAGAAAAAAAAAAAATCTTCTCAAAACACCCAGAGATTTGTACACTGAGATTGGCCAAAAGGCCGAGAAGCGATGCCCTTCCTTCTCGAAAATTGGGGACGCCGTCGCCAAAAGGCGCACTGGCCATGTGGGAGCTAGAGCACAAAACAACGACAAATCTGCGTGTGCACTATACTATGGCACGGTACGGCAATCGAGCAAGGCCGTGCGGCAAGCACTAGTGATGCACTGTCAGTCAGTGCTGCCTGACAACCACGTTTTTGACACGTTTTCCAACTTGCCCAACTCTCCCCCGAATGCCCCGAAATGTCCCGAAGCCAACGCAACCATTCTACGAAGCTCCCCTATAAAATAGATTCTAGTGACCTCCAACTTCTGTCTACGGCCATACCATCGGGAAAGCACCGGTTCTCGTCCGATCACCGAAGTTAAGCCCGATCGGGCTAGGTTAGTACTTGGATGGGTGACCGCCTGGGAATACCTCGTGCTGTAGGCATTTCATTTTTGCTCTGCTTGCTGCTTGCTTTCGGCGTCTTCGCTTCTATCCCCCCCTCCCCGCTATTTGGGGGGCGCTACTACTTTTTTTTTTAATCTAGAAAAAGAAAACCAATAAACAGCGTTTCAGAACGAGGCCCGATCGAACAAGCGATAACGATTCACTCATTACAACACTCACGTCATGATAGCGCAGTAGTTTCCTCTGCATGCACGACACTCTGACAGTAATCGGCTTGTGTGGAGCAGAGTGTTCGCTGTGTTGCTCTGTTCCTGTGTGAAAAGCATGCTGTCGGGGAGAGAATAAAAAATGTTAGTCAGTACGAAAGCATGATGTACTGGACGAACAACGCGATACACATTGTGCGTCCTCCTCAGGAGTGCGTGTGTAACAACCAGCGTTGAGCCGTGAATTGGTTAAACGATTCTGTTTGTTGTCGACATCGTTCTAATAGTCCGGCAGATTGGTGAAAAAATATGGAAGGATTGTGGGATTTATGGTAAAAGCACCAAATTTTGCACAGAGATAGGGAATGAACTATTTAACAATATTGGCTATGGGCCCACTTGGGATCTATCCCATAATTCTGTTTACAGCGTATTTAAGGTGGCTCGCCTGGATTTTCCAGGGACGCACCATTCCCAATTTGAACGGCTGCTACTCCACTGTCAGAGCACGGTCGAGCTAGCCACTTCACCCATTTACTAGAAATAGAATAAACTTTCCAAAAATGTAGGTTTGTTTGACATCGGTGTTACCATAGCAACACAGCGTTGACGTCATGTGTTTTACATATCAGCAATTTTCTCGAAATGTAGACCTAAACTTTTAAAACGACCTAGTGTTCCTTGTAGTCTAAATGTAGGCTTCAAGGCTGCAAAGTTTAGAAAAATTGTATGAGAGCATTTTCGAAAACAAATGGGTTGAATATTTTCATTAAAAAAATAAACAATTCGCTTTACTTCCTGTTTAGTCGTAGAGAACTGTGTGTTCCGGACCGATTCAAACGCTGTTTTTAGCACATTTCATACCTGTGACAAAGGACTACTTACCATGAAAATTTCATTCCATTTGCTTTATTCGATTCCGGTTTATGGAATAACAAGTAATGTAATAAATATGCTCATTTTACTCAGAATAGTAATGTATTTGCTAAGGAAGCTGTAATTCAAAAACTAGTCGATAATATTTTTTTTAAATCTTTTCACCTGAAATTCAATATGGACTACCCTTGCCCTGTAAATTTCAAGAGCATTGAATCATTTTAAGCGCGCGAAATAAAAACAAAAATACAGGGAACTTTTACAGTCATCCACGCAAGCTTCATTGCTGTATCATTTTGTTTATAGCTTGTGTCTTTCCGAAATTTCTCTTTTGTCTAGATTCTACATACTTGTGTGCTTTTGAACTAACATGTTTACCATGCACGCTTGCTACACTTCGCTAATGTCGGAACGCTCGTGCAAATTCTGTTTTTAGTACAATAGTCACGCTGCCAGTTGTAACGCTGTTATAATATAACTTCTCATATTTATTTACAAAAGGTTTTATAATATCACTAATACAAAATCTCGTTTTTAATTTATATTTAGAAAATGTGGTCTAGACGTCACGGGCACTTTTTCCCGATCTGGTTACTAAAAACACACTTATTCAACATTATCATCCCGCACTGCCAAGCTTCATGGTTTAACTAATTTGCATGTCATTGTCCTAAGAACAGAATTTGCACGAGCGTTCCGGCAGTAGCGAAGTGTAGCAACTAGCAAGCGTGCATGGTAAACTTGTTAGTTCAAAAGCACACAAGTATGTAGAATCTAGACAAAAGAGAAATTTCGGAAAGACACAAGCTATAAACAAATGATACAGCAATGAAGCTTGCGTGGATGAATCTAAAAGTTCCCTATGTTTTTGTTTTTATTTCGCGCCCTTAAAATGATTCAATGCTCTTGAAATTTATAGGGCAGGGGTAGTACATGTTGAATTTCAGGTGAATGGATTAAAAAAAATTGTTATGGACTAGTTTTCGAATTACAGCTTCCTTAGCAAATACGTTACTATTTTAAGTAAAATGAGCATATTTATTACATTACTTATTATTCCATAAACCGAAATCGAATAAAGCAAATGGAATGAAATTTTCATGGGAAGTAGTCCTATGCCACAGGTATGAAATATGCTAAAAACAGCGCTTGAATCGGTCCGGCAAACACAGGTCTCGACGACTAAACAGGAAGTAAGGCGAACTGTTTATTTTTTGAATGAAAATATTCAACCCATTTTTTTTCGAAAACGCTCTCATATAATTTTTTTAAACTTTGCAGTCTTGAAGGCCTACATTTAGACTACAAGGGACACTAGGTCGTTTTAAAAGTTTAGGTATAGATTTCGAGAAAATTGCTGATATGTAAAACACATGACGTCAACGCTGTGTTGCTATGGTAACACCGATGTCAAACAAACCTACATTTTTGGAAAGTTTATTCTATTTCTAGTAAATGGGTGAAGTGGCTAGCCCGACCGTGCTCTGACAGTGGAGTAGCAGCCGTTCAAATTGGGAATGGTGCGTCCCTGGAAAATCCAGGCGAGCCACCTTAAGGGCGCTCTACTGACATTCAGCATGAAAACGAGGCTGTATGTTTTGTTTGCATAAAACAGTCACAGTTTTGAAAATGAGTAGGGAAAATCATCAATGTTGGAAACAAAGTAAAATTTGTCGTTCTCAGAAGAAAACGGGCATTAAGTCTATCACGTGACTTGTTTTATGTCAAATGTTTCTTATCAATTGTTTTGTATTTTTTGACATTACTCGTTGCTTAAAAGAAACGTTTTATATATTGCTTAGACTTTTAATTAATTGAAAGTAGAATGAATAAAAGTGAAATGAATTTTATGTTAACTTTAAATTTATATGCCATTAAAAACATGTTTTCTAGTTTTGGGTTGCCTGTGTACATTTTGCCAGGTTACCTATTCGATTCATACACCTGCTGTTCTCAAAGTTGTGGTTTATATTTTATCAAAACTTAGTTTGAATTTCTCCATTTCATTGTTCTACAATACTCATTTAAAGTACACTACAATGGTAAGTAGACATATATATAACTATTAAATCATTTTAGTCTGATTTCGTATTATATAAACAAGAATATATAATATATACTAACGTACACTCGATCTCCAAAAAAATTGAGAATGATCGAATATATATTTATATATTTATGTAAGTGTATCCATGTGATTTTGGTCATTGTATCCATGTGATTTGGGTATTCCACAGAGATTCAAAAGAGAAAACCACTAAAAACTGTTCAGTAAACGGGAAATATTGTATATATTATTACAGTTTTAGTCAGCATTTAAACATTTTATCATTATTGTTTTCTTTGACAATGCAGTTTGGCGAATGATGATGTTTCTATGGCCTCTTGTAATACTTGTATATAACATAACAGCAAACCAAACTATGATGGCTCAGCAGAGCAGTTCATGCTTGGACTGGACTAGATGTATATTGTGCCAAGAAATCACTGCAGAACTGCTTCAGTGTCCAGGTAACCTACGAAGATCTGACATCGAGAGTGGGACAGGATACCATACACTGGCAAAAAATATTCTACAATTTAAAGAGCTTGGAAGTTTGCCAATACAGATAGATATTACAAAGTTAGATGAAGGAGGAGGAATTGCAACAACGCTTATACAACGAAATGCAAAATGGCACAAAACCTGCAAATACAAATTCAGCAATCTGAAATTGCAAAGAGCAGAGAAACGAAAAAGTCAAGAAGAGCCAGCTGATATTCCATGTTCCAAATTCACAAGGATAAGCTGTTATGGTACTACTTCTAAAGCCGCATATAGTTGCTTCTTCTGTGGTGGTACACAGGAAACTCTTCATCAAGCTTCAACCTTCAATATGGATGCAAGAGTTAAGGAATGCACACTCCAGTCAGGAGATATGATTTCACAAGAAGCGGTATATCATGCTAAATGCTTGGTATCACTTTATAACAAAGCAGGGAGAATACATCAGGATACTGGAAACAGAGAAGAAAAGATAAATCAGGGTATCGCCTTGGCACAGTTAGTTGCATACATAGAGGAAACGCGTTCTGAGTCGTCCGTAGATAGTGTTCCTGTGTTTCGGCTGGCAGAGCTCACACATATGTATTCCATCCGTCTTCAACAGCTTGGAGATGATATATCTGGCCGAATTCACTCTACTGATTTAAAGGATAGGATTTTGGCTAATGTTCCAGGTCTCCAGGCTCACAAGCAAGGACGAGACATTCTGCTGGCTTTCGATGATGATATCGGCATGGCTTTAAAACAAGCATGTGCTCGTGATTTTGATGAAGAAGCAATGACGCTGGTTAAGGCTACCAATATAATTCGTCGGGACATGTTGAACTTGAAGACCAAGTTTAACGGGACATTTGAGAACAATTGTCAACAAACATCTGTCCCACAGTCTTTAAAAACATTGGTAGGAATGATTTTAGGGGGAGCAGATATCAAGAGCCAATCCAGCAACAACATTGAAAGTCAAACTACGCTAAGTATATCCCAACTGATGCTTTTCAATGCTAGTAAACGATGTCGCAGCAGTGGAACAACAAGAACTTCACATTACCACTCTAGAGATCGCGAGCCACCAATGCCCATTTACTTAGGTCTTATGACCCATGCAGAAACAAGAAAGCGTACGCTTGTTGATACACTCTACAATCTGGGATTGTCAATATCATATGACCGAGTGTTGGAGCTTTCCACAGACTTGGAAAACAGCGTGTGCAGCCTCTTCAATCTGAAGGAGTTGTATGTCCGCCAAAGCTTAATAAAGGGGTATTCACAACCGGAGCTGTGGACAATATTGATCACAACCCGAGTTCAGTTGCTGCTCAAGGTGCTTTCCATGGAACAGGCATATCGCTGTTTCAACATCCAACCAATGATGCCCCTGGTGAAAAACGTGATGTTGTTGGCATAGAAAATCAAGCTTCGAGGACCAAGTGTCTTGCTCAACTTCCATATTATTACTCATGCATAGAACCAGTAATTCTCCCCAAGAAAGAACCAGCAGTTCCTGTACTCCAATGCCCTTTTGCTAGTAGTTGCCCTGACATGCTGCATGCTTTTAGTGTAGAATACAAATGGCTTGACCACGTCAGAGATAAGCTTTACCAAGAACTATCGGAAGATACTTTTGATATGTCATGGGCAGCTTTTCACACAAGCCAGCTACCGCCAAATCAGGAATTGCGGCCGGTAGATGTGAGTGCGTTGTTGCCGCTATTCCAAGAGGAAGCACATTCAGCAGCTATGATCCGTCATGCTATTGATGTCACAGGACAAGCAGTAAACTTTCTAAATCCGGGACAAGTTCCAGTTCTAGCTTGTGACCAGCCACTTTATGCCTTAGCCAAGAAAATTCAGTGGAACTGGCCATCAATTTATGGAGAGAAGAAACTGGTAGTGATGCTTGGTGGTTTCCATACTGAGCTTGCTGCACATAAGGCAATCGGGAGTTGGATCGAGAATAGTGGATGGACCAATGCTTTGGTTCACGCTGGCGTGACAACCCCAGGTACAGCCGATTCATTTCCAAAGGCTTCACACGTGTCACGTACCAGACACGCTCACCAAGTTACGGCTAGTGCTCTGCACATCCTTATGGACAGAGCATACAGTGTATAGCATATACTGTGAAACTGTGCCAGAAGGAATAGAGTCTCTGCTGTTTAACGACTGGCGCAAGCTAGCAGAATCTCAAAGTCCACAATTCCAATATTGGTCGCTAACACTCAAATTTCAGTTAACTATACTGATATTTGTAAGATCTCTAAGAGAAGGAAACTTTCAACTCTACAAAGATGCTTGCAAATCATTGGTGCCATGGTTTTTTGCATTAGACAAAACCAATTATGCAAGATGGCTCCCAGTGCACATTCGTGATTTGGAAGCTCTTGATACTGAGCTTCCAACAGTAGCTGGGGAGTTTCGAAAGGGCCACTTCGTTGTGAAGAAAACGCATCGCATGTTTTCCTCCATTCCCATTGACCAAGCACACGAACAGAATAATAAGATAGTGAAAGGGGATGGAGGAGCCATCGGTCTCACAGAGAGTTCCACGCAGTCACTGCGATGGATGGTCGCTGGTCCAGAAATGTCAAGAATCATCAATGATTTTGAGCTGTCACAGGAACTACTACGGCAATCTCAAAATGAACAAGGAAATCTACTTCAACCGGATTTCCGTCACCATGAGCAAATGAAAGGAACACAGAGCACATTTCAAAATCAAGTTACTGCATTGTGTAGCACATTTGAAGAAATGGGAAATCCTTTTTTAGAGCAGAGCGGAGATTTGTTAGTACTAGATAGCCGTCACATAATTGGTCCCCATGTTATTGAAACAGTAAGAACTGTCGAGCAAGTTGGAAGGGAGAAGTACCAGGAGTTTGTTACAAAGAGGATTCAAGATGGAACAACATCTCTCTTTGATACAATAAAAAGAAACAAGTTACCACTGTTCAGCGAACCTCCTATCGCTAAAGAGAAATCCCAGAACAAGCTCCAAATTGCATCACTAAAGAACAATTGCTCTCTATTTTCAAGACTTTATGTTTCTTGTCAAGTCAGGGATGGCAACTTGGACGACTTCTTTTGCCATGAGAACCAGAGTGTCCCACCTTCACTATCACAATATGGGAAACTTCGATCTGGCACTAAAGCAGATTTGTTATCATGTCTTGAGAAGATCTGTCCTGTGCAAGCAGAAAAACCATGCATCTGTCGAGGCTTTGCTACTAGATGGTGCAGTTATTAATAACATGTTAAAGCCTGTTGCTTCAAAGACATTTGAAGAATACAGTAAATACGTATTTTTACCATATATAAGATCTCAGCTCATCAATGTTCAAAGAGTAGATGTAGTGTGGGATAGATATCTCCCCGATAGTCTTAAAGTCACAGCACGGAGCAAGAGAGGGAAAGGTGTTCGTAGACGTGTCAAGCCTGACACTAGAATTCCAGGAAACTGGCCAGCCTTCCTGAGAATAGACGAAAACAAGAAAGAGCTTTTCCTCTATCTGGCAGACCAAGTAGTCACAATCGGACCCGAATATGGAGAGGTGATGTCTACTAAAGATGAGTCAGTTGTACTCAACAGTAGAAGAGAGCACATCGCAGATTTGATGCCATGCAAGCACGAAGAGGCCGATACTAGGCTTATACTGCATGCTGCTGATGCTGCAAAATGTGGCTACAGTAAAGTAACTGTGCGCACTGTAGATACAGATGTGGTAGTTATTGCAGTAGCTGCATTCCAGCAGACTTCCTTATCAGAGCTTTGGATAGCAAACACCTTAGATATATACCAGTGCATGCCATCTCTTGTAGCATTGGGGAAGAAAAGTCACAAGCTCTTCTCGCCTTCCGTGCTTTCACTGGTTGTGATCAAACGTCATTCTTTGCACACACAGGCAAGAAAACAGCCTGGGAAGCGTGGAATACATTTAAAGAAATCACAGCAGTTTTCAAGAATTTGAGTAGCGCTCCGACATTGTCAGCTGTTTGTGACATGATGCCTATCCTGGAGCGATATGTTGTAGTCATGTACGACTGTACAAGCACTTGTACAAGTGTTAATGATGCACGGAAAGACCTGTTTACAAGAAAGGGACGAGAGTTAGAGGCCATTCCCCCAACAGGCGACGCCCTACTTCAGCACGCAAAAAGATCAATGTACCAGGCTGGCCACTGCTGGGACAATTCCTTGGTTCCATCTTATCAGCTCCCGTGCCCAAGTGAGTGGGGGTGGACAAGAAGTGGTAATCAACCATGGGAGCCCTTATGGATGACAGTTCCCCAGGCTTCTCAAATCTGTCAAGAACTATTAAAGTGCGGGTGCAAAAGCGACAAAGGCTGCACCGGACGGTGTAAATGTGTTCGCGCTGAACTGCCATGCACAGCACTGTGTAATTGTAGTGGTCTTTGTGAGCGGGAATGAGAAACGGGAGTTGATTTTTATGTTTTCTATTACTACTGATGATTATTTAGACACATGTGCAAGTATGTCACGTGAGTCATATTAAACTCAAACCAGTTAGGAATGTTGCTTTCAACGTACTTCACACCTAATATGAGTAGTCTATATTTATTAAAAAAAAATTAGTAAATATAATGAAATGACTTAATTGATTATGCTAGAGTTTAAACCGATTCTATATCTTTCACATAATTGGTCACGTGACGTGTCATGTGACTATGCACTTGATCTATTAACGATACTGTATGTAATGCTTTTCAAGCAATTGCTTCTTGAAATTATTTTTTTAGGTTTACTGTCCAAATTATGATCATTTTTAATGAATTTTTCACCCAGCCTTGTTTTCATGCTGAATGTCAGTAGAACGCCCTTAAATGCGCTGTAAACAGAATTATGGGATAGATCCCAAGTGGGCCCATAGCCAATATTGTTAAATAGTTCATTCCCTATCTTTGTGCAAAATTTGGTGCTTTTACCATAAATCCCACAATCTTTTCACCAATCTGCCGGACTATAACTACTCTCGCTAGTTCGTGCGTAGTAGTAGTCTAGCCACGTCAAGCACGAGCGAGTCATTCTAGTATTCTAGGCATTCTTAGTACTACATTCGTATTGTTGTACTACGATCGTATTATTCACTAACGCGCACTAGAAAAGACAAGAGAATTGGATACAAGTTGGTTGTTCGGGGAAGAGCGCGAACGCAGGTCCCCCACTACCAGAAATTATACGCTCGAGTTACCCACATTTGGGGTAATCGCAGGGGTCAACCCAATCGAAGTGCAATGAAAGGGCCTCGCCCTGAGAGGACTGCCTTCATGATCACAGTTGCCTCCCGCGTCAGGTAAGTATGACTTGCCTAACGTACGGTAAAATTACCTCGCATCCGTGACGGTCGTATTCCATGTGGGAGCGCGACGACGACGACCCGTCCGTGCCTCTCCCCCTTCCGTGCCACATACTTGTACCATCCTGTACGTTATCTGTAAAGGAAAACGATTTGTTCGTCCAGTTAATAGGGATGTTGGGTTCTTCCCAAAGGGAAGGGGGCCATACTCGGAGGTAGTGCAATACCGAGACGACCCGTGGCTGGGACGAGGCAAGCCTCTTTTCCACAGCCTAATTCCAAACATCAGTGTAATATATGAGCTACTCAATGAGCAGCGTATCAGATATTAAGCTGATAAGAACAGATTTTTTTGTTTTTCAATATCCGGGTAACTCCCGGCAGTTTATTTACATTAAATCCACTAACTTGTATTTACAGAGCAGGTACGGAAACGGGGACGATACTTTTACAGTCCAAGTAAGCGACTATTTTCGCTTGAATTATCAGTGTTCGACCATTGTTCATATTGATCATGGATCACAGTTCTTTGCGTTCTAGGTCTAGTATAAATTTAAACGGAGGTTATATCCCTCTTTATTGATTAAAGTCGTGAGAGAAAGCTTAAACATGAATTACTACTTTTTCGTGCCGGACCGTACACAATATGTCACGGTATTGCCACCTAATTACAAACAGTTCCCTCGGTAGGGACTTAAAATCTACAAACACTCTTGCTTCAATGTCTTTTCGAACAGCGTTTCTAATGCCATTGACATTGTCCACGCTGTTCCTAAACGTAGCCCTGTTGCGGCTAAGCCACAAATGGTAAACTATTGTTTTAATCACGTAACGTGCGAGACTCGCTGCCGATACACTGGTTGTATCGGGAAACTGATTCAATAGTATCACTTCCGGTGTTGGGATAAAACTCGGAATGAATTTCCGTATAACTGGAAAGAACTCTGCCCATACTTTCTTGGCTCTAGTGCAAAGAACGAGGCAATGGTCGATTGTCTCAGTCCTGTTGCACACCGCACAGTTTTGCGAACTAACCTTATACCCCCAGTCGGTGAGATTTTTTCGAACTTTTAAACCTCTGTTTACCGCCAACCAAACTATATCTGATTTTTTTGCTTCCGTAAGCGGATCTCGTATGGCGGACCAAATGTCCTCCCATTTGTTGTCTTTTAGCCTATTTCGCCAGAAGCCCGTCGCTAATGGCTCTACATACTTCTCTGCTACAATCTCCTTATACAAGGCTTTTGTTGTTTCTGCAGGGGGGAGAGACAATTTCTTCACTCCTTCCAGAAACAACTCATAATATACCGTAGCCGTCATTGCATTCGGTATCAAATTGGATTTTAAACCTCGCCAGACTGGGTGTAGTGCAGCCACTCGTCTACCGATAAAATATCTTGTCATGTAATGCCATTTGATTTTACCTCCAATAAGCGCTTCGTTTACGTTTTTAATACGTAATGCCTTACATTTCGTTTGGAAGTCTATTATACCGAGACCACCCTTCCGAGGTGGCAAAATGCAAGACCGCCGTTTAACGGTCTCCATTCTACCGCCCCAAATAAAAGGCCAAATTGTTTTTTCGTAAGTTAAAACTACCCACGAGGGGACTGGTAGAACTCTGGCTAGGTACCAGAATTTCGAAGAACCGATCACATTAACAATCAGTGCTTTCCCGGTAAAAGACAGACTCCGTGATTTCCACATGTCTAGAGTTTTGCTCAACTTCAATAATTTTGGTTCCCAATTTTCTCTGTCCGCATCTTCGCCAAAAATTATTCCTAAAATCTTTATCTTTGTCACCCATTTTAAACCGTGAGGTTTAAATGGGTTTGTTTTCCAACGTCCCAGCCACATCGCTTCAGTTTTCTTATTATTAAGCTTTGCTCCCGTGGCATTTTCGTAGGTTTTTACCACTTTTAAAACCTTGTCTAACGACGTGAGGTTTTTAACATAAATCGTCATGTCGTCTGCATATTGTGATACTTTAAATTCTTCCCCTTTTGCTCCGGGAAGTAGAAAGCCGTTGATCTCTTTCTTTTCTTATCTGGTTTCCTAAAACTTCGGCTACCAAAACATACAACAGTGGTGACATAGGACACCCCTGTCGAATACCTTTTTCTAGGTTAAAGTGTTCTGTAAACCAGCCGTTGCACAAAATTGTGCTGTTGGCTCCGCGATACAACAATTTTATCCATTTTCTAAATTCTGGTCCTAACCCGAAAGTCTCTAAGGTTTTTTCTAAAAAATCCCGATCTACTCGATCAAAGGCTTTTTCTTGATCTAAATTAATTAGTATACCGGTTTCTTCGGTTTTCTCAATCAGATCTAAAATGTCTCTAATCATATTTAAATTATCGGATATCTTTCTTCCCGGTACTGAGCATGTTTGGTCTAAATCAATTATATTCTCTAACACTTTTTTCAGGCGCTCTGATAAACATTTCGCTATGATTTTATAATCGATGTTTAGTAGTGAGATGGGTCTCCAGTTCTTTAAATCTCTGCGTTCGTCTTTTTTGTACAAAAGTCTTATAATGCTTTCTCTCATGCTAGTCGGCAAACATTCTAGAAGCGAGCTTTCATTCACAACTTCCAGAAATTCGTCTTCGAGTTTTTCCCAGAATTTTAAGTAAAATTCGGCTGGGAGCCCGTCTGATCCCGGTGTTTTCCCTGTAGCTAATTTCTTAAGCGCATTTGTGATTTCCCGTTTGGAAATTAATCCTTCGCACCTTTTACTTGTTTCTTCTTCTAATTTATTGTCTAGATTCTCTAGTAGAATTTTCTGTGCTTCGGCGTTTGTTTCTTCTTTTCCGTAAAGCTCAGAATAAAAGCCGTGCAAAGCTGTTAGTATTTCTTCCGTGGAATTGACTTCTTTATTGTTTTTATCAAAACATGAACTTAGGTGATTATTGTCTCTGTGTCCTTTCTCTAGGTTGAAGAAATACCTGGTGGTTTTTTCACCTTCTTCAATCCATTTAGAACGGCTTCTAATTTTAGCTCCTTCAAGTTGTTGTTGTTCGAGTGCACTTAACTGGCTTCCCAGGGTCAAAATTTCGCGACTCGCTGTCGCGTCGCCTCTAGCTAGTCTGGTTTTAGCTTTTATCAAAAGTTTTGTAATTCGAATATGCTCGTGAGTGAATTCTTTCTTTTTCCTCTTACTAAACTCAATAGATTTTTTCTTAACATTCTTCTTTAAATAATCCCACCACATCCCCCGGGTTCCGAAGTTATCTTTTTCTTCTTTAATTTCTTCAATCAAGTTTTCGATTTCTGTCACGTATTCATTTTCATGTAATAGGGATGTATTTAATTTCCATATTCCCGGTCCTCTCGAAGCAAAGTTATTGAAATTCAACCTTAGTGTGACGAAGTCGTGGTCAGAGAAAGTACATGGCCGTATTTCGCAAGAGCGAATCTGATCTTGAAGCAGTTTTGGTGTGTAAAAACGATCTAACCGCGAACCGATTGTTTTGTTGCTGTTGAGCCATGTAAATTGGCTCATATTCGGGTGCAGTTTTTGCCATGTGTCTACTAAATCAAAATCGTGTTTCAGGTTTTTGAGTTCTTCTTTACCGGCCAAACTACTTTCTGTTGAGCCGTTTTTGTCTCGTGCATATTCTACACAGTTAAAATCACCACCTAAGATCACCTCGGCTCCCGGGTAAAAATATTTATGAACGCCTGACAGAAATTCTTTTCTAGCTTTAAGCTCGTTAGGTGCATAAATAGAAACTATATTAAGTTTGACCCGGCCAAATTTGGCCAAGAGGCTCATAACTCTGCCGTCTGTGTCATGTTTATATTCTATCACTTCTAGGGGGCTATTTTTCTTTAAGACTATGCCTACACCAGCGCTTTTTTCTGTCCCGAAACTCCAATAACAATTACCTTGCCATTCTTTTTCAAAAGCAATTGCCTTTTTCTTCCGAACTATGTGTGTTTCCTGTAATAACAGGATATCACTCTGACAATTAGCTAGACCTGGTATGGCTATTTCACGTTTTTGTTTACTTCCTAGCCCCCTAACATTGATTGTAGTCACAGACGGCAGAATGAACTTTGTCTAAGTTAAAGATTAAATTCAGTCTTTCGAATTCTTAGCTGGGTTTATCTCGTTAGACGAGCTATCAGAATCACGGCCCCGCTTGTTATTACCTTCAGCTTCCATGTCGATCGGCTCATCTATGTTGGATGAGTTTGCTGTAGATTTCTTCGTTCTGCTTCGACTTCTGTGACTGGGGAGGATTGGTCGTGTTGGTTTGCGGATGACTCCCGCTAGGAAGCTCTCGGGGGTGATCGGATATTTCGGTGGTTCAAATTCGTCTTTTTGTTTACAACAGTGGTCCAGGTATTTTCTTCTTCTTCTTGGCTGGGAGGGATAGTATTAGCCCATTGGAATCCTCTTGCCTCTTCAACCTGGGTGTCGTTGCTCTCTTTTTCTTTTTCTTTTTCTTTTTCTGTTTGTTTTTCTGGCACTTTTTCTGGTTCAGTGGGAGTTTGAGGTTGCTCCTCGGTCTTTGTGTTCTTGTTATCACTCTCTTCGTTCTCCTCAGGTTTCTCAGTGGATGTCTGTTCCTGGTCCATCTTTTCATTCGTCTGGTTTGTTTGTTCTGTTTATTCATTTTCGTCGGGGTCTTCCCATCCAGTACGGGCCGGGTCCTCGAGTTCTGCTTCTCTCTGTCGTCTTCTGTACTCTGGGAAACGCACGATGTTGGCCCATGTGCCTGTGCAGTCTCGTGCAATGTGGGCCATGTTTCCACACAATTTGCAGGCTAGCCCGTGTGGGCATTCTTTACTGTGGTGACCAAACTCTCGGCAATTGTAGCATAGCTTTACCCCACAGTCGCTGGCTAGATGACCCGCTACTCCACACTTTCTACATGTCTTGACCTGTCCCTGGTAGAAAATTACCACTTGATGGTCTCCTACGTACAGGTACGAGGGTAGTGGTTTCGTAATTTCCATTCGTACAGTGCGTGTACCGGTTTCAATTGGAGTTCCAGCGTACTTATCTCGGCGTAGACCCAGAACAAGACCATATGGCTTGAGGATGGCTCTGACCGTCTCGTCTGGGACTTCATAAGGCATGTACATAAGCTTTACAAACTTTACTGAACTCTCGATATTCTTCGCCATGTAGGGGACATCATTCACTTTCAAACAGCCGCTCGATAAAAACCTCTCCTTAATATATTTATTCGCAAAGCTCACATAACTATCACCGTTCTGTTCTCTCTGAACGCATTTGATTTCCTCTGGTGAAAATCTCTCATCGTAAAGTGCTTCGTATACTTCTCGACAGGATGGTCTGATTCCATGGGCGAATCCTGTGCTAACACATACGGTCGTTTCTCTTCTCATACGGTTAAACATGGTGTCGCTTACACCTACACTGGCGATTGCGAGATCGGCCGCCAAACCGTGGAGTTTCAGGACAAACGGGATCCCCGATACCGGGCCGAGTCCCTAAGATTTACACAAGTTACAAAGAAAGAATGACTAAGACCCGATATAACACTAGGGCTAAACACGGATCTTAGCCAAAAGGCCGAGAAGCGATGCCCTTCCTTCTCCAGAATGGGGGACGCAGTTGCCAAAAGGGGCACTGGCCATGTGTGATCGAGAGCACGAAACAACGACAAATCTGCGTGTGCACTATGGCACGCTACGGCAATCGAGCAAGGCCGTGCCGTGCGACAACCACTAGTGATGCACCTGTCTGTCAGTGAGTGCTGCCTGACAACCACGTTTTTGGCATGTTTTCCAACTTGCCCAACTCTCCCCCGAATTCCCCGAACCCAACGCAACCATTCTACAAAGCTCGCCTATAAAATAGATTCTAGTGTCCTCCAACTTCTGTCTACGGCCATACCATCGGGAAAACACCGGTTCTCGTCCGATCACCGAAGTTAAGCCCGATCGGGCGAGGTTAGTACTTGGATGGGTGACCGCCTGGGAATACCTCGTGCTGTAGGCATTTCATTTTTGGCTCTGCTTGCTGCTGCTTGCTGCTGCTTGCTGCTTGCTTTCGGCGTCTTCTCTTCTATACCCCCTCCCCGCTATTTGGGGGGCGCTACTACTTTTTTTTTTGGATCTAGAAAAGAAAACCAATAAACAGCGTTTCAGAACGAGGCCCGATCGAACAAGCGATAACGATTCACTCATTACCGAACACTCACGTATGATAGCGCAGTAGTTTCCTCTGCATGCACGACGCTCTGACACCAATCGGCTTGTGTGGAGCAGAGTGTTCGCTGTGTTTCTGTGTGAAAAGCACGCTGTCGGGGAGAGAATAAAATATGTTAGTCAGTAGGAAAGCACTACGTACTGGGCGATACACATTGTGCGTCCTCAGGAGTGCGTGTGCGAGAACCAGCGCTGAGCCGTGAATGAGTAAAACGATTCGGTTTGTAGTCGACCTCGTTCTAACTACTCTCGCTAGTCACTCTCGCTAGTTCGTGCGTAGCAGTAGTCTAGCCACGTCAAGCACGAGCGAGTCATTCTAGTATTCTAGGCATTCTTAGTACTACATTCGTATTGTTGTACTACGATCGTATTAGTCACTAACGCGCACTAGAAAAGACAAGAGAATTGAATACAAGTTAGTTGTTCGGGGACGAGCGCGAACGCAGGTCCCCACTACCAGAAATTAATACGCTCGAGTTACCCACATTTGGGGTAATCGCAGGGGTCAACCCAATCGAAGTGCAATGAAAGGGCCTCGCCCTGAGAGGACTGCCTTCATGATCACAGTTGCCTCCCGCGTCAGGTAAGTTTTTTTTGTGTTTGCTGTACCACCAGTGGTGCGAAAGTGCAAGGCACCAGCATGGTGTTGAGCCAGGAGAGGGCCACCAGACGCCAACTTCGCCAGAGGAATCGAACCCCGCCTCTCCCGATGGCAATAAAATATTGAGTCTATGATATTAGACTAGATAAATATTGGAAAAATATAGTAAGGAGGATGGTATAAACATAAAGGACAAGAGAAAGGCAAAAAAACTCCCGCAGTACTGGGACCACGGAAGAAAAAGCCTGTACAATGGTGATGAATGAGAGGAGTTTCCGCAGTGCGTCCAATAAAAGGGACCACGGAAAATAACAAAAAGACGCAGTATAGAAATGAATAATTTATAATTAATAAGTTAAGTTTATAATTAAAATAATGTTTATATGATAATGTTTTTTTAAACAGGTAGGAAACAAACGAATCTCAGGAAAGGAAGAAAAAATCGGGAAAAAAAGGCGAATGAAGGAAAAAATAAAAGGTAGCTACATTCAAATAAGAAGACCGCAGTAGAAGCAGGAAGCGAGAATCGGAAAAAGGCGAAAAAACGAAAAAGGCGAATGAAGGAAAAAATAAAGGTAGCTCTGCAGTACGTTCAATCAAGAGCACCGCAGAAAAGAAAAACAAAAATATCACATATATATATAAAGACAATAATATTTATAATACGTTTATAAAGGTTAATTAAATTTATTAATTATATTTATGTCTAAGGCGACTAGCAGCAACAGATTTATAGGCTTTGTCAATAGAAGTGTTATTAATAATATGTTTAACTTGAGAAAAAAGGGACTTAGCAATAATAGGAGGAACAGGATGACAAGAAGCGCCAACATTTATAGAGGAAGTAGCTGTAGGGGCTAAAATTTGAGAATCAGAAATGGAATATACTAAAGACGAGGAAAGAAAATCGGTATCAGGGTTAGGAGCAAGAGGCTCACCCTCAAGGGCAGGGCAAGAACTGTCTAAAATTTCAACAATAGGGGTAGCAAGATCAAGAGCATCAGAAAGATTTAAGGACAAGATCTGGGAATCAGTAATAGTAAAATCCATAGAGTCAAAGGTTTCAGAAAGGGAAGTAGTTGACGCAGCTGTTGAAGATAGAGCACGCAACTCAGAATCATCAACATCAGCGTCATCACTCAAAACAGAAAAGGAATTAGTGGTAGGGACAGGGACTGCAAGAGCAGCAGACAATTTAGGTTTTTTGGATAAAGGAATGAGTGACCAAGCCTCATCAGAGGCTTGGTCAGGAACATCAGAAATATTAACAGGTACGGAAGTGGACTTAGGGATAGCGGTGGAGGTCTGGTTAACAGGGAGGATATCAACTGATACGGAAGCAGTGCGAACGGGAACAGGGTTAACAGGAGCAGAATTAACTGGAGGAACGGATGGTTGGGAGACAGTAACAGGAGTGCGGGAAGGGGTAGAAATGAAGCGAACTTCGGGAAGACACCAAGGATTTGGGCACTGATGAGCCTTATGGTCATCAGCACCACAACGAGAACATTTATTTTTACAAGGACAAACACTACTACGATGGGACCATGAATTACAAATATAACAGGATAAAGGTTGACGACGGTAAACATTTAAACAATAATACGAACCAACTTTAATACAGTGAGGGATGTGTTGAGATAGAGTAATCCTGACGACCCGGTCACCAGTTTCGATGCCGGCATCGTCAAGGACACGAATGACATTAATGACACGACCAAAGGAAGAAAAAACATCAGTGACAATAGGATCAGGAACTTCAGTGGGCAAATTACGAACGGTGACGGCAGTGACAAACGAACCAATCTCAGATAAAGAACAATGAAAACCAGACAAATACAAACCACTAAACAATAAACGTTCTTTTTCTACATGACAATTTTCATTTAACGTTATACGAAACGTGTAATTAGAACAGGGTTGGACGCATTTTAGGGCAGACAAAGATTTCAAAACGACAGATACACTATTACGGACAACAATACGGGTAATTGGGACATCTAAAGAACGGACTTTATCAGGAAGTTGGAGGAGAAGAGATAAGCGGCGGGAAACTTCATAAGTTTCGGGCACCATAATTACAGAAAAACCCCAAGGGTATAAATACCCAAGGGATTTAAACAATTACAAACACAGAACAAATAAGGATACTTGACAGGAATGTGACTATGTAGTACTTGACAGGACTTGACTGGACTTGACTGGACTCGACTGCACTTGACTCGACTTGACAGGAATTGGAAGAAACACAGAACTGGATGACGTCACAGCAAAAACTCAGCAGCACCAGAGAAGAAGAACGAATATAATTGCCAGAGAGGCCGGAACATCCGCACCCCAACGACAAAATATATACGGGATACCTATCAATACTTTGAAATCCAATTAAGGATTTGCCCGCGTCAGGTAAGTATGACTTGCCTAACGTACGGTAAAATTACCTCGCATCCGTGACGGTCGTATTCCATGTGGGAGCGCGACGACGACGACCCGTCCGTGCCTCTCCCCCTTCCGTGCCACATACTTGTACCATCCTGTACGTTATCTGTAAAGGAAAACGATTTGTTCGTCCAGTTAATAGGGATGTTGGGTTCTTCCCAAAGGGAAGGGGGCCATACTCGGAGGTAGTGCAATACCGAGACGACCCGTGGCTGGGACGAGGCAAGCCTCTTTTCCACAGCCTAATTCCAAAAATCAGTTTAATATATGAGCTACTCAATGAGCAGCGTATCAGATATTAAGCTGATAAGAACAGATTTTTTGTTGTTGTTGTAAATAACAGGGTATACCCCCCTGTGGGTTTATTTCAATTAGTAACTTGTCGGAATTACATTCAGTTTAAGCTAGGTTTGGTTAAGTGATAAGGTCAGTGTTACAATCAGTTTAAGTTAGATATACACGGTCTGCAAGGGAATTCGAGTCAATTCAAGTTCTGATCTCGTTCAATCTAATGTCTTATACTTGAGGCTATTGTGTATCTGTTAACGGTAACGGTTGGTGTGAATACACCAGTGTCATATCTTGGAGACCAGCTGGTCTCCTTGCAGTTCATATAAAATCTGGGGGTTAGCCCAGTATTCCTCAAACTCATTTGTGGACAATCTGTAGTGGTCCACTCTTAATCTAAAATTAATATCATAACAAATGGCCTTTATTATACTCGTGGCCGGCTCTTTGGCATTGCGAAAGGTCGCTCTATTTCTACTGGCCCAGACCCAGGCCAGAATTGTCTTTATGACATAGCGTGCCTGGGCCTGGGCTTGAGGGGTGCCCCGAAGTTGTAAAAATATAACGGCGTTAACATTCACCTTGAAATCTAAAGCAAGTTTTGCTAGTGTTGGAATGAAATGATTCCACACTAATCTAACACGGTTGCATTGAAGAAAGCAATGCTCGATAGATTCTATCTGGCCGCAAATTGCGCAAACTCTGCTCGGGATATACCCCCACCTGTGGAGGGAGTCTCTTACTCTAATTCCCTGATGCACAATTTGCCAGGATATGTCGTTTTTCTTATTTTCTGTTAGTTTATCTCGAATTCTTAGCCAAACACCTTGCTCGAGACTTCGTGACACAGAGGGCCAGCGTCTGGCTATCTGTGGCATTACCGTTACTTTACTCATTAACTCAATGTAAACTGCGCGTGTCGTTACTTTGTTGGGTATTATCTGCAGCGACCGGATGGCACTCAGACTCTTTTCGTAGAAGCCCGTGGGAACCATTGCATTGGGCACTTTATTATCTTTCAAGGTTTGCCATTCTGGTTTTAATGCGGCCATTTGTCTGTCAATGTTATATTGCAACATGAAAAACCATTTAGTTTTGTTTTCCAAGCTCGCTCCGTGTGCGAGGTTAGCGACTCGAAGTGCTTTGGCTTTAGTTCCCAAGTCGACTACGCCTAGCCCTCCCTCGTTTATCGGGAGTAACAAGGTTTTCCTTTTGATTGGTTCCATTTTGCCTCCCCATATGAACGGCCACACGAGTTTCTCGTATTCTCTCTGAACCCATTTGGGAAGAGGGAGAACACGAGCTGCATGCCAAAACATGCTCGCTCCTAAAGTGTTTACTATCATAGCTTTGCCTATGTATGACAAATTTCTCTGCCGCCACCAGTTCAAGCATTTTTCTAACTTTGTTAATTTCGGTCGCCAATTCTGGTGACTCATTTTCTCCTGACCGAAATGTATGCCTAATATCTTGATGCTTTGTACCCATTTTAGACCGTGTGGCTTGTCTGTTCTGTTTTTCCAATTTCCCAGCCACATGGCTTCCGTTTTTGTTCTATTTAGTTTCGCCCCGGTAGCGTGCTCCACTTTACTAGTGTACTGTAGTAGATTGTGTAAAGACGTTTCAGTCTTAACAAAAACAGTGGTGTCATCGGCATACTGTTGCACTTTTAACTGGAGACCTCCCGCTCCGGGGAGCAGAAGACCGCTGACATCACTGTTCTTGCGTAATCCACATCCTAAGACTTCGGCGATCAAAATATACAAAAGGGGGCTCAGAGGGCAGCCCTGGCGAACACCGCGTTCAAGATCCACTGAATCTGTTAAACTGTCATTGCAAATGATCTGGGCTTTTGCACCCTTATATAACACTTCTATCCATTTACAAAAGGATTCTCCAAACCCAAAGGTTTGAAGAACCCTCGTGAGAAGGCCTCGGTCAACTCTGTCAAAGGCCTTCTCCTGATCTAAAGTCAACAATATTCCTGTTTCTCCGGTGATTTCTATGTAATCAAGCCAATCTCGTATTACGTTCAAATTGTATGAAATAAGGCGACCTGGTATAGCGCAGGTTTGATCGTTTTCGACTATAGTATCTAGGACTTTTTTGAGTCGTTCCGCTAGAATTTTTGCTGCTATCTTGTAGTCCGTATTTAATAATGAGGTCGGTCGCCAATTCTTGAGGTCTCTGTATTCATTCTTTTTGTACAGAAGGCGTACAATGCTCTCCTGTTGCGTTGGAGTTAGATTCCCCAGCTGATAGGCCTCGTTTAAAACCAAGACCACATCGATTTTTAAAATATGCCAAAATCTTTTATAAAACTCCACCGGGATTCCGTCTTTCCCTGGAGTTTTTCCGGAGTTTAAAGCCGATAAGGCTTTCAGTGCTTCAGCTTGTGTAAACAAGCCTTCGCATTTTGCCTTATCGTCTTCACTTACTCGTTTCTCTATATTTTTTAACAACTCGTTTTGTATTTCTAAATCAGGTACCTCTCTTGTGTATAACGTTTTATAAAAATCTCTGACTGCCGATTTGATCTCGGCCTCTTCCGTGACTTCTTTGCCGTTGTTATCATATAGAGAGCGAAAATAATTCTTTTCCGCTCTATTCTTTTCTAGGCTAAAGAAAAATTTCGTTGGTTTTTCCCCCTGTTCGATCCACCTGGCTCTACTTCGCGTTTTAGATCCTTCTAATTCCTGTTCGAAAGAAGCTTTTATAGCGCCACACTAGATTGTCGTATTCTCGTACGACCCAACTAGGAAGGGGTAGCACGCGAGCCGCATACCAAAATCTACTGGCTCCGATTGTGCTGACGATCAAGGCTTTTCCTACATAGGAGAGCTCTCTTGTTCTCCACATGTCTAGGCTGTTTCCTAATTTTTTCAATTTTGGAATCCAGTTGTCTTTCTCGACATCTCCGTGGCCGAAGACAATACCCAGGATTCTCATCTTAGTTACCCATTTTAGACCATGCGGCCTGTCTGTGCGACCTTGCCACTGTCCAAGCCACATGGCCTCCGTCTTTGTTTTGTTTAATCTTGCCCCCGAGGCCCGTTCGTATCTATTAACTTCTTGTAAAAGTTCCGTCAACGATCTCTCATTCTTAACAAAGACTGTGGAGTCGGTCCGCATATTGGGCTATTTTGAACTGAGCCCCCTGAGCTCCTGGTAGCAAAAAGCCTTGTATGTCCGGGTTTTGTTTAATATTTGTTCCTAAAACCTCTGCAATCAAGACGTACAGGAGTGGTGATAAGGGACAGCCTTGTCTGACTCCCCTTTCTAGACTAATGGGATTTGTCAGATCCCCATTACAAAGCACTTGAGCGCGTGCTTGAACATAGAGAACTTGTATCCACCGTCGGAATGACGGCCCAAAACCGTAGCGGATTAATACCTTATCGAGAAGAGATCGGTCTACTCTATCGAAAGCCTTCTCCTGGTCTAGACTGACCAACATTCCGGCCTCATTTGTCCTTTCGACATAGTCGAGGACGTCGCGTATCAGGTTCTTCAGGTTATTAGATAGTGTTCTATCCGGTACCCCACATGTCTGTTCTTCTTCAGCAATCAATTCTAGAACTTTTCGTAGTCTGTTAGCTATGACTTTGGCTGCAATTTTGTAATCTGCATTGAGCAGAGATATCGGTCGCCAGTTCTTTAAAAAGGCCTGTATATCTTTCTTATATAATAAACGTATTAAACTTTCCTGTTGTGAACTGGTTAATTCACCTAATTCATACGCTTCGTTTAAAACTGCCACTACTTCTGACTTAAGTAGGTGCCAAAACTTTTTGTAAAACTCAACCGGAATACCATCTTTGCCGGGTGATTTTCCGTTGTTGAGTGTCCGAAGGGCTTCGATTGCCTCCGCTTCTGTGATCTCTCCTTCGCATATTTCAATTGATTCTTTGTCTAACTTTCTCCTTATATGTTCTAATAGTACGTCTTGTTCGTTCATGTCTACCTCTTCCTTAGTGTAGAGATCTTTGTAAAATTCTTCGACTACCTCCCTAATTTCATTTTCTTCGAAAACTTCTGTCTCGTTTTTATCGAAAACAGAATTCAATCTGTTGTCGGTCGCCCTTTTCTTTTCTAAGTTAAAGAAGTATTTGGTCGGTTTCTCGCCTTCCTCTAGCCACTGGGCTTTGCTTCGTATTTTAACCCCTTCGATTTTTTTTGTTGTCGAGGCTTTAAGCGCCGCTTCTAAACTTTTGATCTCTTCTATTGCTGGTTTATCCGCAGGATCTAAGTTCCTTTTTGCCCTTATTATTGCACGCGTAATCCTATTTCTTTCTTCATTTTCTTTCTTTCTTTTTTGAACACAAAATGTTTGTGTTTCTTTTTTTACTGTTACCTTTAGTGAATCCCACCAGTTACTTAGGTTGCGAAACCGGTCCTTGGCTCTGATCACTTGCTGTAATATTTGTTCCATTCTATTCACGTAGCTCTCATCCCGTAGTACCGAAGTGTTCATTTTCCATACTAGCCTCTTTGTAGGCTTAACTCCGTCAAAATTAAGTCTGAGAACTACGTAATCGTGATCAGAGTGGACACAAGGCTCGATTTCACATCGTTCTATGTGTGATATCTGTTTAGCTATCAGAAATTTGTCCAACCGTGAGCCTGCACTCAAATCTTTTCTATACCAGGTGTATTGTTTGCTATCGCGATGTTTTGTTCGCCAAACATCTATTAAATTGAACGTTGTTTTCAACGTCTGTAATTCGATTTTTCCGGCTAAAACGGCTCCAGTGGAGTGTCCGTAATGATCTTTATCATTTTCCACACAATTGAAATCACCTCCTATTATCACTTTTACACCGGGATAGATAAACTGATGCAGTTCGTTAAAAAATCTTTTGCGTTCTAGTAAACCCGTCGGTGCATAGACGTTTATCAAATTTATAGTGATCCTACCGCATTCGACGAGAAAACTCATAACTCTACCTTCCGTATCGTGTTTAAATTGTTTCACACGATAACCGGATCCAACTCTCATCAAAATCCCAACCCCTGCTGATCTTTCGGTTCCGAAAGACCAGAAACCGTTATTGCCCCAAACTTTATCTATTCTAATTGCCTTATTTTTGAAGTTAACAAACGTTTCCTGCAGAAAAACAAAATCGTCCTTACGCGATTTTAAATCCATAATTACCCTATCACGTTTGTTTTCATCTCCCAACCCCCTTATGTTAATTGACGAGAGTTGTATGAAGGTGCAAAAGGTGCAAAATAAAGTATAACTCACGGTTAGACATTGCTTGATTACCAGTCCTGTTTACGTTGTTTACCACGATTTCTGTGTGAAGTATGCTTCGGTTTAGGTTTCGGCTTCTGTTTCACAGTTGGTTTCAGGGTTTGTTTCTCATCATCCTCATCATCGGTGTTTCTCGGTGTGGATGAAGAGGACCCATAGCTTCTTTTCGAGGCAATCGAGGCTGTTTCCATCTCTGAATCGTTGGGGAATAGTTCTGGCGTATTCTGCAGGTCGTCTGCCACTTGGTTCGGCTCTGTCGGTTTCTGTGCTGGTACTGCAAAAGAAGGCTGAGTTTGCTGTCTGGTTGGAGCTTTATCTATCTTGTTGATCACCGCTGGTTTTCTTCCCGAACCTCGTTGGGTATGGACCTGAGCTGGGATCAATTTTGTTTGGCTCGCCCAGAAGTGCTTCAAGGTTGTAACTGCTTTCTTACTTTTGGCGTCCATCTCCGCTTCTCTAGCTACTATTGAGGCCCAGTCTTCTGTCAGTGGTTTGGCTGCTGTGGTTGCGGGGGCTGTTGGTTCGGGTTTCGATTCTGGTACTAGTTCTGGTTCCGGTTTTTTTGTTTCCAGTTCCGGTGTTGGTGCTGATTTCGGTTCTCCCTTGTTATTCGTTCCGTCTACTATGTCCTCAATATCACTCCATTCTTCTGAATCGTTGGGTTCAGCAGCTAGCTCTCGTATGTTCCACCAATTATATTGGCACTCCTCGGCGACGTGGCTGGTGTGGCGGCACAGAATACATCTAGTTTGCTCGGTACAATGGTGTGCTACGTGTCCGAGTTGCTCACAGTTGTAGCAGGCGATGAGGTTACACGCTCTTGCCATATGGCCCAGTTGGTTACACCTTTTGCATGTGGGCGCTTGTCCCGGGTATCGTAGTCCGATCAGAAGGTGACCCAATCTCAGGTAGCTTGGTATCTCATGTTCTCTCTGCATCCTGACATAACGCAACCCGTTTTCGATGTTCGTGTCCTGGAATTTTCCTCGTCTCACAGATAAAACCTTGCCGTATATTGCCAAGCGGCTCTTAATCGCATCGTCTGGGAGTTCGTATGGAGCGTCATACACCGTTAGAAAGGTGATCGGGTGGTCGATATCTTGTGCCATAACATTCTGGCCTCCAACTTGTAGAACACCTGTATCCAGAAGCACATTCCTCTTCTCTCTTTCTCTGAACGTTATCACCACCTGTCTCTCTGCCACTTTCTTCTGTATGCACATCAGATCCCCGTCCTCGATTCCTCTGTCTTTCATAGCTACCATATAATCGGCACGATTCAATTCTGATTCTGGCATCGTCAGGTACAGCGTTTTTGGTCGTTCTGGGAGTACATTGCGCGGTGTCCTTCTGATTCTCGGGTTCCTTTCTCTGACATCTACATCGATTTCTCTCTCTGGGCTTCCTGTGGTACCTTTGTCCGAGCGGGACTGGGACGTACGGGCTCCTGTTGCACTACTGGGTTCCTCAATCGATGTCTCCATTAATTTCGCAATTTCACCTTTTTTTTCAACCGGGGACCCTGTGGTACGGGTGGCCGAGCGGGACTGAGTACTACCCCCCGTCGCCATAACGGCTATCAAATGTTCGCCTCGCTTCGGGACCAAAAAAAAATTTGAAACCTAAACGAAAAGCCTTCGGGAGATCGGTAGGCTTAAAACCGTGAGGTTGCCGAGAACGCCTCCCACATGGGTTAGCGCCTCAAGATGTACTAAGACACAAGAGGAAAAACAGATAGACTAACTAGTTACACACACTATCTTAGCCAAAAGGCCGAGAAGCGATGCCCTTCCTTATCGAAAATTGGGGACGCCGTCGCCAAAAGGCGCACTGGCCATGTGGGAGCTAGAGCACAAAACAACGACAAATCTGCGTGTGCACTATACTATGGCACGGTACGGCAATCGAGCAAGGCCGTGCGGCAAGCACTAGTGATGCACTGTCAGTCAGTGCTGCCTGACAACCACGTTTTTGACACGTTTTCCAACTTGCCCAACTCTCCCCCGAATGCCCCGAAATGTCCCGAAGCCAACGCAACCATTCTACGAAGCTCCCCTATAAAATAGATTCTAGTGACCTCCAACTTCTGTCTACGGCCATACCATCGGGAAAGCACCGTTTCTCGTCCGATCACCGAAGTTAAGCCCGATCGGGCTAGGTTAGTACTTGGATGGGTGACCGCCTGGGAATACCTCGTGCTGTAGGCATTTCATTTTTGCTCTGCTTGCTGCTTGCTTTCGGCGTCTTCTCTTCTATCCCCCCCTCCCCGCTATTTGGGGGGCGCTACTACTTTTTTTTTTAATCTAGAAAAAGAAAACCAATAAACAGCGTTTCAGAACGAGGCTCGATCGAACAAGCGATAACGATTCACTCATTACAACACTCACGTCATGATAGCGCAGTAGTTTCCTCTGCATGCACGACGCTCTGACACTAATCGGCTTGTGTGGAGCAGAGTGTTCGCTGTGTTGCTCTGTTCCTGTGTGAAAAGCATGCTGTCGGGGAGAGAATAAAATATGTTAGTCAGTACGAAAGCATGATGTACTGGACGAACAACGCGATACACATTGTGCGTCCTCCTCAGGAGTGCGTGTGTGACAACCAGCGTTGAGCCGTGAATTGGTTAAACGATTCTGTTTGTAGTCGACATCGTTCTAACTACTCTCGCTAGTTCGTGCGTAGTAGTAGTAGTCTAGCCACGTCAAGCACGAGCGAGTCATTCTAGTATTCTAGGCATTCTTAGTACTACAATCGTATTGTTGTACTACGATCGTATTATTCACTAACGCGCACTAGAAAAGACAAGAGAATTGGATACAAGTTGGTTGTTCGGGGACGAGCGCGAACGCAGGTCCCCACTACCAGAAATTATACGCTCGAGTTACCCACATTTGGGGTAATCGCAGGGGTCAACCCAATCGAAGTGCAATGAAAGGGCCTCGCCCTGAGAGGACTGCCTTCATGATCACAGTTGCCTCCCGCGTCAGGTAAGTATGACTTGCCTAACGTACGGTAAAATTACCTCGCATCCGTGACGGTCGTATTCCATGTGGGAGCGCGACGACGACGACCCGTCCGTGCCTCTCCCCCTTCCGTGCCACATACTTGTACCATCCTGTACGTTATCTGTAAAGGAAAACGATTTGTTCGTCCAGTTAATAGGGATGTTGGGTTCTTCCCAAAGGGAAGGGGGCCATACTCGGAGGTAGTGCAATACCGAGACGACCCGTGGCTGGGACGAGGCAAGCCTCTTTTCCACAGCCTAATTCCAAAAATCAGTTTAATATATGAGCTACTCAATGAGCAGCGTATCAGATATTAAGCTGATAAGAACAGATTTTTTTTGGTTTTTCAATATCCGGGTAACTCCCGGCAGTTTATTTACATTAAATCCACTAACTTGTATTTACAGAACAGGTACGGAAACGGGGACGATACTTTTAAAGTCCAGTTAAGCGGTTATTTTCGCTTGGATTACCAGTGTTCATCTATTGTTCATAGTTCATATTGATCATAGATCAAAGTTCATTGTGTTCTAGGTCTAGTATGAATTTAAACGGAGGTTATATCCCTCTTTATTGATTAACGTCGTGAGTGAAAGCTTAAACATTTACCACTACTTTTTCGTGCCGGACCGTACACAATATGTCACGGTATTGCCACCTAAGTGCAAACAGTTCCCTCGGTAGGGACTTAAAATCAACAATGACTCTTGCTTGAATGTCGTTTAGAACAGCGTTTCTAATGCCGTTGACATTGTCCACGCTGTTCCTAAACGTAGCCCTATTGCGGCTGTGCCACAGATGGTAAACAATTGTTTTGATAACGTAACGTGCGAGATTCGCTGCCGATACACTGGTTGTATCGGGAAACAGATTCAATAGTACCATTTCCGGGGTTGGGATAAAACTCGGTATGAGTTTTCGTATAACTGGAAAGAACTTAGCCCATACTTTCTTGGCTCTAGTGCAAAGAACGAGGCAATGGTCGATTGTCTCTGTCCTATTACACACCGCACAATTTTGCGAACTAACTTTATACCCCCAGTCGGTGAGATTTTTTCGAACTTTTAAACCTCTGTTGACCGCCAACCAAACTATGTCTGATTTTTTTGCTTCCGTAAGCGGGTCTCTTATGGCGGACCAAATGTCCTCCCATTTGTCACCTTTTAGCCTATTTCGCCAGAAGTCTGTGGCTAATGGCTCTACATATTTATCTTCTATCATCTCTTTGTATAATTTCTTAGTTGTTTTTGCAGGGGGGAGAGAGACTTTCTTCACCCCCTCTAGAAACAAATCATAATATGCCATGGCCGACATTGCATTCGGTGTCAAGTTGGACCTTAAACCTCGCCAGACTGGGTGGAGTGCTGCCACTCGCCTACCGATAAAATATTTAGCCATGTAATGCCATTTGACATTACCGCCCGTAAGCGCTTCGTTTACATTTTTGAGTCTTAACGCTTTACATTTCGTCTGGAAGTCTACTATACCTAGACCTCCCCTCTGGGGCGGCAAAATGCAAGACCGCCTTTTCACGGTTTCCATTCTACCGCCCCAAACAAATGGCCAGATTGTTTTCTCGTAAGTTAGAACTACCCACGAGGGGACTGGGAGAACTCTAGCTAGATACCAGAATTTCGATGAACCAATCACATTCACAATCAGTGCTTTACCGGTGAAAGAAAGATTTCGTGATTTCCAAATGTCTACGGTTCTACTCAATTTCAATAGTTTCGGTTCCCAATTCGATTTGTCCGCATCTTCGCCAAAAACTACTCCTAAAATTTTCATCTTTGTCACCCATTTTAAACCATGAGGTTTAAATGGGTTTGTTTTCCAAAGTTCCAGCCACATCGCTTCGCTTTTCTTGTTATTGAGCTTTGCCCCCGTTGCTTGCTCTTAAATTTTTACAACGTTTAGAACTTTGTCTAGTGACGTAACATCTTTCACATAGATCGTCATATCGTCGGCGTATTGTGATACTTTAAATTCTCCCCCCTGTGCCCCAGGGAGTAAAAAGCCTTTGATTTTTTTATCATTTCTTATCTGGTTTCCTAAAACTTCGGCCACTAAAACATACAACAGTGGTGACATAGGACACCCCTGTCCAATACCTTTTTCTAGGTTAAAGCGTTCTGTGAACCAGCCATTGCACAAAATTGTGCTGTTGGCTCCGCGATACAACACGTGTATCCATTTTCTAAACTCCGGTCCGAAACCGAAAGTCACTAGGGTTTTTTCTAAAAATTCCCGATCAACTCGATCAAAGGCTTTTTCTTGATCCAAATTAATTAGTATACCGGTTTCCTCGGTTTTTTCAATCAAATCTAAAATGTCTCTAATCAGATTTAAATTATCGGATATCGTTCTTCCCGGCACTGAGCATGTTTGATCTAAATCAATTACATCCCCTAGGACTGTTTTCAAGCGTTCTGATAAACATTTCGCTATGATTTTATAATCGATGTTTAGTAGCGAGATGGGTCGCCAATTTTTTAGGTCTCTGCGATCTTCTTTTTTATACAAAGGTCTTATAATACTTTCTCTCATGCTAATCGGCAAACATTCTAGAAACGAGCTTTCATTCACTACCTCTAGAAATTCGTCTTCTAGTTTTCCCCAGAATTTTAAATAAAATTCGACTGGGAGCCCGTCTGATCCCGGTGTTTTCCCTTTTGCTAATTTCTTAAGAGCATTTGTGATTTCCCGCTTGGAAATCAATCCCTCGCATTTCTTCCTCGATTCCTCTTCTAATTTACTGTCTAAACTCTCTAGTAGGGTATTTTGAGCTTCGGCGCTCGTCTCTTCTTTCCCGTAAAGTTCAGAGTAAAACCCGTGCAAGGTAGTTAATATTTCTTCGGTGGAATTCACTTCTTTATTGTTTTTGTCAAAACATGAACCTACGTGATTATTATCTCTGTGTCCTTTCTCTAGGTTGAAGAAATACCGGGTTGTTTTTTCCCCTTCTTCGATCCAGTTGGATCGGCTTCTAAATTTAGCCCCCTCGAGTTGTTGTTTTTCGATAGCACTTAACTGGCTTCCCAGGGTCAAAATGTCACGGCTCGCTGTCACGTCGCCTCTAGCTAGTCTGGTTTTAGCTTTTATCAATTGTTTTGTTATTCTATTTCGTTCGTGAATTAATTCTCTTTTTATCCTCTTACTGAACTCAATTGATTTCTTCTTAACATTTAGTTTTAAGTAATCCCACCACATTCCCTGGGTTCCAAAGTTATCTTTTTCTTCTTTGATTTCCTCAATCAAGTTTTCAATTTCGGTAATGTATTCATTCTCCTTCAATAGGGAGGTATTTAATTTCCAAATTCCCGGTCCTCTCGAAGCAAAGCTATTCAGATTCAGCCTTAGTGTCACATAGTCGTGGTCAGAGAATGTACAGGGTCTGATTTCGCAAGAGCGAATCTGATCTTGAAGCAATCTAGGTGTGTAAAACCGGTCTAGTCGCGAACCGATTGTTTTGTTACTATTAAGCCAAGTAAATTGGCTCGTGTTTGGGTGTAATTTCTGCCAAACGTCTACCAAATCAAAGTCATTTCTTAGGTTCTTAAGTTCTTCTTTGCCACCCAGATTACTCTCTGTGGATCCGTTCTTGTCACGTACATACTCTACACAGTTGAAATCGCCCCCCAGGATAACTTCGGCCCCGGGATAAAAATATTTGTGGACATCAGACAAAAATTCTTTTCTAGCTTTGAGTTCGTTCGGAGCATAAATCGAGACTAAATTATTTTTTACCCGGCCGGATTTAGCTAAAACACTCATAACTCTGCCGTCTGTGTCATGATTGTATTCAATCACTTGTAAGGGGCAGTTTTTCTTTATAACAATGCCTACGCCGGCGCTTTTTTCAGTACCAAAACTCCAATGACAAGGGCCCTGCCACTCTTTTTCGAAAGCGTAAGCTTTTTTCTGTCTGTCTATGTGTGTTTCCTGTAACAACAGGATATCACTCTGACAATTGGTTAATCCCGGTATAGCTATTTCTCGTTTTTGTTTACTACCGATTCCCCTAACATTGATTGTAGTCACAGACGGCAGAGCAGTGACATTCTTGAATTGTAGTTAGAGTTAAAAATAAATCTAAACCTTCGAATTCTTAGCTTGATTAAGCTCGTTAGTCGAGCTATCAGAATCATGATTACGTTTGTTGTTACCTTCAGCGTCCATGTCAGTCGGTGTTTCAGAATTTGTTGTGTTTTTCTTTGCTCGGCTTCTGCTTCTGTGGCCGGTAGTGAGGGTTGGCTTCGTTGGCTTGCGGGTAAGGCCAGCCAGGAAGGTTACGGGGGTGATCGCTGGCTTCGTTTTCGGTTTCGAATTGAATGGGTTCTTGTTCGGCACGATGGTCCAGGGCTGCTCGTTTACTTGGCTAGGCGGGATGACATTGGCCCACTCAAAACTAATAGCATTGGTTTCTTCTGTCTTTTCTTCTGGTACTATTTCCGCTTCTTTCACTGAGACGACAGTTATTTGTGGTTCAGCGGGTGTTTCTGCTTCGCTCTCTTTATCAGGTTCTTCTGTTGAAGTCTGAGTTTGCTCCATCAGTTGACTCTCGTCTTCTCGTTCGCTATTCGCCTCTGGACGAACTTCCCCTACTTCTTCTTCGTCTTCCCATCCTGTACGGGCTGGGTTTTCTTCTGCCTCGGCTGTCCTACGTTTGTACTCTGGGAAGCGTACTATGTGAGCCCATGTACCAGTACAGTCTCTTGCTACATGCATCATGCTGCCACACAGCTTGCAGGACAGGCCATGTGGGCATTCTTTGCTGTGGTGTCCGAACTCTCGGCAGTTGTAACAAATCTGTATGTTGCATTCGCTGGCTAGGTGGCCAGCGACCCCACACTTTCTGCACGTTTTCACTTGTCCCTGGTAGGAGATAACCACTTGGTGATCTCCCACGTACAGATAGGAAGGCAGAGGTTTCTTGATAGCCATCTTCACTGTTCTAGTGCCGTTCTCAATCGGTGTGCCGGAGTGCTTGTCTCTTCTAAGCCCAAAGACTTGTCCGTATGGTCGTAGTATGGATAGAACCGTCTCGTCAGGGACCTCGTACGGCATATACATCAGTTTCACGAAGCGTACATTGCCATCGATATTCTTCGTCAGGTATGGAATTCCGTTGATTTCAAAACTATTCTTCGCAAGGAAACGATCTTTTAATGCCTCATCTGAAAACGTAACCGAACTATCGCCATTCTGTTCTCTTTGTACACACTTGATATTTTCTGCCGTATATCCATCCTCGTATAACGACTCACAAATTTCTCGGCAGCTCGGTCTTGTACCCAGCGCCAGCCCAGTGCTCACGCTAACGGTCAAACGTCGCCTAATTTTTCTGAACATAGTGTCGCTTACACCACAGTGACGATTGCGAGATCGGCCGTCAAACCGTAGAGTTTCGGGACAAACGGGATCCCCGATACGGGGCCGAGTCCCTAAGATACACACGAGTTACAAAAGAGAGGAAAAAAGACCGAGATCCGATATAGCACGAAGGCTAACACACGAATCTTAGCCAAAAGGCCGAGAAGCGAGCAAGGCCGTGCGGCAAGCACTAGTGATGCACTGTCAGTCAGTGCTGCCTGACAACCACGTTTTTGACACGTTTTCCAACTTGCCCAACTCTCCCCCGAATGCCCCGAAATGTCCCGAAGCCAACGCAACCATTCTACGAAGCTCCCCTATAAAATAGATTCTAGTGACCTCCAACTTCTGTCTACGGCCATACCATCGGGAAAGCACCGGTTCTCGTCCGATCACCGAAGTTAAGCCCGATCGGGCTAGGTTAGTACTTGGATGGGTGACCTCCTGGGAATACCTCGTGCTGTAGGCATTTCATTTTTGCTCTGCTTGCTGCTTGCTTTCGGCGTCTTCGCTTCTATCCCCCCTCCCCGCTATTTGGGGGGCGCTACTACTTTTTTTTTTATCTAGAAAAAGAAAACCAATAAACAGCGTTTCAGAACGAGGCCCGATCGAACAAGCGATAACGATTCACTCATTACACCACTCACGTCATGATAGCGCAGTAGTTTCCTCTGCATGCACGACGCTCTGAGACTAATCGGCTTGTGTGGAGCAGAGTGTTCGCTGTGTTGCTCTGTTCCTGTGTGAAAAGCATGCTGTCGGGGAGAGAATAAAATATGTTAGTCAGTAGGAAAGCATGATGTACTGGACGAACAACGCGATACACATTGTGCGTCCTCCTCAGGAGTGCGTGGGTGACAACCAGCGTTGAGCCGTGAATTGGTTAAACGATTCTGTTTGTAGTCGACATCGTTCTAACTACTCTCGCTAGTTCGTGCGTAGTAGTAGTAGTCTAGCCACGTCAAGCACGAGCGAGTCATTCTAGTATTCTAGGCATTCTTAGTACTACATTCGTATTGTTGTACTACGATCGTATTATTCACTAACGCGCACTAGAAAAGACAAGAGAATTGGATACAAGTTGGTTGTTCGGGGACGAGCGCGAACGCAGGTCCCCACTACCAGAAATTATACGCTCTAGTTACCCACATTTGGGGTAATCGCAGGGGTCAACCCAATCGAAGTGCAATGAAAGGGCCTCGCCCTGAGAGGACTGCCTTCATGATCACGGTGTTTCGTCAGTCAGGCTAAAATGCCTGACTTAACTTTATTTGCTAAGAAAAATTAAAATTAACTTTAACAGGTACTCCCTGCTATTTCGGCAGGGAGGGCTATAAAAACTATTTACATTGTATTGGTATATCACTGGTTTAGCTGAGTGGCCCCACTATTTCGGTGGGGCCTTTACAATCAGTTCTTTCATATTTCTAATACATGTGTACGGTAGGAACCCTGTGTTTTTATTTATTTTTCTGAAGTTACCTGTGGGTGGGGACCCTGTGGTAACTATTTGTGTTTTTGTCTTTTTTGTTTTTGTTTCCTTTTTATTTATTTTGCTGAAGTTACCTGTGGGTGGGGGGACCCTGTGGTAACTATTTGTGTTTTTTTTGTGTTTTTTTTTGTTTCCTTTTTATTTATTTTGCTGAAGTTACCTGTGGGTGGGGACCCTGTGGTAACTATTTGTTTTTGTCTTTTTTGTTTTTGTTTCCTTTTTATTTATTTTGCTGAAGTTACCTGTGGGTGGGGACCCTGTGGTAACTATTTGTTTTTGTCTTTTTTGTTCTTGTTTCCTTTTTATTTTATTTTTCAGGAGACCCAGGGTAGGAACCCTGTGTATTTTGTTTTAGTTTTGATTAAAGTTACCTGTCGGTGGGAACCCTGTGGTAACAATATTTGGAATTTTGATTGTTTTCTTTTTACTAGAAATCCAGGGTGGGAGCCCTGTGTTATCCGGTGAAACAAAAAAGACAAAATAAACTATAAAAGGCCGGGTGGGAACCCTGTGTAATTAACAGGACAACAAACGTTATATAGGGTGGGAACCCTGTGTTTTCGAGAGGTTCAAATCCAACTTTGCAATATTTTTAAAATTTTCTTTTTCTTTTTCTCTTTTCTTTTTCTTTTTCTCTATATTTTAGTTGCTAGGAATCGGATCCCGGTGTTTTCAGCCGGTCGAAAACCGAAATAAACCCGTGTTCACCCCGCGTTCTCGACCGGGCGAAAAATCAAGATTAACGTTTGTTTACAATAGGGTGGGAACCCTGTGTCCTTGAAGGGTTCAAATCCTACTTTGCAACATTTTTTTAAAAAAAGGAAAAACATTTTTATTTTATTTTCTATTTCTTCTTCGCTATATTTTAATTGGTAGGGGTCGGTTTTTTGTGTTTTCGGCCGGTCAAAAACCGAAATAAACCCGAAATAAACCCGTGTTCACCCCGCGTTCTCGGCCGGGCGAAAAACCAAAATAAACGTTTGTTTACCTGCGTTTATCGATATAATTTGTTAGTCCTTGATCATCTTTGTGTACAAAAGCCAAGCGGAGAGGTTGTTCTGGTTACTGTGAATTTTCGTATTGCCGGTGTGTTGCAGCCCGCCCTCCAGACAGAAGCCGAGGACTTACTGGTAGCCCCGGTCGTCGACCAAAGAGCCGGCTGCCTCACACCGACAGTGTTTTTGAAGAGAGCCGGCTAAAAAAGCTCTCGTGAACCTACATATACTGCTCGCTCATACGTGCCCTTGCGACGTGGAGCGAGACAGTTGGTGAGTAGGTCTCGAGTTCGACTTTCGAGCGTATAAATGAATTCGTGACTGACTTAAAATGACTATGGTATGTGGACACAAAGGTGATCATTTGTGTCTATGTGACACAGCAGGCGTCTGTAAGCCCACTGGAAACTAGAAGGTGATCGTTTATATGTAATTAACACTTCAAAATCACGTCGGATAAACATTGTTAAATTACCATGAAAATAAGCTATGATATCAGCGGGTTTATCTAAATCGTCATAAAAGTAAGCATTGCGAAAGCGCCAGAGCGTGTATTTACCGGTATCTAATATGTACTTGATTAGTATGCTTAGCTGTGAAGTGTTAGCATGGAACGTGACCACTGTGAGATAATCCAATTGATGGTGATAACCTAATGTGCTCGCTATTCGAATTAGCTCTGCCCATAGTTGCTTGGCGACCGGGCAGTGCCAGAAAATGTGACGAGTGAATTCGACAGCGCCGGAGTTGCATGTTTTGCAACACGGGCTGTCGATCACTCGCCATTTCTGGAGTTTACAGGTAGTTGTTAGACCCGAGTGGATAATTTTCCAGTTCAGGTCTGCACATTTGTTATCCACCGTGACCTTATAGGCCTGTTGCCAGAACGAGCGTAGATTTATGCCGTTCCAGACCAAAACGGGATCAATGTTGTTATTGCTTAGTAGGCGGGTGTAGCAGAATTTAGTTTTAGCTTTGTTAAGCGGTGTAAAGGTTCCGGACTGCGAGTCACGAAACCCGTAAATCAGAGGCGAGTTCGTTAAATCTGGTTGAGCTGTTTCAATGCGTCCTATCCACGTAGCCGGCAGTGCTCGCTTGATTTTAGCGAGCTCTCTGCTAAACCGATCGGCTCCGGGTGGGAATTGAAACAACTCACGAATTGCCTCGTTCGGCAAAAACCCGCCAACGAACTCGTAACAGATATCTCGAACAAACACAACGTTGTTTTTGATCCATTCGCTAATATAGATCGGTCTACCTAAGTTAATATCTCTAATTATCGGATTATCGAAGAGCGGTGTGTCAAGAATCTGATCAATCGTCCATGAATCAGGTTCTTGGCGTATTTCACCGCCCGCTAGATGCCAACTTCTAAACAATTCCTTGTAGAAGGGGTTTAGAAATTGAAGCCTATGTGGAACTAAATCTAAATCAAAAATACGAATTACCAGGTTCGCTCCGGCATACTTGCCAAGAAAATGAAAAGCCAGAGGCTTCCATTTGCTTGGCAAGTCGCCGATTAACAAGTTTACCCATTTGATTTTAAGCGCTTGGCTCCGAGACAGACCGGGAGTCTACAAATATCTTTTTTAACGGGGAAACTTTTCGAACCCCAGAAGAATTGCCACATGGCAGCTTCTAGGATTCCTATAATCCAAGGCGGCATAATTAACACAGAGGCCGTGTACCATAGTGTGGAAGCGGCTAACTGATTAATTACGCAAACCTTGCCTTTCAGGCTCAAATCACGGTGTTGCCATGATTTGAGCGTGTTACAAAACTTTTGCATTTTGGGTTCCCAGTTATCTCGGCTTGTGTCAGTGTTACCCACCCACAAGCCTAGTAGCTTAATTTTACTGTTCGTCCATTTAATCTGCGGACCGGTGTTTACTACGGTTTGATTCCGTAGGGATCCGGAAAGTAAGCCTTCACATTTGTTTACATTTATGCGAGCACCGGAGGCGCTCTCATAAATGGTCAACAAATCGAAACAGCGTGTAACTGAATGCTCATCCGATAACGTCAGAGACGTGTCGTCCGCGTATTGCGAAATAACACTAATCTCTGACGAACCGGGGAGTTGTATTCCCTTTATGTTTTCATCGCTTCGTACGAGACACGCAAATGTCTCTGCGATCAAAACATAAAGTAACGCACTCAAACTGCATCCCTGTCGTACGCCACGAGTCAGGGGGAAAGGCCCCGAAACGTGGCCGTTGACTTTGATGCAGCTTGAAATATCAGTGTATAGAATTCGAACCCATCGAATGAACGATGGGCCGAATCCAAAGGCTTGTAAACACTTAAATAAATACTTCCAATCGACCCTGTCAAACGCCTTCATTTGGTCGATTGACAGGATTATCGCCGGGATATTTTCGTCGTTGGAGTATGTAATTAAGTCTTTAATTAACAGTAAATTCTGGGAAATGTTTCTATTCTTAACACAACATGTCTGGGCTGGACTGATAATTTCGCCAAGGATCTCGACTGCACGGAGACTTAGAACCTTGGTGATAATTTTATAATCCAGGTTACACAGACTGATAGGCCTCCAGTTGGGGATATCAAGTCTGTCACCTTTTTTGAATAAGGTACTGATAAGTGCTAGTCGCTGAGATGGAGTCAGCGAACCGAAATCATAGCAGGCATTAGCCATGTCTATAAAATCGGCACCTATCAGTTTCCAGAAATGCTGATAAAATTCGATTGGAAAACCATCTGTCCCCGGTGATTTGTTTTTAGCAAACAAATTCACCGCTTTAGTACATTCTGGGAGAGATATTCGCCCTTCACAAATATCTCTCCCTTCGTCGCTAAGCCGTCGCTCTATTTTGCTCAAAATAAAGTCTTGGTGCGCTTCGTCTGTCGGTTCTGCCGTGTAGAGTTCCTCGTAGAAGTGTACATGTTCGTCGAGTATCTGGTAAACGTTACTCGTGACAGATCCGTCCCGTCGCCTTATAGCTCGAATTAGGGATTGTTGCCCGCGAGTTTTCTCGAGGTTGGCAAAATATTTCGTGCAACGCTCGCCTTCTTCTCGCCATTCGGCTCGAGAACGAATTAATCTGCCCCGAGCAGCGGTCAAGTCAATGTCTCGCAGTTTCGCTTTCAAATCATTAAATCGTTTTACGTCTCCGTCGCTGTTTCCCGTCTCTAATTTTTTAAGCGTGTTTCGCAGCTGCTTTTCAAGTTTCCCTTTATACCGCCTACTCTCGCGAGCCCTTGCTTTTGTATAACTTTATTTACCCACGGAATATCTCATCAGGATTTAAAAATAAATAAATAAATAAGTAATAATAATGTAAATAAAAATAAATAATAATATCTAATCATAACTACTATAATAATAATAATCTAATTTTAAATAATGCTAAGTTTAGTACCTGCTTTCCATGAGAGCCGTGCATTACATATAATATATTATAAAAATTAAGAATAAAAATAAGACTTTAGAATAACAGTTAGACTTGTTCAAAACAGCCCGCTCGAAAACTGCTAAGATTATTTGCTTGCCGCAACCCGACTGGGAGGCTATCCCACAGCACCGCACCCTTATAACCAAAGCTATCCTTAAGATAATTTGTGCGGGGCATAGGAATAGCCAGTTTGCCCTCGGTGTCTCTCAAAGAATAAGAGGTAACATTACGATATGTAAACATGGACCGCATATAGTCTGGTGCAAGACCATTCATTGATTTGTAGACCATGACTGCGGTTTGAAATTTTCGTTGCGAAGCGAGTTTTTTCCAACCAAACCTCTCAATCAGAATATCGGCATCAGCGTCATAGTTGGAGAACGATAAGACCCTTGCAGCTCGATTTTGCAACTTTTGAAGCTTAGTAGCACAAGTTATGCTACAACTATCCCAGACAATGCAACAATAATTGAAATGTGGTTGAACAAGGGAATTGTAGATTGAATGCATGGTTTTATCAGGAACACAATTTCTTACACGCTTCAGGGCTCCAATTCCAGAAGCAATCTTTTTAGTCAACCCCTTGATGTGCACATTCCATGATAGATTTTGGTCAATATGCACACCAAGTGATTTTGTATGAGGCACCTGCTTTATAGGGACGCCATCGATTGCCAGGATTGGAGCTGACTGAAACGTGGATAATCTTTGTCGTGACCCGATAACCATAAACTCTGTTTTTGATTGGTTTAAGGTAAGCTTGTTAGCGACAAGCCAATGATTAACGCTTGCAAGGTCTTGATTGACATAATAATTAATGTCATCTACATTATTACTTGCAAATGTTAAATGAGTATCATCCGCATACATACGGGGCTGGGAGTGTGCAAGACAATTTGGTAAGTCATTTATGTAGATGAGGAAAAGCAAAGGACCTAAAATTGTCCCTTGTGGAATTCCACAGCGCAGAGAACGGGTACTAGAAAGTTGCCCATTCACAAAACACTTTTGATTGCGCTCATAAAGGTATGACTTAAACCAATTACTTGCTTTCCCCCCAAACCCGTATGCATTAAGCTTTGATAGCAAAATCCCATGGTCTACTGTATCGAATGCTTTTTTAAGATCTAGAAATACGACGGCATTCACATTGCCACGATCGATATTGTAGGCCCAGTTGTTGGTGGCCTCAAGAAGGGCAGTCACCGTAGAGTGAAGACTCCGAAAACCCGATTGACTGTCAGATAGCAATTTGTTTTCGATTAGAAAATCATGAACTTGATTATAAACAATCCTCTCGAAAACTTTTGCTATTACTGGAATTATTGATATGGGACGATAATTGTCCAAATCTCTACGCTGTCCCTGTTTGAACAATGGAATTACCTTAGCACATTTCCATTCATCTGGAAATATACCTGTAGTAATTGAGCAGTTGAAAATGGTACAAAGGGATTCCGCTATCAAGTCGGGACATATACGGAAAAGTCTAGCAGAGATTTTATCCAAACCCGTCGCTTTAGATTTGCAAAGTTTAGATAAAAGAGAGAAAACAACTGCAGGATTTGTCTGTTTGATTTGAAAATTACCACCATCAAGACAATCATTGCTATTTCGAGGTGCAAGATAGTCTAGGTGTGAAATATTTCCAGAGCGAGGTATTCTCTCAGCTAGCTTAGGCCCTATGTCGGCAAAGTGATTGTTAAACGTTTCACATAATTGATTAGAGTCTGTCACAGGAGATCCATTACACACGATCTCCTTTATATGAGAGTTGTTTTGCTTTCTTGAAGTCAGCTCATTAATAATACCCCAAGTTTTTTTGATATTATTCTCATTTTCGTGGAAAGCTGTCTTGTAATGAACCTCCTTTGTACGTTTTATTTCTCCATTCACAAAATTGCGGGCTTTTTTAAAAGCGGACCAGTCATATGGGTCTTTAGATTGTATCGCTTTAATCTTGAGAATATCCCTATCGCGCATGAGTTGCTTAAGCTCGGGCGTAATCCAAGGCGAGTTTGAATTTCTGACACGTCTTGTACGCATGGGTGCATGCCTATCTACCACTTTCATGAAGGTGGCTTTCCAGGCATGCCACATGCGATTTGGGTTATTAGATTCTGTTATACCCTCCCAATCTTGTGAATTTATATCACTTCGGAAACTGTCAGGGTCAAAGTTTTTGAAACTTCTATATGTAGTTGTAGAATGACCCCAGGAAAATAAGCCAATTGAAAGTTTACGAAATGAATATATTAAGCTATGATCACTGATGCCGACATGAGAGACACCAGAGCAAACAATTTTATCTAATGCATTGGTAAAGATAAGGTCGATTGTGGTAGATGATGACTCCGTAATGCGAGTAGGTTCACTTATCAATTGTTCTAAACCATAAAGCTCGGCAATACCAGTAAGCAGCCCTGTGTTGTGATCAAACACACTGGCCCCGACATTGCAATTTAGGTCACCCAGCAAATGATACTCAACATTTTCAGCATCAAGTCTACCGATGAAAGTTTCAAAAAAATTCATTTTGTCGACTTTTGAATCTGGCGGTCTGTACCATGTTGTGATGAGAAATGGATTGGAATTAGGCTTGTGAATTTCAATGCACAAATTTTCCAGCTCATCGATGGACAAGTCTAAGCGAGCCGAGAAATTTACATTTGATCGTACATAAAAACAAACACCTCCGTACGTTTTCCCATCAGCACCGCGAAAACCCCTGTCCCTACGAATGATTTCGTAGCCAGAAATGTATATATCATTATCACTAACAGATTGATCAAGCCATGTCTCATTTAAAGCTAGAACATCAATCGGGTTATCAGCAAGCAAAACTCGCAATTCATCGATATGCTTCATTAAATCTCTTATATTAAGTGAAGCTAATTTAAAACCCCGGGTAGTGGGAATTACGGGCTGGGATGAAACAAGTCAAGCAGACATATTATTAGCAAAATCTGCTAAATTCTGCTCTAAAGCTAAGCTACCACGGTTGTTGAGATGTAGTCCCTTTGAGTTTAGGTGAGAACTGTTAATGTTTTTATTATCCAAGAAAGGAATGTTATTGCGATTACAAAAGTCCTTTAGAAAAGCATTGACTTGATTAACTTTTGTAGTAAAATTGATATTATCTAATCTTACCAGTAGCGCTGATACACCCACCGTCGTTTCTGGCGAGTTCTCCCTTACTTGCGTAACGAGGTTAATAGTCGATTGTGCAATCATCTTCGGCGATAGGTTCTTTATATCATTTGTCCCCACATGAAAGATTAGCTTCTCGGGTGTTTTCCTCAAGAGTGGTTTAACATAGTCCTCCATGTCGGTAGTATCAGCACCAGAGAAAGGTTTCACTACAAAGAAATGAGCGGGATCTTTAGCACTCATTCTTGGCCCAATTACATTCTTAATCAAGGAGTCGCCAGCGATCGTGACCACTTTCTTCATCGGATTAGAGCCTTCGAGTACATCTGTAGAATTCAAAGTCTCCGGCTCTGTGCTTGTACCGGCATTTAAAAGGCCTTGACTAGAAACATTAGCTGCTGATTGAACGCCTTTAGAGCTTTTCTTGTTCTTTTTTTTCGACTTAGACCGCTTGGTTGCTTGAATACTTCCAACTGGATTTGAAACCGCCGCTCCCGCTGAAGCGTGCTCGTTGTTGACAATGACATTCGCTTCAGAAACTTGGTCCGTTTCCGACTGCGAGCGGTATCCAGCTTCCCGAGAGTTTTTAGATGCAAGTAAGCTGAGTGATAAAAGAAGAGCATTTATTGTAGATTGAAGTTGCTCAATCTTGAATTCGGCACGTTGCTTGTTTTCACGAAGCTCACTAATCTCGGCTACGGTTGAAGTCGAAGGCCTCGAGGAACGACATTTTAACTCAGTTATATCATTCTTGAGACCTAAATAAAGCGAATAACAACCACAGGAACTTCTGTTCTTCTGAGAAATACCTTCGCAAGCATTAGTCAAGTCCAGGTGTGGGATACTCGTAGCGCTGACTTCTTCTTCGAATTCAAAGTCGAGCGTTTGCTCGCCATTGTCAAGTCCGCTACACGATTTATCCTTCAAATACTCCGAGGCTCTGCTTTCAAGTTCCGTTTTTGACCCAGAAATGGGCAAATCAAATTCAGCTAGGATTTTTCTCAGTTCCTCAACCTTCATGATGCTGAAAAGTTAATTTTAGAGCAAAATGTATACGAAAGTTCGGAGCTCCAAAAAAAAACACAACCTCACCGCTTCGAGATTTTGACTCTGTAATGAAGTACGGTAGTAGTGAGACGGCAATTCGTAGTGAGTAGTGAGACGGCAATTCGTAGTGAGACGGCAATTTTCCGAAACTTGAGTTTGCCAGATTCCCACCACTCGAGGAGCGTCGGGGAATCTGTTTTTTTTGTCTTCCAATCGGCCCAAAATGTCTCGATTTGTTCGTTGAATTCGGGATCAAGAAGTAGCGACGTGTTGAATTTCCAAACGCCTCTACCTCTACACACATTTCCGAAGGCTAGAACCACATCAATTAAGTTGTGGTCTTTCGCAAGCGGAAATGGTATAATCCCTGTGCTGAGCACATGATTCTGTTTAGTAGAGTCTAAATAAAATCGGTCTATTCGGCTTCTCGCTCCGTTCGATGAAAGAAACGTGAAGCCTTTCGAATCTGGGTGATATATTCGATATATATCCGATAATCCTAGTTTCGTTGTGATTGTTCGGAGTCTTTTACAAGTGTAATCGTTGTAAAGGCGAGGGGTATCTGTATCAAGACCCGTGTCAGTGATACAGTTGAAGTCCCCTCCGATTACATTTATAAAAGAGTCATCATTATTTACAACAAAATCATTAATAGAATCAAAGAATTCCTTCCTCCAGCGAATGTTTGAACCGCCACTTGGAGCGTAAACATTCACTAGATTCAAGGATTGGTTCTCAAACACTGCTTGAACTTGAATTAATCTACCTTCAACATCGGTCTGTGTTTGTTTTATCTCGATATCAAGCGAGGATCGGAATAATATAGCTACTCCGGCCTCTCTTGTAGAGAACATACTAAAGTAGTATTTACCTCCCCATTCCCTTCCCCACGTATCAATGTCCGAGTCTTCTCCGAAAATTTCTTGCATGTAAATAATATCATAGGCCGAAAGTGTATCGAAAACAGCGCTGCGCTTGATTGGGTCGCGTAAGCCTCGAATATTGATACTAATTATGTGAAGTGAGGTTAGGTTATCCGGCGTGAAGTAAAGTGAAAATTATTATAAACATAAACAACAAGTGACGAAAATAATAAGTGAAGTGAGATCGGTGTGAAGCGAAAATAAATGAATGTTGTGGTAAAATAAATGTACTAAGAATGGTTACTTGTGTTTCCTTCGGCTCCCTTTTTTCTTTGCTGGTGAAGTGTCAGGTGATGTTGATGAAGATGAAGAGTGTGGGGTGAGTTTATTCCACAGTTCGGCGAACGTACGCTTTCCGGAGGCGGCGGTGGCGTCCATCAGCTCGGTTTCTTCATCGGCGTCTTCATCGGCATTGTCAGATTTTTGAGCAGTTAGTTTTGGCGGTGGTGGCGACAGGATTTCAGGTTCGAGCGGGGTAGCGAGTGAGCTTGTATCCGAGTCTGCTGCTGATTTCTGTGGGGCGGATTTGACGGGGGTGGGTGGGAGCGCGACTGTGATGGGCTGTGTAGTTTCTGGTATAGGTGTGGTTTTTGTCTCCGCGGGTGGCGAAGGCATCTTACTCGTTTCTTCTGGTTGTTGTTCTAGGGGGGTGGGTTTCTTTTTCAGACAATCACGAACGAAATGGCCGGCAGCACCGCAGTAGCCACAGGTTTGTACCTGTCCTCGATGCCACGCTTTAGCCCTATAAGATCCGATGCGGATAAACGATGGGATTGCCTTAGTAATCTCCATCACGACTATACGCGTCCCAGTCTCGATCTCCGATCCGTCGTAGAGCTGGCGCTTGACCTCAGTGATCCGGCCATAAGGCTCCATGGCGGAGACGATCGGGTTGGGAGCCATCTCAGTGGGAAGGTGGTGTAAATAAACATTTGTTGTGCGGAAGCCAAGTGGTTGGGGCTTTAATTGTATGCCTTCAAATATTATGCCGTCGTGGAGAAGTGAAGTAACGAACTGTTCGTTCTTGAGGGTCACATCGACCCGGTTCCCTGGCATCGTTTGGATGCACTTTAGCGTGGTGGCTGGTAAACTTCGGCATAATGCCTCAATAAAATCCATCCTTTCCGGTAGGATATTAAAACGAAACTGTACTGAACATCTTCGCGCGATGCTAGGCGGCTATTGTAGACTTGGAATATTCGTTGCAGAGTTTGGAGTGCTCAAACCGTTTTTTACTGCTTGACTGTAGGCCATGGCGTAGAAAAAATTACTCTGAAATATTTATTTACTTACTGATTTCCTTCGTTGTTGGGAGAGTTTTTCCGAGAAAACCTCCCGCAAAAAGAAATTTTAAAAAAAATTTACTCGTGAGAGGCCAGAGCTGTGATCACAGTTGCCTCCCGCGTCAGGTAAGTATGACTTGCCTAACGTACGGTAAAATTACCTCGCATCCGTGACGGTCGTATTCCATGTGGGAGCGCGACGACGACGACCCGTCCGTGCCTCTCCCCCTTCCGTGCCACATACTTGTACCATCCTGTACGTTATCTGTAAAGGAAAACGATTCGTTCGTCCAGTTAATAGGGATGTTGGGTTCTTCCCAAAGGGAAGGGGGCCATACTCGGAGGTAGTGCAATACCGAGACGACCCGTGGCTGGGACGAGGCAAGCCTCTTTTCCACAGCCTAATTCCAAAAATCAGTTTAATATATGAGCTACTCAATGAGCAGCGTATCAGATATTAAGCTGATAAGAACAGATTTTTTTTTTTGAGTTCATAGTGGGGTGTGAGCCCCGTTTATTTCATTTCTCTGCTTAACCATTACATTACATTTGCTCTAGATCTTGCTTCTGAAACAGTCGTGTTAGTGTCTATGGTATTTCGGCTCATAGCTCATTGTTCATAGCACATAGTGCTTAGTTCGTTGTTTATAGGTTGAGAGCTTTGACCTGCTCCAAGCCATGGTCGTTAATTAGTAATCGGAGTCGGATGTCTCTGACTATATACTCAACGATAGTATCTGTGGACTCATGAAGGTTACTAAATGTGGCGTGGTTGCGTGTTATCCACGTCCAGTAAAGTACAGTTTTTATTACGTACCCCGCTTGGGCGCAGAGATTCTGGTCTTTGTTTTTAAACTCAAGGAGGAAAACTCTCTGTTCGTCGGGTTTAAACGAGCCTATTATTGATTTGATCTTCGGTTCGAAAATAACCCATACTGCTCTAATTCGCTTGCACTCCAGAAAACAGTGTTTAATACTTTCAGTCTGTTGACAGCTTGCACATTGTTTCGACCGTGCAATATGCCAAAGGTAAAGCTGTTCACGAATTTTGACTCCCCTCGTCAAAATTAACCAAAGGAGATCATTTTTCTTATTTTCTGTTTTTTCCTGCCTGACTCTAGTCCAGAGAGTTTCCCACTTGCAGTGGTTTCTAATACCCCAGTATCTTATGGTATCGTGTTCTGTGCGGACTCTACTAACTAGGGCTTCGTAAACTACTTTCGTGTTGGTAAGCGGTAGGTCCACTGTATCTCTGACTGCTATTAGGCAGGATTGGAGAAATGCAGTAGGTTGTGACGCGCTGGGGGTGTGATTGTCTCTTAAATGTTTCCATGTTGGTCTCAATTGGGACAACTGGCAGCCTAGGAAGTACTTTAACATATAGTACCATTTTGAAACTGGGCCTGAATTTGCCCCTTGGATCACATTAACAGCTCTCAGCGCTCTACATTTCGTATCAAGATCTACTAATCCAACCCCACCTTTGTTTAGAGTGTTAATTACGGTCGTTCGAGCAACTGGATGCATTTTACCATTCCAGAAATAAGTCATTACCATCGTGTTGTATTCTCTGGTGACCCATTCTGGTAATGGCAACACACGAGCAGCATACCAAAATCTACTGGCCCCGATAATATTAATTATAAGGGCTTTACCAACGTACGACAACTCCCGTGTTTTCCAGAGATCAAGGCTATTGCTTAATTTCTTTAATTTAGGTTCCCAGTTATCCTTCTCGACATCCCCGTGACCGAATACTATTCCTAAAATCCGCATCTTGTCTACCCACTTTAAACCATGGGGTTTATCTGTCCTCATTTTCCATGTGCCAAGCCACATGGCTTCCGTTTTTGTTTTGTTCAGTCTTGCTCCTGATGCTTTTTCATATCTAGCGACTTCATTTAGAAGTGCCGTCAGGGAACGTTCTGTTTTAACGAACACTGTTGAATCATCAGCGTATTGAACAATTTTAAATTGTTGCCCGTTGGCCCCTGGTAGCAAAAAGCCTTGTATCTCTGGGTTTCGTTTGATGTTCGCCCCTAGTACTTCGGCTACTAAGACATACAATAGGGGCGAGAGTGGACAGCCTTGGCGAACCCCCCGTTCTAATCTGATTGGGTCGGTAAGGTCCCCGTTACAAATTACTTGTGCCCTTGCATTATTATAGAGCACATTCACCCATCTACGAAACGACTCTCCAAAACCGAGACGGATCAACACCTTATCTAGGAGCGATCTATCAACTCTATCAAAAGCCTTTTCTTGATCTAGTTTAACTAAAATTCCCACCTCGTCTGTTCTATGAATGTAATCTAGAACGTCTCTAATTAAGTTGAGATTACTCGAGATTAGTCTGTCTGGCACTCCACATGTTTGTTCTTCTTCAACGATCATTTCTAACGTTTTCCTAAGCCTGTTTGCTAGGATTTTTGCAGCCAGTTTATAATCTGCATTCAAAAGTGAGATAGGTCGCCAATTTGTTAGCATGGCCCGCCAATCTTTTTTATGCAGCAGCCGAATCAAACCTTCTTGTTGTGAAGCCGATAGCTGACCTAGCTCATAAGCTTCATTTAAAACTGCCAGGATTTTCACTTTTAGCAACTTCCAGAATTTCTTATAAAACTCTACCGGGATACAGTCTTTACCGGGGGACTTCCCGTTATTTAGAGCCTTGAGGGCTACGAATGCCTCAGCTTCTGTAAATTGACCTTCGCAAAGATCTCGTGATTGCTTGTCTAGGCATCTAGTTACATTTTTTAACTGTTGAACTTGTTCATCTTCATCTACCGGTTCTCTAGTATAAAGTTCGGTATAAAACTCGTGCACAACCGTTTTAATCTCTTCGTGTTCAAAAACCTCTATGTCCTTTTTATTTACCACCGACTCTAAATGGTTGTCTGTTCCTCTTTTCTTTTCGAGACTAAAGAAATATTTAGTCGGTTTTTCCCCTTTTTCGAGCCACTGGGCTCTACTTCTGATTTTAACTCCCTCAAGGTGTTTTACCGAAAGGCTTTTAAGTGTCGCTTATAAATTTTGAATTTTCTTAATTGCGTGGTTATCACCTGAAGTAAAATTTCTTTTTTCTTTTATCAGCTCACGTGCAGTTTGGTTTTTCAGTTTCACTTCGTCTCTCCTCTTATGAGCACTATAAATCCGGGTTTCTTTACGGATCGTGTTCTTAAGGGAATCCCACCAGTCACCCAGAGTGTGAAATTGATCACTTGTCTCGGTCTCTTTCAAAATAATTTGTTCCATGTTTTTGACATATTCATCATCATTTAGGACTGACGTGTTCATTTTCCAGATAAATTTTCGGGGTACGTTAACTATACTCAAAACCAGAGATATGTACTCGTGGTCTGAGTACACACAAGGAACAATTTCACACTTTTGGATGTCTTTAAATCGCCTACTAATCAGGAACTTATCTAGTCTAGAACCTGCACTGAGATCTTTTTTCCACCAAGTATATCCCTTATCGTTGCGATGCTTATCTCTCCATATGTCTACTAGCTGGAAAGTAGCTTTCAGAGAAATCAATTCATATTTGCCTGCTAGACAGGCCTCTGTTGCGTGACCAAATTGGTCACGTTCGTGTTCTATGCAATTGAAATCACCGCCTATTATAACCATTGTCCCTGGAAAAAAGTACTGGTGCAGGTTGCTAATAAATGATTTCCGTTCTACTATGCCCGTAGGGGCATAAATATTAACTAGGTTAACTAGTTGTTGACCTGAACGCACGAGCAAACTCATTACTCGCCCTTCACTATCTTGTTTAAACTGGACAACATTGTATAGCGAGTTAGCTCTCATCAAAATTCCCACCCCGGCACTTTTTTCAGTGCCGAACGACCAATATCCTTTTCCTCCCCATTCTTTCTCTATTTTCTTAGCCTTATTCAAACAGTTGGCAAACGTTTCCTGTATGAATATAAAATCATCCCGTCTGGATTTCAAATCCGCTAAAATCAAATTCCGTTTTTGATCATTTCCTAGTCCCCGTACATTTATTGATGAGAGCTGTAAGAATGTGCTAATGTATTCAGGTCACTCACGTGGTTAATCATTTCTTCTTTTTGCTGTGGCTTCTCACATTGGTCCATTTACCAGCATTTTTCCCTTTGCCTTTACGTTGTTGTTGGGTCGGCTTCTTTTTTTCCTGATCGGGGGTATCCTCATCTTCGTCAGAGTTGCAGGGTGTTGAGGTGGACGATTCCTGTCTCTCTCGCTTCGATGTCACTGATGCGGTTTCCATTTCCTCTGTGTCGGTAAAAAGCTGTTGCGTGTTTTTCTCCAAAGATTGCTGAAGATCGACGACCAGTTGGCTTTCAAGGCTCGGGCTCGTTTTGGCTGAATTGACCAATACTGGATTTGTCGACACTCTCTCAGGGGCTACAACTGAGGTACTGATTCTCGCAGGTGCTCGTCCTGATCCTTTTGCAAGTAGTACTCTGGTTGGGGTTAATGAATGGTTTGCCCAGAAGTTTTTCAACAGTGTTACCGCTTGTTGTCGTTCTCGCTTCGTGATTGAATCCCAATCAGTGTTCTCTGGTTCGGAACCCTGTGTGTGCTTGGCCGAGTTTGTTTTTGACGCCAGGAGGTTCTGTTCTTTCTGTTCTGGAGCTGATGTTGTTGCTTGTTCTGGTTGAGCTGTTGTTGTCTGTTCGGGCTGAGTTTCTACTTCTCCCTTGTTTGCTCTCTCACCATTGCTCCAAGTCTCGTTGTCGTCTGCATCTAGTTGTGGTGCTGGGTGGGTCAACCAGTTGTAGGGACATTCATCTGCTAAATGAGACGTGTGCTTGCATATTACACACCTCGTCCGGTGGGGACTGCTGTGCTACGTGACCGATCTCTTCACAGTTGTAACAAGTGACCACGTGGCAGGATCTCACCAGATGGCCCAAACCGTTGCATCTCCTACAGGTAGGCCTTTGACCTGGGTATCTAATACCCACCAGCATATTCCCGAAGCGTATATAACTCGGTATTGCACGGTCTAATCGTATTCTGATGTGTCGCAGGCCATTTTCGATATTGGTATCCCGGAACTTTCCTCGTCGTACGGAGAGCACTTCTCCATACGCCATCAATCTACTCTTGAGTGCATCATCGGGGAGCTCATATGGGGCATCGTAGATTGTTACAAAGGTTACTGGGTGGTCCACATCTTGCGTCATCACATTGTGGCCGCCAACTTGAAGTACACCAATCTCCAGCAGATCGTCTCGCTGGGTGTTTTCCTTCAAAGTAATCATTACTTGTCGTTCACTAACTTTCTTTTGGATGCACATAATATCACTCTCAGCTAGGCCTCTCTCTAACAGCGCTGATGAATAGTCCTCCCTGCTCGTCTCTGCTTGAGGTAGCGTCAAGTACAGTGTCTTTGGTCGCTCGGGCATTCTATTCCTCTTCTCGGTCATCGCTCGCAGGGCTTCAACGGTCTCTCTCGTTATTTCTTCTACCGGGCTTCCTGTGGTTTTCCGGACCGGGCTTCCTGTGCCTCTACCGACCGCGGGGGACTGGGACCCACTAGGCTCGTTTAGTAAATTCCTGATTTCGGTCTTCCTAGCTCCTGTAAACTCATTTTCACTACTGCGCATGCGCACTTCCGTTTCCATTAACGTGGGGCTCGCCATACTATCCCCACCCCTGACAATGTTTGGCCTCGCTCCGGGACCACTCATAGAAAAATCTATCAAAAACCTACGGAAAACAGCGCCTTTGCGAGATCGGCAGGCGTTGCCGTGAGTTTGCCGAGAGCGTCCCACACGTGAGAGCGCCTCAAGATTTACTAAGTAACACAAGAGGGAAAACAGATAGGTTAACTAAAAACCACACTAATCTTAGCCAAAAGGCCGAGAAGCGATGCCCTTCCTTCTCGAAAATTGGGGACGCCGTCGCCAAACGGCGCACTGGCCATGTGGGAGCTAGAGCACAAAACAACGACAAATCTGCGTGTGCACTATACTATGGCACAGTACGGCAATCGAGCAAGGCCGTGCGGCAAGCACTAGTGATGCACTGTCAGTCAGTGCTGCCTGACAACCACGTTTTTGACACGTTTTCCAACTTGCCCAACTCTCCCCCGGATGCCCCGAAATGTCCCGAAGCCAACGCAACCATTCTACGAAGCTCCCCTATAAAATAGATTCTAGTGACCTCCAACTTCTGTCTACGGCCATACCATCGGGAAAACACCGGTTCTCGTCCGATCACCGAAGTTAAGCCCGATCGGGCTAGGTTAGTACTTGGATGGGTGACCGCCTGGGAATACCTAGTGCTGTAGGCATTTCATTTTTGCTCTGCTTGCTGCTTGCTTTCGGCGTCTTCGCTTCTATCCCCCCCTCCCCGCTATTTGGGGGGCGCTACTACTTTTTTTTTTTAATCTAGAAAAAGAAAACCAATAAACAGCGTTTCAGAACGAGGCCCGATCGAACAAGCGATAACGATTCACTCATTACAACACTCACGTCATGATAGCGCAGTAGTTTCCTCTGCATGCACGACGCTCTGACACTAATCGGCTTGTGTGGAGCAGAGTGTTCGCTGTGTTGCTCTGTTCCTGTGTGAAAAGCATGCTGTCGGGGAGAGAATAAAATATGTTAGTCAGTACGAAAGCATGATGTACTGGACGAACAACGCGATACACATTGTGCGTCCTCCTCAGGAGTGCGTGGGTACCAACCAGCGTTGAGCCGTGAATTGGTTAAACGATTCGGTTTGTAGTCGACATCGTTCTAACTACTCTCGCTAGTTCGTGTCTAGTAGTAGTAGTAGTCTAGCCACGTCAAGCACGAGCGAGTCATTCTAGTATTCTAGGCATTCTTAGTACTACATTCGTATTGTTGTACTACGATCGTATTATTCACTAACGCGCACTAGAAAAGACATGAGAATTGGATACAAGTTGGTTGTTCGGGGACGAGCGCGAACGCAGGTCCCCACTACCAGAAATTATACGCTCGAGTTACCCACATTTGGGGTAATCGCAGGGGTCAACCCAATCGAAGTGCAATGAAAGGGCCTCGCCCTGAGAGGACTGCCTTCATGATCACAGTTGCCTCCCGCGTCAGGTAAGTATGACTTGCCTAACGCACGGTAAAATAACCTCGCATCCGTGACGGTCGTATTCCATGTGGGAGCGCGACGACGACCCGTCCGTGCCTCTCCCCCTTCCGTGCCACATACTTGTACCATCCTGTACGTTATCCGTAAAGGAAAACGATTCGTTCGTCCAGTTAATAGGGATGTTGGGTTCTTCCCAAAGGGAAGGGGGCCATACTCGGAGGTAGTGCAATACCGAGACGACCCGTGGCTGGGACGAGGCAAGCCTCTTTTCCACAGCCTAATTCCAAAAATCAGTTTAATATATGAGCTACTCAATGAGCAGCGTATCAGATATTAAGCTGATAAGAACAGATACTACACTTGATCTTAGCCAAAAGGCCGAGAAGCGATGCCCTTCCTTCTCCAAAATTGGGGACGCCGTCGCCAAAAGGCGCACTGGCCATGTGGGAGCTAGAGCACAAAACAACGACAAATCTGCGTGTGCACTATACTATGGCACGGTACGGCAATCGAGCAAGGCCGTGCGGCAAGCACTAGTGATGCACTGTCAGTCAGTGCTGCCTGACAACCACGTTTTTGACATGTTTTCCAACTTGCCCAACTCTCCCCCGAATGCCCCGAAATGTCTCGAAGCCAACGCAACCATTCTACGAAGCTCCCCTATAAAATAGATTCTAGTGACCTCCAACTTCTGTCTACGGCCATACCATCGGGAAAACACCGGTTCTCGTCCGATCACCGAAGTTAAGCCCGATCGGGCTAGGTTAGTACTTGGATGGGTGACCGCCTGGGAATACCTAGTGCTGTAGGCATTTCATTTTTGCTCTGCTTGCTGCTTGCTTTCGGCGTCTTCGCTTCTATCCCCCCCTCCCCGCTATTTGGGGGGCGCTACTACTTTTTTTTTTTAATCTAGAAAAAGAAAACCAATAAACAGCGTTTCAGAACGAGGCCCGATCGAACAAGCGATAACGATTCACTCATTACAACACTCACGTCATGATAGCGCAGTAGTTTCCTCTGCATGCACGACGCTCTGACACTAATCGGCTTGTGTGGAGCAGAGTGTTCGCTGTGTTGCTCTGTTCCTGTGTGAAAAGCATGCTGTCGGGGAGAGAATAAAATATGTTAGTCAGTACGAAAGCATGATGTACTGGACGAACAACGCGATACACATTGTGCGTCCTCCTCAGGAGTGCGTGGGTACCAACCAGCGTTGAGCCGTGAATTGGTTAAACGATTCGGTTTGTAGTCGACATCGTTCTAACTACTCTCGCTAGTTCGTGTCTAGTAGTAGTAGTAGTCTAGCCACGTCAAGCACGAGCGAGTCATTCTAGTATTCTAGGCATTCTTAGTACTACATTCGTATTGTTGTACTACGATCGTATTATTCACTAACGCGCACTAGAAAAGACATGAGAATTGGATACAAGTTGGTTGTTCGGGGACGAGCGCGAACGCAGGTCCCCACTACCAGAAATTATACGCTCGAGTTACCCACATTTGGGGTAATCGCAGGGGTCAACCCAATCGAAGTGCAATGAAAGGGCCTCGCCCTGAGAGGACTGCCTTCATGATCACAGTTGCCTCCCGCGTCAGGTAAGTATGACTTGCCTAACGCACGGTAAAATAACCTCGCATCCGTGACGGTCGTATTCCATGTGGGAGCGCGACGACGACCCGTCCGTGCCTCTCCCCCTTCCGTGCCACATACTTGTACCATCCTGTACGTTATCCGTAAAGGAAAACGATTCGTTCGTCCAGTTAATAGGGATGTTGGGTTCTTCCCAAAGGGAAGGGGGCCATACTCGGAGGTAGTGCAATACCGAGACGACCCGTGGCTGGGACGAGGCAAGCCTCTTTTCCACAGCCTAATTCCAAAAATCAGTTTAATATATGAGCTACTCAATGAGCAGCGTATCAGATATTAAGCTGATAAGAACAGATACTACACTTGATCTTAGCCAAAAGGCCGAGAAGCGATGCCCTTCCTTCTCCAAAATTGGGGACGCCGTCGCCAAAAGGCGCACTGGCCATGTGGGAGCTAGAGCACAAAACAACGACAAATCTGCGTGTGCACTATACTATGGCACGGTACGGCAATCGAGCAAGGCCGTGCGGCAAGCACTAGTGATGCACTGTCAGTCAGTGCTGCCTGACAACCACGTTTTTGACATGTTTTCCAACTTGCCCAACTCTCCCCCGAATGCCCCGAAATGTCTCGAAGCCAACGCAACCATTCTACGAAGCTCCCCTATAAAATAGATTCTAGTGACCTCCAACTTCTGTCTACGGCCATACCATCGGGAAAACACCGGTTCTCGTCCGATCACCGAAGTTAAGCCCGATCGGGCTAGGTTAGTACTTGGATGGGTGACCGCCTGGGAATACCTAGTGCTGTAGGCATTTCATTTTTGCTCTGCTTGCTGCTTGCTTTCGGCGTCTTCGCTTCTATCCCCCCCTCCCCGCTATTTGGGGGGCGCTACTACTTTTTTTTTTTAATCTAGAAAAAGAAAACCAATAAACAGCGTTTCAGAACGAGGCCCGATCGAACAAGCGATAACGATTCACTCATTACAACACTCACGTCATGATAGCGCAGTAGTTTCCTCTGCATGCACGACGCTCTGACACTAATCGGCTTGTGTGGAGCAGAGTGTTCGCTGTGTTGCTCTGTTCCTGTGTGAAAAGCATGCTGTCGGGGAGAGAATAAAATATGTTAGTCAGTACGAAAGCATGATGTACTGGACGAACAACGCGATACACATTGTGCGTCCTCCTCAGGAGTGCGTGGGTACCAACCAGCGTTGAGCCGTGAATTGGTTAAACGATTCGGTTTGTAGTCGACATCGTTCTAACTACTCTCGCTAGTTCGTGTCTAGTAGTAGTAGTAGTCTAGCCACGTCAAGCACGAGCGAGTCATTCTAGTATTCTAGGCATTCTTAGTACTACATTCGTATTGTTGTACTACGATCGTATTATTCACTAACGCGCACTAGAAAAGACATGAGAATTGGATACAAGTTGGTTGTTCGGGGACGAGCGCGAACGCAGGTCCCCACTACCAGAAATTATACGCTCGAGTTACCCACATTTGGGGTAATCGCAGGGGTCAACCCAATCGAAGTGCAATGAAAGGGCCTCGCCCTGAGAGGACTGCCTTCATGATCACAGTTGCCTCCCGCGTCAGGTAAGTATGACTTGCCTAACGCACGGTAAAATAACCTCGCATCCGTGACGGTCGTATTCCATGTGGGAGCGCGACGACGACCCGTCCGTGCCTCTCCCCCTTCCGTGCCACATACTTGTACCATCCTGTACGTTATCCGTAAAGGAAAACGATTCGTTCGTCCAGTTAATAGGGATGTTGGGTTCTTCCCAAAGGGAAGGGGGCCATACTCGGAGGTAGTGCAATACCGAGACGACCCGTGGCTGGGACGAGGCAAGCCTCTTTTCCACAGCCTAATTCCAAAAATCAGTTTAATATATGAGCTACTCAATGAGCAGCGTATCAGATATTAAGCTGATAAGAACAGATACTACACTTGATCTTAGCCAAAAGGCCGAGAAGCGATGCCCTTCCTTCTCCAAAATTGGGGACGCCGTCGCCAAAAGGCGCACTGGCCATGTGGGAGCTAGAGCACAAAACAACGACAAATCTGCGTGTGCACTATACTATGGCACGGTACGGCAATCGAGCAAGGCCGTGCGGCAAGCACTAGTGATGCACTGTCAGTCAGTGCTGCCTGACAACCACGTTTTTGACATGTTTTCCAACTTGCCCAACTCTCCCCCGAATGCCCCGAAATGTCTCGAAGCCAACGCAACCATTCTACGAAGCTCCCCTATAAAATAGATTCTAGTGACCTCCAACTTCTGTCTACGGCCATACCATCGGGAAAACACCGGTTCTCGTCCGATCACCGAAGTTAAGCCCGATCGGGCTAGGTTAGTACTTGGATGGGTGACCGCCTGGGAATACCTAGTGCTGTAGGCATTTCATTTTTGCTCTGCTTGCTGCTTGCTTTCGGCGTCTTCGCTTCTATCCCCCCCTCCCCGCTATTTGGGGGGCGCTACTACTTTTTTTTTTTAATCTAGAAAAAGAAAACCAATAAACAGCGTTTCAGAACGAGGCCCGATCGAACAAGCGATAACGATTCACTCATTACAACACTCACGTCATGATAGCGCAGTAGTTTCCTCTGCATGCACGACGCTCTGACACTAATCGGCTTGTGTGGAGCAGAGTGTTCGCTGTGTTGCTCTGTTCCTGTGTGAAAAGCATGCTGTCGGGGAGAGAATAAAATATGTTAGTCAGTACGAAAGCATGATGTACTGGACGAACAACGCGATACACATTGTGCGTCCTCCTCAGGAGTGCGTGGGTACCAACCAGCGTTGAGCCGTGAATTGGTTAAACGATTCGGTTTGTAGTCGACATCGTTCTAACTACTCTCGCTAGTTCGTGTCTAGTAGTAGTAGTAGTCTAGCCACGTCAAGCACGAGCGAGTCATTCTAGTATTCTAGGCATTCTTAGTACTACATTCGTATTGTTGTACTACGATCGTATTATTCACTAACGCGCACTAGAAAAGACATGAGAATTGGATACAAGTTGGTTGTTCGGGGACGAGCGCGAACGCAGGTCCCCACTACCAGAAATTATACGCTCGAGTTACCCACATTTGGGGTAATCGCAGGGGTCAACCCAATCGAAGTGCAATGAAAGGGCCTCGCCCTGAGAGGACTGCCTTCATGATCACAGTTGCCTCCCGCGTCAGGTAAGTATGACTTGCCTAACGCACGGTAAAATAACCTCGCATCCGTGACGGTCGTATTCCATGTGGGAGCGCGACGACGACCCGTCCGTGCCTCTCCCCCTTCCGTGCCACATACTTGTACCATCCTGTACGTTATCCGTAAAGGAAAACGATTCGTTCGTCCAGTTAATAGGGATGTTGGGTTCTTCCCAAAGGGAAGGGGGCCATACTCGGAGGTAGTGCAATACCGAGACGACCCGTGGCTGGGACGAGGCAAGCCTCTTTTCCACAGCCTAATTCCAAAAATCAGTTTAATATATGAGCTACTCAATGAGCAGCGTATCAGATATTAAGCTGATAAGAACAGATACTACACTTGATCTTAGCCAAAAGGCCGAGAAGCGATGCCCTTCCTTCTCCAAAATTGGGGACGCCGTCGCCAAAAGGCGCACTGGCCATGTGGGAGCTAGAGCACAAAACAACGACAAATCTGCGTGTGCACTATACTATGGCACGGTACGGCAATCGAGCAAGGCCGTGCGGCAAGCACTAGTGATGCACTGTCAGTCAGTGCTGCCTGACAACCACGTTTTTGACATGTTTTCCAACTTGCCCAACTCTCCCCCGAATGCCCCGAAATGTCTCGAAGCCAACGCAACCATTCTACGAAGCTCCCCTATAAAATAGATTCTAGTGACCTCCAACTTCTGTCTACGGCCATACCATCGGGAAAACACCGGTTCTCGTCCGATCACCGAAGTTAAGCCCGATCGGGCTAGGTTAGTACTTGGATGGGTGACCGCCTGGGAATACCTAGTGCTGTAGGCATTTCATTTTTGCTCTGCTTGCTGCTTGCTTTCGGCGTCTTCGCTTCTATCCCCCCCTCCCCGCTATTTGGGGGGCGCTACTACTTTTTTTTTTTAATCTAGAAAAAGAAAACCAATAAACAGCGTTTCAGAACGAGGCCCGATCGAACAAGCGATAACGATTCACTCATTACAACACTCACGTCATGATAGCGCAGTAGTTTCCTCTGCATGCACGACGCTCTGACACTAATCGGCTTGTGTGGAGCAGAGTGTTCGCTGTGTTGCTCTGTTCCTGTGTGAAAAGCATGCTGTCGGGGAGAGAATAAAATATGTTAGTCAGTACGAAAGCATGATGTACTGGACGAACAACGCGATACACATTGTGCGTCCTCCTCAGGAGTGCGTGGGTACCAACCAGCGTTGAGCCGTGAATTGGTTAAACGATTCGGTTTGTAGTCGACATCGTTCTAACTACTCTCGCTAGTTCGTGTCTAGTAGTAGTAGTAGTCTAGCCACGTCAAGCACGAGCGAGTCATTCTAGTATTCTAGGCATTCTTAGTACTACATTCGTATTGTTGTACTACGATCGTATTATTCACTAACGCGCACTAGAAAAGACATGAGAATTGGATACAAGTTGGTTGTTCGGGGACGAGCGCGAACGCAGGTCCCCACTACCAGAAATTATACGCTCGAGTTACCCACATTTGGGGTAATCGCAGGGGTCAACCCAATCGAAGTGCAATGAAAGGGCCTCGCCCTGAGAGGACTGCCTTCATGATCACAGTTGCCTCCCGCGTCAGGTAAGTATGACTTGCCTAACGCACGGTAAAATAACCTCGCATCCGTGACGGTCGTATTCCATGTGGGAGCGCGACGACGACCCGTCCGTGCCTCTCCCCCTTCCGTGCCACATACTTGTACCATCCTGTACGTTATCCGTAAAGGAAAACGATTCGTTCGTCCAGTTAATAGGGATGTTGGGTTCTTCCCAAAGGGAAGGGGGCCATACTCGGAGGTAGTGCAATACCGAGACGACCCGTGGCTGGGACGAGGCAAGCCTCTTTTCCACAGCCTAATTCCAAAAATCAGTTTAATATATGAGCTACTCAATGAGCAGCGTATCAGATATTAAGCTGATAAGAACAGATACTACACTTGATCTTAGCCAAAAGGCCGAGAAGCGATGCCCTTCCTTCTCCAAAATTGGGGACGCCGTCGCCAAAAGGCGCACTGGCCATGTGGGAGCTAGAGCACAAAACAACGACAAATCTGCGTGTGCACTATACTATGGCACGGTACGGCAATCGAGCAAGGCCGTGCGGCAAGCACTAGTGATGCACTGTCAGTCAGTGCTGCCTGACAACCACGTTTTTGACATGTTTTCCAACTTGCCCAACTCTCCCCCGAATGCCCCGAAATGTCTCGAAGCCAACGCAACCATTCTACGAAGCTCCCCTATAAAATAGATTCTAGTGACCTCCAACTTCTGTCTACGGCCATACCATCGGGAAAACACCGGTTCTCGTCCGATCACCGAAGTTAAGCCCGATCGGGCTAGGTTAGTACTTGGATGGGTGACCGCCTGGGAATACCTAGTGCTGTAGGCATTTCATTTTTGCTCTGCTTGCTGCTTGCTTTCGGCGTCTTCGCTTCTATCCCCCCCTCCCCGCTATTTGGGGGGCGCTACTACTTTTTTTTTTTAATCTAGAAAAAGAAAACCAATAAACAGCGTTTCAGAACGAGGCCCGATCGAACAAGCGATAACGATTCACTCATTACAACACTCACGTCATGATAGCGCAGTAGTTTCCTCTGCATGCACGACGCTCTGACACTAATCGGCTTGTGTGGAGCAGAGTGTTCGCTGTGTTGCTCTGTTCCTGTGTGAAAAGCATGCTGTCGGGGAGAGAATAAAATATGTTAGTCAGTACGAAAGCATGATGTACTGGACGAACAACGCGATACACATTGTGCGTCCTCCTCAGGAGTGCGTGGGTACCAACCAGCGTTGAGCCGTGAATTGGTTAAACGATTCGGTTTGTAGTCGACATCGTTCTAACTACTCTCGCTAGTTCGTGTCTAGTAGTAGTAGTAGTCTAGCCACGTCAAGCACGAGCGAGTCATTCTAGTATTCTAGGCATTCTTAGTACTACATTCGTATTGTTGTACTACGATCGTATTATTCACTAACGCGCACTAGAAAAGACATGAGAATTGGATACAAGTTGGTTGTTCGGGGACGAGCGCGAACGCAGGTCCCCACTACCAGAAATTATACGCTCGAGTTACCCACATTTGGGGTAATCGCAGGGGTCAACCCAATCGAAGTGCAATGAAAGGGCCTCGCCCTGAGAGGACTGCCTTCATGATCACAGTTGCCTCCCGCGTCAGGTAAGTATGACTTGCCTAACGCACGGTAAAATAACCTCGCATCCGTGACGGTCGTATTCCATGTGGGAGCGCGACGACGACCCGTCCGTGCCTCTCCCCCTTCCGTGCCACATACTTGTACCATCCTGTACGTTATCCGTAAAGGAAAACGATTCGTTCGTCCAGTTAATAGGGATGTTGGGTTCTTCCCAAAGGGAAGGGGGCCATACTCGGAGGTAGTGCAATACCGAGACGACCCGTGGCTGGGACGAGGCAAGCCTCTTTTCCACAGCCTAATTCCAAAAATCAGTTTAATATATGAGCTCTTAATTGACCAAGGGTGGTTTCCCTGTGGTCTAGCCCGGTGGCTCTTAAAATATTATTATTTGAGGGCGGGTGCCCTGTGGTTGAGCCCTGTGGCTCTTAAAATATTGACCAAGGGTGGGTACCCTGTGGTCGAGCCTAGTGGCTCTAAAAATATTATTATTTGAGGGCGGGTGCCCTGTGGTTGAGCGTTGTGTCTCTATTCTGGAACGATAATGTCTCCCATAAAGTTGTAGAATATTTAAATTTACCAGAAACATTAGCCGATATTGGTAACCTGAACCAGAGGCCGCTCAACGATAACACTGAAAATTTTGTTGAAGACTTTAATAAGCTGATACATAAAGTTCTTGACAATGCTGGGGCACTAAAAAATACTGACGTCGATAAAACAAAACGTGAAGAAAATAAATGGTTCGATAGTGAATGTAAAATACAAAAAAACAACTTAACTAATTTAGGTAAACTTAGGACTAGACATCCAAACAGGGAGGATATAAGAGAATTGCTAAATAGCAATAAGAAAATGTTTAGGAAACTACTAAAACGGAAAAAACGAAAGTTCTACGATAGTGAATTTGATAAACTATCAAAGCTAAGATCACACAACCCACGGCAGTTTTGGAAAGCACTAAGAAACTTAAACACCGACAACAATAGAGCAGATGATACCAAACATGTTGATCTAAGCAGCTTTCATGAATATTTCAAAGATCTTAACAAAGCCGAAAAAGACAACATTGGCGAAACACACGACACAAGTACGCATGCCGAAAACAATGAAGCCGGTCCACTTGACTTCGCATTTACGAAAGAAGAAGTGATAAATGGAATTAAAGCACTTAAAAGCGGCAAAACACCCGGAAGCGATTTTATTAACAACGAATTCCTGAAGGTCAGTTATAAACTACTATCGGAAACAATAACTACGTTATTTAATTCTATTCTAAACTCGAAAATATATCCTAAAATTTGGGCCTTTGGATACATAACTCCTATATATAAAAATGGCACGAAATCAGAGCCAGGAAACTACAGAGGAATTACAATCCTGTCCCACCTAGGAAAACTTTTTGCTCTGCTATTAAATACACGGCTAGTTAGCTACCTAGATTTTCACAATATCCTGCCTCAAGAACAAGCAGGTTTCAGGAAAACATTTAGAGGTACTGACAATCTTTTAGTATTAAAAGCGCTGATCGACAAATATATAAAGAACAAGCCAAAACCCAGGAATAATTTCTTGTACACTTGCTTCATCGATTTTAGCAAAGCCTTCGATAACATATCACGCGACAAATTATACACAAAGTTAAACAACATTGGTATAAACGGAAATTTTCTTGCCATTATTAAAGACATGTACAACAAAGACTCCGCGTGTGTTAAACTTGACGGACACATCTCGGAGGAATTTGCGTGCCATAAAGGAGTCAAGCAAGGGTGCATGTTGTCACCTACCCTTTTCAATATATATTTAAGTGATCTAGCAAACATTCTTAACAAAGACAAAGACGCCCCCGAACTAAACAACAGAACCGTTAGTTGCTTACTATATGCAGACGATTTAGTAATTATCTCAAAGTCTCAGTTGGGATTACAAAACAATTTAAAATGCCTACTGGATTACGGCAAAGCCAACAGTCTCTACATCAACGAAAATAAAACAAAAGTAATAATATTTAACCCTAATGGTAGAAAACTAAATCGTTATTTATTCAACGTTGGGACAACACTGATTGAGAACGTAACTAAATATAAGTATTTAGGATTGACTTTAAGTGCCTCTGGATCATTTATTATAGCAAAACAAGAGCTAAAAAAGGTTGCACTAAAAGCTTTTTACTCACTCCGCAAGAACATGGGAATCTCATTTAGAAGAGACCTGTCACTTACCTTACATCTATTCGATACCCTAATAAAACCCATTCTCACATATGGCTCTGAAATTTGGGGTCTTGATACTGTTAAATATAATGAATCACGTGACCCAATAGAACAAGTTCACACAAAGTTCTGTAAACAAATCCTAGGCGTAAGCAAAAGAGCGGTGAACAAAGCTTGCCGTGCAGAATTAGGCCGTTTCCCCATCATTATTGAAGTAAAATCTAAGGCATTATCATTCTGGGCCCGCCTTCTAACATTAGACGAAAATAGAATCGCAAAGCAAGCCTACTTAGATATGCTAAGTCACACAAATTCGAAGAACTGGGCAATGCAAATTAAAGCTATATTATTTCAGAATGGCTTTGGCTATTGCTGGGAATCCCAACAAGATGCCGTTATTGATGAAAACGAGATCAAGCGGTTTTATAAATATACCAAACAAAGACTAGAGGATATTGAAACTCAAGACTGGAGATCAAGCATCTTCGATGATGAATCCAGATCAGTGGGAGGAAACAAATTAAGAACATTTCGTGAGTTCAAAACAGAATATAAACTCGAAGATTATTTATTGGAAGTTAAAAACATAGATCATCGCAGAGCACTAACTAAGTTAAGAATAAGCGACCATATTTTACAAATTGAAAGAGGCCGTTATAACAGAGTTTATGTGAGTCCTGAATTGAGAATATGCCCACATTGTCAAATTATGGAAAATGAAGAACATTTTTTATCTAAATGTCAATTATATTCTGATCTGAGAAACTCTCTTTTTCAAGATATAAACAAAAAAATAACAAACTATAAAGATTTAATCGCACCAAAAAAACATAAGCCAGAAATAGCAAAATACATCTATGAATGTTTTAAAGTTAGGCAAACCATCCTTGTATAGAATATTGGAGAAGCATGCCTATGTACAGTCTGTTGCTTGGCACTCTAATAAAATATGTCTTGTCTTGTCTCTTTAAATATTGACCAAGGGTGGGTACCCTGTGGTCGAGCCCTGTGGCTCTTAAAATATTGACCAAGGGTGGGTACCCTGTGGTCTGGCCCGGTGGCTCTGAAAATATTATTATTTGAGGGCGGGTGCCCTGTGGTTGAGCCCTGTGGCTCTTAAAATATTGGCCAAGGGTGGGTACCCTGTGGTCGAGCCCGGTGGCTCTAAAAATATTATTATTTGAGGGCGGGTGCCCTGTGGTTGAGCTCTGCCGCTCTTAAAATATTGACCAAGGGTGGGTACCCTGTGGTCGAGCCTAGTGGCTCTAAAAATATTATTATTGAGGGCGGGTGCCCTGTGGTTGAGCCCTGTGGCTCTTAAAATATTGACCAAGGGTGGGTATCCTGTGGTCTAGCCCTGTGGCTCTTAAATTATTGACCAAGGTTGGGTATCCTGTGGTCTACTGCAATATACTGACACAGAGTGGGAACCCTGTGTCTGAGCACTTGGCTCGAAATATTATACCCGGGCGGGTGCCCTGTGGTCGAGCCCTGTGGCTATTTAGATATTAAACCCAGGGTGGGTACCCTGTGGTTTATTTAAATTAAAATATTTATAAAGGGCCCCCGGCTTATGTTCTACCGGGAGTTTTCCTTTTTTATTTGTTCGCTTCCAGTATGGAAGCTGAAAAATATTATTATTATTTAGTAAATACTAGGGTCGTCGCTGTGCCCGGCGAAAATGCCCTTGCCTGATCGCTCGGAACGCAGCGAGTCGGCCTGTATTTACGTTTTGTTGTAGCCCGGTCTACAGTGGGAACTACGGGACTTACTGCCCGGGTTTACCGGGACTTAGTGCCTGAAATTTCCACTGGAGAGCGGGTCACTTGTTATTGTTGATTAATGGTTTCTTATATATCGTGCTGTTGCCGGGTCTACAGTGGTAAGCCCGGGACTTACTGCCCGGGGTTGCCGGGACTTAGTGCTGCGAGCTTGCCCCACTGGAGAGCCGGCAACAATACACGGGTCTTTGTTTATATTTTAACTATAAGGTCGTCACCCCGTTTAGCGCAGAGAACATCGTTGATGCCCCATTGCTTATACGGAGTGAGTCGGCCTGGGCAGATTAGGCTGGCATATAGCTCGTCTGCGCTACGAATGCGCTGCCTTATTATGGTTTTAGCGAGTAGAATTATGTGCTCTGGTTTGCTGGCTTTCTGTTCGAACAGTGACTTATTGCGAGCATCCCAGAGACACCAGGTAATTAATTTAAAGATGTAGGTCACCAAGTTTGTTTTGCTGCGATAAGCTTTACTCCAGGATAGTCCCAGATTTAATAATAGCGTGGCTTCATCGCATGTAAGCGATTCGCCGTAGATTTGTTCGGCGACGGGAAAACCCCAGTCCCAAACCTTCCTCGCAAAGGCGCATGTAAGAAACACGTGCTTTAATGTTTCGGGTTTGCCGCAGCGATGGCAGTTTGCTGAGAACCTCAAGCGGAGGCGCGTAGTTAGAAAGTGCGCTGTGCGTACAACCCGGTGTCTGATTTTCCACGTCAAATCACTCTCCCAGTTCGTACTTAGACCCCCGTAGGTGTGACTCCAAACTGTACGCCAGGGGATTCCCCGGTTCAGATTGATTTCCCACCTCGATTGGGCCTTCGTCGTAACAGGGAGAGTTTTGACGAGTTCAGCATAGATATTTTTCGACTTAAAGTCCTTGAGGGGAGCTGAAATCACCCAGGTTTTGATTTCGCCCATGGTCTGGAGGAAATCGTTGTAATAAGCCGGGCGATATCCTGGAGCGGCGACTGGCATAAAGTTGCCTTTAAGCCATAGCCACTCTGGCCTTATTGATAGCTTACGGCTGGTCCAATACCGCGCTAGGTAAACCCATTTACTTGTTGTATCTGGATCGCCCACCGCTGCTATCCATTTGAATTGGAGGGCCTTGATTTTACAGGGTATGTGAGTTACCGCTTGGCCTCCCCTCTCCCGTGGTTGTACGCATGTATCTCTGCTCACTTGAGCTGTTTTGCCTGACCAGACGAAATCCCAAATTGATTTGTTAACTTGGGTGACTACCGGGGCTGGCATTTGTAGCACAGTGGCTGTGTACCACAACTTGCTGGCCCCGAGAGTGTTTACAATGAGGGTTTTCCCTTTGAGCGATAGCGTGCGTCCACGCCAGAGATTCAAGGTCTTTTCGAATTTTTGAACCCGTGTGGTCCAGTTAAATTCGGTTAGGTCTCCGAACCCGTGCCAAATTCCCAGAATTTTGATTTTATCTGGTCGCCAGTTAATATCCACCGGCCTTTGTTTCGATCCACGCAAGGAACCGATCCAAAGGCCTTCAGACTTTGTTTTGTTTAGTTTTGCCCCCGAGGCTTGTTCGTATATTTTGATGAGCTCGAAACTCTTACTGATCGAAAATGAATTTCGCAATAAGAGAGTCATGTCATCGGCGTATTGACTATTTTTAGCCGTCACGCCAGCCGCGGGAAGTGGAAAACCCTCGATTAGCGATTCTAGCCTAATCGCATTGCCTAACACTTCTGCACATAAACAGTACAAAAGTGGGCTTAAAGGGCAGCCTTGGCGTACCCCGCGATGTAAGTTAAAATAACTAGTGAGCCAGCCGTTATTTAGGACGGCTGCCTTACTGTTATTGTACAGAGTTTTGATCCACTGCCGAAACACTGGACCAAAATTCATTTGTTCGAGCACTCGATCGAGAAAACCCCTGTCAACTCGATCGAATGCCTTCTCTTGATCTAAGGCTATAATTACCCCGGGAAGATTCTTAGCTTCAGCATAGTCGAAAACATCTCTGATTAGGAAATTGTTTTCGAATATGCTTCGACCGGGAACGCCACATGTCTGGTCTGGATGCAATACTGAAGGCAAAACAGCTTTCAAGCGATTAGCTAATGCTTTCGTGCCGATTTTGTAATCGACATTTAGCAAAGAGATTGGCCTCCAGTTTTTCAGAAGAAGGTGATCGTCTTTCTTGAAGAGGAGGGCGAGAATACTTTGTGTTTGCGACTCCGAAAGTTGTTGATTTTCGAAGCCGTAATTTAGAATCCACACGAGGTCAGGGCCGAGATGGCCCCAAAAACGTAAATAGAATTCTGCCGGAAAGCCGTCGTTTCCCGGCGATTTGCCTGACTTCATTTGATCGAGTGCTTGCCGGCATTCGTTCAAATCAAGAGGCCTTTCCAAAGTGTTCTTGTCCTCCTCCGACAATTTCGTTTCTAATTTAGAAAGCAAGAAATCTTGGGACTTAGAGTCCGTCGGCTCTGTCGTGTACAGAGTTGTGTAAAACTCCCTGACTGCCGCCAGGATGTCTCGAGTAGAACTCACAGTGTGCCCTTGTGGCGTTTTAATCGCTGTGATTGTGTTCTTGTTTTGTTTCTTGCCTTCTAAATTAAAGAAAAACCTTGTTGGCTTTTCTCCTTCTTCGATCCACTGAGCTTTAGAGCGGATTTTAACTCCCTCGAGCGTTTGTATGTGAATCTGTTCGAGTTCAGTTGTGATCTGCTGTAAGCGATCAATATTCACATTGTGTTTGTTTATGTGTTGAAATTCACGCTCGAGTTCTGCTCGCTTTGAGGTTCTCTGTTTAGCTAATCGCAGTGAAGCAGAGATAGCTAGTTGTTTGAGGCGAAATTTCCCGAGATCCCACCAAACTCTTTTGTCGGGGAACTCAGGTTTTTTCGCCTGCCAGGTAGGCCAAAAAGCATTTACAGAGTCGCAGAAAGTTTTGTCTCGCAAAACCGAAACATTAAATTTCCAAACACCTCGACCCCGTGGTTGAGTGTTTGGAAGCGAAAAACGTAAACAAACAGACGCGTGGTCTGAAAACGGAAATGGTTTAATTTTACAAAACTGCACCAAAGATTGGTAGGTTTCTGGGACATAGATTCGATCTATCCTCGTTCCCACAGACCGGTCAGGTTTGATAAACGTGACTTCGGTACTAGTAGGTTCGAGAGTTCGAAAGATATCTATGACCCCGAAACGTTTGGTGTAGTTTCGTAGCGCTAGGATTCCCCCGTCGCCACTGAGGGGATTACCTCCCCATTTATCTAAAGTAAGATTCTGAATGCAGTTAAAATCCCCTGCGATAATCGCTGGCACGCCGGCATGAGAGAATTCCCATAACTTGTTGAAGTATGAAATTCTCTCAGTCGGCGTGTTGGGGGCGTAAATATTATTTAGTTGTATTCTATTTTTATCGACCTCAATCAAAACACTGAGAAACCTGCCCTCAGTGTCTCTCTTAAGGCCGAGAAATATAAAATCAAAATTAGGTTTGAATAAAATTCCGACACCGCGTGCGTGCGGGGAGCCGCAACTCCAGAAAGCTTTCCCTCCCCATTCTTTTTCCCAAGACAGCATTTCTGTCTGGTTCGAAACATGTGTTTCTTGCACGAACGTGATGTCGCAATTTTGAATTCTAATAGATGTAAATATGTTGTCACGTTTGACAGCCTCGTGCATGCCATTAACGTTAATTGTACACACTGAGACTGCCATTGTGACGCTAAGCATAATAAATAAATAGGTTAAAGCCCTACTTAAACAAACCTGGTGACCTGCCATTGTGACTGATAATACGAATTATGTGTATAACCGTTCAAAGGTAGTTGAAAACAAATCCTGTAAAGTTGCTCGCGCTCTGTCGAACGGAGTTCCCTTTAAGGCTGACCAAGCGTTGCAGGTTTTCTTGGCATCTACAATGCCTTCCTTCCGGCCCTTGGCGTTGCTGTAGTCTCCAAATTTCCATTGGAAGTAGAGGCCACGCGCCAAGTACACTTTCTCTGGTGTGACTGAGGGGAAGGAGGCCGTTTTGGGCAGACTGTCGAGGAAATGCTGCCAGTTATCGGCGGTTTTCGACCGTTTATCTGTCTTGGTTGGGCTGGCTGGGATCAGTTTGTGTTTTGTCGCGCCTGGGGTGTCAATTTCGATGGCCATTTCGTCTTCCGAGGCTGGAAGGGGATTGTTCACTGCGACGCGTGTTTGCTCCACGGGGGGCGAAGGCTTGTTTTCTGAGGGTGTTATTTCCCCCGTTGTTTTGGCCTGATCCAAAGTGCTCTCAGTTTGAACGGGGAGATCTACCCGTAATTCCTCTACTTCTTGTCTTTCGGCTTCTTTCTCCCGCTGTGTGGGTTGTTCGCCCGTTTGTTTATGGGTTTTCGGCTTAGCCCGGCGTTGTAGAGGGCATGATTGAACTACATGCTCCATGGACGAGCAGCGCACACAGCTGGATGGCTGGCCTGTGTATTTAAAACCAATTGAAATACCCTTGTATGTGATGCGGGCTGGTAGATCCTTCTCGAGTTTGTCGAAAACTACCACCCGCACCCCGTTCTCAAAATCGGTCATGTCAGATTCCTTCATGTAGAGGCGCTTGATCTCGTGGATTTTGCCGTATCTTTCTAAAAGATCTTCCAGATCTTCGTCCGGGAATTCTATGGGCAGAAATGTAGAGACGTGAATCCGCCGTCTGTGTGTGGGAGTTAGATCGAAGTGGCGTTCGCCAAGGTCGAAGCCTGACGCGGCCCACTGGTCTGCCAGATCCTGGCTTCGAAACGTTATGTCGAAGGCTTTGCCGCCAAAGCAAGCATAAGCGCCGGTCGCTTCTTCTTTTGTGAGCTTCATGGCTCTTAAAATTTCTGGAGAAGTACAGGTTTCCCCTTTAGGTACGGAAAACCGTACGGTACGACATGGCTTAAATTGATCCATGCCGAAAACTCACCAATCTTTTCTTTTCTTGTCCGTTGCCTTCGGCTGACTTCTCTTGTCTTTATAATTCTCGACTAGTGAGATATTCTCGCCCTTGGCTTCGAAAAAGTGCCGTGTAAACAACACTTGATCTTAGCCAAAAGGCCGAGAAGCGATGCCCTTCCTTCTCCAAAATTGGGGACGCCGTCGCCAAAAGGCGCACTGGCCATGTGGGAGCTAGAGCACAAAACAACGACAAATCTGCGTGTGCACTATACTATGGCACGGTACGGCAATCGAGCAAGGCCGTGCGGCAAGCACTAGTGATGCACTGTCAGTCAGTGCTGCCTGACAACCACGTTTTTGACATGTTTTCCAACTTGCCCAACTCTCCCCCGAATGCCCCGAAATGTCTCGAAGCCAACGCAACCATTCTACGAAGCTCCCCTATAAAATAGATTCTAGTGACCTCCAACTTCTGTCTACGGCCATACCATCGGGAAAACACCGGTTCTCGTCCGATCACCGAAGTTAAGCCCGATCGGGCTAGGTTAGTACTTGGATGGGTGACCGCCTGGGAATACCTAGTGCTGTAGGCATTTCATTTTTGCTCTGCTTGCTGCTTGCTTTCGGCGTCTTCGCTTCTATCCCCCCCTCCCCGCTATTTGGGGGGCGCTACTACTTTTTTTTTTTAATCTAGAAAAAGAAAACCAATAAACAGCGTTTCAGAACGAGGCCCGATCGAACAAGCGATAACGATTCACTCATTACAACACTCACGTCATGATAGCGCAGTAGTTTCCTCTGCATGCACGACGCTCTGACACTAATCGGCTTGTGTGGAGCAGAGTGTTCGCTGTGTTGCTCTGTTCCTGTGTGAAAAGCATGCTGTCGGGGAGAGAATAAAATATGTTAGTCAGTACGAAAGCATGATGTACTGGACGAACAACGCGATACACATTGTGCGTCCTCCTCAGGAGTGCGTGGGTACCAACCAGCGTTGAGCCGTGAATTGGTTAAACGATTCGGTTTGTAGTCGACATCGTTCTAACTACTCTCGCTAGTTCGTGTCTAGTAGTAGTAGTAGTCTAGCCACGTCAAGCACGAGCGAGTCATTCTAGTATTCTAGGCATTCTTAGTACTACATTCGTATTGTTGTACTACGATCGTATTATTCACTAACGCGCACTAGAAAAGACATGAGAATTGGATACAAGTTGGTTGTTCGGGGACGAGCGCGAACGCAGGTCCCCACTACCAGAAATTATACGCTCGAGTTACCCACATTTGGGGTAATCGCAGGGGTCAACCCAATCGAAGTGCAATGAAAGGGCCTCGCCCTGAGAGGACTGCCTTCATGATCACAGTTGCCTCCCGCGTCAGGTAAGTATGACTTGCCTAACGCACGGTAAAATAACCTCGCATCCGTGACGGTCGTATTCCATGTGGGAGCGCGACGACGACCCGTCCGTGCCTCTCCCCCTTCCGTGCCACATACTTGTACCATCCTGTACGTTATCCGTAAAGGAAAACGATTCGTTCGTCCAGTTAATAGGGATGTTGGGTTCTTCCCAAAGGGAAGGGGGCCATACTCGGAGGTAGTGCAATACCGAGACGACCCGTGGCTGGGACGAGGCAAGCCTCTTTTCCACAGCCTAATTCCAAAAATCAGTTTAATATATGAGCTACTCAATGAGCAGCGTATCAGATATTAAGCTGATAAGAACAGATACTACACTTGATCTTAGCCAAAAGGCCGAGAAGCGATGCCCTTCCTTCTCCAAAATTGGGGACGCCGTCGCCAAAAGGCGCACTGGCCATGTGGGAGCTAGAGCACAAAACAACGACAAATCTGCGTGTGCACTATACTATGGCACGGTACGGCAATCGAGCAAGGCCGTGCGGCAAGCACTAGTGATGCACTGTCAGTCAGTGCTGCCTGACAACCACGTTTTTGACATGTTTTCCAACTTGCCCAACTCTCCCCCGAATGCCCCGAAATGTCTCGAAGCCAACGCAACCATTCTACGAAGCTCCCCTATAAAATAGATTCTAGTGACCTCCAACTTCTGTCTACGGCCATACCATCGGGAAAACACCGGTTCTCGTCCGATCACCGAAGTTAAGCCCGATCGGGCTAGGTTAGTACTTGGATGGGTGACCGCCTGGGAATACCTAGTGCTGTAGGCATTTCATTTTTGCTCTGCTTGCTGCTTGCTTTCGGCGTCTTCGCTTCTATCCCCCCCTCCCCGCTATTTGGGGGGCGCTACTACTTTTTTTTTTTAATCTAGAAAAAGAAAACCAATAAACAGCGTTTCAGAACGAGGCCCGATCGAACAAGCGATAACGATTCACTCATTACAACACTCACGTCATGATAGCGCAGTAGTTTCCTCTGCATGCACGACGCTCTGACACTAATCGGCTTGTGTGGAGCAGAGTGTTCGCTGTGTTGCTCTGTTCCTGTGTGAAAAGCATGCTGTCGGGGAGAGAATAAAATATGTTAGTCAGTACGAAAGCATGATGTACTGGACGAACAACGCGATACACATTGTGCGTCCTCCTCAGGAGTGCGTGGGTACCAACCAGCGTTGAGCCGTGAATTGGTTAAACGATTCGGTTTGTAGTCGACATCGTTCTAACTACTCTCGCTAGTTCGTGTCTAGTAGTAGTAGTAGTCTAGCCACGTCAAGCACGAGCGAGTCATTCTAGTATTCTAGGCATTCTTAGTACTACATTCGTATTGTTGTACTACGATCGTATTATTCACTAACGCGCACTAGAAAAGACATGAGAATTGGATACAAGTTGGTTGTTCGGGGACGAGCGCGAACGCAGGTCCCCACTACCAGAAATTATACGCTCGAGTTACCCACATTTGGGGTAATCGCAGGGGTCAACCCAATCGAAGTGCAATGAAAGGGCCTCGCCCTGAGAGGACTGCCTTCATGATCACAGTTGCCTCCCGCGTCAGGTAAGTATGACTTGCCTAACGCACGGTAAAATAACCTCGCATCCGTGACGGTCGTATTCCATGTGGGAGCGCGACGACGACCCGTCCGTGCCTCTCCCCCTTCCGTGCCACATACTTGTACCATCCTGTACGTTATCCGTAAAGGAAAACGATTCGTTCGTCCAGTTAATAGGGATGTTGGGTTCTTCCCAAAGGGAAGGGGGCCATACTCGGAGGTAGTGCAATACCGAGACGACCCGTGGCTGGGACGAGGCAAGCCTCTTTTCCACAGCCTAATTCCAAAAATCAGTTTAATATATGAGCTACTCAATGAGCAGCGTATCAGATATTAAGCTGATAAGAACAGATACTACACTTGATCTTAGCCAAAAGGCCGAGAAGCGATGCCCTTCCTTCTCCAAAATTGGGGACGCCGTCGCCAAAAGGCGCACTGGCCATGTGGGAGCTAGAGCACAAAACAACGACAAATCTGCGTGTGCACTATACTATGGCACGGTACGGCAATCGAGCAAGGCCGTGCGGCAAGCACTAGTGATGCACTGTCAGTCAGTGCTGCCTGACAACCACGTTTTTGACATGTTTTCCAACTTGCCCAACTCTCCCCCGAATGCCCCGAAATGTCTCGAAGCCAACGCAACCATTCTACGAAGCTCCCCTATAAAATAGATTCTAGTGACCTCCAACTTCTGTCTACGGCCATACCATCGGGAAAACACCGGTTCTCGTCCGATCACCGAAGTTAAGCCCGATCGGGCTAGGTTAGTACTTGGATGGGTGACCGCCTGGGAATACCTAGTGCTGTAGGCATTTCATTTTTGCTCTGCTTGCTGCTTGCTTTCGGCGTCTTCGCTTCTATCCCCCCCTCCCCGCTATTTGGGGGGCGCTACTACTTTTTTTTTTTAATCTAGAAAAAGAAAACCAATAAACAGCGTTTCAGAACGAGGCCCGATCGAACAAGCGATAACGATTCACTCATTACAACACTCACGTCATGATAGCGCAGTAGTTTCCTCTGCATGCACGACGCTCTGACACTAATCGGCTTGTGTGGAGCAGAGTGTTCGCTGTGTTGCTCTGTTCCTGTGTGAAAAGCATGCTGTCGGGGAGAGAATAAAATATGTTAGTCAGTACGAAAGCATGATGTACTGGACGAACAACGCGATACACATTGTGCGTCCTCCTCAGGAGTGCGTGGGTACCAACCAGCGTTGAGCCGTGAATTGGTTAAACGATTCGGTTTGTAGTCGACATCGTTCTAACTACTCTCGCTAGTTCGTGTCTAGTAGTAGTAGTAGTCTAGCCACGTCAAGCACGAGCGAGTCATTCTAGTATTCTAGGCATTCTTAGTACTACATTCGTATTGTTGTACTACGATCGTATTATTCACTAACGCGCACTAGAAAAGACATGAGAATTGGATACAAGTTGGTTGTTCGGGGACGAGCGCGAACGCAGGTCCCCACTACCAGAAATTATACGCTCGAGTTACCCACATTTGGGGTAATCGCAGGGGTCAACCCAATCGAAGTGCAATGAAAGGGCCTCGCCCTGAGAGGACTGCCTTCATGATCACAGTTGCCTCCCGCGTCAGGTAAGTATGACTTGCCTAACGCACGGTAAAATAACCTCGCATCCGTGACGGTCGTATTCCATGTGGGAGCGCGACGACGACCCGTCCGTGCCTCTCCCCCTTCCGTGCCACATACTTGTACCATCCTGTACGTTATCCGTAAAGGAAAACGATTCGTTCGTCCAGTTAATAGGGATGTTGGGTTCTTCCCAAAGGGAAGGGGGCCATACTCGGAGGTAGTGCAATACCGAGACGACCCGTGGCTGGGACGAGGCAAGCCTCTTTTCCACAGCCTAATTCCAAAAATCAGTTTAATATATGAGCTACTCAATGAGCAGCGTATCAGATATTAAGCTGATAAGAACAGATTTTTTTTTTTGTACATAGTGGGGTTGCCCCCGGTTTATTAAAAGTTAAATTTAAAAAATTTCACCTTACAAGTTTGGTTCCTATATACGATATTTACATCCAGCGTTCTTGTTTCAATGTTCATATTGACTGGATCACACTAATTACCTATCTTCCTAATACAATATTTAAACACTCTAATAAATAATTACACTTAATAATTTTCAAACGATCTGTACAGTTCAGTTGCAATGTTCCATGTGGGAGAGATTTTTACATTTTCTTATTTACAATTCTATATACATATTTTGTTTTTTAATACTCCATGTGGGAGTCACAGTTACCATTTTATATTGGAGCAGGAATCAAAAGGTAATTGTATGTAATTTCTTTAGGTTTCGGTCTGATATTTTTAGCCTCCCTTTGATGTCATCTACAATGATATTACCAATTTCATCAGAAGTTTCATATATGTTCTTAAAGGTGCCATGATTTCGGGTTATCCAGATCCAATATAGAATGGTCTTAATAAGGTAAAACGTTGGGGTTAATATTTCTTTGTTGGAGGTATCAAATTCCAATAGGAAAACTTTCTTAACAGTTGGTTGGAAATCATCCACTAAGGTATTTAAAATAGGGGTAAATCTTTTCCATACTTTTTTGACTCTTTTACATTCCAAGAAACAATGTTCTATGGTCTCATCCTTCCTACACATTGCACATTGCTTCTTGGAAATAATGTGCCAATCGCATAAAGAGTCTCGAACCTTAATTCCTTTTGTCAAGATCAACCATAAGATATCATTCTTCTTTCCTTCTGTAATTTGTTCTCTAACCCTATTCCATAGGGCCCCCCAATTACATGTCCGTCGGATGCCCCAGTACCTGGTGACATCCGGTTGCGTTTTTACTCCTTCCATAAATTCATCGTAAACTTTCTTAGTGGAGAATTTGTCAACACTTGTTTTTAGGATTTTCAAATTTTCAAGGCAAGACTGCAAAAAAGCTGTCGGATGCAAAGCACTGGGGGTGGCATTATCTCTCAAATGTACCCACTCCTGTCTGAGTGGCGCTAACCGGCTACCCAGGAAGTATTTTAACAAATAATACCATTTGGTACAAGGACCGTTTTCAATGCCATTCAGGATATTTGTCACTCTCAATGCTTTACATTTTACCTCTAAATTGACCATCCCAACACCTCCTTTAACAGGGGAGTTGTACAGAACGGTTCGGGCAACCTGCTGCATTTTGCCTTTCCAAAAAAAAGGCCACACCAAGGTGTTAAATTTACTGATCACCCATTCAGGGAGTGGCAAAACACGAGCAGCATACCAGAAACGGCTCGCCCCAAGCACATTGATTATCATTGCTTTCCCAACATATGAAAGTTCACGAGTTTGCCACATCAATAAACTATTTTCAAGTTTCTTTAGCTTGGGCTCCCAATTTTCTTTTTCCACGTCTTCACAACTAAACACAATGCCCAAAATTCTCATTTTGGTGACCCATTTCAAACCATGTAGTTTTTCTTTTCGATTTAACCATTTCCCTAACCACATTGCCTCCGTCTTAGTCTTATTTAATTTAGCCCCCGAGGCCTTTTCATATCTAGTTATTTCTTTTAGCAATTCTGCTAATGATCCATCAGTTTTAACAAAAACGGTAGAATCATCAGCATATTGGACAATCTTAAATTGTTTTCCACCTGCCCCTGGGAGAGGGTAACCTTCTATGTTGGGATTGCATTTAATATTTACTCCCAAAACTTCCGCCACAAGAATATACAATAAGGGCGACAAAGGGCAACCCTGTCTAACTCCTCGGGCTAGCTGTATTGGGTTGGTCAAACCTCCATTAATTATCACACGAGATTGAGCTCCTGTATACAACGTTTTTATCCACTTTTGAAATGAAGGCCCAAACCCATAATGATTTAATATTTTCAAAACAAACCCCCTATCCACTCTGTCGAAAGCTTTTTCTTGATCTATACTAATTAAAATTCCCACCTCTCCGGTTAGTTCTATACGATCCAACATATCACGTACAATATTTAAATTATTTGCAATCTGCCGTCCAGGAATTCCACAGGTTTGATCATCTTCAATTATTGAATCTAAAACCTCCCGGAATCTGTTAGCTAGAACTTTTGCCACAATTTTGTAATCAACATTCAATAGAGATATTGGCCTCCAATTTTTAAGGTGTTTTCGGCAATCCTTCTTATAAAGCAAACGGATAAGGCTCTCCTGTTGAGATTTGGTTAAACATTCAAAATCATAAGCTTCGTTCAAAACATCAACTAAAGTTGTCTTTAGTATAGGCCAAAATTTCTTGTAAAATTCAACGGGTAAACCATCATATCCGGGTGATTTATTATTCTGAAGGGATTGTATGGCACTTAGAATTTCTTCCTCAGTTAATTTCCCTTCACACAATTCTTTATCTTCATCGGATAGTTGTAGCGTAATGTTATCCAGGAGGTTTTGTTGCAAATTTTCGTCCGTGGGTTCGGCAGTATACAAATCTTTATAAAAATCTTCAATGACTTTTTGGATTTCATCGTCTTCAAAAATTTCTACCTCGTCTTTATTAAATAAAGAATTCATGGCATTTGAATTGCCTCTTTTTGTTTCTAATCCAAAGAAATATTTCGTAGGTTTCTCCCCTTCTTCTATCCACTGTGCCTTACTTCTCATTTTAACCCCGTTAAACTGTTTTTGCGTGAGAGCTTTAAGTTCAGATTCTAAATTTTTTATACGTTGTATCAACAAGGAATTATCCGGATGGAGGTTTCGTTTTAATTTAATTATTTCCCGGGTTAACTTATTTCTAGTCTCCGTTTCATTTTTTCTCTGTTGTACACAGTAAACCCGGGTCTCGTGTCTTACGGTATTTTTACAAGAATCCCACCATTCCCCAAGGGTGCGAAATTGAGCCTTTTTTTCTATCAAATTACGTAAGGTTTTTTCTAATTGCGCCACATATTTTTCATCGGACAAAACCGACGTGTTCATTTTCCAAATATTTTGTGTGGCTTTAATGTTACCGATATTTAGGGTGAGAGATAAATATTCATGATCAGATAAAATACACGGCTCAATTTCGCACTCTTCAATATTGGTTAAACTACGATTAATAATAAATTTGTCCAGTCGTGAGCCAGCTGTCAAATTTTTCCTGAACCAAGTATATCCTTTTTCACTGGGATGTTTTTGGCGCCAAGCGTCAATTAAGTTAAACGAAGTTTTCATTGTTTTTAATTCTTCTTTACCGGCCAAACAAGCTTCGGTCGAATGCCCAAAGTAGTCAAGACCAATTTCAACACAATTGTAATCGCCCCCAATAATGACTTTGGCGCCAGGATAGAAGTACGTATGCAAATTGTTAAAAAAAAGTTTGCGTTCTTGAATTCCGGTGGGAGCATAGATGTTTACAAGATTAAATTTGACAGCTCCCTTCTGGACTAAAATACTTATGACTCTTCCTTCGGTATCATGTTTGAATTGTTTTACTTCGAAATTAGAATTTGGTTTCATTAAAACTCCTACTCCCGCGGACTTTTCCCCTCCGAAAGCCCAAATACCCTTAGATCCCCATAATTTATCGATCTTTTCAGCTTTTCCTTTACAATTGATAAATGTTTCTTGCAAAAAAATAAAATCATCATTACGGCTTTTAAGATCTAAAACAAATTTCTCTCTCTTCACCTTATCATTCAAGCCCCTGATATTAATCGTTAAAATCCGAAGGAAGAGTTATAAGTATTAGGGAAATAGCTCACAACTGGACAAACATTACCTTGTGATGCTAGTTTATCTATTCGACTTCTTGTCTGGAGGAGCACTTCTACGTTGTCTTGCTTCGGTTAAGCCCCGCTTTGAAGCCATAGAAGTCATAGAAGCTCTAGAAGTGGTTTCGGGGTCAGTATTTTCATCAAATGACTTATGTAGAGTATTCTGGAGGTCTTGGAAGAGGTGTGGATCGTCAGGAGTAACAGTTGATATAGTAGATTTAAAGGTGAAAGGGCCAGATATCGTGGGAGGTTTAGAAGTGTGGAGGGTTGGAGCGGTAGATCTACGAGTCGGTGGAGTTGGTGTTGTAAACAGATTAGCTGGTTGTCGGCCAGATCCTCTCATCGGTTGTTTTAGTGCAGTTTCGGATTTATTTGGTTTAGATGGCTTTAAGAAGGTTTCAGGAATTACGGAAGGTTTCAGTGGCGGGTTTTTCAAGAATTGAATTTCTTTGGTAGTAGTTTTACTGTTTGTCGCCTCTTCTCCTAATTGAATTTCAGTTTCCATTGCATCACCCCAATTTATGCTCTCTTCGCTGCTACTTTCATCTTTCTCTTCTTTCTCTGTACTTCCATCTTCTGCTCCTTCTTCTTCTTCTTCTTCTTTTTCTTCACCTTCTTCTTTTTCTTCATTTTCTTTTTCTTCTTCCTCATCCTGAAACCAAGAAAATGGGCATACAATGGCTAAATGATCAACATTTCTACATATCGTGCACATAACAGGTAGTGGGCATGAACGCGAGAGGTGGTTGGTTGCGTCACAGTTATAACAACAAGTGTTTACGCAATCTTTGACGAAATGCTCTGGACTATTACATTTCCTACATGTACGTGGCTGACCGGTGTATGAAACTCTAATTTGTAGATAGCCAAATCGAATATAGCTTGGGACATCCCTATCTAATCTTATCCTATAGTGGCGAAGACCATTGGCAATCGTCGGATATTTCGTATAGTATCCTCGTTTATAGCTAACAACATTCCCATAGCGACATAACCGAGCGATAATAGCTTCGTCTGACAGTTCAAAAGGAGCATCGAAAATAGAAACCCAAGTAATGGGACTATCACAGTCTTGTGCTAGCATTGTTTGTCCGTTGATCTGATAAACTCCGTTCCCAAGAAAACTCTCCTTTCTTCCTTTTGACCTGAATGTAAGGACCATTTGTCCATTTGTCAGTCTATGTACACATGAAACTGCTTCTGCTATGTCTCCTTGTTCTTCTAAAACTCTCAGATAATCATCATGATTTAATCGCACTTCTGGGGAACTCAGAAAGGCTGTGCAAGGTCGACCGGGCAATACATTATCGCTTTTTGGTTTGGAACCTAACTTCTCCTGCGGCAGATTAGGTACTTTGGGTTTCGATTTCACAGACTTCGCATAACTTCCTTGGAATTTATCCTTCTCAACACGACTCTCTTTATTGCTCCGGCTTGCCATCTCTTGCACATCCATCAAGAAAGGAATTTGACCTTGAGTTTGGCCAAAAGGCCGAGAAGCGATGCCCTTCCTTCTCCAAAATTGGGGACGCCGTCGCCAAAAGGCGCACTGGCCATGTGGGAGCTAGAGCACAAAACAACGACAAATCTGCGTGTGCACTATACTATGGCACGGTACGGCAATCGAGCAAGGCCGTGCGGCAAGCACTAGTGATGCACTGTCAGTCAGTGCTGCCTGACAACCACGTTTTTGACATGTTTTCCAACTTGCCCAACTCTCCCCCGAATGCCCCGAAATGTCTCGAAGCCAACGCAACCATTCTACGAAGCTCCCCTATAAAATAGATTCTAGTGACCTCCAGCTTCTGTCTACGGCCATACCATCGGGAAAACACCGGTTCTCGTCCGATCACCGAAGTTAAGCCCGATCGGGCTAGGTTAGTACTTGGATGGGTGACCGCCTGGGAATACCTAGTGCTGTAGGCATTTCATTTTTGCTCTGCTTGCTGCTTGCTTTCGGCGTCTTCGCTTCTATCCCCCCCTCCCCGCTATTTGGGGGGCGCTACTACTTTTTTTTTTTAATCTAGAAAAAGAAAACCAATAAACAGCGTTTCAGAACGAGGCCCGATCGAACAAGCGATAACGATTCACTCATTACAACACTCACGTCATGATAGCGCAGTAGTTTCCTCTGCATGCACGACGCTCTGACACTAATCGGCTTGTGTGGAGCAGAGTGTTCGCTGTGTTGCTCTGTTCCTGTGTGAAAAGCATGCTGTCGGGGAGAGAATAAAATATGTTAGTCAGTACGAAAGCATGATGTACTGGACGAACAACGCGATACACATTGTGCGTCCTCCTCAGGAGTGCGTGGGTACCAACCAGCGTTGAGCCGTGAATTGGTTAAACGATTCGGTTTGTAGTCGACATCGTTCTAACTACTCTCGCTAGTTCGTGTCTAGTAGTAGTAGTAGTCTAGCCACGTCAAGCACGAGCGAGTCATTCTAGTATTCTAGGCATTCTTAGTACTACATTCGTATTGTTGTACTACGATCGTATTATTCACTAACGCGCACTAGAAAAGACATGAGAATTGGATACAAGTTGGTTGTTCGGGGACGAGCGCGAACGCAGGTCCCCACTACCAGAAATTATACGCTCGAGTTACCCACATTTGGGGTAATCGCAGGGGTCAACCCAATCGAAGTGCAATGAAAGGGCCTCGCCCTGAGAGGACTGCCTTCATGATCACAGTTGCCTCCCGCGTCAGGTAAGTATGACTTGCCTAACGCACGGTAAAATAACCTCGCATCCGTGACGGTCGTATTCCATGTGGGAGCGCGACGACGACCCGTCCGTGCCTCTCCCCCTTCCGTGCCACATACTTGTACCATCCTGTACGTTATCCGTAAAGGAAAACGATTCGTTCGTCCAGTTAATAGGGATGTTGGGTTCTTCCCAAAGGGAAGGGGGCCATACTCGGAGGTAGTGCAATACCGAGACGACCCGTGGCTGGGACGAGGCAAGCCTCTTTTCCACAGCCTAATTCCAAAAATCAGTTTAATATATGAGCTACTCAATGAGCAGCGTATCAGATATTAAGCTGATAAGAACAGATACTACACTTGATCTTAGCCAAAAGGCCGAGAAGCGATGCCCTTCCTTCTCCAAAATTGGGGACGCCGTCGCCAAAAGGCGCACTGGCCATGTGGGAGCTAGAGCACAAAACAACGACAAATCTGCGTGTGCACTATACTATGGCACGGTACGGCAATCGAGCAAGGCCGTGCGGCAAGCACTAGTGATGCACTGTCAGTCAGTGCTGCCTGACAACCACGTTTTTGACATGTTTTCCAACTTGCCCAACTCTCCCCCGAATGCCCCGAAATGTCTCGAAGCCAACGCAACCATTCTACGAAGCTCCCCTATAAAATAGATTCTAGTGACCTCCAACTTCTGTCTACGGCCATACCATCGGGAAAACACCGGTTCTCGTCCGATCACCGAAGTTAAGCCCGATCGGGCTAGGTTAGTACTTGGATGGGTGACCGCCTGGGAATACCTAGTGCTGTAGGCATTTCATTTTTGCTCTGCTTGCTGCTTGCTTTCGGCGTCTTCGCTTCTATCCCCCCCTCCCCGCTATTTGGGGGGCGCTACTACTTTTTTTTTTTAATCTAGAAAAAGAAAACCAATAAACAGCGTTTCAGAACGAGGCCCGATCGAACAAGCGATAACGATTCACTCATTACAACACTCACGTCATGATAGCGCAGTAGTTTCCTCTGCATGCACGACGCTCTGACACTAATCGGCTTGTGTGGAGCAGAGTGTTCGCTGTGTTGCTCTGTTCCTGTGTGAAAAGCATGCTGTCGGGGAGAGAATAAAATATGTTAGTCAGTACGAAAGCATGATGTACTGGACGAACAACGCGATACACATTGTGCGTCCTCCTCAGGAGTGCGTGGGTACCAACCAGCGTTGAGCCGTGAATTGGTTAAACGATTCGGTTTGTAGTCGACATCGTTCTAACTACTCTCGCTAGTTCGTGTCTAGTAGTAGTAGTAGTCTAGCCACGTCAAGCACGAGCGAGTCATTCTAGTATTCTAGGCATTCTTAGTACTACATTCGTATTGTTGTACTACGATCGTATTATTCACTAACGCGCACTAGAAAAGACATGAGAATTGGATACAAGTTGGTTGTTCGGGGACGAGCGCGAACGCAGGTCCCCACTACCAGAAATTATACGCTCGAGTTACCCACATTTGGGGTAATCGCAGGGGTCAACCCAATCGAAGTGCAATGAAAGGGCCTCGCCCTGAGAGGACTGCCTTCATGATCACAGTTGCCTCCCGCGTCAGGTAAGTATGACTTGCCTAACGCACGGTAAAATAACCTCGCATCCGTGACGGTCGTATTCCATGTGGGAGCGCGACGACGACCCGTCCGTGCCTCTCCCCCTTCCGTGCCACATACTTGTACCATCCTGTACGTTATCCGTAAAGGAAAACGATTCGTTCGTCCAGTTAATAGGGATGTTGGGTTCTTCCCAAAGGGAAGGGGGCCATACTCGGAGGTAGTGCAATACCGAGACGACCCGTGGCTGGGACGAGGCAAGCCTCTTTTCCACAGCCTAATTCCAAAAATCAGTTTAATATATGAGCTACTCAATGAGCAGCGTATCAGATATTAAGCTGATAAGAACAGATACTACACTTGATCTTAGCCAAAAGGCCGAGAAGCGATGCCCTTCCTTCTCCAAAATTGGGGACGCCGTCGCCAAAAGGCGCACTGGCCATGTGGGAGCTAGAGCACAAAACAACGACAAATCTGCGTGTGCACTATACTATGGCACGGTACGGCAATCGAGCAAGGCCGTGCGGCAAGCACTAGTGATGCACTGTCAGTCAGTGCTGCCTGACAACCACGTTTTTGACATGTTTTCCAACTTGCCCAACTCTCCCCCGAATGCCCCGAAATGTCTCGAAGCCAACGCAACCATTCTACGAAGCTCCCCTATAAAATAGATTCTAGTGACCTCCAACTTCTGTCTACGGCCATACCATCGGGAAAACACCGGTTCTCGTCCGATCACCGAAGTTAAGCCCGATCGGGCTAGGTTAGTACTTGGATGGGTGACCGCCTGGGAATACCTAGTGCTGTAGGCATTTCATTTTTGCTCTGCTTGCTGCTTGCTTTCGGCGTCTTCGCTTCTATCCCCCCCTCCCCGCTATTTGGGGGGCGCTACTACTTTTTTTTTTTAATCTAGAAAAAGAAAACCAATAAACAGCGTTTCAGAACGAGGCCCGATCGAACAAGCGATAACGATTCACTCATTACAACACTCACGTCATGATAGCGCAGTAGTTTCCTCTGCATGCACGACGCTCTGACACTAATCGGCTTGTGTGGAGCAGAGTGTTCGCTGTGTTGCTCTGTTCCTGTGTGAAAAGCATGCTGTCGGGGAGAGAATAAAATATGTTAGTCAGTACGAAAGCATGATGTACTGGACGAACAACGCGATACACATTGTGCGTCCTCCTCAGGAGTGCGTGGGTACCAACCAGCGTTGAGCCGTGAATTGGTTAAACGATTCGGTTTGTAGTCGACATCGTTCTAACTACTCTCGCTAGTTCGTGTCTAGTAGTAGTAGTAGTCTAGCCACGTCAAGCACGAGCGAGTCATTCTAGTATTCTAGGCATTCTTAGTACTACATTCGTATTGTTGTACTACGATCGTATTATTCACTAACGCGCACTAGAAAAGACATGAGAATTGGATACAAGTTGGTTGTTCGGGGACGAGCGCGAACGCAGGTCCCCACTACCAGAAATTATACGCTCGAGTTACCCACATTTGGGGTAATCGCAGGGGTCAACCCAATCGAAGTGCAATGAAAGGGCCTCGCCCTGAGAGGACTGCCTTCATGATCACAGTTGCCTCCCGCGTCAGGTAAGTATGACTTGCCTAACGCACGGTAAAATAACCTCGCATCCGTGACGGTCGTATTCCATGTGGGAGCGCGACGACGACCCGTCCGTGCCTCTCCCCCTTCCGTGCCACATACTTGTACCATCCTGTACGTTATCCGTAAAGGAAAACGATTCGTTCGTCCAGTTAATAGGGATGTTGGGTTCTTCCCAAAGGGAAGGGGGCCATACTCGGAGGTAGTGCAATACCGAGACGACCCGTGGCTGGGACGAGGCAAGCCTCTTTTCCACAGCCTAATTCCAAAAATCAGTTTAATATATGAGCTACTCAATGAGCAGCGTATCAGATATTAAGCTGATAAGAACAGATTTTTTTTTTTGTTTATAATACCAGCGTATACCTCGCTGGAGGTTTATTTAAACGTTCAACTCTTTACATTTCTTCAGTTTGCTCTAACTACGTCTAGCGAGTGAAACTTTACATTTTTCAGATCTTTTTACACATCTCATCCTATACTTCCGGAGACTTATCTATTGACGCCGTTTACAACGCTTCTACGGTTGTAGTGTGAGATTCGCAAGACATTTCACTCGCGTACCAACCCCTCCGGAAAGGTCGGCACGAAAGTTAAAATGTCCGGCGAAGCCCTTATCTCAACGGTTATTCAGTATTTCTTTTAAAATTAAACCTCGGTATTACTCTTTTTTCTAATAATCGACTGTCCAGTGTTCTAGTATCTTTTTTCCAAGTCAAAATCAGGTCAAATCCGTGTCTAATCCACTTTTTTCAGTCTCTGTCCATATTTATGACGTCATCAGCGACGTTTTACGACGTTTTGATCACTCAATCGCCCATTTCTAAGCCTTAAACATTTTTTTTTCCTTTACTTTGTCGATAATGTTTTTCTTCATAGCCAGCTCTATGTATCAGTACCGTTTTTTCCATCTTCTAACTAAAAAAAAATAATTTTCATTTTCCGTAAACTTTGTGTTCGTTCAGTCCCACATGGGTCAATCGCCCTCACCAAAATGTCGAATTTAAAGCCTTAAACCGTTTTTTTTTTTCATTATTTTTTCCATACAGTTTTTCTTCTTGTCCAGTTCTATCTGTGTAACTAGGTTTTTCCAAAATCTAAGCCAAAAAAAAATTACGTAAATTTCTCGTACGTACGTGTTCGTTCCAGTTCAATATCCATTATCCAGTTCGGTTGTATCCTACGATAATCCTTTCAATAGAGTTTCTGTTTACGTTTTCTCCTTTCAGTACGGTCTTTCATGTTTTCATTTCGAATTTCCTTGGGACGGTCCAGTTTCTGTTTCCTTTCAATACGATATTTCCTTACGATAATCCACAATCTCCAGGTCTTTCAGTTTTCATTTCGAATTTTCTTTGGACGGTCCAGTTTCTGTTTCCTTTCAATACAATATTTTCCTTTCAATACGGTCTTTCAGTAGTCATTTCGAATTTCCTTTGGACGGTCCAGTTTCTGTTTCCACAATAATCCTTTAAATACAGTTTCTGTTTACGTTTTTAAGGCCGAGAAGCGATGCCCTTCCTTCTCCAAAATTGGGGACGCCGTCGCCAAAAGGCGCACTGGCCATGTGGGAGCTAGAGCACAAAACAACGACAAATCTGCGTGTGCACTATACTATGGCACGGTACGGCAATCGAGCAAGGCCGTGCGGCAAGCACTAGTGATGCACTGTCAGTCAGTGCTGCCTGACAACCACGTTTTTGACATGTTTTCCAACTTGCCCAACTCTCCCCCGAATGCCCCGAAATGTCTCGAAGCCAACGCAACCATTCTACGAAGCTCCCCTATAAAATAGATTCTAGTGACCTCCAACTTCTGTCTACGGCCATACCATCGGGAAAACACCGGTTCTCGTCCGATCACCGAAGTTAAGCCCGATCGGGCTAGGTTAGTACTTGGATGGGTGACCGCCTGGGAATACCTAGTGCTGTAGGCATTTCATTTTTGCTCTGCTTGCTGCTTGCTTTCGGCGTCTTCGCTTCTATCCCCCCCTCCCCGCTATTTGGGGGGCGCTACTACTTTTTTTTTTTTAATCTAGAAAAAGAAAACCAATAAACAGCGTTTCAGAACGAGGCCCGATCGAACAAGCGATAACGATTCACTCATTACAACACTCACGTCATGATAGCGCAGTAGTTTCCTCTGCATGCACGACGCTCTGACACTAATCGGCTTGTGTGGAGCAGAGTGTTCGCTGTGTTGCTCTGTTCCTGTGTGAAAAGCATGCTGTCGGGGAGAGAATAAAATATGTTAGTCAGTACGAAAGCATGATGTACTGGACGAACAACGCGATACACATTGTGCGTCCTCCTCAGGAGTGCGTGGGTACCAACCAGCGTTGAGCCGTGAATTGGTTAAACGATTCGGTTTGTAGTCGACATCGTTCTAACTACTCTCGCTAGTTCGTGTCTAGTAGTAGTAGTAGTCTAGCCACGTCAAGCACGAGCGAGTCATTCTAGTATTCTAGGCATTCTTAGTACTACATTCGTATTGTTGTACTACGATCGTATTATTCACTAACGCGCACTAGAAAAGACATGAGAATTGGATACAAGTTGGTTGTTCGGGGACGAGCGCGAACGCAGGTCCCCACTACCAGAAATTATACGCTCGAGTTACCCACATTTGGGGTAATCGCAGGGGTCAACCCAATCGAAGTGCAATGAAAGGGCCTCGCCCTGAGAGGACTGCCTTCATGATCACAGTTGCCTCCCGCGTCAGGTAAGTATGACTTGCCTAACGCACGGTAAAATAACCTCGCATCCGTGACGGTCGTATTCCATGTGGGAGCGCGACGACGACCCGTCCGTGCCTCTCCCCCTTCCGTGCCACATACTTGTACCATCCTGTACGTTATCCGTAAAGGAAAACGATTCGTTCGTCCAGTTAATAGGGATGTTGGGTTCTTCCCAAAGGGAAGGGGGCCATACTCGGAGGTAGTGCAATACCGAGACGACCCGTGGCTGGGACGAGGCAAGCCTCTTTTCCACAGCCTAATTCCAAAAATCAGTTTAATATATGAGCTACTCAATGAGCAGCGTATCAGATATTAAGCTGATAAGAACAGATACTACACTTGATCTTAGCCAAAAGGCCGAGAAGCGATGCCCTTCCTTCTCCAAAATTGGGGACGCCGTCGCCAAAAGGCGCACTGGCCATGTGGGAGCTAGAGCACAAAACAACGACAAATCTGCGTGTGCACTATACTATGGCACGGTACGGCAATCGAGCAAGGCCGTGCGGCAAGCACTAGTGATGCACTGTCAGTCAGTGCTGCCTGACAACCACGTTTTTGACATGTTTTCCAACTTGCCCAACTCTCCCCCGAATGCCCCGAAATGTCTCGAAGCCAACGCAACCATTCTACGAAGCTCCCCTATAAAATAGATTCTAGTGACCTCCAACTTCTGTCTACGGCCATACCATCGGGAAAACACCGGTTCTCGTCCGATCACCGAAGTTAAGCCCGATCGGGCTAGGTTAGTACTTGGATGGGTGACCGCCTGGGAATACCTAGTGCTGTAGGCATTTCATTTTTGCTCTGCTTGCTGCTTGCTTTCGGCGTCTTCGCTTCTATCCCCCCCTCCCCGCTATTTGGGGGGCGCTACTACTTTTTTTTTTTAATCTAGAAAAAGAAAACCAATAAACAGCGTTTCAGAACGAGGCCCGATCGAACAAGCGATAACGATTCACTCATTACAACACTCACGTCATGATAGCGCAGTAGTTTCCTCTGCATGCACGACGCTCTGACACTAATCGGCTTGTGTGGAGCAGAGTGTTCGCTGTGTTGCTCTGTTCCTGTGTGAAAAGCATGCTGTCGGGGAGAGAATAAAATATGTTAGTCAGTACGAAAGCATGATGTACTGGACGAACAACGCGATACACATTGTGCGTCCTCCTCAGGAGTGCGTGGGTACCAACCAGCGTTGAGCCGTGAATTGGTTAAACGATTCGGTTTGTAGTCGACATCGTTCTAACTACTCTCGCTAGTTCGTGTCTAGTAGTAGTAGTAGTCTAGCCACGTCAAGCACGAGCGAGTCATTCTAGTATTCTAGGCATTCTTAGTACTACATTCGTATTGTTGTACTACGATCGTATTATTCACTAACGCGCACTAGAAAAGACATGAGAATTGGATACAAGTTGGTTGTTCGGGGACGAGCGCGAACGCAGGTCCCCACTACCAGAAATTATACGCTCGAGTTACCCACATTTGGGGTAATCGCAGGGGTCAACCCAATCGAAGTGCAATGAAAGGGCCTCGCCCTGAGAGGACTGCCTTCATGATCACAGTTGCCTCCCGCGTCAGGTAAGTATGACTTGCCTAACGCACGGTAAAATAACCTCGCATCCGTGACGGTCGTATTCCATGTGGGAGCGCGACGACGACCCGTCCGTGCCTCTCCCCCTTCCGTGCCACATACTTGTACCATCCTGTACGTTATCCGTAAAGGAAAACGATTCGTTCGTCCAGTTAATAGGGATGTTGGGTTCTTCCCAAAGGGAAGGGGGCCATACTCGGAGGTAGTGCAATACCGAGACGACCCGTGGCTGGGACGAGGCAAGCCTCTTTTCCACAGCCTAATTCCAAAAATCAGTTTAATATATGAGCTACTCAATGAGCAGCGTATCAGATATTAAGCTGATAAGAACAGATTTTTTTTTTTGTTTATAATACCAGCGTATACCTCGCTGGAGGTTTATTTAAACGTTCAACTCTTTACATTTCTTCAGTTTGCTCTAACTACGTCTAGCGAGTGAAACTTTACATTTTTCAGATCTTTTTACACATCTCATCCTATACTTCCGGAGACTTATCTATTGACGCCGTTTACAACGCTTCTACGGTTGTAGTGTGAGATTCGCAAGACATTTCACTCGCGTACCAACCCCTCCGGAAAGGTCGGCACGAAAGTTAAAATGTCCGGCGAAGCCCTTATCTCAACGGTTATTCAGTATTTCTTTTAAAATTAAACCTCGGTATTACTCTTTTTTCTAATAATCGACTGTCCAGTGTTCTAGTATCTTTTTTCCAAGTCAAAATCAGGTCAAATCCGTGTCTAATCCACTTTTTTCAGTCTCTGTCCATATTTATGACGTCATCAGCGACGTTTTACGACGTTTTGATCACTCAATCGCCCATTTCTAAGCCTTAAACATTTTTTTTTCCTTTACTTTGTCGATAATGTTTTTCTTCATAGCCAGCTCTATGTATCAGTACCGTTTTTTCCATCTTCTAACTAAAAAAAAATAATTTTCATTTTCCGTAAACTTTGTGTTCGTTCAGTCCCACATGGGTCAATCGCCCTCACCAAAATGTCGAATTTAAAGCCTTAAACCGTTTTTTTTTTCATTATTTTTTCCATACAGTTTTTCTTCTTGTCCAGTTCTATCTGTGTAACTAGGTTTTTCCAAAATCTAAGCCAAAAAAAAATTACGTAAATTTCTCGTACGTACGTGTTCGTTCCAGTTCAATATCCATTATCCAGTTCGGTTGTATCCTACGATAATCCTTTCAATAGAGTTTCTGTTTACGTTTTCTCCTTTCAGTACGGTCTTTCATGTTTTCATTTCGAATTTCCTTGGGACGGTCCAGTTTCTGTTTCCTTTCAATACGATATTTCCTTACGATAATCCACAATCTCCAGGTCTTTCAGTTTTCATTTCGAATTTTCTTTGGACGGTCCAGTTTCTGTTTCCTTTCAATACAATATTTTCCTTTCAATACGGTCTTTCAGTAGTCATTTCGAATTTCCTTTGGACGGTCCAGTTTCTGTTTCCACAATAATCCTTTAAATACAGTTTCTGTTTACGTTTTTAAGGCCGAGAAGCGATGCCCTTCCTTCTCCAAAATTGGGGACGCCGTCGCCAAAAGGCGCACTGGCCATGTGGGAGCTAGAGCACAAAACAACGACAAATCTGCGTGTGCACTATACTATGGCACGGTACGGCAATCGAGCAAGGCCGTGCGGCAAGCACTAGTGATGCACTGTCAGTCAGTGCTGCCTGACAACCACGTTTTTGACATGTTTTCCAACTTGCCCAACTCTCCCCCGAATGCCCCGAAATGTCTCGAAGCCAACGCAACCATTCTACGAAGCTCCCCTATAAAATAGATTCTAGTGACCTCCAACTTCTGTCTACGGCCATACCATCGGGAAAACACCGGTTCTCGTCCGATCACCGAAGTTAAGCCCGATCGGGCTAGGTTAGTACTTGGATGGGTGACCGCCTGGGAATACCTAGTGCTGTAGGCATTTCATTTTTGCTCTGCTTGCTGCTTGCTTTCGGCGTCTTCGCTTCTATCCCCCCCTCCCCGCTATTTGGGGGGCGCTACTACTTTTTTTTTTTTAATCTAGAAAAAGAAAACCAATAAACAGCGTTTCAGAACGAGGCCCGATCGAACAAGCGATAACGATTCACTCATTACAACACTCACGTCATGATAGCGCAGTAGTTTCCTCTGCATGCACGACGCTCTGACACTAATCGGCTTGTGTGGAGCAGAGTGTTCGCTGTGTTGCTCTGTTCCTGTGTGAAAAGCATGCTGTCGGGGAGAGAATAAAATATGTTAGTCAGTACGAAAGCATGATGTACTGGACGAACAACGCGATACACATTGTGCGTCCTCCTCAGGAGTGCGTGGGTACCAACCAGCGTTGAGCCGTGAATTGGTTAAACGATTCGGTTTGTAGTCGACATCGTTCTAACTACTCTCGCTAGTTCGTGTCTAGTAGTAGTAGTAGTCTAGCCACGTCAAGCACGAGCGAGTCATTCTAGTATTCTAGGCATTCTTAGTACTACATTCGTATTGTTGTACTACGATCGTATTATTCACTAACGCGCACTAGAAAAGACATGAGAATTGGATACAAGTTGGTTGTTCGGGGACGAGCGCGAACGCAGGTCCCCACTACCAGAAATTATACGCTCGAGTTACCCACATTTGGGGTAATCGCAGGGGTCAACCCAATCGAAGTGCAATGAAAGGGCCTCGCCCTGAGAGGACTGCCTTCATGATCACAGTTGCCTCCCGCGTCAGGTAAGTATGACTTGCCTAACGCACGGTAAAATAACCTCGCATCCGTGACGGTCGTATTCCATGTGGGAGCGCGACGACGACCCGTCCGTGCCTCTCCCCCTTCCGTGCCACATACTTGTACCATCCTGTACGTTATCCGTAAAGGAAAACGATTCGTTCGTCCAGTTAATAGGGATGTTGGGTTCTTCCCAAAGGGAAGGGGGCCATACTCGGAGGTAGTGCAATACCGAGACGACCCGTGGCTGGGACGAGGCAAGCCTCTTTTCCACAGCCTAATTCCAAAAATCAGTTTAATATATGAGCTACTCAATGAGCAGCGTATCAGATATTAAGCTGATAAGAACAGATACTTTTTTTCTCTTTCAAATATTTAATGTGCAATCAGATGTATGTACAAAGAGAAAACTCCTTTAGAAGGAAGTTTTCAAAATTTCTGATTTTTTACAATTTTTCGAAAAATTATTTTTTAAAACAATGTTATTATTATTTTAAATGGTGCATAAGGCGCCTTAATTATCATATTGTTACTATATGGGTAACTGGGGGTTGTCCCCCCTGATTAAAGAACGAAAATAACGTATTTTGTATTTTTGAATTTTGGGTACCCTGTGGTTTTGGGGTCCCTGTGGTAAATATTTAGGGTAACCGTGTGGTAACCCTGTGACCGAGCACTGGGCTCTAAATTATTATGTCAGGGTGGGTGCCCTGTGGTTGAGCTCCGTGGCTCTTAATTGACCAAGGGTGGTTTCCCTGTGGTCTAGCCCGGTGGCTCTTAAAATATTATTATTTGAGGGCGGGTGCCCTGTGGTTGAGCCCTGTGGCTCTTAAAATATTGACCAAGGGTGGGTACCCTGTGGTCGAGCCTAGTGGCTCTAAAAATATTATTATTTGAGGGCGGGTGCCCTGTGGTTGAGCGTTGTGTCTCTTTAAATATTGACCAAGGGTGGGTACCCTGTGGTCGAGCCCTGTGGCTCTTAAAATATTGACCAAGGGTGGGTACCCTGTGGTCTGGCCCGGTGGCTCTGAAAATATTATTATTTGAGGGCGGGTGCCCTGTGGTTGAGCCCTGTGGCTCTTAAAATATTGGCCAAGGGTGGGTACCCTGTGGTCGAGCCCGGTGGCTCTAAAAATATTATTATTTGAGGGCGGGTGCCCTGTGGTTGAGCTCTGCCGCTCTTAAAATATTGACCAAGGGTGGGTACCCTGTGGTCGAGCCTAGTGGCTCTAAAAATATTATTATTGAGGGCGGGTGCCCTGTGGTTGAGCCCTGTGGCTCTTAAAATATTGACCAAGGGTGGGTATCCTGTGGTCTAGCCCTGTGGCTCTTAAATTATTGACCAAGGTTGGGTATCCTGTGGTCTACTGCAATATACTGACACAGAGTGGGAACCCTGTGTCTGAGCACTTGGCTCGAAATATTATACCCGGGCGGGTGCCCTGTGGTCGAGCCCTGTGGCTATTTAGATATTAAACCCAGGGTGGGTACCCTGTGGTTTATTTAAATTAAAATATTTATAAAGGGCCCCCGGCTTATGTTCTACCGGGAGTTTTCCTTTTTTATTTGTTCGCTTCCAGTATGGAAGCTGAAAAATATTATTATTATTTAGTAAATACTAGGGTCGTCGCTGTGCCCGGCGAAAATGCCCTTGCCTGATCGCTCGGAACGCAGCGAGTCGGCCTGTATTTACGTTTTGTTGTAGCCCGGTCTACAGTGGGAACTACGGGACTTACTGCCCGGGTTTACCGGGACTTAGTGCCTGAAATTTCCACTGGAGAGCGGGTCACTTGTTATTGTTGATTAATGGTTTCTTATATATCGTGCTGTTGCCGGGTCTACAGTGGTAAGCCCGGGACTTACTGCCCGGGGTTGCCGGGACTTAGTGCTGCGAGCTTGCCCCACTGGAGAGCCGGCAACAATACACGGGTCTTTGTTTATATTTTAACTATAAGGTCGTCACCCCGTTTAGCGCAGAGAACATCGTTGATGCCCCATTGCTTATACGGAGTGAGTCGGCCTGGGCAGATTAGGCTGGCATATAGCTCGTCTGCGCTACGAATGCGCTGCCTTATTATGGTTTTAGCGAGTAGAATTATGTGCTCTGGTTTGCTGGCTTTCTGTTCGAACAGTGACTTATTGCGAGCATCCCAGAGACACCAGGTAATTAATTTAAAGATGTAGGTCACCAAGTTTGTTTTGCTGCGATAAGCTTTACTCCAGGATAGTCCCAGATTTAATAATAGCGTGGCTTCATCGCATGTAAGCGATTCGCCGTAGATTTGTTCGGCGACGGGAAAACCCCAGTCCCAAACCTTCCTCGCAAAGGCGCATGTAAGAAACACGTGCTTTAATGTTTCGGGTTTGCCGCAGCGATGGCAGTTTGCTGAGAACCTCAAGCGGAGGCGCGTAGTTAGAAAGTGCGCTGTGCGTACAACCCGGTGTCTGATTTTCCACGTCAAATCACTCTCCCAGTTCGTACTTAGACCCCCGTAGGTGTGACTCCAAACTGTACGCCAGGGGATTCCCCGGTTCAGATTGATTTCCCACCTCGATTGGGCCTTCGTCGTAACAGGGAGAGTTTTGACGAGTTCAGCATAGATATTTTTCGACTTAAAGTCCTTGAGGGGAGCTGAAATCACCCAGGTTTTGATTTCGCCCATGGTCTGGAGGAAATCGTTGTAATAAGCCGGGCGATATCCTGGAGCGGCGACTGGCATAAAGTTGCCTTTAAGCCATAGCCACTCTGGCCTTATTGATAGCTTACGGCTGGTCCAATACCGCGCTAGGTAAACCCATTTACTTGTTGTATCTGGATCGCCCACCGCTGCTATCCATTTGAATTGGAGGGCCTTGATTTTACAGGGTATGTGAGTTACCGCTTGGCCTCCCCTCTCCCGTGGTTGTACGCATGTATCTCTGCTCACTTGAGCTGTTTTGCCTGACCAGACGAAATCCCAAATTGATTTGTTAACTTGGGTGACTACCGGGGCTGGCATTTGTAGCACAGTGGCTGTGTACCACAACTTGCTGGCCCCGAGAGTGTTTACAATGAGGGTTTTCCCTTTGAGCGATAGCGTGCGTCCACGCCAGAGATTCAAGGTCTTTTCGAATTTTTGAACCCGTGTGGTCCAGTTAAATTCGGTTAGGTCTCCGAACCCGTGCCAAATTCCCAGAATTTTGATTTTATCTGGTCGCCAGTTAATATCCACCGGCCTTTGTTTCGATCCACGCAAGGAACCGATCCAAAGGCCTTCAGACTTTGTTTTGTTTAGTTTTGCCCCCGAGGCTTGTTCGTATATTTTGATGAGCTCGAAACTCTTACTGATCGAAAATGAATTTCGCAATAAGAGAGTCATGTCATCGGCGTATTGACTATTTTTAGCCGTCACGCCAGCCGCGGGAAGTGGAAAACCCTCGATTAGCGATTCTAGCCTAATCGCATTGCCTAACACTTCTGCACATAAACAGTACAAAAGTGGGCTTAAAGGGCAGCCTTGGCGTACCCCGCGATGTAAGTTAAAATAACTAGTGAGCCAGCCGTTATTTAGGACGGCTGCCTTACTGTTATTGTACAGAGTTTTGATCCACTGCCGAAACACTGGACCAAAATTCATTTGTTCGAGCACTCGATCGAGAAAACCCCTGTCAACTCGATCGAATGCCTTCTCTTGATCTAAGGCTATAATTACCCCGGGAAGATTCTTAGCTTCAGCATAGTCGAAAACATCTCTGATTAGGAAATTGTTTTCGAATATGCTTCGACCGGGAACGCCACATGTCTGGTCTGGATGCAATACTGAAGGCAAAACAGCTTTCAAGCGATTAGCTAATGCTTTCGTGCCGATTTTGTAATCGACATTTAGCAAAGAGATTGGCCTCCAGTTTTTCAGAAGAAGGTGATCGTCTTTCTTGAAGAGGAGGGCGAGAATACTTTGTGTTTGCGACTCCGAAAGTTGTTGATTTTCGAAGCCGTAATTTAGAATCCACACGAGGTCAGGGCCGAGATGGCCCCAAAAACGTAAATAGAATTCTGCCGGAAAGCCGTCGTTTCCCGGCGATTTGCCTGACTTCATTTGATCGAGTGCTTGCCGGCATTCGTTCAAATCAAGAGGCCTTTCCAAAGTGTTCTTGTCCTCCTCCGACAATTTCGTTTCTAATTTAGAAAGCAAGAAATCTTGGGACTTAGAGTCCGTCGGCTCTGTCGTGTACAGAGTTGTGTAAAACTCCCTGACTGCCGCCAGGATGTCTCGAGTAGAACTCACAGTGTGCCCTTGTGGCGTTTTAATCGCTGTGATTGTGTTCTTGTTTTGTTTCTTGCCTTCTAAATTAAAGAAAAACCTTGTTGGCTTTTCTCCTTCTTCGATCCACTGAGCTTTAGAGCGGATTTTAACTCCCTCGAGCGTTTGTATGTGAATCTGTTCGAGTTCAGTTGTGATCTGCTGTAAGCGATCAATATTCACATTGTGTTTGTTTATGTGTTGAAATTCACGCTCGAGTTCTGCTCGCTTTGAGGTTCTCTGTTTAGCTAATCGCAGTGAAGCAGAGATAGCTAGTTGTTTGAGGCGAAATTTCCCGAGATCCCACCAAACTCTTTTGTCGGGGAACTCAGGTTTTTTCGCCTGCCAGGTAGGCCAAAAAGCATTTACAGAGTCGCAGAAAGTTTTGTCTCGCAAAACCGAAACATTAAATTTCCAAACACCTCGACCCCGTGGTTGAGTGTTTGGAAGCGAAAAACGTAAACAAACAGACGCGTGGTCTGAAAACGGAAATGGTTTAATTTTACAAAACTGCACCAAAGATTGGTAGGTTTCTGGGACATAGATTCGATCTATCCTCGTTCCCACAGACCGGTCAGGTTTGATAAACGTGACTTCGGTACTAGTAGGTTCGAGAGTTCGAAAGATATCTATGACCCCGAAACGTTTGGTGTAGTTTCGTAGCGCTAGGATTCCCCCGTCGCCACTGAGGGGATTACCTCCCCATTTATCTAAAGTAAGATTCTGAATGCAGTTAAAATCCCCTGCGATAATCGCTGGCACGCCGGCATGAGAGAATTCCCATAACTTGTTGAAGTATGAAATTCTCTCAGTCGGCGTGTTGGGGGCGTAAATATTATTTAGTTGTATTCTATTTTTATCGACCTCAATCAAAACACTGAGAAACCTGCCCTCAGTGTCTCTCTTAAGGCCGAGAAATATAAAATCAAAATTAGGTTTGAATAAAATTCCGACACCGCGTGCGTGCGGGGAGCCGCAACTCCAGAAAGCTTTCCCTCCCCATTCTTTTTCCCAAGACAGCATTTCTGTCTGGTTCGAAACATGTGTTTCTTGCACGAACGTGATGTCGCAATTTTGAATTCTAATAGATGTAAATATGTTGTCACGTTTGACAGCCTCGTGCATGCCATTAACGTTAATTGTACACACTGAGACTGCCATTGTGACGCTAAGCATAATAAATAAATAGGTTAAAGCCCTACTTAAACAAACCTGGTGACCTGCCATTGTGACTGATAATACGAATTATGTGTATAACCGTTCAAAGGTAGTTGAAAACAAATCCTGTAAAGTTGCTCGCGCTCTGTCGAACGGAGTTCCCTTTAAGGCTGACCAAGCGTTGCAGGTTTTCTTGGCATCTACAATGCCTTCCTTCCGGCCCTTGGCGTTGCTGTAGTCTCCAAATTTCCATTGGAAGTAGAGGCCACGCGCCAAGTACACTTTCTCTGGTGTGACTGAGGGGAAGGAGGCCGTTTTGGGCAGACTGTCGAGGAAATGCTGCCAGTTATCGGCGGTTTTCGACCGTTTATCTGTCTTGGTTGGGCTGGCTGGGATCAGTTTGTGTTTTGTCGCGCCTGGGGTGTCAATTTCGATGGCCATTTCGTCTTCCGAGGCTGGAAGGGGATTGTTCACTGCGACGCGTGTTTGCTCCACGGGGGGCGAAGGCTTGTTTTCTGAGGGTGTTATTTCCCCCGTTGTTTTGGCCTGATCCAAAGTGCTCTCAGTTTGAACGGGGAGATCTACCCGTAATTCCTCTACTTCTTGTCTTTCGGCTTCTTTCTCCCGCTGTGTGGGTTGTTCGCCCGTTTGTTTATGGGTTTTCGGCTTAGCCCGGCGTTGTAGAGGGCATGATTGAACTACATGCTCCATGGACGAGCAGCGCACACAGCTGGATGGCTGGCCTGTGTATTTAAAACCAATTGAAATACCCTTGTATGTGATGCGGGCTGGTAGATCCTTCTCGAGTTTGTCGAAAACTACCACCCGCACCCCGTTCTCAAAATCGGTCATGTCAGATTCCTTCATGTAGAGGCGCTTGATCTCGTGGATTTTGCCGTATCTTTCTAAAAGATCTTCCAGATCTTCGTCCGGGAATTCTATGGGCAGAAATGTAGAGACGTGAATCCGCCGTCTGTGTGTGGGAGTTAGATCGAAGTGGCGTTCGCCAAGGTCGAAGCCTGACGCGGCCCACTGGTCTGCCAGATCCTGGCTTCGAAACGTTATGTCGAAGGCTTTGCCGCCAAAGCAAGCATAAGCGCCGGTCGCTTCTTCTTTTGTGAGCTTCATGGCTCTTAAAATTTCTGGAGAAGTACAGGTTTCCCCTTTAGGTACGGAAAACCGTACGGTACGACATGGCTTAAATTGATCCATGCCGAAAACTCACCAATCTTTTCTTTTCTTGTCCGTTGCCTTCGGCTGACTTCTCTTGTCTTTATAATTCTCGACTAGTGAGATATTCTCGCCCTTGGCTTCGAAAAAGTGCCGTGTAAACAACACTTGATCTTAGCCAAAAGGCCGAGAAGCGATGCCCTTCCTTCTCCAAAATTGGGGACGCCGTCGCCAAAAGGCGCACTGGCCATGTGGGAGCTAGAGCACAAAACAACGACAAATCTGCGTGTGCACTATACTATGGCACGGTACGGCAATCGAGCAAGGCCGTGCGGCAAGCACTAGTGATGCACTGTCAGTCAGTGCTGCCTGACAACCACGTTTTTGACATGTTTTCCAACTTGCCCAACTCTCCCCCGAATACCCCGAAATGTCTCGAAGCCAACGCAACCATTCTACGAAGCTCCCCTATAAAATAGATTCTAGTGACCTCCAACTTCTGTCTACGGCCATACCATCGGGAAAACACCGGTTCTCGTCCGATCACCGAAGTTAAGCCCGATCGGGCTAGGTTAGTACTTGGATGGGTGACCGCCTGGGAATACCTAGTGCTGTAGGCATTTCATTTTTGCTCTGCTTGCTGCTTGCTTTCGGCGTCTTCGCTTCTATCCCCCCCTCCCCGCTATTTGGGGGGCGCTACTACTTTTTTTTTTTAATCTAGAAAAAGAAAACCAATAAACAGCGTTTCAGAACGAGGCCCGATCGAACAAGCGATAACGATTCACTCATTACAACACTCACGTCATGATAGCGCAGTAGTTTCCTCTGCATGCACGACGCTCTGACACTAATCGGCTTGTGTGGAGCAGAGTGTTCGCTGTGTTGCTCTGTTCCTGTGTGAAAAGCATGCTGTCGGGGAGAGAATAAAATATGTTAGTCAGTACGAAAGCATGATGTACTGGACGAACAACGCGATACACATTGTGCGTCCTCCTCAGGAGTGCGTGGGTACCAACCAGCGTTGAGCCGTGAATTGGTTAAACGATTCGGTTTGTAGTCGACATCGTTCTAACTACTCTCGCTAGTTCGTGTCTAGTAGTAGTAGTAGTCTAGCCACGTCAAGCACGAGCGAGTCATTCTAGTATTCTAGGCATTCTTAGTACTACATTCGTATTGTTGTACTACGATCGTATTATTCACTAACGCGCACTAGAAAAGACATGAGAATTGGATACAAGTTGGTTGTTCGGGGACGAGCGCGAACGCAGGTCCCCACTACCAGAAATTATACGCTCGAGTTACCCACATTTGGGGTAATCGCAGGGGTCAACCCAATCGAAGTGCAATGAAAGGGCCTCGCCCTGAGAGGACTGCCTTCATGATCACAGTTGCCTCCCGCGTCAGGTAAGTATGACTTGCCTAACGCACGGTAAAATAACCTCGCATCCGTGACGGTCGTATTCCATGTGGGAGCGCGACGACGACCCGTCCGTGCCTCTCCCCCTTCCGTGCCACATACTTGTACCATCCTGTACGTTATCCGTAAAGGAAAACGATTCGTTCGTCCAGTTAATAGGGATGTTGGGTTCTTCCCAAAGGGAAGGGGGCCATACTCGGAGGTAGTGCAATACCGAGACGACCCGTGGCTGGGACGAGGCAAGCCTCTTTTCCACAGCCTAATTCCAAAAATCAGTTTAATATATGAGCTACTCAATGAGCAGCGTATCAGATATTAAGCTGATAAGAACAGATACTACACTTGATCTTAGCCAAAAGGCCGAGAAGCGATGCCCTTCCTTCTCCAAAATTGGGGACGCCGTCGCCAAAAGGCGCACTGGCCATGTGGGAGCTAGAGCACAAAACAACGACAAATCTGCGTGTGCACTATACTATGGCACGGTACGGCAATCGAGCAAGGCCGTGCGGCAAGCACTAGTGATGCACTGTCAGTCAGTGCTGCCTGACAACCACGTTTTTGACATGTTTTCCAACTTGCCCAACTCTCCCCCGAATGCCCCGAAATGTCTCGAAGCCAACGCAACCATTCTACGAAGCTCCCCTATAAAATAGATTCTAGTGACCTCCAACTTCTGTCTACGGCCATACCATCGGGAAAACACCGGTTCTCGTCCGATCACCGAAGTTAAGCCCGATCGGGCTAGGTTAGTACTTGGATGGGTGACCGCCTGGGAATACCTAGTGCTGTAGGCATTTCATTTTTGCTCTGCTTGCTGCTTGCTTTCGGCGTCTTCGCTTCTATCCCCCCCTCCCCGCTATTTGGGGGGCGCTACTACTTTTTTTTTTTAATCTAGAAAAAGAAAACCAATAAACAGCGTTTCAGAACGAGGCCCGATCGAACAAGCGATAACGATTCACTCATTACAACACTCACGTCATGATAGCGCAGTAGTTTCCTCTGCATGCACGACGCTCTGACACTAATCGGCTTGTGTGGAGCAGAGTGTTCGCTGTGTTGCTCTGTTCCTGTGTGAAAAGCATGCTGTCGGGGAGAGAATAAAATATGTTAGTCAGTACGAAAGCATGATGTACTGGACGAACAACGCGATACACATTGTGCGTCCTCCTCAGGAGTGCGTGGGTACCAACCAGCGTTGAGCCGTGAATTGGTTAAACGATTCGGTTTGTAGTCGACATCGTTCTAACTACTCTCGCTAGTTCGTGTCTAGTAGTAGTAGTAGTCTAGCCACGTCAAGCACGAGCGAGTCATTCTAGTATTCTAGGCATTCTTAGTACTACATTCGTATTGTTGTACTACGATCGTATTATTCACTAACGCGCACTAGAAAAGACATGAGAATTGGATACAAGTTGGTTGTTCGGGGACGAGCGCGAACGCAGGTCCCCACTACCAGAAATTATACGCTCGAGTTACCCACATTTGGGGTAATCGCAGGGGTCAACCCAATCGAAGTGCAATGAAAGGGCCTCGCCCTGAGAGGACTGCCTTCATGATCACAGTTGCCTCCCGCGTCAGGTAAGTATGACTTGCCTAACGCACGGTAAAATAACCTCGCATCCGTGACGGTCGTATTCCATGTGGGAGCGCGACGACGACCCGTCCGTGCCTCTCCCCCTTCCGTGCCACATACTTGTACCATCCTGTACGTTATCCGTAAAGGAAAACGATTCGTTCGTCCAGTTAATAGGGATGTTGGGTTCTTCCCAAAGGGAAGGGGGCCATACTCGGAGGTAGTGCAATACCGAGACGACCCGTGGCTGGGACGAGGCAAGCCTCTTTTCCACAGCCTAATTCCAAAAATCAGTTTAATATATGAGCTACTCAATGAGCAGCGTATCAGATATTAAGCTGATAAGAACAGATACTACACTTGATCTTAGCCAAAAGGCCGAGAAGCGATGCCCTTCCTTCTCCAAAATTGGGGACGCCGTCGCCAAAAGGCGCACTGGCCATGTGGGAGCTAGAGCACAAAACAACGACAAATCTGCGTGTGCACTATACTATGGCACGGTACGGCAATCGAGCAAGGCCGTGCGGCAAGCACTAGTGATGCACTGTCAGTCAGTGCTGCCTGACAACCACGTTTTTGACATGTTTTCCAACTTGCCCAACTCTCCCCCGAATGCCCCGAAATGTCTCGAAGCCAACGCAACCATTCTACGAAGCTCCCCTATAAAATAGATTCTAGTGACCTCCAACTTCTGTCTACGGCCATACCATCGGGAAAACACCGGTTCTCGTCCGATCACCGAAGTTAAGCCCGATCGGGCTAGGTTAGTACTTGGATGGGTGACCGCCTGGGAATACCTAGTGCTGTAGGCATTTCATTTTTGCTCTGCTTGCTGCTTGCTTTCGGCGTCTTCGCTTCTATCCCCCCCTCCCCGCTATTTGGGGGGCGCTACTACTTTTTTTTTTTAATCTAGAAAAAGAAAACCAATAAACAGCGTTTCAGAACGAGGCCCGATCGAACAAGCGATAACGATTCACTCATTACAACACTCACGTCATGATAGCGCAGTAGTTTCCTCTGCATGCACGACGCTCTGACACTAATCGGCTTGTGTGGAGCAGAGTGTTCGCTGTGTTGCTCTGTTCCTGTGTGAAAAGCATGCTGTCGGGGAGAGAATAAAATATGTTAGTCAGTACGAAAGCATGATGTACTGGACGAACAACGCGATACACATTGTGCGTCCTCCTCAGGAGTGCGTGGGTACCAACCAGCGTTGAGCCGTGAATTGGTTAAACGATTCGGTTTGTAGTCGACATCGTTCTAACTACTCTCGCTAGTTCGTGTCTAGTAGTAGTAGTAGTCTAGCCACGTCAAGCACGAGCGAGTCATTCTAGTATTCTAGGCATTCTTAGTACTACATTCGTATTGTTGTACTACGATCGTATTATTCACTAACGCGCACTAGAAAAGACATGAGAATTGGATACAAGTTGGTTGTTCGGGGACGAGCGCGAACGCAGGTCCCCACTACCAGAAATTATACGCTCGAGTTACCCACATTTGGGGTAATCGCAGGGGTCAACCCAATCGAAGTGCAATGAAAGGGCCTCGCCCTGAGAGGACTGCCTTCATGATCACAGTTGCCTCCCGCGTCAGGTAAGTATGACTTGCCTAACGCACGGTAAAATAACCTCGCATCCGTGACGGTCGTATTCCATGTGGGAGCGCGACGACGACCCGTCCGTGCCTCTCCCCCTTCCGTGCCACATACTTGTACCATCCTGTACGTTATCCGTAAAGGAAAACGATTCGTTCGTCCAGTTAATAGGGATGTTGGGTTCTTCCCAAAGGGAAGGGGGCCATACTCGGAGGTAGTGCAATACCGAGACGACCCGTGGCTGGGACGAGGCAAGCCTCTTTTCCACAGCCTAATTCCAAAAATCAGTTTAATATATGAGCTACTCAATGAGCAGCGTATCAGATATTAAGCTGATAAGAACAGATACTACACTTGATCTTAGCCAAAAGGCCGAGAAGCGATGCCCTTCCTTCTCCAAAATTGGGGACGCCGTCGCCAAAAGGCGCACTGGCCATGTGGGAGCTAGAGCACAAAACAACGACAAATCTGCGTGTGCACTATACTATGGCACGGTACGGCAATCGAGCAAGGCCGTGCGGCAAGCACTAGTGATGCACTGTCAGTCAGTGCTGCCTGACAACCACGTTTTTGACATGTTTTCCAACTTGCCCAACTCTCCCCCGAATGCCCCGAAATGTCTCGAAGCCAACGCAACCATTCTACGAAGCTCCCCTATAAAATAGATTCTAGTGACCTCCAACTTCTGTCTACGGCCATACCATCGGGAAAACACCGGTTCTCGTCCGATCACCGAAGTTAAGCCCGATCGGGCTAGGTTAGTACTTGGATGGGTGACCGCCTGGGAATACCTAGTGCTGTAGGCATTTCATTTTTGCTCTGCTTGCTGCTTGCTTTCGGCGTCTTCGCTTCTATCCCCCCCTCCCCGCTATTTGGGGGGCGCTACTACTTTTTTTTTTTAATCTAGAAAAAGAAAACCAATAAACAGCGTTTCAGAACGAGGCCCGATCGAACAAGCGATAACGATTCACTCATTACAACACTCACGTCATGATAGCGCAGTAGTTTCCTCTGCATGCACGACGCTCTGACACTAATCGGCTTGTGTGGAGCAGAGTGTTCGCTGTGTTGCTCTGTTCCTGTGTGAAAAGCATGCTGTCGGGGAGAGAATAAAATATGTTAGTCAGTACGAAAGCATGATGTACTGGACGAACAACGCGATACACATTGTGCGTCCTCCTCAGGAGTGCGTGGGTACCAACCAGCGTTGAGCCGTGAATTGGTTAAACGATTCGGTTTGTAGTCGACATCGTTCTAACTACTCTCGCTAGTTCGTGTCTAGTAGTAGTAGTAGTCTAGCCACGTCAAGCACGAGCGAGTCATTCTAGTATTCTAGGCATTCTTAGTACTACATTCGTATTGTTGTACTACGATCGTATTATTCACTAACGCGCACTAGAAAAGACATGAGAATTGGATACAAGTTGGTTGTTCGGGGACGAGCGCGAACGCAGGTCCCCACTACCAGAAATTATACGCTCGAGTTACCCACATTTGGGGTAATCGCAGGGGTCAACCCAATCGAAGTGCAATGAAAGGGCCTCGCCCTGAGAGGACTGCCTTCATGATCACAGTTGCCTCCCGCGTCAGGTAAGTATGACTTGCCTAACGCACGGTAAAATAACCTCGCATCCGTGACGGTCGTATTCCATGTGGGAGCGCGACGACGACCCGTCCGTGCCTCTCCCCCTTCCGTGCCACATACTTGTACCATCCTGTACGTTATCCGTAAAGGAAAACGATTCGTTCGTCCAGTTAATAGGGATGTTGGGTTCTTCCCAAAGGGAAGGGGGCCATACTCGGAGGTAGTGCAATACCGAGACGACCCGTGGCTGGGACGAGGCAAGCCTCTTTTCCACAGCCTAATTCCAAAAATCAGTTTAATATATGAGCTACTCAATGAGCAGCGTATCAGATATTAAGCTGATAAGAACAGATTTTTTTTTTTTGTACATAGTGGGGTTGCCCCCGGTTTATTAAAAGTTAAATTTAAAAAATTTCACCTTACAAGTTTGGTTCCTATATACGATATTTACATCCAGCGTTCTTGTTTCAATGTTCATATTGACTGGATCACACTAATTACCTATCTTCCTAATACAATATTTAAACACTCTAATAAATAATTACACTTAATAATTTTCAAACGATCTGTACAGTTCAGTTGCAATGTTCCATGTGGGAGAGATTTTTACATTTTCTTATTTACAATTCTATATACATATTTTGTTTTTTAATACTCCATGTGGGAGTCACAGTTACCATTTTATATTGGAGCAGGAATCAAAAGGTAATTGTATGTAATTTCTTTAGGTTTCGGTCTGATATTTTTAGCCTCCCTTTGATGTCATCTACAATGATATTACCAATTTCATCAGAAGTTTCATATATGTTCTTAAAGGTGCCATGATTTCGGGTTATCCAGATCCAATATAGAATGGTCTTAATAAGGTAAAACGTTGGGGTTAATATTTCTTTGTTGGAGGTATCAAATTCCAATAGGAAAACTTTCTTAACAGTTGGTTGGAAATCATCCACTAAGGTATTTAAAATAGGGGTAAATCTTTTCCATACTTTTTTGACTCTTTTACATTCCAAGAAACAATGTTCTATGGTCTCATCCTTCCTACACATTGCACATTGCTTCTTGGAAATAATGTGCCAATCGCATAAAGAGTCTCGAACCTTAATTCCTTTTGTCAAGATCAACCATAAGATATCATTCTTCTTTCCTTCTGTAATTTGTTCTCTAACCCTATTCCATAGGGCCCCCCAATTACATGTCCGTCGGATGCCCCAGTACCTGGTGACATCCGGTTGCGTTTTTACTCCTTCCATAAATTCATCGTAAACTTTCTTAGTGGAGAATTTGTCAACACTTGTTTTTAGGATTTTCAAATTTTCAAGGCAAGACTGCAAAAAAGCTGTCGGATGCAAAGCACTGGGGGTGGCATTATCTCTCAAATGTACCCACTCCTGTCTGAGTGGCGCTAACCGGCTACCCAGGAAGTATTTTAACAAATAATACCATTTGGTACAAGGACCGTTTTCAATGCCATTCAGGATATTTGTCACTCTCAATGCTTTACATTTTACCTCTAAATTGACCATCCCAACACCTCCTTTAACAGGGGAGTTGTACAGAACGGTTCGGGCAACCTGCTGCATTTTGCCTTTCCAAAAAAAAGGCCACACCAAGGTGTTAAATTTACTGATCACCCATTCAGGGAGTGGCAAAACACGAGCAGCATACCAGAAACGGCTCGCCCCAAGCACATTGATTATCATTGCTTTCCCAACATATGAAAGTTCACGAGTTTGCCACATCAATAAACTATTTTCAAGTTTCTTTAGCTTGGGCTCCCAATTTTCTTTTTCCACGTCTTCACAACTAAACACAATGCCCAAAATTCTCATTTTGGTGACCCATTTCAAACCATGTAGTTTTTCTTTTCGATTTAACCATTTCCCTAACCACATTGCCTCCGTCTTAGTCTTATTTAATTTAGCCCCCGAGGCCTTTTCATATCTAGTTATTTCTTTTAGCAATTCTGCTAATGATCCATCAGTTTTAACAAAAACGGTAGAATCATCAGCATATTGGACAATCTTAAATTGTTTTCCACCTGCCCCTGGGAGAGGGTAACCTTCTATGTTGGGATTGCATTTAATATTTACTCCCAAAACTTCCGCCACAAGAATATACAATAAGGGCGACAAAGGGCAACCCTGTCTAACTCCTCGGGCTAGCTGTATTGGGTTGGTCAAACCTCCATTAATTATCACACGAGATTGAGCTCCTGTATACAACGTTTTTATCCACTTTTGAAATGAAGGCCCAAACCCATAATGATTTAATATTTTCAAAACAAACCCCCTATCCACTCTGTCGAAAGCTTTTTCTTGATCTATACTAATTAAAATTCCCACCTCTCCGGTTAGTTCTATACGATCCAACATATCACGTACAATATTTAAATTATTTGCAATCTGCCGTCCAGGAATTCCACAGGTTTGATCATCTTCAATTATTGAATCTAAAACCTCCCGGAATCTGTTAGCTAGAACTTTTGCCACAATTTTGTAATCAACATTCAATAGAGATATTGGCCTCCAATTTTTAAGGTGTTTTCGGCAATCCTTCTTATAAAGCAAACGGATAAGGCTCTCCTGTTGAGATTTGGTTAAACATTCAAAATCATAAGCTTCGTTCAAAACATCAACTAAAGTTGTCTTTAGTATAGGCCAAAATTTCTTGTAAAATTCAACGGGTAAACCATCATATCCGGGTGATTTATTATTCTGAAGGGATTGTATGGCACTTAGAATTTCTTCCTCAGTTAATTTCCCTTCACACAATTCTTTATCTTCATCGGATAGTTGTAGCGTAATGTTATCCAGGAGGTTTTGTTGCAAATTTTCGTCCGTGGGTTCGGCAGTATACAAATCTTTATAAAAATCTTCAATGACTTTTTGGATTTCATCGTCTTCAAAAATTTCTACCTCGTCTTTATTAAATAAAGAATTCATGGCATTTGAATTGCCTCTTTTTGTTTCTAATCCAAAGAAATATTTCGTAGGTTTCTCCCCTTCTTCTATCCACTGTGCCTTACTTCTCATTTTAACCCCGTTAAACTGTTTTTGCGTGAGAGCTTTAAGTTCAGATTCTAAATTTTTTATACGTTGTATCAACAAGGAATTATCCGGATGGAGGTTTCGTTTTAATTTAATTATTTCCCGGGTTAACTTATTTCTAGTCTCCGTTTCATTTTTTCTCTGTTGTACACAGTAAACCCGGGTCTCGTGTCTTACGGTATTTTTACAAGAATCCCACCATTCCCCAAGGGTGCGAAATTGAGCCTTTTTTTCTATCAAATTACGTAAGGTTTTTTCTAATTGCGCCACATATTTTTCATCGGACAAAACCGACGTGTTCATTTTCCAAATATTTTGTGTGGCTTTAATGTTACCGATATTTAGGGTGAGAGATAAATATTCATGATCAGATAAAATACACGGCTCAATTTCGCACTCTTCAATATTGGTTAAACTACGATTAATAATAAATTTGTCCAGTCGTGAGCCAGCTGTCAAATTTTTCCTGAACCAAGTATATCCTTTTTCACTGGGATGTTTTTGGCGCCAAGCGTCAATTAAGTTAAACGAAGTTTTCATTGTTTTTAATTCTTCTTTACCGGCCAAACAAGCTTCGGTCGAATGCCCAAAGTAGTCAAGACCAATTTCAACACAATTGTAATCGCCCCCAATAATGACTTTGGCGCCAGGATAGAAGTACGTATGCAAATTGTTAAAAAAAAGTTTGCGTTCTTGAATTCCGGTGGGAGCATAGATGTTTACAAGATTAAATTTGACAGCTCCCTTCTGGACTAAAATACTTATGACTCTTCCTTCGGTATCATGTTTGAATTGTTTTACTTCGAAATTAGAATTTGGTTTCATTAAAACTCCTACTCCCGCGGACTTTTCCCCTCCGAAAGCCCAAATACCCTTAGATCCCCATAATTTATCGATCTTTTCAGCTTTTCCTTTACAATTGATAAATGTTTCTTGCAAAAAAATAAAATCATCATTACGGCTTTTAAGATCTAAAACAAATTTCTCTCTCTTCACCTTATCATTCAAGCCCCTGATATTAATCGTTAAAATCCGAAGGAAGAGTTATAAGTATTAGGGAAATAGCTCACAACTGGACAAACATTACCTTGTGATGCTAGTTTATCTATTCGACTTCTTGTCTGGAGGAGCACTTCTACGTTGTCTTGCTTCGGTTAAGCCCCGCTTTGAAGCCATAGAAGTCATAGAAGCTCTAGAAGTGGTTTCGGGGTCAGTATTTTCATCAAATGACTTATGTAGAGTATTCTGGAGGTCTTGGAAGAGGTGTGGATCGTCAGGAGTAACAGTTGATATAGTAGATTTAAAGGTGAAAGGGCCAGATATCGTGGGAGGTTTAGAAGTGTGGAGGGTTGGAGCGGTAGATCTACGAGTCGGTGGAGTTGGTGTTGTAAACAGATTAGCTGGTTGTCGGCCAGATCCTCTCATCGGTTGTTTTAGTGCAGTTTCGGATTTATTTGGTTTAGATGGCTTTAAGAAGGTTTCAGGAATTACGGAAGGTTTCAGTGGCGGGTTTTTCAAGAATTGAATTTCTTTGGTAGTAGTTTTACTGTTTGTCGCCTCTTCTCCTAATTGAATTTCAGTTTCCATTGCATCACCCCAATTTATGCTCTCTTCGCTGCTACTTTCATCTTTCTCTTCTTTCTCTGTACTTCCATCTTCTGCTCCTTCTTCTTCTTCTTCTTCTTTTTCTTCACCTTCTTCTTTTTCTTCATTTTCTTTTTCTTCTTCCTCGTCCTGAAACCAAGAAAATGGGCATACAATGGCTAAATGATCAACATTTCTACATATCGTGCACATAACAGGTAGTGGGCATGAACGCGAGAGGTGGTTGGTTGCGTCACAGTTATAACAACAAGTGTTTACGCAATCTTTGACGAAATGCTCTGGACTATTACATTTCCTACATGTACGTGGCTGACCGGTGTATGAAACTCTAATTTGTAGATAGCCAAATCGAATATAGCTTGGGACATCCCTATCTAATCTTATCCTATAGTGGCGAAGACCATTGGCAATCGTCGGATATTTCGTATAGTATCCTCGTTTATAGCTAACAACATTCCCATAGCGACATAACCGAGCGATAATAGCTTCGTCTGACAGTTCAAAAGGAGCATCGAAAATAGAAACCCAAGTAATGGGACTATCACAGTCTTGTGCTAGCATTGTTTGTCCGTTGATCTGATAAACTCCGTTCCCAAGAAAACTCTCCTTTCTTCCTTTTGACCTGAATGTAAGGACCATTTGTCCATTTGTCAGTCTATGTACACATGAAACTGCTTCTGCTATGTCTCCTTGTTCTTCTAAAACTCTCAGATAATCATCATGATTTAATCGCACTTCTGGGGAACTCAGAAAGGCTGTGCAAGGTCGACCGGGCAATACATTATCGCTTTTTGGTTTGGAACCTAACTTCTCCTGCGGCAGATTAGGTACTTTGGGTTTCGATTTCACAGACTTCGCATAACTTCCTTGGAATTTATCCTTCTCAACACGACTCTCTTTATTGCTCCGGCTTGCCATCTCTTGCACATCCATCAAGAAAGGAATTTGACCTTGAGTTTGGCCAAAAGGCCGAGAAGCGATGCCCTTCCTTCTCCAAAATTGGGGACGCCGTCGCCAAAAGGCGCACTGGCCATGTGGGAGCTAGAGCACAAAACAACGACAAATCTGCGTGTGCACTATACTATGGCACGGTACGGCAATCGAGCAAGGCCGTGCGGCAAGCACTAGTGATGCACTGTCAGTCAGTGCTGCCTGACAACCACGTTTTTGACATGTTTTCCAACTTGCCCAACTCTCCCCCGAATGCCCCGAAATGTCTCGAAGCCAACGCAACCATTCTACGAAGCTCCCCTATAAAATAGATTCTAGTGACCTCCAACTTCTGTCTACGGCCATACCATCGGGAAAACACCGGTTCTCGTCCGATCACCGAAGTTAAGCCCGATCGGGCTAGGTTAGTACTTGGATGGGTGACCGCCTGGGAATACCTAGTGCTGTAGGCATTTCATTTTTGCTCTGCTTGCTGCTTGCTTTCGGCGTCTTCGCTTCTATCCCCCCCTCCCCGCTATTTGGGGGGCGCTACTACTTTTTTTTTTTAATCTAGAAAAAGAAAACCAATAAACAGCGTTTCAGAACGAGGCCCGATCGAACAAGCGATAACGATTCACTCATTACAACACTCACGTCATGATAGCGCAGTAGTTTCCTCTGCATGCACGACGCTCTGACACTAATCGGCTTGTGTGGAGCAGAGTGTTCGCTGTGTTGCTCTGTTCCTGTGTGAAAAGCATGCTGTCGGGGAGAGAATAAAATATGTTAGTCAGTACGAAAGCATGATGTACTGGACGAACAACGCGATACACATTGTGCGTCCTCCTCAGGAGTGCGTGGGTACCAACCAGCGTTGAGCCGTGAATTGGTTAAACGATTCGGTTTGTAGTCGACATCGTTCTAACTACTCTCGCTAGTTCGTGTCTAGTAGTAGTAGTAGTCTAGCCACGTCAAGCACGAGCGAGTCATTCTAGTATTCTAGGCATTCTTAGTACTACATTCGTATTGTTGTACTACGATCGTATTATTCACTAACGCGCACTAGAAAAGACATGAGAATTGGATACAAGTTGGTTGTTCGGGGACGAGCGCGAACGCAGGTCCCCACTACCAGAAATTATACGCTCGAGTTACCCACATTTGGGGTAATCGCAGGGGTCAACCCAATCGAAGTGCAATGAAAGGGCCTCGCCCTGAGAGGACTGCCTTCATGATCACAGTTGCCTCCCGCGTCAGGTAAGTATGACTTGCCTAACGCACGGTAAAATAACCTCGCATCCGTGACGGTCGTATTCCATGTGGGAGCGCGACGACGACCCGTCCGTGCCTCTCCCCCTTCCGTGCCACATACTTGTACCATCCTGTACGTTATCCGTAAAGGAAAACGATTCGTTCGTCCAGTTAATAGGGATGTTGGGTTCTTCCCAAAGGGAAGGGGGCCATACTCGGAGGTAGTGCAATACCGAGACGACCCGTGGCTGGGACGAGGCAAGCCTCTTTTCCACAGCCTAATTCCAAAAATCAGTTTAATATATGAGCTACTCAATGAGCAGCGTATCAGATATTAAGCTGATAAGAACAGATACTACACTTGATCTTAGCCAAAAGGCCGAGAAGCGATGCCCTTCCTTCTCCAAAATTGGGGACGCCGTCGCCAAAAGGCGCACTGGCCATGTGGGAGCTAGAGCACAAAACAACGACAAATCTGCGTGTGCACTATACTATGGCACGGTACGGCAATCGAGCAAGGCCGTGCGGCAAGCACTAGTGATGCACTGTCAGTCAGTGCTGCCTGACAACCACGTTTTTGACATGTTTTCCAACTTGCCCAACTCTCCCCCGAATGCCCCGAAATGTCTCGAAGCCAACGCAACCATTCTACGAAGCTCCCCTATAAAATAGATTCTAGTGACCTCCAACTTCTGTCTACGGCCATACCATCGGGAAAACACCGGTTCTCGTCCGATCACCGAAGTTAAGCCCGATCGGGCTAGGTTAGTACTTGGATGGGTGACCGCCTGGGAATACCTAGTGCTGTAGGCATTTCATTTTTGCTCTGCTTGCTGCTTGCTTTCGGCGTCTTCGCTTCTATCCCCCCCTCCCCGCTATTTGGGGGGCGCTACTACTTTTTTTTTTTAATCTAGAAAAAGAAAACCAATAAACAGCGTTTCAGAACGAGGCCCGATCGAACAAGCGATAACGATTCACTCATTACAACACTCACGTCATGATAGCGCAGTAGTTTCCTCTGCATGCACGACGCTCTGACACTAATCGGCTTGTGTGGAGCAGAGTGTTCGCTGTGTTGCTCTGTTCCTGTGTGAAAAGCATGCTGTCGGGGAGAGAATAAAATATGTTAGTCAGTACGAAAGCATGATGTACTGGACGAACAACGCGATACACATTGTGCGTCCTCCTCAGGAGTGCGTGGGTACCAACCAGCGTTGAGCCGTGAATTGGTTAAACGATTCGGTTTGTAGTCGACATCGTTCTAACTACTCTCGCTAGTTCGTGTCTAGTAGTAGTAGTAGTCTAGCCACGTCAAGCACGAGCGAGTCATTCTAGTATTCTAGGCATTCTTAGTACTACATTCGTATTGTTGTACTACGATCGTATTATTCACTAACGCGCACTAGAAAAGACATGAGAATTGGATACAAGTTGGTTGTTCGGGGACGAGCGCGAACGCAGGTCCCCACTACCAGAAATTATACGCTCGAGTTACCCACATTTGGGGTAATCGCAGGGGTCAACCCAATCGAAGTGCAATGAAAGGGCCTCGCCCTGAGAGGACTGCCTTCATGATCACAGTTGCCTCCCGCGTCAGGTAAGTTTTTTTTTTTGTATTTGCTTTCCACCAGTAGTGCAATAGTGCAACGCACTAGCATGGTGTTGAGCCAGGAGAGGGCCACCAGGCGCCAAACTCGCCCGCGGAATCGAACCGAGCCTCACCTGTTTTTAGTAATTAGTATATGAATTAGTAATGATGTTAAAGTGTGATTGAAATGGAAAACGTAAGCAATGAACCAATCGCAGTACTCACAATTAAGTGGACCGCGAAGGAAGAAGGTGAGTATGAATGGATATAATGGATGGATATGTGTAAATATGGATGAATTGTGTAACATTAAAACCGATTACAGGACGATACCAAATGATAGAGTAAGATCTTAACCACTCGCAGTACTCACAATTAAGTGGACCGCGATGGAAATGTGGATACGATTGGATAATATGAATGTATATAATTTAAATAATTTAGGAACCTTTGTGGCGCTCACGAAAATAAGCAAACCACAAAGGGAGAAGATAATTTTTGAACAATTAACGGAAACCATATAGAAATTAATATGTTTAAGAAAAAGGAGGACCCTCGTGGCACTCACAATGGCAAGAAACCACGAGGGAGGGAGATAGAGATTTAAATATTGGGGGAAAATTTACCCAAGACGTTCCAAGATCTTTTGAAAAAACGTTGTTTAGATTTAGATTGAAAACGTTTAGAATACAGTGGAAGATAGAAGTGAAGTCTGGCAGAGATGGAAGCTAGGATCTCGGCCACTTCTGGTCGAGATCCTCGAAAGCGAAAGTTGTTTCTAGCCTGCCAGATGAAGAAGTTAGACAGGTTAAGGACATAGGAAAAGACAGGAGGGACAAGTTTTCTTTCTTCAGAGTTAAATCCGAAAAGAAGATGACGTGGAGATAAGATCGGAGAGAGTGGAACGACCTGGGTAAAGGCAGAATGTATAGGAGCTAGAATGCTTTGTGCGAGGGGACAAAAATAGAAAAGGTGTGGCAGAGTTTCTAGGGAAGTACCACAGAAACAGGCAGGGTCGACAGCCATACCAAACGAAACTAGTCTCTGGGCAACGTAAAGAATTCCGTGTGCAATTTTCCAATTTATATCAATAGTGTGACGGTCAAGAGGAAGAATAAAGACCTGAGACCAAGTCTCAGGCCAGTAGAGTGGTCCATATTGCGGAATAAAATGTGTAATACAGTGGGGAGGATTAGAAAATGTTTTAACGAGGGAAGTGTAGCACAATTTTGTGGATATGGATGTGATAGAGTAAGGGTGGTCAATGTCATCGGAAGGTATGGAAAGAGAATATGTGGATGGATCCCACTGACCCCCTGCAAGAGTCCAAGATTCAAGCATGGAGGCATAGAAGGGAGGCAGAGAATCAGTAGGATAGTAAGCTGGAGTGGAAAGTACAGTAAGTGGTTCATCAAGGAAATGTTGGCGGATCCAGTGGGAGAAGAAGAAAGACCATTTCGATGGAGATGTCACAAATCTCTTCACCCACTGGATCTGGAGAGCACGTACTTTAAGAATGATGTCGATGACATTGAACCCACCCTGGGAGCGGGGTTGCATAATGGCGTTTCGAGAGACTAGTTCCTTTTTATTAGACCAGAAAAATTTATAAGTGGACGCTTTAATGGAGGAAGAGACCCACTCTGGCATAGGAATGACAGTGGCCGTGTACCATAAGCCAGAGAGGGCCAAGGAATTGAGGATGAGGGATTTGCCTTGAAAAGAAAGGTTCCTTTGGGCCCAAGAGGAAAGAACGTTATTTAAAGATGCGAGGCGACCACTCCAATTTTCATCGGAGAGGTCGCCAGGACCCACAAAAGTACCGAGACAAGGAAGCTTAGTGGAGGACCATAGGAGTTGGACTGGAGGATCATCTCGACCAGACCAAGCCCCCAGCCATAGACCTTTACTTTTAGTGGTATTTAATTTAGAACCAGAGGCTTTTTCGTAATCGGAGTAGATTTGGAAGCATTGATGAATCTCTTGATCAGAAGTTAAAATTAAAGTAGTGTCATCTGCATATTGAGAAATTAAGGCGTGTTCATTTGAGGAAGGAAGTGGAAGGCCGATAATCAGAGGACTAGCACGGATGTTACAGGCTAGTACCTCAGAGATTAAAACATATAGAAGAGGAGATAGAGGACAGCCTTGGCGGACGCCTCGAGATGGATGAAAAAAAGGTGAAAGGAAACCGTTAACAATGACTGAGGATTCTATTGCTGTATAAAACAAACGAACCCAAGAGATGAAGGAGGGGCCGAAACCCATGGTTTCCAAAGTACGAAGGAGGAAAGCCCAGTCTACACGATCAAAGGCTTTCTCCTGATCAAGAGATATCAATGCTATTTTTAAATTTAGTTGAGTAGAGTAAAGGCAAATATCCCTCAAAAGAGCTACATTTTCTCCAATAAAACGTCCAGGAACAGAACATGTTTGGTCAGGGGAAACCAGAAGATACATTATTTTTAATAGACGGCCCGCAATAGTACGGGAAGCTAATTTATAATCTACAGTTAATAATGTTATTGGTCGCCAGTTTTTACGTAAGAATCTAAATCCTTTTTTAAATAATATAGAAATTAACCCTCTCCTCTGAGAGACTGAGAGAAGCCCGGTGGAGTGGCAATGATTTAAGACATTAACAAGATCTTGACCAAGGCAATCCCAGAATTCAAGGTAAAATTCCATTGGTAATCCATCAATACCAGGAGTTTTATTATGTGACATGCCTTTAAGAGCATGTAGACATTCATTTAGGGACATTTTGCCCTCACAGGATTCAGCCTCAGAAAGAGATAATTTTCGTTCTAAATTTTTTAAAAGAGAAGTCTGAATATCATAATCAGTGTCTTGAGCCGAAAAAAGGGATTGGTAATATTCAGACCAGGCAGAGATGAGGTCATTTTTTTGGGAGACATAGGAACCATCATCAAGTTGGATACAGTCGATAAGTCTATCAGCTGCCCGCTTTTTAATTAATCGGAAAAAGAAGGAGGAAGAAGATTCAGCCTCTTCTGCCCAACGGACTCGAGATCTTATTTGGGCAGCTTTAGTTTGTTCAAGGTCAAGAGTAGTGATTTTATTGAGGACACGCTTATAATCATGTAAGGAAGAGGTGTGACCTTGGTCAATGAGTGTTTTCAAGCGTGCAGCTTCCATTTCAAGAGAAGTGCGGTTAGATCGTTTTGCTTTATTTATTTGGGAACAATGATTGATGGTAATTTCTTTGATTTTTAGTTTTCCTATGTCCCACCAATTTTGAAGGGAATTGTAGAGAGGTAAACGGGATTGCCAGGTCCTCCAGAAATCAATTATTTTATTTTTGTAAGAAGTATCGGAAAGGACACTGGTGTTCATTTTCCAGAACCCACGTCCGATTTCAGGGGTATTTGGGATGGTAGTTATTAATAGAATGCCATCATGGTCGGAGTAAGGACAAGAAAAAATCTCACAAGAAGAAGTGCCAGGTATCCAGCTATGCTGGATACCAATTAGATCAATCCTGGACGCACAGGAAGCATCGGGTTTTGTCCAGGAAAAAGAAGAAATGTGGGGGTGGAGGTGACGCCAAATGTCAATACAATTTGCGTCAGAGAATAAACGAGATAGATTTTCAGAACTATCTCTATAATTATATGAAGAAACGCCTCCACGCCGGTCTAAGGAACGATTAAAGACCGCGTTAAAATCACCACATAGAATTGTGTGGACTGAAGGGTCCAGCACAGAAGAAATAGTTTCAAAAAAGAGGTTTCTTGCAGGGTTTCGATTAGGGGCATAAATACATGCAACCCTAAAGGAAAGAGATTTATTTAAGAATTGAATTTGTAATAGACGACCATCCTTATCTTTCCATGATTTTTTTACTTCAAAGGAGGACCGAAAAAGGATTGCCACACCGGCAGACTTGTTTGTTCCAAAGGAACCAACTGGTGTAAAACCAGAAGAAGAAAACCAGGTATCTAACTCAGTCTCATCAGAGCAGTGGGTCTCCTGGACACAGACAATGTCAGGAGGAGAGGAGAGGGTATTTAACCAATTAATAAAACATGTCCTTTTATTATCACTACGGATACCATTTATGTTTACAGAAATAATTACTACCATTATAACATATAACAAAAACGATACACTACCAACATTTAATTTTTGTTTTGCACGGCACGTGTTCACATTTAGGCCAAATACCATAATATTTAGGTGGATGATGGTAAGAAGGAAGACAGAAAAGAGTGTGTATGAATTATGTAATATATAAACATGTTTTTTAAGTTGTACGGCACTTTTTTAGGTAGAGTACCATAAATAATAATAATAATTTCATTTAGATAAATAATAATGATAATTTTTAAGTTGATATGGATGAGAGAAAAAAAAGTTTATATGGGTGACAAAAAGGAAATAGGAAAAAGGTTACTCAACGTCTGGGACGTGAAGAGGAACTGCTCAGGTCACTAGCAGTCCTCTTCAAAGTAGTAAGATTAATCTCCATCGGAGATGGAGACTCTAGAGCAGTGGCAGGAATGGGAGCAGGAGTTCGAGGAGATCTTGTGCCTTTTCTGGAAGTAGAAGTATTGACAGAAAATCTCTGTTTCATAGGAGTTCTTGATTTGTTTGTTACTGGAGGAGGTTTTTTTGATCGCTGTTTTAAGGCAGCAATCATAGGACCCAGGACTCCAGACTTAGGATTCAAAGACGGAAAAGCTGACGACGAACGTGTTTTAGAACTGGGATTGGAGGACTCCAAGAGAGGTTCAGAGGAAAGAGGCTGTTGCGCATCTTCAAGGAGTTGAGAGTCTGAAATGGACTCGGTCAAAAGAGGTTCGGAGGAAGGTGGCTGTTGCGCAGCTTTAAGGAGTTGTGAGTCTGTAATGGACTCGTCTTGGTTCATCTCGTCATCATCTAGGAGGGTAGAAAGGATAGATTGTGAATCAACATCTGGTGTAGAGGAGGAGGAGGAGGTGTCTTCAGGAAGATTTAACTCAGAGGTAGACTCCGTCGCTGTATCAGGCGGAGGTGAGATAGAAGTGGAGGAAGAAGGAGGAACCTCTACGGGTGCAGACTGTTCTGGAGCAGTGGAGGTGGAAGCTATAGGCCCGGAAGACTGCGGGAAGGAAGGGTTGATTGAAAAAGGTTCGGGTGACGGAGAAATGAGAGGACGAGTGTTAGGAAGGTTCCAAGGAGTAGTACAAGCACCAGCCCTGTGCCCAGGGTCACCGCAGCGCGAGCAATTACCTTTAAAAGGACAGCTAGAGATCGTGTGCCCCCACTTGTTACAGTGGAAGCACGATTGAGGTTGACCACGGTAGTGTATAATAACGTAATAAGTGCCGAGTTTTACGCAATGAGGGATGTGAGATTTAAGGATTATTTGTATAAAACGGTCGCCAGTTTCAATGCCAAGCTCATCTACAGGAGTATTTATATTGATTACCTTACCAAAAGAGTCAAAAAAATCTGTTACAATAGAGTCGGGAACTTCGGTCGGTAGATTAGAGAGACAGACGGACATAATGTTAGAATCGACGTCGTAAAGAGGGCAGTACATCCCATCAAAGTAGAGGCCTTTCTGCAGCAATAAATTACGAGAGCAAGAGTAAGCGGTCTTAAAAGTAATGCGAAAAGTAAATTTATTGGTAGGCTGGATACATTTAATGTGAGAAGCGTCCTTAACAACAAGAATAACGGCAGCACGGACTTGTTCGCGAGAGACTATACCAACTTTAACGGGAACCTTAAGAAGTAAAGTATTAGAGCGTCGAACCTCGTATGTGACAGGAACCATGTCGAAGATAAATGAAGACTTGGTTGAAAGCCAAGAAAAAGTACTTAACAGTACTTAAAAGTTTGGGGGAAAAGAAGTCCCAACAATTACCCAATGGGGTAAGAGTTGGGATTAAGTTTAACTAATCTAAATTAAATTTAAACACAGATAAACACACAATACTTTTAACAAACGAACAACACTGATTTACAAAAGATACAGCACTTAAGTGCAGAAGTCGAGGACGCCTTTGTCTTGGGAGACCTCGACTAGAGGAACGCCACGCCAACAGGGGTCTTGCTTGTCGTCAGGGACGGGCCACAGAACAGCAGGGATTCACGCTGGAGCACTTCGGAGAGACTTGTGACGTCACAGGGACTTGACAGCCGCAGTAGAGCACACAGGGACACTTAAGCAACGTCTATAGCGGCCGGAAAATCCGCACCGTAAGACTAATTGCCCAAGCGATACTTACGGAAACCCATTTCTGAGTTCCAAGCGTCAGGTAAGTATGACTTGCCTAACGCACGGTAAAATAACCTCGCATCCGTGACGGTCGTATTCCATGTGGGAGCGCGACGACGACCCGTCCGTGCCTCTCCCCCTTCCGTGCCACATACTTGTACCATCCTGTACGTTATCCGTAAAGGAAAACGATTCGTTCGTCCAGTTAATAGGGATGTTGGGTTCTTCCCAAAGGGAAGGGGGCCATACTCGGAGGTAGTGCAATACCGAGACGACCCGTGGCTGGGACGAGGCAAGCCTCTTTTCCACAGCCTAATTCCAAAAATCAGTTTAATATATGAGCTACTCAATGAGCAGCGTATCAGATATTAAGCTGATAAGAACAGATACTACACTTGATCTTAGCCAAAAGGCCGAGAAGCGATGCCCTTCCTTCTCCAAAATTGGGGACGCCGTCGCCAAAAGGCGCACTGGCCATGTGGGAGCTAGAGCACAAAACAACGACAAATCTGCGTGTGCACTATACTATGGCACGGTACGGCAATCGAGCAAGGCCGTGCGGCAAGCACTAGTGATGCACTGTCAGTCAGTGCTGCCTGACAACCACGTTTTTGACATGTTTTCCAACTTGCCCAACTCTCCCCCGAATGCCCCGAAATGTCTCGAAGCCAACGCAACCATTCTACGAAGCTCCCCTATAAAATAGATTCTAGTGACCTCCAACTTCTGTCTACGGCCATACCATCGGGAAAACACCGGTTCTCGTCCGATCACCGAAGTTAAGCCCGATCGGGCTAGGTTAGTACTTGGATGGGTGACCGCCTGGGAATACCTAGTGCTGTAGGCATTTCATTTTTGCTCTGCTTGCTGCTTGCTTTCGGCGTCTTCGCTTCTATCCCCCCCTCCCCGCTATTTGGGGGGCGCTACTACTTTTTTTTTTTAATCTAGAAAAAGAAAACCAATAAACAGCGTTTCAGAACGAGGCCCGATCGAACAAGCGATAACGATTCACTCATTACAACACTCACGTCATGATAGCGCAGTAGTTTCCTCTGCATGCACGACGCTCTGACACTAATCGGCTTGTGTGGAGCAGAGTGTTCGCTGTGTTGCTCTGTTCCTGTGTGAAAAGCATGCTGTCGGGGAGAGAATAAAATATGTTAGTCAGTACGAAAGCATGATGTACTGGACGAACAACGCGATACACATTGTGCGTCCTCCTCAGGAGTGCGTGGGTACCAACCAGCGTTGAGCCGTGAATTGGTTAAACGATTCGGTTTGTAGTCGACATCGTTCTAACTACTCTCGCTAGTTCGTGTCTAGTAGTAGTAGTAGTCTAGCCACGTCAAGCACGAGCGAGTCATTCTAGTATTCTAGGCATTCTTAGTACTACATTCGTATTGTTGTACTACGATCGTATTATTCACTAACGCGCACTAGAAAAGACATGAGAATTGGATACAAGTTGGTTGTTCGGGGACGAGCGCGAACGCAGGTCCCCACTACCAGAAATTATACGCTCGAGTTACCCACATTTGGGGTAATCGCAGGGGTCAACCCAATCGAAGTGCAATGAAAGGGCCTCGCCCTGAGAGGACTGCCTTCATGATCACAGTTGCCTCCCGCGTCAGGTAAGTATGACTTGCCTAACGCACGGTAAAATAACCTCGCATCCGTGACGGTCGTATTCCATGTGGGAGCGCGACGACGACCCGTCCGTGCCTCTCCCCCTTCCGTGCCACATACTTGTACCATCCTGTACGTTATCCGTAAAGGAAAACGATTCGTTCGTCCAGTTAATAGGGATGTTGGGTTCTTCCCAAAGGGAAGGGGGCCATACTCGGAGGTAGTGCAATACCGAGACGACCCGTGGCTGGGACGAGGCAAGCCTCTTTTCCACAGCCTAATTCCAAAAATCAGTTTAATATATGAGCTACTCAATGAGCAGCGTATCAGATATTAAGCTGATAAGAACAGATTTTTTTTTTTGTTTATAATACCAGCGTATACCTCGCTGGAGGTTTATTTAAACGTTCAACTCTTTACATTTCTTCAGTTTGCTCTAACTACGTCTAGCGAGTGAAACTTTACATTTTTCAGATCTTTTTACACATCTCATCCTATACTTCCGGAGACTTATCTATTGACGCCGTTTACAACGCTTCTACGGTTGTAGTGTGAGATTCGCAAGACATTTCACTCGCGTACCAACCCCTCCGGAAAGGTCGGCACGAAAGTTAAAATGTCCGGCGAAGCCCTTATCTCAACGGTTATTCAGTATTTCTTTTAAAATTAAACCTCGGTATTACTCTTTTTTCTAATAATCGACTGTCCAGTGTTCTAGTATCTTTTTTCCAAGTCAAAATCAGGTCAAATCCGTGTCTAATCCACTTTTTTCAGTCTCTGTCCATATTTATGACGTCATCAGCGACGTTTTACGACGTTTTGATCACTCAATCGCCCATTTCTAAGCCTTAAACATTTTTTTTTCCTTTACTTTGTCGATAATGTTTTTTTTCATAGCCAGCTCTATGTATCAGTACCGTTTTTTCCATCTTCTAACTAAAAAAAAATAATTTTCATTTTCCGTAAACTTTGTGTTCGTTCAGTCCCACATGGGTCAATCGCCCTCACCAAAATGTCGAATTTAAAGCCTTAAACCGTTTTTTTTTTCATTATTTTTTCCATACAGTTTTTCTTCTTGTCCAGTTCTATCTGTGTAACTAGGTTTTTCCAAAATCTAAGCCAAAAAAAATTTACGTAAATTTCTCGTACGTACGTGTTCGTTCCAGTTCAATATCCATTATCCAGTTCGGTTGTATCCTACGATAATCCTTTCAATAGAGTTTCTGTTTACGTTTTCTCCTTTCAGTACGGTCTTTCATGTTTTCATTTCGAATTTCCTTGGGACGGTCCAGTTTCTGTTTCCTTTCAATACGATATTTCCTTACGATAATCCACAATCTCCAGGTCTTTCAGTTTTCATTTCGAATTTTCTTTGGACGGTCCAGTTTCTGTTTCCTTTCAATACAATATTTTCCTTTCAATACGGTCTTTCAGTAGTCATTTCGAATTTCCTTTGGACGGTCCAGTTTCTGTTTCCACAATAATCCTTTAAATACAGTTTCTGTTTACGTTTTTAAGGCCGAGAAGCGATGCCCTTCCTTCTCCAAAATTGGGGACGCCGTCGCCAAAAGGCGCACTGGCCATGTGGGAGCTAGAGCACAAAACAACGACAAATCTGCGTGTGCACTATACTATGGCACGGTACGGCAATCGAGCAAGGCCGTGCGGCAAGCACTAGTGATGCACTGTCAGTCAGTGCTGCCTGACAACCACGTTTTTGACATGTTTTCCAACTTGCCCAACTCTCCCCCGAATGCCCCGAAATGTCTCGAAGCCAACGCAACCATTCTACGAAGCTCCCCTATAAAATAGATTCTAGTGACCTCCAACTTCTGTCTACGGCCATACCATCGGGAAAACACCGGTTCTCGTCCGATCACCGAAGTTAAGCCCGATCGGGCTAGGTTAGTACTTGGATGGGTGACCGCCTGGGAATACCTAGTGCTGTAGGCATTTCATTTTTGCTCTGCTTGCTGCTTGCTTTCGGCGTCTTCGCTTCTATCCCCCCCTCCCCGCTATTTGGGGGGCGCTACTACTTTTTTTTTTTAATCTAGAAAAAGAAAACCAATAAACAGCGTTTCAGAACGAGGCCCGATCGAACAAGCGATAACGATTCACTCATTACAACACTCACGTCATGATAGCGCAGTAGTTTCCTCTGCATGCACGACGCTCTGACACTAATCGGCTTGTGTGGAGCAGAGTGTTCGCTGTGTTGCTCTGTTCCTGTGTGAAAAGCATGCTGTCGGGGAGAGAATAAAATATGTTAGTCAGTACGAAAGCATGATGTACTGGACGAACAACGCGATACACATTGTGCGTCCTCCTCAGGAGTGCGTGGGTACCAACCAGCGTTGAGCCGTGAATTGGTTAAACGATTCGGTTTGTAGTCGACATCGTTCTAACTACTCTCGCTAGTTCGTGTCTAGTAGTAGTAGTAGTCTAGCCACGTCAAGCACGAGCGAGTCATTCTAGTATTCTAGGCATTCTTAGTACTACATTCGTATTGTTGTACTACGATCGTATTATTCACTAACGCGCACTAGAAAAGACATGAGAATTGGATACAAGTTGGTTGTTCGGGGACGAGCGCGAACGCAGGTCCCCACTACCAAAAATTATACGCTCGAGTTACCCACATTTGGGGTAATCGCAGGGGTCAACCCAATCGAAGTGCAATGAAAGGGCCTCGCCCTGAGAGGACTGCCTTCATGATCACAGTTGCCTCCCGCGTCAGGTAAGTATGACTTGCCTAACGCACGGTAAAATAACCTCGCATCCGTGACGGTCGTATTCCATGTGGGAGCGCGACGACGACCCGTCCGTGCCTCTCCCCCTTCCGTGCCACATACTTGTACCATCCTGTACGTTATCCGTAAAGGAAAACGATTCGTTCGTCCAGTTAATAGGGATGTTGGGTTCTTCCCAAAGGGAAGGGGGCCATACTCGGAGGTAGTGCAATACCGAGACGACCCGTGGCTGGGACGAGGCAAGCCTCTTTTCCACAGCCTAATTCCAAAAATCAGTTTAATATATGAGCTACTCAATGAGCAGCGTATCAGATATTAAGCTGATAAGAACAGATACTACACTTGATCTTAGCCAAAAGGCCGAGAAGCGATGCCCTTCCTTCTCCAAAATTGGGGACGCCGTCGCCAAAAGGCGCACTGGCCATGTGGGAGCTAGAGCACAAAACAACGACAAATCTGCGTGTGCACTATACTATGGCACGGTACGGCAATCGAGCAAGGCCGTGCGGCAAGCACTAGTGATGCACTGTCAGTCAGTGCTGCCTGACAACCACGTTTTTGACATGTTTTCCAACTTGCCCAACTCTCCCCCGAATGCCCCGAAATGTCTCGAAGCCAACGCAACCATTCTACGAAGCTCCCCTATAAAATAGATTCTAGTGACCTCCAACTTCTGTCTACGGCCATACCATCGGGAAAACACCGGTTCTCGTCCGATCACCGAAGTTAAGCCCGATCGGGCTAGGTTAGTACTTGGATGGGTGACCGCCTGGGAATACCTAGTGCTGTAGGCATTTCATTTTTGCTCTGCTTGCTGCTTGCTTTCGGCGTCTTCGCTTCTATCCCCCCCTCCCCGCTATTTGGGGGGCGCTACTACTTTTTTTTTTTAATCTAGAAAAAGAAAACCAATAAACAGCGTTTCAGAACGAGGCCCGATCGAACAAGCGATAACGATTCACTCATTACAACACTCACGTCATGATAGCGCAGTAGTTTCCTCTGCATGCACGACGCTCTGACACTAATCGGCTTGTGTGGAGCAGAGTGTTCGCTGTGTTGCTCTGTTCCTGTGTGAAAAGCATGCTGTCGGGGAGAGAATAAAATATGTTAGTCAGTACGAAAGCATGATGTACTGGACGAACAACGCGATACACATTGTGCGTCCTCCTCAGGAGTGCGTGGGTACCAACCAGCGTTGAGCCGTGAATTGGTTAAACGATTCGGTTTGTAGTCGACATCGTTCTAACTACTCTCGCTAGTTCGTGTCTAGTAGTAGTAGTAGTCTAGCCACGTCAAGCACGAGCGAGTCATTCTAGTATTCTAGGCATTCTTAGTACTACATTCGTATTGTTGTACTACGATCGTATTATTCACTAACGCGCACTAGAAAAGACATGAGAATTGGATACAAGTTGGTTGTTCGGGGACGAGCGCGAACGCAGGTCCCCACTACCAGAAATTATACGCTCGAGTTACCCACATTTGGGGTAATCGCAGGGGTCAACCCAATCGAAGTGCAATGAAAGGGCCTCGCCCTGAGAGGACTGCCTTCATGATCACAGTTGCCTCCCGCGTCAGGTAAGTATGACTTGCCTAACGCACGGTAAAATAACCTCGCATCCGTGACGGTCGTATTCCATGTGGGAGCGCGACGACGACCCGTCCGTGCCTCTCCCCCTTCCGTGCCACATACTTGTACCATCCTGTACGTTATCCGTAAAGGAAAACGATTCGTTCGTCCAGTTAATAGGGATGTTGGGTTCTTCCCAAAGGGAAGGGGGCCATACTCGGAGGTAGTGCAATACCGAGACGACCCGTGGCTGGGACGAGGCAAGCCTCTTTTCCACAGCCTAATTCCAAAAATCAGTTTAATATATGAGCTACTCAATGAGCAGCGTATCAGATATTAAGCTGATAAGAACAGATACTACACTTGATCTTAGCCAAAAGGCCGAGAAGCGATGCCCTTCCTTCTCCAAAATTGGGGACGCCGTCGCCAAAAGGCGCACTGGCCATGTGGGAGCTAGAGCACAAAACAACGACAAATCTGCGTGTGCACTATACTATGGCACGGTACGGCAATCGAGCAAGGCCGTGCGGCAAGCACTAGTGATGCACTGTCAGTCAGTGCTGCCTGACAACCACGTTTTTGACATGTTTTCCAACTTGCCCAACTCTCCCCCGAATGCCCCGAAATGTCTCGAAGCCAACGCAACCATTCTACGAAGCTCCCCTATAAAATAGATTCTAGTGACCTCCAACTTCTGTCTACGGCCATACCATCGGGAAAACACCGGTTCTCGTACGATCACCGAAGTTAAGCCCGATCGGGCTAGGTTAGTACTTGGATGGGTGACCGCCTGGGAATACCTAGTGCTGTAGGCATTTCATTTTTGCTCTGCTTGCTGCTTGCTTTCGGCGTCTTCGCTTCTATCCCCCCCTCCCCGCTATTTGGGGGGCGCTACTACTTTTTTTTTTTAATCTAGAAAAAGAAAACCAATAAACAGCGTTTCAGAACGAGGCCCGATCGAACAAGCGATAACGATTCACTCATTACAACACTCACGTCATGATAGCGCAGTAGTTTCCTCTGCATGCACGACGCTCTGACACTAATCGGCTTGTGTGGAGCAGAGTGTTCGCTGTGTTGCTCTGTTCCTGTGTGAAAAGCATGCTGTCGGGGAGAGAATAAAATATGTTAGTCAGTACGAAAGCATGATGTACTGGACGAACAACGCGATACACATTGTGCGTCCTCCTCAGGAGTGCGTGGGTACCAACCAGCGTTGAGCCGTGAATTGGTTAAACGATTCGGTTTGTAGTCGACATCGTTCTAACTACTCTCGCTAGTTCGTGTCTAGTAGTAGTAGTAGTCTAGCCACGTCAAGCACGAGCGAGTCATTCTAGTATTCTAGGCATTCTTAGTACTACATTCGTATTGTTGTACTACGATCGTATTATTCACTAACGCGCACTAGAAAAGACATGAGAATTGGATACAAGTTGGTTGTTCGGGGACGAGCGCGAACGCAGGTCCCCACTACCAGAAATTATACGCTCGAGTTACCCACATTTGGGGTAATCGCAGGGGTCAACCCAATCGAAGTGCAATGAAAGGGCCTCGCCCTGAGAGGACTGCCTTCATGATCACAGTTGCCTCCCGCGTCAGGTAAGTATGACTTGCCTAACGCACGGTAAAATAACCTCGCATCCGTGACGGTCGTATTCCATGTGGGAGCGCGACGACGACCCGTCCGTGCCTCTCCCCCTTCCGTGCCACATACTTGTACCATCCTGTACGTTATCCGTAAAGGAAAACGATTCGTTCGTCCAGTTAATAGGGATGTTGGGTTCTTCCCAAAGGGAAGGGGGCCATACTCGGAGGTAGTGCAATACCGAGACGACCCGTGGCTGGGACGAGGCAAGCCTCTTTTCCACAGCCTAATTCCAAAAATCAGTTTAATATATGAGCTACTCAATGAGCAGCGTATCAGATATTAATCTGATAAGAACAGATTTTTTTTTTTTGTACATAGTGGGGTTGCCCCCGGTTTATTAAAAGTTAAATTTAAAAAATTTCACCTTACAAGTTTGGTTCCTATATACGATATTTACATCCAGCGTTCTTGTTTCAATGTTCATATTGACTGGATCACACTAATTACCTATCTTCCTAATACAATATTTAAACACTCTAATAAATAATTACACTTAATAATTTTCAAACGATCTGTACAGTTCAGTTGCAATGTTCCATGTGGGAGAGATTTTTACATTTTCTTATTTACAATTCTATATACATATTTTGTTTTTTAATACTCCATGTGGGAGTCACAGTTACCATTTTATATTGGAGCAGGAATCAAAAGGTAATTGTATGTAATTTCTTTAGGTTTCGGTCTGATATTTTTAGCCTCCCTTTGATGTCATCTACAATGATATTACCAATTTCATCAGAAGTTTCATATATGTTCTTAAAGGTGCCATGATTTCGGGTTATCCAGATCCAATATAGAATGGTCTTAATAAGGTAAAACGTTGGGGTTAATATTTCTTTGTTGGAGGTATCAAATTCCAATAGGAAAACTTTCTTAACAGTTGGTTGGAAATCATCCACTAAGGTATTTAAAATAGGGGTAAATCTTTTCCATACTTTTTTGACTCTTTTACATTCCAAGAAACAATGTTCTATGGTCTCATCCTTCCTACACATTGCACATTGCTTCTTGGAAATAATGTGCCAATCGCATAAAGAGTCTCGAACCTTAATTCCTTTTGTCAAGATCAACCATAAGATATCATTCTTCTTTCCTTCTGTAATTTGTTCTCTAACCCTATTCCATAGGGCCCCCCAATTACATGTCCGTCGGATGCCCCAGTACCTGGTGACATCCGGTTGCGTTTTTACTCCTTCCATAAATTCATCGTAAACTTTCTTAGTGGAGAATTTGTCAACACTTGTTTTTAGGATTTTCAAATTTTCAAGGCAAGACTGCAAAAAAGCTGTCGGATGCAAAGCACTGGGGGTGGCATTATCTCTCAAATGTACCCACTCCTGTCTGAGTGGCGCTAACCGGCTACCCAGGAAGTATTTTAACAAATAATACCATTTGGTACAAGGACCGTTTTCAATGCCATTCAGGATATTTGTCACTCTCAATGCTTTACATTTTACCTCTAAATTGACCATCCCAACACCTCCTTTAACAGGGGAGTTGTACAGAACGGTTCGGGCAACCTGCTGCATTTTGCCTTTCCAAAAAAAAGGCCACACCAAGGTGTTAAATTTACTGATCACCCATTCAGGGAGTGGCAAAACACGAGCAGCATACCAGAAACGGCTCGCCCCAAGCACATTGATTATCATTGCTTTCCCAACATATGAAAGTTCACGAGTTTGCCACATCAATAAACTATTTTCAAGTTTCTTTAGCTTGGGCTCCCAATTTTCTTTTTCCACGTCTTCACAACTAAACACAATGCCCAAAATTCTCATTTTGGTGACCCATTTCAAACCATGTAGTTTTTCTTTTCGATTTAACCATTTCCCTAACCACATTGCCTCCGTCTTAGTCTTATTTAATTTAGCCCCCGAGGCCTTTTCATATCTAGTTATTTCTTTTAGCAATTCTGCTAATGATCCATCAGTTTTAACAAAAACGGTAGAATCATCAGCATATTGGACAATCTTAAATTGTTTTCCACCTGCCCCTGGGAGAGGGTAACCTTCTATGTTGGGATTGCATTTAATATTTACTCCCAAAACTTCCGCCACAAGAATATACAATAAGGGCGACAAAGGGCAACCCTGTCTAACTCCTCGGGCTAGCTGTATTGGGTTGGTCAAACCTCCATTAATTATCACACGAGATTGAGCTCCTGTATACAACGTTTTTATCCACTTTTGAAATGAAGGCCCAAACCCATAATGATTTAATATTTTCAAAACAAACCCCCTATCCACTCTGTCGAAAGCTTTTTCTTGATCTATACTAATTAAAATTCCCACCTCTCCGGTTAGTTCTATACGATCCAACATATCACGTACAATATTTAAATTATTTGCAATCTGCCGTCCAGGAATTCCACAGGTTTGATCATCTTCAATTATTGAATCTAAAACCTCCCGGAATCTGTTAGCTAGAACTTTTGCCACAATTTTGTAATCAACATTCAATAGAGATATTGGCCTCCAATTTTTAAGGTGTTTTCGGCAATCCTTCTTATAAAGCAAACGGATAAGGCTCTCCTGTTGAGATTTGGTTAAACATTCAAAATCATAAGCTTCGTTCAAAACATCAACTAAAGTTGTCTTTAGTATAGGCCAAAATTTCTTGTAAAATTCAACGGGTAAACCATCATATCCGGGTGATTTATTATTCTGAAGGGATTGTATGGCACTTAGAATTTCTTCCTCAGTTAATTTCCCTTCACACAATTCTTTATCTTCATCGGATAGTTGTAGCGTAATGTTATCCAGGAGGTTTTGTTGCAAATTTTCGTCCGTGGGTTCGGCAGTATACAAATCTTTATAAAAATCTTCAATGACTTTTTGGATTTCATCGTCTTCAAAAATTTCTACCTCGTCTTTATTAAATAAAGAATTCATGGCATTTGAATTGCCTCTTTTTGTTTCTAATCCAAAGAAATATTTCGTAGGTTTCTCCCCTTCTTCTATCCACTGTGCCTTACTTCTCATTTTAACCCCGTTAAACTGTTTTTGCGTGAGAGCTTTAAGTTCAGATTCTAATTTTTTTATACGTTGTATCAACAAGGAATTATCCGGATGGAGGTTTCGTTTTAATTTAATTATTTCCCGGGTTAACTTATTTCTAGTCTCCGTTTCATTTTTTCTCTGTTGTACACAGTAAACCCGGGTCTCGTGTCTTACGGTATTTTTACAAGAATCCCACCATTCCCCAAGGGTGCGAAATTGAGCCTTTTTTTCTATCAAATTACGTAAGGTTTTTTCTAATTGCGCCACATATTTTTCATCGGACAAAACCGACGTGTTCATTTTCCAAATATTTTGTGTGGCTTTAATGTTACCGATATTTAGGGTGAGAGATAAATATTCATGATCAGATAAAATACACGGCTCAATTTCGCACTCTTCAATATTGGTTAAACTACGATTAATAATAAATTTGTCCAGTCGTGAGCCAGCTGTCAAATTTTTCCTGAACCAAGTATATCCTTTTTCACTGGGATGTTTTTGGCGCCAAGCGTCAATTAAGTTAAACGAAGTTTTCATTGTTTTTAATTCTTCTTTACCGGCCAAACAAGCTTCGGTCGAATGCCCAAAGTAGTCAAGACCAATTTCAACACAATTGTAATCGCCCCCAATAATGACTTTGGCGCCAGGATAGAAGTACGTATGCAAATTGTTAAAAAAAAGTTTGCGTTCTTGAATTCCGGTGGGAGCATAGATGTTTACAAGATTAAATTTGACAGCTCCCTTCTGGACTAAAATACTTATGACTCTTCCTTCGGTATCATGTTTGAATTGTTTTACTTCGAAATTAGAATTTGGTTTCATTAAAACTCCTACTCCCGCGGACTTTTCCCCTCCGAAAGCCCAAATACCCTTAGATCCCCATAATTTATCGATCTTTTCAGCTTTTCCTTTACAATTGATAAATGTTTCTTGCAAAAAAATAAAATCATCATTACGGCTTTTAAGATCTAAAACAAATTTCTCTCTCTTCACCTTATCATTCAAGCCCCTGATATTAATCGTTAAAATCCGAAGGAAGAGTTATAAGTATTAGGGAAATAGCTCACAACTGGACAAACATTACCTTGTGATGCTAGTTTATCTATTCGACTTCTTGTCTGGAGGAGCACTTCTACGTTGTCTTGCTTCGGTTAAGCCCCGCTTTGAAGCCATAGAAGTCATAGAAGCTCTAGAAGTGGTTTCGGGGTCAGTATTTTCATCAAATGACTTATGTAGAGTATTCTGGAGGTCTTGGAAGAGGTGTGGATCGTCAGGAGTAACAGTTGATATAGTAGATTTAAAGGTGAAAGGGCCAGATATCGTGGGAGGTTTAGAAGTGTGGAGGGTTGGAGCGGTAGATCTACGAGTCGGTGGAGTTGGTGTTGTAAACAGATTAGCTGGTTGTCGGCCAGATCCTCTCATCGGTTGTTTTAGTGCAGTTTCGGATTTATTTGGTTTAGATGGCTTTAAGAAGGTTTCAGGAATTACGGAAGGTTTCAGTGGCGGGTTTTTCAAGAATTGAATTTCTTTGGTAGTAGTTTTACTGTTTGTCGCCTCTTCTCCTAATTGAATTTCAGTTTCCATTGCATCACCCCAATTTATGCTCTCTTCGCTGCTACTTTCATCTTTCTCTTCTTTCTCTGTACTTCCATCTTCTGCTCCTTCTTCTTCTTCTTCTTCTTTTTCTTCACCTTCTTCTTTTTCTTCATTTTCTTTTTCTTCTTCCTCGTCCTGAAACCAAGAAAATGGGCATACAATGGCTAAATGATCAACATTTCTACATATCGTGCACATAACAGGTAGTGGGCATGAACGCGAGAGGTGGTTGGTTGCGTCACAGTTATAACAACAAGTGTTTACGCAATCTTTGACGAAATGCTCTGGACTATTACATTTCCTACATGTACGTGGCTGACCGGTGTATGAAACTCTAATTTGTAGATAGCCAAATCGAATATAGCTTGGGACATCCCTATCTAATCTTATCCTATAGTGGCGAAGACCATTGGCAATCGTCGGATATTTCGTATAGTATCCTCGTTTATAGCTAACAACATTCCCATAGCGACATAACCGAGCGATAATAGCTTCGTCTGACAGTTCAAAAGGAGCATCGAAAATAGAAACCCAAGTAATGGGACTATCACAGTCTTGTGCTAGCATTGTTTGTCCGTTGATCTGATAAACTCCGTTCCCAAGAAAACTCTCCTTTCTTCCTTTTGACCTGAATGTAAGGACCATTTGTCCATTTGTCAGTCTATGTACACATGAAACTGCTTCTGCTATGTCTCCTTGTTCTTCTAAAACTCTCAGATAATCATCATGATTTAATCGCACTTCTGGGGAACTCAGAAAGGCTGTGCAAGGTCGACCGGGCAATACATTATCGCTTTTTGGTTTGGAACCTAACTTCTCCTGCGGCAGATTAGGTACTTTGGGTTTCGATTTCACAGACTTCGCATAACTTCCTTGGAATTTATCCTTCTCAACACGACTCTCTTTATTGCTCCGGCTTGCCATCTCTTGCACATCCATCAAGAAAGGAATTTGACCTTGAGTTTGGCCAAAAGGCCGAGAAGCGATGCCCTTCCTTCTCCAAAATTGGGGACGCCGTCGCCAAAAGGCGCACTGGCCATGTGGGAGCTAGAGCACAAAACAACGACAAATCTGCGTGTGCACTATACTATGGCACGGTACGGCAATCGAGCAAGGCCGTGCGGCAAGCACTAGTGATGCACTGTCAGTCAGTGCTGCCTGACAACCACGTTTTTGACATGTTTTCCAACTTGCCCAACTCTCCCCCGAATGCCCCGAAATGTCTCGAAGCCAACGCAACCATTCTACGAAGCTCCCCTATAAAATAGATTCTAGTGACCTCCAACTTCTGTCTACGGCCATACCATCGGGAAAACACCGGTTCTCGTCCGATCACCGAAGTTAAGCCCGATCGGGCTAGGTTAGTACTTGGATGGGTGACCGCCTGGGAATACCTAGTGCTGTAGGCATTTCATTTTTGCTCTGCTTGCTGCTTGCTTTCGGCGTCTTCGCTTCTATCCCCCCCTCCCCGCTATTTGGGGGGCGCTACTACTTTTTTTTTTTAATCTAGAAAAAGAAAACCAATAAACAGCGTTTCAGAACGAGGCCCGATCGAACAAGCGATAACGATTCACTCATTACAACACTCACGTCATGATAGCGCAGTAGTTTCCTCTGCATGCACGACGCTCTGACACTAATCGGCTTGTGTGGAGCAGAGTGTTCGCTGTGTTGCTCTGTTCCTGTGTGAAAAGCATGCTGTCGGGGAGAGAATAAAATATGTTAGTCAGTACGAAAGCATGATGTACTGGACGAACAACGCGATACACATTGTGCGTCCTCCTCAGGAGTGCGTGGGTACCAACCAGCGTTGAGCCGTGAATTGGTTAAACGATTCGGTTTGTAGTCGACATCGTTCTAACTACTCTCGCTAGTTCGTGTCTAGTAGTAGTAGTAGTCTAGCCACGTCAAGCACGAGCGAGTCATTCTAGTATTCTAGGCATTCTTAGTACTACATTCGTATTGTTGTACTACGATCGTATTATTCACTAACGCGCACTAGAAAAGACATGAGAATTGGATACAAGTTGGTTGTTCGGGGACGAGCGCGAACGCAGGTCCCCACTACCAGAAATTATACGCTCGAGTTACCCACATTTGGGGTAATCGCAGGGGTCAACCCAATCGAAGTGCAATGAAAGGGCCTCGCCCTGAGAGGACTGCCTTCATGATCACAGTTGCCTCCCGCGTCAGGTAAGTATGACTTGCCTAACGCACGGTAAAATAACCTCGCATCCGTGACGGTCGTATTCCATGTGGGAGCGCGACGACGACCCGTCCGTGCCTCTCCCCCTTCCGTGCCACATACTTGTACCATCCTGTACGTTATCCGTAAAGGAAAACGATTCGTTCGTCCAGTTAATAGGGATGTTGGGTTCTTCCCAAAGGGAAGGGGGCCATACTCGGAGGTAGTGCAATACCGAGACGACCCGTGGCTGGGACGAGGCAAGCCTCTTTTCCACAGCCTAATTCCAAAAATCAGTTTAATATATGAGCTACTCAATGAGCAGCGTATCAGATATTAAGCTGATAAGAACAGATACTACACTTGATCTTAGCCAAAAGGCCGAGAAGCGATGCCCTTCCTTCTCCAAAATTGGGGACGCCGTCGCCAAAAGGCGCACTGGCCATGTGGGAGCTAGAGCACAAAACAACGACAAATCTGCGTGTGCACTATACTATGGCACGGTACGGCAATCGAGCAAGGCCGTGCGGCAAGCACTAGTGATGCACTGTCAGTCAGTGCTGCCTGACAACCACGTTTTTGACATGTTTTCCAACTTGCCCAACTCTCCCCCGAATGCCCCGAAATGTCTCGAAGCCAACGCAACCATTCTACGAAGCTCCCCTATAAAATAGATTCTAGTGACCTCCAACTTCTGTCTACGGCCATACCATCGGGAAAACACCGGTTCTCGTCCGATCACCGAAGTTAAGCCCGATCGGGCTAGGTTAGTACTTGGATGGGTGACCGCCTGGGAATACCTAGTGCTGTAGGCATTTCATTTTTGCTCTGCTTGCTGCTTGCTTTCGGCGTCTTCGCTTCTATCCCCCCCTCCCCGCTATTTGGGGGGCGCTACTACTTTTTTTTTTTAATCTAGAAAAAGAAAACCAATAAACAGCGTTTCAGAACGAGGCCCGATCGAACAAGCGATAACGATTCACTCATTACAACACTCACGTCATGATAGCGCAGTAGTTTCCTCTGCATGCACGACGCTCTGACACTAATCGGCTTGTGTGGAGCAGAGTGTTCGCTGTGTTGCTCTGTTCCTGTGTGAAAAGCATGCTGTCGGGGAGAGAATAAAATATGTTAGTCAGTACGAAAGCATGATGTACTGGACGAACA